>CM060383.1:35838803-37140337 GCA_030545235.1 Helianthus tuberosus
TTTATGGCCTAAGAGTTCTATCTTTTTTTCTCACAAAACCTTATCTATTTTAACATAATTCCCATCTGTCATTTATACCGTAAAAATTTGTCTAAGGTTGGTTAAGGGTAGGTTAAGAGCTTGGCAGAATGAAGTATTTATAAAACTTTGGTTTGCATCAGAGTCAAATAATACTTTTGCATAAACGTTGTGAACTAGGAACGTACCAGCTATCACGTCAGGGATTAGTTCTGCTTCCTGAGTAGTCAACTGGAAGGCTCTTACGTTCTTCTTGGTAGCTCCTTCTGCAGGTTTGGCTTTGTTATTAGTTGTTTGGCCAATTTCGGGCAGTCTGGCCTAAAGTGTCCAGCTTCTCCGCAGTTATAGCAGATTGTTGCTTTCTTCTTCCTGCAATCTTCTACTTGGTGCCCCGGGATTTTGCAGAAATTGCAATACCCTTTGCATCTTCCAAAATGCTTCCTTTTACAGGCATTGCAAAATGGAACAATGGAAGATTGCCCGGTTCCCTTTTTTCTTGAAATTACTACGATTACCCATACGGAATCACTGGGTAATCTTTTGGGCCACTTCCTTCTTTCTATTTTCTTCTCGCGAACATACTAGTCCGTCCGTTAAAGTGTTGGCTAATTCCACAGCATCGTCAATAGTGCGAGGTCTCGCAACTTTAACGATATCACGGATTTCGCCAATCAATCCCCAGATATAGCGAGAAATAAGTACCGGTTCTGGCGAAGCCAGGGTAGGTACAACTCTAGCATACTCGAAGAATGTCGAAGTATACCGTCGACAGTCTACATCCACCATTCGGTGGTTCAGAAATTTATTTGCCATTTGTTCTTTCTCATATTCGGGACATAATTTTCTTTCCATTAACCGCTTAAATTCTTCCCAGCTCATGGCATAGGCTACATCGCTTCCCTTGGCTTGAAGTACCGTATTCCACCATTCTAGCGCCCCTTCTTTAAAAAGATGCGACGCGTACATGACCTTGTCTTCCTCAGCACACTTACTTATTTTAATCACCGCCTCGGTTTTCTCCAACCAACGTAGTGCAGCAGTCGCCCCTTCGTTACCTGTAAATTCAACCGATTTACAGGCAAGAAACTCCTTGTAAGTGCAACCAGACGTTGCAGGTTTCATTTTCTTAAGGAGTGGGGCTTGCATTCCATCGTTGTCGTTATTAGTATGGTGGCCCCCTCCGTTTACACTATTACTAAAATTGTCACCGTGTGTACATTTGCTAGGAATAATTTGTTGAGGTTCAACGGGATTTCGGGCAGCAGCAAGGATTGCTGGAATAGCATTGGCTATTCCCTGAGCAACGATATTCTCGATATCTTGCCTATTCAGAAATTGGTCTTCATTGTTTTGCCCAGATTGATTAACTTCATTAACAGGTTCATTACCAGCGTGTTCCATCTGGTAATTAATATATATAAGTGATTAGCAGAAAAATACTTTAACAATCCAATATAACAAAATAATCGCATATAATCACATCAACACGTATAGCCAAAATTGTCGATTTCTTGACTTCCCTTTTTATATATATTATGCTTCCGTACACACCTGTTATCTTACAAAAGTTTTATTTTTAGGTTATTTCACATAATTATATTTTATTATTATATTATTATTAAACACATATTCCTACAACCACACAACCACAGTCACACCATCTTTGTCAGCTGGCATCTTAGAAACGACGTTCACTCTCATCGTATTTCCAAGATATTCTTTCCCCTACTTCCCTAATTCGGTTCCCTGCATCAATCAGCTCCTCGCCATAATGATGGAGTTCCGCCAAGTTTTCTGTGCTCATAGGTGGATGTAGTGGAGGCTCAGGGTCAAATTGAGGGAAAAAGGTATTAGGGTTATTTAGGAGATTTTGAAACCGCCAGTCGGTGGTCCACCACTCTTCTAGTTCTGCTGGTAGTGGTTGAGAATGGATAATGGGATCTGGGATATCAGGCTCTAGATCAACTGGAAGTTGTGCTTCCGCTGGGTAATTAAAAAGGTTTTCACCGGCAGGTCCGATGAGGTCACTAAGTGCCAGTTTATGATCCAACACTTCCCAGGGTGGCATTTCCTGGTCTTGCCTGGAACTTTCCCCAATCTCTATTTCCTTGCCTTTACCCTTGGGATCCTCCGTCTTTATAACTTTTCGTGTTGCTGGTTTCCTCCTGCGCACACGTCTCCAGCCCACTAATCTTCTTCTCTTCTTTGGCTTTGGTTTCTCCGGAGGCTGGGTTTGAAATTCCATAGGCTCCTCCATGTCGGCAAAATAACCGGTAAAGTCTCTGGAAATTTCCACATTAACAGAATAGAGATTGAGATTTTGAAGAGCTTCAGATAACTCATTCATGTTGTTTAGCAGATATGAAGAAATACACAACATTCTAGGTTAAAAATTTGTAACTTGAATTTTCACATAATCACAAAAAGGTAATCAGAAAAATTTTGAGTATTAATAAAAATGTGAAAATATTGTGATTATATATATATATATATATATATATATATATTTTACAAATTACAACTGAAAATTAAAAATATACTAGGGATTGTACATTAATAATTTATTTTATTCTATCTTTTCTCACTAAGTTGCTTATCTAATGGGCAAGTTTCTTTAAAGTTTCGGGCTTATGGATGATATAAGTGCTGGTACTAGTTTTGCGATTTAACTATAAGTTAGCATTTACTGTTGTAGTGGCTAACATATAGAGATTTGCCCATTTTTCATCTAATTCATCTTCCCATGGTGGGTTATTGCCTATTTCCTGAGTTTCCTTATTACTCATCACACCTTTTGGTTGTGACTTCTTTATTTTCTCTTGACTTTTTCTAATAATCCAACTTCTTTTATTAGGGGTAAGTGGTTTCTCAAACTGTGCCTTACGAACAAATATTCATTCCTCAGTATCTGCTCAGTACTTTGATGAATTTGATTGGGATGAGGTTCCCTTTACTATCTAATTGACGATAGATGTCCGAGATTCTTTGCTTACCCATACTGTAACTAACAAGTAGTCAGTTAATAAAAACACATAGTCACAAAATGGTAATTAGGAAAATTAAGTATTTCTAAATACTTAATTGGCTTAAATCAGTGGCTCTGATACCACCTTTTTTCTGTCACGGACCCCGACCTGGTTTTACCCGGTCCAGGAGCCGCGGGACAGAAACCCGTGGTATTTATTATTTGAGTTGGCAGCGGAAGATTTTACAGGATCTTTTTAAAACTTGAAATGCCCGATTATTTCATTTCATAACTCGGGATAATCCCCGTAATTTACAATAGAGGAATTTCACAAGGAAATTCCCTGATTTACAAAACATGTTTATTTGTTTAACTGAGCCACTACTTCAAGTTTTGTTAGTGCTCCGTAGCACTTTTCCTTGGTTCACAGTAGTCACCTGAAACATGTTTTGAAAATATTTTATCAGCGGGGAAATACTGACGAGTCACTCAAATTTAATAAAACGACACATAGTTATAAATTACAGCATAAGAGCGATTACAATGGCTTCTATCTTATTTTTATCTGGCGTCGTGTCACCTCCTGGTGACGATGGTCATACCACTATTGGGTCCTTTCACCCAAGTAGTGATGATTATCACTGTTAGGATTTATTAGCCTAACCGTGAGAAATTTAGTAATGTGCACAATACCCCACTAGCCAGTGATTAAGATAACCATGACTTAATCCCTGTAATTATAACCTTTGAAAATAAATGGAGTATTGTAAAATACTTTTAATAAAAGAGAATGACTCACATTGCAGATTTAAACGGGCAGAGTTTAGCCTACTGATTAGCCTTGTAACCTAATTTAAATAACAATGCACACGAACTAGGTCAATAACTAATACAGCATTTACGATAACCCACGAGATTAAAACCCTCACAACGAATGACAAAGTGCAATACTTAAACATCCATCGAATTCATGACGAACGACAAAGTATGGCCCTAATGTGGGCAGCACTTAAACATCCATCGGATAGTTTCAATCGATCGGACATTGAATCGTAGCAGCGATCGAGTTAATACCTTGTATCGTAGCAGCGCCTCACTACCTTAATTTTCGAAATTGAGCAGTAGCACTTCGTTTTTGTGAAAAGATTTCGACACCAGATGAAAGCCCCATGCATGGGCTATTTATAGCCTAATTTTGGGTTTTACGCGGCCCGCGTAAACCCATACTCAACTCTTACGCGGCCCACGTGGCCAACTAGTCTACGTGTAGGTCTGATGGGTCATGAGTAGGGTCGCCATGTGGATGATACGTGGTCCGGATGCTTATCCGGTCAAACTTCAAGTTGACGTGGCCCGCGTAAGGGTCTGCTTGTGCTTTACGCGGCCCGCGAGAGGACCAAAAATATGATTTTCTTATTTTTGATATGCATTAGGGTTTCGGGGGTCCGGGTTTTCACTTATGAGTCGGTTTGGGTCATTTTTGAAGGTCCTTACATATTTTTGGAAGTCTGGGTTCATGACTTATACCTACTGTAATAATATTAAAATTTGTTTAAAAATTCAGTAGGTAACAAGTCTTAGGTGTTAAATATGGTTTAAAACCATACTATGCACCTAATTAGCGTATAATCGCTAATTGACTATAATTAAAGTGTTTTATGGAAATCTGAGATTTTGATCAGTTTTGAATGCTCGAAATAATTTATTTAATGTATGAAATCAGTAGGAAAAGGTTTGGCATTCCAATCATTTGTTAATCTAATTTTATGCAAGAAAAGGGTATTATCGTCGTTTACCGAATTACACAAGAACTCTTTGATTTAATCAGATTATAATCTGACCAAAAATCCTAAAATCCTTAAAATAATATCTTAACAGTAGGTAATGAGTTTTGGTTCAAAATCCAAGTTTAAACATGTCTTATACAAGATATTGCAATTTAATTAACAAAAAGCTTCTAATTACGATATCGAGCATAACTTCTGTTTGTGACCAAGAACTGATGTCAAATTTTCGGGACAAGTTTATATATCTGTAGCAAAGGTTTTTGTCCTCTCACATTTCTAAAAATCTCATTTATATGTCAAAAGAGCATTTACGGCATTTATAAGCGTATTAACAAACAAGAGCATATAATTCAAACCACTAAGGACCAAGCAATATAACTCTATAGGGTTATACTACTGAATAAAGTGGTCCTAATGGAAGCTTAAAACATGGGAGAATTAAGCTTAAACGGGTCAGAACTGAAAGTCAAAGCAAAAGTCAAGCTTTTGCGACTTTCGGTTATAAACTGACCTTAGACTGATAATTGTCGGGTTAGACCTGATTAAACATGTTTTAATACTAATTACTAAGTCATTAGAATGTTAAAATATAATTTAGATCCTCTGTTTTATTAGTTTAAATCATTTTTAAACTTTCTATCCAGTTTGACTTTTTGACTAACTAGTTTGACCCGACAATTAACTAGTCAAACAAAATAATTAGGAGGTGCCCTTTTAAGGGTTAATCACCTACCTTAATATGGTTCCATAACCACTTTCATTTCGGTCAGTGGCTGGACCATTTATGATTAAACCGAAAGTCAACGCTTAATTACGATATGTTTTACTTTTCGGTTTTTAAGTTAATTAAAAGGATTAAGCAGGGATTAAAACTCTTAGTTAAGGTCCTTGCTATCTTTTCTACACTTGACAATCTTCTCCTAATGCTTGCCAGCTCCAGAGGTGAGTTTTGAATGTTGTTGCAAATGAAAGTGCATATGAACAAAGAACTAGAGTGTCTTATATAGCAATTTGCCATGCATTCAGATGTTTGCAGCTGTTTTGGATGTATCTAGGATCACTCCAGGTGTCCTAGTAGTATTATAAGACCGACATACAACCCTTGGTAATGGTTCTGACTCGTTTTGGCTGTTTGTGTGGCAGCCAGGGCAAAATTTCGAACTGGTAAGGGTATGGCTACCCGCGACGGGAAAAGCCTTAGTCCTTCATGGGTCGCCACAACCTCAAATAAGTTTCCAAAGTTGGCAGATTCAGCCCCTGGCCATTTTAAACTTTATACAACTTCATTTTTGGCATATAAGGACCTTGTAGTTAGTTTGTAGGGGTTCAAGGGAGTATAACCAAACTCCTTTAGGCTCGGTTTCGTTAAATATCACTATAAACACAAGTTTCATCATGTTGACACTTTTCACCCAAAGTCTTGAAAACTTGTATAACGATCTCGAAACCACGTGAAATTTATATCACTTATTCTTGAGAGTATATTTGAATATTTCGAAGCCTCGGGTTCATTAAAAGGTCACTCAGAGGTAAGAATTAACATGTTGACATGTTTAACCCCTGTAGTTTATAATCTTCCGATTATTTTCGTAAACGGCTTCTTATATCGAATCAATTACTCATTTAAGAATACATTCTTCATGTATGGTCATTCAGAGGCACAAGTTTGGCATGTTGACACTTTTAGTCCCTCCGGACGCATAGTTTCATCGTTTGTCAACTTTAGTCCTTTAAACTCAATCTTTTACATGATTAGGGTTTAGGACACGTATCTTCTTATAATTGGACACATTTTTACGTGGTGTTACATCCTTACCCCCTTAAAAGAAATATCGACCCCGAGATTTACTGGAATAAGTGAGGGTACTTATGTCGCATAGTGGACTCGACTTCCCACGTATATTCGGGGCCTCTACGGGCATCCCACTTGACCTTTACTATAGGCACGTGTTTCCTTCGGAGCTTTTTAACCTGACGATCCTCGATCGCTATAAGTCTTTCAACAAACCTCAGGCTTTCATCAATTTGTACATCCTTATGAGACATAGCTAATGATTTATTAGCTAGACATTTCTTGAGATTACAGATGTGGAAAACATTGTGGATTCCACTCAGCTCCTCAGGCAAGTTTAGCTTATAAGCTACACTGCCGACACATTCGGTAATCTCGAATGGTACAATATACCTAGGGCTTAATTTACCCTTCTTACCAAAACGTATCACACCTTTCCAGGGGGGATACTTTTAGTAAGACCTTATCGCCCACTTCAAACTTTAGGGGTTTTCGCCTCTTATCAGCATAACTTTTCTGCCTATCCCTGGCAGCTTTCAGGCGATCACGAATTTGGACAATCTTGTCCGTCGTTTCAAGGACCATATCAGGTCCTGATAACTGAGCTTCTCCTACTTCTGCCCAACAAACAGGTGTTCTACATTTTCTTCCATACAATGCCTCAAAAGGCGCAGCCTGAATGCTAGTA
Organism: Helianthus tuberosus; assembly: GCA_030545235.1. NCBI lineage: Eukaryota > Viridiplantae > Streptophyta > Magnoliopsida > Asterales > Asteraceae > Helianthus > Helianthus tuberosus. Next base: position 35,846,054 of record CM060383.1, read on the forward strand.
TGGTAGCTATTGTTATAGGAGAACTCGATCAAAGGTAGGTGGTCATCCCAACTACCTCCCAAATCAATAACACATGCTCGAAGCATGTCTTCCAAAGTTTGAAATGTACGCTCACTTTGTCCATCTGTTTGAGGATGGTAAGCAGTACTAAAATTCAAATGAGTGCCCAAGGATTGCTGGAAACCTTTCCAAAAGTGAGAGGTGTATCTAGTATCTCTGTCAGAAATAATAGATACCGGCACTCCGTGGAGGGATACAATTTTATCCACGTACAATTGAGCTATCTTGTCAGAGCTATAAGTCTCCTTGATGGGTAAGAAATGTGCTGACTTAGTCAGTCTATCAACTATAACCCATATGGTATCATTTCCATGCCTTGTTTTTGGTAACTTGGTTATAAAATCCATGGTTACCATCTCCCACTTCTATGTGGGTAGTTCTGGCTGTTGTAGCAAACCCGATGGTTTTTGATGTTCAGCTTTAATCTGAGCATAAGTCAGGCACTTAGCTACATGTGTGGCAATAGATTTCTTTAAACATATCCACCAATAATTAGCTTTCAAATCCTGATACATTTTGTCACCCCCAGGGTGAACTGAGTACTTGGAATTGTGAGCTTCTTGGAGTATTATATCTCGAAGCCCTCCATTAATAGGAACCCATATTCTTCCATTCATTCTAAGAATTCCATCCTTGCCAGGTGCTAACTGTTCAGCAGTTACACCTAACTTTTCATCTGGAAGGTTAGCTTCCAAAACAGCATCTTTCTGTGCAGCTAATAGCCTTTCATTTAGGCTATTCTTCAGTTCAATGCTCTTAGCATTAATCCTGATAGGTTTGACTCTTTCTTTTCGGCTTAGAGCATCAGCGACTACATTCGCCTTGCCGGGATGGTAGCGTATTTCACAATCGTAGTCGTTTAGAGTCTCTATCCAGCGGCGCTGTCTCATATTGAGCTCTTTTTTATTGAATAAATGTTGGAGACTTTTGTGATCTGGATATATCACACATTTAGTTCCATATAAATAATGTCTCCACAATTTTAGTGCGAATACAACGACACCCAGTTCCAGATCATGGGTGCTGTAATTCTTCTCATGCACCTTTAATTGTCGTGATGCATAGGCAATCACCTTGCCTTTCTACATAAGCACACAACCCATACCAGTGTGTGAAGCATCACAATACACGACAAACTCTTCTATTCCTTCGGGTAATGTCAAAATCGAAGCATTACTCAAATTTTGCTTAAGAATCTCAAAGGACTCTTGTTCTTTCGGACCCCAATCAAACTTAACATTCTTGCGAGTCAGAGAAGTTAACGGTGCAACTATCCTCAAGAAATTCTCAATGAATCTTCTATAGTAACCAGCTAAACCCAGAAAGCTGCGAATTTCGGTTGGAGTCTTTGGTGCTTCCCAATTAATTATGGCTTCTATCTTAGCGTGATCTACTTTGATACCTCGCTCACTGACAACATATCCAAGGAATTGGACTTCACGAAGCCAGAATTCGCATTTTGAAAACTTGGCATACAGCTTCTCTTTCTGTAACAAATCTAAGATACACCGAAGGTGTTTCTCGTGGTCGACTTGGCTACGAGAATAAATAAGTATGTCGTCTATAAAGACAATGCCAAACTTATCTAAGTATGGCTTGCAGACTCTATTCATGAGGTCCATGAATGCTGCTGGTGCATTAGTGTGCCCGAAAGGCATCACCAAAAACTCGAAATGTCTATACCTCATTCTGAATGTTGTCTTAGGTACATCTTAAGTTCTAACCTTAAGTTGGTGATATCCAGATCTCAAGTCGATCTTCGAGAAGAAGCTTGCCCCTTGAAGTTGGTCGAATAAGTCATCGATCATGGGCAAAGGATAACGATTCTTGATTGTTACCTTGTTTAATTCTCGATAATCAATGCATAAGCGCATTGATCCATCTTTCTTCTTCACAAACAAAATAGGAGCTCCCCAAGGCAAAGAGCTGGGTTATATGAAACCCTTTTCCAGTAAATCGTCCAATTGAGTCCTGAGCTCTTTTATTTCAGTAGGCGCTAGACGATAAGGAGCTCGTGCGATTGGTGCAGATCCTGGCAGAATGTCTATCCTGAACTTGTCACACCCCCAAAATCCACCCTGCGGAGTATCACCGCTTGGAGGCGTGACGTGACCAGGATCGATCCACCAATCATATTGAACAACGTAATTGAGTAAGTAAAACCAACCACAATACAATTGGTGACCATAAGACAGTAACCAACTTTAAGTTAACAGCGGAAGCATAAAACGTAAGTCCAAATCATAAGTTCCATAGTTCATAAATTTAAAGTTTAAAACGTAAGTTTAATAGGTTCATATGGATTAAATATTAAGTACGGGACATAACAATCCATATCCCACAACAACCTTCTCCTCATGCAAGCTCCATAGGCATCTAGCGACCTGTAAGGCATGTAACAACGAGTCAACAACAAAGTTGAGTGAGTTCATGGTTGGTTGATTAGTTTTAAGTTGTTTCTGAAAAACGTGATTTGACTTTCATTGGCTTATTTGCCGTGGGGGTTACCCCATAGTTGAAAGTATGTTTAACCAGTTCCTTTTTATTACCCAAAACATATCCATAATCAGTGGGGGCTTCCCCATGTGAACTACTAGACCGTTAAGATATCGACAACTGACGAACAATAGTTGTGCCCTACATCAGTGTATATCATCACTGACAGTTTGCCATAGTCCATTAGTACACGCCCGTCCGAACGGCACGGTGTGAGGTTTGTTAAACCTAATAGCGCTATTAACTAATGACCCGCTCGCCATTGGCCTCGGCGATTAAGTCAATATAAAACGAGTGACTTCATGATAGAGTTTTGTCTAGTAAGTTTTAAGGTTGTTGTCCTACCCAAGGAGGACGAACGTACGTAATCTACCCAAGGAGAATACGCAGAATTATTATTGGCATCCTACCTATGGAGGATGGCCGTACATATCCTACCCAAGGAGGATATGTAGATTCCATTTTAATTTCTTTAACCCATTCCCAACCACCGGGAATCTCATGCCTTAGAAAGTGTGTGAACTCACCTTGGTTTGCTCGGCTAGATTGGTTACTCAAATAAACAGGAATCAAGCACGTCCTAATAAGGTACAGATAACAATCAGTTTCTCATGCATAACACGTATCCTACGTACGGTTTATTTACTCATTATTTCTATCACATACCACACGATTCAACTGTCAAGTTATAATGTTAAGTTACATTATTTTACTTTAAAATAAAATGACTATCTCACAAAATAAACAAGTATTCACACAAGTGTCCTAGTATAACATATATATTCTAATATATATTTAACCATTTTATTTATAAAATCAACCTCCGGCACTTTGTATTTTTGTATATAAAATCATGGCGAAGTTTATTTTGAAAACAAGGTTAAAAATATAATTGTAACACTTGCTAGAAAATATTTTCTAAGTGTTGGATTTTTTTAGAAAAATTTCGCTAGAGTTTCCTTTGTAAATGGAGGCGTCCATGCTTACTAGCATATCATTTTCTTTTCAAAAATTCATTCAAACAATTCTCAATCAACAACATACAATCTCTATTTACCAAACTTGTCAAAAATAAGCATAAACCATAAACTTATGAACTTGAATATTTATGTAAGATCCAAGTTTTAACAAAAATGTGTTAAGTTTATGTAAGATCCAAGTTTTAACAAAACTCATACTTTTCACTTGGTTCTTTCGAAAGACCACTCATGGATCTTTAGATCTACAAGATTATAACTTATTTTGATCTTTATTTTCCAAGAGAACACCCATTCATTCAAGTTCATAGTTTATGTGTGGATGATTCCATCATCCACAACATTCTTACTTTCTCATCTTGCTAGTTTATGTTTTTAAGCATGATCTAGCAAGACCACATGATAATCCATATCATTTCTACTAGCAAACAACATTCAACAAGCAACATAACACAAGAATATCATGATTTCATCATCATGTTAACCATACCTGTAACACCTGTGTTTGTAATCCTTGTGAACAGTTCTGTTATCAATAAAACAATGTTATTTGATCACAATGTTTGTTTTGTTATGTTTTACATTTTTCATGTTTTGACTTTTCTTCAATTCCAAACTCTACATCACTTTCTGGAGAGTTATACGCAAACTAGTGCGTAAACGTACTCATTTTAATGCGAGAAATACTCCAGAACATCAACATATACTCAACATACCTTAAATAACCTTTACATAACTTAGAAATAAGTTTTGAAGGCTTTGGTATGGCAAAAACAAGTTAATTCGCTTACAGGGACTAAACTTGACAAACTGCGAAAGTATGACGATTCGTACTGGAACAGACATTCCGGAACATAACCATAAGTTAAACACACCTTAAATATCCTTTACATAGCTTAGAAATAGGCTTTGAGGGGTTCGGTATGCTAAAATAAACTTTTGGGTCATTCAGGGACTAAAAGTGTCAAAAAGTGCACAAGTTTGCATTTTCGCGCATAACTTACGTTCTGAATACATCCGGACATCTAAAAATTTATGTAAGCACTAAAATATTTTATTTTAGTGTTTGGCTTGAGAAAAATCCATTCGTCACGCAATTTAGATCATTTCTCGCGCTTATGCGCATACCGTCGTAATTAACCGAACATCGCGATCGTACGGACAAACGAACCGACATCCGGCATATTTTTGAGCATGTTTCATGTTCCCTATACTTTAACATCCTTTTGAAGCTTAAAAATGGGCTTGACGGGTGTTAGAAGTGCCAAAACACGACGATACGCGCACAGGAACCAAAACTGCAAAACTGCAAAAAAATATACAAAAAAAATAAATAAAAAAAAATAAAAAATGCATAAACTCGTTTTTAACACCCCTTACACTCTCCCAAAGGTCAAGTGCCACATGTTAATCACTTGTGGTGGCCAAAATTAGTTACCACAACATTTTGACAAGTGTACGCACTAGATTAAATCACGTTATTCAAGAAACGATCTTAACGGTTACCCGAAATCTATAAATACCCCACCCCCCATGCTTCAAAATCACAAGAACTTTGATTTGAGAAACTCTAAGTTGAAACTATTGTTTCATACCTGAGATTTTTGAATCGAAGTTAGCATTCGGGGACCCTTCGTAAGTATTCTTTCGTTCTTTTCCTTATTTTATTGCTTTTCGAGTCAGAAAGTCAAACTTTGTTTGACTTTCAGCGTTGACCAGTAATGGTCAATGCGAAGTTCGTTTGAACTTCGCAACGTGATTGTAATCACGATGGTTATAGTCCCTTGGGACTATGCCTACTGATTACCACGTTGTCTAGGGTCGTAGGGTAAGCGATCTAATAAATCGCTTATACCTCGAACCCGACCCATTTGGTCGATCATTATGATCCGACCAAATACATTAGGTGACCATAGTAGGTAGGGAATAACCTTCCGAGGTTATACCCTATGGTCACATCGTTTAAGTAGTTGTATGATAGGTAGTTTATATGCCTTAGGTAAATTACCAGAATACCCTTTTCATGTATAATTGGTAATTAAGCATATGTAACCTAAACCTTTGTCACATAACTGATTATGTAACATGTTTAGGCATATAACACTTGTCATAGGGCTAGTTAGGCGGTCCGAACGCGTTTCACGCGAACGACGCGTTAAAGTAGCATAAGCTACCTAAACGGGTCGTAATGGGTCGTAAACAATTATGTTAGGTTTCAATTAGTATGTAGGCTTTGTTGAACCATACTACACGAGTCTCAATACTCGTTTGGTTTACAAACCCTCATACTACCCGATCTTCCGATTTAGGTCCGGTTTATTAACATAGTTACCTATATTAGGTGCCGTTTGATTCCGAGATCTATAGCATTATTTGGTGGTTATCTTTAGCCAACTGAGCAATATCAAGTGAGTACATAGACCCCTCTTTTACTGTTTTCCAAACTGTTTTGGGGTGGAACACATGTGCCTACTTGTTACTTTCATGCTTTCCTGTTTTCACATCATATACCTGCTATGTCCGTTAGTACACTATAGTACATGATTTCATTACATTTCATGCTAGGTGTGCCCATTGTGTGCATTACTTAGTACATCGTTTTACATTACATTTTATGCTAGGTGTGCCCATTGTGTGCATTACTTAGTACATCGTTTTACATGACATTTCACGCTATGTATGTTCATTTGATTACATACTTAGTGCATTGTTTTCACATGCTTACATTTTGGTATGACATTTGGTTTGTTTACATGGGACAATACATTCATTAACAATGATCACGCCGTTCGTTAGTAGGTAGTGGTACCATAGGAATTGACAACTCCCGTTCCGGACATCCCAGGGAAAGGGGACAGAAAGGAATGACCGAATTCGATGATATAAGACAGATAGACCTTTAATTTGTTTAAGGGTTTATCACCACAGTCACAAGGCTTGGATGTATGCATTTTCACAATACCACATAAATGTTCATATTCAGTATTAGCATGCATTTTCCACAAGACATAATATTGATTTAAACCATGTTTTACTTCAATACTTTGTTTTCGTGCATATGGTTTAGTTGAGACATTTCACTTGCCATACATGACATTTTGACATAGACATTTTACACAAAGACATTTGACAAAGACATTTGACATGGATATTTGACATAGACATTTTGACATGATTTACCTTTGACACATAAACATGATTGACATTTGTTTTACACTACATGATTTATATCTTGACATAAACACTTTGACATATTATCCAATACATTTGATAATTGGTTTAGACATAGACATCTTACATTGTTTGGTTTGGTTTGATTAAGTGATTAAGTAACGATGCGTGTGTAATATGATACAAGCATGGTGGATACGCCGCTGGTACTTCCTATATATAAGTGTTTGTATGGTATTACATGTCGTAACGTTATTTGAATCATTTCAATATTGAGACATAGAACATTTTATACAAATAGCATACTTTTCACAAGACATTGTTAACAAACATCTTACTTCATACAAACTCATTTTTACATGGTAAACCATTTAACCTTACATTTACTTATACATATCATCTGATCTTATCGTTTTCAAATGATTTACAAGACAAAGCAAATTATAAGGTTCATGACTAAACATTTTTCTTAAACATAAGTCATGAATCCTATTTTCACAAAACCTATGTATCTCACAGGCATTTTTATGCTGACGTACCTATTTTCACATGTGTTTTCAGGAGCTTTTCCATAGGATGTTGATCATGATACTAGGGCGGACCTGTGCCTTAGAGACTTTAAAAGAAGATAGACTATGTTTAATTATGTTATAAACTCTGTATTTCTGTTTAAAACAATGAAACTCTTGTGTTGATAAATAAAAATACAACTTTGTATGCCATGGTTATGAAACAATTAATTCTGTTACAACACTCCCCGACGTTTTCCGCCACGTTTTGTATGATACACGTGGTCGGGGTGTGACAATACTTTATCACTAATGTTGGTTCATGTTCAAGACTTTGTTTATGGTTCTTTAGAGTTCTTATCATTTTGATCTTTAAACATCATTAACCACTTAAACAACATGTAAAATGCAAGGATCTAAGTTCTTACCACTAGTTCAAGACTAGGGAAGTTCAAGTGAAGAAATGTGGTGGTTAATAGCAAACGAAGAAGGTCTTTGATGATCCGTGAGCTCCACACCTCGTGATTCACCTTGATACACCTTAATATCACTAGAGAATGGATGGGATGGAATGGAAGTGAAAAATGGTGGTGGTGGTGGCCTTGATCTCGGCCGAGACTAGAGAGGGAAAGAGGGAGAGTTGAGTGATGTTGGTGCTGTGTGGAAATGAAAATTATGAACTAGGGGGTAACTTAAATATACTTCCAACATTTCATAAACCCTTGTGTAATGTGTCTCAAAAGAAAGAACAAGATCTCTTAAAATAATCAACTAAAATCCAAGGTGGTGGCCCACCTTAAACCGTGTAGTTAGGGGGGGGGGGGTCTTGGTTCACTTTCAATTGTTAGTTAGAATTTTAAGTTAGAATGTAAATGTTAAAATTAGGGGTTTAGGTGTTTAAGTGTCCTAGGGTGTAACATGATGTTAGGTGACCCATACTAGCTCGGAAATGTCAAAACAAAGCTTCTAGTGGAAACTTGGTGTTTTGGGCAGTGTCTGGTTGTTTGGTTAGATACCGTTCCGTTAAAGTGCTTAATTAATCCGTAAAGTGTCCTATATATATATATTTTTGTAACATTTTTAATTCTCAACACTCAGGAAAGCATACCGGACTATTTAGTAACTTTTCTGTACACTACTGGTACGTTTATAAGCACATGTAAGTATGACACAGTAATTAGAAAGCAGTTAAGTAATTCCGCACAGTCATCAAGCACTTTAATTAACAAAAATAAATTGTACGGTTACATGAAATTATGAGGGTTGTCACATTCTCCCCCTGTTAAGAGAATTTCGTCCCGAAATTTAGTGCGTGGTTACTGAGGAAGCTAGTTAAGTTACGGTGTTTACTGGCTTTTCCTAGGGTGTCACATTATCCCCCCGTTGATTTGGAATTTCGCCCCGAAATTCTGCAGTAGCTTCAGCCTCAGTAGTGGTTGCATTTTTCTTAAACAGCTGGGGATACTTGAGTTTCATTTGGTCTTCTCGTTCCCAGGTATATTCTGGGCCACGACGGGAATTCCAACGAACTCGGACGAGAGGTATCCTGGTGTGCTTGAGAATTTTAACATCTCGGTCAGTAATCTCTACTGGTTCTTCGACGAATCGCAGCTGGTCATCGATAGTGAGTTCTTGAGAGGAACTATGAGGGTCTCATCTGACAGACATTTCTTCAGATTCGACACATGGAAAACATTGTGAACCCCGCTGAGTTCTGCCGGTAGATTCAGCTTGTAAGCGACCTTGCCAATTTTCTCAATGATTTCGAACGGTCCGACATATCGCGGGTTGAGTTTGCCTCGTTTGCCAAAACGAACTACACCTTTCTAAGGTGAGACTTTAAGTAGCACTCGATCCCCAACCTGGAACTCGATTGGCTTTCTTCGCTTATCGGCATAGCTTTTCTGACGGTCACAAGCTGCCGCCATTCGTTGTCGTATCTGAGCAATCCTCTCGGTTGTATCTACTACAAGTTCTGGGCCAGTGATTTGATTGTCACCAACCTCTGCCCAACAAAGAGGTGATCGGCACTTCCGTCCATACAATGCCTCGAACGGAGCGGCGGCCTGGATGCTAGCGTGGTAACTGTTGTTATACGAGAACTCCACTAACGGGAGGTGTTTTTCCCAGCCATTACCAAAGTCGATTACACATGCCCTAAGCATGTTTTCAAGGGTTTGGATGGTGCGTTCAGATTGCCCATCCGTCTGTGGATGATATGCCGTGCTCATATCTAATCGAGAACCAAAGGACTTGTGCATAGCTTGCCACAATTCAGATGTAAAACGTGAGTCTCGATCAGAGATGATGGAGGTTGGCACTCCGTGCCAAGATTCTACTTCCTTTAGGTAGATGTCTGCTAGGGTAGAAACCTTATCCGTTTCCTTGATAGCCAGGAAATGTGCAGACTTAGTCAGTCGATCTACGATCACCCAATTGGTATCATTTCCACGTTGAGATCTAGGTAGGCCAGTAACGAGATCCATGGAAATTTGCTCCCACTTCCACTTCGGGATTTCTGGTTGTTGAAGTAGGCCTGATGGTTTCTGATATTCGGTCTTGACTCTCGCACAAGTCAAACATTTGCTAACGTAGGTTGCTATGTGAGCTTTCATGCTAGGCCACCAGTATGTAGTCTTTAGGTCGTGGTACATCTTATCCGAAACAGGATGTACTGAATAACGAGACTTATGTGCTTCATCCATCACAAGCTCGCGTAAGTTTCCATAAAGTGGAACCCAAATGCGCCCTGTTACATAGTAGGCACCATCTTCCTTTTGTTCTAGTCGCTGCCTCGATCCTAGTAAAGATTCAGCCCTGATGTTCTCTGCTTTCAATGCTTCAACCTGAGCATCTCGTATCTGGGCGGGAAGGCTAGAGTGAATGGTAAGATGTAACGCACGTACACGCTTAGGTATAGTATCCTTTCGACTGAGGGCGTCAGCCACAACATTGGCTTTGCCCGGATGATACTTGATCGCACATTCGTAATCGTTCAAGAGTTCGACCCATCGGCGTTGTCGCATGTTTAATTCCTTTTGCTTGAAGATATGCTCGAGACTCCTGTGATCGGTGTAAATGGTGCACTTGGTACCGTACAGGTAATGTCTCCATATCTTAAGTGCGAAAACAACTGCTCCCAATTCCAAGTCATGCGTAGTGTAGTTCCTTTCGTGAACTTTAAGTTGGCGCGATGCGTAGGCAATAACCTTGTCACGTTGCATCAACACGTAACCAAGTCCTTGGATGGAAGGGTCGCAATAAACCACAAAATCATCTGTGCCTTCAGGCAATGAGAGGATAGGCGCGCTATAAAGTCTATCCTTTAAGTGCTGAAAAGCAGATTCCTGTGCATCACTCCAACGGTAGGTGACACCCTTCTGAGTCAGTGAAGTGAGAGGTTGCGCAATCTTGGAGAAATCCTTGATGAACCTTCTGTAATATCCTACCAAACCCAAGAATTGGCGGATTTCTGTTGGTGTACGGGGTGCAGGCCAGTTCTTGATCGAATTAACCTTGGATGGATCAACATGAATTCCATCCTTGTTCACCACATGGCCTAGAAAGTGGACTTCGCGAAGCCAGAAGTCACATTTCGAAAATTTAGCATACAGTTGCTCTTTACGAAGAAGTTCCAGGATAAGCCGCAGATGCTGCTCGTGTTCCTCCTGACTCTTAGAATAGATCAGGATATCGTCGATGAACACTATGACAAACTTATCCAGGTAAGGCTTGCACACTCGGTTCATGAGATCCTTGAAGACCGCTCGTGCATTCATCAACCCGAAAGGCATGACCAAAAACTCGTAATGGCCGTAGCGAGTTCTGAATGTTGTTTTGGAGATGTCCTCATCTCGGACTCTCAGCTGATGGTATCCCGATCTCAAATCAATCTTAGAGTAATAACTCGACCCTTGCAACTGGTCGAACAAGTCATCAATGCGTGGAAGAGGATAACGATTCTTCACGGTCAACTTGTTGAGTTCGCGGTAGTCAATACACATTCTGAAGGTACCGTCTTTCTTCTTTACAAATAACACTGGAGCTCCCCAAGGCGAAGAGCTGGGATGTATGAAACCCTTTTCCAATAGTTCTTGTAGTTGCGTGGACAATTCTTCGAGTTCTGATGGAGCTAGACGATATGGTGCTCGAGCTATGGGTGCTGCTCCAGGAGCTAGCTCGATTTGAAACTCAACTTGGCGATTAGGCGGAAGACCAGGCAATTCCTCAGGGAATACCTTAGGAAAATCACGCACAATAGGAATGTCTTCAATTCTTTTCTCTTCCGTTGATGTGTCAGTAACGAGTGCCAGAATGGCAGTGTGGCCCTTTCGCAAACACTTCTGGGCCTTAAGGAAAGAGATAATGCCTACGACAGCACCACTCTTGCCACCATGAATCACGAGGGGTTCTTCACCAGAAGGAGGAATGCGGACGACTTCCTCCTTGCAAACAATCTCCGCTTGATGATGAGATAGCCAATCCATCCCAATAACGACGTCGAAACTACCAAGTGTGATAGGAATAATATCGACAGAGAAAGTCTGTGAAGCTAAGACGAGGTTACAACCTTTAACAACGTGTGTGGCTTCAAGACTTTTACCATTTGCTAGTTCTACCGTGTGTTTGGTGTTCAAAAGTGTTGGAGTGCGCTTAAGCATTTGGCTAGCTTTTAGGGACACATAACTAGTATCGGCACCCGAATCAAATAAAACAGTAACAAAGAAGTCGTCCAGAAGAAACTTACCCGTCACAACGTTGGGATCGTTCCTTGCATCACCCTGACCCAGCACGAAAACACGTCCCCTAGCACCATTGCCATTATTGTTACCCCCGTTGTTGCCTCCATTGTTGCCTCCGTTGTTGTTCCCGTTTCCTTGGTTGTTGTTGTTCTGATTCTGGTTCAGCTGAGGACAGTTCCTCTTAAAGTGGCCTTCAGCGCCACACTGAAAGCATCCTTTATTGCCCTGCTGTTGCTGCTGTTGGTGGTTCTGTGGAGCTTCTTGTTGTTGTTGGCGATTCTGATTTGCTGGTCGTGAGCTCCTGCAATCCTTTGCTTCATGACCAAACTTGTTACATCTCAGACAACGACCCTTGTTGCACTGCTCGCTATGATGCTTGTGGCACCAGTTGCACTTGGGGTGGTTCCCTCGGTATCCACCCTGTCCTTGATTACCAGAAGGTTGCTGACCAGGACTCTGGTAGTCATCAGTCTTTCGCTGTTGAGACTGAACTGAAGTAGAACCCTTAATGTAATTCCCATCCCATTTTCGCTTGTTATCATTAGGAGCGTGAGTAGTAGTTGCACTAATATGCTTGGGCAGTTTGTTTTGTTCAACTGCTTGATCAGTGAGACGATGGGCCAACTTAATGATTTGCTGAATGGTACCCAGGTTAGCTGAAGTCACGTGACACTGAATCTCTGGTACAAGACCCTTGAGGTACAACTCAATACGTTTGATGGGAGGGTCCACCATAGTAGGACACAAGATGGCCAGCTCGTTTGACCTCTTCGTATACGCCTCAATCTCAGACCCCGTCATCTTCAGATTGAAAAATTTCACCTCGAGCTTGTGGATGTCGTCATGACTACAGTACTCTTCTTTGATCAGTTCTTTGAAACCGTTCCATGGGGTGGCATTAGCAACCGCCAGCCCTAGTAGTTGAACCTGTGCTTTCCACCAGGTTAACGCAACACCTTCGAGTGTTCCAGTAGCATATTTCACCCTACGATCTTCAGGGCATTCACACATCTCGAAGACAGACTCAAGCTTCTCGACCCAGTGAAGAAGGCCTACCGCTCCTTCTGTGCCGCTGAAGGTACTGGGTCGGCAATCCATGAAGGTTTTGAACGTGCACACAGGAGGCTGAGCATGTTGACCTGTTGCGCGAGAATAAAAGACAAGGTTAAGCACGAGGGTTGGCTTGCGAAGGTAAGATCTAAACGTCCTAAGATGGGTTGGTATGGCAGGTCATACCTCCTGCAGGGATAGCTACGAGTGCCTCAGCAACTCGTTCATTGATCAAAGCCGTCAACTGGGCTTGAGTTAGGTTGATACGTCCTCCGCGTCCGTTCATGATCTTCATAACGAAGCAACGTAAGTGAGAAAAGTGTCGCGAAAGTGCGTAAGTGTGGGACGATAGTAGAGAGTAAGCACACAAGGTTCAAATAGTAAATATCAAGTTAATTAATGCACAGTGTGAACTATCTGACTGACAATATAAACATAAATCATACCACCTATTGTGTCGAGTCTTGTACGTGGAGCGAAGCGTCGTTGTGGATCGTTGAGCACTGTACAGGTTATAGTCTGGTTTTGTCAAAAAGCTTTTCCTTTTAAAACCAATTTCACTATAACCAATGGCTCTGATACCAATCTGTCACACCCCCAAAATCCACCCTACGGAGTATCACCGCTTGGAGGCGTGACGTGACCAGGATCGAGCCACCAATCATATTGAACAACGTAATTGAGTAAGTAAAACCAACCACAATACAATTGGTGACCATAAGACAGTAACCAACTTTAAGTTAACAGCGGAAGCATAAAACGTAAGTCCAAATCATAAGTTCCATAGTTCATAAATTTAAAGTTGAAAACGTAAGTTTAAAAGGTTCATATGGATTAAATATTAAGTACGGGACATAACAATCCATATCCCACAACAACCTTCTCCTCGTGCAAGCTCCATAGGCATCTAGCGACCTGTAAGGCATGTAACAACGAGTCAACAACAAAGTTGAGTGAGTTCACGGTTGGTTGATTAGTTTTAAGTTGTTTCTAAAAACGTGGTTTGACTTTCGTTGGCTTATTTGCCGTGGGGGTTACCCCATAGTTGAAAGTATGTTTAACCAGTTCCTTTTTATTACCCAAACCATATCCATAATCAGTGGGGGCTTCCCCATGTGAACTACTAGACCATTAAGATATCGACAACTGACGAACAATAGTTGTGCCCTACATCAGTGTCTATCATCACTGACAGTTTGCCATAGTCCATTAGTACACGGCCGTCCGAACGGCACGGTGTGAGGTTTGTTAAACCTAATAGCGCTATTAACTAATGACCCGCTCGCCATTGGCCTCGGCGATTAAGTCGATATAAAATGAGGGACTTCATGATAGAGTTTTGTCTAGTAAGTTTTAAGGTTGTTGTCCTACCCAAGGAGGACGAACGTACGTAATCTACCCAAGGAGAATACGCAGAATTATTATTGGCATCCTACCTATGGAGGATGGCCGTACATATCCTACCCAAGGAGGATATGTAGATTCCATTTTAATTTCTTTAACCCATTCCCAACCACCGGGAATCCCATGCCTTAGAAAGTGTGTGAACTCACCTTGGTTTGCTCGGTTAGATTGGTTACTCAAATAAACAGGAATCAAGCACGTCCTAATAAGGTACGGATAACAATCAGTTTCTCATGCATAACACGTATCCTACGTATGGTTTATTTACTCATTATTTCTATCACATACCACACGATTCAACTGTCAAGTTATAATGTTAAGTTACATTATTTTACTTTAAAATAATATGACTATCTCACAAAATAAACAAGTATTCACACAAGTGTCCAAGTATAACATATATATTCTAATATATATTTAACCATTTTATTTATAAAATCAACCTCCGGCACTTTGTTTTTTGTAAATAAAATCATGGCGAAGTTTATTTTGAAAACAAGGTTAAAAATATAATTGTAACACTTGCTAGAAAATATTTTCTAAGTGTTGGATTTTTTTAGAAAAATTTTGCCAGAGTTTCCTTTGTAAATGGAGGCATCGATGCTTACTAGCATATCGTTTTCTTTTCAAAAATTCATTCAAACAATTCTCAATCAACAACATACAATCTCTATTTACTGAACTTGTCAAAAATAAGCATAAACCATAAACTTATGAACTTGAATATATATGTAAGATCCAAGTTTTAACAAAAATGTGTTAAGTTTATGTAAGATCCAAGTTTTAACAAAACTCATACTTTTCACTTGGTTCTTTCGAAAGACCACTCATGGATCTGTATATCTACAAGATTATAACTTATTTTGATCTTTATTTTCCAAGAGAACACCCATTCATTCAAGTTCATAGTTTATGTGTGGATGATTCCATCATCCACAACATTCTTACTTTCTCATCTTGCTAGTTCAAGACTTTGTTTATGGTTCTTTAGAGTTCTTATCATTGTGATCTTTAAACATCATTAACCACTTAAACAATATGTAAAATGCAAGGATCTAAGTTCTTACCACTAGTTCAAGACTAGGGAAGTTCAAGTGAAGAAATGTGGTGGTTAATAGCAAACGAAGAAGGTCTTTGATGATCCGTGAGCTCCACACCTCGTGATTCACCTTGATACACCTTAATATCACTAGAGAATGGATGGAATGGAAGTGAAAAATGGTGGTAGTGGCCTTGAACTCGGCCGAGACTAGAGAGGGAAAGAGGGAGAGTTGAGTGATGTTAGTGTTGTGTGGAAATGAAAATTATGAACTAGGGGGTAACTTAAATAAACTTCCAACATTTCATAAACCCTTGTGTAATGTGTCTCAAAAGCAAGAACAAGATCTCTTAAAATAATCAACTAAAATCCAAGGTGGTGGCCCACCTTAAACCGTGTAGTTAGGGGGGGTCTTGGTTCACTTTCAATTGTTAGTTAGAATTTTAAGTTAGAATGTAAATGTTAAAATTAGGGGTTTAGGTGTTTAAGTGTCCTAGGGTGTAACATGATGTTAGGTGACCCATACTAGCTCGAAAATGTCAAAACAATGCTTTTAGTGGAAACTTGGTGTTTTGGGTAGTGTCCGGTTGTTTGGTTAGATACCGTTCCGTTAAAGTGCTTAATTAATCCGTAAAGTGTCCTATATATATTTTTGTAACATTTTTAATTCTCAACACTCAGGAAAGCATACCGGACTATTTAGTAACTTTTCTGTACACTACTGGTACGTTTACAAGCACATGTAAGTATGACACAGTAATTAGAAAACAGTTAAGTAATTCCGCACAGTCAACAAGCACTTTAATTAACAAAAATAAATTGTACGGTTACATTAAATTATGAGGGTTGTCACAGAACTCAACTTGCCTCTCAGGAGGTAATCTAGGTAATTCATCAGGAAAGACATCAGGATACTCGGAAATGATTGGAATGTCTTCAATCTTGGGTTTTGGGTCATTCACTGTCACTTATGCCATGTAAATGACACATCCGCTCTTCAGACACTTCGATACTTTAAGAATAGACACATTGTCGGGCAATCCATATTGCGTGTCTCCTTTTATAGTGACGGATTCACTAGCAGGGGTTTTGATGATAACTAGATTTTTATCGCAGGCAATTTGGGCTTGGTTATGCGACAACCAATCCATGCCTAAAACCACATCAAAACCAGCCAATTTCATTGGCAAGAGGGATAGCGGGATAGAAAGATTCTTAATGGATATGAAGCATCCATCAGTTGAAGTTGTTTCTAAGGTACCATCAGCAAGCTCTACCTCATATTTTATGTCTAGAGTCTTAATAGGCAGATTCAGTAACTTACAAAACTTATGGTCTACGAATGACTTATCAGCACCTGAATCAAATAAGACTCTAGCATAATTATTATTAATGAGGAAGGTACCTGTTATGACGTTCTCATCGTTCACCGCTTCCCTTGCATTCATCTGAAAAACCCTAGCATTGTTTTTCTTCGCCTCCTCGGGCTTCTTAGCATTCTTGGGGCAATTGGTCTTGATGTGCCCCTTTTCGTTGCAACCGTAACGGGTTGCATCCTTGATGTTTCGGCAATCTACAGACTTGTGCCCTTTCTTCTTGCAAATCCCACATGGTTTAGCTTATGGGTCCTGGTTGCACTTCCCAAAGTGTCTCTTGTTGCAAGTCTTGCACCTAGGCTTGTCACTTGACTGCCCTTTCTTAGGACCAAAGTTCCCTTTGTTCTTTTTGTTGGATTAAGGGGACTTATCTTCCTCCCTCTTCCTCTTCCCGTCATCGGTAGCTTTCTTTGCCTTACTCCTCACCACATCAAGAGTAAGGGACAAAGATAGATCCACAACAGATCTATATGTAGCAGGCTTAGAAGCCTTAACATTTCCTTTCACTTCAGGGGCTAGACCACCGATGAAACGCGCAATGCGTTTGGGTTCAGGAGTGACCAAATATGGTACAAGTCTCGACATCGAGTTGAAACTGGTCACATAGGACCTGAAATCCAAGCCCTTCATCACCAAAGTGAGGAAGTCAGTCTCTATTCTCTCAACTTCATGCTGAGGACAGTAAGTGTGTTAGGATCTGGGGCTTTCATGATTATGTTTGTTTGTATGTTTTGAACAATTAGTGAATATGAAAACATGTAAAGTGCAGCGGAAATAGATACACACTTTGTAAACACAATCAATGGAGAAAATAGTTTGATAGCATTAGCTTCTCATAGAGTCAAATGATTACAAATCAAAGCAAAAGATTACAGACATGCTTACAAACTAATCTCCCCCTCAGCCTGATGCCCCAAGGTTGGTTGCATACAAGATGAAAGGATTAGACATGAGGAGAAGAATCCGCTCAGTCAATCAAATGTAACAGTACGGGGTACTGTTACATTTATAGGCAAACCAAACCACTGAGGTATCTCAGCTGACGTCACCATGAAAGCAACGTCTAATAGCCTAACAATCTGTATCTACTGTCCTTTTACAAATACTGCTATACCTAACCACTGACTATACATAAAACAGATAATTCACAAAACAGCTGCTCTCTCTTTACATCAGTGCTTTCCTCAAGGTTGATCAGTCCTTGATTGGGCAGAGCTTTGTTATCAGCAGTTTGTACCAGCAGTGCTTAGTGTCCAGCAGTCTTCTAAGCTTCATCAGTAGTTATGCAGAACAGTAGCAGTTGTATCCAGTCAGTGGATGCAAGACCATCAGTTGTTATAAATCACTTTCAAGGGGGAAGCTTAATGTAAACCGCTGCTTATTGTGACCAGGTTTTGACTTTACATTATCTGTTCCTCTGGTAGGGTTCAATCCCAACAATCTCCCCTGGAACAGATAATGTCAAAACCTGTCATTATTCTGGATCTTTATTACTCATCAAAAGTTCCCTTGCTTGTCTTTTAAACTCTTCTTCAAACTCTTTGGAACTTATATCATCTTCATCCCGACACAGTGTAAGTTCAAGGAGATCCTGCAAATCTTGAACCCTAAGGCCTAGTGCTTCTTTCCTTGATATATACTTCACCTCTCCATTGGATCTGACCAGAGTCAATACGTGGGTCTTTTGATCAGAGAGCCACTTTAGTTGTTTTAAACCCAATGGATTTCTTGGGAGAGATTTATTTGAAGATGAGCTTTGAGATATTGGCCTTGAGAAAACTTGCAGACTTTCAGACATTCTTTTGAAAGCGATTTCTATGACATCATTTGCTGCAGCTATATCTTCTGCAGTTTCTCTTTCAATCAGCTTCTGCCTTTCAATGTCTGTCATGTCTGTTGAAGTGTCTGATGATGCAGGTTTGGTTAACATCCCTTTTAAAAGGTTTTGAAGTTTTTCTGAGCTCTCTTCTTTTAGACCCATTTTCATGATGGATTCTTTGAAGTACTCAACTTCTTTTTCTTTTACCTCTTCACTGGTCAGCTGTTCTCCTTCTTCTTGGTTTGTCACAAAAGTAGACCGGAACAGTGTTTTGAGGTTTTCTATCTGCTGTTCAAGCTTCATTCTTTGTTCATGCTTCTTTGAGGTGCTTGAAACAGTTATCTTTCTTTTCTTTAGCCTTTCATAGGCTTCATCAGTCTGCTGTTTTGACCATTTTGATATGGCTTCAGCAGTATCCATTTTTGCATCCACCAGCTCCTTTTTCTTTCTCTTATACTCAGCAGTTAGGTCAGCAATGAGCTTTTTGTATTTTCTCCAGTTTGGAGCATTCTTCTTCTTTGTAGGATCATTCTTAATTTTCTCAATCCTTTCTGCCTCACGCTTAAGAGCGACTACTGGCCATTCTTTGAACTGTTATTCTTCAGCAGGATAGAATTTCTCTTTCATGATGTAGGCTAGATATTGTTTTCTTAACTCTTTCTTTTGATCAGCCTTTTCTTTGTTTAGATCTTGTGCAAACTCTTCTATCTGCTTTACTTTTGTGAAGTAGAACTCCAGTCTTTTAGCAATGCCATCTTCGCTTAACCGTTCTTTTTCACTCTCAACTTTAGCTCTTAGTCTTGCTTGCCTTGCCTTGATTTTGAGGTAATCATCCATATCATCTGGTGGCATGTAGCCTATGAGTGAGGAGAACCTTCTTTTTGAAGGATCTTCTTCTGTATAGAATTGCCTCATCTCATTTTTGATGGCTTCAAGCTCCAGTGGATATTGTGCAGCATTAGGATCATGTATACCCTCATCGGCAGAGATTGGCTTTCTTTTTCTGTTGAAGAGCTTTGGTTGTGATGTAGGAAGGATGAGAGCAGTGGTGGATGATTGACTAACAGCTGTTGAAACCACAGGTGTCTCAACATCTGTTGTCATTACAACTGCTGATATGTCAGCAGTTGTCTTCTGCTTTTGAGCAGGGGATGGAAGTGGTGAGGTAGTTTTTGATGGTGGTGATGATGGTGGTGAATCATCATCTGATATGAGATTCCTTCTCCTTTTTAATGAAGAAGGGGCAGATGATGTTTTGGATGAATCAATGGTTTGAGGTTGTATAGCAGTGGTTTGTGATTGTGATTGACTGACAGTGGTTGAAACAACTGGTGTTTCAATCACTGTTGTCATTACAGCAGATGTTGTAACATCTGCTGTCTTCTGCTTTATGGCAGGAGGCAGTAGTGGTGATATGATTGTAGATGAGGATGGTGGTGGAACAGTGGTTGTAATGGTGTGTGATAGAGTGGTGTGTGTTGAAAGTGTGTGTGTTGATGAAATGGCAGCTGTTTGGCTACTGACAGCAGTTTTTGTAACTTCTGTTGTATCAGCTGTATGACATTTCATGGGAGGTGGTTTAGATGTTTGCTTTGCTTGCTCAGGTTCAACACACAGGCCATGTTCTATTCCCTTCTTCTTCATTTGCTTCATTATCTCCCCCTTTTTGGCATTATCTGCAAGGAGGTCATCAAAGAACAGCAAAGTTGAAGGAGCTTTGCCAGTGGTAGTTTGGATGCTGGCCTTAATAGCCTTGATATCTGCTTGAGTATCCTTGAACCTTGATTCCACCATATTGGTCAGCATTTGTATATGCATTTCATGCTGCTGATCAGCCACTTGTTTTTGTCTTTCAAGCGTAGGTTGAAAAAGATTCCAGAGCTCATTTGCAGCAAGTGCTTGTTGTGGAGCAGGTGCTTGAGGTGGAACAGCAGTGAATTGTGCTTTCTGAGCTTTTAAAATCTCTTGCACCATCTCCTTTATTTCAGAAACTGATTCTTCAAGTTTTTCAACTCTGCCCGTCAATTCCTGATATCTTGAATCATCACCCATTTTACTGGGATCATCTGAATCCCCACCAGCAGTGGTTATATCAATGTGTGTCTTGGGGACAGAGTCCCAAAAATCACCCATTGATGCCCCTTGTTCTTGGTACTGGGGACTTCTTTCTTCAGCACTCGATAAACCTTTGATGGTACCAGTAGTTAGATCCAACTCACTGGTGGTTACCGAAGTTGCCATGGAAGAAATTGCCTTCAAGGGAGACTTACTTATGAAACAACTGTCCAACTGAAGATCTGTTGATCCACCAGTTGTAGTTGCTGCTCCACTTGAACTACCACCGAGAGTTACTTGTAACTCAGGGGGTGTAACCTCCTCAATTGTTGCTGGGATAGCAGAAGTAGTAGCATCAGACCCAGTCTCTTGTGGGGGTATTGTGACAACTCAAGTCTTCGACTTTCACTTTCGCATTAAATGCACGTTGACTTTGACTGTTTAGTTGTTTGATTTATTGACTTGTTATATGCACATGGTGATATGATGAAATGTATTGTGTTTGCATGATTATGTGTTTGGTTGTATAACTTGAAACCTGTAGAAATCACCTAAACTGGTTTAACACATGAAAATACTCGACCAAACACAAGATGTGTTTTGCCAGATAACAACTCGACGAAACACAAGTGATTCGTCAACCTCATCTCGACGAAACAGGCTGTTTCGCCGAGCCCAGTTTCACCGAAGCCCAGTTCGGGCCCAACATGTTACTTCGAGTTTTAAAACGTGTAACAGCCTCAGTTTCACACTTTTATCATAACAACCGAAACCCTAGAGCCCTTCTCTCCTGTGTGACGGTAGTTGGAGGTTCTCGAAGATATCCTTAGCGATCGATTCGTATCTCTCTTATTTCGGTTAGTGTGTATTCGTTAATCGGTTCATGTTTCTGTGATATCTCGATTCATGCTTGTGTATATGATTGATGTGTGTTACTGCTGTGATTATAAGAGTATGATGATGATATAGATTTCGATATGCATGATGTAGTCGGATATAAATAGTTCTATGCGAAACGTAATACGATCAAATACTCGGTTCTGAATGTTGTTAATATGATCTGGTTCTGAATGTAAGTTAGCATCTTGATAGGGTTCGATGATGAGATGTTGTAATCGATATGTTATACGCGTAAACTAGGGTTCATGCTAGACGTTAAAGTGATGTGATGATTATATTATGATGATGATTCGATGATTCTGTAATTGAATGATTTCTGCATGATTACACGATTATGACGGCAGCTAGGGTTCTCATGGTTTACGTAACTGACTTCAACCTGTAACAGGTTTGACAAAACTGACATCTTGGCGAAACAGAATGTGTTTCGCCAAGGACAGTCGACGAAATAGAATCTTGTTTCGCCAAACAAGATCACGACGAAATAGGATGTGTGTTTCGTCAATATATGTGTGTTTCACCAACTTATGTGTTTCGCCAATAAGTGTGTTTCGCCGACTCGAATACTTTGCACAGTAACCTGATTTAACCTTGTTAGAAGTTAACTGAACTAATTAACTGCTGTTAAGTGGCATGCATGATTTGTATGATAGTGAATACATATTTAGTACTTGGTGATCATTGATTGTATCTATACGTGAACTTCGTGAATGCAAACTGATTTTGGTACACGTGCCTACTTTAGGGTTGACTGATTAAGTGTGAATAAGTAGTTAATCTTACCGAGCAAACCAAGGTGAGTTCACTGCACTTTTCTAAGCATGCGTCCCGGTGGTTTGGGACATCTGGTAAACGTTTCTAAAGGGAATACTGGGTAAACTGTTATTTGGGATGTTGGTTATTGAACACAGAATCGATCATCTACCGTGTTGCCTGTAAGGCAATGGGGTAACTAGTTGATAGCGCTATTAGGTTTGACACCCTCACACCGGGCCGTAAGGACGGGCGTGATCTAGTTGCCTGGACATCATTACCAATGCTTGGTTAGGGGCATTGGGGTTGGGCACACTCCCAGGTTATATTGGGCACACTCCCAGGTTATATTGGGCACACTCCCATGGTATATATTGGACACACTTCCAGTATATAAGACTCTCCTACGTTAATAACAATTTCAAAACGAAACGATGATTTGACTTAACAGATATCTGGTAACTACACACATTAACAAAACCTTGAACTCACCAGCGTCGTCTGACACACTTGTCTGCATGCTTGCAGGTCGCTAGAATTCGGGACGAGAACTTGCTATCTGGGAGTGCTGGAGTGGTCATGGATCGAGGCTCTTGGATTAACTTAAAAGTGAAACGTTGGTTTTGAACATTTACTATGAAACAATTGTTAAACGATTTATGATACGCTTCCGCTACACAACTCTTTGGGAGTAACTCTATGTTTGATATTTTCTATTGGTAATTCATGACATGTTTTATTTAAATATTTATCATTGGTTCAATGTGATTGGTGGCTCGAACTCTGATGAGTAACACGCCTCGCGGAGTTCCCGCAGGTGGTATTTTGGGGGTGTTACAGTTGGTATCAGAGCCACTGGTTATAGCGAACTAGGTTTTAAAACGTTTTATAAAACCAGACTATAACCGAATACCTTCGAAGAATCGATCATGACACTCAGCTCCAGATCGCAAGGTTCGTCTTCTGTTTAGTTTATGCATTACTTCCTTAGTAGTCACACACTCATAACTTGCATGAAACGATACACTTGATACTATGGTGACTTGATAGTGTGACACTACTCTTCGACTTATGTGAATGGTAAACTTGTGATTCCAATCGTTGTGTTGTGTGAACGGGGGAAACTTCGAGCGCAAGCTAAGAGGCACTGAGATAAGCATGCAAATTGCCTTATTACTATGGGTGCACACTTAGTAATAACGTGGGGTGCATGCAAGTCCCAGTGAGGCTTATCAAGCGTGAGGAGGGTTCTGCCTTATTATGTGTGAACTTGGTAGTACATAGATATCAACATGATACTTGATTTCTATCTCGTTTCGATTTTCTGAATCGGTTCATCTCTATATATAGAATCATGAGTGGACGAGGACACGGACGTGGCAACATTAACATGACTCAGGCTGAGTTGACTGACCTAATCAACACCCGTGTGGCTGAGGCTTTAGCAGCCTATCAAGCTGGTACGGAATGTACCAAGTACTCTTTACTCTTATATCGCGTACACGTCTTTTCACTCCTATAATGTGTTTCCTTTCATCCTTTAGGTCAGCAAGCGCATCCCCAGAACAACCAGCCTGTCTGTACGTTTAAAACGTTCATGGACTGTAAGCCACAGACCTTCACCGGGACTGAAGGGGCTGTGGGACTCTTGAGATGGTTCGAGAAAGCAGAGTCCGTGTTTGCTATATGTAACTGTCCCGCTGGGGATAGAGTGAAATATGCTGCGGGTACCTTGGCGGATGGTGCCCTAACGTGGTGGAATGCCCAAGTGCAGTTGCTGGGCATCGAGGCAGCGAATGCCACAACTTGGGATGATTTCAAAGAACTGATCAGGGAGGAGTATTGTCCTCGGAATGAGATCCAGAAGTTGGAAAACGAGTATTATGACTTGAAGATGGTAGGATCTGAAGTCGAAGCGTATGTGAAGCGATCGTATGAACTGGCCGACATGTGCCCGAATTTGTCCCGGCCTATGTCTCGGAGGATTGAGTTATTCATCAAGGGGCTGCCTCCGCGTGTGAAGAATTTGGTCACTGCAGCCCATCTCAATGATTTGACACAGATTGTCCGTTTGACCCACAAGATTGTAGATCAAGAGGTAGAGAGTAACTCGTTACCACCGCGTGTTTCAACCACTACTGCTGCTGCACCCACTACCACTGCGTCCGCTAATGATAACAAGCGGAAGTGGAACGATTACGACAAAGCATCTAGTGCGGGTCAGACCCAGAAAAGGCCCGACAACAATAGCAATCGCAGCATCAGCCAGTCGTCTTCTGTCAATCAAGGCCAGGGAGGTAGCCAAAGTCAGGGTTCGTATGTAGGGAGGAAGCCACGGTGCAACAAGTGTGGCTATCATCATTTCGGGCAGTGTGGACGGATATGTAACAGGTGTGGTAAGGCGGGCCACGAGGCCAAAGATTGTAGGGCCCCACAGCCCAGACACCAGCAGCAACAGAACCAGCAGAACCAGAGACAGCAGGGACAACCACCCCAGCAGAATCAGGGCTTCAGAAAGGGGTGCTATCAGTGTGGTGACGAGGGTCACTTTAAGCGGGATTGCCTTCAGTTAAATCAAAATGCTAACGACAACAACCGCCCGAATAACAATAATGCTGGGAACAACAACAATGGCAACAATGGGGGCAACGTGGCACGTGGTCGCGGATTTACGATTGGAGCTGGTGAAGCTCGAAACGACGGCAACGTGGTTACTGGTACGTTTTCAGTAAATGGTGTTTATGCTTCTATTTTATTCGATTCAGGTGCCGACTGGAGTTATGTGTCTTTGGGATTCAGTAGACGTCTAGGATTGAGTCCTACGCCTCTTGTTGTTAAGCACATAGTAGAGATAGCGAATGGTAAAACTATCGAAGCGTCACATGTTCTCATGGGTTGCAAATTAGATCTCTTAGGTCAAGTATTTGACATTGACCTACTTCCTGTCACTCTCGGGAGCTTTGATGTAGTTGTTGGAATGGATTTGTTATCCAAATATCAGGCGGAAATTCATTGCAAGGAGAAAGTCGTTCGCATTCCCCTTGCTAGTGGTGAATCTCTATCGGTCCAGGGTCATCGTAGCGGTGCTACAGTAGGTATTATTTCAGCCATGAAGGCCCTAAGTTTCCTACGAAAGGGCTATCCTTCCATTCTCGCTCTAGTTACTAATTCGCAGACTGACGAAAGGAAACTCGAAGACCTTCCTATTGTTCGAGAGTTTCCTGATGTCTTTCCTGAAGAACTTCCCGGTTTACCTCCACATCGTCAGGTGGAATTTCAGATTGATCTTCAGCCAGGAGCAGCGCCGATTGCTCGTGCTCCGTATCGTCTTGCACCAGGAGAGTTGCAAGAACTGTCGAACCAACTTCAGGAGTTATTGGACCGAGGTTTCATTCGTCCTAGTTCCTCTCCTTGGGGAGCCCCTGTATTATTTGTAAAGAAGAAGGACGGGTCTTTTCGTATGTGTATCGACTATCGTGAACTCAACAAGGTGACGATCAAGAATCGTTATCCTCTGCCTCGCATCGACGACTTGTTTGACCAGCTACAAGGATCCAGTTTTTATTCCAAGATTGATTTGAGGTCGGGGTATCATCAGGTACGGGTTAGAGAGGAGGATGTGCCTCGAACGGCTTTTCGAACGCGGTATGGCCATTATGAGTTCTTGGTTATGCCATTTGGGATGACCAACGCACCAGCGGTCTTCATGGATCTCATGAACCGCGTGTGCAAACCTTACCTTGACGACTTTGTTATCGTTTTCATTGACGACATTTTGATCTACTCCAAGAACAAGGAAGACCACGAGCGCCACCTTCGTCTCATTTTGGAGCTCCTGAGGAAGGAGCAATTGTACGCAAAGTTTTCTAAGTGTGACTTCTGGATTCGGGAAGTGCATTTCCTCGGGCACATCGTTAACGAAATGGGTATTCATGTGGATCCTGCCAAGATCGATGCTATACGAAATTGGGCGGCACCAAAGAATCCTTCAGAGGTGCGTCAATTTCTTGGTCTCGCGGGGTATTATCGTCGCTTTATTCGGGATTTTTCGAAGATTGCACAGCCTCTCACCGCCCTGACTCAAAAGAAAGTTGTTTATTCTTGGGGATCGAACCAGGAAGAAGCCTTTCAGCTCTTAAAGCAGAAGTTGTGCAGCGCACCGATTTTATCTCTACCAGAGGGTACTGAAGATTTTGTGGTTTATTGCGACGCGTCTATTCAGGGTCTCGGCTGTGTGTTGATGCAGCGAGACAAGGTGATAGCTTATGCATCTCGACAGTTGAAGGTACACGAGAAGAACTATACGACACACGACCTGGAGTTAGGAGCCGTAGTATTCGCGTTGAAAATTTGGAGGCATTACCTGTACGGTACCAAGTGTACCATCTATACCGATCACAGGAGTCTTCAACATATTTTTGACCAGAAGGAATTGAATATGCGTCAACGGCGTTGGGTTGAGCTTTTTAATGATTATGAGTGTGCTATCAAGTATCATCCGGGTAAAGCTAATGTGGTAGCAGATGCTCTTAGTCGCAAGGAACCAAAACAGAAGCGTGTTCGTGCCCTACATCTTACTATTCACTCTAATTTACCTGCCCGGATTCGTTCAGCTCAGATTGAAGCGTTAAAGGAAGAAAATATCGAAGCTGAAGGATTACTAGGTTTACACAAGAAGAAGTTCGAACAACGGTCTGACGATATTTACTACTTCATGGAACGGATATGGGTTCCTTCATTTGGTAATCTTCGAGAACTGGTGATGGACGAAGCACACAAGTCGCGATATTCTATTCATCCAGGGTCTGATAAGATGTACCAGGACCTCAAGGTTTTGTATTGCTGGCCAAACATGAAAGCTATTATTGCCACTTACGTGGGTAAGTGTTTGACCTGTGCTAGGGTCAAGGCCGAGTACCAGAAGCCTTCGGGTCTACTCCAGCAGCCAGAGATACCCATGTGGAAATGGGAACAGATCGCTATGGATTTTGTAACGGGGTTACCTAGAACACAGGCTGGGAACGATACTATATGGGTGATTGTCGACCGTCTCACAAAGTCAGCGCATTTCCTAGCAATCAAGGAGACAGATAAGTATTCGCAGCTCGCAGCAGTGTACCTTAAGGAGGTAGTTTCTAGACACGGGGTGCCGACTTCTATTATTTCTGATCGAGATCCTCGTTTTACTTCGGAGTTATGGCAGGCTATGCATAAGATGTTCGGCTCACGTCTCGATATGAGCACGGCTTATCATCCACAGACAGATGGTCAGAGTGAGCGTACTATTCAGACACTAGAGGACATGCTGCGGGCATGTGTTATTGATTTTGGGAAAGGGTGGGAGAAGCACTTGCCGTTGGTAGAATTTTCCTACAATAACAGTTACCACACCAGCATCAAAGCGGCACCATTTGAGGCACTGTACGGGAGAAAGTGTCGTTCACCTCTCTGCTGGGCTGAAGTGGGTGATAGTCAGATCACAGGTCCTGAGATGGTACTCGAAACTTCAGATATGATTGTGAAAATCAGGGAACGTATGGCAGCTGCTCGTGACCGCCAGAAGGCCTATGCTGACGAGCGTGCCAAGGAAGTAGTGTTTGAAGTGAATGACCGCGTCATGCTGAAAGTCTCGCCGTGGAAAGGGGTTGTACGCTTTGGGAAGCGTGGCAAGCTGAATCCACGTTATGTTGGGCCGTTTAAAGTTCTTGAGCGTATCGGTAAGGTGGCTTATAGGTTGGAGTTACCCACTGAGCTGGGCAATGTTCACGACGTATTTTATGTATCACAGTTAAAGAAGTGCTATGCTGACGACCCATTAGTGGTACCATATCAAGAGCTGAAAATAGACGACAAGTTGCAGTTTGTCGAAGAACCAATTGAGATTATGGATCGAGAAGTTAAAGTTCGTAAGCACAGCCGTATACCTATTGTGAGAGTTCGTTGGAACTCAAGACATGGTCCGGATTTCAAGTGGGAACGCGAGGACCAAATGGAACTTAAGTATCCACATTTGTTCCCCAAAGACAAGACCAAGCCTAGCAATTCTAGATCTCATGTAACTGGTGAATTTCGGGACGAAATTCCCATTCAAGTTGGGGATGATGTGACAGCCGCGGAAAATGCACAGTTGTCCTGATTAACATCGCATCGTGTTGCGGATGGCTTATCAAATTTCGGGACGAAATTTCTTTCAAGTTGGGGATAATGTGACAACTCAAGTCTTCGACTTTCACTTTCGCATTAAATGCACGTTGACTTTGACTGTTTAGTTGTTTGATTTATTGACTTGTTATATGCACATGGTGATATGATGAAATGTATTGTGTTTGCATGATTATGTGTTTGGTTGTATAACTTGAAACCTGTAGAAATCACCTAAACTGGTTTAACACATGAAAATACTCGACCAAACACAAGATGTGTTTCGCCAGATAACAACTCGACGAAACACAAGTGATTCGTCAACCTCATCTCGACGAAACAGGCTGTTTCGCCGAGCCCAGTTTCACCGAAGCCCAGTTCGGGCCCAACATGTTACTTCGAGTTTTAAAACGTGTAACAGCCTCAGTTTCACACTTTTATCATAACAACCGAAACCCTAGAGCCCTTCTCTCCTGTGTGACGGCAGTTGGAGGTTCTCGAAGATATCCTTAGCGATCGATTCGTATCTCTCTTATTTCGGTTAGTGTGTATTCGTTAATCGGTTCATGTTTCTGTGATATCTCGATTCATGCTTGTGTATATGATTGATGTGTGTTACTGCTGTGATTATAAGAGTATGATGATGATATAGATTTCGATATGCATGATGTAGTCGGATATAAATAGTTCTATGCGAAACGTAATACGATCAAATACTCGGTTCTGAATGTTGTTAATATGATCTGGTTCTGAATGTAAGTTAGCATCTTGATAGGGTTCGATGATGAGATGTTGTAATCGATATGTTATACGCGTAAACTAGGGTTCATGCTAGACGTTAAAGTGATGTGATGATTATATTATGATGATGATTCGATGATTCTGTAATTGAATGATTTCTGCATGATTACACGATTATGACGGCAGCTAGGGTTCTCATGGTTTACGTAACTGACTTCAACCCGTAACAGGTTTGACAAAACTGACATCTTGGCGAAACAGAATGTGTTTCGCCAAGGACAGTCGACGAAATAGAATCTTGTTTCGCCAAACAAGATCACGACGAAATAGGATGTGTGTTTCGTCAATATATGTGTGTTTCACCAACTTATGTGTTTCGCCAATAAGTGTGTTTCGCCGACTCGAATACTTTGCACAGTAACCTGATTTAACCTTGTTAGAAGTTAACTGAACTAATTAACTGCTGTTAAGTGGCATGCATGATTTGTATGATAGTGAATACATATTTAGTACTTGGTGATCATTGATTGTATCTATACGTGAACTTCGTGAATGCAAACTGATTTTGGTACACGTGCCTACTTTAGGGTTGACTGATTAAGTGTGAACAAGTAGTTAATCTTACCGAGCAAACCAAGGTGAGTTCACTGCACTTTTCTAAGCATGCGTCCCGGTGGTTTGGGACATCTGGTAAACGTTTCTAAAGGGAATACTGGGTAAACTGTTATTTGGGATGTTGGTTATTGAACACAGAATCGATCATCTACCGTGTTGCCTGTAAGGCAATGGGGTAACTAGTTGATAGCGCTATTAGGTTTGACACCCTCACACCGGGCCGTAAGGACGGGCGTGATCTAGTTGCCTGGACATCATTACCAATGCTTGGTTAGGGGCATTGGGGTTGGGCACACTCCCAGGTTATATTGGGCACACTCCCAGGTTATATTGGGCACACTCCCATGGTATATATTGGACAAACTTCCAGTATATAAGACTCTCCTACGTTAATAACAATTTCAAAACGAAACGATGATTTGACTTAACAGATATCTGGTAACTACACACATTAACAAAACCTTGAACTCACCAGCGTCGTCTGACACACTTGTCTGCATGCTTGCAGGTCGCTAGAATTCGGGACGAGGACTTGCTATCTGGGAGTGCT
Source organism: Helianthus tuberosus (assembly GCA_030545235.1). NCBI lineage: Eukaryota > Viridiplantae > Streptophyta > Magnoliopsida > Asterales > Asteraceae > Helianthus > Helianthus tuberosus. The sequence continues at coordinate 35,876,452 of CM060383.1, forward strand.
GGAGTGGTCATGGATCGAGGCTCTTGGATTAACTTAAAAGTGAAACGTTGGTTTTGAACATTTACTATGAAACAATTGTTAAACGATTTATGATACGCTTCCGCTACACAACTCTTTGGGAGTAACTCTATGTTTGATATTTTCTATTGGTAATTCATGACATGTTTTATTTAAATATTTATCATTGGTTCAATGTGATTGGTGGCTCGAACTCTGATGAGTAACACGCCTCGCGGAGTTCCCGCAGGTGGTATTTTGGGGGTAAATTTGACAAACTGCGAAAGTATGCCAATTTGAACTGTAACAGACATTACGGAACATGACCATAAGTTAAACATACCATAAATATCCTTTACATAGCTTAGAAATAGGCTTTGAGGTGTTCGGTATGCTAAAATAAACTTTTGTGTCATTCAGGGACTAAAAGTGTCAGAAAGTGCACAAGTTTGCATTTTTACGCATAACTTACGTTCTGAATACATCCGGACATCCAAAAATTTATGTAAGCACTATAATATTTTATTTTAGTGTTCGGCATAAGAAAAATCCATTCGTCACGTCATTTGGATCGTTTTTCGCGCTTATGCGCATTCCGTCGTAATTAAGCGAACATCGCGTTCGTACGACCAAACGAACCAACATCCGGCATATTTTTTAGCATGTTTTGAGTTCCCTATACTTTAACTTCATTTTAGAGCCTTAAAATGAGGTTAACGGGGTTCAAACGCATCGAAAAAGGCCTTAAAACACCACAGGGACCAAAACTGTCAATTTTGAAACTTTTCTGAAGCTGGTGCATGGTGGCGTAGCGCGACTACATAGGGCCTTTACCGTCGCGCTACGCGAGCACCTTATCTGGGCAGAAACTTCAGTTTTGCATTTTCGGGACCAGATTCGATGTATAAACAGCTGTTTAATTCACAACCACACATTCTAACATGCTTAGTCAGCTGATAAGGATGGAATTTAGGCACCATAACTTTCCGACACTTGTACGGATACGATTAAGGCACGATATTCGACAAGCGATCTTAACGGTTCGGGTATTCCTATAAATACCCATCCACCCCCATTGCTAAAATCACTAGAATCTTGATCTTAGGAACTCTAAGTTGAAACCATTGTTTCATACCTGAGATTCTTGGATCGAGATTAGCATTCGGGGACCCTTCGTAAGTATTCTTTCGTTCTTTTCCTTATTTTATTGCTTTTCGAGTCAGAAAGTCAAACTTTGTTTGACTTTCAGCGTTGACCAGTAATGGTCAATGCGAAGTTCGTTTGAACTTCGCAACGTGAGTGTAATCACGTTGGTCATAGTCCCTTGGGACTATGCCCACTGATTACCACGTTGTCTAGGGTCGTAGGGTAGGCGATCTAATAAATCGCCTATACCCTCGAACCCGACCCAGTTTGGTCGATCATTAGGATCCGACCAAATACATTAGGTGACCATAGTAGGTAGGGAATAACCTTCCGAGGTTATACCCTATGGTCACATCGTTTAAGTAGTTGTAGGATAGGTAGTTTATATGCCTTAGGTAAATTACCAGAATACCCTTTTCATGTATAATTGGTAATTAAGCATATGTAACCTAAACTTTTGTCACATAACTGATTATGTAACATGTTTAGGCATATAACACTTGTCGTAGAACTAGTTAGGCGGTCCGAACGCGTTTCACGCGAACGACGCGTTAAAGTAGCATAAGCTACCTAAACGGGTCGTAATGGGTCGTAAGCTATTAGGTTGGGTTTCATTTAGCATGTAGGCTTTGATAAACCATATGACACGAGTCTCTATACTCGTTTGGTTTACGAAACCTCATTCTATCCGATCTTCCGATTTAGGTCCGGTTTATTAATGTAGTTACCTATATTAGGTGCCGTTTGATTTCCGTGATCTCTAGCATTGTTTGGTTGTCACTCAAGGACTACTGAGCATTCTCAAGTGAGTACATAGACCCCTCTTTTACTGTTTTCCAAACTGTTTTGGGGTGAAACACATGTGCCTACTTATTACATTCATGCTTTCCCGTTTTCACATCATATACCTGCTATGTTCGTTAGTACATTATAGTACATGATTTCATTACCTTTTATGCTATGTATGTACATTGTGTGCATACTTAGTACATTGTTTTACATTACATTTTGTTGCATATGCTCATCCAGTATATGAACACATTATATTACATTTTGAACCGTTTATAATCATTTGACTATGTGAACCGTTTATATCTGTGAGCCGTTTGTATCTGTGAACCGTTTATATCTGTGAACCGTTTGTATCTGTGAACCGTTTGTATCTGTGAACCGTTTGTATCTGTGAACCATTTGTATCTGTGAACCGTTTGTATCTGTGAACCGTTTGTATCTGTGAACCGTTTGTATCTGTGAACCGTGTGAACCGTATTTGACCATACATAAACATTTCTACAATTGTTAAACATTACTTTGATGGTTTGGTTTGAGTAAGTGATTTAAGTAACGAGGCGTGTGTAATATGATACAAGCATGGTGGATACGCCGCTGGTACTTCCTATATATAAGTGTTTGTATGGTATTACATATCGTAGCGTTATTTGAATCATTTCAGTTTGAGACATAGAACATTTTATACAAATAACCTACTTTTCACAAAACATTGATTTACAAACAACTTATCTTATACAAACTCATCTTACATGGTTATTCATTTAACCATACATTATTCTCTTATTTATACATATCATCTGAACTCATTGTTTTTCAAATGATTTACAAAACAAAGCAAATTACAAGGTTCATGACTAAACATTTTCTCAAACATAAGTCATGAAACCTATTTTCACAAAACCTATGTATCTCACAGGCATTTTTATGCTGACGTACCTATTTTCAGATGTGTTTTTCAGGAGCTGTTGCATAAGATGATCAAGATACACATAGGCAGACTTGGGCTTTAGTGACAATAAAAAATGCAAGACTAGTTAATTATGTTGTATTTATTTGTTTGTTAAGACATTGTAACACTTTTAATCAATAAAACGAAACTTCAATTGCCATGGATTTGAAACAATTAATTCTGTTACAACACTCCCCGACATTTCCGCCACGTTTTGTATGTTCTACGTGGTCGGGGTGTGACAGAAAAGATGGTATCAGAGCCAATGGTTATAGGGAATTAGGTTATTAGTAATGCTTTGACCTAGTCTATAACCTTTCTAGGACCCTAACGCGAGTTTACTTGCGTTTAGTCATAAAACAATACCGTCACCTATCCTTAGGCGACGACCACAACAAGAACATAATTTTCAAAACCGCTTTGAAAACTAATCATCTGTTCTAGGATGATTTATTGCAAGGTTTTGAACCCTCTGTTATAAGGTTTTGAACCCCTTTAAGTTTTCAAAATCTCGTCAAGGTTTTGGGTTTTAAATAATGTGAACACGTGCAAACTGGAAGGGTGAATGCCTGTATTCTGGGTTTTCTGTCTAGGCAAGCACTTCGTATACATCTCATCAGACGCGAGACCAGTTGTGCTTACCTGGGAATTCTTGGGATGAGTGTTCACTTATAGGCGAGCATGTCTTCGCGATACATTATATTGACCCATTTACTTTGATTAGTCACCATCACATTTGTTTGCCTTTGGTAACAAACAAATGGTCACAATCTTCATGTGTTGTTATTCTCTTTTGATTATCTTTTGCTTGTTTCCTTCTATGTCTTCCATTTTCTTCATTTTGCCTCTTCATCGCAACAAGACTCGAGTGTCCGGACCAGGTGCTACAATTGCCCAACAAATAGACGTCGTACTCCAGAAGACCGTTGATTTAGCTATCACCATGACTCATCTCAGGGATGAAGCCGTGCAAGGGAACCGCTCCTTGGAGAAATCAATGCAACCGTCATCATCCAAATCAAATACCCTGTTACAAATGTACCCACGGTGTACGATGGAGACATTTGGTTAACATGTGTTGCTTTGCTGTTCAAAGCAAAGCAGTTGCAAACCCTGTTGCTACTTAACCTTCAAGTTCTGCTTCATATGTCGCCTTGGCATACCTAGCGCCTCAACCTCATGAACTTTCTACCTTGTGTATCGACTTAAGCACGCCTAGTGCAAGGTGTCGAAGCACCTCTCGTTACACAAATTCTAAAATCCATGAAGGATCTTTCTATCCTCATAATCAGATCCTTGTGGATGAATATCACTCAAATCGGAGCTCTTAATTGAATTATTCGTATACCTTAATACGTACATTACAATTCAATAAAGGACAAAGCCGAATTCTTATTAAGATCTTCCTATCTTCATAGTTAGATTCTTGCTAATGTTTAAAGTACCAAATGAAATCCATGAAATGGATTCCTAGTGTGCTTTAAATGCATGTACGTAATTAACAAAACAAAACTTACAAATTAAAGATCTAGATAAACAATTTTGTGGTTATGTGACTATGTGTTTATGCATTTTTGTGTTTTTGTATACTCTAGATATTCGTTATCCAAATCCTCATAGAATCTTTCTTACCTTCATATGAAGGATTCGTAGTAGGATATTCAAAAAGGTACTATCTTAAATCCTTAATGGACTTCCACGTTGTAGTTAAGTCCCTTGGATTATAAAGTACTATTCCAAAGTTTAAGGGCAACATGTGTTGATTAGTTAAATGTTTCTCTTAGGTAGTTGAGTTAAATAGATCCTACGTCGATCTAAATTTAAATAGATCCTACGTCGATCTAAAGTTAAATAGATCCTCCGTCGATCTAAAGTTAAATACATCCTACGTCGGTGTAGTTAAATGTTTCTCTTTGGTAGTTGAGTTAAATAGATCCTACGTCGATCTAAAGTTAAATAGATCCTACGTCGATCTAAAGTTAAATAGATCCTCCGTCGATCTAAAGTTAAATACATCCTACGTCGGTGTAGTTAAATGTTTCTCTTAGGTAGTTGAGTTAAATAGATCCTACGTCGATCTAAAGTTAAATAGATCCTCCGTCGATCTAAAGTTAAATACATCCTACGTCGGTGTAGTCAAATGTTTCTCTTAGATAGATGAGTTAAAGAGATCCTACGCCGATCTAAAGTTAAATACATCCTACGTCGGTGTAGTTAAAATTTCTCCGTAGGTAGTTTAGTTAAAGAGATCCTACGTCGATCTAAGTTAAATAGATTGGTCCGACAATCTAGTTAAATGCATCCTACGTCGATGTAGTTAAAATTTCCCCGTAGGTAGTTTAGTTAAAGAGATCCTACGTCGATCTAAGTTAAATAGATTGGTTCGACAATTTAGTTAAATATATCATGTGTTTATTTAGTTAAATAGGCCCTCGGGTGGTCTAAATCAAGAGATTTTTCGTTTGATTTTTTTTTTCCCCATACGCATTATGAAATGAACTGTGCGGACTGTGCAAGGAACTACGTAATTATGGAGGCCTACATAATTATGGAATTCAGTGCATAGGAACCACAGGAAGTTTTGTCATGTGTTAAGACCAACAGTGGCAAGAGTAATGATACGGGAGAAGTCTTGGACTTTGACCAATGTCATTTATTCTCACACTACCCAATTCTGATCTCAATCACACACACAATTTCCTATGATGAGTCTTCATAAGAAATGTTCTTCTGTCCGTAGTTCAAAACTCCATGTTTTGTTACTACAAGGACTTCACTTTTAGGGTTGACATTTTCGCTAAGAATCCTAACATGGCCCAGAGTTCTACTTAGGGTTCAAGGGTTTCATTCAAAACAAAAACATCACCGTCGTCCCCATAAGTTTCTCCTAAAATTAAATTTCGGGACGAAATTTCCTAAAGTAGGGGAGACTGTAACACCTGTGTCATTTCAACCATCAAACAAATGCCAAACCAATGAAATATTATATTTCATACTTTGGACTTGTATAAATATGTGTATCTTTTGCACATATCAACTCTTGTTCGATTTCAAACTCTAAATCGCTTTCTGGAAGGTTATACGCGCACCAATGCGTAAATATAACCAGTTTAATGCAACAAACACTCCGGAATAGTGAAATAGGTTTAACATACCTTAAATAACCTTTACATAACTTAGATATAAGTTTTGGAAGGTTTGGTGTGGTGAAATCAAAGTTTAATCGCTTACAGGGACTAAATTTGACAAACTGCGAAAGTATGCCAATTTGAACTGTAACAGACATTACGGAACATGACCATAAGTTAAACATACCATAAATATCCTTTACATAGCTTAGAAATAGGCTTTGAGGTGTTCGGTATGCTAAAATAAACTTTTTTACTAGGTTAGGTTTCGCTATTCAAAAGGGGGTAGCGGCGCAGCTTGTTGCCCGCTTACCGGCTATCTTGGTGTAATTTGTTTGACCTTATATATAAATATCTATAGAAGCATATTTCACAAAAAAAAAAAAAAAATTCAGGGACTAAAAGTGTCAGAAAGTGCACAAGTTTGCATTTTTACGCATAACTTACGTTCTGAATACATCCGGACATCCAAAAATTTATGTAAGCACTATAATATTTTATTTTAGTGTTCGGCATAAGAAAAATCCATTCGTCACGTCATTTGGATCGTTTTTCGCGCTTATGCGCATTCCGTCGTAATTAAGCGAACATCGCGTTCGTACGACCAAACGAACCAACATCCGGCATATTTTTTAGCATGTTTTGAGTTCCCTATACTTTAACTTCATTTTAGAGCCTTAAAATGAGGTTAACGGGGTTCAAACGCATCGAAAAAGGCCTTAAAACACCACAGGGACCAAAACTGTCAATTTTGAAACTTTTCTGAAGCTGGTGCATGGTGGCGTAGCGCGACTACATAGGGCCTTTACCGTCGCGCTACGCGAGCACCTTATCTGGGCAGAAACTTCAGTTTTGCATTTTCGAGACCAGATTCGATGTATAAACAGCTGTTTAATTCACAACCACACATTCTAACATGCTTAGTCAGCTGATAAGGATGGAATTTAGGCACCATAACTTTCCGACACTTGTACGGATACGATTAAGGCACGATATTCGACAAGCGATCTTAACGGTTCGGGTATTCCTATAAATACCCATCCACCCCCATTGCTAAAATCACTAGAATCTTGATCTTAGGAACTCTAAGTTGAAACCATTGTTTCATACCTGAGATTCTTGGATCGAGATTAGCATTCGGGGACCCTTCGTAAGTATTCTTTCGTTCTTTTCCTTATTTTATTGCTTTTCGAGTCAGAAAGTCAAACTTTGTTTGACTTTCAGCGTTGACCAGTAATGGTCAATGCGAAGTTCGTTTGAACTTCGCAACGTGAGTGTAATCACGTTGGTCATAGTCCCTTGGGACTATGCCCACTGATTACCACGTTGTCTAGGGTCGTAGGGTAGGCGATCTAATAAATCGCCTATACCCTCGAACCCGACCCAGTTTGGTCAATCATTAGGATCCGACCAAATACATTAGGTGACCATAGTAGGTAGGGAATAACCTTCCGAGGTTATACCCTATGGTCACATCGTTTAAGTAGTTGTAGGATAGGTAGTTTATATGCCTTAGGTAAATTACCAGAATACCCTTTTCATGTATAATTGGTAATTAAGCATATGTAACCTAAACTTTTGTCACATAACTGATTATGTAACATGTTTAGGCATATAACACTTGTCGTAGAACTAGTTAGGCGGTCCGAACGCGTTTCACGCGAACGACGCGTTAAAGTAGCATAAGCTACCTAAACGGGTCGTAATGGGTCGTAAGCTATTAGGTTGGGTTTCATTTAGCATGTAGGCTTTGATAAACCATATGACACGAGTCTCTATACTCGTTTGGTTTACGAAACCTCATTCTATCCGATCTTCCGATTTAGGTCCGGTTTATTAATGTAGTTACCTATATTAGGTGCCGTTTGATTTCCGTGATCTCTAGCATTGTTTGGTTGTCACTCAAGGACTACTGAGCATTCTCAAGTGAGTACATAGACCCCTCTTTTACTGTTTTCCAAACTGTTTTGGGGTGAAACACATGTGCCTACTTATTACATTCATGCTTTCCCGTTTTCACATCATATACCTGCTATGTTCGTTAGTACATTATAGTACATGATTTCATTACCTTTTATGCTATGTATGTACATTGTGTGCATACTTAGTACATTGTTTTACATTACATTTTGTTGCATATGCTCATCCAGTATATGAACACATTATATTACATTTTGAACCGTTTATAATCATTTGACTATGTGAACCGTTTATATCTGTGAGCCGTTTGTATCTGTGAACCGTTTATATCTGTGAACCGTTTGTATCTGTGAACCGTTTGTATCTGTGAACCGTTTGTATCTGTGAACCGTTTGTATCTGTGAACCGTTTGTATCTGTGAACCGTTTGTATCTGTGAACCGTGTGAACCGTATTTGACCATACATAAACATTTCTACAATTGTTAAACATTACTTTGATGGTTTGGTTTGAGTAAGTGATTTAAGTAACGAGGCGTGTGTAATATGATACAAGCATGGTGGATACGCCGCTGGTACTTCCTATATATAAGTGTTTGTATGGTATTACATATCGTAGCGTTATTTGAATCATTTCAGTTTGAGACATAGAACATTTTATACAAATAACCTACTTTTCACAAAACATTGATTTACAAACAACTTATCTTATACAAACTCATCTTACATGGTTATTCATTTAACCATACATTATTCTCTTATTTATACATATCATCTGAACTCATTGTTTTTCAAATGATTTACAAAACAAAGCAAATTACAAGGTTCATGACTAAACATTTTCTCAAACATAAGTCATGAAACCTATGTATCTCACAGGCATTTTTATGCTGACGTACCTATTTTCACATGTGTTTTTCAGGAGCTGTTGCATAAGATGATCAAGATACACATAGGCAGACTTGGGCTTTAGTGACAATAAAAGATGCAAGACTAGTTAATTATGTTGTATTTATTTGTTTGTTAAGACATTGTAACACTTTTAATCAATAAAACGAAACTTCAATTGCCATGGATTTGAAACAATTAATTCTGTTACAACACTCCCCGACATTTCCGCCACGTTTTGTATGTTCTACGTGGTCGGGGTGTGACAGAAACAGGCATTTCCTCTGGGATCTCATCTTCCAGAGTTGCCTTTGTTTTGGGTTTGGTGGGTTTTCTGAATGTTTTTCTTTTGGTCTTTTTGGTGATATCAGGTGTGGGTTTCAAAGCAGTGGTTGTGTTGCTTTGATCACCTGGAGCAGTGGGCTCAGCAGCTGATACCTGAGGAGCAGTTGTAACCGCTAAAATCTGCTCAGGTACCCCTGCTTTTGTTTTTATTGGTGCCAACATTCTAGTGAATGTTTCAGGTGTCAAGCTTTTTATTTGAAAATAGACACCTTGTTTAAGTAAATTTTCATTTTTCTTATCAAATTTTTGTAAAAAATAATAACTCAAAAATCTTGGAAACAACAAAAATGCTTTACTTTCAACGTTTTTCACCATGTCATTGAAAATCTCCTGGGAGTAGTTGTAGTCCTTACTATTCAAAATAGCGTAACCCAGGCATTGAATTTTCAATGGTATTTCGTTAAAAGATGTTGTTTTATTCGAAACACACATCAGAAGTGTGTGAAATAAAAATCTGGGTGCAGATGGAAAATAACCCTTTTGTAGGGTATCTACCTTTGACTGTTCTGCATAGCCCCTTTTCAGAAAATCAGCTTTTAACTCGTTTTTGTCAAAGGAAGCTTTACCTTTCTGATCATCGAGTTTGAAGATTTCTGATAGTGATTGCGGAGTGATTTGAATCGCCGTACCCTGTATCGAGGAGTTAATGGCTACTACTTTATCATCTTGTTTTTCAAGCGTAGCATTTTTCCAGAACTCTCTCTGGGTTTGCAGATATATGGGAGCGTCTACTGTCAACAAAGTTTTGTACTTTGATGTAGATATGGTGTCGAGAATGGAATCGAAGGTATGGTTGTTTGTGGGTTTTGTGAGTAAACCCAAATAGTTGTGAGATTGTTTGTATGGTATTTCGATGAAATGGATGAAGTATGGAGAACAGTTGTTTTAAGGGCCACTGACGTATCAAGCATCAGTGGTTACAACGGTAAAAATTGTGGGCAGTGGATGATTTTTGCTATCAGTGGATAGCATATCAGTGGATAAGACACTAATTTTGAACATCAGTGCTTTTCAAGAAAATGAGGGATCAGTGGTTAACTTTCAGCAGTGGACAGTGTTTTGAGATCAGACGTTGGAACAAAACAGTGGTTAGGGTAAATGGTACAGATCTGAAGGACAAGTATTCCAGCAACAGTTTTGAGAATTTTCATTCAAGGTTTTGCCAAATGTCAATTTTGAATGACAGTGGTTTAAGTACCCCAGATGATGAAAACTTTTTACTAAGGCAACTCATTCTCGTTTAATATTCAATTAAAACATGAGTACCTTAGTAATTCAAGCACAGTTAGCAATCATCCTTTGAAAAAAATTTAGGAGCAAACCTGAGAATGACATGATTTTGACATATGTACCATTTCCTTTTGACCCATTTATGAGGACAATAATACCAACAAAAATAAGGTATTACATCCTGACAGGAACTGAAACTATTGCCAACAAAAACAAGCAAAAGTTCCAATTATTCCAAAAAAAATAAGAATAATATATCCTGGTTATTCGAGAAAATCCTTTGAACGCAACAAAAAACAAAAAAATGGTTAAAGGATTTTCTGAGAATAGTATCAAAAAGGATCTGGTATAATTTCAATAGAGTATATAATCACATCATTCACAAGTTATTGAAAATGGTCAGTGGTAGGAAACTTTTGGATACCTTTTGACCACTGTTTGGTACCATTTTCTTTGTCAGTTGATTGCAAACATGAGGACACATGGATGAATTTTTTGAACATTAAATCACTGGAGACACTATTATCACCGGAACTTACTTGAACCAATAAGCACAGACAGTTGCTTAATGACCATTATTACCCCAAGCTTTGACTCTTAAGTGTTTTACGTTTATACTCTTTTCTTTTGACTTCAAAAGTTTTGAGATAAACACACTTTCGAGTTTTTGTGAATTTTAGTCCAAAATCATTTTGCAGTAATGTTTTGAGAGACTTGGTCACGTTTGCACAAGTTTTTCAGCCAATCTCACACTACATATGATACGGACTATTGTGACCCCTGTTTTCCTAATGTATTTAAACAAGGTTGATTTGTTCCGTTTGAGGATCTCAACCTGTTTTCAACACATAAGATCTGAATAACTAAAGTTTTAATTTCCCTCGTTTTATGTTAGCAAAACATCAATGCTTTATGAACATAAATTTTGTTAATCTGAGGTTCATACTTTAGTATTTAATAAAAACATCACAAATTTTACATCAACAATTGAGATCAATTTAGAAAATAGGAAGTAATCTCATAGTTTAAACAGGTATTGTTTTCAGATCTAGAAACCATGAGTGTCTTGTGCATGAAATCACTTGTTATGTGAAATTTGTGTGTCATATGACATCTTGGTTGATTTACAGAGTTTTTAAATAACCATTTTGAACATGATTTACTCGATACTCTGTTTTCCAACTAAATACAACCAACCTTAGTATCAATGAATTTTGAGCCGAACTGTTATGTCAATTTGACTGTTAAATCGAAATTGACTGTCCAGGCTCTGATACCAATTGTTAGGATCTGGGGCTTTCATGATTATGTTTGTTTGTATGTTTTGAACAATTAGTGAATATGAAAACATGTAAAGTGCAGCGGAAATAGATACACACTTTGTAAACACAATCAATGGAGAAAATAGTTTGATAGCATTAGCTTCTCATAGAGTCAAATGATTACAAATCAAAGCAAAAGATTACAGACATGCTTACAAACTAATCTCCCCCTCAGCCTGATGTCCCAAGGTTGGTTGCATACAAGATGAAAGGATTAGACATGAGGAGAAGAATCCGCTCAGTCAATCAAATGTAACAGTACAGGGTACTATTACATTTATAGGAAACCAAACCACTGAGGTATCTCAGCTGACGTCACCATGAAAGCGACGTCTAACAGCCTAACAATCTGTATCTACTGTCCTTTTACAAATACTGCTATACCTAACCACTGACTATACATAAAACAAATAATTCACAAAACAGCTGCTCTCTCTTTACATCAGTGCTTTCCTCAAGGTTGATCAGTCCTTGATTGGGCAGAGCTTTGTTATCAGCAGTTTGTACCAGCAGTGCTTAGTGTCCAGCAGTCTTCTAAGCTTCATCAGTAGTTATGCAGAACAGCAGCAGTTGTATCCAGTCAGTGGATGCAAGACCATCAGTTGTTATAAATCACTTTCAAGGGGGAAGCTTAATGTAAACTGTTGCTTATTGTGGATCCACTGTTGTGACCAGGTTTTGACTTTACATTATCTGTTCCTCTGGTAGGGTTCAATCCCAACAAAGTGTCCTTTACAAGATCAACAAACTTGTTCCACGAAAGGTTATACAGAGGAACCTTTCCAGTGGATTGCACCAATGCTTTCCACCTAGTGAGGGCGTCGCCCTTGAAAGATTGAGACACAAACTTAACTATGTCTTCCTTAGCACATCCACTGATGTCAATCACAGTCTCTATTTCATCTAACCACTTCATACAGTCTATTGCTCCCTTTTTTTCCTGTGAAATCTCTCGGTTTACAGGAGACGAAGTATTTATAGGTACAACCCTTGGTGTACCTGGGAGTCGGTTCGAGAATGATCTGCCTCTGAGGTTCACTTCTCTGATTAGACGAGTGTTGAGACTCATCTTTCTTCAGTGTATGCGAATGGGAATGGGAATTTGAATGAGTTTTGGACCGAACATTACTCGGCTCCTTAAATTTATCATCCACAGCCTGAGCAACTGCTGTGGTTATCATCGCTTGCAATTCAGCACCAGTGATATTAATCCTGGTATTATTGTTTCCTTCAACAGGATGACTATTTGCTTCGTCAGAGCCAGCCATGATTCGAGTACTATATCAAACAAATATGATATATTTAAAATATATAATGAATCATCGTATTGATGATTAGATGGTCATGGTATTATTAAACCATATAGACCATTTTAAATAAAAAGCAATTTAGTCATGATTTGTCTAGGCTACAATAGAACCATTCTAAGCAATCAATAGGATATAATCCTTTATATTTATATAATCCTTTATATTTATTAGACAGGGGATATAAATCACAACTATCAATGTCATGAAAGACATTTTCATATAGCACAAGGCTCATCTCTAAGGACATTTAGATGGCACAAAAGCCTTGTCACAAGGACAATTAGAATGTAACCAATGATCTCTTTGATCAGTGATCTTTTAAGGGTTAAACTAGTTCATTTCCCTTTTGACAAGAAATTTGTAAAACAAAACCATCATTGTCATTAATACACCCTTGCTTAAAAGCATACATCTCAAATGGATGTTTTGGTGTGTTCATCATATTGATGTTTATTAGCCATGATTCATATTGATCATATAGGCTATGGGAGTGACTTGGGAAAGTCCAAGTACATTTGGAAGCTTAGGTGGTCTCTCGAGCCACACAGCCAGGAATGTTAACATGTTTTCAGATGTTAACAGGGAATTTATCGTCTTAAAAAGGTTGTACCATCATAGCCATTATTATTTTGGCTAGGTTATACCTTTAAGAATTTCTTTGGCGGATCAATTTAAATTTTAAATGATATGATGATGTAATAAAATACATATTTAAAATCCAAAAAGATATTCCATAAAAACATTAAAACTATTACAAAGATGCCCTAAACGGGACTTGAAATAACACACTACCCACGCAGGGGCTACAGAAATAGAAATAAGTCCACGCAGGGACTCGGTACTGAAAATAAAAATGTCCTCGCAGGGACTTGATTAAAAGACAATACAAGATAAAATAAACAACTTCCTACTTCTTTTTGCCTTTGATGACATTCGTAAGGCCCTTGAGAAAGCTGTTATGCTTCTTTTTGGTTTCATCTTCTTCACGCTCAACCCTGTCTAACCTCTGTAGTATTTCTTGGGTTTGCTCCTGTTGGGGAGGAGGAGGTTGTTGATAAGGTGGGTATTGATACCCATGCACCGGATATCTAGTTGGGTAAACTGGTGGGTAAGAAGAAGGATAAAGTGCGTTATACTGTGCTGCAGTAAGATATGGATCTTGGGCTCCATATTCCGTAGTAGTTGGATACCCAGATGGGTTATACCCAGACGAACCTGGGTATGTTGGTATCGGGTTGTCAAAACCCACTGGCGGTGGCGGTGGTGCATAAGAAACTGGTGGGGGATTGTCTTCTGGCACCACATGCGAGGGTCCACCCATTTGGGGGTCCTCGGGAATAGGAGGGTATGAGCTTGAACCTTGAGGGGAAATGAACCATGGTCCCCCACGCACAGACATTCGTGCATTCCTCGTTCGCCTAGGTGGCTCGGGAGGTGGTTGAGGTGGCTCCTCAACTGGTAGAGGTGGTGGGGTAACCGCTTGAAGATACGGTTCATTCAAAGGAGGTTGAGCAGGAGAATTATGATATAAAGGAGTGAATTCCCACTCATACTTGGCCCACCTCTCGGCAAATGAATTGGGCCCTTGGTACGGCGATCCTTGGTACGGAGAACAGCTAGAGATGCTGATTGGGTGACCCGGTGTTCCAGTTTGCAGCTCTGGATCAGGGTCGTCGTCCATTTCCATCTCCTGGGAGAAGTGATCTTCAGGTCCTAAGGGATTGAAACCAAAAATATTGTTGACATAGTCATTGGGGTTGAACTGAGCTGGGGAATAAATGGAATCGGAGTGATGGAAAGAATGGGAGTGTAAAGAGTGGTGAGATTGGTTCGAATGGTGTGATTCTTGAGAGTGATGGGAATGTTGGGGCTCGTCAGGAATGGGTAGCCCAAAGTATGGAGGATCCGAAGGTGAGGATCCTAGCGAAACGGAATGCCTCGCCGGTTCGAAGTTATGACTCCAATGATCCCGAGAGTCGGAACTAGAGAAAGTCGCTGACGGAGTACGCCTATGGGAGGGTCCCGCGTGGCCTGATGGCCCTCCTCTCATTGATCCCTTTCCTTTGCCTCGTACACGTGGCGGCATTATAGGTAAAAACCTGTCAAAACAAGTAAATATAACATATAAACAATAAAAGGAAAGTTAAGAATAAATCCTAGGTCATTAGCCTAGACTCGGAAGTCTAAGGAATGTGCTTATTGTGTCATTGAGATTAAAAACAAAAGGTTAGTATTTAATTCACTCAATGTTGGCTCTGATACCAACCTGTCATACCCCGATATTTCCACATATTACCGGTGGGCCCGGCGGGGAGTATCGTGACGTAGTTGATATCATCATAGTCAATATACACAATATAATAGCACAGCGGAAGGCTTGGTGAATAAACTATTACAAACCATAATGTCTGAGTGTTTGAATGAAAGAATATACAGACTGGATTGTAATAAGATCCACAGGCGGATCATATTTAAAATACAAGATAACAGAAAATAACAGACTTCAGGTATCTAGGGATTTGCAAGATCCTCTTATATGACACCTAGTAGCTCCAGCCTATTTACGAGAAGTACATGTCAATCAATCTTTAGAAGATACGTCAGTTTACACTGGTAAATACAATTAACTGACTCATTTGAAAAGTATTTATGAAAATTGATTTAGGTGCAGAAGGCACAAATATTTTATAACTTGGGACAATTGTTTATAGATAATCTTGTATACAAATGTATATGTTTGTCATACAATTGGGGCCGGTTGGAAGCCGGTCATGATTAACCGACTCACCACTTACAGAACCCACAAAGGAGTTATCCCCAACATGTGGGTTTATATATTTTAGCATTTGCATCTGTCAGGTGTATACCTACACCCCGTGAATAGGTCGTGGTCATTTTCAAATGAAATGAGCCGAGGATATCCAGGACACGGTCGCATTAACCCCCAATGTTTATGTTATCAAATAAGACAGATTAAAACGGGTTATGTAAATTTATTAATCACAGTCCGATTAAATGATTTCATACCCGACCAAGTGGTATTATTATAATACCACATCCCAAGCCCGTATAAGGGAAAATAAGTTAAAAGTATTTACCTGAGCTAAAATGTGAAAGATAACTCAGCCGTATAATCCTAAAGCTTTATGATGATACCTTCTACTGGATGCTACTTAATCTGTATAGAAGGTTTAATAACCTATTAGGATGCTAACGAGTCTTTAGTTAAGTCAAAGACTTAGACCGGCTAGCTAGAAAGAAACTTTACGGTTCTAAACGCCTGATTAAGCGGAGACCATAATAGAATGTGATTTAGACCCGACAAGTTTGGATACTTGTATAATATGGGTAAACTAAACACATTATGGAATTTGAGGATTTAATGATAAGGTTAAACCTGTTTCGGCTATTTTACGTAAACTAGTCACATAAACCGATCCGGACGCATAAATACATAACGGGTAACCAAATGAATTATATACAGGTCTTAATTGTTATTATGCTTAAAATATGTTAATACATCAGTAGGATGTTAACATATATGCCCAAAAAGTAATTAAAACCAATTTAAGTCCCGTAAGGGCATTTTGGTCATTTTAATAATTATAAAAGAGATTTTATAATGAATTGAAGTTCTGGTCTTTGGTAATCAGTAAAAATATTTATTTTATCTCATTACATCAGTAATATATTACATATATGTGAGGTTTACCATTTATGGCCAAACTATGCCCCAAAAGGGCATTTTGGTCATTTCACATATGCTTTTAAGGATATTTTTGGAAGTCTGGGTTCATGAATTATACCTACTGTAATAATATTAAAATTTGTTTAAAAATTCAGTAGGTAACAAGTCTTAGGTGTTAAATATGGTTTAAAACCATACTATGCACTTAATTAGCGTATAATAGCTAATTGACTATAATTAAAGTGTTTTATGGAAATATGAGATTTTGATCAGTTTTGAATGCTCAAAATAATTTATTTAATGTATGAAATCAGTAGGAAAAAGGTTTGGCATTCCAATCATTTGTTAATCTCATTTTATGCATGAAAAGGGTATTATCGTCATTTAGCGAATTACACAAGAACTCTATGATTTAATCAGATTATAATCTGACCAAAATTCCTAAAAATTCTTAAAAATAATATCTTAACATTAGGTAATGAGTTTTGGTTCAAAATCCAAGTTTAACATGTCTTATGCAAGATATCGTAATTTAATTAATAAAAAGCTTCTAATTATGATATCGAGCATAACTTCTGTTTAAGACCAAGAACTGATGTCAAATTTTAGGGACAAGCTTATATATCAGTAGCAAAGGTTTTTGTCCTCTCACATTTCTAAAAATCTCATTTATATGTCAAAAGGGCATTTACGGCATTTATAAGCATATTAATAAACAAGAGCATATAATTCAAACCACTAAGGACCAAGCAATATAACTCCAGAGGGTTATACTACTGAATAAAGTGGTCCTAATGGAAGCTTAAAACATGGGAGAATTAAGCTTAAACAGGTCAGAACTGAAAGTCAAAGCAAAAGTCAAGCTATTGCGACTTTCGGTTATAAACTGACCTTAGACTGATAATTGTCGGGTTAGACCTGATTAAACATGTTTTAATACTAATTACTAAGTCATTAGAATGTTAAAATATAATTTAGAACCTCTGTTTTATTAGTTTAAATAATTTTTAAACTTTCTTTCCAGTTTGACTTTTTGACTAACTAGTTTGACCCGACAATTAACTAGTCAAACGAAATAATTAGGAGGTGCCCTTTTAAGGGTTAATGACCTACCTTAATATGGTTCCATAACCACTTTCATTTCGGTCAGTGGCTAGACCATTTATGATTAAACCAAAAGTCAAAGCTTAATTACAATATGTTTGACTTTTCGGTTTTTAAGCTAATTAAAAGGACTAAGCAGGGATTAAAATTCTTAGTTAAGGTCCTTGCTATCTTTTCTACACTTGACAATCTTCTCCTAATGCTTGCTAGCTCCAGAGGTGAGTTTTGAATGTTGTTGCAAATGAAAGTGCATATGAACAAAGAACTAGAGTGTCTTATATAGCAATTTGCCATGCATTCAGATGTTTGCAGCTGTTTTGGATGCATCTAGGATCACTCCAGGTGTCCTAGTAGTATTATAAGACCGACATACAGCCCCTGGTAATGGTTCTGACTCGTTTTGGCAGTTTGTGTGGCAGCCAAGGCACAATTTCGAACTTGTAAGGGTATGGCTACCCGCGACGGGAAAAGCCTTAGTCCTTCATGGGTCGCCACAACCTCAAATAAGTGTTCAAAGTTGGCAGATTCAGCCCCTGGCGATTTTAAACCTTGTACAACTTCATTTTTGGCATATAAGGCCCTTGTAGTTAGTTTGTAGGGGTTCAAGGGAGTATAACCAAACTCCGTTAGGCTCGGTTTCGTTAAATATCACTATAAACACAAGTTTCATCATGTTGACACTTTTCACCCAAAGTCTTGAAAACTTGTATAACGATCTAGAAACCACGTGAAATTTATATCACTTATTCTTGAGAGTATATTTGAATATTTCGAAGCCTTGGGTTCATTAAAAAGGTCACTCAGAGGTAAGAATTAACATGTTGACACGATTAACCCCTGTAGTTTATAATCTTCCAATTATTTTCGTAAACGGCTTCTTATATCGAATCAATTACTCATTTAAGAATACATTCTTCATGTATGGTCATTCAGAGGCACAAGTTTGGCATGTTGACACTTTTAGTCCCTCCGGACGCATAGTTTCATCGTTTGTCAACTTTAGTCCTTTAAACTCAATCTTTTACATGATTAGGGTTTAGGACACGTGTCTTCTCATAATTGGACACATTTTACGTGGTGTTACAACTAATTTCTTTACAATTTAACATGTTCGAGTACTCCCCGAGTACTCTCCGCCTAGGCCGAGTACTCTCAACTCCCCGGTCAACCGACTAGAGAGCGTCTAGCGACTTTTGCAACCATGATTGTATGTAGGGTTGAGGGGGTTTCCTCATATACTTCCCAAATTTCTTGGCAAAGTGCAAATTTTGTTTTTTCCCCATCATTTTATGAATCAGATACGCTGAGCAAGTACTAGGATGCCCCTGAATAATATACGGTAAAACGAATTTCTATGTTTTATGAATGTACAGTAAATGAAAATTGGATATCTTTGAATTTTTTTTCTAGATCTGACACTAGTGACACGTGTATGCTTTATTTTATCATCTATGGATAGTTGGAATACTGTGAAATAACTTTTGGATAAGGTTAATAAAACTTGGTTAATAGCACAAAAGTTAAAAGATATATACACAAGGTTATGGTTGTCTACCTTATAAGTAGCAGTTGTTAGGCTCAACCCTTGAATATCTACTTCTCAAAGTGTAAATATATAGATTATGTGTCCAATGTTGTTTTAAGTTTTAGCTTTGACAAAAGAATCTCAAGTCATTGAACTTGCAACTCGTATCTCTATACATGCTTAGGTTACACATTCATTAAAACTAGAATTAGTGCCCGCCGCAATGCGGCGGGTACAACTTTTATATATCACTAAAGCCGTATTTTAGTTACATCGAGTAAGCTAGCTGAGGCATGTAGTAAGCAGTGTTGCTTCTGACATATAGATAAGCAGTACTGCTTGCAGAATTTAAGACGCCAAGTGTGGGAAGAGTTTTCATATAAAAATTAGGTATGAATTACATGCATTACGCGATAGATCTTAGAGTGATAACAAAAGTGACACCATGGACCTGCATCCCTCGGCAATGTCACTACTTGTTTTTGCTTCGACTGGGCGCAGATTCAATGGCTTCAATAATAGTTCCACATTCAGCTACCAACTTAAACTACATCAATAACAATCTCGCCATAGCATCAGTTTCATTCCGTGTGCATAACTGCATAATACAAATCAAATAAGCTTGTTGGTGAACATAATCATTAGAATTAGTTAGAAAAAATAGACCAAAAGAGGTAAAACATCTCCATTTGCAATCAAACTGATACAAAAAATCTATATCTTTTGAAAGATGCAATAGTATTAAGGTGTTATCTGCTCATTTTAAATTAATCCATCGTCCTATAATGGTTGGCCACAATTAAAAACATAGGAAATTGTAGATAATTCGAGTATCGGGTAACAAACATTGTTTTCACCAGTATTGAAGTACTGTAATTGCATAATTTCTGATTTAAGATAAATTTGTAACTTATCGAGCCATCATATCAGTGTCACGTCATAAAACAGTGAACATGGTTAAAGTTATCAGACACATCAGTTGCATGTCATCATTTTGATCGCGTAACCTGGTTAGATTACCTTAAATCTAAAGTTTGGAAGTGTGTTACTATTTCTAGGTGAAAAAAATTCATCACCCCGAAAAGTGATGCACAACTTAAAGTATGATACCTTTCTTTGAAATTTTCCCTTTAAAAATAGTAACGTTTGGGTTTCATAGTTAATTTGTGTCGTTTTGTGTTGAGTTTATGGCAGTATTTTTACAGAAAAATGGTCAAACAGTCCACCTGATACATCCAAACGCCTTTTGGTTTAATGGGTGCCGCCATGCCAGTAGGATGCTTTTGGAATATGGTCCTCGTACAACTTATCCATTTTTTTCAACTGCAGTCCCATTTGTTGGCTGGAGAGCTTTGGTAGCACCATCAACCTACAAGGGAAGCTTTTTATGAATAATTTTCTTGAATAAGGGGGGAAGGGGTGTCTAGCTATCGGTATATAAACTTACAAAATGAAAATGTATGAAGGAGAATCCCCTTGAAACATGAGTAAACTTGTCTTGGACAAGTCGAAGATCCTGTAAATGCATTATTAGCAAACAACATAACTTATTACAAATTAAAGCAACCATTTGTACCTGAATTGGAGGATGTCTAGCGAATCATCCCGCATCAGCATTTTCATCTAATCCTCTTACTACACCAAAACATGAGTGAGGCCTGAAATTCCAGAAAAAAATAACATAATTTAAAGTCTGTTTAACAACTACAATCGAGGACATGAAACCTATCAATACAACAAAGAAAAAGTTACAAATCACACAACAAAAGAACAGAATCATATTGAAGCGAAAACATTAATGTTAGGGTTAATTGAATACAAAATCAAAGCGAATGCCCAATTAACATGTACAAAGATAATAATCGAGATGTATAACCAATGAAAACATATGTAAGTGCAAGCTAGGGTGAGGATTATACCTGCAGAGAGACAGGTTGTTGATCTGATTCACTCTCAACTGTTCATAACTTCCCAAATCTAACAACAATCAATTGGTAAACAACAACAAAAAGAAACCATCAACAGTTTGCACCTTAATATAGAGACAGGGACGCAGGAACCCAAAGCGCCGCCGTGAACCACTTCGAGACACCTAATCGCTGGTAGAAAGCTTGCCCTCACTGGTGGTTGAGTGACACACCACCGTCTCTCTGTCGACGGAACCCGATCTACGCTTCGTCTCCCAAAACTTGATTTGGCGTTCATTGGCGACGTTGTTGGAGGGGTTTTTCAAGCGGCGACGTTAGTTTAGTGAGAGTTATGTGCTTGATTGTTTAAGCAGAGATGGTATATGAGAGGTAGTGGGACACGTCGGTGGACATTTGTCCACCACCAACCACCACAAACAACCCCCCCCCCCTCTCTATCGTTCTCCCTCTCTCTACATGTGTCCACCACAAACAACCGCCACCCACCACCCCTCTCTACATCTATTATCTACTGCCCCACCACTTACAACCCACCTCCCATCGCAGCACTCATAACCACCTCCCACCGCACCACATCTATTATCCACCATTGCACCACACTACTCGTAACCACCACCCACCGCCCCATATTTGAGGATGAGAAGAAAGGTGTCGACAGCCACCACCAGATCTATGGTGGGGTTGAAACGACAACCTGATTCCGTTCCTCATTAAGTTCGTTCCACATATTTGAGAAAGATATGGTGATTCGGATGGTGTTAACTACGAATTGTTATCTGATGAATTTGTGTCTTGATATGACTTTGGTCAGACTTACGAGAAACTATGAGGAGGACTCTGATGAATTTGTGTCTTGATTTGAATTTGAATTTGAATTTGAGATGTGGAATTTTTGAGATTCGAATGTTAATTGTTTGTGGGTTTAGGAGAAAGAGAGATAGGTGGGTTTGATTTTTAATTGTTGCTTGTTTGTTACAATTAGGAGAGAGAGAGACTTTGAGTGGGTTGGGTTGGAGGTGATACTGGCAGGTGGTGGTAACTGGTGGCGGTAGGGTGGATGGTGGTGGTAGATGGTTTATGGTGGTAGTAAGTAATATATAGAGAGGGAATACATATATTATATATAACCTTTTTATTTGTTTAAATCCTTTTGTTTTTGAAAGTTTTTTTACATAATTAGTCATTTTAAAGGTAAAATGACAAAATGCCCTCACATGTATGGCACATGACCAGATTTAACAAAAAAAAATAACTAGGTTAGGGTTAAAGGACATACAACACAAGATTTTAAAACATAAAGCATAAAACTCATCAATTTTAAACATAAAGTACACTGCCTAAAAAGTGCATAAAGATAAAGGACAAAAAGGACAATTTTTGCAATTCACTCTAAACTAAAACAATGAATATAGATATACAATTTTTGCACGATGTCATCAGAAAACATTATTTGGATTCAAGTGATCTATAAAACATGTGTTAGATCATTTATAAAAGATCATATGCCTCACTAAGAGTATTCACATCTCTTCCTTTTTTTTTCACCCTATAATTTACTAAAAATTTAGTTTTCTCAATCCTTTCAATTAAGAAACGGCACTGCTTCAGAAGCCCGATAAGGGCATTGACTGGATTGATGAAATAGATGTAGCGGCAATGGGACTAACCCTTCTTGATGTTCTGTAGGAAATAAACCAGGATCGAAAAGATTGAAAAAATCAGTCATTCACTCAACACATTTTGATTTCGTTTTGCACACGGTAAAAAAAAAGTAATAAATTTACGCCACTATTAAAGAGCTTTGTATATAATAATAAATGGTAGAATTATTGTCCAAAAAAAAATTGTGTAAAGCAAGCTGCAATGACAAAATCATATTTTCACTATTAATATGTAAGTAATTACATTATAAACTCAAGCTAAATCAAAGAGACAGAAAGAAAGAACCATTCGGAAATCAAACAACCGAAACGGAAAGAATAGGAATGAGAACCTTAAAACTTTGTTTCCTTTGTATACATACTCTATAATTAGTGTGCATGAGCAAACGTTTGTAATACATAGAAATAAGCAATTCCTCGCGGTTCACCGTTACTTAAATTCAAGTAGAATACAAAGCACATGAGACTGCACACACACCTTCGACACTTTAACTTTATCTGACTATCAAACTACAATATTAAATAAGGATCACCTCTTAAAACACGAAATTATGCGTAGTTCTTACCATTTTTTATGTAACTTGAAAAGCAGTTGCAGTTCTAAGCGCGAAAATCAGTCGGTCTCAAATCGTCGATTGGTAAGTGAGAGAAGATGCATGTTGATCATCGGAGCAAGCAGATTTCAAGACCGTATTAAATCACTTTATCATAAATTAACTTTTGGATCTAAACTATATATTGAAATCAATAAAGTTTTTATTAACAAATGTCAAATTAAGTATCTGGATTTAAAAAAAAAAAAAAACCCTCCATGAAGACAAATCAAAAGAATTGTAGATGAGAAATGCAACAGTTTCAATAATTTTTTTTACCGTGTAAATCAATAATCTAACATCGATGTATAGAATACAAACTACCTAACCTGAACCCTAACAAACCTGGAAATAACATATCAAAGCAATACACGATCATAGCAAGCAATACAGATCAAATAACGAAAATCACAAAGCACAACATCGTTAATTGACCTGTTATTTTAGGGTTTTGAACAATGACAGCAAGATAAAGCCGTGATGGATGAAATAGTTGCAGAAATTAAGTATAGTGAAGATAACAGCACAATAACAGCAGGAGGCAGAGATGGCACCAAGAAAACCTACTTGTAACGCCGCCACCGATTACACTCGTTGCAATTGACGGTACACATTCCCCATCTCGTTTGGTGAAGCATCATCGGAGATCAGAAAAGCCGCAGATGGCGGTGAAGTAAGCGGTGATCTCTTTCTCCCACATCCTCTCTTTCAGCTACCATCGCAACCACACGATCCTGGTCTCCTTTTCTACTCGGTTGTCTTCTCCGATTTGCATTCCAAATTCCAAATAGAGAAAAAAAATTGGTGTAAAAGGCTGAAAAAAGAGTAGTCTTTGGGAGAATAAACCGACATATATAGACAAAAGCAGAGGAGTTGGTCGGTGGCCAAGCCACCGACTTTGTGCTTTAAGTATATAGGGTAATTTGGATTATTAACATCCAATTTTTATATATTTTTTATTTAATATTAAAAATGTTTTCAAATATAACTATGACGTCACCCGATTCTTGAGTTCTTGAGTTCGTGTTGACTGGTCCAACCAGTAAACAAGGTAAGACAACCGGTTTGATAACTGGTTTGGTTATTAAAGAATTGACATAAACTAAACTAAACTTACAAGTTACAATACTACAATATTAACTAACAATACTAAACTCCAAAGTTACCTATTAATCAGTCTAGGTCGAAAAAAGATATTTGAATCGTTATTAAAGGCTTTTAAAACAAATAAACAAATGATTGTAGAAAACAGAATCTAATGAAGCACTACTTTCACTTTGTACTTGGTTATAACACCATGTGTAGTGGGGCGTGATTTATAAAATTTTTTCAAATAAAACGCCTTATAACGCCCCGGCCCCCATTACATAGGGCGTGACCGGGCGTTATTTTTGAAAAAAATCGAGTGTGATGTTTTAATTAAAACGCTGAAAAATTAAAGGGGATCCAAATTAGACCGTTGGCAAACGGTCAAAATTGTTAATTTTTTTTTAATTTAAAAATTTACCCCACTATATATATCCACCCACTTTATCATATTTTTTATACAAAAACACCCACTTTCTCCTACTTTCTTCTATTTTTTATAAAAAACACCCACTTTCTCCTACTTTTTTATACAATCATGCATCCATTCCGACCCCCTTTTGGTGTCCCCGCAAGACCCACGAACCCGAACACATCCCAACCGCAAAACCCGTATAACCTTCAAGACATGGACCCGAACTTTTTACCGTACGCGGCTTACTTGACTGGCGCCACTCCGTTTGTACCTCCCACCTTCGGCTATGGTCAAGCCGGCGGGTCGCAACCGTCACAACCACAACCCGAATCCGAACCCGATGTCGATGTCGTGCCGGAGACGCAACCCGAACCGGTGCAAGACAAATCAAAACGCGGCAGAAGGTCGCATAAGAAGAAGGATAAGGACGAACCTCGACGTACAAAAACTATCATTAAATGGACGAAGGAGGAGGAATTCACGTTGACTCGGGCGTGGCTCGACGTTTCGGAGGACGAAGAAACGGGTAACTCTTTTATTATTATTTTTTTACTTATTTTTTACTTTTATTTTTAACATACAACTTATTTTTTTACTTTTTTTTAATTTGTAGCAAACTTTCAAACGGGTCCCGTTTTTTGGGATAGGGTTCGGGAACTCTTTTTTAGCACGTGGGGTCAAGGCGAACATCGGGACAAAGATTCCATTTCTAGCAAATGGACCGACATCAACAACAAGTCTCACGCGTTCCAAGAAGTTTACCAACGTAACTACGATACTCGTCCGAGCGGTGAAAGTGACGTCGGGGTTTTAACGAGGACTTTGGAGGAGTTTGAGAGGACGAAATGCCCTTTCACGTACTATAAGTGTTGGGAGCTACTACGAAAAAGTCCAAAGTGGGCGCTAGTTAATCCAATGACGTCTAGTAGTAGACGTCGAGCTAAAAGGTCAAAAACATCATCCTCCGTTGACCCGTCAACTCCGACATCGGATGCCCGCAATGTTGATTTAAATGAGGCGGTGGACGTTGACGAGGGAATTCAAGAAGAGTTGATCCGACCCACCGGTAGAAGAAAGGGAACCGGGAAAAAAACGGTCGAGTCGTCTTCCGATCTCGAGTTAAAGGAAGATTTCGAGGAGATGAACCGTCGTCTCCAAGACATTCGCGACATCGGCCACCAACGTTATGAGATTATGAAAGAACGAGTGGCCGAAACCAAAAAGTTTAACGAGATGCAAGAGGCGAGACAAATGGAAAAGGACATTGAGTTTTTGTCCAAACCTATCGACCACCTACAAGGCGATGCGTTGATCCTTGAGCAAATGCGTCGCCAAAAAATTAGAGAAAAATATGGACTCTAGATCATGTTCTTTTTTTTTTCGGTTTTTTTTTCTGTTTTTTTATTTTCTGTTTTTTTTTTTCAAGTAGTGTAATTTTTATTTTAAATTAATGAAGTTTTTTTATGTTTTAATTTAAAAAAAATAATTGTGAAATGATTGAATGGGGGTTATTGGCATAATGTCCCACTACGCCACTTTTGCTATAATGCCCAACGATGACTAGGATGCCACGTATCGGATAATGCCCATGGTAGGGGCATTATGTTTGTTCACCACTACACATGTTCTAAGTGGTTAGAGTTCAAATATAATATGGAGTAAAATGCACGGATAGTCCCTGTGGTTTTGCAAAGTTTCAACTATAGTCCCCAGATTTTGGAAATTACACTCATAGTCCCTGTGGTGTGATAGTTTGTTACGCGGATAGTCCCTGGAGTGGATGGGGGTTAGTTTTCTCTGTTAAGTCCATGTCAAATGACAAAATTACCCCTTACTTTTATTAAAATATAAGAATAAATCATACATACACTCTGACTCTCTCTCTCTCTACTGTCTCTCTACTCTGTCTCTCTCAGGAAACCCCCCACACCACCTGCCACCACCAGCACCACCACTTGCCACCACCCTCCCCTACACCACCACCTAACCCACACCACCACCACCAACCCCACACCACCACCTTCACAACCATCATCGCACCCCACCTGCCATTTGCCATACACTGTTTTTTGAAATAGATCTAAAACAGATCATCATCGCACCCCACCTGCCATCCTACCAACTCCTTCACTCCCTATCATCTTTATCATCGGTTGAATTTGTTTAACAGATTCTGTGTATGTCGAACCAATCACCACCTTCACAACCAGCAACCACAACCTAACATGGCTGCCACTACCACCGCCTCCCACCCAATGCCCTCGTTTCCACCAACAACATCATTTTGAACTATCAACGCACCTCTGGTCAAAATCAGACCAAATTCAAACCCTAAATCCAAACCCCAAATTCAAACCTTAGTCAGATTTTGTCGCCGAAGTCGTGGTGGTTATAGTTGGTCTAGTATCACTCCCACCATTATTAGAAAAGAAGCCAGATACAAAATCAAAATTCTAATCTAGTCATGAATGATGGTGTGTATCAGAATAGAAGCCCTCTTCCGTCGACGATCCTGTATCACTCCCACCACCATCTTTCCCATCCTTACCAATGTTGGGTACTTACCTGGTTTTAGATCTCATCTAGTGGTGGCAACCGGAGGTGGCTACGGCTGGTGGTGGCAGCTGGAGGTGGACGATAGGTGGTGGTGGCGGCAAGTTATTAGGGTTAGAGAGAGAAAGAAAGGAAGGAGAAAGAAAGCCCGGGTGGCTACGGTTAAGGTTTTGTATTTTAAATGATTAATAATTAGTTTTTTCTTATATTTTAATAAAAGTAAGGGGTAATTTTGTCATTTGACATGGACTTAACAGAGAAAACTAACCCCCATCCACTCCAGGGACTATCCGCGTAACAAACTATCAAACCACAGGGACTATGAGTGTAATTTCCAAAATCTGGGGACTATAGCTGAAACTTTGCAAAACCACAGGGACTATCCGTGCATTTTACTCTATAATATGCGAATATTAATGGTGAGATTCTGCGACTTTGCAAAAGTGAAAGGGGCACGTGGAATACATAAAGACTTGTTTCGGTCCCTTCGTCTACGCAGATTGCTTCTCGAAAACCAAACTGCTTTTATAAAGCAAAAATAGAATCATTTCTAAAAGTTAAAGAAAACTAATTTGGTTGGTTGAAGAGAGAAATCTTAAGTTCAAGTAATACAGATAATAAAAGAAATTTATTATTAAAAAAAAGGTAATTTTTAAAGATGTATAAAATAAACAAGGGTATTTCTCACATATTACAACAATGTTGCTTAACCCATTACGGAACCGAAGCAGGGGCGGACTCATGGGTCAATTGCCTTCAATGAAAATTTATTGTAGTGTTGTTTATACGCTAAAATCTTGATCGTCCCCCTTTAAAATTTTGGTTAAGCCTCTGATCCCTCTCATAAGAAAAAAAATCATGATCCGCAACTGAAGTAAAAGTAAAACCCCGTTTGTATCTCAGATCATAATTATGTCAGCATGTGTACTGTGTACATAGAGTCATGATGATCTTTGGTGGGTAACTGGAACAAAACTCAAATGGGCTTAACTAGCGTCGGCCCAAACCCAATAGACCGACCAGGATATGATCATATGAAACTTTTTAAGAAAACGATTGCAAAGATAATCACGCACATGGGTCGCCAAATCACTCCCAATTTTCTCTCTTGTTCAATTATTCCACAATTTATGTGAGCTAACTTTTCTTATATAATACAATGAAATTTAATTACATTATTTTACCATAGAGGATAAAATTTAATAAAATGAAATTCATATAAGACTATCCGTAATGGTTAAGACTCTTAAGAGGCATTCTCTGTTGCATCATCATCATGACGTCTGTTAAAAAATGTGTAATTGTTACACCCCCCCTCCCTGAATGCCCTTTCTGTCATTACTTTCTTTTTTTCTCCTCATTTGGCGTTATACTAGAAACGTTCCTCCCTCTTCGTACCCCTATAACGCACAGGGAGTGGTGTTGGGGGCGTTACCAAGCCAATTCATACCCCTATAATGCCCATTACGTATGATCTAAACTATACGGAGGTGAACAAGAGAGAAAATTGAAAATAATGTTATGTAAGAACCATGTTGACTCCTATTTATTTAGTCGGGTTAGACAAAGTATGTTAAACGCTTATATAGTTATACCTAATACACACTTATATCTATGATTGTGATGGTTTTGGGTGGGGGGTTATAGCTGAAAGTGGGTGACATGAGGAACGAGAATGGCAACATCGGTTCATTGGTCCATACCGATCCTGCGGTTCAAGTGTTCAACCGGTTTTTGCCATTTTCTCATCTGTTTATTAGCCCAACTAAAGCTTTAATCTATACATAATTACATATAATAAAGTAAATCATATGGGG
The DNA here is from genome assembly GCA_030545235.1 of Helianthus tuberosus. Taxonomy (NCBI): domain Eukaryota; kingdom Viridiplantae; phylum Streptophyta; class Magnoliopsida; order Asterales; family Asteraceae; genus Helianthus; species Helianthus tuberosus. Next base: position 35,905,847 of record CM060383.1, read on the forward strand.
GACACATGGCACTCTATAAGGTCATCTGAATAATTTTTTCCCGCTTAAATAAATAGATATAGATAACATTTGTTAATAAGAGTTAAATAAAAAATATATTATTTTAATCCCTAAATTTTATCTTTTTATCATTTACCCTAAATAAATAGATTAGTTGCATAAAACAATCCCTAAATTTTATCTTTTTATCATTATTCCATATATAAGTTTGTAAGTTTTTTGTGCATAAGCACTTGTACATTGTGCTTTGTGAGTTTTTCAAAAAAAAAAGTTGATTTTTTACTTTTAACCAAAATGTTTTTATCTTTTTCAATTTTAACCCTACATAATTTGTTTTTTTAACTTTAACCCAAAACTTTTCATTATTTGCAATTTAACTTCGCAACTTTTGTCACTTGTACTTTTCATCTTTCGCAAATTTTCGTTTTACGTATAGTTCTAAATTTTTTGAGTTAATACGACGCAACGTGCATGTGTTGTTCAACGTTTTTACCTCTATTTTTCCATAATTGACAGGTTTGTCGCAACACGCATATTGTAGGTCGAGTCAGTGTTGGTGGTAGATGACGGTTGTGTGACATTAGTACTATTTGACACACCGTTTTACGCCCCACCGCAATGCGGGGTGTGCTTTGAGGGGTTTTCAAAGAAAAAATGGTTACGCATATGGTTGTCGTAACGTGGGCTTTGGGGGTTTTCCAAAAAAAATTGATTTTTTTTACTTTTCAACCAAAAGTAATTCATAAATTACTTTTAACCCAAAACTATTTTTTTTTTACTTTTAACCCAAAACTTTTTATCTTTTACAATCTATACTCACAACTTTTTTTACTTTCAACTTTGATCCTTTATAGTTTTCATTTTCCGCAAATTTTTCACTTTATGCTTGGTTCTAAATTTTGTGACTTAACACATCGCAACGTGCGTCTTTGGTTTAACGGTTTTACGTTTCGTTCTAAATTTTGCGAGTTAACACGACGCAACGTGCGTGTTTGGATGAACGTTTTTACATCGTCTATTTTCCCCCGTTTGACAGGTTTAACATAAAGTGTGGGCCCTAGATTGACTTAGTTATAACTAAAGAATCCCCGCCGCATTGCGGCGGGTCGCAATCCTAGTTATAATAATAAATCAATAAAATAATAAAGTTTAAAAAATAATAAAATAAAATATTTTATTTTACTTTTCATCCGTTACCTTACTGTGTATATACAAAGGGTGGAATTTTACTATTCATCCTACATTTCACGTGTTGGAATTGTGAAAATGTTTAGCTGAAGACATAACACACTTGTCACTTGTAGATATTGAAGTGAATGATAAATTGAATTATTGTTGAGGAATCCGTGGTAATCTTCGACCGAAAAGAAAAGCTACTACACGACAAATTTATCCAACAAGTAATGGTACAATGGAATCATGTAAAAGGTTAAGAAGCTACATGGGATTGGAAAAGGATATGAATGAGTTGCACCCCTTTTATCTTTAGAGTGTGGGTGGGGTGGGGGGCATAGAGCTTTTAATTTCATCTTTTACGTTTCAAGCTTTAGAGTGGGTGAAAGGAGAATCCTAGAGAGATGAAGTTAGGATTTCCGATCGTTTTGAGTCGGAGACAAGCGGGGATCAAAACAAACCTTTGGTGGATTGCTCATCAACAATATCAACAAAATTAGGAGGCGTTTTGGATCGATTTCACCAAGTTATAAACCTTAGTTTCGGTTTTAAAGATTTCAAGATCAGTTTCGCTTAAAAGCTCGATTGAACGCAAGTAATTTTCGTATCACAAACTATATCGAGTATTTGTATTGTACAGATATGGTAACATTACTGTGCCAAACCGAGCTGAAACCGATTGTACAACATCGGTACTAGCAGCTGTTTTCATTTTTATGGTTTGTAATGGTTTTGGTATTTTTCGGTATTTTTGCATTATCAGTACCACTACCACACCACCATAATCGGTACGATGTTTGATTTGTGTTTTTACTCATTTTCAGTATTAGTATTTCTGATACTAATACCAATTTTTTTGTTAGTATAAGATATAAATTTTATTGAAAATGGAGTCTTATTTAAAATAAAAAAAAATTATTGTGAACTATAGTGGGTATAAAGTGTGTTTGTTTTTGTGTTTTTGGTAGTTGTAAAACACGTTTACGTGTTCTTTTAGCCATGTGATGCTTTAACTTTTTGGTTAGATTAGATAACTTTTATGTAATTAAATCTAATACCATTGTAAATGAAGTTTTTTATTTTATAATACATATGTTTTTTAGCTACATCGAGTAAAAAAATATTCTACTAGTTCAATTTTTTATAAACTTATTACTAAACTAGTGGGGAACCCGCGAGTTGCAGCGAAGTCAACAATATGGGCCGAGAACATAATTCAAATCTAAAAACGTTAAAAATTCATATATACGTTGTGTGTGTGTGTGTGTATAAGTGTTAGGGGAGGATTTTCCAATCCTAAGGATCATGGATCCTCAATTACTGCCAGGATCACGGATCCTTAATTCTGTTTGAATTTAGGATCCTCAGAATGTGTTGTTTAAGGATTCAGGATCCTCATTGTTATCCTTACACTAACGGTTGTCTACCTTGTAAGTAAGCTCGTTTATCCTAAATAAATAGATTGGTTGCATAAAACAAACTTATAATAATAAAACGGTTTAATATACTTTTTGTAGTTTTTATTATTTTAATCAATTTATTCTATTAATCGCATAAAACAAACTATAATAATAAAACAGTTTAATATACTTTTTGTAATTTTATTATTTTAATCAATTTATTCTATTAAGAACGCAAAATGAATTGGGTATTTTTCATAAGATTCAAATAAAGAATAATTTTTTATTATTTAATATATAAAATTACATTTATTCAACCCGTGTAATACACGAGGCTTTTTAAAGATACAGTTTTTATTATTATTTGTTGTACAAAATTACATTTATTCAATCCATGTAATACACGTTGTTTTTAAAGATATAACATTTTTATTATTTGGTATATAAAATTTGATTTATTCAACATGTACAATACACAGGGGAATTTTAATGATATACAAAATTACATTTATTCAACTTATATAACACATAGGGTTTTTAAAGATATAACTTTTTTATTATTTGGTATGTAAAATTACATTTATTCAACCCGTACACTACACAAGGTTATATAATAAAAGAAATAAAATGGGAACATTTTCCATTGGGTTGAGATGCATGTATTGATACCAAGACTTTTCTTTTCAATAAGTAACACACACAAAATAGTAAAAGTGAGTAAAAAAATCAAAATAGTTGCATGTTTCTTTAGGGAATATTGGATTTCAATAATAACAACTAGGAAAAATTATACGTTTCGTCCTTTATGTTTGTATTGAATTGCAATTGATAGCCTTTAACTTTAATAATTACAGTCACAATCCTTTATTTGTAAAACCCACTACAACATACGTCCTTTAGCATTAACCTGGTTAAATTTTTCAGTTAACTTTAATCACATAAGGGTAATTTAGTCTTTTTACCAATTATCAAATCATTTAAGAAATATTTTAATAAACAACACAATATTAATACCTAAAATCCATTCTATCTCTAAACATATCTCTCTCTAAACAGGCAATCACCACCAAACCCCACCACCACCATTTAAGAACCCTAGAACAACCCTTTTATAACAATCCCAAAATTCGATTTCTTTAATCATAGTTATACATGAAGATGTTGGGGCTTTTGATTAGAAGAAGAAGACGAGTATGTTGTGCAAGAATTACGTTGAATCTGTGCGGTTAGAGGCTATCGCCGGAGCTCACACCAGAGGAGTTATGAAATCGCGATTGAGGTGTCGGAGCTTGAAACGACAATCAGTGGGCTAAGAGATGAGGTGGCGAAGAACTTCATATGCTTCTTCATTGTTTTCCGATTGATGAAAGAAATCAAACGGTTGCTCCTTGAATCCCGATTTCAGATTTCGAATTTATTCCTGAATCTATTAATGCAGAAATGCGGTATTGTTTACTTTTGAAATCGTTAGTTGATAATGTTCAGTTAATTTGATTCTTCTGTTTCGATTGTTTCAATTTTTATTTTTATATTTTTTGCAATGAAAAGATTGATCCTTGAATCGCCACCCTAATTCTTATAAAACGACTCTACTCACTGCTTCACTCATATATCTTCTTTTCCTTTAGCAATAAACACACATTCCTTTTTGTAGACAAAACAACTGTTAAAAGAAATACATACCTGGTGGTAATGGTTGTGGAATTGAGGGATTGAAGAATTCTCCTGCCATCTCTGCCATTAATATATACTTGGCGGCTGGATGAGGTGGTGGTGGTGCCGTGGTGGCAAGATATGGTGGTTAGAGTTTTAGGGTTTGGAAAATGGGGAAGATGATGTGTATATATATTTTTTGGGGTTTTATTTAAATAAAAGCATGAATTGACCAGAATATCCTTAAATGAATAAACTTAACTGAAAATTTTAATCTGGTTAGTGCTAAAGGACGTAGAGTGTAATAGGTTTTGCAAATAAAGGATTATGATTGTAATTATTGAAGTTAAAGGCTATCCGTTGCAATCTGGTACAAACATAAAGGACGAAAAGTGTAATTTATCCTAACAACTATTCGTCGTTGGCCGCCAATAGTCCCAACTTAAAAAGTAACCACTGACAGTCCCAACTATTAACATATTGGCCTCCAATGGACCCTGACTAACAGAACCCTAACGTCGTTAGTCTCCGGTCGCCGAAAAAGCGTTTTTGGCCGGAAAACTCGATTTTTTTTTGTCTCAAACCTCTTTGTAACCTTCTTACTTATTTAGGAACCTTTTTTCTACTAAAAGCCCCAATTATTGAGGTTGCCGTAAATTCTTTCATCGCTAGAAAACTGCTTTTTGTCCGGAAAACTTAAGTTTTTGGCCAAAAAACTCAACATTTTCGTCTCAAACCTTTTTGTAACCTTATATCGGACCTTTAAGAACATTTTTCTGGCTAAAAACGTTTTTCCGGCGATCGAATACTAACAACGTTACGGTTCTGTTAGTCAGGTTCTATTGGAAGCTAATACGTTAATAGTTGGGACGACCAATGGTTATTTTTGAAATTGGAACTGATAGCGGCCAACGGCGAATAGTTGAGATTATTAAAATCTAATGTTCATTTCTTTAATTAACTTTTCCCAAGTTTTGTTGGTGTGAATTTTGATGACTTTGTTTTTTTATTTTTTATTTTAGGATGTTTATCTCATGAAATTCATTGTTATTAGAAGTTTGTCCCATGAAATTCAATGTTATTAATGACAACTTATGAATTTATCATGTATGTTCAATTAAAACTATCAAGAGTAGATTAAAAATAATACGTATTTACAAATAATAAATTATATCGTTTTCATTAATCAACCCGTGTAACACACGGGGCCATAACCTAGTAAGCCTATAATTAAAATTAGCATGTCCCGTGTTGGTACTGATCAACTAGTTTATCCCATTCTGACTTGTGGGTTAATTAAATAAGTTCTCTGATCCAACCATTTCAGTGAGGGTTGCAAATTACAAAAATCATTATATTATAATATTAAAATAATAAAAATGTAACTGATTGTATCATAATTTTCCTATTATTTGTGTTTCAAAAATCAAAACTAACAAATATGTTTAATTGGGGGTGTGAAAGAAAACGAACCCTCCATAACAGGATAAAACTGAACCAAATTATGAATTCGGTTTTCAGTTCGGTTCCTAATCGTATTTGAATTGTGAGATTTATGGCTCCACAAATCTTGCTTATTCGGATAACCAAACCAAATTCAATCGAATAAACCAAATATTAACCGGTTCAACAGACAACATAACCGAACAAATCGGTTTACTCCGATTCACTTAGACACATATCTAACAAGTCGGTTAATTTTCAGTTAGAGCCAAAACAATTAAAACCAAGTAAACCGATAAGCATCCCTTTTAATTTTAACACACCCACATAAAAAAACTAATGACTAATTTTTTTTTATTATTCATTTTCTTTTAAAACGTACTACCCAAAATCACCTGTAAACTTGCACCGAAAACTTTTTGCTACAAAACATCTCACCGATTTAAAGACTACTTGCATCATCATGAATAAATTATGTCGTTTTTATATATTTTCTAGAAATTAAAAGTAAGAGAGGAAACAACAATTTTCTTACACCTAAGACTGAGTGTAGTGGGGCAACCTTTTGAGTGGGCGTCTTGCGACACGTGGCGCCACGTCACATAAGAGGATTTTGACCAAAAAAGGGGTAGTGGGGCAACCTTGCTGGGTGGGGCGTCTTGCGACACGTGGATTGATTTATTTTGTCTTTTTTTATGTAAAAGATATAAAAAAAATCCTATTTTTTATAAAAGTCTTTTTTTACTTCAACCAAAATAAAAAAATACATCAACTAAAAAAAAAATTACTTCAACCAAAATAAAAAAATACATCAACTAAAAAAAAATACTTCAACCAAAATAAAAAAATACATCAACTAAAAAAAAAAATTACTTCAACCAAAATAAAAAAATTACTTCAACAAAGGCGTAAAAAGCGGGGTTATTTAAAACGTTTGGGTCCGTCAGATCGGGTTGTGGATTGGAAGATTGTGTATTTTGGTTGAAAGGAGGGATGTTGTGGGGATACATTTTGATGAGTTGATAGAAGATTGGTATAAATTTTGATGAGTTGAGAGAAGATTGTGGTAAAAATGTGTTTGATATGGGGTATTATTTATAAATGTTGGATTATTAAAAAAAAATAATAATAATAAGCTTGGCCAACATATCCGTTGGCAACGGATATATTCAAATCAAAAGTTTTGAATTTGGGCGACGAGTTTGAGACGGGCAGGAGGGGGTCGCCCCCCAAGTCGCCCCCGGGGGCGGTGTTCCAGGCGATATGGGGCGACCTGGGGGTGGGAGTCGCCCCACTACACTCAGTCTAAAATCACCTGTAAACTTGACACAGAAAACTTTTTGCTACAAAATATCTCACTGGTTTAAAGACTACTCGCATAATCATGAATGAATTATGTCTTTTTTTATATTTTCAAGAAATTAAAAGTAAGAGAGGAAACAACAATTTTCTTACACCCAAATCACCTGTAAACTTGACACCGAAAAGATTTTGCTACTAAACATCTCACCAGTTTAAAGACTAGTCGCATCATCAGTATTTTAATTATCATGAATGACTTATGTTTTTTTTTATATATCTTCAAAAAAATTGAAAATAAGAGAGGGGCCCGTGTCCCGTGATGAATAAGTAACCAATGTTGAAAATTGGTCCACATATTTTTATTTGTGTACCCCCATAGCAGACAATGGTGGGCCTACTGTTAGTAACGTAAGTGGACGCCAGTTCAAGCCCATCGTCTTGATTCCACCTTTTGGACTTACGTTTCCAATCAAAATTTATAAATGCCGTTGAATCAAGCCCACCGTCTGCAGTATCGGTTTTCAGAAAAGATTCATATGCGTCACTAATTTTCGGTATTCAGATATCTATCACTCAATTATACATTTTTCGGGTCACATAATAGAAAGATGCATGATAAAAACACAATATCTTTACAACTCTTTTTTTTATGGGTTTTCATATTTTGAAAATATCATATTACGCAAATCAGACTTCACATAATTCACTGCAGATAAACATCTCTTAACACTTGTCGTTACAACTTACAACCGATAAAATTAATGATAACTTAAATAAACAATACAAATACGTAATTGCACATCGTTTTTTTTTTTTTGTTACCACTTAGCATCATCAATCTTACAAAAGTAGATAGATTATTCGTCCATGGCTTTATAGCCTAGTGACATCTTAGGGGTGTGATAAGTCTTTTGGACCAATAGGTCCTGAGTTCGATTTCCACAAAGGGGTTTTTTCCATATTTATTGGGTTTCCTCCTGAATTGGTGTATAGGCATTATGCCTAGTGGAGATGGATATCATCGAGTGGTTCCGATCGTGGCACGATGATACTCCAGTAGTCCGTCAGTGATCCAAATTAAAAAAAAATAGTTTATTCAAGTTGACAAATCTTTTATACTCTTTTAGATTATCAAAGTTGTTGGAGAGTTCAATCTTGAAGTCTTTTTCAACTATCAAAACATTCAATTTAAACATGAAGCAATCAAATAATCAACATTCCAATAAGCAATCTAAACATCAATTAATCAACATTAACCTTTGTTATTTAGTTGGGGTATTGGATTTTAATAATCCCAAGTTTCACTAATTGGCCGGTAATAATCCCAACTTAAAAAATTGCCTACAACAGTCCCAACTTGTAAGATTTTGGCCACCAATGATCCTTGACTAACTGGGTTATAACCTTGTTGGGCTGGTGACCTGCAACTTATTCCGGCGACCCGTTTTACCCCTGAAACCACCAAACGAGACCACCACCAATCATCTCCGACCTCCTGTAATCTTCTCCGCTTCTCAAAAGTTTAAAATTTCCACCATCTACGCAACTCCGGTGACCTGCAACTTATTCCGACGACCTTCTTTACCCCTGAAACCACCAAAGGAGACCACCACTTGTAATCTCCAACCTCTAGTGACCTTCTCCGCCGCTCAAAACTTCAAAAAACTAACTGGGTTATAACCCAGTTAGACAAGGATCATTGGTGGCCAAAATCTTACAAGTTGGGACTGTTGTAGGCAATTTTTGGAGTTGGGATTATTACCGGCCAATTAGTGAAACTTGGGATTATTAAAATCCAATACCCCTATTTAGTTCTTTGTTATTTACTAAATTTTTATTTACAGACTTTGTCAATTAGTGAATTTTCGACTATACCTTTGTACTTTACTCGGTTGTCATTTAGTGAATTTTCGGTTATTGCTTAGCATGGTTTTACGCTCCCCACCTTAAGATGTTAATCTTAAATTAAGGAGATAGGGATCAAGGCGGGTTATAGATAATGATTCCTGAATTATTTATTTAGTCTTTTATCTTTTAACTAGGTTAGAACCCCGTGTATTACACGGGTTGAATAAATGTAATTTTATATATTAAACTAGGTTAGAACCCCGTGTATTACACGGGTTGAATAAATGTAATTTTATATACTAAATAAAAAGGACAATATATTTTGAAAAACTCATTTATTATACGTGTTGAGTATATGTAATTTTATATATTAAATAATAAAAAGTTATATCTTTAAGAACCTGGTTTATTGTGCGGGTTGAATAAATGTAATTTTATATACCAAACAATAAAAAAGTTATATTTAAAAAAAAAACTCTGTGTATTCACGGGTGAAAGAAATGTAATTTTATATACTAAATAATAAAAAAGTTATATTTAAAAAAAAACTCCTTGTATCGTACGGATTGAATAAATCTAATTTTATATAATAAAAAATGTTATATCTATAAAAAAACTGTGTATTACACGGGTTTATCTATTGTTAAAAAAATCTTTCTAAATCAAAATGGATTTTTTTATTTCTTTTAAATTAGGTTAATACTATTTTAAATTTTTGGTTTGATTAATAAGTTGTTTAATATAATTTCTTATAGTTAACAATAATAACATTAACAATAAATAATATGCATGTTTATCCACTGTTAAGTGAAACAATGCTTTTGAGTTTAGATAGATAAGAAGATCCAAGTTCGATCCCAAATGTAAGGGCTGTTGAATTTCGGGGGGAAATCGGAGATCATGGGCTGTAGAGGGGGGCAACACCCAACCGTTCCCACTGCTGCCTCCTCACTTCTCTCGCGTTGGTGACTGTTGGTGGTTGTTGTTGTGGTGGTGGTAGTGATTGTGGTGGTGTTTTGTGATGAGTTAAGGGTTGTAGGGGTTAGGTTTAGGTGGTGGAGGTGGAGGTGGGTGTAGGTGGAGCTAGAGGTGGAGGTGGGTGGCTATGGTGCCGGTTGTTTTGTAGAAAACAAAAGAGTTTGTTGGCCCCACACTTTTAATATAATAATATGAGTGTGTAATATTTGTTTTTTTTTTGTTTTTTTTTAAAAGAGAGGTAAATAAGTAATTTCATATGGAGTTAACGGTGGAAACTAACAGAGTTAAATTTATGCCAATAATTTAGAGTTGATAAGATTTATATTAATTTAATTAATATTTAATAATTTAAATTAAATAATAATTATCTACAATTAAGAATGGTCTAAAATAATGACAAATGCCCTTACATTGGTTTCTTTTATTATATAAAATAAGTATAAATCATCAATTTCAATTAATTCTAATCGGTTAGGAGAAAGATAAGGACGGTTGATGGTTTCGTCGGCATCGCAGGTGAAGAGGCGAGAATATCAACTGCTTTTAATTCTTATATAAATCAATAAGTATATAGATAGATTCACTCCATCATTTACACATTAATCTAAACTAGATGATAGCCCCGTCGCGTTGCGGCTTGGGCCTTACAAATTAAGACGCAATGTATACAATAACTGATAACATAATTATTGAATGGGTTATAGATTGTTATCCGATTGTTTTTTTTTTTTTATTTGTGTCAATATTTGGTTGTTGTTTCCCTAGTCAAAAGGTGCTACTGATGAAACAAATAAAAAAGAGTCTTGTGTAGAAGAGGAGTCAAAGCTACCATTCAGTTATCATTTGTGGGAGCCAAATCTTGGCAATTCACCACAACCCAACACTAAGAAAGAAAAAAATCAATCTGCTTATTTTCCTACACAACCTCATCATTCTTGCCAAACCAAGATTAATTTGATCTGGGTTTGAGAAATCAACTACCCCAAATATTTATTCCATCATTTGCTAAGATACTCCCATCATCGAATTCCTTTTTTTTCCTTCTACACTAAAAGGAAACCCTAATTCTCTTTTGAAAAATAAACAACCATCATTCAATAAATTTTCTTTGTCCTGTTAGTCTAACCCCAATAACTCACAAACCCTAAAAATAAAACTACTAAGCCGTCATACCTTCTTCATGACCATATCCCCCATCAATCTTTCCCTCATGACACTCCTCTTCTCTCTGTTCAATCTAAAGATTTTGCGCTCAAATTCTATTTTCATGGCTGCAATTTTGGTTACTTAACTTCAAACATCACAGGTGCCACACCAAAAATACATCATCGCCCAATCTCAAGTCGTTACAGCCACGAAGTAAAACGAAAAAAAAATACAACATAATGCAAACAAAGGTTAATAGAAATGCACTTCCAAGACTCAGGAAACCGTCAAGGCTGGTTAACCATTATTACATCAGACCACCAAAGCCACCGTAACGTAGTTCAACACATCCACCTCCATGAAAAAAAATGGCACAAACATAGCCGGTTCGAAAGTCATTGCAACAACGGCCACAGAAGCCAACCACGAAACCCCCAAAATTAAGGAAACACTACACATACACAACCACCATCAGTTGCCACCAACGCCGCAAGAGCTAAATCTCAAATCTGACCATCTCCGTATCTCACAATCGAAAAAAACTGCGATTCACTATCACGGGGAAAGGTCAAGTGATATAAATCACCATCATGGCCCAAAACAATAATCAACAAAACTCAGGCGCAAGTCAGGTTAGAGAGAGACGTTGAGAGATCTGAGAGATATCTAAGGCCATGTGTAGTCATAACCCCCCCTTTGTGGTGTGCGGGTGGGCGTTATGGGGCGTTATGCATTTAAGCCCGTAGTCATAAAACCCCTACCCATCATTACCTAATTCCTAATTTTCAATTTTATTTATTAATTATAAAAAACCTTGCTTTATTTTGATTGGTTAGAATTTGAAAAGCAAACCCAATAACCCCTCATAACCCCGTGATATCTATAGCGCTTCCTATTTTTTTTTTGCCTCATAACCCCACCCGTAGTGGTGTTCGGGGGGTTATGGGGGGTTATGAGAGAAAATGGTGCCCCACTACGTTCAGTCTAAGAGAGATAAATGATGGTTTCAATGAAGATGTGGAAGTTATTAAAACACTACAACAAAACGTGCCCAACAATAATAGACAGCTGGCATGAACAAAGTTATAAGAAAACCCACACCAGTAAAACAACCCAAACCAGCCCTTGGTTTGTAAAAAACCATGGTCCAACATTAGCAGCGGAGAGTACAACTTGTTATGCGCTAGAATATTATAAATTGATAGTATATAAATACGTATTTTTTAAATAAAACCTATGTTTCTAAAAAAACGAACATTTTATCAATATATATTTTACCTTTATAAATCTTTATCTATTTTCTTCCATTTTAACCAAAAAAAAAAGATATCTTTAAACCTTTTTCAAATAACAAACGTTTTAAATTTATTTTTTTCAAATAATTTTTAATGTTTACTTTAATAATTATCTTCAATTAGGATGATCTAGAATAATGACAAATGTCCCTCCATTGGTTTCTTTTATTATATAGTATAGATAACAAAAAGTTATATTTTTATGAACCTCGTATATTGTATGGGTTAAATAAATGTAATTTTATATATCAAATAATAAAAAAAGTTATATCTATAAAAACCATGTGTATTACACAGATTAAATAAATGTCATTTTGTATACTAAATACTAAAAACGTCGTATCTTTAAAACAAACCGTGTATAATCGGGTTCAATAAATCTACCAAATAATAAAAAAAATTACGTCCTTAAAAACCCCGTATGTTACACGTGTTGAATAAATCTAAAAAAAAGTTGTATCTTTAAAAACCATGTGTATTACACATATTAAATAGATGTAAATTTGTATATTAAATACTAAAAACGTCGTATCTTTAAAAAACCCGTGTATAGTTGGGTCGAAAAGTCTACCAAATAATAAAAACATTATATCCTTAAAAACCTCTTGTATTATACGTGTTGAATAAATATAATTTTGACTAAACTACAATTTTACACCCTGTGGTTAGGGGTGATTGGCACCCTTACCCCCCTTAAGGAAATAATTGCAATTTTACCCCCTACTGTTTGCTGTTATGTTGCAACCTTACCCCCCGGCCTCAAATTTGTTGACTAATCTGTTGACTATAACTTGAAATGACTATAATGCCCTTTCATATTACCCCCATGTGTTTTGTGCACTCTGTGATATTACCCCCTGCCACCACTGCCACCGCCATTCACCACCACAACCACCACTGCCACCTCCAGCCACCACCACAACTTACTGGAAACCTGCAACTCCGGTATCCGATGGAGTTTGCTGAGGATGTAAGACTGACGTTTCAAAACGCTTTGACGTATAATCTGAAAGGGCAAGATGTTCATGCTATGGCAGAGCTTCTATTAAAGTTATTTGAAGAAAAATGGAAACTTACAGAAGCGGACTATATAAAGGAAACAAAGCGTGCGGTAAATAACGAAGTTGGTTTACCAACTCCAACATCAAGACCGACACCTCCTCAGTTATTACCGGTATCCAGTAGGGTGGAAGCACCTGTTCCTACCATTGATCCTAAACTGCAGCGTCCGGCTGTTTCGAGCACGGGTAGAACTCCTTCGTTAAAGAAGCCAAAAGCTAAAGATCCAAATAAACGGGAAATGACTTATGAGGAGAAGCAGAAACTTAGCATAAATTTGCAGAATTTACCGTCTGAAAAGCTGGATAACGTTGTCAAGATTATCAAGAAAAGGAATCCGTCGTTATCCCAAAAAGACGATGAAATTGAGGTGGATATCGATACGTTTGATACTGAAACTCTGTGGGAGCTTGACCGATTCGTCACCTACTACAAAAAAGAAGTAAGCAAGAACAAAAGGAAAGCTGAAACTGAATTCACTAATCTAGAAACAATTGACATTGAACCGAACGTCCAAGACAATGTGAGTACATACCCGTTTACCCGTACCGTTTAATTTTGTTAAATTTGGGTAACAAAATATGTTGAATTATGCGATGTCAAATTCAGAACCTAGCACTCGTTGTGGTCGATGCAGTCGTTGGAGAAGATGACCGGAGTTGCAGGTTTCCGGTAAGTTGTGGTGGTGGCAGTGGTGAATGGCGGTGGCAGTGGTGGCAGGGGGTAATATCACAGAGTGCACAAAACACAGGGGGTAATATGAAAGGGCATTATAGTCATTTCAAGTTATAGTCAACAGATTAGTCAACAAATTTGAGGCCGGGGGTAAGATTGCAACATAACAGCAAACAGTAGGGGGTAAAATTGCAATTATTTCCTTAGGGGGGGGGGGGGGTAAGGGTGCCAATCACCCCTAACCACAGGGTGTAAAATTGCAGTTTACTCTATAATTTTACATAGCAAATGATAAAAAGTTATATCTTTAAAAACTTGGTTTCTTTTATTATTGTAGATAATTTGTTTTAAAAATATATTAAATTAACAATTTGGATTTGAGGATAATATTTTATTAAAATATGATAAGATTTAATATTAATTTATTATTTATTTATTTAGTTAATATAAGATAAATATAAATTTGAGAATACCTTCAATAAATGATACATGTCCAAAATTTGGTTTCATGGATTATAATTATAAATAAATAAAGTAACAGTTAGAACCCAATTATTAACTATTTCGTTTTATTTGTTGTTTTAAAACTTTCGTTTTATTTGTTGTTTTAAAACTATCGAACTTTGCTATTCAAGGATTCAAGCTAACTGATTTTATATCTTTCAACTAACAATAATATTATTATAATTTATCCTTATTAAAACAATAATATTTGCCAATGATTTAGAGTTGATAACATTTATATTAATTTAATTAATATTATAATTTAAATTAAATAATAATTATCTAGAATTAAGAATGACCTAGAATAATGACAAGTGTTCCTCCATTGGTTTCTTTTATTATATAAATATAGATTATTTTTTGAGTCTTTTATCTTTGAGTAAACTGTTATTTTGGTCCCTGTGGTTTGGGCACTTTTGCCATTTTAGTCCAAATCTCAAACTTTTTACATCTGGGTCCCTCTGTTTGCATTTTGTTGCCATTTTAGTCCAAAATCCAAAAATCCTCTATTTTGACTGTTGAAAACTGATTACTTTGTCATTTAGTGTAGAGCCATTTTGGTCATTTTTTAAATTTCATTTGTTGTAAATTCATTTAAATGTTTAGTTTTTTAACAATAAAACCCAAATAAATCATCATCATCCCCAAAATAATTAGCTCTCTCTCTCTTCTCTCTCTCTATAGCACCACCACCACCGCCACCTCCTCCCCCTTCTCACCACCGCCACTCCGGCGTCGTCCCACCTGAGCACCACCACATCGTCATCTCCCCCTTCTCACCTACCGAAACTCAGATCCACCATCGTCATCGTCATCTCTGCGTTCCTCTCTCTCTCATGTTTCTCTCTCGTTCGGCTCTCTCTCTCCCGTTTCTCTCTCTCTCTCTCTCTTTCTAGTGCGGAATGGTGGTGGGGGGATGGTTCTTGTTTCAGATATGTTGGCGTGGTGGTGCGCCGTGAGAGATGGTGGTTCAGATCTGCCGGTGTGGTGGTGGTGCGGGGTTGTTGGTGCGGGATGGTGGTTGGGGGTGATGGTAATGGTAATGTCTGATGGTAATGGAGGCGGTGGTGGTTGCGGTGGAAGCGTGTGGTGGTTGCGGTGGATGGTGAGTGAGGATGGTGATTTTCTGGGTTTTAGATGTTCTTGAAGATGATGTTCTTGATTTTATGGGTTTTGATGATGATGTTTGAAGATGAACGATCTTTGGGTTTTGATGATGTTCTTGAAGATGATGTTCTTGATTTTCTGGGTTTTGATGATGATGTTTGAAGATGAACGAGGTCTGGGTTTTGATGATGTTCTTGAAGATGATGTTCTTGATTTTCTGGGTTCTTGATTTTCTTGAAGATGATGTTCTTGATTTTCTGGATTTTCTGGGTTTTGATGATGATGTTTGATGATGTTCTTGAAGATGATGTTACTAATTATTGAAATGTTATAATAAATTAACATGGACCAAAATGCCCCTGCACTAAAGGATAAAATAATCAGTTTTCAACAGTCAAAATAGAGGGTTTTTGGATTTTGGACTAAAATGGCAACAAAATGCAAACCACAGGGACCCAGATGTAAAAAGTTTGAGATTTGGACTAAAATGGCAAAAGTGCCAAACCACAGGGACCAAAATGGCAGTTTACTCTTTATCTTTTAATTAAGGATAATTATTGGTTTAGTAGATATGTTGTTATTTTATTATTTAAAATAGAGTTTAAGTTTGGTTAGGATTATAAAGAGTTTAGTTTAAATAGATGGTTAAGGTTATTGTAATTTTGTGTGCTTTGGTTTAATAATAAAAAGAGTGGAACATGTTCAATCGTGTGTTTTTATGTTTGATCGAAGGGTCTGATTTTCCAACACCACCCCGCAACGTTGGTAGCACGGTTTTTTCCCTGGCTTTATCATTTAGCAAATTTATGTTTACACATCTTATACTTTACTCGGTTGTCATTTAGTGAATTTTCGTTTGCTACTTAGCACGGTTTTACACCCCCACCCCACAACGTTGGTAACACAGTTTTACGCTCCCGCAACGCGAGTGGCTTGAGACTAGTTTTTATATGATTTCCTTGTCAACGTTCATATGATCTTATAATTGTTGTATTTCTATAATTTTGTTTGGTTTTAGGTGATTTGCACATCTTACGTTGATTTTTATTTTTTTTCTTTTATTGTGTTGATATTCAATGAATTATACATTATTTTGTGGCAATGTATATACTTAGGATTGATTGATTATTTGTATTGTGTGAATTTCTTGTCGAGTAGTTTCATCTTGCTACGGTTAAGATAAACATCATGACACCGACATGTGTCGAGATATGCAATTTGTGCTCTTGAAACAAACTTATTAAAAACTTGGTGTAATGTAGGTGATCAACTTGCACTGCACATACTCGATTAATTGAAGATCAATGGTACGAAAGTATGAGTACATTAAGACTTTTATAGAATTAAAATTTAAGATTATGCATATATGTATGTTTTTGTATTAAGAAACCTAAAAATCTTCATATTTAGTAATGTTATATAGAAGTGTGACTATTTTTTTCTGACAAATGTGTGTAAAATTGTTGTCCATGTATTTAAAGATGATATTTGGATTGTTTGTTAAGAACGCTTGCGAGTGAAGTGAAAATCGTTGGGAACATATGACGACGTCTGTTTATTTACACATTTAGTTTTAGAAACTATGATAAGCACATAGACTGACCATGAGAATGAAAGATTCTCACAAAACGATTAGCATAAACCAACTTTACGAAAATTGGACCGTGAACTTGTTTCATGCGAACATACTCACAGGAATACAAATCGTGTGATAGGATTTACAGTTTTACACATGTATAGTGTTGTTACAACAAATACAATACCAAGGCCTGTAGCGATATCTCTGGGGTAAAAGGGTTCAAGGTTTCGATTAGCCTAACGCAGGTCGTGAGGTCCCTCCACGTTTATAGTACGTGGAGGTGGATCACTTTGTTATTATTCACTTTGAATTCTGGATTGAAGGATGTTCAACCCAGAATGTCTATGTTAAGTGAAATAATATTGTAGTGAGCCGAGAATAGAACAAGCATGGGGCAAGTTCTAGAGAGGAGAAGTAAGATCAGAGATCTAGGGTGATCTGAGTTGATCTGGAATGCCCCTCCTGAATGGCAAGAGGCTGTGATTTATAGGGAAAGGATCTTCTATAAGAGGAAGCCTTTGACCAGTGATCCTTGACTACAATGAGGGACTTGCCCATTTTGGAAGGTTGAAAGGTTTGGACATGCGGGTAAAAGAGTGTGCTCTCCCACATGCTCTGGTTGCGGCTGGGTAGGAGGATTCACACGCAAAGGGTGATGTGACAAGGCTCTGACTTGTCCTTTTTATTGTTCATGACAGCTAACCATTTCCGAACCTTTTAACCTTTTAAGTTGTTGTGTACTCTAATCAGTTTATTATGGTTTGAGCTACCCACGTCATCAGCCCCCCAAGTCAGAGGTGTTTAAGGTGTAGGCTCAAAGGCTTCTGACTTTTGTACACTGCTTTTATTGCTTAAAGGCTTCGAGGCTTCAAGGCTTTGAAGGGTTTTGGGCGGTTGAGTTTTGAGATTTGAATTTTGAAATGACAGTCGATGTGATGGGTAGCAGTTTTTTGCCTGTTGTGTGATAATAACTTCCTAGACTTCATTTTCTTTTTCTTTCGATCATCTCTCCTGGGTGCTAGCAAAGATCTGTCTCTGAGTTATTCTTGTCTCACTCAAGAGGAAGTTGAGGCTTTTTGTAAAGAAGGGGGGGGGGGATCTAAAGTTTAATCCGGTGGCTCCGAGTTTAGATAAATCGATCGATTAGTGTCCTGCTGGTTCGATTGCTCTTTATTGCTGTCATTTCGAGTTTTCCAACTTGTGTCATCCGTTTTCGGTCTTTGTTCTGAATGTTTTAGAGTATTATCTTGTGTCGTTTGGTCAGTTGCGTCCTCAAGGTCTTGCTGGGATTTTACACTTTGAGGTTTTGTGATAGGGTATGACCCATCGTTGTTGTTCCACTGTTTCTTCCGGTTGGCCAAGAACGACGATTGGGTCACGTTTTAGGCGTCCCAAGTTGATGTTTGTTTGATTTCCTCAATGGTTACTACCTTTGGTTCTTGGAAGGACCGATTTTTCTGGATTTCTAAGTCCATTGTTCCCTTCAAGCTTGTTTGGAGGCACCCTGATGCTATGTTAAACAGCTTGAGCCATTTGAGTCTGAACTAGATAGTTGGTTGTTAAAAGCCATTAGGAAATGTCCTTCGAGGCTTCGTCCCTTTCCTGAACACCTTTTAGTGTTGATGGGTGTGAGCACCTTGTGGGACAAGCCAGGTCGTGACCCTGTGCTCATGAGGGATGATCAAGATATGATGTTTTGCCTTATGCTTTATCTGGAGTGATGATACCTCTGATGTTGTGTTTGGGGATGCTGAGGCCACACCCGGTGAAGATGTTGTTGCCAGGAACACTGAACATAGGTTCGAAGGTTCAGGCTACGTGAATGTCCCAAACGTCAATGGTATTACCAAGGTTGTTGCTTCCAAAGTCTCTACTCGTCGTTCAAACCGTCGTTTGATAAAGGCCGCCGACCAACCATCGGCTTCTGAGCCAGTGGAACTGAGCGATGACATAGAGGCTTCAGATGATTTAGAAGTTGGGTTTGAGGAAAATTTATGAAAGACAAAGAGTTACCATTGGTGATTGGTAAGGGGAGCAAGGCGGCGGGTAAAAAGGTTGTGAGCTTGAAGGGTTTCGGGAAGGGTGGAAGGTCACAGTTGGTGACAGCTTCAAGTCTTCATTAGTTTGTGAGGATGTTCTTACCCATTTTGCTCCTCCTACTGTTCGAGGTTCTTGCTCATCTATAGACGACGACCTGATGATCTCAAAGATGATGATGGGTGCTTGCAACCTTGCTGCCTTGCTTCTAGAGGGTGTATCCCGATTTCGCAAAAGGATGGAAGAATATGAAGTCTTTTCGAAGAAGAAGATTAGATGAAAGCTTCAATGGTTGCTTTGAAAGAAGCTGAGGGCTACGCTGAGAAAGAGAAAGCATTGTTGTTTGAAGATTTGAGGAGTTTTCTTCCCGCACAAGACTGAGATGGCTGAGTTGGAAAAACGCTTGGAGGCTGACAAGGTTCAAGTCAGGGTCGATAAGGCTGCCTTGGAGGTTTAGAAAAAAGCCTTCTTAGAGGAGAAAGAAAGGTTAAAGGCTTCACTTGCCTAGGAAACTGATGATAATAAATGGCTCATTGAGAATGGATTCCAGCAAGTGGTTACCTATCTTCTCCATTCATCAGATTTCAAAAAAGTCTTGGGTGATGTGTACACCGAGCTTCTTACTCATGGGAGACACCAAGGTTTGTTTGTTGGTTACAAAGCTTTGTAAGCATGGGGAGCCTCAGGAAAAGTCTTCTCTTTTTCAACCCAAAGCCTTCGAAGTCTTCAAGGAATCTGTTTTGAGGATGGAGCATATGATTTACCCTTATGTGGGTGAAGTCTCCAAGTGTTTTGGTAAAACTTTTCCTGTCTTGCAGGAGCTAAAACCCCAGGGCCTTAGTGAGGCTGTTTGTAACGACGTGTTGAAGTCTTTCTCGAAGAAACGCCCTTGCTCCGGAGATAGCGAAGAAACGTGTTTTGAAGGTGGTGAGGGCTTAAAGGGTTCAAGCCTTGAAGCCTCCGAGGCAGCGGGTGCAGCAGGGAGGAAAAAATGAAGGCTAAAAAGACCCAAGATGATGGAGGTTCGAAGAAGGATGATGCAGCAAAGTCTACCATCCCTGACACTGCCAAGTGAATAAGAAACTTTAATTTGTAGCATTCTTAGCATGTCGAACAATGTTATGAATTGTTTGTTTGAACATCCTTTTATTTTAAGGGAACCGTTTAGGTCCCTTGGTGGTTAAAGCCTGGAAGGCTTGTGGATAATGTTTTATGTTTGATGGCCAGTATGGCCCTTGCTATCTTTAACTTATCTTGCTATGTTTAATGTGTTGTTATGTTTACTCCCTTGTGTTTTCATTAGTTTTGTATGTTGTATTTGTTTTAGGTGGTGCATCTTATGTTACTCATACCTTAAAGGGTTCAGTGCTGCAGTCACTTAGCCTTAGGGTATTTTTAACAAGAAGATACAACCTCTATCCTATGTACGACATTCACTTAGAGTCTTTTTGGTTTGTAGGCCAATGTTAAGGCCTAAGGAACATTTGGTGTAGGCTGCTCAAATCCGTCTATGAGACATATATTTGTTGAAGAAATTTCTAAGTCTCATGGAGTTGTATTGATTTAGGAACTCACCCCTTATATAGGTCCATTCAACCCTTGAACATATTGAGCGATGTTGCCTAGGAGCTCATCCCCTTACATGGCCCTTGCCATGGAGTTTCTTGCTAGGTTCTCAACCTGATTATAGGATAGAAAGACAAATTTCATCGTTCATTCATTTCAAAGTACTCATTTCAAAGTACTTTGATTAACAAATGCCCTAATTCTAGCCTTGCCTGATGGAACCGAATATTTTGAAGTCTTCTGCGACGCTTCTAAGTTGGGATTAGGATGTGTGCCAATGCAAAGCAAAAAGGTAATTGCATATGCATTAAGGCAATTGAAGAAGCACGACGAAAATTATACAACTCATGATTTAGAACTAGGAGCAATAATTTTTTCCCTTAAAATTTGGAGACATTATCTGGATGGGAGTAAGTTTACAGATCATAAAAGTTTAGGATACATATTTGGGCAAAAAGAATTAAACATGAGGCAAAGAAGATGGATGGAAATACTAAGTGACTACGACTGTGATATTCAATATCATGAAGGGAAGGAAAATGTAGTAGCAGATGCCTTGAGTCGTAAGTATCATGAAAAACAAAGGCGAGTTCGTGCTCTTAGATTAAATCTCCAATTAGATTTAATGGAACAACTGAAGAAAGTTCAAGAAACGGGAATCAAGGATGATGTTGAAGGAATGAAAGGACGGATAAAGGAATTAGAACAAGGGACTGATGGAATTTGGAGATTCCATAAGAAAAGGATTTGGGTACCTAAGCAAGGAGATTTACGAGATAAAATTTTAGAGGAAGCCCATAAATCTAGGTATACCATGCACCCTGGTAATAACAAGATGTATCAAGATCTAAGAAACAATTTCTGGTGGATAGGAATGAAGAAAGACATAGCTAGATACGTTTCTAAGTGTCTAACTTGTTCACAAGTTAAGGCAGAACACCAGAAACCTTCAGGTTTACTTCAACAATTAGAAATGCATGTATGGAAATGGGAACTAATAACAATGGACTTTGTTACTAAGTTACCCAAGACCAGGAAAGGTAATGATGCAATTTGGGTGATTGTAGACCAATTAACCAAATCAGCTCATTTCCTACCAATGAAGGAAACCTTTAACATGGAAAAACTAGCAAAGTTATACATAGATGAGGTAGTATCCCTACATGGATTCCCACTCTCCATTGTGTCAGATAGGGATAGTCGTTTCACTTCGCATTTCTGGACGAGTTTCCAAGAAGCTATGGGGACATATTTAAATTTAAGTACTGCATACCACCCCCAAACAGACGGACAAAGTGAAAGGACGATCCAAACCCTTGAAGACATGCTCAGGGCATGTGTAATCGACTTCGGTGGAAACTGGGATGATCACTTACCATTAATAGAATTCTCCTATAACAATAGTTACCACACCAGTATCAATGCTGCCCCATTCGAAGCACTATATGGACGTAAGTGTAGAACTCCCGTCTGCTGGGCTGAAATAGGAGAAAACCAATTATATGGTCCTGAGATTGTACAAGAAACCACTGACAAGATAACTCAAATCAAGGAAAGACTGAAAACGGCTCGAGATCGCCAGAAGAGTTATGCAGACAATCGACACAAGCCATTAGAATTTCAAGTTGGGGACAAGGTACTCTTGAAAGTTTCTCCTTGGAAAGGAGTAGTTCGGTTCGGTAGGAAGGGAAAGCTAAGTCCAAGGTACATAGGACCATTCCCAGTGATCCAGCGGATAGGACCCGCCTACAACTACTAGAAGAGCTAGATGGGGTATATGATGTGTTTCATGTATCTAATCTCAAGAAATGTTTATCTGATGAATCATTGGTAGTACCTCTTCAAGATATAGAAGTAAATGAAAAGTTGAAATTTGTTGAGAAACCTCTCCAAATCGAAGACAGAAAGGTCAAATTCCTCAAGCACAAACGATTGGTACTAGTCAAAGTAAAGTGGGATTCGAAAAGAGGACCGGAGTACACATGGGAACTGGAATCGGAAATGAAACGAAAATATCCTCACTTGTTCCAGTAAATCTCGAGGACGAGATTTTAAACAAGGTGGGGAGGATATAACAACCCTTGTCAGAAATTATTAACTCTTATTTAATAATGCACATTAGGAAACCCTAATTGAGACCCCCTAAGTAGTATGGCATGACCCGTAAATTTTCAAAACAGTCAAAACTAGGATCAGGGCCCCCTAAAACTCAAGGGGGGTATCCCCTCATCATAATTATCCTTCTAAAACGGCTTCAAAACACGTAGTTATCAAAATTGTTGACTCACATAGGCTATACAGGACACGAGGCTACCCTATCCTAAAAGGGTAGCCGTCGCGCCACGCGTAGGGACCAGGAGGGCCTGGCGCGCCACGCGAGGGGGACCAAAATCCAGTATAATAGGCAGGGGTTTGGCACTTGCATGGCTGTTCTGTTTTGACGTAAAAATTCACTATACTCGTTAAGTTATACGTTGTTTCGTCCAAAAACACTTAAAATCCCAAATCTCTGCTGCAACAACTGGGTAATAACTCAATCACTGCTACGATACAATGTCCGATTGATTGAAACCGATCCGATGGATGTTTAAGTGCTGCCCAAATTCATGCTATACTTTGTCATTCGTCGTGAGGGTTTTGATTTCGTGAATTTATCGTAAATGTTGTATTAAGTTACTGACGTAGTTTCGTGTGCATTGTTATTTAACTAGGTTACGAGGCTAAATCAGTAGGCCAAACTCTGTCCAGTTAAACTCGCAATGTGAGTCATTCTCTTTTTACCAAATTGTTTGCAAAACCCTAAATGTTTTCCAGTTATACGTTGAAGTGATTAAGTCTTTGCTAATCTTTAATTACTGGCAGTATGTGGGGGTTTTGTGCACATTACTACTAACGATTTATCACTTTAGGTGGGCGAGCCTAATTTAGTGATATGTCCACAGTCATAGATCCGGTCGAGTGACAACTGAACCAACTAATTAATAGATAGGGGCAAATGTGAAAACTCTTAATGCTGTAAATTATAACAATATGTCGTTTTGTACAAATTGAATGACTCGCCAGTATTTTCCCGCTGATAAAAATAATTTTAAACATGTTTCAGGTGATTTACTGTAAACCAGGGAAAAGTGCCGCATAGCACTATAGCTTGAAGGAAGTGGCTTAGTAAATAAATAAACATGTTTTTGTAAACCGGGGATTTCCCAATGAAATTCCTTTATTGTAAATTTCGGGGCTTGTCCCGAAATTTGAAATGAAATAAATGGGTATTTTAAGTTTAACCGATCCTGTTAAAAATTTCCGCTGCCAAATTAAATACAAATACCACGGGTTTTCTATCTTACGGCATCCGAACCAGGAAACTGGGTCAGGGGTCGTGACAGAAAAGGTGGTATTAGAGCCACTGATTTAAGCCACTTAAGTATTTAGAAATACTTAATTCTTTAATTTGCCATTCTGTGATTATGTGAATAAAATTTTAACTTAAAATTTGTGTGTTTCTTCATATGTGCTAACAACATGAATGAACTGTCGGAGGCACTCCGAAACTTTACTATCCATACCACCGATATGGATACAACCGGGACCCTATCCGGCTATCAAGCAGATACTGAAGAGCCAATAATATTCCAGGCCCAACCACAGGAGAAACCAAAGCCGAAAAAGAGAAGGAGAATCCTGGACTGGAAACGTGGACGAAGGAAGAAGCCAGCTGCCCAGAAGGTGAAAAAGACTGAGGATCCGAAGGACAAGGGAAAAGGAAAGGAGATAGGGGAAATCTCGGGTCAGGCCCAGGAAATGGAGATGCCACCTTGGGAGGAACTTGATCGAAAACTTGCAAATTGTGACCTCATCGGACCTGCCGATGAAAACCTTTTCAATTTCCCAGCCCAATCACAACTTCCAATTAACTTGGAACCTGCTATTCCGGACCCTATTGATGTGTGCAAAATGCAACATATAAATTACATCAAATGAGGCATAAAACTAACCCTTTTTTAGTACTAATGTTGGAAAAAGTGTGCTTTTGTCTTCCTTTTGTATTTTAAGGGTTAAATTAGCTTAAATGTACAAAAGAAGCAAAAATGTAGCCAAATCTAACAATAATACAAGAAAAGGAATAAACGTGGCATGCCCGACCCCTCGACAGCATCTTCCCAAGCAAAAACAAGACATCAGAAGGCTGAACAAGCCCCGTGCTCAATGAACACGGGGGCATGCCCAAGTGTTTGCAGAAAAGACAAAGCTGTAGAAGCTTCTATTTCCCAACACGGGGGCATAGCCAGTGGACACGGGGCCGTGGTCAACGCTAAGATTCGTAGAATCTAGGCAAATCTTGATCGTACAGATACGATTCTGCACACGGGGTCGTGCCCAGCGGACACGGGGGCGTGGTCAACTAATGCAGACAAACTGCAATTAATGAAGAAAAAGAAGATGGGTGGACACGGGGCCGTGCCCAATGGGCACGGGGCCATGTCCGGCTTCTGTGCAGGCTATAAATAGGGGTGCTTGGCTCACTTGCAAATCATCCCTTGGCAAACCACCTCTCTCACACTTCACCCACCCACCACCACCATCACAACCCATATCCACCACCATCATCCATCATCCGTCATAGAGTGTGTGAGTAGTCTCGGGATCCAAGATTGATCGTAAGAGTTCTTGACAATCAATGGCCATGTTTGCCTAAGTCTCTTACATCACTTGGTGAAGACAAGCATTTAGTGTAATACTTTTTATTTTTAATCTTTTCGCACTTTTTATTTGGTTATGTATTAACTTTAATAACTAGTTTCTTATGTTGAAGGTGAAACTTCCTTATCATTTGTCCGTGGTGTCTTGGCGTTATTTTACTGTCTATATAAAATAAAAGATTTACACCATTCATATCTCCACGGTCTATATGGAGATATGTTGGCTAACTGGTCGGGGGTTAAGGGAATGGTTTGGTAAGCGCCTTGCCTTGTTCAGTGTATAGATCCTGCAAGGACCTGGGTCAAGTTTAGTAGGACCTCCTTCAATACCCACTGGTATTAGATGGCGGGGGTCCGAACTCCTTGATCCCCTCATATATAAACTACTATTAAAAATTTAACCCGGCTATTTAGGATTGTATCCCTGCTGACTCAAACTACTTAGCCGAGGGTAACGTCACATTCAAAAGAGGGGCCTACCACATTATGCATTAATAACTTAATTAATTATCTTTCAATAATCCAACCCTTTAGGATTGTATCCTTACTGACTCAAACTACTGGGTTGAGGTTAACGTCACCTTCAAAAGAGGGGCCTACTACTATAACTAAGATAATCTCTTAAAAAGTGCAAAAGTGCGGAAATAATCAAAGGTTACACTAAAGGCGAGTCGGATCCAAGTGATTCATCTTGTCTATCTGTTTTTATTTTTATTTTTCAGCATTTTTAGTTTTAATTTTCATGTTTAAACCTTTTTCTAAAATTTTGATTTGATTAGACGTTGAGGATAAACCGGTACTGAAAGCTCTTGTGTCCTTGGACGACCTCGGTATCTTACCAACGCTATACTACGCTCACGATGGGTGCACTTGCCCATATGTGTGTTTAGTGTTAGTAAAATATCGTGTTTTATAATTTAAAACTTGACTAAAGTGTAAAAAGGGCTAAAAATATACATAAAATTATACCACGCCCTACGCACATCACCTATTGTCAACCCACAACCTGTTATAGGCCAGCTGGAAGAATGGTGGACGAGTGACTGGCACTTTCAGAACTTCATGAATAACCCCAATGTTTATTTTCCCCAGTTTGATCCTGAACCTGCACCATTCCCACCTATGAGCACAGAAAACGTTGCCGAATTACGCCGCTACGGCGAGGAGCTGGTGGATGCAGGCAACCGGATTCGGGAAGTGGGGGAAAACATCACCTGGAAATATGACGAGAGGGAGCGTCGTTTCTGAAAGGCCAGCTAAATGTAGTTGTGTGATTGTATAATAATAATATGTAGAAAAATAATATATATATATATATATATATATATATAATAATAATAATATAACAATGTATAATAATAACTAAAAATAAAACTTTTGTAAAATAGATGGTTTGAATCGACGCATACTATTATAAAAATATATGAAAGTCGCAAGGTCGACAATTTTGGCTGTATGTGTTGACTTAATTGTTTCTGTGATTGCTCTATTGTGTTTGGTTGTTATCCATTTTGTAACAATAATTTGCATATATTGTTAATGATTCAGATGGAAAACGCAGACAACCAACCGATAAATGAAGTTAACCAATCCGAACAAAATAATGAAGACCATTTTCTTAATAGGCAAGATATAGAAAATATCGTTGCTCAAGGAATAGCCAACGCTATCCCTGCTATCGTCGCTGCCGTTAAAAACCCCGTTGAACCTTCCCAAGCCAACCACAATAAACGAACTCGCGATGATAACTTCAGTAACAGTGTGAATGGAGGCGGCAATAACGACAATAATGTGATTCAGGCCCCAATACTTAAGAAAATGAAAGTTGCAACACCTTGTTGCACTTATAAAGAATTTCTTGCCTGTAAACCATTTGAATTTGCAGGTAATGAAGGGGCGACTGTCGCACTGCATTGGTTAGAAAAGACCGAAGCAGTAATTAAAATCAGTAAATGTGCAGAGGAAGACAAGGTAATGTACGCATCCCACCTTTTCAAAGAAGAGGCATTAGAATGGTGGAACACGGTGCTGCAAGCCAAAGGGAGTGACATGGCTTATGCAATGAGTTGGGAGGAATTTAAGGGATTGGTGGAAAGAAAATTTTGTCTCGACTATGAAAAGGAACAAATGACAAATAAGTTCCTGAACCACCGGAAGGTGGATGTTGATTGCCGAGGGTATACTTCGAAATTTTTCGAGTATGCTAGGATTGTACCAACTCTGGCCTCGCCAGAACCGGTACTTATTTCTCGCTATATTTGGGGGCTAATTAGTGAGATTCGTGATATAGTCAAAGCTGCGAGACCTCGCACAATTGACGATGCTGTTGAACTGGCCAATACCCTGACTGACGGATTGGTGCGCACAAGGGAAGAAAACAGGAAAAAAGAATTGACTCAAAAGATTACCCAAGGATTTCGTGTGGGTAATAATAATAATAGTAATTTCAAGAAAAAGGGAACCGGGCAACCTTCTATACCACCATTTTGCGGAAATTGCAAAAAGAAACATTTTGGAAAATGCAAGGAAAATTGCAATTTCTGCAAGAGACCAGGCCACCGAGAGAAGGAATGTAGGAAGAAAACCGTAATCTGCTACAACTGCGGCGAAACGGGACATTTCAAGCCTGATTGTCCGAAATTGGTCAAGCCAGCTGATAACAAGGCCAAACCTGCCGAAAGAACTACTAAGAAGAATGCAAGAGCCTTCCAGTTAACAACACAAGAAGCAGATCTGATTCCCGATGTGATAGCTGGTACGTTTCTGGTACATGACACTTATGCAAAAGTATTATTTGACTCTGGTGCAAACCAAAGTTTTATAAATACTTCATTCTGCCAAGCTCTTAAGCAACCTTTAACCAAACTTAGGCAGATTTATACGGTAGAAACGGCAGATGGAAATTCGGTTAACATAGATAAAATTTTGCAAAAAGGAAAGATAGAACTCTCAGGTTTCGCAACCCCCGATCCCTAATTTCCGGGAACGGGCGGCCGCGAGCCAGTTTCGATGGTATCGGGTATTGTCTAATTTTGGCAGCGGAATTTACATCAGGACCGTAGTTAGGAAATATTTTATCAGAGTAAAATACCACACTTTCATAATATTGAATATATGGGGTAAAACCCAAGTTTTCAGTACACACATTTTCATAGGAATGAATCCTATTTTTATTTAATAAAACATCTATTGATTTTAGGTAACTTTATTGCCACTTTTCCAAGCCTTCAGTGCTGTCCAGCTGGCTTCTATTTGGCTTTCACATTTTGTTACCTGAAATGCGTTTAAAAATATTTTGTCAGTGGGAAATACTAGTGAGTGAATCCCAGTTTAATCAAGTTTAAATAAAAACCATTGTACAGTATTGAGGGCGGTCTCGCAATTACATTTGTTTCCAAGTCATACTAATTACCACCCACGGTACTGTCAACCCGACTTGTGGAAAGTTACTCCTCGCAAGGCAGTAACTACATTTGTATACAAAACCCCAACATACCCGACGATAATTGTATCCTTACAAATACTCAATAACTGCTTAATATATAATTAATTGTGTGAGGTTTTGTAAAAACAGTTAACAAACAAGAGATTTCTCACATTGCTTTCTTAGATTATCCTTTAGGGTTTCCTGGTGACAATCTATAATTTACACAAATGCACACGTGTTAGTATAATAACCCATTTTAACATTAGTAATACCCTCCCCGAGACGGAATTCCGATGACTATGTCGGGCAGAGCCACGACAGCCGTTACGGAACCCTAGATCAATCAGGTAAAGTATCTAATACGTATCCAGGGGTTATGATACTTACAACGGAGCAGAATTTCGTTATTTAGGGGGTATTATACCCGTGTATAATGCCTACACTTCAGAATTGAGAAAAAGAAAAGAAATCTGAGCGACGTAAACTGAAGACTCGAAGCCTTCTTATATAGGGCCTGAATTCGACTTTTACGCGGCCCGCGTAAAGGTTAATCAAAGGGCTACGCGTCCCGCATCAACTATGGTCAACGGCGTAGGTGATCCGGGTCATCTAGTAGGTTCAACACGAGTCAGACACGTGTCAGCACAAGGGTTTGCTGCGTTCTTGATCTCTAGCGGCCCGCGTAAGCTATCGGGGTGGCTTATGTGCCCCGCGACAAACCCAAAAATCAAATTTTTAATTATTTTTAAAAATATTTAAGGTATTCGGGGTCCGTTTTCACGTATGGGGTGTATTTTAAGACATATAGGGATATTCTAATATATTTTAGGGTGTCTGAAAATTTATGAGAGTGTCGGTTTTCTTTAGGGTTGTTATATCCTCCCCACCTTGTTTTAGAGCTCGTCCTCGAGATCTACTGGAATAGGTGTGGATATATCCTTTGCATTTCTGATTCAAGCTCCCATGTGTACTCAGGTCCTCTTTTGGAGTCCCACTTCACTTTGACCAGAACTAATCTCTTGTGCTTGAGGTTTTTGACTTTCCTGTCTTCAATCTGTAGAGGCCTCTCTACAAACTTGAGTTGTTCATTTACCTCTATATCCTTTAGAGGCACTACTAGTGATTCATCAGCTAAACACTTTTTGAGATTAGATACATGAAATACATCATGTATTCCTGCCATTTCCTCTGGCAGTTGTAGTTGATAGGCTACAGGTCCTATTCTTCTAATAATCTCAAAAGGTACAACATACCTGGGACTTAGCTTTCCTCATTTGATGAATCTTACTACTCCTTTCGAAGGAGAGACTTTCAACAATACATTGTCTCCTACTTGAAATTCCAATGGTTTTCGTCGGTTGTCAGCATAGCTCTTTTGTCGATCACGTGCTGTTTTTAGTCATTCTTTAACTTGAATGATCTTGTCGGTTGTTTCTTGTACTATCTCAGGTCCAGATAGTTGCTTTTCCCTAATTTCCGCCCAACAGACTGGGGTTCGGCACTTTCGTCCATAAAGTGCTTCGAATGGTGCAGCGTTGATACTTGTGTGATAATTGTTATTATAAGAAAATTCTATTAAAGGTAAGTGATCATCCCAATTACCTCCGAAATCAATTACACAAGCTCTAAGCATGTCTTCCATTGTCTGAATTGTCCTTTCGCTTTGTCCGTCTGTTTGAGGATGATAAGTTGCGCTTAGATTCAACTTGGTTCCCATTGCTTTTTGGAAACTTGCCCAAAAATGAGAGGTAAAACGGCTATCTCTATCAGAAACAATTGATAAAGGAATTCCGTGTATTGAAACATTTCATTTACATATAATTTAGGTAACTGTTCCATATTGAAAGTTTCTTTCATTGGTAGGAAATGAGCTGACTTGGTTAGCCTATCTACAATCACCTAGATTGTATCATTATCTTTCCTTGTTTTGGGTAATTTGGTAACAAAATCCATTGCTATCAATTCCCATTTCCATACGGGCATTTCTAACTGTTGTAACAAACCTGAGGGTTTCTGATGTTCAACTTTAACTTGTGAACAAGTTAAACATTTAGAAACATAGGTTGCTATGTCCTTTTTCATTCCTATCCACCAGAAATTCTTTCTTAAATCCTGGTACATCTTATCATTTCCTGGGTGCATTGTATATTTGGATTTATGGGCTTCTTCTAATATACGATGACGTAGGTTTCCTAATTTAGGTATCCACTTTCTCTTCTTATGGAATCTCCAAATTTCATCTGTTCCTTGTTCTAATTCTTTAACCATACCCTTTAGCTTTTCAGTATCTGTTGGGATTGAACCCTATCAAAGGAACAGATAATTAAAGCCAAAACTGGTTCAGAGCAGTGGATCCAGAATAAGCAGATGTTATGTATACAAGTCTCTCCCCTTGAAAGTGGTTTCAACATCTGCTGACCTCCTATCTACTGATCATACAAACTGCTGACCTATAAACTGCTGATCAAGTAAAAGACTGATGGAAGACCAAAGCTCTGCTGTTCAATCTACTGCCTTGAGTCAAGCTCTGCTGATCATGACAAGTACTGCTGGGTTCACATCAGTGGAAGGATGCAGCAGTAGTTTAGATGTCTTAATGTAATGAAATATAATAACAGTAGTTTAGCATAGCAGAGGTTGTATAGATCAGAGGTTAGAGTTTGTTAGGAGGTTAGATGTCACTTTCATGGTGACATCAGCTTAGATGCTTCAGTGGTTTGCTCGTGCCTATAAATAGAACAGTGCTCTGTACTGTTCTATTAGCTCTTTGCAAAATCTTCTTCCTGCACGAACAAACACTGTGAGCTCAGGCTGAGGGGGGTTTGTATTCAGACATTGCATTGTAATCGTTATTGAAATAAATTCAATCCTTCGGTTCTTTGTGAAAAATGTTTGATTAAAGCAATTCTCTCGTTTGATTGCGTGCAAAGTTTGTTTCCATCTTAATTCCGCTGCACAACTCATCCATCTTCATCTTAATTCAAACGTAAAAACACAATTAAAACCAAACTCAGATCCTAACAATTGGTATCAGAGCTTGGACAGTCAAATTTGATTTTACAATCATTTTGATGTAAATAGTTCAGCTCATAAAAGTTGATACTGATAGTTTGTTCGTTTGTGTTGAAAAACAGAGCTAGGTTTAATCACCATCAAAGTTGATTAATCAGTGCCTGTAAAACAACCAGGATGACGTCACAATCACAAGATGATAAGAATAACATTGGCTCGCTTTTTAAACCACCCATGCTTAAACGTAATGAATACAACATCTGGGAGAGAAGGATGGGTCACATCCTTGCTCAACAGAACACTGGAAGTTGGAGGTCTGTTGTTTTTGGTCCCCATGTTCCTATGGTGCCAAGTGCTGAGGATGCAAAGAAGTTCGTTCCTAAACCAACTGAAAACTATACTGAAACTGATTTTCAAAAGTTTGAACTTGATGCCAAAGCATTTAGCATCATAGCTTCTGCGTTACCCAATGAGATCTATGCTGGACTGTTACACTGTAACAGTGCCAAAGAGCTATGGGATGCACTGAAGGAACAATTTGGGGGAACAGAAGAAGTCATTGAAAACAATAGGGAAATTCTGAATCAGCAGTATGAAACATTTTGTCACATCAAGGGTGAATCACTGACTCAGCAATTTGAGCGATTCAGTTGTCTCATTAGTGAACTAAGGCTTCTTAAAGTAACATTTACAAATTAAACTCAAAATAGCAGGTTCCTTAGGTCACTACCAGAAAAATGGGATACCATAGCTTTTGTCACTAGAAACTCTGCTGAGTTCAAGGATCTGACCCTGACCCAACTTCATGGTAGACTCCTAACCTATGAAAGGGAGTTGAACCAGAAAAAGAAGTTGCAAGAGTCTGGCAAAGTTGCTGATGATTATTCATTCGGTAGCACAGCTCTTTTTGGTCAGGAAGAATCTGGTAGCAGTGGTAAGGATCAGGGTTATGATCACTTCATTGATATAACTGCTGGTGGAAATTTTAACAACCCTGATCATCACTCTGCAAATTATGCTTTTACTGCAAATTGTGAAAACCAGATGTCAGATAATTTGTGCTTTGAACTCAATGATTTGCAACACTTTGATCCCACTGACTTAGAAGAGATGGACATTTTGCATCAATTGGCTTTGCTTAGTGTAAGAACAAGCAAATTCTACAAAAGAACAGGGAGAAAATTCCCAGGTTTACATGGGAATTTAAGGGTGGGGTTGGATAAATCAAAAATTAAGTGCTACAAGTGCAATAGGCTAGGGCACTTTGCTAGGGAATGCAAAAGTCAAAACACTGGTCCAATAATCACTCATCCCAGCTCAAACCCTAGACCACAAAATAAAAGCACTGTGCACTATACCCAATATACCCCTGCAGCCCATGTTAACACTGCTCTCTATGCTGCTACCCTTGTGCCTGTGCATTATGTCCAAACCACTGTTCCATAAATTCAGTATGTTCAAACCCCTGTCCCTTAGGCACAAGTGCAACCTTTTGCACCTCAAACAGCTGCTCCAGCAGTGGTACAACCAGATCAGCAAAGCTTCTTCACTCAAGGCTTTGTTGACTGGAGCAGCATGCCTGATGAGCTTGGTGATGAAAATTTTGCACTCTATGCTTTTAATGAACCTTCTAATTATGAATTTTATTTGATGGCATTAGAGTCAATAACAGAGGGGGTAGAAACTGAAGGTGAACAGCTAAGTACTGAAACAGTGGATGAGGTGACTGAAGCTGTGATTACTGCAGTTGCTGGTGAACTGCTGCCGGGAGAAAATTCAGAAACCCTGATTGAACCACTGACAGACCCCTGGTCCAAAGAAGACAAGGAAGAAGAGGAAGAAAAGAGAGCAGGTGAGAAAGAAGTAAGAGCTGATGATGAAGAAAATCATCAATGTGATTGTGCCATGATGGCTGCTGCCAAGGTATCACCTCAAGTTCTTGAAAAACTGTGTTCAGACAAGTGCATTATTGCATTTGCTAACATCAAAGAGGTAAATGAAAACCTTAGGGATAAAATCTTAACTGATGAAGTCAAATTTGAAAAGTCATTAAAAGAGCTTAGAAACAAATTGGCTGAAAAGGATAAAGAGATCAGCAGTCTCAAAGAAGAGCAAAGCATAACCAAAACTCAACTCCAAACTATGGTAGAAAAATACCAAGTTTGCAAAAAGGAGTTAGAGT
The DNA here is from genome assembly GCA_030545235.1 of Helianthus tuberosus. Taxonomy (NCBI): domain Eukaryota; kingdom Viridiplantae; phylum Streptophyta; class Magnoliopsida; order Asterales; family Asteraceae; genus Helianthus; species Helianthus tuberosus. The sequence goes on from CM060383.1 coordinate 35,939,930, forward strand.
CCACCCAAATCACATGTGAAAAATGGGTGGAATCCTGCAAAGGATATGAGGTAATACTTGAAAAACAGATTAAAAGCAATGTGAAATTTGGTGTTGGTTATAGAAAATATGATGATGAAGACACTGGTTTTGAAAAATCTGTTCAAACCACTGATGTAACCACAGAATTCATTCCCACAAACAAGAATGGCCAAGAAGTGAAAATCACTGATAAACTTGGTAACAAAATCACACTTGACAGACCAGTGGGATCCTCTACTTTTGAGGAGATTGAGAAATACCAGTTTAAACCCACATGGTCTGATGAGTGTGACATTCTTGAAAATTTCAAGCCCATGGACTTTTCAACCACTGATGGTGTTAAAGCTCCAAAAGCAAAAGTCATTCCTCTTAAGGACATCCCAACAGAGGTTAAAAACTCTGTTGCAAAGGAGTCTGAAAGGAGAAAGAAGAGAGAAAAGATCAATAACTTGTTTTGTGAATTTTGTGAAAAGAGAAACCATCTAACAAAAGACTGTTTTCATCTAAAAGCATATGATCTAAACAAAACAAGTGTCATTGTTCCTGCTGAAAGCTGCACCATCTGTGGTAAAACAAACCACAAAACTCAAGCATGTGTGTATCTCAAAAACTTTGATGTGAAAAAGAATGAATACACTGCTAAAACATCCTTGAGTCCATTAACATCATCTGTCAAATTCACCAAGAACCAACCACTCTTTGTGCCAGTTCAAACAACTGTCACAAAACAGCTGAACCAAACATCTGTCAAAAGAGATGTTCAGGTTACTGATGCACCCCCTGCCAATCAATACAAAAGAGGTAAGGGACAACAATCTTACCAAAGTATTCCTCATGTTTATGAGACCTACAAAAGGCCCTCTAAACCTAAAGTGAACAGGCAACCTTTTGGGTACCAACAGGTGATTGGGCAAAACCCACAACAGTGGTTAGAAAGAAACAGTCCTAAAACTGTCCAAACCCCTGACCTAACCACTGTCCATCAATCTGCATCCATCCCAGACACACTTGAGACCCCATCCAAAGCCTTATTGGCTTTGGAAACCCTAATGAACTAATCCTTTTACTTCATGTGCAGGGAGCTTCTGCATGCTTAGATAGCCTTTGGTATGTAGATAGTGGAGGCTCCAGGCACATGACAGGATGTAAAGCCCTACTCAAAGATTTCAAAATTCATGGAGGGGGTGATATATCCTTTGGGAATAATAGTAAAGGGAAAGTTCTGGGGTCTGGTACAGTGCAGTCTGGAAATGTAAAATTTGAAAATGTCAATCTGATAGACAATCTGAAATTCAACCTCCTGAGTGTTTCACAAATGAGTGATAAGGGGTATGGGTCATTCTTCACAAAGGAGTGTTGTAGGATTGTTGGACCAGAAATGGTTGAAAAGATTGAAGCAATAATAAAAACTGGAAAAACAAAACTTGTTGCTCAAAGAAGTGGCAATGTTTATGTTGCTGATATGTCAAAAGAGTGTCCTAGAGCTGATGCCTGTCTGTTCTCAGCTGCCTCTAACAAAGAGACGGAACTTTGGCACAGGAGACTAGGGCACACAAATCTCAAGACAATCACTGAAATTTCAAAAAATGGCCTTGTAAGAGGTTTGCCACAAAAATTGTTTTCATGTCCTGAGCATTGTGTTTCCTGTTTAAAAGGAAAACAACATAAAAGCTCCTTTGAGTCCATTGAAGAGTCCAAAACAACCCAGTGTTTGCAAATGCTGCACATGGATTTGTTTGGCCCAGTTCAAGTCATGAGTCTCAAAAAGAAGAGATATTGTTTGGTTATTATTGATGACTTCTCTAGGTTTACATGGACTTTCTTTTTACTCTCAAAAGATGAGACTGCAGGCATTTTGCAAGACTTTGTGACACAGGTTGAAAAGCAATTTGACCTTCCAGTAAAAGTCTTCAGGAGTGACAATGGCACAAAATTCGAAGATAAGGAGTTGGATGCCTTCTGTGTGAAGAAAGGGATTGTAAGGCAGTACAGCATCCCTAGAACACCAGAGCAAAATGGGGTAGTTGAGAGAAAGAATAGGACACTGATTGAAGCTGCTAGGACCATGCTTGCTGACTTAGGTTTGCCTTTGACTTTTTGGGCAGAGGCAGTAAACACTGCTTGCTATGTCCAAAACAGAGTTTTAATAAACCCCAGGCACAAAAAGACTGCCTATGAAATTCTATATAAAATCAAACCACTGATCTCATACTTCAAGGTATTTGGCTGCCCATGCTTTATTTTGAACTTAAAAGATTCCATCTCAAAATTTGCAGCCAAAGTTGATTGTGGTTATCATTTGGGATACTCAACCACTGCCAAGGCCTACAAAGTGTTTAATACACGGACCAAAGCAGTGGAGGAGACCTTGAATGTAAAGTTCAATGAACTTTCATCAATGAAAATCCCAGCAAATCCTGCAGATTTGTTTGATCTTGATAAATTCAGTTTTGAAAACACTGCTGTCAAGACTAACAGTGCAGGTCCATCAGAGGAATCATCACCAGACTATGTGTATGAGATCATCATTCCTCAACAAAAGTCTGTTTCAATGGGAAAAGCATCAGTTGTACAAAACAGCTGTCAAAGCGCAACCACTGCTACATCAACAGTTGTTGACCAAAGTAGCCCCTTAACCACTGCTTCCACATCATTAAACACTGCTGACAAAAGTCCCCAAATAGTGGATAAAAGTCAGCATGTGTCCACACCATTACCTCCTATTCCACCACCTTTCGAAGCCACTGTTGGATCATCAAAGTCACCAGCAGTGGTTAGCTCAGATGATACACATTTGCAGCCTTCACCAACAAATGCCATCATACCATACCAAGGAGATTTAATATTTTTGAGATCTCATCCACCTGATCAAATCATTGGCAACATCAATGAAGGGGTGCTCACAAGAAGCCAAACCCAAAACATTTGTCTTTTTGCTGGTTTTCTATCACTCCATCAGCCAGTCAAGTACCAAGAGGCACTAAAAGACAACAGCTGGGTAGAAGCCATGCAAGAAGAGCTCCAACAGTTTAAAAGACAACAAGTATGGGAGCTTGTACCACTGCCAAAAGATGTAAGTCCCATCGGCACAAAGTGGGTCTTCAAAAACAAAACTGATGAAAGGGGCATTGTTGTCAAGAATAAAGCCAGGCTTGTGGTTCAAGGTTACAGACATGAAGAGGGGATTGAATATGATGAAACATTCGGCCCTGTAGCAAGATTGGAAGCTATAAGATTGTTCCTGGCCTTTGCTGTAAACCACAACATGAAGGTGTTCCAAATGGATATCAAAAGCGCTTTCCTCTATGGTACAATTCAAGAAGAGGTGTATGTCTGTCAACCTCTAGGTTTTGAGGATCCATTTTATCCAGATCATATCTACAGGCTAAACAAAGCCTTGTATGGCCTGAAACAAGCACCTAGAGCCTGGTATGAAACTCTTTCCACCTTTCTACTCTCAAATGGTTTCAAAAGAGGTACCATTGATAAAACACTGTTTCTAAAATGGAGAGGAAAGGATTTAATGATTGTCCAAATTTATGTGGATGACATTATTTTTGGAAGCACATGTAATAAAATGTGTGAAGAGTTTAGGGAACTCATGACAGCTGAGTTTGAAATGAGTACAATGGGTGAGCTGCAATGCTTTCTTGGTCTCCAAGTTCAGCAAATGCAAAATGGAACTTTCATTCATCAAAGCAAATATGCTAAAGAACTTTTAAATAAATTTGATATGAATGATTGTAAACCATGCAGCACACCCATGGAAACAAATAAGCTTGTCATGTCTGTTGAAAAGGATGAGCTGATTGACCAAACACTTTATAGAAGCATGATTGGGTCTTTACTGTACCTAACTACATCTAGACCAGACATCATGTTTGCAACATGTGTCTGTGCAAGAAGTCAATCAGCTCCCAGAAAATCAAACCTCATTGCTGTAAAAAGGATCTTCAGATACATAAAAGGTGCTCCCACACTTGGTATCTGGTATCCAGCTAATGGGAATATCAAGCTTTCAGGCTTTTCAGACAGTGGCTTTGCTGGATGTAACACCACAAGGAAGTCCACTTCAGGAGGGTGCCAGTTTCTAGGCGATTGCTTGGTCTCTTGGCAAAGCAAAAAGCAAGCAGCTGTTTCAACATCCACTGCTGAAGCTGAATACATTGTTGCTGCAAGCTGTACAGCCCAACTCCTATGGCTTCAAAATCAGTTGCTGGATTTTGGTATCACTGCCTTAAAGACACCACTCATGTTGGATAGCCAGGCAGCAGAAAATATCATCAAAAATCCAGTTTCTCACTCAACCACCAAACACATCGACATCAGACATCACTTTGTGAGGGATTGCTATGAAAAAGGTTTGATTTCTCTGCATCATGTTCCAACTAAAGACCAGCTGGCAGATGTGCTCACAAAAGCATTAGATACATCCACCTTTGAAAGTTTGGTCTCTAGGATTGGCATGCTAAACATGGAATAATAAGCAAAATCTTGTTTTTCTATGAATAGAAGCATTAAAATGTTTTCAGAAAATCAAAAATCCATCCTTAAAAATAGCTAAAAATGAAGTTTTCATTAAAATCCTTAAAAGTCTACCATAACCACTGATTGTTCAAAAGTCTGCTCTACTTCAAAATCTGTCCACTGCTGAAAGTCAACCCCTGTTCTCTCATTTTCCTGATAAGCACTGATGCTCAAAATCAGTGTTTTATCCACTGATGTGCTATCTACTGATAGTGAAAATCACCCACTGCTTCCATTTGTTACCGTTGTAACCACTGCCTTTCATCAGTAACTTTCATAAAAGTACTGTCCTTCATTTCATCAGGGGTTGGCATGTGGGCCGTACATAGTGGTCAGTCCTTTTGTAACCGCTGCCACGTCAGCATTCACTTTTTCCCTATAAAACCCCCATTCAAAACCCAAACAGGGTTTTACTGTCGAATTGAATTCATAAAAATTCTCTTCTCAAAGCAGTTTTTCTTCAAATTCCTTCACAACCTTCTTCGATCATCATCTCCAAAATGACAAAATCGAAGTCATCTGCAACACCCACTTCCAAATCATCATCAAAAGAAGCCTCTCAAAAGGCCAAATCCACTGAAATTCCACACAAACCGTCTCACAACCTTCTGGGTCTTCTCACAAAGCCCGGCATCACTAATATCTTCGACTCCATCCTTGATATCATATCTACATCAAAGTACAAAACATTGTTAATAGCAGATGCACCAATTTACTTGGCAACCCAAAGAGAGTTTTGGAAGAATGCAACCCTTGAAAAACAAGGAGAAGCTGTAATAGCCATTAACTCTTCTCTAAAGGGAAAAGCTGTCAAAATCACATCGCAATTTATCTCGAAAGTCTTTCAGCTCGATGATCAACAAGGTAACACATCTTTCCCTAAAAACGAGTTAAAAATTGACTTTATTGAGAGAGGGTATGCAGACACAATGATGAAAAGGGACACCTTACAAAAAGGTTTCTTCCCTTCTGCAACAAGATTTTTATTCCATACCCTCCTAATGTGTGTTTCAAACAAAACCACTGCTTTTAATGAAATACCATTAAAAATTCAAAATCTGAGATATGCTATTCTTCAAAAAGAAAATTTTAATTATTCCCAGGAAATTTTTAATGATCTGGTTAAAAATGTTGAAACAAAATCATTCTTACTGTTTCCAAGATTTCTAAGTTACTATTTTGAAACGAAACTTGGTAAGGATGAGGCTGCAATAAAACAAGGTGACTATTTTCAAATGCACAGCTTAACTGCTGAAACTTTTACAAGAATGTCAACACCTTGCAAAACACAAGCAGAGGTGCCTGAGCAGAATTTAGCAGCTACCACTGCTCCTCAGGTATCTGCTGCTGAGCCCACTGCTCAAGGTGATTAAAGTAGCAAAATAACTGCTTTGAAACTCACACCTTTATCACCAAAAAGCCAAACAAAAAGAAAACTCAAAAACCCCCCAAACCTATCAAAAAGGCAACTCTGGAGGATGAGATACCAGAGCAACTGGCAGTGACAAAACAAAAGTCACAAGAAACCACTGCTGCTTCTTCCTCACAGCAGTTGGTACAAATATCTCAACCCATAACTGAAACTCCTCCTGCTTCTTCTAAAAAAGAACAGGTTGTACATATAGGGACACCACAATATGATGCTCTGGAATCACTTGCTTCCATCATCCACAACCCAATGCCCGGGGCAAATTCTCTTTCTGCACCAAACCTCACATCCACAATTCCCCCACCAACTAAACTTTTGTTGGATGCAATTGATTTGAACCCGGCACAAACCAGTCCTTCTCAATCACCTATCAACGAGAACATGCCTCAACAAATGACTGGGTCTGATGTATCAATCTTTGCTAACCCACCAACACAACCTGAGGAGATTATTCCCCTTGAGTTACAAGTAACTCTTGGTGGTAATCCAAGAGAAGCAGCCACTACAAGTGCCGAACCCACTGGTTTGCATTTGGATAGTGGTTACATTAATAAGACTTCCTTGGAGGCAATTCCTTCCATAGCACCTCTGACATCCACGAGTGGATTTGTTTTGACCACTGGCAACATCAAAAGGCTGTCAAGTGTTGAAGGAAGAAGACCCCAGTACCAAGAAAAAGGGGCATCAGTGGTTAATGTTTGGAGTATACTCCCTACCTCAACCACTGATAAAACCACTGCTAGTGGGAAATCAGATGATCCCATTAACTTGGATGATGGTTTGAAATATCTGGATTTGACGGAACGAGTTGACAAACTGGATACAGCTGTTGCAGATATCAAAGACATGCTACAACAGTTGTTGAAAGTACAAAAGATGCAATCCACTGTTGTTCCACCTCAAGCACCTGCTCCACCACAAGCACCTGCTGCAAATGAGCTCTGGAATCTATTTCAACCTTTTCTCCAACAACAAAAACAAATGGCTGATCAGCAACATGCAATACATGTACAAGAGCTGAGAAACACATTGCAGTCTAGGTTCAAGAACACACAAGCAGACATCAAGGCACTCAAGGCCCACATATTAAAAACCACTGGCACTGCTCCTCCAACTGTTCTCTTTATTGATCAATTACCCCCAGATAATGCCAAAAAGGGGGAGAAAATTCAGGAGTGGAAGAAGAAAGGAATAGATGATGGTCTTTACATTGAACCAGAAAGGGATGCCATGACCAGAAAAATTCCTTTGCCAGATGGTAGCAAAAAGGTGGATGTTTCCCAAAATGCACTTGATGAAGCTATAGCAAGTGTATAAAAGGACAGAGAGGCAAAGGATATGTCAAGGTGGAATGAGGAGAAAAGAGCTTACATGGAGCTGTATGTGCAGGGTTGTTCTAAGTCAAAGGATGTTAAAAATCCTATGCCAAAAAGAAATCTCACTAGAAAAGTGAGGGAACCCAAGTCCACACCATCCAGACTCACAAAGCATACTCCAAAACCACCATCCAAAAGCCTCCAACATCAAACCTCCATCCAAACAGTTGTTGTAACTCCTGCTGTATCAACATATGCTGGTACTTCAGTTGTTTCAACATCTGCTATCACTTCAACACACACCACAACCACTGCCTTACCACCACCACCACCACCAAAAACAACCTCACCACCATCTCCTCCTGCCAAAAAGCAGAAGACAACAGATGTTACAACATCTGTTGTAATGACAACAGTGGTTGAAACACCAGTTGTTTCAACAGCTGTTAGTCAATCACAAATCACTGCCACTCAAATCACCACCACTGATCCACCCAAAACATCATCTGCCACTCCTACAATAAAAAGGAGAAGGCTTTTCATACCAGATGATGACTCACCATCACCACCACCAACATCTTCAAAATCTCTATCACTTGTTACAATACCCAAACCTGTTCCTCTCTCATCAGCTCAAATTCAAAAGCCCTTAGCTCCTGCAGGTGTTAAATTTCCTCTTGAACTCATATCAGTCAGAGAAGAAATAAAATATTTTTACTATGAGGATGATCCTGCTAAAAGGAGTTTGCCATCTGTTGAAGGATATCCAAGGCCAAATAATATTGAAGAATATCTGAAAGTCAAAGCTAAACAAGCAGAGGATATCTCAAAAAGAAATTCACAAGGGAAATCTGATAGAGAAATTCAGCAGAACTATCAATACTTGCTCACACAAATCAGATCTTTGGAACAATTTGCAAAGAATGTGTGCCAGCAAGTATCAGAAAAGGCAGATGAATCCCTGAGAAAAGATTATGTTGAAAATATCATGGCCCACAAGAAATACAAAGGAGAAAAACACATGTATAAGGACTGGACCATTCCTGAGCTGGAAAGTGAAGCAGCCAGGATTCAAGACATGATCAAGAATAAAGTGAAACATACTCCTCCAGATTGGGCAAAGTTCAAAAAGAATGTACCTGATAAAAAGGTAGAGCTGAGGAGAATGAAAGAGGAATTAGCTGATGCTGATTATGGGTCTTTGAATCAAGTATTGAGATGGAAAGAAGATAAAGTCAGGGCTACCAACAAAAGCTTGGAGAAATTAAGAAAGACAGATCCTACTGCTCCATAAAAGCCTGACTATCCTGAAGCAGAGGTTTCAAAGAGACCATCAAAGCTGCAAATCAGGAGAGCTACTGCTCCAGCTGGTGCAGCTATCTACAAAAGAAAGCAACAAAAACAGCTGGTTACTGAAACAGTGGCAGAATTAATGGCAGGAGATGAGCTTGTAAAAGAAGGCATTAAGCAGATGATAGCTGATACTCTTGGCCTGAATTAACCTGCAAGTACTGCTCAGACAGTCATCAATAGGCCGGTATCTCCAAACACCTCATCCAATAAAAATCTCCCAAGAAACCCACCAGGCTCAAAAGTACTAAAGTGAGAAACTGACAAACAGACCCATGTACTGACTATGTTCAGGTCTAGTGGAGAAGTGAAGAAAATATCAAGGGAATAAGCACTTGGCCTAAGTCTTGAAGATATGCAGGATCTCCTTGATCTTCCACTTAGTAGGGATGAAGATGACACAGATGCCCTAGACTTTGAGTTACAACTTAAAGGTCAGATAAGGGAACTGTTGATGAGGCAATAAAGTTCCACAATAATGAAGGGTTTTGGCATTATCTGTTCCAGGGGGAGATTTTTGGGATTGAACCCTATCAAAGGAACAAATAATTAAAGCCAAAACTGGATCAGAGTAGTGGATCCAGAATAAGCAGATGTTATGTATACAAGTCTCTCCCCTTGAAAGTGGTTTCAACATCTGCTTACCTCCTATCTACTGATCGTACAAACTATTGACCTATAAACTACTGATCAAGTAAAAGACTGATGGAAGACCAAAGCTCTGCTGTTCAATCTACTGCCTTGAGTCAAGCTCTGCTGATCATGACAAGTACTGCTGGGTTCACATCAGTGGAAGGATGCAGCAGTAGTTTAGATGTCTTAATGTAATGAAATATAATAACAGTAGTTTAGCATAGCAGAGGTTGTATAGATCAGAGGTTAGAGTTTGTTAGGAGGTTAGATGTCACTTTCATGGTGACGTCAGCTTAGATGCTTCAGTGGTTTGCTCGTGCCTATAAATAGAACAGTGCTCTGTACTGTTCTATTAGCTCTTTGCAAAATCTTCTTCCTGCACGAACAAACACTGTGAGCTCAGGCTGAGGGGGAGTTTGTATTCAGACATTGCATTGTAATCATTATTGAAATAAATTCAATCCTTCGGTTCTTTGTGAAAAATGTTTGATTAAAGCAATTCTCTCATTTGATTGTGTGCAAAGTTTGTTTCCATCTTAATTCCGCTGCACAACTCATCCATCTTCATCTTAATTCAAACGTAAAAACACAATCAAAACCAAACTCAGATCCTAACAGTATCATATTTGATTACTGATTCTTATGCTTTTCTAATTTGATCATTTAAATCTACTTGTAGATTTAATTTAAGAGAACGTACTCTTTTTGGTTTTTCATGATATTTTCGACTTAAAGCATCAGCGACTACATTTGCTTTTCCTGCATGATACTGAGTATCACAATCATAATCACTCAGCATTTCCATCCAGCGTCTTTGTCTCATATTCAACTCCTTTTGCCCGAAAACATACCTTAAACTCTTATGATCAGTGAATATGGTAAACTTACTACCATAAAGGTAATGTCTCCAAATCTTAAGGGCAAAAATTATGGCTCCTAATTCTAGATCATGGGTTGAATAATTCTCTTCATGATTCTTAAGTTTTCTAGATGCGTAAGCTATAACCTTTTGGCGTTGCATTAATACACATCCATAACTTATCTTAGAAGCATCACAATAGACTACCATGTCTTCAGTTCCTTCTGGTAACGTTAGTATAGGTGTATTAGTTAATCTTTGCTTAAGAATTCTAAATGCTTCTTCTTGTTTTGGTCCCCATTCAAACTTAATAGATTTACAAGTTAACTTAGTTAAAGGAATGGCTATTCTAGAAAAATCTCGAATAAACCTTCTATAATAACCGGCCAATCCTAAGAAACTTCTAACCTCGGTTGGTGACTCAGGGGTTTTCCATTTGGTAATTGCCTCGATTTTTGTGGGATCCACATGAATTCCTTCATGATTGACTAAATATCCAAGAAACTGTACCTGTTCTAACCAAAACTCGCATTTGGAAAACTTAGCATAAAGCTTTTCCTTTCGTAGTAAACTTAAAAGTGCGTGCAAATGCTTTGCATGATCTTCCTTACTTTTAGAATAAATGAGAATATCATCAATAAAAACAATTATGAATTTATCCAAATATGGCTTACATATTCGGTTCATCATGTCCATAAATGCGGCTGGGGCATTGGTTAAACCAAATGGCATGATAGTAAATTCATAATGACCATACCTTGTTCTGAAGGCGGTCTTAGGAATATCCTCTTCCTGTACCTTTAATTGATGATATCCTGACCTTAAATCGATTTTTGAGAAAAATCGAGCTCCTTGCAGTTGATCGAATAGATCATCGATCCTTGGTAATGGGTACCTATTCTTAATCGTGACCTTGTTCAATTCACGGTAGTCAATGCACATACGCATTGATCCGTCCTTCTTTTTAACAAATAAAATTGGTGCTCCCCATGGCGATGAGCTTGGCTGTATGAATCCTTTTTCTAGCAATTCGTCTAATTGTTTCTTCAGTTCTTGTATTTCTGCGGGTGCCAAACGGTAAGGTGCTTTAGCAATTGGTGCTGTTCCTGGTAGCAGGTGAATTCTGAATTCAACTTCTCTGTCTGGCGGTAGTCCTGGTAATTCTTCTGGAAATACATCTGAAAACTGAGACACTACTGGAATGTCTTTTAGTTCTTTTCCTTTAGTATTAGTGATTATAGAAATCAAATACACTATAGATCCTTTTCTTATATAACTTGCAGTTTTCATCACAGAGATGAATTTGGTGGATCTAGAGGGCTTATCTCCTTTAATTGTGATCTTTTCACCTTTTGGTGAATCTACTTGAATTGACTTCTAATCACATAAAATACTGGCTTTATTGGCTATTAACCAATTCATTCCTAAAACGACATCAAATCCTGCCAGATTCATGGGATAAAGGTTTGCAATAAACTTTTGGTTTAAAAACTCTATTTTTGCTCCATGCAGGATTTCAGAAATCCTAATTGTTTCTCCATTTGCTGTCTCTACTAGACATTCTTGCAGAAGTTTAGTTAATGACTGATTTAGAAGTTTGCAAAATGAAGTATTAATAAAACTTTGGTTCGCGCCAGAGTCAAATAATAATTTAGCAAAAACATCATTAACTAAAAACGTACCGACTATCACATCTGGAATCATTTTGGCTTCATCTGCAGTCAGAACGAATGCTCTAGCATTTTTAGTGTTCCTGTTGTTCGCAGCTGGAGCCAATTTCGGACAGTTCAGCTTGATGTGACCTTTTTTCTCCACAATTGAAACACATTCCATTATTAGGTTTTCTCCTACAATCTTCTTCCTTGTGTCCTGGCATCTTGCAGAAATTGCAGTGAGTGAAGTATTTTCCCGAATGCTTCCTCTTGCAGGTTTTGCAGTATGGTGTATATTCCTACGGTTGGAATTCCCTGAACGGAATTCTTGAGTAAGCCTCTGAGCTAGGTTTCTCCTCTGGTCTTCTTCTCTAGTACGGATTAATTCATCTGTCAAGGTGTTTGCTAATTCTACAGCTTCTTCTATGGTTTGCGATCTAGCTGCCTTGACTACATGCCTAATCTCCCCGATTAATCCCCAGATATAACGGGAGATTAATACCGGTTCAGGTGATGCAAGGGTTGGTACTATTTTAGCATATTCAAAGAATGTAGTAGTATAACCCTTACTATCCACCCCTGTCATCCTAAGGTTCAAAAACTTATTTGCTATCTATTCTTTTTCATTGGGAGGGCAGAATTTCCTTTCTACCATGTTCTTAAATTCCTCCCATTCCATGTTGTATATCCTATCATTTCCTCTTGACTGGAGGATAGTGTTCCACCATTCTAAGGCTGAGTTCTTAAATAAATTAGAAGCAAACATTATTTTGTCTTCTTCAGCACATTTGCTTATTTTTAAGACTGCCTCAGTCTTTTCTATCCAACGTAGAGTTGCAATGGGTCCTTCATTGCCCGAGAATTCTATTGGTTTGCAGGACCAGAATTCTTTATAAGAACAACCATAAGGCATGGTTCTTCTTCTTTTGGGAATGAGCGCTTGAAATACAGGTCCATTGTTTACGCTGTCTTCTGGTTCAGTTGGTCGCTTACTGATGTGCTTACTTTTATTATTCGCTTCCTGAACTGTTTGAATAATAAATGGCATTGCATCTATGATTCCTTGTGCCACTATGTGTTGGATGGCACTATTATCCACTTGGTTTCCATTGTTATTGTTGTTTAGATTCTCATTATCGTTATTCAGATTTTCCTGATTCCCTTCGTCGGCCATCTGAATTTTTAAACATTTACCACATATTAATATCACAAAATAATATTTAATATAGCAAATCACATGACACGCATTTTGGTCAAAAGCGTCGATCATTGCGACTTTACTCTATTCATATAATATGCATCTATTACACACCAGTACTGAAATTAAAATTACAATACCAACGGAAATTTAAAATTACAATAATAGTAGTAGGCATCCGTAGTTTTTTTTTCATACACACCTATATTATTATATTATTGTTATATTATTATTACTATTACTACTGTTTCCACCATCACATTCATGGATATGGATTCATCCAGAAATCAATATTGCGCTCGTCATATTTCCAGACGAGTCGCTCTCCCACCTGTCTCATTCGTTCACTACTCTCTAAAATTTCCTCACCAAATTTCCTAAGTTCTTGTACATTGTCTGCACTCATTGGGGGTGCAGGTTCTAGGACTGGGTTTGGGATCTGGGGTGCGGGTTCTTGGTATGGGGGTATAGGGGCCTGAAATGGATAAGGATTCTCTAAGATCTCTCGAACGTATGCATCGTTGTTGAAATAAGGATCTAGAGGATCTAACCCTGGGTAGGTTCCTAGGTTTGGCATGGGTATGTCTTCGTGTATCGGGTAACGTTGCACATAGTCCCTATTATCGTCCCACCATGGGTCGTAATTTGGGTCTAATGGGTTAGGTGCAGGTACCCTAGGTATTTCTTCTGGAATGAAGTCATGTATTTCTACTTGATTTTCAGGGTTTTCTATTTCCATCGGTTGGTCAGGTAGTTGTGGTTGGGGTTCTATCATTTGTTCCAGGTTAGGGTCAGCTGCAGTGGTTGCTAGGATGTGGATGTTGGCTATACCCCTATTAATCATTTCCTGGGCATAGGCATCGGTTTCTCTTTTGGATGCTGCTAGTGCTCTCTGGTCTTGTAACTTTTTCATACGCTTTCTACGCTCGTGTGCCCCTCGACTGAACCATCCTCTCTTTTTCTGAGGGAATGGCTCCTCGGACTGAGCCTTAAACACGAATATTCCTTCTTCTGTATCAGCAGAGTACCCTGAGAGGGCAGGCTGAGAAGAGGCACCTTCGCTTCTAGGCGAACCAGACAATTGACGGTACTCGTCAGATGGTCCTTGGTCGCTCATACTGTAAACTAACAAATAGTCAAATAACACATAACAATAAAATACAATTATGCACGTATTCTCGTAATTTATTTCCTAACAATTTAAATTTTGATGTCAGCAGAACACTTCTGTGGCTGAATCAGTGGCTTAGCTCTGATACCACCTTCTGTCGCAATCCCCGATCCCAAATTTCCAGGAACGGGCGGCCGCGAGCCAGTTTCGGTGGTATCGGGTATTGTCTAATTTTGGCAGCGGAATTTACATCAGGACCGTAGTTAGGAAATATTTTATCAGAGTAAAATACCGCACTTTCATAATATTGAATATATGGGGTAAAACCCAAGTTTTCAGTACACACATTTTCATAGGAATGAATCATATTTTTATTTAATAAAACATCTATTGATTTTAGGTAACTTTATTGCCACTTTTCCAAGCCTTCAGTGCTGTCCAGCTGACTTCTATTTGGCTTTCACATTTTGTTACCTGAAACGCGTTTAAAAATATTTTCTCAGTGGGAAATACTGGTGAGTGAATCCCAGTTTAATCAAGTTTAAATAAAAACCATTGTACAGTAATGAGGGCGGTCTCGCAATTACATTTGTTTCCAAGTCATACTAATTACCACCCACGGTACTGTCAACCCGACTTGTGGAAAGTTACTCCTCGCAAGGCAGTAACTAATTTTGTATACAAAACCCCAACATACCAACGATAATTGTATCCTTACAAATACTCAATAACTGCTTAATATATAATTAATTGTGTGGGGTTTTGTAAAAACAGTTAACAAACAGGAGATTACTCACATTGCTGTCTTAGATTATCCTTTAGGGTTTCCTGGTGACAATCTATAATTTACACAAATGCACACGTGTTAGTTGTAGGATCAAATCGAGCAAAAATCTGATTTTGATAAAGAAATCAAGATGAACACACCAAAAATATAGCAATAAAACCCTTGAAAAGATTTGCAAAGTATGAATACAATTTAGCCCCTCAATCTCTCTCTAAGTGTGTTCTGCAAAACCCTAAACATATCTTTCTATTTATAGCCTTTACCATTTTAGGCTAATTACAATTTAGACCCTAGAGATAATAACTTGCCAAAACTAGTAATAAACATGAAAACTAATTAAAAAAAGATAATAAATATACTTTGTCTAAACGAAATATATTTAATTATCCAAAGCAATATAACTATCATTCTCGAACTTCCACGCGCCATATCATTCTTCGATCTTCTCGTGTCGACTTGCATGTTGACTTTGACTTGTTGGTGTTGACTTTGTTGACTTGATTCGTTGATAACATTAGACTACACGATTTAGACCCAACAATCTCCCCCTTAGGCTAATGTTATCAAACTTTTGCATCATCTTTAGAACCGTCAACATCATGCATGATGTGATCTTCAACTTGGCAAGCTTCAGTCTCAATTTTAGACCCAACAATCTCCCCCTAGACTGATGCTTTCCAAATTTTCTTCACTGAAGATCTTCTTTTGACACTTTGCTCTTTGAGTGCTTTATCTGGATAAGCTCCCCCTTTTTGCATGCATCAACTTTGACAAGCCGGAACAAACTTTTCTACCTCTCATTTTCTTGAGTGAATCAGAAGACGTAGGAGGAGGATTCCTAGCTCGGTATCTTCTACAATCTTCAGGAAACAGGTGCTTTAGTCTGGTATCTTGCTCAATTGATGATCGGCCATCATTGCAGCAAATAGGCGAAGTAACCTGTTCACAATCACAAACACAACTCCGAATTTTCTTTTAGATAGATTCAAAGTACAGACAAAACCGTATTCATCTGTAGTGTGCAATAGAAAGAGTATCTCAAGCGGTTTGAGACACGATTGATGTGATATGGAAGACTTAGAAAAACAACTGTACACAAATCAAAAATATTTTTGGATTTTAGATTTTTTTTTTTTACATTTTTTTTAACTTTCAACCTCTGAGATATAGAGCTGATCAAATACGAGATCATACCAACTTGAAAAGCCTAGCCACACTTCAACTTTCTTTAGGATAGCTACGACTCAAGAACGATTGTTGGTATGTTTGTCCGCTTAAATCCATGCACCATTCTTTCGACATACATCCGGTGAACTTGTTATCATGTTTTGGTAAATATTGACAAAATTCGATGGCCCCCACACAGGCTATTTAGAATAGAAAACATTACGCCCGTGAGTCCCACATCAGGACATACCCCCGCGATCAAGGTATGCACAAAGGTTCCTCATAACAGGTGAGTATATTGGATTCATTCTTTTCAACGATAGAGTGGAGATCAGGTCAGTACTTTCATACAGCACAGATACCAGATTTGGTACGATTCGATGATAGACAGTTTGGTGAACAGGTCAGTACTTTCGTACAACAGAGAGACCAAACTAATCCATCTTAAGGTTTTCGCCATTTTTGGCACTTATTATGAAAGGTTTTGGCCATATTTGGCACTTATTATGAAAAGATATCATAGCGTCTAGGTCAGCATGTATCTGGATGCAGCAGAAGAACAACTATGATATCCCTGAATGAAAAACCAATATAAAGACCCGAGATCTCAGACTTTGGCAATCTATCAATGCAAGATTCAAGACCATTAAGCCATATGCCGCAACGTGTTACCCACAAGAATGCATAATGCTGTGGAAATCCAGAATTTTTGTGTAGACTTTATCTTTATCACCAAGATGTAGTTTACTTGTCTGAAATGCTGAACCTACCGACATATCGTTAACTTGGAGCCGTATCTTCCATCAGATCCTATTCATGCGAAGACATAATCAAGTTAGTTCCTATCATTTCTCATATAAGATCATGATTATTTTGCAATAATCACATCTCATGGTCTAGGAAGTATTTTAATACTCCCCCTTAAAATTTTATTTTTTATACAACCATTTACTGAAAAAATGTATTTACAAAATAAAGTCTTCCACACCAGGCACACAAAAGCATATGTCAGCAAGAAAAAGAGTGTGTTACAGTGCAGTTGAGTGCGCAACCAGGTTAGATACCATAACCAAACCTGTGATTTTCCTCTTCAAACTTGTATCTAGAACAACCACTGATAATAACTGGTGTTACTAACAGTCCTCCTTGGATGTTCCTACACTCATAAGCAATTCAGTTAGAGAGTGGAACCCAAGCCATCATAGTCTTGGGTTGTCCTTTTTCATCAAAATAAGAAACCTCTCGATATGCTAAATCTTTTCCCTTATTGATTTCTTTTACAACCATTGGTTTGACTCGCCAAACCTGTGTTGGTTTAAAAATTTTGTTTGTAAAAGATTTAAAGTTTGAAATAATTTTATGTTTAAAACCCGGAGGGAAAGATTGTGGTCTTGATGGGTTGGTCCTTTTCATCTTTGAATCATGTGAAACCGGCTTCACATGTGGAGATCTGGATGGAGAGTTTTTCATCTGATCTTTCAAAGATGTCTGATTTTTACCTTTTGATCCAGAGAAGCAATATTGGTTGCCTTTACCGTCTGGATAGTGTCGCTCTGGGCATTGCTTGAGCACATGACCTTCTTTTCCACACCTAAAACAAGCCTTGAATGGCTTTTGAGACATTGCAGATCCGTGTGATGCAACTAGGGATGGGGATTGCTTTGAGCTTGACTCAGCATGTTGACACACGTGAGGTTCGATAACTTCAGATGATCTTTTGATCTTTGACTCCCCAAGACTTTCATTCAACACTGATTCATCATCTGAGCTTGTGCAGTCTTCAATAACTAAGTGTTCTTCTAGTGGATCTTGATTGACTAGACTTGCAGTGTCATTTGAGGTTGTTGGTTCTTGAACACCCGATGCTTCAAAGTCTTCAACCATTTTACCAGCTTCTGTTACTGACATTTCCGAGTCATTTGAGCTTTCCCATTCTTGATTTGACTGAAGATCTGAATCATGATCCTCACTTGAGCTTCCTTCGCCACCTTCTGAAGTTGTGGTGCTTGAGTCTTCACTGCTGCTTTCTTCATTTGGCTCCTTATCAGACTCTGACATACCTGTATGAGATGGAACAAATTCTGGAATTTCCTCGGTGAGGAATTTTTCGAATCTGTTTTGTTTCAACTCTGGAACAAATACAGGAGGTTCACACACAACTTGTTCATCACAAAAGGCATATTGTAAATCAAAACATTCAACCACTACATTATCATGGTTGTGGGTCATAGGTTTAGGCAGATGCCCATTACAGTTATCCCGAATAGAAGTTTTGTTTGCCTTATCACAATTCCAGGAGAACCAGTTAACAGTAGAATAACTGTCGCCTGAATAACCTATACCAATTTTCGTGCCACCATAATCCTCATCGCACACATCCTCCTCACGCTCAATCACCTCTGCATTGCTTTCAGAAACGTTAGAAATTTTATCATTTTCACAATTGATATTTTGAGCAATCAAATCATTTTTATCAATTAAATCGTTGTCAGGATGAGGAGTTGGCATGGGTACATAGTTTTTGCTGTGAGGAGGAGGAAATATTTTTCTTTCGTTTCCAAGCTTATCTTTGTACCCAATACCATCTTTCACATATGTCGGTCGTTGGCAATTTTTGATATCAACCAGTGCCTTTTTACTGACATTCCACTTATCAATTATGATTTGCAATCTATTGTTTTCATTCAAAGATTTTTCTAATCTTTCTGTTAAATCATTGATGATAAAATCTTTTCTAAAAACGAATTCTTTTAGAGTTTGCATTTAAGCTAAAGTTGAATTCAACTTTCTCTGATATGCGGCCTCATTTTGTTTGAGTTCTTTATTGAATTTTAAAACTTAGTCTTTTTCCCTCATAAATTCAAGATTAAGATACTTATAGTGTGCCACGACGTCTACGCATGATTGTGTGCATAACTTTACTTTATATTCGTGCGGAATGCTATTTACTAAGTCCTTGTCAGCCTTCTCTTTTGAGGATTCAGTTTTCATAGCTGCAGCTGAGGCTTTTGCTTTCTCTTTCTTCTCATCAGATGATTCTTTCTGAAACTGCTCCTTGGGCTTTTCAGCTTCTTCAGGATTCTTGTCTTTCTCAGGCTCAGAAGAGGTGAGAAAGCTTTTCAGACCCTTGTCAGCAATATTATCTCCTTTAGGGACTCCAGCAGCCTGTTTCTCGACCGGTTTTGATGAAGAAGATGATGACCCGCTTGAGATCTTTGCCATTAGGGCTTTGTTGACTTGTTCCTTAGCTTCAGCAATTTCTTCAGCCCAATCGTAGTTTTCAACTACCAAGGCTTTTGGTGTGTTAGGAGCAGCATTGTTTTTGTTTTCTTCAATAGCGATTTGTCTTATAGCAGGAGCAGCTTCAGTGTTTTCATTCTTAAGCAGAGGACAATCTCGCTTGAAGTGACCCAAATTCTTGCAAAGTATGAATACAATTTAGCCCCTCAAATCTCTCTCTAAGTGTGTTCTGCAAAACCCTAAACATCTCTTTCTATTTATAGCCTTTACCATTTTAGGCTAATTACAATTTAGACCCTAGAGATAATAACTTGCCAAAACTAGTAATAAACATGAAAACTAATTAAAAAAAGATAATAAATATATTTTGTCTAAACGAAATATATTTAATTATCCAAAGCAATATAACTATCATTCTCGAACTTCCATGCGCCATATCATTCTTCGATCTTCTCGTGTCGACTTGCGTGTTGACTTTGACTTGTTGGTGTTGATTTTGTTGACTTGATTCGTTGATAACATTAGACTACACGATTTAGACCCAACAATCTCCCCCTTAGGCTAATGTTATCAAACTTTTGCATCATTCAACATCATGCATGATGTGATCTTCAATTTGGCAAGCTTCAGTCTCAATTTTAGACCCAACATTAGTATAATAACCCATTTTAACATTAGTAATACCCTCCCCGAGATGGCATTCCAACGACTACGTCGGGCAGAGCCACGATAGCCGTTACGGAACCCTAGATCAATCGGGTAGAGTATCTAATACATATCCAGGGGTTATGATACTTACAACAGAGCAGAACTTCGTTATTTAGGGGGTATTATACCCGTGTATAATGCCTACACTTCAGAATTGAGAGAAAGAAAAGAAATCTGAGCGACGTAAACTGAAGACTCGAAGCCTTCTTATATAGGGCCTGAATTCGACTTTTACACGGCCCGCGTAAAGGTTAACCAAAGGGCTACGCGGCCCGCGTCAACTATGGTCAACGGCCTAGGTGATCCGGGTCAGCTAGTAGGTTCAACACGAGTTGGACATGTGTCAGCACAAGGGTTTGCCGCGTTCTTGATCTCTAGCTGCCCGCGTAAGCTATCGGGGTAGCTTACGCGCCCCGCGACAAACCCAAAAATCACGTATGGGGTGTATTTTAAGACATATAGTGATATTCTAATATATTTTAGGGTGTCTGAAAATTTATGAGAGTGTCGGTTTTCTTTAGGGTTGTTATATCAGGACATAAATTTTCTGCAAACCTGCTACCTATGAATTTAGCTGGATTCGATGTTGTGTTAGGAATGGATTGGTTAGTAGCCAACCATGCTCGAATCCTCTGTGATAAGAATTCCATAGAAATTCATACACCCGCAGGAGAAGTAATTTTGATTTCAGGAGATAAGCCGCGTAAACTATTGAAGTTCATTTCAGTAATGAAAGTTGCCAGTTATGAACGAAAACAAGGAATAGTGTATATGATTTTAGTAATCATTAACACTAAAGGTAAGGAACTTAAGGAAATTTCTATAGTATCAGAATACCCGGATGTATTCCCAGAAGAGCTACCAGGATTATCGCCAAACAGGGAAGTAGAATTTAGAATTCATCTAATTCCTGGAACTACACCAATAGATAAGGCACTTTATTGGTTAGCACCCACCGAAATGTTAGAACTGAAAAAGCAATTAGATGAATTGCTAGGCAAATGATTCATACAACCTAGTTCATCCCCTTGGGGAGCACCGGTGTTGTTTGTGTAGGTCCGTTTTTCTCGGAGGATCCGATACGTAACCTATCCCTGTTTATCGCAAACACGATCGCGGGTGTGGAATCCCCGTGACGATGCAAACCAAACAAAGTAATGCGAAGAACACAACAAATAATCAAAGATTCACTTGGATTAAAAGGATGAGAACAAACTCCAAACACATACACACAGTGCTTGATCGATAAACTCTCAGTTTGGTTTTCTCTCTATGCTCTCATAAACTAAACTGTGAAACATACTCAGTATATATACTGTCCATCGACGAAAACCCATGCGACAAAAACCATGTGTGACGAAATCAGGGATTTCGCCACACACACATATTGACGAAGACAAGGGATTTCGTCATGATGATTCATGACGAAATGGGATTTCGTCATGAGCAAACATGGACAGAAATCACTAAGGCATTGACAGTTTAGCATGATTACACAAACTCTAAACATAATGCACACTAGCATTAGGATAAGATACAAATACAAAGACAAGACGTCATACAAAGTAGGATAGGAGGATATCCGACTAGGTAGACATAACGGAACATACAGACTCGATAACAAAAGACCGTTTAACATACAACGAAACAAGACAAGTTACAGACATATAAATCCACTAACAAACTCCCCTTTGTCTGTTGCTTGGTCTTCGATCTTTGAGTCTTCAATCTTAGTGTTTTCCGGACCAGGTGCTTCCGGCATGAATACCACGATAAAAGCAGAAACAAGCGACGCGTTGAAACAGTAAAGCTTGTTGAGCGTCCTTGTCTTCATAGAAGATATCATGCCGAAACAGTTTGTTGATGTCGGCCGCAGACATGTTGACAATCCACATCGGATCTAGCATGCGGAAGTTTTCCTAATCTTTAAATACAATCACCGCTTCATGCGTATCCGAATCTTAACACCATAACCGCATGTTCTCCATGAAATTTTGTTTCATCGGCATCGGCGGAATTTTATCCATGACTTTCGGCGGCTGATATATTAACTTGTATCGCGCCGTGTTTGTCGATGGATCTAACGTATACTTAATTTGCTGATAGATCAGAAACTGCGGTTTGTATAGTTCATCTTTCCACCCGTTTCGACGATTGAACCTCAATCTCTTTTCGAACAAAGTTGCTCCAGCATAGTTTGAGCGATTGATCAGTTTCAACTTCATTAAGGCAGCAGCGTCAGAGAATGGCAGAGATAAGATACTCAGCAACGAATTAAAATACTGGATGCCGTGTTTGCGCTTGATGCCCACACAGTGAATATCCTTCACGAACATCCAGCTGAGTATCTTTCCATGCGGCTTTTCTTTTACGAACTGCATGTAATCAACTTGCGCTTCCGGAGGAGTTGGTTTCTCGATCTTCGACCAAAAGCTTTTTCTCCATTCTTGGAATGCGTCTGTCGGATCGTCTGAAGAATCACGTTTATTAAATTGCTCGTCGATGTATTCAAGATTCTCTTTCAGCCATTCTTCATCGAACGGATCAAACTCCGTTCCGTCAGCATGAATGTAAGTTGATTTACTCGATTCGCCTTCAAAAACTATTTCATCCAGATTCTTAGTGTCAGCTATTTCTGGTTCAATTGACATTTGATCAATAAAAGTATCTTCAACCGTTTTCATTTCATCCAAGGCAAGCAATTGCTCATTTGTCAACTCGGCCACAAGTTCTCCTTCTTCTAAAAGTTCTCCAGATACAGGATGTACAACCTGTAAGGCAATATCAGAAGAGCTAATAACATTAGAAGTACCAGCCATGTCACTTTCCACGTAGGAAGTGCTTTCGAACATTAACATTTCAGCTTGTGCACTAATCGATGTTCCTTGAGAAGATTTGACTTGTGGAGGCTGGTAAACTACGATCTGTGTAGATGTAGAGGCTGGAGGTTGTTAAGCTGTAGCTGAGGGATCTGGATTCCCTTGATCTTCAGAATCATGATCATGCTTCTTCAAAACTTCCTGTTGCTTGCCTCGTTTATCCCACAAAACAACAACACGTTTTCTGACGTTTTCGAAAATATTATTCATAGTCCTAACTCCATCAGCAATAGTTTTATTTCGACTGTCGTACCATGCCCTGATTTCACTATACTTTGCCTTGAGCGTTTCAGCAGATTGTTGAAGAACACCACTGATTTGTCTGAAATGATTCATCTCTAACCGACGAGCATTATCAGCCGCTTTTAGCCTTTCATTTTCAGCTTTAAGTTGATCGATCTCGGCTTGTTGGCCTTCTATAACAGTTTGTTGTTGTTCAACAGTGGAATTCAATGTATTTATTTCCACCTGTTGACTGAGTTGATCATTCTTGGTGATCCTGATGAACTCGGTTTGCCTTTGTATACGATCTGCAACAGCTTCAAGTTGAGAAAATAAGAAGTTGTTCTTTTCATCTTGAGACATTTCCGAGAATTGCCTTTGACTTTCAGAACTAGGCTGAGATGTAGTCGCTCTGATTACATAAGCCATTGATCTTTGTGGAGCAGCTTGAGGAGCTACCGTTGGAGTTTCAGGAGCCGATGTAACCACAGGAGGTGGTTGAGTAGCTGTAGTTGGTGGTTCTGTTGTTGTAGGGTGAGAAGCTAATATTTCTGCAGCTTCAGATGCTGAGAATTCAAATTCGGTATGAACTTCTGCTTCATGAACAGGCTCTGAAGGAGTTGGTTGCGCAGATGCAGTACCAAAATACTTTCTGCTCTTCTTCTTACGACGAGCAGCAGTTTGTTTTCTCCTGAGTTGCTCTGCTTCAGTGTCAGATGGCACATAATCAGCATCTTTCTCAGATTCCTCAGTTCGAATCTTACGTACACTTTTAACCCCACGTTCATTGATGAAGAATTCATATCCAGGTTCTGGCTGATTATCGGGCTCAGAATCTGCTTGTTCATCTCCACCAGCACTACTAGCTCCAGGTGCATTAGCTGCTGTCGCTCCAGCATCACCACCATCACCACCTTCCTCATCACCATCACTATCAGACGAATCAGATGAATCACGCTTGCGCTTGAACTTGTATTTCATCATCTTTTCTAACTTGGGTGCCTCATCATCACTATCACTATCATTATGACGCCACTTGTCATCAGCAGGAGCCTCATAGTTTCTGTTTCCGAGTGCACCAAACATCTTCCTTGGAGGATCAGACTCTTGATATTTCTTAGCAGAGTGACCTTTGAATAACTTAAAGGAATGTTCCAACATAGTTTCAATCTTGAGACGGTCGTTGTCAGCTTTGGGAAGATCGGGGTGTTGAGCATTCATGATCATTTGCATGAATCTCGGATACATCCAGAATTTGTTGCCGGGCGTCCAAGATCCAGTTCTTCGTAGGTTGTCTTTCATGTTTGCGAATAAGAACTGTGAGATGCTGAATGGCTTATTCAAAACAAGCACGACCATCAAACCGACGAGATCGTTTCCGGCCATATCATAACCTGCACAGTTTTTGCCTAAACATTGAATAAGTACATGCAGCAAGAACTTGTACCGTAGAGGCAATGAAGCATTGTTGATTTGCCCAGCAAAAATATCAGCAACACATTTCATCCTGAGCAGAAATCCGCGCGTGCACATGATTGGTACAGAGAATGGTGCATCAGCAACATCTTGAAGTTCCAAAACAGCGTTAAGAATCTCTGGAGTTACATCCACATTCAGCTTATTAACCTGCCCTTGAATCACCTCCTTTCCATCAACTTCCAGTATCTGAGCAGTTTCCCAGAATGCTTTAATCAATGACTTATACACCGGTGTTGAGAAAGTAACGGCCTTGTTTATCCGTGATTCCCATAGCCATTGCGTGATTTCCTTGAAATCGTCAAACTTTCCTTCCGGATCAAGATGAGCAACCATATTATGTCGCGGTTCTGACATGATTTCTTCTTCGGTCTTGTTGGTTTTCTTTGTGGCGGGTTTGCGTGCTTTCGGAGCCATTCTGTGTATGAAAAATACGCATAATGAGAGTGAGGTATGCGACACTTATAAAATACATATATATATATATATTTAATGTACCTTTTGAACATTAATCATGTATAAATATATATACTGTAGAAGGGTTACAAAGTTGACAGTTGGAAATTTTACTAAGTATTTGGTAACAAGTATGTTCCTTGTGACGAAATCACTTCTCCCTGTGACGAAGTCCCTATGACGAAATCAAGGGAGTTCGTCATGATGATTCATGACGAAATCAGGGAGTTCGTCGTCATCCAATCAATTTGGGAATTAGGGTTTGTCAAATTGGGGTTTTCATCACTTTAGGATTTCGTCATTTGGTGATTTCATAAATTTGGGGGTTTTCGTCAATTCAGGGATTTTGGATTTCGTCGTTAATTAGGGTTCATTATGTCAAAGATATTTTGGGGATTTCGCCATTTGGGATTTCGTCCATTTGGTTAAACCCAGTTAATTCATCAACCATTCAAAACAACATCACCATAATATGAAACCCAACACCCAGATGATTTTAACCCAAAACACCCTTGTCAAACAAACCCAAATCCAAACAACAAACATATGCCCTAATACATTAAGAAAAACCCAAACCCATGTTTTAATCGATTTATCATGTCAAAGTAAACCACAGACGTATTAAAACAATTTTCGATCAACAACCACGAATCCAAAGAATCCAAACTATCTACCAAAACAACACAAGCACAAACATCCGAACCCTAATACCCAATACCCTGATGTTCATACATATTTCCAAACACAAACCTAATATAACTCAGTTACATTCAAATGATAAACAACATTTAGTTATACATCAAAGAAATAAACAGATAAATAATAAGATTTGTCACACATCACAGAGATGAAAGGGGGTCGCTGATGTCAATCGAACAAAGAAAAGATGTTGATAAAGGTTCGAGCATGTTTAAAGTTCATTAAGATACCTTGGTTTGGTATCAAAACACAGAGAAATCCAAGAATTTTTGAAGTCGGTTAACTGGGGGGGTTTTCACCGAAGGAGATGACGAACACTGAGAGGATCTTTTTTAGTGAGATGTTTGAAAAAGGTGAAAACAATAATGCATTGGGACCCTTTTTATACTCTGGTCCTCTCGGCGAAATCTCAAATGCGACGAAATCACTTTGGGCCCGACGAAATCCCTTGTTGGGCCAATATATGTCAGCCCATGAGTGATCATGACGAAATCTCAAATTTCGTCAGCCAAAGGGATTTCGTCGAAGACCAATTGAGGTCTTCGTTGACCAGTCAACCACAATACCACAAATTGATTAATTCTGAACAGATTTTTCATTGTGTTAGATTTTCCAACTTGCAAAAAGAACATTTTTATGAAGTGAAAACACAAACAAGTCAGTTTCAGGCTTTTCGACACAAAACTTCGAGTTACCAAACATCGGCTAATCAAAACAAGTTTTACAACTTACACTATAACACAATTGAAAGTGCGGTAAACTAACGAAAGACAATAACATAAAGAATTTGTACAATGAACAATCTTTTTGCGAGTTTCAAGGTAAGAGAATCATTACCAGCTTACGGTCTTTGTCAAAACGGTTTCTGATTTCTGTTTAAAGCTTTAGATAAGTATTCTACCACAATTATCGGTATTGTTGTCCACCTAAGCTCAACTTATCAGATGTAATCATAATTAGGAGATATGATTTACCGTAAGAGTTATACTTACTAGTCGGTGTACATCCACTCACGACACATTCCCGTATCAAGGTATGCACGAGAGTTCATCTTACCGGTGAGTATACTGCTTATCATCCGTTTGACCATATAAAAGATGTGAGAAACTCACTTATTTTTGTTTGAAAACAAGCCCTATGTGATAGAATCACTTATTGATGAGGAACTTGATTTTCATATGCATGAGGGCACAGGAGCAAGTCCGTGAACAGGTCAGTACATCGTACAGCAAAGAGACGAACTTGACTCCCGAAAAGAATCTGTGATATATTATCACTTATTTTGTTTGGACATGTGATTGTTGATCACTTATTGAGGTCGTATGCAATATGTACACGTATGTATAGTATCATGGAAGATCTTAGACTTCATCGTCGTTATTTTTCGGTTTGATACAACCATGATACCCAGATGATAAGACAACATAAAGACCGAATATTTCAGAAACTCGGCAATCTCTCAAACGAAATTTCGGTACCATGACCATATGCCAACGAATGGTTCCCACCTGACTTGAAGTCTGTTAGGTTTATATCATCCTGCACATTTTAGTCTGATTGTGAGCCTACCGATACGTCGTTAGTAAAGCTACTTATCATTTTCAATTTTTCTTTTTCTTTTGACCATATTGACAGACCACACCAGTGTATATCATCACTTTCCTTTCTTTTCTCCAAGAAACTCATTTTTGATTTTCTATTGTTTTTTTTTTGAATTTTTGATTTTTCAAACTTAAAGACAGAAAGTAAACGACATATTTTTGGATTTTTGAATTTTTCACATGTTTTTGTATTTTCTGAAATTTCTCCCCCTAAAATGCGAAAAGATAAGTAAACTGAAAATCTTTTTGGATTTTTGACGCTTAAGAAAATATTTACAAAAAGATCAGCCGAAAGAAGTTTTACTCTTGTTTCACCTTAATTCCATTAACCAACAAGAGATAGTCAAAACGAGATTTTTTAAAGGCTTTTGTAAAGAGGTCAGCACGCTATTCATCAGTATGGATTTTAACAACATCGATAATTCTTTTGTCAAAACAATCACGTATGAAGTGATACTTAATTTCGATGTGTTTGGTCTTGGAGTGTTGGACAGGATTTCTAGTGATAGATAAAGCAGCATAATTATCAACAAAAATAGAGGTAGATAAGAATTCAAAACCGTAGTCGCACATTTGTTGCTGAATCCACAGTACTTGAGAGCAACAACTTGATGCAGCAATGTATTCCGCTTCACAAGTTGAAGTAGCGACACAAGTCTGTTTCTTGCACTGCCACGTGACTAGACGACTTCCTAAGAATTGATATTCAGCCGTTGTGGATTTCCCATCTATTTTGCATCCGCCGAAATCTGAATCACTAAAAGCAACCAAGTCAAAACTTTCATCCTTAGGGTACCAGAGACCGGTGTCCGGGCAACCCTTCAGATAGCGGAAAATCCTTTTAACAGCTCCAAGATGAGATGCTTTTGAGTTGGCTTGATATCTTGCAAGCAGGCACGTTGGATACATGATGTCAGGCCTTGATGCCGTGAGATACATTAAAGATCCAATCATAGCGCGATAATAAGAAGAGTTGACACTTTCACCCTTCAGATCCGGTGTAATCCCGTGATTAATTGGAAGTGGGGTGCCTATAGCCGTCGCTTCGGACATCTGAAATTGGCTCAAGATGTCTCCGACATACTTAGTCTGATGGATGAATATCCCAGACTTATTTTGCTAAACTTGTAGGCCCAAGAAGAAATTCATCTCCCCCATTGCGTTCATTTCGAACTTTTCCTGCATAACACGCTCAAACTGCCTGCACAAATCATCATTAGTAGAACCAAAAATGATATCATCAACGTATACCTGTACCAACAACAAATCACCATCCTGTTCCTTGATGAAAA
Source organism: Helianthus tuberosus (assembly GCA_030545235.1). Lineage (NCBI taxonomy): Eukaryota > Viridiplantae > Streptophyta > Magnoliopsida > Asterales > Asteraceae > Helianthus > Helianthus tuberosus. Next base: position 35,968,553 of record CM060383.1, read on the forward strand.
GAGTACAGTCGATAAGACCCCGGCGAAAACCGTTCTCCAGCAGATAAGTAGATAAGGTTGCGTACCAAGCTCTCGGTGCTTGATGTAATCCTTAGAGAGCTTTGTTCAGCAACCAAACCCGATCGGGATGGATAGGATCTTCAAAACCAGGAGGCTGTTCGACATAAACCTCTTCTTCAACGATACCATGAAGGAATGCAATTTTAACGTCCATCTGAAAGACCTTGAATCCTTTGAATGAAGCATAAGCCAGAAAGATCTTAATAGCCTCTAGACGTGCAACAGGTGCATAAACCTCATTGTAATCAATGCCTTCGATTTGACGAAAGCCCTGAACAACTAATCTCTCCTTGTTGCAAATGACCACTCCACGATCATCCTTTTTGCCTTCGTATACCCAACGAGTACCAATTTTCTTGTAATCATCGGGTTTCTCAACAAGTCTCCAGACACCCAGTTTCTGGAACTGTTGGAGTTCCTCTTGCATCGCTTCCACCCAAGAATTATCTTTAAGAGCTTCTTTCCAAGTTCTTGGTTCCTCTTGCGAAACATAACATGCAAAGGACCAATCATTCTGCTCTCCAGATTCTCTAATAGCTGAATACAACCCAGCATTTTGGTTGTTTCTCAGCTGACCACGCGTCTGCACTCCAGTAGTAACATCTCCAATAATATTCTGTTGTGGGTGGGTATCATGAATCCTCGTTTCCGAAACATCAGGAACACAAGTATTGACACCCAAATTGTTGAAATTAAGATCGACAGCCAATTCAACGCCTGGAATAGGAGTAGAAGTGGAAGCATTTCCTTCAGCAGTATATGTATTATGCACATGAGTAGTAGCTTCAGAAGCACCCTGAATAGGAGCAGCTGGAGCTGAAGAGCCTTTCGTTGCATCGTGGAATTCATCATCTTCCGACGACACATTATAATCATCCGTAGCATCTTCAAAATTCTCATTACTAACAATATTGTTAACCGAGGTAGAAGCTTGAGGGGTAACAACTATTGGTCGAACCAATGACGAGTCAACAGCATTATCGCTTTCAAGCAACATTTGTGCTGCAACAGACGCCTCATCAAAGGTTGGCAGATTAAAGGAGTTGAACAGACCATCATAATCGAACATCCACGGATCACCCGGAGCTTTTACTGAATCAGTATACCGTTGAACCTTGACTTCACCCCATAGCTCGATCTTTTTGGTTGTTAAATTCTAGACGCGGGAATTCGGAGAAGCATATCCAAGGAAGAAACCTTCGATAGCTTTTGCGCCAAACTTACCGTCTGGATCAATCATAGTACATGGGCCTCCGAAAGGTTCTAAGTAGGAAAGGTCCGGTTTCCTTCTGTGCAATAGTTCGAAACATGTCTTGTCGTGCCTCTTGACTGTAAGAACTCTGTTCAATGTATAGCATGCAGTACCCACAGCCTCCCCCCAGAACTGAACGGGAAGTTTTGACTCTACCAACATCCTTCTAGCAGTTTCTATAATCGTCCGATTCTTCCTCTCCGCGACACCATTCTGTTGTGGAGTGTAACGAGAGCAATACTCATGAAGAATACCCTTTGACGTACATAACTCATCCATAACATGATTTTTGAACTCGGTGCCATTATCACTGCGGATCCTCTTCACTTTCAAAGTATATAGATTTTCAAGAAGAGTAAGAAGATTCTTGAGGATTTCAGGAGTATCACTCTTGTGTGCCATAACCGATACCCAAGAAAATCTAGAGTAGTCATCAGTAACTACTAGACAATAAGCATCACCAAAGGTTGTCTTATGTTTCATAGGTCCGAAAAGGTCCATATGAAGACGTTCCAAAGGCATACTAACATTGTTGACTTTCTTCAGCGGGTGAGATTTCTTCGTTTGTTTCCCTTTCTGGCACGAAACACAGACATCTTGTAAATGAAAATTTTTAACAGGCACACCATTCACCAGATTGTTCTTCACCAAATGGTTCATTTTCCTTAGGTGAATGTGCCCCATTCGTCTGTGCCAAGAAATAGACTCCTTATCTGTGTCCTTGGAGACAAAACACGTGACCTGTGTAGAAGTCGTAATCGCCTGGCTCATGTCAAGGATATAAAGATCATTAATCCTTGGAGCCTTCAAGAGAATCTATTCTTTCGGAATTTTGAATCCGGGCTTCAGCACGTAACAACCGGCATCATCAAAATGCACGGTGAATTTCTTATTACAGATTTGTGACACAGACAGAAGATTGTGATCAATTTGTTGCACATAATTGATCCTGTCGAAACTCACTATACCATTGGAGATCATACCCTCTCCAGTGATGTATCCGCCCTTGTCTCCAGCAAACGCGACATAACCTCCTCTAATGTTTTTCACATCATACAGAAGTTGTAAGTCGCCTGTCATGTGCCGAGATGCTCCACTATCAACAATTCAATGACTATTAATAGTTCCTCCTGGAACACCCTGCACATTTCATCCAACGATTAGTTGAGGATGGGGACCCAAGCCTTAGTGGTCTTGGGTCATCCCTGAGCATCACGAAATGTGATCTCGATTTGTTGATGATTTTCAAACACAGTACCTCCCCCTGAATTATCACCCGTTTTAGGTTTCCAAGTTTGTTTTTGTTTACCAGACTGAGTTTTATAAACAGATTTTGAAACTTCTGGTTTTAATTGTTGTGGTGAACTTGGTTCCCTTGTAACAGATTCGACTTCAGATTTTAAAGCCTTTTCTAATTTCTTAACATTTTGACGTCGTTGTTTCGTTTCTTGTTCCTTAATAGTTCGTTTATCATGTTTTGGTGAAACAGGACGACGTTGTGGGTGATCCTTTTCAGGTGGGGCTTTTTCAACAAATTTTTCTTTGGGAGTATTTGTACAATTTTTAATGATATGTCCAAACTCCCCACACTTAAAACATGTTCCCCTTTCAACAAACTTAGGATATCCGGATTGATGAACAGATGTCGAACCTGTAGAACCCGAGGTACTCGCTCTTTCATCACACCCATTTGTGTGTTGGGTGTAATGATTTTGATTATTACGTTTTAAATTTTAACCTTTTGAACAAAATCAATGTTTGATTTGTTTTCAAAGGTTTCCACCTTGTCAGTACCCTTGGATGCTACAAATTTGACATCCGTTTCTTTCTTCTTGAAACGAGCTCCCTTTGGTTCTACCTTTGGTTGTGAAACCTTAGGTTTTGGATCTCGCTGTTCCTTCTGTTTACCCTTAAGAGAGACAGGTTGTTGCTTAGTTGGTAATTTTTGGTTTCCAAATTGTTTCCTCACTTCAGCTTTTGGAATAGGATCACACTGAGTTACGGAAACTCTCGGGATCGCTTTTCCCAAAAACTTACTTGTATTATCTTCAAACACTTTATCAATCAGAGATTGATTGACGTTTTTGATTGGAAAATCCTTGTTTGAATAAATTTTGTTATCACCGACTAGAGTGTACAACACGTTATCACTCTTAACAGTAGACTCTTTCATCTCAATGATAGGATTCATCTCTTGCTTAACAGTAGAGTGCACAGCAGGAGTAGGAGGATCACACAGAATGTGATTTTCAATTGGAATGTCTACTCCTTTCTTGTCATCAATGGATGAATCCGTATCACTGTCATCTGATTCATCATCTGACGAATCATAGTCCTCAACAGTTGGAGGGCTTTGTTCCGTAACAGATGGCTTCTCTTTTCTTTCAGATGAGCCCTCCGATGAATTGTCCGTTTTGAATCGTAAACCAGTTGTAACATCCTCATAATCGAGAGGTACAGATGGCTCAAAACGAGGCATTTCTTCCTCATCGGGCAACTTGGTATAGTCGTGTCTCAAAGGGGGTGGACACTTCCTATAACCAACGCCTTTAACGTTTCCCTTTAGTTTCTGAATGTCAATGATGAGATCAAGCACATAGTGGGAGTTAGAATATGTCACACCCCGAAATATCAGAGCATTGGCGTGACTGGACTGGTATCTTCATTGCACAGCGGAAGCAAATAAGCTAAGTCTTTTAGAAAATGAACGCCACTAAGTACTCGACTCCAGATGGTTCTCCTATTCCAACCGTGCCATAACTTTGAAAAGCAACCTGAGAAAGAAACATGCGAAAAATCAACATAAAGTTGAGCGAGTTCATAGTTTGTTTGTAAAAGATTTGAAATAAATCTTTTTGAATAACCGGGTTTTGAAGTATTGTTGAGAAAACGAATTTAAAATCATTTTCTTGTCAAGTTATACAGAAACTTTGTATGAAAACATGGTATGTATCTTGTATAATTCGAGTATTTCTGTATGTATCATGTATTCTTGTATAAATCACGTATTCTTGTATGTATCATGTTTTCTTGTATAAATCAAGTATTATGTATGTATCTTGTTGTTAATGGGTTGCAAGGCCATTAACATATGACACGACATAGGAAGTCACCAAACCATAGGCATTTTTCTATAGTCGATTCACGACTGAGACACAAAAACACTACTTGGTTCTAGTTGTCACCAAGAGTGGGGCTGCCCTGACACCCGTTAGATCTAACCTTTTGTTCTGAGGTCTAAGTATGTACACGATTAATGGTGCTTATGGTACCCTATTCGTGACACTATTTCTCGTATCATTCCTCAAACGCATCATACTTGGTACTAGTTATCACCAAGAGTGCTTCTTGTTTATGTATTCATCATATCAAGTATCAAATTTTCAGTTCTTGTATTCTTTATGTCAAGTATCAATTCTCATGTGTTTGTATACTCTTGTATTTGTCTTTTCTCGTAGTTTAGAAAACTAGAATTCGTGTGTAAACGCTTGTTTGAAAAACCGGTATAAAACATAAGCTTTTCATAAACCATTTGTGTCAGATAAATCTTGCTTGTAAAATGGTTTATAAATATGTAATTCTTGTATGCTTTGCAAAAAGTGCATGTCTTTCCACCCCGAAAACAATTAGAAAATGTAAAACTGTAAAAAGGTGGGGTTATGAACTCACCTGAATATTCCTGTGCAAAGCTAGCTAATTACGACTTCGCGATGTCGTTTCCAAGGCTTGACTTGCTAGCGTGCATTCTACAATATTCCTAACACGGAATTTCTCATAAGTTTCTAAATCATGCGGTATCTAATATGCGTGTCACCGAGCTCTACCGAATCGTTGACCGAACGATTTGACGGTAAGTTGTTAACTTAATAAAAATGATTAAGTTATACTTGTTAAGTTTCGTACACTATATGTCGAATGTATATGCCGTTTAGGCGTTTGAAATAAATATAAAACTATATTTATTTTTATAAGAACTTCATCGAGTCGTTGAATAGATAAACTGTATCTATTTTGTAAAAGAATTCGTGTGTTTGAAATATATATACATCTATATTTATTTTATAAAACAAGATCGTGTTGTTTGATATTTGAAATAAATATATAAGCTATATTTATTTTATAAAAGCGTTTCTGCGCTTCGATGTTTAAACTAAACATAAATAGTTATGTTTATTTATAAAGGATTTCCGAGTTCGTTGAAATAAATATAATAATAACTATATTTATTTATCGTCAAAATAATTTCCGTATCGTTGTTTTCGTAAGTTGTAAGTTGTTGTCGAAGGAAACTTTATATTTGTATCTCGTAAAAGTTGCTTTATAACAATAGTTGTCGTTTTACAAGAAAAGCACGTTTTTATAATAAAACTCGTTTTATTTTACGGGTTTTTTTTTTCGAAAAACGGGCAGAGTTTCCTCTGTTTTTGGACGATCCCGACATCTAAGTGTCGTTATATTTTCAAGATTCAACAATAAAATCAACGTAATGTAATCAAATATATCTCGTCAAGCATTTCAAAATATAACTAAATTGTAACGAAATGGTTCGAGCTCGTTATCACGTAAAAATTATATAAAAATAATATATCGTAATAAATCGTGCCGTTTACCAAATCCTCCTGTCGAAACGCTAACTCAGTTGACCGAGTCAACTCGGGTTGACCGAGTTGAGTTGACCGAGTAAACCGAACCCGAAACTGAGGCTGTCCCGCACCAAACTGACCCGAACATGCTTGAACCACTGTTGAGCCGAACCCGTCTGTTGACTGAGTTGACTCGGTTGACCGAGTCAACCCAGTCCCGAAATCTGACCCGAAACCTGCTGACTTGTTGACTGAACCGCACCGAGACACCCGAACTTGAACCGAGCCGTGACTGCTTGACCTGGACCTGAACCGCTCTTTGACCCGTGTCTGATGTTGACCGAACAACATTAACCACCCCACCACCCGTGCTGCTACCACAGCCGCCGTGTCTTGCCGGCGACCACCCGAATAAACAATCCGACCGGATAAACGATCCGAATCGGACCCGAAGCCGGTGAACTCGCCGGATTTACGAACAGACCACCGGATAACTGGACCGACCGGCGGTCCGAGACTCCGACCGCCGGTTCCCTATCTCTCTCGGTCTCTCTCTCTCTCTGAAGCACCGCCGCCGCACTACCACCGGTTAATGGTGGTGGTCGCTGAATTTATTAACAGGGGGTGTCGAGTGGGTGTTTGGGTGTAGCCGGAGGTGAGAGACGAAGAGAGGGGTGCGGGTGTCGGCCAGAAAGAGGGGAACCGAGAGAGGAGGTATGGGTGTATGTATGTGTGTGTGGTTGGCCGGAAATACAGCCGGAATTCCGGCTCCGATCATCAGATGAGAAGGAGAGGGGAAGGTTTTGAGGTGTCTGCATTTTCTTGTGTGTGAGTGTTTTAGTTTAGTATGCAGACAAAGGGAAGTTCAAGAGGGTATTAATAGAGTGGGAAGTTTTATTACCTTTCATGTATTCAAATTATATTCAGGTAACATGTTTTACCTCTAGAGATGATATCTTTTGTAAAGATTTCTAAATCTTGTAGGATCTAGTATAGATTTGTCAAGATTTTGTTTAAGATCTTAAGGAAAGATCTAGTATTGTATGTGTAGGTTTAGGCTTGTGGGTGTTGGGCTTGGGCCCAGGGCCCACAAGCCCATATCGTGTGTAAGTGGTCCGTAATTCCTACGGGACCCGATATCGCGACCCAAACTCCCTAAGCATAAAATATTCGTGTAACATCCATATTTGTCGGTGTTGTCAGTATTTGCTTCGGTTTTCGTTCGTTTCCGTTCAGCGTTTAGTAGATTTTTCCGCAATTCACCCTCCGCGCACTGTAAAGCCGGTTAGACGTTCTTAGGCACTCCAAGGGCCTAATTAAGCTAATCTGTGCTATAAACACTATTTATTGTCGCGTTAACCGCTTGTTAATCACGTAATTAAGAGCGTAAATTTACCGGTTGTCACAGTCTCCCCCTGTTAATGAAATTTCGTCCTCAAAATTTAGTTTACGTTAACTCTTTAGAGTTACGTTATGCTTAGAAAATACGAATAGTACCAAAGTGAACGATCATGAAATCGAATCAAGACTTATTCGAATGATGTGAATTCAAGGACGTATCACAAGATGCAAATGGATTCTAGAAATGATCGCATCAAATAAATGAACTTAGTTTTCAACAAGCTTATATGTACTAGTTTGCATGAACGCTCGATCGTGATCAGCGCAAGCTGCAAGTTCTACCGACGCCACAAGGTGTCGTAGTGAATGAAACAATTCAAATATAGCGGTGATCGAACAAGTATCACCTGTGTTTTGCATAAATTAGCCCAAGCTACAAGTTTGTACTGACACTACAAGGTGTCGAAATCAACAAACGACTTAATGGAGTCGTAGACCAAATAAATCTACCACAACTCGGAACAATGAAACGCTTGTTAAAACGAATTCGAATATGATGCTTTCAATACATCATATGATGTCTTGAATTGAATATGTGTAATGAACAAATTCAAACAATCGAATTTGATTTCGGCGCAAGCCGACAATAAATACATGTATTGACAAGAAAACTTTCGGCATGGTCACAACGAAATACCATGTATGTAACTTGAAAAAGAAAGAAATTTTCAAGAAAATACGTTGACTTGATAGCAAATAAGCCAACAATTTCAATAATGCGAGTCATTCGAATCACAAGCGAAATAATATTTGAACTTTGATGAAACGCTTTATTCGAAACAAAACCACATGCGTAACAAACGATGCATGCGTAACATATGAATTTTCAAGAAATGAAGCAAATGAATATTTGCTATACTGAAAGAAATGATCGTGACACAATGACCATTAAGAGGAGTAGAGATACGAAAATCTACTCTGTAAATGTGAAAGTCGAAATTTCAATAAAAGAAATTTAAGGACTTTACCTGGGGTTGCATGTGATAACCAGTTATTAAGTGACATTACCATAGAATGTCAAACATATCGTATTCGTCATTAACGAGTTAGGGGGGACTGCGGAGACATACGTCTTCTCCCTGGCGTGATTCGTGTCGTTGCAGGACCGCGTGCCAAACCGCCGCTTTCTGATTGATAGTTTTCGTGCTGACAGGATCTAGCGTCGTCGCTTAATTGCGCCATCGTGTCTTTTCTAAAGCATCGCCTTGATAGTCGTATGTGACATACTTCAACCTTCGTTGATCGAGTTCTCGTGTACTTTTGCACGCTCGTGCTTCGTTTTGCGTAGGTTACCTGCTCGGCTAAATAGCATTGATGACATAAAAATGGCGTTTGTCCGAGTTAATAAATGTGGTACCTACGTGATGACCTTTAATGAACTTCAACATGAGTTTTCGAAGGTCTTAAATGCATGTTTCCTAAACTCTCAGGATTTTATGTACTGTATGTAATTGTTTTTGTGTACCATGTGTATAACACCACAATAGCGTATGTTTGAAAATAAAATCTTGACTGTTTGTTTTTCGGCAACGGTTGGAGACCATATTCGAGTACTATGCGTTCTATATGTATTCGGTTTTTAATATTCTAAGTTCCCAGAGGAAAGGTGAGGTTAGAGCCTAGGTATCTCTACAGAGAACCCTATTCGCTGTAACCTAAAGCTCTGATACCAATCTGTTACACCCCGAAATATCAGAGCATTGGCGTGACTGGACTGGTATCTTCATTGCACAGCGGAAGCAAATAAGCTAAGTCTTTTAGAAAATGAACGCCACTAAGTACTCGACTCCAGATGGTTCTCCTATTCCAACCGTGCCATAACTTTGAAAAGCAACCTGAGAAAGAAACATGCGAAAAATCAACATAAAGTTGAGCGAGTTCATAGTTTGTTTGTAAAAGATTTGAAATAAATCTTTTTGAATAACCGGTTTTTGAAGTATTGTTGAGAAAACGAATTTAAAATCATTTTCTTGTCAAGTTATACAGAAACTTTGTATGAAAACATGGTATGTATCTTGTATAATTCGAGTATTTCTGTATGTATCATGTATTCTTGTATAAATCACGTATTCTTGTATGTATCATGTTTTCTTGTATAAATCAAGTATTCTGTATGTATCTTGTTGTTAATGGGTTGCAAGGCCATTAACATGTGACACGACATAGGAAGTCACCAAACCATAGGCATTTTTCTATAGTCGATTCACGACTGAGACACAAAAACACTACTTGGTTCTAGTTGTCACCAAGAGTGGGGCTGCCCTGACACCCGTTAGATCTAACCTTTTGTTCTGCGGTCTAAGTATGTACACGATTAATGGTGCTTATGGTACCCTATTCGTGACACTATTTCTCGTATCATTCCTCAAACGCATCATACTTGGTACTAGTTATCACCAAGAGTGCTTCTTGTTTATGTATTCATCATATCAAGTATCAATTTTTCATTTCTTGTATTCTTTATGTCAAGTATCAATTCTCATGTGTTTGTATACTCTTGTATTTGTATTTTCTCGTAGTTTAGAAAACTAGAATTCGTGTGTAAACGCTTGTTTGAAAAACCGGTATAAAACATAAGCTTTTCGTAAACCATTTGTGTCAGATAAATCTTGCTTGTAAAATGGTTTATAAATATGTAATTCTTGTATGCTTTGCAAAAAGTGCATGTCTTTCCACCCCGAAAACATTTAGAAAATGTAAAACTGTAAAAAGGTGGGGTTATGAACTCACCTGAATATTCCTGTGCAAAGCTAGCTAATTACGACTTCGCGATGTCGTTTCCAAGGCTTGACTTGCTAGCGTGCATTCTACAATATTCCTAACACGAAATTTCTCATAAGTTTCTAAATCATGCAGTATCTAATATGCGTGTCACCGAGCTCTACCGAATCGTTGACCGAACGATTTGACGGTAAGTTGTTAACTTAATAAAAATGATTAAGTTATACTTGTTAAGTTTCGTACACTATATGTCGAATGTATATGCCGTTTAGGCGTTTGAAATAAATACAAAACTATATTTATTTTTATAAGAACTTCATCGAGTCGTTGAATAGATAAACTGTATCTATTTTGTAAAAGAATTCGTGTGTTTGAAATATATATACATCTATATTTATTTTATAAAACAAGATCGTGTTGTTTGATATTTGAAATAAATATATAAGCTATATTTATTTTATAAAAGCGTTTCTGCGCTTCGATGTTTAAACTAAACATAAATAGTTATGTTTATTTATAAAGGATTTCCGAGTTCGTTGAAATAAATATAATAATAACTATATTTATTTATCGTCAAAATAATTTCCGTATCGTTGTTTTCGTAAGTTGTAAGTTGTTGTCGAAGGAAACTTTATATTTGTATCTCGTAAAAGTCGCTTTATAACAATAGTTGTCGTTTTACAAGAAAAGCACGTTTTTATAATAAAACTCGTTTTATTTTACGGGTTTTTTTTTTCGAAAAACGGGCAGAGTTTCCTCTGTTTTTGGACGATCCCGACATCTAAGTGTCGTTATATTTTCAAGATTCAACAATAAAATCAACGTAATGTAATCAAATATATCTCGTCAAGCATTTCAAAATATAACTAAATTGTAACGAAATGGTTCGAGCTCGTTATCACGTAAAAATTATATAAAAATAATATATCGTAATAAATCGTGCCGTTTACCAAATCCTCCTGTCGAAACGCTAACTCAGTTGACCGAGTCAACTCGGGTTGACCGAGTTGAGTTGACCGAGTAAACCGAACCCGAAACTGAGGCTGTCCCGCACCAAACTGACCCGAACATGCTTGAACCACTGTTGAGCCGAACCCGTCTGTTGACTGAGTTGACTCGGTTGACCGAGTCAACCCAGTCCTGAAATCTGACCCGAAACCTGCTGACTTGTTGACTGAACCGCACCGAGACACCCGAACCTGAACCGAGCCGTGACTGCTTGACCTGGACCTGAACCGCTCTTTGACCCGTGTCTGATGTTGACCGAACAACATTAACCACCCCACCACCCGTGCTGCTACCACAGCCGCTGTGTCTTGCCGGCGACCACCCGAATAAACAATCCGACCGGATAAACGATCCGAATCGGACCTGAAGCCGGTGAACTCGCCGGATTTACGAACAGACCACCGGATAACTGGACCGACCGGCGGTCCGAGACTCCGACCGCCGGTTCCCTATCTCTCTCGGTCTCTCTCTCTCTGAAGCACCGCCGCCGCACTACCACCGATTAATGGTGGTGGTCGCTGAATTTATTAACAGGGGGTGTCGAGTGGGTGTTTGGGTGTAGCCGGAGGTGAGAGACGAAGAGAGGGGTGCGGGTGTCGGCCAGAAAGAGGGGAACCGAGAGAGGAGGTATGGGTGTATGTATGTGTGTGTGGTTGGCCGGAAATACAGCCGGAATTCCGGCTCCGATCATCAGATGAGAAAGAGAGGGGAAGGTTTTGAGGTGTCTGCATTTTCTTGTGTGTGAGTGTTTTAGTTTAGTATGCAGACAAAGGGAAGTTCAAGAGGGTATTAATAGAGTGGGAAGTTTTATTACCTTTCATGTATTCAAATTATATTCAGGTAACATGTTTTACCTCTAGAGATGATATCTTTTGTAAAGATTTCTAAATCTTGTAGGATCTAGTATAGATTTGTCAAGATTTTGTTTAAGATCTTAAGGAAAGATCTAGTATTGTATGTGTAGGTTTAGGCTTGTGGGTGTTGGGCTTGGGCCCAGGGCCCACAAGCCCATATCGTGTGTAAGTGGTCTGTAATTCCTACGGGACCCGATATCGCGACCCAAACTCCCTAAGCATAAAATATTCGTGTAACATCCATATTTCTCGGTGTTGTCAGTATTTGCTTCGGTTTTCGTTCGTTTCCATTCAGCGTTTAGTAGATTTTTCCGCAATTCACCCTCCGCGCACTGTAAAGCCGGTTAGACGTTCCTAGGCACTCCAAGGGCCTAATTAAGCTAATTTGTGCTATAAACACTATTTATTGTCGCGTTAATCGCTTGTTAATCATGTAATTAAGAGCGTAAATTTACCGGTTGTCACAGAATAACTCTCCAATTTGAGCTTGATCGCTTCATATTCACACTTGGCCACGACTAGCTCTTTCTTGGTTTCCTCAATGATATTAATGTAGTTATTAATACCAATTTGTTTGTTGAAAACATTTTTTGTTAATTCAGAAACACTTTTCTTTTGGGTTTCAATAACTGTTTTAAACTCCTTTTCATTGCGAGCTAAGGCCATGTTTCCTCTTTGCAACTTGACAGTTCAACAACTAAACTTTGATTGTGACCGTGAACCGTCTCTGAGTCACGTTTCAATTCAGCTCATTCATGTTTTAGCTTGGCATAATCACTACAAATGCTAGGAGTGGGAGTATCAGAATTTACCTGACTTGAAGAGGCCACGACATTAACCATAAAGGCTGTCTGGTAAGAGAAAGATCCGTCTTCAGAAAAGAACTTCTCCATCTCCTTTGAAGCAATATCAGCCTTCTTGATCATAATAGATTTCTTACTCTTTAACTCCTCAGCTTCTGTTAACAAACTTTCAACATCAGAATCTACACCCTCCTTTACATCTGATTCTGAACAATCATCTCCAACACTCGAGGCTTCCTCATCCGAACTACCATTGTAACCCGAGCTGTCATCACTCTCGGAGAACTCTTCCTTATGCACATGCTTGATATGATTGATAATCTTGGCATAGCATGCATGTCCACCTGGATTGTCACCTCCAAACTGTACGGACCAGTCACACCCTTCATCAGCTTGGACAACTAATGCACGTGTGGTGTTAGAAGGACCCGATTGGTTTGAGTTGGTGGTGTTGGGCTGGTTGTTGACAGTTACTATCCCCCTCTCCTGGTTAGCTTGATTCTGGTTCTGATTGGAAGTACTTGTTTGATTCCTGAAGGGATTTTGATTGGTTTGTTTACTTGGGCGAGTGCACTCACGTTTGAAGGCCCCTTCTCTCCACAGTTAAAGCATGTGACAGCATCTTTGTCAAACCCGTACTTCGTATCCCTTTTACTTTCCAAAGTAGTCTTCCCTGTTCGGCTCATATAATCTTTTGCTCGCCTAACCACGCTTGCAAAAGCCCACTTGATATCCATGAGCTTCATTTCATCCCTATCAATCTGTTGATAATCTTCATTTGTCAGATTTATGTTTCCGATCTGACCTGCAACCAACCCACAGTAAGCATTGACCATCGTGCTTAGAAGCTCCATGTGTTCCTTGGCAACTTCTACATTGACCTTGGGTAGGTTTGAAGTATCAATTTTGGAGGTATTGGGATGTTGTGGTTGAGCAAAGTTGTTACCATAGAATGCTTGTTGAGGCTGAGGTGGAGGGCTAACAACTTGTGGTTGTGGCATCCAAGCACTAGGATCAAATTAAGGTTGAGATTGTGCTTGAGATTGAGATACAGCAGCTTGTGGAGCACCAAAATAGGTACTTGGATCGAATTTGGGCTGTGATTGGACTTGAGGTTGTGGTTGACTTTGAGGAAACCAAGCACTAGGATCGAAAGTCTGACCATACGGCGTTTGAGCACTTCAATTGGACACAAAGGTTGTTTGTATCTTTGGCTGTTGACTTGAACTTGCAATAGGATTAGCAGGATTGATCCCTCCAAAGTAAATTTCTGGATTTTGAGGGACTGAAATTCGTTTCGCTTTCCGGATTTCTTCTTCGTTTTTATTCTCCATCTTTTGAACGAATTCATAGATACTGACAGTATCTAAGACACCTGTATGCTTTAACAGTTCAATAAACGGGCTCCACTTCGGTGGTAAAGCATCAACAAGTGATGCGTGTGAAGTGTCGTTAGTTTTTAATGTTTATGTTAAGCCCTTTTTAACACTTTTTAGCCAAGTTTTAAATTTATAAAACACGATATTTACTAACACTAAACACACATATGGGCAAGTGCACCCATCGTGAGCGTAGTATAGTGTTGGTAAGATACCGAGGTCGTCCAAGGACACATGAGCTTTTAGTACCGGTTTATCCTCAACGTCTAATCAAATCAAAAAGTTTAGAAAAATGTTTTAAACTAAGAAAAATAAAAACTAACTAAAATGCTGAAAAATAAAAAAAAAACAGATAGACAAGATGGATCACTTGGTTCCGACTTGTGTATAGTGTAACCTTTGATTATTTCCGCACTTTTGCACTTGTTTAAGAGATTATCTTAGTTATTGCAGTAGGCCCCTCTTTTGGAGGTGACGTTACCCTCAACCCAGTAGTTTGAGTCAGCAAGGATACAATCCTAAAGGGTCGGATTATTGAAAGATAATTAATTAAGTTATTAATGCAAATTATGGTAGGCCCCTCTTTTAGAGGTGACGTTACCCTCGACTAAGTAGTCTGAGTCAGCAGGGATACATTCCTAAATAGCCGGGTTATAGTATTAATAGTAGTTTAACTTATGAGGGGATCAAAGAGCTTGGACCCCCGCCATCCAATACCGTTAAGTATTGAAGGAGGTCCTACTAAATTTGACCCAGGTCCATTGCAGGACCTCTAAACGCTGAACAATGGAAAGACTCTTACCAAACCGTTCCCTTAACCCCCGACCAGGTAGCCAACATACCTCCATATAGACCGTGGATATATGAATGGTGAAAATCTTTTATTTTATATAGACAGTAAAATAATGTCAAGACACCACGGACAAACGATAAGGAAGAATCACCTTCAACATAAGAAACTAGTTATTAAAGTCATTAATACAAAACCAAGTAAAAAGTGCGAAAAGATTAGAAATAAAAAGTATTACACTAGACACTTGTCTTCACCAAGTGATGTAAGAGGCTTAGAAACATGGCCTTGATTGTCAAGAACTCTTACGATCAATCTTAGATCCTGAGACGACTCACACACTCTATGATGGACAATGGATGATGGTGGTGGATGATGGTGTTATGGTGGTGGTGGGTGGTGGGTGAAGTGTGAGAGAGGTGGTGTGCCAAGGGATGGTTTGAGCTTGAGCCAAGCACTCCTATTTATAGGCTGAACAGAAGCTCGGGCACGGCCCCGTGTCCACATCCTCTCTTTCTTCATTTAATGCAGCTTGTCTTAATTAGTTGACCACGTCCCCGTGTCCGCTGAGCACGACCCCGTGTGCAGAAGAATCTTTGTACTATGAAGATTTGCCTGGATTGTGCGAATCTTATAGTTGACCACGGCCCCGTGTCCGCTGAGCACGGCCCCGTGGTGGGCAATAGAAGCTTCTACCACTTTGTCTTTTCTGCTGACACTTGGGCACGCCCCCGTGCTGGCTGAGCACGGGGCGTGTTCAGTCTTCTGTCTTCTTGTTTTGCTTGGGAAGATGCTGTCGTGGGGTCGGGCATGTCACGTTTGTTCCTTTTCTTGTATTTATGTTAGATTTTGCTGTCTTTTTGTTTCTTTTGTTAATTTGAGCTCATTTAATCCTGAAAATACAAAAGGAAGACAAAAGCACACTTTTTCCAACATTAGTACTAAAAAAGGGTTAGTTTTATGCCACAATTGATGTAATTTATATGTTGCATTTTGCACACATCAAATACCCCCACACTTGAATCTTTACTTGTCCTCAAGCAAAACTCTTTATAATGTGGCTTTACACTCCCAAATGGAATGGGTAGAGAAGAAGGTTTTTGGGCTTGTCATAGAGTGTCGGGATTTCCAAGATTCTTTATTTAGTTTTATTTTTATTTATTTACAATCCTATTCATCATGATTTATTTAAAACTTTTCATAAGATAAATTACTTATTAGGGCATAATATGCCTCTTTAAAATTCTATTTATATACAAGTTCACATACCTCACGGGGATCACTCAACACTCGGCCGAAAATGTATTTTTGTGGATCACTCGAGAGCGACATGGAACTTACTCCTACCATATGCTTGCCAAGCAATCAATCCTCCTCCTTTTTAACTTATATACCTTTGTAAATATCAAGAGGACTTTTTGGGTTAAGGGTTAGGCTTGGGTTAAAGGTAGGTGGTTGGGTTAGTGGTTAGTAGAAAAAGGGCGAAAAGCGTAACAAGCGTCGGTTTTCGCAAGACTTTCCGTTTTTGCAACTTTTATTTTGATGAAGCTATTATTCAAACAAAGTTATTTTTGATAAACTTGTTTGTTTATTTTCTTTTGCTTCATAATCAACATTTTTTTTTGAAAGGTCATACGAAAAACCGAGCTAGTTACTAAAACAAAGGGTTAAAAATGAAAAAGGTTTTGGCGGGTAAAAGGGTGTTTGGTTTGGGTTATGAAATGAAAAGGTTTAGGCTCAAAGGGGCTAACTAGGGGGATTTTGGGTAGGTGGTAAAAAAAAGAAAAATAATGGTGTAGAAATAAAAAAAAAAGTTAGTCCTAATGCCTCCATCATTTACTTACTCGGGTTTAAGTTGGTAAGGACCGGGAATGTATCGTCGTGGCAAGTTCTAGAGTCGTAAGAACCAAGCGGCTATTCACACAAGAAACGAAAAATGAGCATTTAGTTTAATGATATGTAATTGTATGCTCAATAAAGGCTCAAAACTCACTTTTGTGGGAATGGGTTTTTTATGTGATCAAGTATATATAATCACATTTTAACTAAGCTTGTCATGCCTTTTCATAATTTTCTTATGTTGGTTCTTTTTATCACGACGCTATCGGTTGTAAATTTGTAAAAATATAACCTTTTTAGAACTTGAAATTCCCGAATTAAACCTAGACAAGTAAAAAAAATGATTTTTTTTTTAAATTTGGGGTGATTAGCGGTTCCAATACAGTTTTGTGTAAGGCTTGTATTTAGGACTTGCAAGATTCAAGGTTTTAGCATCCCCCCCCCCCCCCCACACTTAAATTACACATTGTCCTCATTGTGTTCCAAAAATAAGTTTTTAGGTTGATTGAATGTTTAGAAAGGTGTGAAAAAGCAAAAATTTTGTATTACTGGGCGCTGAACACCGCCCCGTGTTGTCCGGGCGCGGCCCCGTGTTCAAGTGCCAGTAACAAAATTAAATCAAGAGAAACAGAAGCCTGGACACGGGGGCGTGTTGGGTGAGCACGGCCCGTGTCCAGTTTACCTGAACTGGGTATTTCTGCAGACTGTGCAGCACGGGGCCGTGTTGGGCGGACACGGCCCGTGCCGAACTTACTGTAAACGAAGAATTTTATCGGATGGTCCTGTTTTCTTACATGGGGTACTGGTTCAAGCTTTCCTTGTATCCTTTGTCATCTCAAGTGTGTTTTATTCATTTCAACACCATCCAAACACCAAATTAACTAAAACCATCATTCATTAAGTCATAGAGAGAAATACATAATAGTCCTAAAAATTAAAATACTAGATAGTTAGGTCAAAGAAACACAAGAAATCTAAACCAAGAAGTTCTAGCCTACTACTTATTCTATTAGCAAAATTTCCGAAAAGGTAAATCTTTCAGTTAAATGTGGCTTGACAAACTTCTTTCTCCGGGCATGGGTTCCTCACACGTCGGCGAGCCATTCTTCGATCTCCCTAGGGAGAAGAAAAGCGGGCTCATTAGCATTGGTTTGAGGAGGTGCAACTTCCACCGAGATTTCTTGGAGTTCTTCAAGAGGAGGTTCCGCCGGAATGTCGTCCCAACCGGTAGGATTGTGGATTCCAAGTGCTAGGTTCTAATCCTCTTGAGGGAGGATTGGTTCCATGGGAGGTGTTACAAGAATGTTTAACCTCTGGTGCAAGAGGTTTATTTCTTGAAAACTGTTTTCCAGCCCCACCGAGAGATAATTTATACGGTCTATGAGGACCTCCTCTACCGAAGTCATCTCGTCAAGGGCTTCACGTAGCGCCATCACGTATCTTACGAGAGTTGCTTCAATCGATGGCCTCCTTTCCCTTCGACTGTTTCTGGAGTGCGCAGAAGAGGTTCAACTGTTTTGGCTAGACATTCTACGAAAACAAACCAAAAATAGTTCGTTTTAATGAAACAGTACCACGGACACGGCCCCGTGTTCAACTTTCTGCAGATTTTTAGAACAAGGAATCTTGGAGTTTCAAATTATTTTCCCAACTTATGAAGCTTTTTTTAGCAGAAATAACTTAAAACAATGTTGTGTAACTTATTTTTAACAAGATTCCTTAAACAAAAATTCAACAAACATCACAATAAAGCTTGAAATCAAGCTTTAATGGAGTTGTTGTTGCAAGAAAGATGAAGAAGAAGGTAATGGATAAAAGAGGAAAGGACAAGATGTTTGTTAGAACCTTCTTTTAGAACATACCTAGGATGGTAAGTTAGAAAATCCTTTCAAATCTCTGTCCCTGGATGATCCAAATGTGCAGGATTCTTGGCTGCATTTATAGAAAACGACAGCATGCTGGACATGGCCCCGTGTCGGCTGGACACGGCCCCGTGTGCAGGCAAGATCCTGACACGTTTTGTCCGTATTCTGACAAAAGTCAGAAGGGAATCTTTTGGTGGACACGGGGCGTGTTGACCTGGGCACGGCCCCGTGTCGGAAGGCTGTTTTATGAAGTGTGTGTATTTTTAAGGAACTTTTCCGGATCGGGCGGTTCCTTACTGGATGGAACAACCCCAAAGTGCCTAAGATACATTAATTGCTCTAGATTAAGACGAGAACGCAAGAGGTTGTCGGTAAGGGTGATTCCTATGCTATATGTGGGTGGACAAGTCCAACCCTTTTCCGGGCTCTCGTTAAAGAAGGTGTATGCCGAATCGCTCAGGTCTATGTATGCATCGAACGAAGTCGATGGGGAGTCCTTCACGGCACAATCGACACAGGGACGACTATCGCTCAAGTCCTCACTAGAGTTAGAAGTATCGTCGGAAACAACGAAGTTGTTTGAATGCGGTTCCAACACTTCTTCTTGGCTATTGTCCTGGAAAAGATCATTGAAATCTTTCCTAAGTTCTTTTAACCAATTAAGAATTAGATCTTCTAATTGAAATAATTCATCGAGAAGCATTTCTCCTAGAAAATCTGGTTGGGAGCATTCGAGGGAGAGATAGGGATTATTTTTACTTTCGCCCCTCTTAAGGATACAAGGAAACGATGGGTCTATATAGTGGGGCTTATAATTTAGAAAATAACATTCTAATTCCTTATGGTTACCACCACATAATTGACACCACGTAGTACCATAAGAGTGCCGAAAGTAAAAAGTATCAGTATCACTCATGTTTGTGTCAGAAATTACCAACCGTCGGGATCTTACGGTTCTGTTTTCAGTAATTGAATCTTGGGCACGGGGGCGTGTTGAGTGGGCACGGCCCCGTGTTCAGCTTACTGTCTGACTTAAAACAGGATTGCCAGTTCCAATGATTGGGCACGGGGCGTGTTCAGCGGGCACGGCCCGTGCTGAGTTCTGCAGAAGCTGAAAAACTAAGAAAAATCCTAAAAAAAATGAAAAATAAGAAAAAATGATTAGGCCGTTGATTCCTAACTTTCTTAAAATCCTTGTGTCCCCGGTAACGGCGCCAAAAACTTGATGCGTGTGAAGTGTCGTTAGTTTTTAATGTTTATGTTAAGCCCTTTTTAACACTTTTTAGCAAAGTTTTAAATTTATAAAACACGATATTTACTAACACTAAACACACATATGGGCAAGTGCACCCATCGTGAGCGTAGTATAGTGTTGGTAAGATACCGAGGTCGTCCAAGGACACAAGAGCTTTTAGTACCGGTTTATCCTCAACGTCTAATCAAATCAAAAAGTTTAGAAAAATGTTTTAAACTAAGAAAAATAAAAACTAACTAAAATGCTGAAAAATAAATAAAAACAGATAGACAAGATGAATCACTTGGTTCCGACTCGTGTATAGTGTAACCTTTGATTATTTCCGCACTTTTGCACTTGTTTAAGAGATTATCTTAGTTATTGTAGTAGGCCCCTCTTTTGGAGGTGACGTTACCCTCAACCCAGTAGTTTGAGTCAGCAAGGATACAATCCTAAAGGGTCGGATTATTGAAAGATAATTAATTAAGTTATTAATGTAAATTATGGTAGGCCCCTCTTTTGGAGGTGACGTTACCCTCGACTAAGTAGTCTGAGTCACAGGGATACAGTCCTAAATAACCGGGTTATAGTATTAATAGTAGTTTAACTTATGAGGGGATCAAAGAGCTTGGACCCCCGCCATCCAATACCGTTAAGTATTGAAGGAGGTCCTACTAAATTTGACCCAGGTCCATTGCAGGACCTCTAAACGCTGAACAATGGCAAGACTCTTACCAAACCGTTCCCTTAACCCCCGACCAGGTAGCCAACATACCTCCATATAGACCGTGGAGATATGAATGGTGAAAATCTTTTATTTTATATAGACAGTAACATAATGTCAAGACACCACGGACAAACGATAAGGAAGAATCACCTTCAACATAAGAAACTAGTTATTAAAGTCATTAATACAAAACCAAGTAAAAAGTGCGAAAAGATTAGAAATAAAAAGTATTACACTAGACACTTGTCTTCACCAAGTGATGTAAGAGGCTTAGGCAAACATGGCCTTGATTGTCAAGAACTCTTACGATTAATCTTGGATCCCGAGACGACTCACACACTCTATGATGGACAATGGATGATGGTGGTGGATGATGGTGTTATGGTGGTGGTGGGTGGTGGGTGAAGTGTGAGAGAGGTGGTGTGCCAATGGATGGTTTGAGCTTGAGCCAAGCACTCCTATTTATAGGCTGAACAGAAGCTCGGGCACGGCCCCGTGTCCAGTGGGCACGGCCCCGTGTCCACATCCTCTCTTTCTTCATTTAATGCAACTTGTCTTTATTAGTTGACCGCGTCCCCGTGTCCGCTGAGCACGACCCCGTGTGCAGAAGAATCTTTGTACTATGAAGATTTGCCTGGATTGTGCGAATCTTATAGTTGACCACGGCCCCGTGTCCGCTGAGCACAGCCCCGTGGTGGGCAATAGAAGCTTCTACCACTTTGTCTTTTCTGCTGACACTTGGGCATGCCCCCGTGCTGGCTGAGCACGGGGCGTGTTCAGTCTTCTGTCTTCTTGTTTTGCTTGGGAAGATGCTGTCGTGGGGTCGGGCATGTCACGTTTGTTCCTTTTCTTGTATTTATGTTAGATTTTGCTGTCTTTTTGCTTCTTTTGTTAATTTGAGCTCATTTAATCCTGAAAATACAAAAGGAGGACAAAAGCACACTTTTTCCAACATTAGTACTAAAAAATGGTTAGTTTTATGCCACAATTGATGTAATTTATATATTGCATTTTGCACACATCAGCAAGCCTTGCTACCATTTCTTGCGGAGTTACAATAACCTGGTAAGAAAACATTTCACTTGTCAGATGATAAAACCGAGTTGCCATATCACTTAAAGTTTCGTTTTCAATAAACACAAACGCTTCAAACTTCTTTTTTAATAAATCATGGTGAGTTTTCCTTTTCGCCGCATTCCCTTATCCTCGTGTAACAAGGATGTCCCACAAAGCTTTTTTTGTAGTACAATAAGAGAATTGATGATATATGTCTTTGTGGAGCGCTTACGTGAGTATAGCAAACGCCTTCTTCTCTAAATCGTACGCTTTCTTGTTTTGTTCAGTCATGGTCGCCAATGTTGCGGGATTTGAACCTGCTTCTTCAAGAGCCATGTTATATGCTGTAGTGAAACTTATCCAAAGTTTGGTGTTTTGCCCTAAAATGTACATATGGAAACGACCTTTCCAAGACGGAAAGTCGTTCATGTGGTTGAGCTTTGGAGGACGGTTATTACTACCCGTTTCACTTTCGCTTAGTAACAGGTTTTGAATGTTTTGGTTCTGGTTAGTTACACACGCCCACTGACTTCCTGAAATATGTTGTTGGGGCATCATTTCTTTTACCCACGCCTCTGCAGAGGTTGGATCTATAGCCTTACTCGAGCTACTGCTCCAATCCTAAGGACTCGTACTCATGATTGATATTAGAACAACTGTACCTGATTAAACACTTGAAAAGAGAATGTTAAGATATGTTTGCAAAGCTTTTGTTTAAAATCACAAGGATGTTTGACGAAATCCTGTATGACGAACTCAGAGATTTCTTCCAAAACAAATTTTGACGAAAATAGTGATTTCGTCCAAGACAGACCCTTGACGAAATTAGAGATTTCGTCGAAAATGATTTCGTCTAAATGTAATTTCGTCGACAGTCTGTAAGATATTTTCCAAAATAACAGATCAAATCTTTCTGACACAAAGTTGGTGACACTATTTCAACACAGCATGCTTTATCTGATTTCGAAGCTTCTTTTTCTCAACAACCCATCATCACACATGTACACAATGTCAACATAATATATTATAATTGACAAACACCTTGATTCAAACAACACACAGATCAAATACACATGCATATCAAGAACAGTTTGAATATAATGAAGAACACGATGAATATATGAAGAACACGATGAATATTCTGGCCAAACTTATATTACTAAACACAAGGCAGATCAAACAAGCATATAAATCAAGAACAATATGAATATTCCAAGAACACTATGATGATTCTGGCCAAACTTATCAACAGATAAAATTTTCGAGACCCAAATTTTGCTAAAACTTTCAATAAAAACCCACAATAACATACAAGCATGTAATATAACAAGGTTTCCAAGAAAATTTATAGCAAAACAACACAATGTCAACTGATTTTTGAACTATTTTTCCAAAAAATATGAACTTTTCAAAACAACAATTTCTACAAGTCATTTAAAACAAGCTTGATAAAACAAAACAATGTTTGGTTTTAAACAAGGAAAAGAGCCAAAGAGCCAAGGCTCTGATACCACTTGTAGGTCCGTTTTTCTCGGAGGATCCGATACGTAACCTATCCCTGTTTATCACAAACACGATCGCGGGTGCGGAATCCCCGTGACGATGCAAACCAAACAAAGTAATGCGAAGAACACAGCAAATAATCAAAGATTCACTTGGATTAAAAGGATGAGAACAAACTCCAAACA
Organism: Helianthus tuberosus; assembly: GCA_030545235.1. Lineage (NCBI taxonomy): Eukaryota > Viridiplantae > Streptophyta > Magnoliopsida > Asterales > Asteraceae > Helianthus > Helianthus tuberosus. The sequence continues at coordinate 35,991,813 of CM060383.1, forward strand.
CATACACACAGTGCTTGATCGATAAACTCTCAGTTTGGTTTTCTCTCTATGCTCTCATAAACTAAACTGTGAAACATACTCAGTATATATACTATCCATCGATGAAAACCCATGCGACGAAAACCATGTGTGATGAAATCAGGGATTTCGCCACACACACATATTGATGAAGACAAGGGATTTCGTCATGATGATTCATGACGAAATAGGATTTCGTCATGAGCAAACATGGACAGAAATCACTAAGGCATTGACAGTTTAGCATGATTACACAAACTCTAAACATAATGCACACTAGCATTAGGTTAAGATACAAATACAAAGACAAGACGTCATACCAAATAGGATAGGAGGGTATCCGACTAGGTAGACATAACGGAACATACAGACTCGATAACAAAAGACCATTTAACATACAACGAAACAAGACAAGTTACAGACACATAAATGCACTAACAGTTTGTTAAAAAGAAAGATGGTTCAATGCAAATGTGTATCGATTATAGGGAATTAAATAAGGTTACCATCAAGAATCATTACCCATTACCTATGATTGATGATCTTTTTTATCAACTTCAGGGAGCTAGATATTTCTCTAAGATAGACTTGCGCTTCTGATACCATCAGCTGAAGGTACAGGAAGAAGACATACCTAAAACTGCTTTCAGGACTAGGTATGGACACTACGAATTTACAGTCATGCCATTTGTACTAACTAATGCTCCTACAGCGTTCATGGACATGATGAATAGAATTTGTAACCCGTATTTGGATAAATTTGTAACTGTCTTCATCGATGATATACTTATTTATTCCAAAAACCAAGACGAGCATTGTAAGCACCTGCATGCCCTCTTAACTTTGTTAAGAAAGGAAAAACTTTACGCCAAATTCTCGAAGTGTGAATTTTGGCTACAAGAGGTACAATTTTTAGGACACATGGTGAATCACGAAGGCATTCACGTGGATCCCTCCAAGATAGAGGCGATCACAAATTGGAAGATCCCACAATCAGCAACTGAAGTTAGGAGTTTTCTAGGATTAGCTGGATATTATAGGCGATTCATTAAAGACTTTTCTAAGATAGTTGTTCTACTAACTAAGCTAACCTGTAAAGTAGTTAAGTTTGAATGGGGACCTAAGCAAGAAGAGGCCTTTAGGATTTTAAAGCAAAGATTAACAAATGCCTCAATTCTAGCCTTGCCTGATGGAACCGAAGATTTTGAAGTCTTCTGCGACGCTTCTAAGTTGGGACTAGGATGTGTGCTAATGCAACGCAAAAAGGTAATTGCATATGCATCAAGGCAATTAAAGAAGCACGAAGAAAATTATACAACTCATGATTTAGAATTAGGAGCAATAATTTTTGCCCTTAAAATTTGGAGACATTATCTGTATGGGAGTAAGTTTACAGTCTATACAGATCATAAAAGTTTAAGATACATATTTGGGCAAAAAGAATTAAACATGAGGCAAAGAAGATGGATGGAAATACTAAGTGACTACGACTGTGATATTCAATATCACGAAGGGAAGGCAAATGTAGTAGCAGATGCCTTGAGTCGTAAGTATCATGAAAAACAAAGGCGAGTTCGTGCTCTTAGATTAAATCTCCAATTAGATTTAATTGAACAACTGAAGAACGTTCAAGAAATGGCAATCAAGGGTGATGCTGAAGGAATGAAAGGACGGATAAAGGAATTAGAACAAGGGACTGATGGAATTTGGAGATTCCATAAGAAAAAGATTTGGGTACCTAAGCAAGGAGATTTACGAGATAAAATTTTAGAGGAAGCCCATAAATCTAGGTATACCATGAACCCTGGTTTTCTGTCTCGCGGCATCCGAACCGGGAAACTGGGTTGGGGGTCGTGACAACTGGTGGGGATGCATTTTTGCCTTGTGGACCTGCCAGCTTGTATGATCCCCATTTGTGGGCTTCAAGGATAGTGTATGGCCCTTCCCACTTAGGGCCAAGCTTTCCTTAGCTTTTTTTCTTGTTGACCTCATTGTTTCGAAGCACAAGGTCCCCAGGCTTGAAGCGTTCATGCTTCACCCATGTATTGTAATATGATTCCATGTTTTGCTTGTATCTTGCTTTTTGTATGGCTGCTAGATCACGAGCCTCTTCGAGCAGTTCAAAATTCAACACTGCCTCTTTCTTATTTGACTCGAGGTCGATGTTGAAAGTTCTTTGTGTTGTTACTCCAATTTCAGCTGGGATTACAGCCTCTAATCCAAACACTAGGCTGTATGGTGTTTTCTTGTGGCTCGTCTTCTCGGTTGTTCGAATTTCCCATAGCACATTGGGAAGTTCTTCGAGCCAGTTGTTGTCGTATCTTCCTAATCGAGATTTAATCCCTTCAACAATGCTGCGGTTTGTCCTATCAACCTGGCCATTGGATTGTGGGTAAGCTACCGAGCTGAATACTTGAGTTATTCTGAACTCCTTACACCAAGAGCTAGATGGCTTCTCGGCAAACTACTTCCTGTATTCCGTGACTAGTACCCCTGGGAGCCCAAAATGATAGATTATGCTTTCCTAAATGAAATTAGTGACCTGTTTCCCAGAGATTTTTGCCAATGGTTTTACTTCTGGCCACTTGGTGAAGTAATCCACGGCTACCAATAAGAGCTTGACTCCTCCTTTGGCTGGGGGAATGGACCAACAATGTTCATTCCCTACTTCTGAAATGGCCAAGACGAGGATAAGGGAATGGGGTCATGTTTGGGGCTTTTGGGTACCAGAGCATGTAACTGACAAGCTTCACATTTTCGCAGTTGTTCGGAGGTATCTCGATGCATGGAAGGCCAAAAGTGTCCGAGGTTCATCAACTTTGACTTTACCGATCTTGGGCCACAGCGAGCCCCATGTATCCCTTCGTGAACCACTTTGATCAGATATTGGCTTTGTTCTGGGCCAACGCATCGAAGTAGTGGTGCAAGGTATCCTTTTTGTAAAGGATATCCCCTTGTAACACATACTACCTTGACTTGATACGAACCCTTTTAGCCTCTGGCTGATCATCAGGTAATTCATCATTTTTGAGGAACTTTTCAATGGGAGTCATCCAATTTGGCCCTTCTTCAGTGATTACATCTTGAAATTCAAGTTTTTAGATGGATGGGGTTTTTAATACCTCAACTAGTACCTTCTTGGTGAGGTGGGCAAACGTAAGAGATGCAAGCTTGCTTAGTGCATCAGCTCTTTTGTTTTGAGATCTTGGAACTTATTTGATGGCACATGTTTAAAATGTGTTCATCAATTCCTTTGATTTCTCTCGGTACTTATTCATGTTTGGTTCTTTTGCTATGTAGCTGTTATTGTCTTGGTTTGAGAGAGTCTGTGAGAACTTAAAGCTTTTGAACCCGTATTTGTTTGGCTAGCTTCAGCCCAACGATTAATGCTTCGTACTCGGCTTCATTATTGGTAGTCTAAAATTCAAGCCGAAGAGCATATATGAATTCTAACCCTTCAGGGTTAATTAAAACTAGCCCAGCCCCTGACCCTTCGATATTGGAAACCCCATCGGTAAAAAGCTTCCAGGTTTCAGGGTCAGACGGTTCAGCAGTAGTTGTGTTAACTTTCGTTATGACTTCTTTAGGGATTTTTATGATGAAGTTAGCTAGGACTTGGGCTTTGACAGCTTTTCTTAGGACATAGGTGATTTTGTGTTCACCTAGTTTCACAACCCATTTGCCTAATCGTCTGGAATTTTCTTGTTTTTCAAGCATATTCTTAATAGGTTAGTCAGTGATCACTTGTATTGGGTGTGACTGAAAGTACCTTCGAAGCCTACTAGTTGTTTGGACTAGGGCTAGAGCAAGTTTTTTCAAACAAGGATATTTGATTTCTGCTACTTTTGAAGTTTTTGAAAAAGTAAACGGGTATCTGAACTTTGTTTCGTTCAATGATCAGAGCCGTACTTATGGCCTTTTCAGCAATCGAAAGGTAGATAGAGATCGTTCCTCCTGTTTCCAGAGCCAAAATGGCTGGGAGTGAAGCCAAGTGTTATTTCATTTGGTTGAAGGCTTCCTTTTGAGGTAAAACGATTCAAAGCTGTAAGCTTTCCATCGAAAGTTTTTCTTGTTAGCACATCCCTTGAGGGTTGGCTTTTATGCTTTATTTCCCTGCGATGTGCCCTACAAACTTGCCTTCTTCAAAACCAAACGAGCACTTGACTGGATTAAGCTTCATGTTGATCTTTCTCGAGTTTTGGAAAGTTTCTTGTATGTCATTGAGCATTTGGTATTCCGTTTTTCTCTTGATCACCAAATCTTCAACATAAGCTTCTATATTCTTGCCAATTTTTTCGGTAAACGCTTTATCAACCAGGCGTTGATAAGTGGCACCTGCATTTCTTAAACCAAAAGGCATTTTTTGATAGCAAAATATACCTTTATCAGTGTGTAATGCGGTTTTTTCTTCGTCTTCTTCTTTCATTAGGATCTGATGGTAACCATTTTAGGCGTCAAGAAGACACTTGAATGGGAAGCTTGTGAGCGAGTTAACCTTGAGGTCTATCTGGGGCAGCGTGTAGCAATCCTTTAGGCATGCTTTGTTCAAGTCTTTAAAATCAATACATATTCTCCAATACTTGTCGGGTTTTCGAACCATTACCGGATTGGCCACCCATGATTGATACTTGACCTCTCGAAGGATTCCGGCTAGAACAAGCTTTTCCATCTCTTGGCACTCTGCAAGGCTTCTTTCAGGGGCTTGACTTCGTTTCTTTTGTATAATGGGCTTAACATCATGTGGGATTCATAACTCATGTTCAACAATGCTACGAGGGATGTCGGTCATATCTTCCGGGCACCAAGCAAAGATATAGTGCAAGAGCAGCTTTTCAAGGTATGCGAGTGTTTCATTGGAAAGGTTAGTGTTTACCCTTATCCCCTATTGAGGATATTTTGGGTTTATTTCCAACCCTTGTTCATCGTCTTCGTCCTTTCTTGAGCTTTCCCCTTCAACCACAAAAGATTATTGGGTAGGTTGAAGGGTTGCTATCCCTTTTTCAGTGGGAAACTTCATAGTGCCTTGACCAACTGAAACTGCCATTCCGAACACACTTTGCCCTGGCCTTCCTATGATAATATCATAGTTGGAAGGGATATTGATCACCGCAAAAGTGATTTGTTTGGTTCGTCCCTTTGTTATCTCACTGGACAAATATTAAGGGTAATTTGGCCTAAAGGCTTGATAGGTATGTCTGTGATACCTTCGATGGAGGATTCAGACTGTTGAAGCTTTAAATGTTCATCGTTGCTGAGAGGGTTAAAGCATTTCTCAAACATGATTTTGGTGGTTGAACCGGTGTCAATGTAAGCCTTTTGTGTCTTGATGGTTCCTATGTTAGATTCCATCACCAGAGGGTTTGAAAGCAACTCTCCTTTCGGTGGTGGGAAGCAAACATATTGACGTTCCCATGCCTTGAAATGATGGCGTTTGTGGGAAGCTTTGTTTTCAAGGTCGACCATGTTCACTTCCTACTTTTTTTTTTCTTTAACCATCTTGTCTTTGACCTCTTTAACCAAGTGAGCCAGTTCGGACTTGATGGCTTTTTCGATCCTCTTTTTGAGTTGGAAGCAATCATTGGTATGGTGTCCTTTCTATTCGTGAAACTCACAATACAGACTTGATCTTTCCAATCTTTTGTTTTTTGGCAAAGGTTGAGGAGGGCGGAAGCTGTGTTTTACCTCTTCGGTTGCCAAGATCTCTTGTGGAGTCTTGGTTAAGGCTGTAAAGTTTATGGTTTTTTCTCGGCTTAGAGGGTTCCGGCCTTCAGGCCTTCAGGAATCTGAACCTTTGAACCGTTTGTCATAAGAGCCATACTGGAAGCTCCAGTTAAGAGTTCTCTTTTTTTTTTCTTTGATGTCTACAGCTTATTCTCCTCGAATGTGGGCTTCAGCCCTTTTGAGTGCTTCTTCAAGGGTTTTGGGCAGGCATTTATTGAAGTCTCTTGTGAGACATTTGGAATTTAGCATTCATGAACCCTGCAACCCTAATCTTTTCATCGGCGTAAGTTAAACATTCCTTCATGTACCTTTCGATGAAGTCTCTGAGAATTTCATCATCACGTTGTTTGATCTGGAAGATTATCGTGACGTCCTTGACATACTTCCATTGTTATGGGAAACCTTTGCTAAGATCGTCAAAGGTCTGAATGCTTCGTTTAGGAAGGTCATTGAACTATATGCGTGAAGACCCTTCAAGGGTTTGCATGAACATGAGACAACATTCGGGGTTGGGCCATTTTTCAATTCTTGCAGCCCCGACGAAGATTTGGAGGTGGTCTTCAGTACCGTGATAGCATCTTTATCTGGGTTTGAAACTCGTAATCAATAATTTGTTAAGAGAAGCAAGACAAGTTGTTGGGCTTGTAAGGTTTTGAGAGGTCTTCTACTACCCTTGAAGCTGGGTTATCGCTTGAGGTACCCTGGTGAGTGGTTGGCTCTTGATTGATGAAGTGCTGCAAAGGAAATTGTGTCATCAGATAGGGCATAAGGTTAAAGCCTTGAAGGCTCTCTGATAGTACTGTATAAGGCATTCCCATGGATGAGTTTATGACCGCACCTCGAGCCAAAGGTAGGGTGGCCATGGCTTGTTCCCACGAAGTAGCAACAGGAGGGGGAACACTTGAAGATGGTGACTGCCATAATTGATCAAGAGTGGTTTCATGCCCAATAGGTGCATCGGTTGTAACAGGTTGGGAGGTAAATAAGGGAAAAGTGGTTGGACTTGGCCTCCCAAAAGCTCAAGGGCTTGAGTGGTTGGTCTGTCACACTAGGACCAGCTTCAAGGTAAGATGTGGCTGAACGTGAGCTGCTAAAAGGAAGAGATGGAGGGCCAGGTGATAATGAGGGTTCAGAATCCTCATAATTTAGTCTTATTCTCATATCTTTTTCCCTTTCTAGGCTCACATGCTAGTTGAGAAAAGATCTCAGTTGTAATAAATTTCTAGCTACTCCCTCGGGTGTTAGATCTATGTGTTCCGGTGTACGCATTGCACCGATTGAGGAGATGCAACCCCTGATCAAGATGGGTTGGCATTTAAAAAGAAGTGAACTATAGGAACATAGTCCCCGTTGGAGTACTTCCGGTAGTAGAGAAAGGTGACCAGAGTTTGGTGTTAAATCGGTGTTGTTAGGCTCCTGATTTACCTCGCCGGGAGATTAGCTTTCAGACATGATGTAAAGAGAAAATGGAGCTACACAGCTGGTCTTTAAGATAAAGTAAGCGGCGTAGCCCCACGGTGGGTGCCATCTTGTTGTTACAACAAATACAAGACCAAGGCCTGTAGCGATATCTCCGGGGTAAAAGGGTTCAAAGATTCGATTAGCCTAACGCAGGTCGTGGGGTCCCCCCACGTTTATAGCACGTGGAGGTGGATCACTTTGTTATTATTCACTTTGAATTCTGGATTGAAGGATGTTCAACCCATAATGTCTATGTTAAGTGAAATAATATTGTAGTGAGCCGAGAATAGAACAAGCATGGGGCAAGTTCTAGAAAGGAGAAGTAAGATCAGAGATCAAGGGTGATCTGAGTTGAGTTGGAATGCCCCTCCTGAATGACAAGAGACTGTGATTCATAGGGAAATGATCTTCTATAAGAGGAAGCCTTTGACCAGTGATCCTTGACTACAGTGAGGGACTTGCCCATTTTGAAAGGTTGAAGGGTTTGGACCTGCGGGTAAAAGAGTGTGCTCTCCCACATGCTCTGGTTGCGGCTGGGTAGGAGGATTCACACGCAAAGGGTGATGTGACAAGGCTGTGACTTGTCTTTTTTACTGTTCATGACAGCTAACCATTTCCGAACCTTTTAACCTTTTAAGTTGTTGTGTACTCTAATAAGTTTATTAAGGTTTGAGCTACCCACGTCATCGGTGATAGAAGATCTACATAAGCGGTGACGAATCTACGAAATTTGGTCAGTGGGTACCAAGGGTCATGTCAAAACACGTTGGGTCAAAATAGAGTTAAGCCAAAATGGGTCGGGTCAAAAGCAGAAGGTACAATCAAAATATATGTTAAGTGGTTGTTTGCGCATCATTAAGGTTGTTTTATCTCTTTATTAGTATTTTTTTTATCCTTCCAAGGAAGGTACATTTAGTAGTACCACTATAAATATTTCCTGAAAATAAAAACATTTAGTGATAAAACAACAGGCACCAATACGATAAAACTATTAACGATGACAACAAATGATCATTGTTGCTAAAAGTTGTATGTTCTATGTTCTATATCTTGACGACTAAACATGTTTTAATGAAAAATTTTAATACATGATTAATATACAGTTCTATCATTTTTACTAAGTTTACTCTAGTAAACAAACATTTATCGTAACACATTAACTTTAAATATTTTTAAATGGTATTGTCATCAAATTTACACATTAGGAAACTAGAACTAACACCAACACACCTATGTTTTCCATGGAGGCATGAACTCTAATTTTGCCATTTTTCACATAATCCCATTTGAAAATTTGTAAATAACCAATTATCAAGTAGACATGCAAAAAGTTAAATTCTTAATAACCTAAATTGTGTATAAACCACATTTATTAAACAATATTTAGTAAAAATTATATAATCATATGTATTACAATGGTTACACAAAAAAACTATCAAACTATTATAAACATGTTTTTCTTATCTCTCCATATAAATTGACACATCTTTATGTTGCGTGAAAAAGGAACTAAAATAGTACTTACATTAACCAACTTTGAGCATTGATATCTCATTCATTTTAGTTCAGAGTTAGGCATGGTTTGGTTCGTTGTAAAGCCTTTATTTAATACAATTTATATGATCATAGATGACAAACCCACAAAATAGTACTTACATACATATTAACCAAAGTATAATATAAAAATATTCGTCTAAAGTTTGAGAAAAAAACACACATTTACACTTAGTGAAAGTACACCTATTTTCACCCTTTTATCCAACACCTACAAATACATATTTTTACTCACAAAATTTCGGTTTGGAAACTATGATAAGCGCATGGATAATGGATCGACCATGAGAGTAAAAGACTCTCACAAATCGATCAGTGTAAAAATTTACGTAAATCGGATTGTGAACTTGTTTCATACATTGATTGCGAACATACTCACATGTATACAGATTGTGTGATAGAATTTACACATATATGGTGTGGTGATAAAAGATATACATAAGCGGTGACGAATCAAGCAAATTTGGTCAGTGGGTACCAAATGGGCCATGTCAGAACGCGTTGGGTCAAAATAGAGTCAAGCCAAAACAGGTCTGGTCAAAAGCAGAAGGTACAATCAAAATATATGTTAAGTGGTTGCTCGACCATCATTAGGTTGTTTTATCTCTTTGATATTTCAAATCCTATTTAAGGTATGTTTGGCAAAAGTAGCTAGTGGTTGAAAGCTGATGGCTGGTAGCTAGTAGCTGTAGCTTTTTAGATATATTTAGGTGTTTGACAGAGTAGTTTGAGCTTTTAATAAATTGTATAAAATGACCAAAATGAACATAACTAAAAAACATAATACGAAATGTAACCATTCACCGAATAAATTATTTTCTTAAGTTTCCAAGTTTTCTAGATTAGAAGGTCCGAAGAAATTATTACCGCCCTCAACATTGTCATCCTCAAGGTTCTCAACATGCACCTCATTGAATGTAGTTGGATCCATAGAGGGTGCCACACAATTTTCCCCACTAGTAACCGCATCTCCAAATAACTGATACCGCTCTTCTTGTAGTTGTATAGATGGTTGATTATTTTGAATTGCTAGAACTTTTGAGTTTTCCAACCCAATATAATGGTGAATCTTCAGTTATCATTATGACTGGAATATTATACGGTATTTAAATGTTAAATGAGTTATATTATGTCACCTGAAATTTTCTTTTCCACCATTCATCTGGATAATTAAGTTGCTTATTACTTTCGTTCCAACCTAGACTAGTCTCTCCGTTCTTAAGTGACTTTCAAAGGTTGTACAATTTTCTCATACCGTCATACTTGTTCTTCATAGCTTTGTCACTGACAAATTTATGATTTATAATCTTTTCAAACTCTGGCTGAAGAGAAACTTATTTGAATGGGGAAGTTCGACCATGCTTCGTGATATATTTGTTTAAGAACCGACATAATTCTAATACCATTCCTTTTGTCCAACTTTCTCTTTTTCATTTCTCCTTTTTAGAGTCCATCTAACAACTTGAATATTGTTTACAATTTAATATAATAGTTAAATTAATTTTAAACAATCTAATCTAGATAGGTCAATTTGTGTTTAATTATATTATTACTAATAAACTAAAGATGAATTAAATGCAAATCAAACAATTAATTGAAAGTCACTTTATGCAATATATATATATGAAACAGTGTTGATCGAAACTAATCAAATAATCATTGTATATTAATCAACCAAGATATTCTTTATACACACAACAAGTTCCAGTAATCGATAAAGTCAACATTTTCACGTGAAAGAGAAGAGATAACGTACCAGAAAAACGGTGATGAAGGGGACATTCAAAGAAGAACGTATGGGAACAACAGCATATGAAGATCGTGTATATATAATCAAAGAATTTGTTTAAAAGATAACTAAGGATTTGATTTTTCGTTATCTTTAGAAAAAAATTTAAAAAAGTTGGTGCATTAAAAAGTTCATTATCTTTAGAGATTAAAATAGTCATTTTTTTCCCTAAAAGCTTGCAGCTCCTTCTAAACGCTACTAGTAGGAGCGTTCAACCAAAAACTTCAAGCTCCTAACATAAAAGTTTCAAGCTCATTCGACCAAAGAAGGCTTTTTATTGAGTATGAGCTTTTTGTTAAAAAGATTAAAGCTAAAAGCTCCTAAAAATTTCATGCTAAACATACCCTTAATATAATTAATAAGAAACAATAGTTGCAATTCTTGAATTGTAAAAACATACCCTTAATATGATTAATAAGTAACAATAGTTGCAATTCTTGAATTGTAAAGATTTCTGGCGCAATATTAGGAGAGTGCATGCTTTGAAACAAGGGGTCTTGAGGCCGGAATAATTTGAATCAATTGGTATCTTGAGTTCTCACATTGGTAGTTGAGAGAAGCCGAAAAGGGTGAAACCCAACATTTACGGTAACCAGGTGAGGATTTGTAAGGCTACAGTACATGGTATGGTGCCCATCCTTCATTGAAGGATGATCCGCCACCTAGGCGTCACATTATAGTCCTCCCAAGGATGTTTCATCCCCCAAATTTAGTGGAAATGGGAGGATCATCCTAGATGATCCTACCCCACCACTTTTTTATTTTTTATTTTTTTAATCTTCCACTTTTTTTAACATTTAACAAATAAATTAACAAAATATTTTCATTAATATTAATAAACAATACATAAACTTAAAAAAAACATAAACTTAAAAAAAAAACATAGACTAAAAAAAACATAAACTAAAAAAAACAAAAACTTAAAAAAAATCCTAATATATTAAAAAAAGCTACTAGTCTTCGTCCTGCATGTTGTCGTCTGGTTCGTTTTGAGCGTTGTTCCAAATGTACTCCACCAAGTCCGCTTGTAGGTTATGATGTGTGTACTCGTTACGTAGAGAGAACATGTTCAAATCTTGTTGTTCCGCACTAACTGGAACAGAATTTTGAGGTAGACTCGTTTTCGTCGTACTCGCATATCGCTCTACCTTCGTCTTCAATGACCATGTTAAGAAGGATGATACAAGCGTACATAATGTGTCCTAACCTCTTTGGTGTAGCCGAACGTGCTGGATGTTCAATGATATGCCATTTTTTGTAGAACACCAAAAGCCCGTTCAATATCTTTTCTCGCACCCTCTTGATACTTCGCAATTTTTTTTCTTTTTTCGTCTGTCGGGTGCGGAATAGTTTTAATGATTGTCGAGTACGTTGGGTATATTCCATCTGCTAGGTAGTAACCTCGCCTGTATTCCACCCCCGAAACTGTAAAACTTGTGTCTGGACCTGTTCCCGCCACTACATCGTCAAATATATGTGACTGTATATGATATTAAGGTCATTGAGCGAACCAGGTAGACCAAAAAAAATGCCAGATCCATAGATCCTGTGACGCAACAGCCTCTAGAATAATAGTCGGATGTCCATGATCTCCCCTAGTATACTGACCTTGCCATGCAGTTGGGCAGTTCTGCCACGGCCAGTGCATGCAATCAATGCTCCCGAGCATTCCTGGGAAACCATGTCTCTGTTAGTGTGCTTGATATAATTTTTGAACGTCGTTTGCGTTCGGTCTCCGCATGTATCTTTTGCTATATAATTTGACAACCCATTCACAAAACTTGTGCAAACATAGACGTGCGGTTCTTTCGGACATCCTTAAATACTCGTCTAATGCATCGGGTGCGTAACCGTATGCCAGTTGGCGAATGGCCGACGTACATTTTTGTAAATTACTGAAACCCCTTTGCCCCCTAGAGTCGTATCGCAGTGTAAAAAACGGATCAGACTGGGCCATGTCGCCTGTGATACGTAAAAAAAGTCGACGACTCATGCGGAACCGACGTCGAAACATCCCGTCTGTGTACACGGGTTCGTCGGAAAAATAATCGGCTACTAGTTTATCGTGGGCGGGCTATACATTTAGAACGAAAAATATATGAAATTAATTATAAAATACATTTTCAAATCTATATAAAACATACGGAAAAAATAGTAAAGTACCTTCTTGGTCTCGGTTTAATTTTGCTTGTCTAGTTAGCCGTTGGGACGACGCTTCATCACCTGCCATGAAGACCTGAGCCGCGTTCATAATCATGTTTTCCATAAATGCGTAATTCTCTTCCGAAGATGATGAATACAACGTAGACGAAGAAGATGAAGAAATGGAAGAAGGTGAAGTCATGGTAATTTTTGAGAGAGAGATGGGGTGGTAGTGTGTAAAAAATGGTATAAAAAATGTTGAGTTTATATAAAAAGGGAAGAGTGTTTATAAAATGTGCGAGAGATATGAGATTGTAGTGGGTGAAAAGGTGTGAAAAATAGTGTAAAAGAGGTGAGTATTTATAAAAGTGGGAGTGAATTTGGTATTAATTTTAAAAATGGCCGTTGGTTTTTTAAATGAAAAATTTAATTTAATTTTTTTATTCAAACGGTCACATTATCATCGGTCCCCACACTCTTTTGTCCTTTAGTGCCGTCTCAAACGTCTTCCTCTAGACGGTGAGGACGAGGACGATCCTGGGCGGCACGGTATTAGGACCGTCGCCGGTCCTGGACGGAGGGAACGTCCCCAATACCTCATAGCCTAAGCAAATTACATTTGAGGATTTATAGTTTGACTATTCAACCTTAGAATTTGGGATTATTGGGACTTGTGGGGTGTTTGCTACAAAAACACAAGTGTGTCTTACTTGAGTTATTAAAATATTGAGATCTTTTACACTCATTAGTTAAACATAAAAGTGGGTGCCTTAGCTAGGGGTGTAAAAAAGATTATTATAATTTTATTGAATGATATTTATTTTTATGCTGTTAGAAAAAGTTATAAAGACAAACTGAACTTAAGGGAACAAAAGTGAACTATGACTAAAGTTATTTCCTGAAAATAAAGTGAACAATGACTAAAGTTATTTCCTGAAAATAAGAGTATTTATAGACTCTAATTTTGCCATTTCTCAAATAACCAAATGCATAAACAACTATCAGATAGACATGCAAAAAAACTGATTTCTCAATCACCTAAATTGTGTATAAACCACATTTATTAGACAATATATTTAATACAAAGTATATGATCATATGTGATACAATAACACAAAAAAATTCAAAAACATATCTTTCTTATCTCTTTCCAGCTCCCTGCTGGTTTGTTTTAATGAAATTGCCTTCCAAAAAAAAAAAACATAAATTGACCCTTCTTTATGTTGCGTGAAAAAGGAACTAAAATTAATAAATGAAATGACAAAACACCTACAAACAATGCAATTGAAGACAACCTCAAAACAAAATTTCAACCAAAATTGATGAAAGATATAAAAAGTCCACATCCACATGAATGAAATGGACAATTTTACACTCATCAACTCAACCTTGTCCCCCCATTCATTGCCATGATGACAAGAAAGGTATGCGACCCAGAATTCCAGGACCATCCAACCAGCAGTTACAGTTGTGTAAGAAATTTGCAATCTTGATCATCATCCTTCTATCCCCATCTATAAAAATGTTATCTTTTATCAAAAAAGATTGAAGATTTCCTGTTTGGTGGTCCTAAAGATTGAAGGGTTTGTTTTATTTCTGTTGGTTGAGAAGAACCCTTCTAGGGTTTGAGGTAATTCAAAGTTTAAATCTTTCTTTATTGTATTTTTGTGAAGAACCCTTAGAGGGTTTAGTGTCTTATTTTGTTGAGAACTTATATCTGAATTTTGATTTTTATGTTTCTTGTGGTATTGGGGATTTTATATTCTGTTTGCTGATTATGCTCTGTTTTACTGTCCAAATGTCCAGTTATGAAAATAATCAAATTATGAGTGAAAATTGCATATAAAATTTAGAAAGTGAAATCAAGAACAATAAAAACTCAGTGATGAAGTTTATGAAGCTTGGTTCTAGACCTGATGTTTTCTACAGTTCAAATGGTGTAAGGTAAGCAAAAGTTAAGATTTTTATATGTTTTTTATATTAATTTAAATTAAAATTATAACCTTTTTGGGTTTGTTGAATTTTTGGCACAAGATGAGGATATTACTGTCTGATTTCAGGTCAATTTCCTCTGAGGTTGGTACTGATCTTATAATCCAAGTGAATGAAACAAGATTTTTGCTTCACAAGGTGATTGCTTTTTTTTTTTTTTAATTTTCATAAAGTTCAGCATTTTTATGTTTTTTTTTTTTTAATAAAAGTTTGTAGCTTGATCACACAAAAGGGTTGTTGAATTTGATGAAATAATAAGATGAAACCAAGTCAAATGCTTGTTTGTTTTGTTATTATTATTTTTTTTCATTTTGTCATGATTCTTGATACTCTGTTTTCCACTTTCAGTTTCCGCTTCTATCAAAATGCTTGAAGTTACAGAGACTTTGTTCTGAGAACACCGAATCCTCAAAACCTCAAATAGTCGAACTCTCCGATTTCCCTGGTGGCGTCAAGGCCTTCGAATTATGTGCGAAATTCTGCTATGGAATCACAATCACTCTTAGTGCGTACAATATCGTGTCAGCTCGTTGTGCAGCGAAATACCTTCAAATGACAGAAGATGTTGAAAAGGGCAATTTAGTCCATAAACTAGAAGTATTCTTCAATTCTTGCATTCTCAATGGTTGGAAAGATTGCATTGTGACTCTTCAAACCACAAAGCCATTCCAATTATGGTCAGAAGAATTAGGGATTACAAGCCGTTGTATCGAATCACTTGTGTCAAAAGTCGTTTCTAACCCTATGAAGGTTATATCAGACAACCGTTCGAATCAAAAGGGGGACATAGAAGAAGTTCGTTCAGCGAAAAGATGGTGGGGCGACTCGCTTTCAGAATTACGGATCGATCTTTATTGGAGAACAATGGCAGCGCTTAAATCGGGCGGGAAAGTGCCGCCTAATCGTATCGGCGCTTCTTTGAAAATCTACACTTCAAAATGGCTTCCGAAAATTTCAAGAAAACTCGAAAACGGGTCGGGTTTGAATAGCGGATCGGATCCTTCAAGTTCAAATAGCAGACTGCTTTTAGAATCTATAATTACCTTACTCCCAACTGAACGAAATGCGGTTTCTTGTAGCTTTTTGCTCAAACTATTAAAGGCGGTCAACGTATTGCAAGCTTCGGGTTCTTCAAAACTAGAATTGGCAAGAAGGGTTGCCCTTCAATTGGATGAAGCAAAAGTTTGTGATTTGATGATTCCGTCTGTGTCAAACGGTAGTGATACGATATACGACGTTGACGTATTTTTGAAGATCTTGGAGCAGTTCATGTTGCAAAGTCGAAGTCAACAGACAAGTTCTTCATCAGCGTTAAATAGTTCGATGATTAGAGTATCAAAACTTGTTGATGGATATTTGCAAGAGATTGCTAGAGATGTGAATGTACCATTGTCGAAGTTCATTGCGTTGATCGAAGCTGTTCCTGGACTCGCAAGGCTGAAGCATGATGATCTTTACAGAGCCATTGACATATATCTTAAGGTAATCAAAGTGGTCCAAAATTTTGATTTTTCTTTATAAATATTATTAAGCTTGTCAGTTTGTGAATGTTCACAAACTATTCATGAACACATACCGAATGAGATTTTCTGTTCGTGTTCGTTCATTATGGAAATGAAAGTGTTCGTGTTCGTTCGTTCATTTGTTAATTTTAGGCAATGAATGCAAACGAACGTTCATGAAAACAAATGAACACAAAAAAACACAAAAAAGCGTTCATGAACAGAAATGAACATATATTACATAGATCCACCATAATATATTAACCTAATATATGTTAAGTAAAATACAACACTAATATCTATTAAATATTTTATTAGTGGGGAACGATTATAAATGAACATGTTCACGAACATAAATGAACGAACGCGGCCTTTGTTCATGTTTGTTCATTTAACCTAACGAACAAAATTTCCTGTTCGTGTTCGTTCAGTTATTAAACGAATGAACACAAACGAACTTCCCACCAACGGTTCACGAACTGTTCGCTGAACGTTCGCTTCGTTTGCAGCCCTACCTTCTAACACTGATTAATTTGTTTTTTATTTGAAATTGACTTTTTGGTCAACCAGACACACCCGATCCTAAACAAAAGAGAAAGGAAGGATCTTTGTCGAACACTCGACTGCAAAAAACTATCTTTGGAAGCATGCATGCATGCAGCACAAAATGAGTTGCTGCCATCAAGGGTTGTGGTGCAAGTCCTGTTCTCTGAACAAACCCGAGCTGCAATGGCTGGTGGTCAGTTCGCCGGGCTGCCCAGCAACATCAAGGCGTTATTAGCTGCCAAAGGTACTGCACCAAGCGGTCCAAGCACACCTGGTTCACTAGCCACCACCACACGCACACCAAGACCACAGGATAAATGGCTCAAGTCACCAAACCCAAGTGTTTCTAGATCAAGGATGAAACTAGATGCAGATGATAAGTCAGGTGATGGGTCTTTGAAGGTGGTGAAACAAGATTGTTTGACTCCTTCTCGGCCCAAAAAGACGATGTTTAATAAGTTGTCGTTAATGAACCGTGATGAAAATGAAAAGTAAGTCCTACAAGTAGTCAATTGTGAATAGGAGACTTGAGTTATGTTTTTAAAAGTTTGTGGTTATCAGTTGGTCATATTTGTCTGATCTAACTTGCAATGGAGTATTGTTCGGTTCACATTATCGATACATAGACTAATCGAAGCTCATACCCACGTAGGGATGGCAAACAAATTGACCCTAATTAAACCCGAAACCCAAGACAATTAGGATGGGCATTCAGGTATGGATCTATGGGATTAGTTTCAAAAGTTCGGTGGGTTTGGGATGAGTATGGTATTAGGTGATACCTGCCCGGTTACCTGTATTGGAGTTTATCCAACTCAAGTAAAACCGGACCCGAAACCATTTGGAAATTGTGAAAAAGGAACAACATAGTATACCAATTAAAACACTTATATGTAACCTTTTATTGCACGTAAATATCGACGTGACACCAGTTTTTTTGATGATGTGGTAGTGTTGTACCATGTCACTATATACATAGCAGTTATAAATACTTGTCAGTTGTTTTTTTTTTTTTTTTTTTTTTTTTTTTTTTTTTTATGATCAGCTAGTTTTGTAGATTTAAGACACCAATCTTGCCGGCCAAATCTTTGGCATATCCTCTTGTGCATACTTGATTTCAGTATGAATTTTTTATTAATCAACAAATTGACTATATCAAGATTAATATACATATCTAATGAACAATGCTAGGAAGACAAAAGGCATATACCCATAAAACTGTTGAAACTTGTTTTATTAAATTATAGATATTTCAAGTTAAAAGTTTTTAAATGCAGTAAAAAACAGCTAATTAGCAGACCACACATGTAATCTCTTGTGTAATTCACAAATAAATTGTTTACATCGACAAGGTTTTGTTTACAGACACAAAAAGATCTTTAAATTCATTAACAAACAAACACAAAGGGACAAATAAAGATTATACTAACCTTCAACTTCATTCTATTGCATTTCCTCTACTTCTTTTCTTGCATACAATCTATGGCTTCTCAGAAACGCGGTTTTCTGCTTCTTGTTATTGTTATTGTCACCTCATCTTTGATCCACACGATCATCGCTCTTCCTTCAAACCAACCAAACGAGTTCCCGTTCACTTGCTTTAAGGACTCCAAACCTTGCAACTCTATACTCTACCAACACAATGATCTCACAGAAGACAGTATCTCATCGCTTTACTTAACGGTTGGGTGTTCTTTTAAACAAAACTAAATAAAAAAGAGAAGATTTTATAACAAAACTGACACCCAACAAATAATATAGGATACAAAAATATCATGTACTAGTTGTTTTGTGTGAAAATTATCTCCATCTTTGTGTTGATCCGACAGCTTGTGCGCCCATGAAAACCCCACTGGAAGCATCCATTGACCCTCTGAACGAAGCATACGCAACTTTCACTGATTCTGGAGCAAACTCCAACGGAAATGACTCCATAAAACATGCAGTGTTGATCCGAGTCCTCTCAAGCTCAGATTGTAGCAGCTCGCTGCTGCATTGTTGAGCCAGGGCCTACCAACACGTACATACACATTCTAATCATCCTTTCCATCTTCCAAGGAATGTTATGGGGTTCAATAATCAAAACTACAAATCTACAGAATTTTCTTTTTCAAATTAATATTATAAAATCTACAAATTTACCAAACGCATACAAAATAAAACATGCTCATTTTCCTACATTTTAAACTTAATCATAAAATATGCGATTAATTTAAGTTACAAAAATGTATATATTTTTAATTTATAATAATTAATAAACGGGTCAACCCACAAACTCGCTGATGTACCCGAACACGAGAGATGCAACTAAAGATGTTTTTGGGTTCAATTTGAAATTGACTCAAACCTGTTTAAACTAAACCAAAACCGTGAATATGGTGTTTTAGGGTCTATTATGGTGTAGTCAAACATGTTTGTAAATCCTTCTTTTTAAGATCAGTTTTTTTTTTTTCGGCTAGAAAAGGAATACCAACCACAATCAAATATACAAGATTGATTCAGATTTGTACCATGCTACTATGAAGATATAAAAGAAAAGGGGGTGTCTTACTATGAGGTCATCGGGTGATATGGTCCCTCCTTGCTGTTTGTCGTCATCATCACTTTCACGTGAGCAGCTCTCGGTGGCTTTGTCCAAAAGAATCCCTTGTAATGACTTGAGAGATTCACTTGCACCAGACGTAAAATACTGATTTAATATCGTCTCAAAGTATTCAAGCTGCACAAACACACACACACACACAACCATCTTAAGCACAATTCCTTCTACTATGACAATATATTAATAAATAAAGTATTGTAAATGACAGAAGATATTGTTGTCAAAATTTAAATCAAATTATGTTGTGTTGCAAAAGAATAACATAAAAAATAGGCAATATTACATGCATAAAGTTGTTTCACCTCAAGCATGAGTTGACAGTAACCATTTGCATCCAATAACTTAAGATTAGTGTCTTTATGTTCATGGAAGAGGCTGAGTAACGTGTCAATTAGACCTTCCACAAGAATCCCAAGGGTCTTATCAAGCAAGGGTTCGCAACCAGCAAACACCTTCAAACATTCATATGTAAACATTAACACAATATGTCTTCAGGCTCCATTCAAGACTTTAAAAACAGACAAGATACCTCTGCATGGACAGTGACAAGAGTATGCATTAATTCCACAGCTGGGTCCCGCACACCCTGCACAACACGAACACGTTTAACATAACTGAAGCATGCTGTTATTGCTAGCTTTAAAAGATTAATAATGATTACTTTTACTGCAGGTGCTCCTCCCCATTGTAATCCAGCATCTAACAAGTAGTTAGTAGCGCCGGTTCTAACATATTGTGCCTGAGACGATCAAAAAATATTTTTAAAAACCTCCTATGCCAATTTATTTGAAATAACTAAATTACTATTGTAATATACATGACACACTAACCATTTACTAAAGTAAAAATATTTTTAAAAGTAATTTTAGTCAATCCAACCGGACCTTTGACTGCTTACCCAATGTGTACATTTTGACAACTCAACCAAGTTATGTAGAACTAATGCACTTAGAAGTGGCTACTTAGATTTTGAGATGAGTAACACAAGAAATTTTTATACCTTTGCAAAAGTATACTCTGCAAGGACTTTCTCTTCAATAGCAGAGAAAGACTCAATCAATTCTTCTTTGTCCTTATCGTCATCTTCCCCTGCGCTGTAAGAACTATTACATTTTAACTATATATCTATGGATATCACGTACATATAGAGAGAAAGATGGATGTTCAATACAGAACAACTTTAAAAGGAAAACTGAGAAAATCGCAGACACTTATACATTCAGATAATTCCATTCACTTTACTGGGCTCATTCACCAGGGTAGTATCAACGTAGAAAGAAGAAAATTTGCGTAACCGCAAAGAAGGAAACAAATAGATAAACAAACATCGAATATGAAAATTGCACCTTTTGAGTTTATAAGTCTATTTTTTTTTACTCAACAAATGGTGATACATCATTTCCTATATCTAAATATGTACATTACCATTATTTTTGTAATTTACATCGAGATAGATGGTAAACGGGCCATAAGCTGCGCTGCTACCCCTTTTTGAATAGCAAAACTAAGTCTTTTAAAAACTACGTCCATAGATCTCAGGGTCATAACGTTACTATGCATGACCCTTTCAACGGTTGATGAAGTTGAAATTCAAATACTTATAGCAATGGGTATATTAGTATAAAGCATTGTAAAATAAAATGCATCCACATACAATACTTACATACGAGTTTGTGCAACAATTGACCCACTAATTTATAAAGTTAGAAAACAAGCATTTTCTATCCTAGACCACATGTAATAAGTTAGGAATGATTAGTTTATATAAACTCTAGCCTCTAGCCTCAGAAGTGTTAAAATAGTGTTATTTCCATCTTTAAATCTAGCATAGTTTAACTTTTTTTTTATTGTAACATCAAACCCCATGGCTTAGTATCAGTTCTATGAATGAAATTGTAACATTGTCTTCATTATGAATGAAACGTTAATGAGAACTACTGTTTGTTGATACAAATTATCATGCTATATAAAAGCAAATGGTCATGGAGCTAGCCAGGCACTTTGAGTTGCCTTAAGAGTAAAAGAATGAAAAAAGAGTGTGGATGGTACATACCTGAACTTGAGACAGACATGTTTGTATTTATTGTACATTTCACCAAAAAGATCATCTTTGCAAAATCCAATATTACTCAAAACCATCAACAGTTGTTGTTGTGGATCGGTAATACTTCCAGGGCGATGATGAAATAAATTTTCTTCTTCAACATGAGAATAATATCCATTTTTATTTTTTCTAATCTGACCAAGCTCCCCTCCAATCTGCTCCATTTGGCCTAGTACATATAGTAACAATGTTAAGTACTAATTCAAACTAATACAAATGAAAATATGATCCTTTTTTTTCATTTCATACCAGCAAAACCTAGTAGACAATTAAAAAATGAAACCCTAACAGATTCTTGAATTTCTTGGAGCAACATAAGAGTATCTTCTGTTGTAGCTTCATTTTTTAAAGACTTAATCATCCTGAAAAAAATAAAAATAAAAAGAGTTACCAAGAGACCTGATCAGGTGTAAAATCTTGACACATCTATCTTGGGATATTATAATTTAAATGAATACGATAAACAAGAACATTGAGTCAAGTAAAAACATGTAATCTAATGCAAGATATATGATCTTACACATCAATCCGATCCATTGCTGCCACCATAATAGAACGAAATGCTAATGGTAAGGAAGAAATGGCATATGGGGATTTGTTCCTTTCTAACACAGTCACCGGGACCCATGATTCGTTTCTTGATTCCTCATCAATTGAAGTTCTCATCCATGAACAAAGCTTCATTATATAAAGTTTTGTGCTCTCAAACAGAAGAGACCGCAGTGATTCAACTGGTGTCATGAAATGCAATTAGCACTAATGCTAGAGGTCACAGCTCTGACCCATTTACCGTTGAATGGGTCTATTCGGGTTGTGTTTTATCTCTAGTGGGTAAAACAGATTAATTCAAAAGGTTAAGCTGGTCAAAAGTTGCCATAAGCATATATATTTAGTGCATAAGACCTAAATACTTTTGTAAACAAATCAG
Source organism: Helianthus tuberosus (assembly GCA_030545235.1). NCBI lineage: Eukaryota > Viridiplantae > Streptophyta > Magnoliopsida > Asterales > Asteraceae > Helianthus > Helianthus tuberosus. The sequence goes on from CM060383.1 coordinate 36,014,172, forward strand.
ATTTTTTTAAATAACATGGCTCTTGTAATCATTTTCTACACACCAACTGTTAAAAAAAAAGCATTCAATTCCTTGGACAAAATGAGTTATAAGTCAACCCGATTAGTGAAGCCAAAACAAAGGTAGAGCAGCAAAAGTTGAAGAACCTGCAGTTGCGGGTGCTGCTTCTTTTGCATCAAAAGCTTGGCATGCTTTAGATATATCCATTATTGCATCACTCATATATGGACAGATAACATTCGCCTCTTCAAGTTCAAGAAACGTGTTTTGGACCTGAGCATTCAGACATATCTTGGTTGGTAAAAAGATAGCTAATGCAAAACTATGCGCGACCTCAAGCTTCTGACAACTTTTGACAGTAATTTCATGGCAGCAAATGTGATAATATTTTGCAGAAGAGATAAACTTTGTAATCAGTGATTGTATTGTATATTGAATTGTATAATTACATGGTATATATAAAGACTAGAATAATACACTCTAGACCCTATACAATTAGATACTAATTAAATATGAACTAATGTTTGTCTAATATCCCCCCGCAAGCTAAGGCCAGCTTGGACTGTAGAAAGAGAAATTTTGGAGAAGGCAAAGGCTTTGTAAAGACATCTGCGATCTGATCATCTGTAGTAATAAACTGAACTGATAGCTGACCCCGAGCCACCTTTTCTCGAACAAAGTGATAATCTACCTCGACATGTTTTGTACGGGCATGGAAGACGGGATTAGTTGATAGATATGTTGCACCCAGATTATCACACCATAATTTAGGGGCAGATCGTGTAGGGACATGTAGCTCACGAAGGAGAGTTTGCAGCCATGTCAATTCAGCAACAGCATCTGCGAGTGCTTTGTATTCGGACTCTGTGGATGACCGAGAGACAGTCTTCTGTTTTCGTGCAGACCATGAGACAAGGTTCGAACCCAAATAGATAGCATAGCCCCCCGTGGAACGACGGTCATCCGGACACCCGGCCCAGTCCGCATCCGAGAAGGCCGAGAGATTGGGATGTGTGGAGTCCGCATAGGCATGTAACGCTGACTCGGAGTGCTGTTGTATGAGAAGCCCGTGGGAGATAGAACCTTTTAGATAGCGCAAGATACGTTTGACAGCGGACCAGTGATTTTCGGTGGGAGAATGCATAAATTGGCATACTTTGTTAACCGCATAGGCAATGTCAGGTCTTGACAAGGTGGCATATTGAAGGCCACCAACGAGCTGTCGATATTTTGCGGGGTTGTCAAATGGTGGGCTGTCTCCCAAGGCTAAGTTAGCCGTTGTGGTGATAGGAGACGAAACAGGTTTGGCATCGGATAGGCCTGCTTTCTGTAACAGCTCGGAGATGTATTTCTGTTGTGACAGTACAATGTCAGTGCCTTTGGGGGCAACCTCAATACCCAAGAAATAAGATAGACGACCCATGTCTTGTACGGGAAAGACGTGGCTCAGGTGATGAATGACAGAGTCAATAGCCTGTGGATCATTACCTGTCAAAATTATATCATCAACATAGACAAGCATGCCTGATGAGAGAATAAATAAGGAAGGGTCGGTCTTAGAACCATGAAACCCAAGCTTGTTGAGTGTTGTAGATAACTGATGAAACCACGCCCAGGGTGCTTGTTTTAACCCTATTTGTGTAGAAGACAAACATGGTCCGGTTTAGTCGGGTCAAGGAAACCTGGGGGTTGCTGTAGATAAACGGTCTCCTTGAGGTCACCATGCAAGAAGGCATTTTCTATGTCAAGTTGTCGTAGTGGCCACTGTTGTGTGACAGCGATAGATAACACAAGGCGAATTGTTGTCGCCTTAACGACTGGACTGAATGTGTCATCATAGTCAATACCGGACTGTTGTCTAAAACCCCGTGCACACAACCGTGCTTTGTAACGTTGTATTGCCCCTGTGGGATCACGTTTGATCTTATAAACCCATTTGCAATCGACAACATTGGAACCAGGAACACGAGGAACCAGGGACCACGTACCATTTTTCAACAGGGCCGAGTACTCAGTTTGCATGGCAGCCCGCCAGTGTGCGATGTCGTTGGCAACGGTAAAGGATGCTGGGACAGTGTTTGGGTCATGGGCGGTTGTGTGAAAAGAGGCTGGATTGAATGGGGTTGTAGGTTTGGGGTTGGGTCGTAGGTTAGGTGGGCGTTGTCTGGGGGCTTGTGTTTGGGTTGGCTGGTTGGTATGAGGACTGGCAGTAGGTTGTGGGGCTGTTGATGGCTGATCAGGAATAGTGGTGGTGGTGTTGGAGGGTTTCGGGCGGCGTTGATAGGTTTGGAAGATGGGAGGTGGTGGTGGTGGGGGTGGTGTAGGTATAGGTGTAGAAGGTGTAGGGTTAGGAGAGGATGGTGTGGCATGTGGGTCATCGGGTGGGGAAGATTCATCCGGTGTGTAAGGGTCCGGATAGGTAGAGATGTATGGTTCGGGTTCGGTTGGGGTGGTTGTAGGACGAGTAGGTCGATCGAATGGGAAGCACAGTTCGTTGAACCGAACATGGCGTGAGATATAAAGACGGTCGGTTTGAGTGTCAAGGCAGCGGTAACCGTGGTGGTCCGGGCTGTAGCCTAAGAAGACACACGGTGTGGAACGGAACTCGATTTTGTGTTTGTTGTAGGGACGAAGATGAGGAAAACATTGAGAGCCGAAAACTCGTAGGAATGAGTAATCGGGTGAACGGTTGAAGAGGTGTTGGAAAGGTGAAATGGAGGAGTTGTTCCGGGAGGGCATGCGATTGATGAGGTAAACCGCGGTGTCAAAAGCATAGTTCCAGAATCTGTATGGAACATGAGAATGGGCTAGGAGTGTGAGGCCCGTCTCCACAACATGGCGATGGCGCCGTTCCACGGTGCCGTTTTGTTCGCTCGTGTGTGGGCATGAGAGGCGGTGAATGACCCCTAGGGAACGAAAAAGATTGGAGAGGTTACGGAATTCGCCACCCCAATCTGTTTGAACTTGTTTGAGTTTTGTACCAAATTGGCGTTCGGCCATAACAATAAATTGTTTAAGTATCGTAAAAACATCTGATTTCAATTTGAATGGGAAGAACCACATGAATTTGGAGTAATGGTCAACACATAAAAGAAAATAATTGTGACCCTCAACAGATGTCACAGCAGAGGGGCCCCACACATCACAAAATACAAGATCTAACACATGAGAACTTTTAAAATTACTGTTCAATAAATGTTGTTTGGAAGATTTGCCAATAGAACAAGAGTCACAAAAAGAAGAAGAACAATTGTCATTTAAAGGTAAATGAAAAGTAGATAATATTGACTTCAAAAGTTGTGGATGAGGGTGTCCTAATCTTTGATGCCAAATGTTGGAGGAGGCCCGAACTGCAGAAAACGCGACTTTAGGGATTGTTTGAAAGTGAGGAATGTTGAAGGAGTAGAGCCCATCAGTGCTTGGACCCGTGAGGAGGGTAGTATGTGTAGCCTCGTCCTTCACACAAAAGAAAGAAGCATGAAATTCAAAATAAACATGGTTATCATAGCAAAATTTTTGAACAGATAGAAGATTTTGTTTAATTTGAGGGACATGAAGGATATTACGAAGGTGGAAGGTACGGTTGGGTGAGTGGAGGTTTTTTGAACCGATATGTAAAATGGGTAGACCCTTACCATTACCAACATGAAGGCTGTCACTTCCGTAGTATGTTTCGGAATTGTCGAACCCCGAGAGATCCGGTGCAACGTGGTGGCTGGAGCCTGTATCTGAGAGCCAAGTTGACGACTCTTGTGACCTGTAATCTGCATAATTGGCCGAAGGTTGTTGTCTTGGCCGAATGGTTGTTGGATCACGATTCGGGCACAGAGATGGGATGTGTCCGATGCCGCACCTGTTACACGACCCATACACAGTGTTCTGATTAGTTGCCCAGCTAAACTGATTTTTGTTGCCTCCATTGTTGCGGTTAGTTTGCTGAGAGAAGCCTCCTCGTCCACGGTTATTGTTGGACCTGTTGTTGCGGTTGTTGGATGAGCGATTGGTGTAGAAGGCTTGCGGCTATGAGGGGATCTGTAATTGCAGCCCCAGTTGAGCCGCAAGCTGTTGAACCGCCTGTACAGCAGCATCAGAGGGTTGAACAGATTGCACACTGCCAGAGACAGGTGGTGGCTTGAGGGCTGCCGTGAAGGCCTGTGTTGGAGGGACGATACTGTCGTTCTTTTGATGCATGTAATCGTGGTCTGCAAAAAGGGCATGGAGTTCATTGAGTGCTAATTGCTTTGTTAGGGCAGCAGTCTTAAGTCCGTTGTATTCTGGACGGAGACCGGAGATGATAAGCATTACAAGATCTTTTTCCTTCATTGGTTCCCCTATATTAGCAAGGGCGGTGGCATACTCTTGGGCCCTTGTTAAATAGGCAAAGGAGGATTCATCAGGCTTCATCTCGATACGCAATAACTGTGTCTTCAACGTATATTCTCTGGAGGAAGTATGGGGAGCAAAAGCTCGTTCCAAAGCGAGCCATAGTTCTCTCGAGGTGGTAGTACCTTGAGCATGTTGGATAGCGCCTTCGGAGACCGTGAATAGGATAAGCATCCGTACGTGAGCGTCGTTGGCCACCCATGCGAAGTATTCTGGGTTCGGCAGTCTTGTTTCTGCAGCCGATTCTTTGTCTTTTCCGGAGGAGGAGGAGGTCAGAATAGTAGCCTCCGGACATGGTATTGTGCCATCTACGTAACCGTACAACTCGTTGGTTACTAGGAATGGTTGCACCAGAATTTTCTAGTGACCGTAGTTGTCTGGATTTAGGAGAAAGCTGAACTTGTGAGAGTTGTGGATGGCCTTCTCCTTTGAATCGAAAGTTGTGATGGTGGCCATTGTTGCAGATTTGTGAGGGTGCGGCGGCTAGGGTTTATTGGCGGCTGCTAGGGTTTTTTTTAGGGGAGGCTCTGATACCAAGATAAACTTGGTAATCAGTGATTGTATTGTATATTGAATTGTATAATTACATGGTATATATAAAGACTAGAATAATACACTCTAGACCCTATACAATTAGATACTAATTAAATATGAACTAATGTTTGTCTAATAAGAAGGAACTTGTACCTTGGATTCATATGCTGATATAATCTCATGTATCATTCCAGTTACAACTTCAAGAGAATGACCAAAATATCTCCCTTGTGCTTTTTCCTCACTTTTATTCTGTTCAGGAGAAGATTGGTATAATATTTGTAGATAAATGTTTAAGTAAATAAATATTAATGCAGGGATGGAAACAAAGACCTTTGCGAATTTTCCACTTGAAACAGATAGTGCAACTTTCCAGAAGGGCGGTATCAGATGGATGATTACAGCTGTTAATCTTCGTATGTACCTTCCTCTTAGAGCATCGAGTTCTTCAGAACCTGAATCAGTTGGTTGTGAATTTACCAAACCGCCATCCACCTGATAGTAGTACATAACACAGCTTAAAATATTATTTTTCAAATAATCAAAGAGAATTGGGCAGTGTTTATAATAGAAAAAGATGTCAACTGATTCATGTAGGTCTTGCTGGATTGTCTTCCAATTTTCATCTAACAATGCTTTCTCATTTAGCTTATTTTGCAAGTGGTCCATCCTTGATTCGTGATCAACCGTGCAGTTCTCAAGCAAAATTTGAATCCTACGATTCTGATAACCAAAAAATTATCTCAAATATTAGTCTTCTGTCTTGTTAAGACAACTCAAACTCACTTTACAGGTGACCGACAGTGAAGAAATCCCATAAACAACCTCACCTGTATGCCAAAATATCGCCTTACAGGATCTGACTCGGGTTCCAGCTCTAATAGAAGCCTCACAGTATTCTCAAGCTACAAAAAAAGTTATAATTACTCAATCACAGAAAATAAAATAACAAATATTATAACACTAACATCAGATGACAGTATAAAATTTGATACTGGTCGTATACATCATGACATGCATAAGCATGTAAACTAACATCAGTAGTTGATTAAACTTACTTCAAATTACACTGGCGTCAGATTCTATTAGAATGAGTAACTTGTGAATAAGTTAATTATCCAAAAACATTTTTTAGTTAATAAAAATAATGCCTAAAGAAGTAGATAGGAACTAATTCAAAAAATTAGAGAGCCATGAAATTCAAAATGAAGACTTACATTTGTTAGATCAATGTGTGGATCTTCCATTGACTCGTAAAGCATGCGTTTAAAGTCATGCATTACCTTTTCAACTTCCTCAAGGACACGTTTTAGTATTCCAGCCTGTAACTTACAAAATCAATCTCTAATGACGACAGTGAATTCTAAATAGAAGAATAGACCTATATTACAAAAGAAAAAGAAGTTAACATATATGTACATGAGTAGGGAGAACAATTGAGTTCGCTTTCCTATATTCTCTGACTGCCAAGTCGTATTCCCCTTTACGAATGTTTCCACGGATTGCACTTGGCAAATTGAATAATGTGCGAAACCTCTGAAGCGTTCCTTGAACTGCCCTGATTTTATCTGCTTGAGCCTTATTAAAAAAAGGATCATCAATATATTTATTCATCATAAATAAACAACGAAGCCATAATTTTAAGTCTAAAATGTTGTAAACCTGTCTTTCGAGTAGTGGTTCAAAAGCACGGTTAGCCATTGAATTGATTCCTTGGATACTGGTTTCTAAATAAGAGCTTCCACCTTCAGGATCTTCCTCTATCCTTTTTAGCTTTGACTCAATATCTGTATATAAAAATACATAAATTCCTCATCAACCCATTAAAAGTAAACGGGTCAAAAATGGCACATGTATATATGTACCTACCATCAATAGTGGTTTTGCAAGAGACGAAGCAGTCAAAATTTTCTTTGACTAGTTGTTTTCTCTGCTGAGTCCATCCTTTGAGGTCGGTTTTCAAAGCCAAAGTGCCAGCCTCCAAGTCTGCTGCACTAGTAAATTGGTGTATCCGACTAATGAATAATACTGGATCAAATCTCTCTGAGAAGAACGTCAACTTATCTGCAACAACATTTTTCAGTACTAGTATAAGGACTACATCTAACTAATAAAGAACATACTTTTGTGCTTAAATCCTCTGAAAAAGTAATAAAGAACATACTAACAAGTATGAAAAGTAAAGGAATAAATAATGAGCTTTCATGTGCAGTACTATTTCTTAGAGGATGAATACCTCGAAGGTCTGCATCCACGTATTCATTATTGGATGGTTCAGTTGCTGTACGTTCAGTAATCAACCTCATAGTTCTGCTGCTTATAATTCTAGCATAAAAAATAAAGTAACCTTAGTAATAAACTGTAACAAGTTGAAGAAACATAAAATCAACATTACCATGTTAGGCGCAGATGGCCACTGTCAAGAACCATAATGCAGAAAAGATTGTAAAAATCCAGTTCTAAAAGTGAAAAACGAAAAACAGGCATTTGCACCAAATGAGAATTAGGAAGTAGGTAGAGCAAATTTAACCTACCCGAGTCCTAAAGGATCTATGCACTCCATGCCACGTGGCAAGGACTGCATATTGTTGAGCCCCTGTGTTTGTTTCCTCTCGATTTTTTGAACTACTGGAGCTGGAACTGCTTTTGACTCCCTCATCGCACGCACCCTTAGAGCAAGCTGCACAGCCCCAATTCAATCATTTTCCAAAAACAAACATTTACAGAAAGAGAAACATGCATTATAAGTTATTTATATTGCTTAGGTGTCTTGAGTAAAACAGATACCTTCTCCGTGAAGTGAAAACTGTATAGCTAAGCCTAATATACTCAACAAGTTAAACCTCCAAACAAGTCCATGGCTAGAGGCCAACCAGTTCATTGCTTTTGTAAATCTCTCTTTTAAGAAGAAAAAAGGAACACATTAAACTAACATGACTATAAGGTACAACTTTTAACACTAATAAATTCAACAACAACAACAACAATGAATAATAATAGATATATCAATGAATGTTTTAGTAAATAATAAATGAGTGAGATTATGAATACATGCTAGCCTGAAAAAGTTGTTGATTTGCTTTAATAGGGGAAAAAATTACACAGATAAGAGAATGGGTGTGCATATCATAGTTATTAAAAGCTATCGCCTCTTGCGCCTAGGCTCATTTTCCAAGCTAGGCGAGGCAATTGCGGGTTAAGTCAAGGCAATTGCGCTTTAATTCTCCAGGTGATGATTCAAACACAAATTTCGGCGAGATTCCTAGATTCCGGAGAGTTTCTGGCCAAATCTTGTAAATTCCGGCAGTATTCCAGCCAGAATTCTACTTTTATTGTAGGAAAACTACTTTTCTAATACATAAAATATATTTAAATTTTTTTTCATTGTGCGCTCTTTTTTTCTCAGGCCCTCGTTTTTTTTTGCGCCTTGCGCCTAGGCCCCAGGCGAGGCCTATGCGCCTAGCGTCTTTAATAACTATGGTGCATATACATCCAAAACTTGTACTGCTTTTGGGTTTCTTGATCTTACTTCATAGTGTCACATATAAAGAGAAAAAGCTAGAAGCATAAGATCACTTTTGTATGAATTCAGTTTATATAAATGTATCCAGTTCAGTGGTGAGCTAAAGCGCCAGATATCCTTAAATCTTCATATAATTTTGTGTTCATTGACATCATTAGTTATATAGATCAATGCAAGACTCATGATCCTACTTAGGCAAGTAAATATGATACAAATTATCTTTTACTAGGTGTGAGCAAATGACCAAACCATGAGTTTTTTGCATAAATAGGGGAGTTCATCCTCAAAAGAGTGCAACTAGGTGGTCTCAAAAAAAATAATCAAACTTAGGTAGTTCGCTGTTTCAAAGTGCCATCTTCTAGCAAGTTTCTGCCAAAACCTGCAAAAGCTGCAGGTTTCCTGCAAATATACGGAACTTCGCTGTTTCAAATTAACATCTTCTTAAGTTCGCTTTTTAGTATATATATGTATAACAAGTTCGCTGTTCTGAATCAATATGTAGAAGAAGTTTGCTGTTTGGAATTGAGAACTTCAGAAAGTTTGCTGTTTGATTTAAACAATTAATGAAAGTTCGCTGTTTGAATATGATATATACATAAGCATCGCTATTTAAATTGAGAACTTCATAAGCATACTAGTCATTAATATATATAATATGTTTATTATTTAGTAGACGTTGTCCGTAAAGAGCGTACGTCCATATCGAGCGTCGAAACGTAGTCGTTAATATATAATATTTTTATTATTTAGTCGACGTCGTCCGTAACGAGCGTAGGTCCGTCTCGATACGGACACGTCGACTAAATAATACACATATTATATATTAACGAGTACCTACTTTTCGACGCTCGATACGGACCTACACTCATTACGGACAACGTCGACGAAATAATAAAGATATTATATATTAACGAGTACCTACGTTTCGACGCTCGATACGGACCTACGCTCGTTACAGACGACGTTGACTAAATAATAAAGATATTATATATTAACGACTACCTACGTTTCGACGCTCGATACGGACCTACGCTCGTTACGGACGATGTCGATTAAATAATAAACATATTATATATTAATGACTAGTTAAGTTTCGACGCTCGATACGAACCTACGCTCGTTACGGACGACGTCGACTAAATAATAAAAATATTATATATTAACGACTACGTTTCGACGCTCGATATGGACGTACGCTCTTTACGGACAACGTCTACTAAATAATAAACATATTATATATATTAATGACTAGTATGCTTATGAAGTTCTCAATTTAAATAGCGATGCTTATGTATATATCATATTCAAACAGCGAACTTTCATTAATTGTTTAAATCAAACAGCAAACTTTCTGAAGTTCTCAATTCCAAACAGCAAACTTCTTCTACATATTGATTCAGAACAGCGAACTTGTTATACATATACATACTAAACAGCGAACTTAAGAAGATGTTAATTTGAAACAGCGAAGTTCAGTATATTTGCAGGAACCCTGCAGCTTTTGCAGGTTTTGGCAGAAACTTACTAGAAGATGGCACTTTGAAACAGCGAACTACCTAAGTTTGATCATTTATTTTGAGGCCACCTAGTTGCACTCTTTTGAGGATGAACTCCCCTATTTATGCAAAAAACTCCCAAACCATTCCGATTAACTTAAAAAGCAATCGGTTTCATGTTTAAACCCTTGCAACAAAATGTACAACAGCAGCAGCAGCAGCAGCAGCTTGGTATAGAAACATGAAATTATAAATCTATCTATATTAAAAAGAAAAGAAAAGAAAACAAAACATAATGTACCTCGGATTCATTGACTTGCTTCCATTTAGTAGGTTCTACGCCTTCAGGGAGTTTATTATTGTCAGCCTTTGGCTTCTTCTTATCAACGGTGGAATCTTGTTCATCATCGCCGGATGATATGCTAAGCATCTCAACCTCCGAGTCCTCAGATTCCTCCTCATCCTCCTCCTCGTCATCATCATCGTCGGAAACCCTAGGCTGCTGCTTCTTCTTATTCTTCTTCTTCTTTTTAGCTTTCGGTATTCGATTGCCGATCGTTTGCATGAAATTTTTGACGGGTTTTTTTGCCTTAGATTTACGTGATTTACCTTTAGACACCTTCTGCGGCACCTCTTCCTCATCACTGTCGCTCATTTTCGTTTCAGATTGGAACTGCTCTGCTGCTACGGGAATATGACGATCGGTGTATGTTTCTTTTCCTGCTCTTCCTTCCTATGTTGTTTGATTTATTTAGTGCGTGTTTGGCTTACCTTATTTTGAGGGTAAAAAAAAGGGCCAAAGTCCTTTTTATTATTTTTCTAAATATTTTTTAACTTTTAATGATTTTGGTTAGGTGGTTCTAAATCCGTCAATTTGAAAATTAAATTAAAATAATATACATGCATATAGCTAAGTGAGTAGGGCTGTTTGGTAACTTCTGAATGGTTAAATGCTAAACTAGTGAGAGGTCTGAATCATTAAGTGTTGAACCAATAAGATGTCTGAACCATTAAGAGCCAGTATAATGTTTAACCGTTCAGAGACAAATGTCTGACCAATTCAGATTAGAGGTCTTAACCATTCAGACTATGTATAATTGTTAACTATTTAGAGGCAAATGTTTGAACCATTCAGATATTTGCTCGCGAAACAAACAGTCTGAACCATTAAGTGCTGAACCAGTAAGAGGTCTGAACCATTAAGAGCTCCATTAAGAGGTAAACAAACAGCCAGCATGCAAAAAAATTATGGTAAACTACAAAGGAGTAAGGATGAGCACGATATATGTTCGGTACTAAATCGGTACCAGTACTGAAATACGGGGAAAACTGGTAACGGTATTTATCGGTGTTTTACCAGTAAATACCGGTACTGTACCGATACCGGTCCTAAAAAATGGGGAAAATGGGAATCGATACCAAATATACCCAGTACGGTTCAATACCGGTACCAAATGTCCATCCCTACAAAGGAGTTCACATAGTGTCCAGTCAGATTAAAACACATGTGAAACGTAGGCTAAATTAGTCGGCAACTAGGATTTAGCCCCTTTATTTTTAACTATCGGTTGAATTTAGCCCTCACTTTTTTCCATTCGCCAGCTCATTTATCCTACTCTTTTTCATCCACTGATTGAATTTATCACGTGTTTTACACATCTTTTTTGTGTAACAAAAAGATGGAACTAGCAACCTTTTAATTTACTCCAAAACAAAAGCTCATTGCCAGCTCAAACCAAGTTTGATTTATTATATGGATTCACTTAAAATTTATGTATGGGTCACTAAAATTTAGGATAAAGGGAATGAGAGTTTACCTAAAATTTCCGAGATCACCGATTTCAAAAGTTCAGTGGGTTTGGGATGAGTATGGTATTAGGTGATACCTGCCCGGTTACCTGTATTGGAGTTTATCCAACTCAAGTAAAACCGGACCCGAAACCATTTGGAAATTGTGAAAAAGGAACAACATAGTATACCAATTAAAACACTTATATGTAACCTTTTATTGCACGTAAATATCGACGTGACACCAGTTTTTTGATGATGTGGTAGTGTTGTACCATGTCACTATATACATAGCAGTTATAAATACTTGTCAGTTTTTTTTTTTTTTTTAATTGTCAGCTAGTTTTGTAGATTTAAAAAAACACCAATCTTGCCGGCCAAATCTTTGGCATATCCTCTTGTGCATACTTGATTTCAGTATGAATTTTTTATTAATCAACAAATTGACTATATCAAGATTAATATACATATCTAATGAACAATGCTAGGAAGACAAAAGGCATATACCCATAAAACTGTTGAAACTTGTTTTAATAAATTATAGATATTTCAAGTTAAAAGTTTTTAAATGCAGTAAAAAACAGCTAATTAGCAGACCACACATGTAATCTCTTGTGTAATTCACAAATAAATTGTTTACATCGACAAGGTTTTTTGTTTACAGACACAAAAAGATCTTTAAATTCATTAACAAACAAACACAAAGGGACAAATAAAGATTATACTAACCTTCAACTTCATTCTATTGCATTTCCTCTACTTCTTTTCTTGCATACAATCTATGGCTTCTCAGAAACGCGGTTTTCTGCTTCTTGTTATTGTTATTGTTATTGTCACCTCATCTTTGATCCACACGATCATCGCTCTTCCTTCAAACCAACCAAACGAGTTCCCCTTCACTTGCTTTAAGGACTCCAAACCTTGCAACTCTATACTCTACCAACACAATGATCTTACAGAAGACAGTATCTCATCGCTTTACTTGGTTAACAAATCACAAATTCAGACTATTGGCCAAGGAGACAAGCGACACCACCTTGTAACGGTTTGGTGTTCTTGCCAGAACGTGAACAACACGGTTGCATACTTTTACGACACCATCTATCCGATAAAAGAACATGATACATTCTTGAAGGTTTCTGATCAGTTTTATAGTGGGCAAGTTTGGGCGATTGGAGATGAAGGTAAAAACTTTCAAGCTGGCACAAATGCCACTATGCATTTGTTGTGTGGGTGTGCTGAAACCGATTCTCAAGTTATGGTCACGTATACTGTTGAGCCACATGACACACTTTCGGATATTGCTGATCGGCTCTCGGCTGAAGTGAGTGAGATCGAGAGTGTAAACAGTGTTTTGGTTCAGAAAACCGGGTTCATAGAGGTTGGTTGGGTTTTGTATATTCCTATGTATAAGAACGGAGCTCCGTCACGAAAATTAAAGAAAGGTAAGTTTTTCATCTAGCATGATTATTAGATGTGTTCTTCATGTTCTTGGAGGTTAATTATATAAATGTACATATCATGTGCAAACACTTTGTTAAAACTATTTATTGTATTTTTATGTACTTTTGCATCAAATATGAATACTAAGTTTTCTAATCTTGTTTCACTTCATCAGGAAAAGATCATAAGTGGGCGATTATATTTGGCATACTATTATCAGTCGTCGCAGTTTTACTATGTGTCTCGATAATATTAATGTTCATGAAGGGGAAAAGATCCAAAAAACATGACAAAGAAAACCCAAAGGCCGAATCTAAAATCATGAGCTTTAATAAATCAGTAGCTTCGACACACACTCGGTACCTCAGTAAAGAAAGTATGGGAGGTCAGTCGTCAGTTCAGTCCAGCTCTCGATTCATAGTATCAAACAATACCACACATGAATTTAACTTGGGTGTATACGTATATATAGGATTAACAGGTTTTGATACAGAAAGACCGTTAATATATGATTTTAACGAGATAGCTGAGGCTACAAATAATTTCGACGACACTAGAAAAATTGGAGAAGGTGGATATGGGAGTGTATATTTCGGTATATTAGGAGAAAAGGTACAAATCTGTTACTTTTTATTGACGACGATTTGTGAGTGTTTGCCTCATTTCTCCGCAAAACATATATGATGAATGATCTCGTGCTTTTAGGAGGTTGCGATAAAGAAAATGAGATCTAACAAGTCGAAAGAATTTCTAGCAGAACTCAAAGTCTTATGCAGGATTCATCATATTAATGTGGTAAGTAAGTTGTATTAAATTTCCAAGTTATGTAACTATATTTTCTAGCTTCATAAAACTTCTTGCCAACTGAGCGCGCTCGGATAATAGGTGGAGTTACATGGATTTGCTAGCGGCGATGATCATTTGTACCTGGTTTATGAATTCATTTCAAATGGATCTTTAAGTGAGCATCTTCATGACCCTTTACTCAAAGGTACCATCTTTCAAGATTCTTAAGGGTGACTAATAAGTTACAAATTAAGATTAAAAAAAACGAAAGAAAATTACTGATCAGATGAGAAACCAGGTCATCAGCCACTTTCTTGGATTGCAAGAGCACAGATTGCATTGGATGCTGCAAAGGGTATCGAGTATATTCATGACCATACAAAGGAGCGATATGTACACCGTGATATTAAGACAAGTAACATCTTACTTGATGACCGCTTACGAGCAAAGGTACTACTACCTACTAAATACTTTATGTATATGTTTCATGGTTTCTTAAACCAGAACTACATAGATCAATTGCTTCATTTATGTACATAAACCTTTAAACTCGGGTCAAAGTTCTTAACGTTTTTTAAATGTGTCCACAAGGTTGCAGATTTTGGTTTAGCAAAACTTGTTGGAAGAACAAATGATGATGATTTTGTAGCAACTCGCCTTGTTGGAACCCCGGGATATCTTCCGCCAGAGTAAGTTTCTAAATCTTACATGTCATATAACCGTTGTATAAGTTTTTGCTTAATCAAAACACGTTTTAACTCCAAAAATATGTGTGACAGGTCCGTCAAAGAATTGCATGTAACAACAAAAACCGATGTTTTTGCATTTGGTGTGGTTCTAGCAGAGCTTATAACTGGAAAACGAGCACTCGTGCGTGACAATCGGGAGCCCAATAAAATGAAATCACTCATAACAGTTGTAAGTTTGTACTGGAAAAAGTTCAATATATTGGCAAAACAAGTTGATCAACACAAATGGCATCGGCTCATAGTATGCGTATATATATATATATGTAACCAAATTTAATGTGTTTAGATAACCAAAGTATTCGAAGAAGAAGAAGAGGATCGAGAAGGCGCACTAGTATCCATTAGAGACGGTAGTCTCAGGGACAGTTATCCTGTTGACGATCTATACAAGGTGCGTCTCATTACTCTTTACTATATACTCCTAGTGCAGAATCAAACGCGTGAACTGCTGCATCTAAACGTGATGAATAGTTTTATAAGCCCCTAAAACTTTAGGCCAACACTTATTTTTGCAGATGGCTGAAATTGCATATTGGTGTCTAAGCGAAGATCCGAACAACAGACCAGAAATACGAGAGGTGGTTGAGTCTTTAGCTCGAATAGTAATGTCATCAATTGAATGGGAAGCGTCTTTGGGCGGGAGTAGCCAAGTTTTCAGCGGTGTTTTTGATGGCCGCTGAAAATGTGTCAATCAGTTTTCTTTCATGTGTAAATTAAACCGAAATAGTTACCATGTTCGCAATCTTCTTTGCCTGCAGTGTTACTTTTCTAAGTTGAAAGTTAGAACCAATTTCCTCTTATTTATTTGTAGCTAAATATCTCTTCTACTTTGAGGGTCGTTTCAGACAGATATTACATCAAAGGGTCAAATGCATGTATATAATTTTGTATAGCGGCTAACCTCGACTGTCAATTAAACATGATCTGGCATTGTCGGAAGCTTTCTAAACGCGTGTTTCCTACATCGCTCAAATATACTGTCATACATAACATCAAACTGTACTCCTGCTCTTTCACGGTTCACTACGAAAAGTATGTGATCCCCCTCCACTATCTTGTAGTACCTGCAACGCCAAAATCATATTTAAAACTGCACCTCCAAGTAGGGCTGCAAACGAACCGAACGAACAAGACCTTGTTCGTGTTCGTTTGTTAAGGAAATATAGTGTTCACGAACTGTTCATGAACACTTACCGAACGAGATTTTATGTTCGTGTTTGTTCATTAAGGAAATAAATGTGTTTGTTTGTTAATTTTAGATAACGAAAGCAAGTGAACGTTCATGAACACAAACTAATGTTCATGAATCACGAACACATATGGAAACAAACGAACACAAACTAATGTTCATGAACAAAATACTTATTATATATCTTGCTTTTCAGAATTTTTAAGTATTTAAATAAAATATAAAAACCAAAAACACTAATGAACTATCGAACACAAATGAACATAAACGAACATGTTACCGAAAGCTCACGAACATAAATGAACGAACGCGGCCTTTGTTCATGTTCGTTCATTTATTAAACGAACGAACACAAGCGAATTCCTGCCGAATGGTTCACGAACCGTTCGCTGAACGTTCGGTTCGTTTGCAGCCCTACCTCCAAGGCTCCAACCCCCTGAAGCGTATACAAGGACTTGAATATAAATCTTACCAGATGCCAGGTTGCAAAGGTTGGCACTCGGAATCTTCAACTACAAATCGACTAGGGTGTTCAACCGGGAACTTAGGGTGAGTCATCGACACAGTATTTAACGCACCGTCATTATCCCACCATTCTTCATCCCTAAAGATTAAAATATATTACATGTAAGATACAATAATTTTTATAATGATAGTTATACATTTTTATAATATTTACAACATCACCCAGTTTTTACATCTGGTTCGACCGGTCTGACTAGCCCGACCAATGGACCAGTAAGGAGACCGGTTCTAGGTCCGGTCCGGTCCTAAAAACATTGATTTTTATAAAACTTAACCAACCTATAGCCCTTGAAAGGCGGAGAGACATCAGGTGGGTGCCTCCACTGGCACATCTGCAAAACTCTGATAAAGAGCAACGGGTGGATTCCTAATATATTTGACGGCACCGTACGGCCCAATAAGTTTCCAGTACGTTTTGTTGCGTAACTAAAGTAGTATGTACTAGGAAATGTGTTTAGATGGCTATTGAGACGTAATGATCCTTGGATTGTTAGGTCTGGAAGAATCCAATCACCAGACGCAAACGGGCCTGAGTTTCCAAGTAGAAGATCAACAAGACCCCAAACGCCAGCTTTCTTCCATGACATATTGTAATGATCAAACCCGAAACTGTAATAATATTTTAAAATGGGAATGTCCATCCAATCATAAACGATAACACCAATGCGTAATAACTGGAGAAGGCATATGGCTTTCATGGATCTCCCGTCTTCTGGCCTGAAAAGCAAAGTGAAATTTAGTGTGTAATCTTGAGTGTTTGGACCAGGAATAAAAAAAAAATTAGAGTAAAATGCCATTTTCGTCCTTGAGGTTTGGTCACTTTTGTCCAAGGTTTGTTTTTCCGCATCTGGATCCAAAAGTTTTGAAATCTTGCCATTTTCATATGACTAGTTAACTCCATCCATTTTTCTCCGTTAAGTCAGGGGTATTTCTGTTTTTTTTTGTTAACTTAAAGGGCAATTCGGCCTTTTAGAGTTTATTTAAAAAGACCGAATACCCCTGAAAAAGACTGAATTGCCCTTTAAGTTAACAAAAAAAGACTGAAATACCCATGATTTAACGGAGAAAAATGGATGGAGTTAACGAGCCGGATGAAAATGGCAAGATTTCAAACCTTTTGGATCCAGATTCAGAAAAACAAACCTTTGGACAAAACTGGCCAAACCTCAGGGACGAAAATGGCATTTTACTTGAAAAGGGTGTAATGAACAGCAATAATTTTCACAGCTAACTGCATTAATAGTTAACCAACTTTGACCAGAAAATATCATAATTCATTTTTATTTGTGGCCAACTTAGGCCCTATTTTTTTCCATATTAGGTAAGCAACTTTTGATAGCAGAAAAAAAAAAACCATAATTAGTAACCAACTTTGACAATTAAAGTTGATATTTACCATCTTAACTCATGAAAAACACAGATATTGATACATAATTTTGAAATCTTGAAGTGTTCGCTATCAATAAGTAAATATCTAAAAAAAAACAGAGAGATCAAACTTACTGCATCCCATCCAAGTAAGCTCGAGTAGTCCCGTTGAACGCACCAGACAAAGCCGTTACACTTAATACCCAGTTTTCAGAAGTGTTTTCATATCCCCTAAATGCCTGAAAATTTACACCATATCCATGTTTCAAAGGGGGCCTCAAACATATGCATTTTCTACACCTAAAAAGCCCAAAAAATGTAAACGCTGACATCAATCCGAAACAAAAAAAAAAGCGAACCTTGTCAGCCAACATCTGCTGCAGAACCCGAATCACCTGAGCACCGGCCGAATGCCCAACAAAGTGAATTGGATGATCTTCATCCCATTGTGGGTAATGCCCTAATAAACATCAAATAGAAATTCCACATTCAATTCTTGACCCTATAGCACAATACTCTTTTGGGTAAAAACAAATGCTAAAGATCTCTATTTTAGCTAACCTTGTTCATATACCCTTCCAAATTGGGCATGCCCACAGGCCTTGCTATGTTCTTCACCATAATCAACCTGCCCACCTTTCAAATAATAAAACAATTCTCTAGCCCTAATAACAAACGCAAAAACCCATCATCAAAACCCATAATTTATTCATCAAGATTCAAGCCTAACACAATCACATCAAGAAAACAACAAATTGGGGACAGATTAAAAACAAACCTGTCATAAATACTGGTTAAAGAGCCCAGATCAGGCACCAAAACCTTCTCATCTTTCTTCTCTGCTCCAGCAAAATAAGACAATCCACCTAATCTCTGCCAAAAAAAGAAAAAAAAATCCAAAATAAGATTTTTCTTTAAACAATTAACTCAACAAATCATCATCAAGAATGCAAATTTAACTATTACCCCTTTCCCAAATCCAAAAATCACATGAACCAAAAAAAAATAAAAATAATAATAATAAAAAAAATCCAAAATAAAATTTTTCTTCAACAATTCATCATCAAGATTAAAAATTTAACTATTACCCCTTTCCCAAATCCAAAAATCCCAAGAATCCCCCAAAAAAAACCAGTATAAGGTTTTTCTTTAAACAAATAACTCAACAAATCATCAAGAACGCAACTTTAACCATTACCCTTTCCCAAATCCAAAAATCCCATGAACCAAAAAAAAAAAAATCCTATACAAGATTTTTCTTTACACACTTAACTCAACAAATCATCAAGAATACAACTTTAACCATTACCCTTTCCCAAATCCCAAAATCCCATGAACCAAAAAAAAGTCCAAAACAAGATTTTTCTTCAAACAATTAACTCAACAAATTATCATCAAGAATGCAACTTTAACCATTACCCCTTTCCCTAATCCAAAAATCCAATGAACCGAAAAAAAAAATCCAAAACAAGATTTTTCTTCAAACAATTAACTCAACAAATCATAATCAAGAATCATCAAGAATGCAACTTTAACCATTACCCCTTTCCCAAATCCATAAATCCCATGAACCAAAAAAATAAACCAAAATAAGTTTTTTCTTCAAACAAATAACTAAACAAATCAAGAACCATCAAGAATGCAACTTCAACCATTACCCCTTTCCCAAATCCAAAAATCCCATGAACAAGCACAATGGGGGGCAGATCATCATCACCATTTGCAGAACCACCCATCTTTTCATCCCTAATTGCAGGTTCAATATTCGACTTAAACAGAAAATCATTCAACGCCAACGAAAGATCACCGGCGACCGCAGAGCTAAAGATGTAAAACCCATATAACAAATGAACGACAGAACTCACGCAAAGCTCAATGAATTGAAGGGCCGCTACAGAAAACCTAAACATTTTCAAGAAAATGAAGAAACAGAGCCTTCTTCAAGAAATTGAGAAGAAGGCCCTAATTTCTTCGAAAAAAGATTGAAAACCCAGATGAAAAATGGGAAATTTGAGATGGGATTTTGATTTTGTAGAGTTTGGTTGGTTAGCGGAAACAGGAGAACGTTTTCCACAATTTTCTCATTCGAAGTACAACGCTTTCTTTACAGAGGGCAACTTTGCGTTCACTCGTTTCAATATATGTACAAAAAAGAGTCCAAAAAGGCTGCTGTGGATTCCTGCCACGTGGCCTGATGTTGGGCGTTGATTAGACTATGTGTCCAACTTTAATTTTAGGTATCGAATTTGGAATATGGTTATTAGATAAAAAAAATGTGTGTGACGTGTTTTAATTCGATATATACTTTTTTTTAACGGCAAATTTGGATACTGACGGACTTACGGAGTATCATTGTGACAACATCGGAACCACCAGTTCATATTCATTTCCACTAGGCAAAATGCTTATACACCAATTCAGGAGGAAACCCAATAAATATGGGAAAAACCCCTTGTGAGAATTGAACCCAAAACCTATTGATCCAAAATCTTATCTCATCCCCAAGATACCACTAGGCTATAAAGTTCGATATATCATCAACACATCTGACTAGTTTTCTTACTAAGATGTTAGTGTCACCAATATAAATTATATATTTAAAAGTGATTACAATCAAACTCAAAATCGTAATCCCTTTCTTGCTTGTTATAATGGGTATTTTTCTCTCTAGTCTTTACTCTTATTCATCGTGTATGTAAGAAAAAAAAACATCATTAAAAAGGATGAGACTCTCAGGAACAAAGATATTCATCTGAATAATCTCTTTAAATGCAAGGTGGGAACCGGGATCAATGTCCAGTTTTGGACTGACGCGTGGGCACTGGATACTCCATTTAAATCATGCTTTCCGGCTCTCTACTTGCTGGAGAAATTTAAAGGTTGCAGCGTGCGGGATAGGCTTCAGCGCCTGGGTAGCAGTAACACAAACACAACCACATGGTGCTGGTTTCGAGAGCCGTATTCACAGCAGGAGCGGATTGACCTTGAAGAACTCACAAGAATTGTTTCTCAGATCCCCTTGTCAGAATCTACGGATGTATGGACGTGGAGATCGGACCCTACCGGGGCATTCTCGGTTAAGTCGATTAAAAATCTTCTTACAGGCTCTACTCAACTTAATGTAGTAAGCAATTTTCATTGGAATAAATGGGTCCCACGTAAAGTAAACATCTTCGGGTGGCGGATGGCTCTAGATCGACTTCCAACCAGAGCTGCTCTAGCGAGAAGAAACATCAACATGCGTTCTACCTTATGTCCTCTTTGCAGCGACATAGAAGAATCAGTCGAGCACTTATTCGTGGAATGTCTTGTGAGCTCCGTAGTTTGGCAGATGGTGTCCAGTTGGCTAAAAATGCCTCCTATCTATGCCTTCACAATTGATGATCTACTGCAGATCCATCACAATGTCGCGGGTTCGGCTGCCATGAAAAGAATTGTTCATGCTATTGTCTTAATCTCTTGCTGGTGTCTATGGAAACATCGCAATGATGTCATTTTTTCCAGCATTCGGATAGACATTTCCAGGCTGATGGCAGATATCAAGTCCACAAGTTTTCTTTGGGTAAAAAATAGAGCGAAGATGCAATCGTTGGAATGGTCGGACTGGTGTAATTTCAATGTATTGTAAGCTTTCCTTGTTTGTATAGTTTTCTGTCTGTTTGTTTTTCTTTAATAAAATGAGCCGTTCAAAAAAAAATGTAAGAAAATAAATATTGAATAAGAAAAGGTATCTTCCTATTTTCTTGTTTTATGTGAGATTTAGGGATGTTAAATTAAAAGACTACAATAAATGATCGACCGGTTAGATGCCCTTATCCAGCTATGAAAACCTAGTAGATAATATATCAACATGTAGAGGTAGCACTTACATGTGGCTTAGGTCCAGTCATCGGGGGTTTAGGCTAACTCTCGACCGGCATGTCATGATTGGCCCAACACTCCTCTCCTATATAAAACGACACACTTTTCTTGTTTGCATAAATAGACTATCGTCGTCTCTCCTCTTCCACGCTTGCCCTCTTAGTAACTCTCGTGTACATTACACACATGCATATACTTTTACAAGAAATCAATCTTATATGCATAACTGATATCATATGGTCGTCGAAGAATGTTTCTCGAGGTTCCAATCATGAGGCACCTTCTCATTGGGTTCTTTACATATTGTAGTTCCAAATGTTTGATACGACCTAATCCAACGTCAAGGCTTTATCCACCATGAACCATAACAACATTTGGCAAGCCATAAATTCTTGTTACATGATAATAAACTCCTAAAACAACCATCATGTTGTTGTTCATAATCAAATATACATGCTGGTTATAAGACATCTATCGAAACACATGTTATAGGACATGTACATGCATCTTGGTTATAATTACTTTTTAGTCTTATTGTAAACGACGTTATAATTTATAAAAGTATAAAACATCTACTTTAGAATTGTTTTTATGTATATACATGCTTATTGCTTATATAATA
Organism: Helianthus tuberosus; assembly: GCA_030545235.1. NCBI lineage: Eukaryota > Viridiplantae > Streptophyta > Magnoliopsida > Asterales > Asteraceae > Helianthus > Helianthus tuberosus. Next base: position 36,036,439 of record CM060383.1, read on the forward strand.
AAATCTGAGCATGTGACAGCCACGTGCTCTCTCTCCCAAGGATGTTAGGATTTTGTGATTAAAAAGAAATATTTGATGGTGAAAGCTAAAGATGTATTGTGCGTGATGATAATGAAATGAGTGACTAAAAGATTGTTTAAAAGTGAAAGAAAGAGAAAACAAGGGGTGAAATGTGGAAATAAATAAAAGATTTCCAACCGAAAGAAATAGAGTGACGACGTGCTGGATGATTCCTTATCCAATCAATCTTTGGCGGCCCCACCCTCAACCGTATTTAGAAACAAGTCGCTTTTAAAGTGATACACAAGAAGCGATGTCAATATTTATTTCTTATCTAGCGGATTTTTTTTTTTTTTGAACGGCCTTTTCTAGCGGATTTTAATACTAACTTTTTGATACTTTTTTTGAACGGCCAACGTAATCAATTCTAAGCATTTTCAGGGCATCTACTGGACAAACGGAGTAACCTGAGTCCACCACCAATTCAAGAGAAAACCCGGAAACGCACCCGCCGGTAGGCACGACTGTAAAATTGCCGGTAAAACCTGTTTGGCTCAAGGATCCAATCCAAGTTTCCCTGGTTCTCATATCATTGTCTACCAGTGTCTCACTCTGCACCAAGTGGGAGTTGAACCGGCATCTCTTAAGAGAAATGCAAGCCCTCCCCCACTTGATCTAGAGACTACTAACCCAGTTAATGAAATCTTAACCGTACAACATGAAAATGCTTAACATCATCAATATTATTTGTATTATCACCAATATCTAGAAACAAATCGCTTTTATTGATTTAAATTTGATGGGTTTTTCTTAACGACAAAAAACAACTTTTATTCAACACCCCAAAGATTTAAAAGTATAAATGGTTAGTAAATTTGAAGGTTTTAATCTTTCAATTTCAATATTCAATTGTTATAGTTTATCAAGGAATCTATTTGTACTATATAATAAAAGAAAACCAATTTATGGACACATGTCATTCATTGGAGCCATCTAATTTTTCTCTCCTGCTTAATTATAGATAATTAATATTAATTAAAAGATAGTTATAAAATTAAATTTAATATAAATTTAAACAATTCGTATAGGAGATAATATAATATTTTGAAATTTTTATTAGATTTCAAATATATTTATCCTGAAATTAAAAAAAGAGGTACACTAAATATAAATTAATATAATGTAAATGGTTGATTTATTTTATTAAACTAAAGTAGTTAAGAGTAGAACTTATTTCAAAAATGTTTACAAAGGGTAAACAAAAACATTAATCAATGTTTATTGGTTCTATACTTTTATTTTCGTGTTAAACTCTCAACTCAAATACGGTATTCACTATGTTTACGTGGCATTTATAAGAACCATCACCGCAATCACCTCATCCATCATATATCGAGTATATTCGTTCGTTTTTTAAAGATATAATTTTTTATTAGATTCATTCAACCCATATAATAAAAGAGGTTTTTTAAAGATATAATATTTTTATTATTTACTATACAAAATTGCATTTATGCAACTCGTGTAATACACATGGTTTTTAAAAATATAATTTTTTTTATTATGTGGTATATAAAATTAGATTTATTCAATCCGTATAATACACAGGGTTTATAAAGATATAACAAGATATAACTTTTTATTGATTGATATATAAAATTACATGTGCTCAACGCATACAATACATGATGTTCTTAAAAATATAATTTTTTTCATTATTTAATATATAAAATAAAATTTACTCAACCTGTACAATACACGGAGTTCTTAAAGATATAACTTTTTATTATTTAATATATAAAATTACATTTATTCAACTCATGTAATAAATGAGATTTTTTATTATTTAATATATAATTAGTCCTGAGCATTTTCGGGGCATCTACTGGACAAACGGAGTACTCTGAGAGTAACCCGAGTCCATCACCAATTTAAGGGAAAACCCGGTAAAACATCCGCCCGTAGGCACGACTGTAAAATTGCCGGTAAAACCTGTTTGGCTCAAGGATCCAATCTAAGTTTCCCTGGGTCTCATATCATTGTCTACCAGTGCCTCACTCTGCACCAAGTGGGAGTTGAACCGGCATCTCTTAAGAGAAATGCAAGCCCTCCCCCACTTGATCTAGAGACTACTAACCCAGTTAATGAAATCTTAACCGTACAACATGAAAATGCTTAACATCATCAATATTATTTGTATTATCACCAATATCTAGAAACAAATCGCTTTTATTGATTTAAATTTGATGGGTTTTTCTTAACGACATAAAACAGCTTTTATTCAACACCCCAAAGATTTAAAAGTATAAATGGTTAGTAAATTTGAAGGTTTTAATCTTTTAATTTCAATGTTCAATTGTTATAGTTCATCAAGGAATCTATACTATATAAGGTGATGCGTAGTGGGGCGCCATCTTCTCTCATAACCCCCCCCCCCCCCACCCCCCCATAACCCCCCGAACACCACTACAGGGGGGTTATGAGGCAAAAAAAATTGGGCAGCGCTATGGATATCGCGCCGCTATGCATGTTCCTTTTAAACTTTCCACCAATCACAAACAAGCAATCTTTTTTTATATTCATTAATAAAATTGAAAATTATTAAATAGGTAATGATTAGGTGGGGGCTTTATGACTACGGGCTTAAATGCATAACGCCCCATAACGCCCACCCGCACACGTGGCGCGTCACGTGTCGCATAACGCCCACAAAGGGGGGTTATGACTACACATGGCCTAATAAAAGAAACCAACTTTGAGACACATGTCATTCATTGGGAGTCATCTATTTTTTTGTTTTCTCATCTTTATCTTCTACTTAATTATAGATAATTAATATTAATTAAAAGATAATTATAAAATTAAATTTAAACAATTCGTATAGGATATAATATAATTTTTTGAAATATTTATTAGATTTCAAAATTATTTATCTTGACATTAACAAAAGACGTACACTAAATATAAATTAATATAATGTAAAGAGTTAAATGTCATTTTAGTCCCTGTGTTTTGAGTCATTTTGTCAGTTTAGTGCAAAAGTTTTATAATACATAGGGTTTATAAAGATATAATAAGATATAACTTTTTATTGATTGGTATATAAAATTACATGTGCTCAACCCATACAATAAACGAGGTTCTTAAAAATGTAACTTTTTTCATTATTTAATATATAAAATAAAATTTACTCAACCTGTACAATACACGGAGTTCTTAAAGATATAACTTTTTTATTATTTAATATATAAAATTACATTTATTCAACTCATGTAATAAATGAGATTTTTAAAGATATATTTTTTTATTATTTGGTAAATTAAATTACATTTATTCAACCCGTGTAATAAACGAGGATTTAAAAATATTTTTTTATTATTTGATATATAAAATTACATTTATTCAACCCGTGTATTACACGGTGCTCTAACCTAGTTATAGGATATAAAAGAAAAAGATTTTATCGGCTTTATAGGAGTTTGAATAATTGAATCAACATGTGATCAGCAGAGGGCGTAACAACTCCTTCATATCCCTAATCCTCAGAACACGTGATTGAACCTCTATAAAAGATTTTAGTCCTTGTAAGTTTAATTAGGTATATGCCGAAAATTAATTGTCTCAAGAAAGTGATCAACCCACACATGTGTAGGTGGACGATACAACATTAAAAGATATTCACAAGTTAATTTCATGGTTTCTAATGTACATGATTTACACATGTGTATGTAAAAGTATAAAATCTAGAAAATAAGAAGCATTGATAAAAAAAAATTAAAAGTTATCTTGTGTGTTCTTGCACAAAAAAGTAGTGTTTCTAAAAAAATCACTTCGTATCACTAGGACGTGGCACCTGTAATTTGGCACGTGATACACGCACCCTAATTACACACCACATATTTAGATTTCGCCATAGTTACACGTGTTGAAACAATATTTATTTAAGGTCTTTTTTTAATAAAAATCATATAGCAGTTCTTGGCTTTATTTGACATTTCTTTTTGTTTTTGTTTGATATTAAGACCGGTGGCGAATTAGATTTTAATGTTTCATTAATTTATTTTATTTCATTGTTAAATTATTTGGGATGATTTAAAAACACTATAATCGATTGATCGATAAAAATAGCCGATTTAATGAATTTAAACCTAAAAAAGAATAAGAAAATGGATTGACCGAATACAAAAAACAAAACACAAAAACAAGTCTAACATGCTAATAAAAGATAAGGTAAACATCATTTACGTAAATAGTTTTCAAGAAACACAAAAATAATAAATATTTTTTCTACCCACACTAGTTTTTAGAAAAAAACTCAAATTATTTATTTGATTTTATTTCTTGTTGACAAAGAAAACCCACTATAAATCTGCATTCCCAAAACCCAATAAGTCATATCTCAATTTTCTCACTCACGCTTACTCTTGCAACTTTTCATGTAGACTCAGGTTTACTACTTTTTTTTTTTTTTTAACGGTCAACAAATTTAATCCCGGACATTTTCGTGTCACCCACTGGATAAACGGAGTACTCCGAGAGTAACCAGAGTCTACCACTAATTCCAAGGAAAACCCGGTAACCCACCCGCCCGTAGGCACGACGATGAAATTACCGGTAAAACCCGTTTGGCTCAAGGATATAACCCAGGTTTCCGTGGGTGTCCTATCATTAGGGGTGTGCACGGTTCGGTTCGGTTATTAGCATTATCCGTAACCGTAACCGAAGTCATCGGTAAATCGGTTCGGTTAATTCGGTTAATTTGTCGGTTTTCGGTTCGGTTCGGTTAAAAACCAATTCAAACAAGGGCAATTTTTTTTGCTTAAAATACATGTAATTGAGGTATAAATACATGAAATAGATATATAAATACACGAAATAGATTTATAAATAAATAAAATGGAGGTATAAATGTATGAATAGATGTTTAAATACATAAATTGGAGGAATAAATAAATGAAATGAAGGTATAAATAAATGAAATAGAGATATTATTACATGAAATGAAAGTATAAAACATGAAATACATGAAATAGAGGTATAAAAGCTAGAAATATAAAAAAATGACTCGGTTCGGTTCGGTTAATTTCGGTTAACCGATGGTAAAAAAATATCCGTTAACCGACTTTCGGTTAATTCAGTTTCTGTTAATTTCGGTTCGGTTTTGTCGGTTTTCGGTTCGGTTTCGGTTAACGGTTCGGTTATTGCACAGCCCTACCTATCATTGCCCACCAGTGCCTCACTCTGCACAAAGTGGGAGTCGAACTTGCATCTCTCAAGAGAAATGCAAGTGTAAGGACTCTCAAAATTTTCCTAAAAATACCCGTAAGTATAAACCTGGACCCCTGAAACCCTAATCCAAATAGAAATTCAAGAAATTCAGAATCTTGGACCTCTCGCGGGCCGCGTAAACCTTAAGGGAAGTTTACGCGGGCCGCGTCAAACTAGAGTTGACTGGATAAGTGTTCCGGATCCACGTGGTGACTAGATGGCAAGCCTACTCGTGACCAATCCGACCTACGCATAGACTAGGCGGCCTCGCGGGCCGCGTAAGGTTTGGCTTATGGGTTACGCGGGCCGCGTGAACCTTCAATTCCAGCTATAAATAGAGCTGATCATGAGCAGTCTTTTGGTGTCGATGAAAACGTTCAATTTCAAATTTTCACTGCACATTTTCGAAATTACTTTCAATATTAGCAAGGCGCTGCTCCGATACCGGGTATTAACTCGATCGCTGCTACGATTCAATGTCCGATCGATTAAAACTATCCAATGGATGTTTAAGTGATGCCCACATTAGGGTTTATGCTTTGTCATTCGTCGTGAATTCGATGAATGTTTAAGTATCGCATTTTGTCATTCGTTGTGAAGGTTTAAATCTCGTGAGTTATCGTAAATGCTGTATTAGTTACTGACCTAGTTCGTGTGCGTGTTATTTAATTTAGGTTAAAAGGCTAATTAGTAGGCGAAACTCTGCCCATATAAATCTGCAATGTGAGTCATTCTCTTTTTATCAACTGTTGTACAATACCTCATATTATTTTCAAATATTATGATTACAGGGAGTAAGTCGTGGTTATCTTAATCAATGGCTAGTGGGGTATTGTGCACATTACTAATTTCTCACGGGGTTAGGCTAATAAGCCCTAACACAGGTTAGGCTAATAAGCCCTAACAGTGATAATCATCACTACTTGGGTGACAGGACCCAATAGTGGTATGACCATCATCACCAGGAGGTGACACGGCGCCATATAACAATAAGATAGAAACCATTGTAATCGCTCTTATGCTGTAATTTATAACTGTGTCATTTTCTCAATTTGAGTGACTCGCCAGCATTTCCCCGCTGATAAAATATTTTTAAAACATGTTTCAGGCGACCTGCTGTAAATCAAGGAAACGTGCTATGGAGCACTAACAAGCTTGAAGAGGTGGCTCAGTTAAAATGAATAAACATGTTTTAATAAATCAGGGAATTTCCTAGTTAAATTCCTCTATTGTAAATTACGGGGTTTATCTCCAAATTATGAAATAAAATAATTGGGCATTTTGAATTTAAAAGATCCTGTTGAAAATCTTCCGTTGTCACATCATAAATACCACGGGTTCCTGTCCCGAGGCTCTGGACCGGGTCAAACCGGGGCAGGGGCCGTGACAGGAAAAGGTGGTATCAGAGCCACACTGATCGAGCCACTGATTTAAAGTCTATTAAGTATTTCAAAATACTTAATTTTCCTAATTGCCATTTTGTGATTTTGTGTTTTATTAACTGACTATTTGTTAATTACAGTACGGGTAAGCAAAAGCTTTCGAACATCTATCTTAAATTAGATAGTTTACCAAAAGAGAAGGGAAGTTCATCCCAAACAAAATCCTCAAGATACTCAGTAAATATTGAAGAGAGAATATTTGTTCGTAAAGCTCATTATGAGGAACCACTTTCTCCTAATAAAAGGAGTTTGATTATTAGAAAAAGCCAAGAGAAAATGAAGAGGTCACAACCCACCATGGGAAATTAGGCAATAACCCACCATGGGAAGATAAATTAGATGAAAAATGGGCAAATCTTTATATGTTGGCCACAGTAGCAGTAAATGCAAAATTTTAAATACCTGACCCAGTATTAGCACCCTTATCACCTACAAGTCAGAAACCTTACCCAGTAAATAAATAAGTTTACAATAAACCCTAGTATGTTTTAATTTTTCAGTTGTCCTTGTATTAAATTAGTCACACGGTATGCAATAATATTTAAATGTTTTCTGCAAAATTTTATTATCAAAATTTTAACTTAGCATTTTGTGTACATATATGCTAAACAGCATGAATGAGTTATCTGAAGCCCTTCAGAATCTCAACCTTTATCCAGTGAAAGTAGAAGTTTCCAATGACTTTACTGGTTACATAGCCGATGTAGAAGAACCTATGGAATTTTGTGCTCCACCTCTGGAGAAACCAAAGCCTAAGAAAAGGAGAAGATTTGTAGGATGGAGACGTGTGCGCAGGAACAATCAACTAGAAAGGTTCCCAAAATAGAAAATCCCATAGATAAAGGAAAAGGAATTGAGATCGAGGAAGGAATTAGGCAAGTAGAAATGGAAATTGGGGAGAATTCTAAGCAAGTTGAAGAGTTGCCATTACAGGAAGAATTAGATCGCATATTGGCAAACTGTGATATCATTAGACCTGTCAACACCAACCTTTACCCTTATCCTGCTGAAACTCAACTTCCAATAAACTTGGAACCAGCAATCCCAGAACCTCTAATCCACACCCAACCTCTAGGAATGGATGAGTGGTGGACGAACGACTGGCAATTTCAAAACCTCCTTAACAATCCTTATACCTTTCTCCCTCAGTTCTACCCGGAACCGATACCAAATCCGCCAATGAGCAATGAAAATCTAGCTGAACTCCGCCACTTTGGCGAGGAGCTAGTGGATGCAGGAAATAGGATTCGGGAGGTAGGAGAACAGATCTCCTGAAAGTACGACGAAAGGGAACGTCGTTACTGAAAGTACCAACTGACAAGGGATAGTGGAGTTATGAAACTGTGATTGTATAATAATAATAATAATAAGTAAACTAAATCTTGTAAAATAACTACAAATAAAACTTTGTAAGATAATGGTGTGTAATAATGTATAATATTATAATATATAGAAATGGGAATCGAGAAATCGATAATTTTGGCTATCCATGTGTTATGAAATTGTGTGATTAATTGTATATTGCTATTAATTATTTTATACTAATAATATTAATTATCAGATGGAAAATGCTAATAACGAACCAGTTAACGAGGTTAATCAATCTGAGCAACACCCGGAGGATCAATTTATTACTAGGCAAGATATAGAAAATATCGTTGCTCAAGGAATAGCCAATGCTATTCCAGCAATCCTTGCTGCTGCTCAAAAACCTGTTGAACCTCAACAAATCATTCCTAGCAAACGTACTTCTGAAGATAATTTCAGTAATAGCGTAAACGGAGGCGGAAATCATACTAATCATGATAATAATCCACGGCAGGCTCCGCTCCCTAAGAAAATGAAAGTTGCAACTCCTGGTTGCACATACAAAGAATTTCTTGCCTGTAAACCAGTTGAGTTTGCAGGTAACGAAGGAGCGACTTCAGCACTGCGTTGGTTAGAGAAAACTGAGGCAGTAATTTCCATCAGTAAATGTGCTGAAGAAGATCAGGTCATGTATACGTCGAATCTTTTCAAAGAAGGGGCGTTAGAATGGTGGAATACGGTGTTACAAGCCAAAGGAAGGACGGTGGCGTATGCTATGAACTGGGAAGAATTTAAAAATCTCGTAGAAAGAAAATTCTGTCCCGAGTACGAAAAAGAACAAATGACAAATAAGTTCCTGACCCACAAAATGGTGAATGTGGACTGTCGAGGGTACACTTCAACATTCTTTGAATATGCAAGAGTGGTACCTACCCTGGCTTTGCCAGAGCCGGTACTTATTTCTCGTTATATTTGGGGATTGATTGGCGAAATCCGTAATATTGTCAAGGCTGCAAAACCCCGCACGATCGATGATGCGGTGGATTTAGCCAATACTTTGACTGACAAACTGGTACGGACGCGAGAAGAAAATTGAAAGAAGGAAGTGGCCCAAAAGATTACCCAGGGATTTCGTATGGGTAACCGTAACAATTTCAAGCGAAGGGGAACCGGACAATCTTCCACTGGTCCTTTTTGCAATTCTTGCAAAAGGAAGCATTTTGGAAGATGCAAAGTATACTGCAATTTCTGCAAAATTCCGGGGCATCCAGAGGGAGATTGCAGGAAGAATAGATCCACAGTCTGCTACAACTGTGGAGAAGCTGGACATATTAAGCCAGACTGCCCAAAACTGAACAAACCAACTGATAATAAGGCCAAACCTGCAGAAGGAGCAAAAAGGAATGTAAGAGCCTTCCAGTTGACGACTCAGGAAGCTGAACTGATTCCTGACGTGATAGCTGGTACGTTTCTAGTTCACAACGTCTATGCAAAAGTATTATTTGACTCTGGTGCAAACCAAAGTTTTATAAATACTTCATTCTGCCAAGCACTTAAATTACCCTTAACCAACCTTAGGCAGATTTTGATAGTCGAAACGGCAGACGGGAATTCTATTAATATAGATAAGGTTTTGCAAAAAGAAACAATAGAACTTCTAGGCCATAAATTTTCTGCAAACCTGTTACCTATGAAATTAGCCGGATTCGATGTTGTGTTAGGAATGGATTGGTTAGTAGCCAACCATGCTCGAATTCTATAGAAATTCATACACCCACAGGAGAATTAATAGTGATTACAGGAGATAAGCCACGAAAGCCACTGAAATTCATTTCAGTAATGAAATTGGCCAGTTATTCCAGAAAACAAGAAATGGTGTATATGATTTCAGTAATCATTAACACGAAAAGTAAAGAACTTAAGGTCATTCCAGTAATATCAGAATACTCGGATGTATTCCCAGAAGAACTACCTGGATTACCACCTGATAGGGAGGTAGAATTTAGAATTCATTTAATTCCTGGAACTACACTGATAGCCAAAGCACCTTATCGGTTAGCACCCACCGAAATGCTAGAATTGAAAAAGCAGTTAGATGAATTACTAAGTAAAGGATTCATACAACCTAGTTCATCCCCTTGGGGAGCTCCAGTGTTGTTTGTGAAAAAGAAGGATGGTTCGATGCAAATGTGTATCGATTATAGAGAATTGAATAAGGTTACAATTAAAAATCGATACCCATTACCTAGAATTGATGATCTTTTTGATCAACTTCAGGGAGATAGATATTTTTCTAAGATAGATTTACGCTCTGGATATCATCAATTGAAGGTACAAGAAGAAGACATACCTAAAACTGCTTTCAGAACTAGGTATGGTCACTATGAGTTTACAGTCAGGCCCTTTGGGTTAACAAATGCTCCTGCAGCATTTATGGACATGATGAATAGAATCTGTAAACCATATTTGGATAAATTTGTAATTGTCTTCATCGACGATATACTTATTTATTCCAAAAGTCAGGAGGAACATTGTGAGCACTTGCATGTACTCTTAACTTTGTTCAGAAAGGAGAAGCTTTACGCCAAATTCTCAAAATGTGAATTTTGGTTACAAGAAATGCAATTCTTAGGACACATGGTGAATCACGAAGGCATTCACGTAGATCCTGCTAAGATAGAAGCAATCACCAAATGGAAGGTTCCGCAATCAGCAATGGAAATTAGAAGTTTTATAGGTTTAGCTGGATATTATAGACGGTTTATTAAGGATTTTTCCAAGATAGTTGTACCATTAACTAAGCTAACCTGTAAAGCAGTTAAGTTTGAATGGGGACCTAGGAAAGAAGAAGCCTTTAGGATTTTAAAGCAGAAGTTAACTAATGCTCCTATTCTAGCCTTACCAGAAGGAACAGAAGATTTTGAAGTATATTGTGATGCTTCAAAACTAGGATTAGGATGTGTGCTAATGCAATGCAAAAAGGTAATTGCGTATGCATTAAGGCAATTGAAAAAGCACGAAGAAAATTATACGACTCATGATTTAGAGTTAGGAGCCATAATTTTTGCCCTTAAGATTTGGAGACATTACCTATACGGAAGTAAGTTTACTGTTTATACAGATCATAAAGGTTTAAGATATATATTTGGGCAAAAAGAGTTGAACATGAGGCAAAGGAGATGGATGGAAATTTTAAGTGATTACGATTGTGATATTCAATATCACGAAGGAAAAGCAAACGTAGTTGCTGATGCCTTAAGCAGTAAGTATCATGAGAAACAACGACGGGTTCGTGCTCTTAGATTAAGTTTACAATTAGACTTAATGAACCAACTGAAAAGCATTCAAGAAACAGCAATCCAAGAGGATGCTGAAGGAATGAAAGGAAGAATAAAGGACTTAGAGCAAGGTAGTGATGGAATCTGGAGATTCCATAAGAAACGAATTTGGGTACCTAAGCAGGGAGAATTAAGGAATCAAATTCTAGAAGAAGCTCATAAATCTAGGTATACTATGTATCCTGGTAACAATAAAATGTACCAAGATTTAAAGAATAACTTCTGGTGGATAGGAATGAAAACGGACATAGCTAGATATATTTCTAAGTGTCTTACTTGTTCACAAGTTAAGGCAGAACACCAGAAACCTTCGGGTCTACTTCAACAATTAGAAATGCCTGTATGGAAATGGGAACTTATAACAATGGACTTTGTTACTAAGTTACCCAAAACCAGAAAAGGTAATGATACGATTTGGGTAATTGTGGATCGATTAACCAAATCAGCCCATTTTCTACCCATGAAGGAAACCTTTAGCATGGAAAGGTTAGCCAAGTTGTATGTAGACGAAGTAGTATCCTTACATGGAGTCCCACTCTCCATTGTATCAGATAGGGATAGTCGTTTCACTTCCCATTTCTGGAAAAGTTTCCAAGGGGCAATGGGAACCCGACTAAATTTAAGTACGGCATATCACCCTCAAACAGATGGACAAAGTGAAAGGACGATCCAAACTCTGGAAGACATGCTTAGGGCATGTGTGATAGATTTTGGTGGAAGCCGGGACAACCATTTACCTTTAATTGAATTCTCCTATAACAATAGTTATCATTCAAGTATTGAAGCTGCCCCGTTCAAAGCACTGTACGGACGTAAGTGTAGAACTCCAGTTTGTTGGGCGGAGATAGGAGAAAGTCAATTGTCAGGTCCAGAGATTGTACAGGAAACTACCGACAAGATTACTCAAATTAAAGAAAGACTGAAGACGGCTCGGGATCGCCAGAAAAGTTATGCTGATAATCGAAGCAAGCCACTGGAATTTCAAGTCGGAGATCAGGTACTTTTAAAAGTTTCTCCTTGGAAAGGAGTAGTTCGATTCGGTAAGAAAGGAAAGCTAAGTCCAAGGTACATAGGACCATTCCCAGTGATCCAACGTATAGGACCAGTTGCTTATCGCTTACAACTACCAGAGGAGTTAGCTGGAGTACATGATATATTTCATGTATCCAACCTCAAGAAATGCCTATCAGACGAATCCTTGGTAGTACCTCTCCAAGATATAGAGGTAAATGAGAAATTAAAATTTGTTGAGAAACCTCTTCAAATCGAAGATCGAAAGATCAAATTTCTCAAACACAAAAGATTGGTGCTAGTTAAAGTCAAGTGGGATTCAAAGAGAGGACCCGAATACACTTGGGAGCTAGAATCAGAGATGAAGCGAAAGTATCCTCACTTATTCCAATGAATCTCGAGGACGAGATTTTAAATAAGGTGGGGAGGATGTAAGGACTCTCAAAATTTTCCTAAAAATACCCGTAAGTATAAACCTGGACCCCTGAAACCCTAATACATATAAAAATTCAAGAAATTCAGAATCTTGGACCTCTCGCGGGCCGCGTAAACCTTAAGGGAAGTTTACGCGGGCCGCGTCAAACTAGAGTTGACCGGATAAGTGTTCCGGATCCACGTGGTGACCAGATGGCAAGCCTACTCGTGACCAATCCGACCTACGCATAGACTAGGCGGCCTCGCGGGCCGCGTAAGGTTTGGCTTATGAGTTACGCGGGCCGTGTGAACCTTCAATTCCAGTTATAAATAGAGCTGATCATGAGCAGTCTTCTGGTGTCGATGAAAACATTCAATTTCAAATTTTCACTGCACAATTTCAAAATTACTTTCAATATTAGCAAGGTGCTGCTCCGATACCGGGTATTAACTCGATCGCTGCTACGATTCAATGTCCGATCGATTAAAACAATCCAATGGATGTTTAAGTGCTGCCCACATTAGGGTTTATGCTTTGTCATTCGTCGTGAATTCAATGAATGTTTAAGTATCGCACTTTATCATTCGTTGTGAAGGTTTAAATCTCGTGAGTTATCGTAAATGTTGTATTAGTTACTGACCTAGTTTGTGTGCATGTTATTTAATTTAGGTTAAAAGGCTAATCAGTAGGCGAAACTCTGCCCATATAAATCTGCAATGTGAGTCATTCTCTTTTTATCAACTGTTTTACAATACCTCAAATTATTTTCAAATATTATGATTACAGGGAGTAAGTCGTGGTTATCTTAATCAATGGCTAGTGGGGTATTGTGCACATTACTAATTTCTCACGGGGTTAGGCTAATAAGCCCTAACACAGGTTAGGCTATTAAGCCCTAACAGTGATAATCATCACTACTTGGGTGACAGGACCCAATAGTGGTATGACCATCGTCACCAAGAGGTGACACGGCGCCATATAACAATAAGATAGAAACCATTGTAATCGCTCTTATGCTGTAATTTATAACTGTGTCATTTTCTCAATTTGAGTGACTCGCCAACATTTCCCCGCTGATAAAATATTTTTAAAACATGTTTCAGGCGACCTGCTGTAAATCAAAGAAACGTGCTACGGAGCACTAACAAGCTTGAAGAGGTGGCTCAGTTAAAATGAATAAACATGTTTTAATAAATCAGGGAATTTCCTAGTTAAATTCCTCTATTGTAAATTACGGGGTTTATCTCCAAATTATGGAATAAAATAATTGGGCATTTTGAATTTAAAAGATCATGTTGAAAATCTTCCGCTGACACATCATAAATACCACGGGTTCCTGTCCCGCGGCTCTGGACCGGGTCAAACCGGGGCTGGGGCCGTGACAGCAAGTACTCCACCACTTGATCTAGAGATCATTGACCATATATAGCCCTTGCTGTTAAAAAAAGTTATTATTTCATGTATCATTAATCTTTTTTTCTCTTTAAATAATAAAACATAATAAAGCTACACACTCCTAAGGATGATAATTGGAGCCTTGATTTTTATCTATAAACTTTTTTTTAACAGGCCAAGTACCTTTTTATTATATACAAGCAAATAGATTATATTGTTATATGTATTTTATTATTTTTGTTGTTTATAGATTCAAATAATATCCAAAATAAATGTTTTATTTTTTTGGTTTACGTCAACTTTATATTTTAATAGCTAAATATAATTTTTGTGTAAATCTATCTACTATAATAAAAGAAACCAACTTTTGGACACGTGTCATTCATTGAAGGTATTCATAAATCTATACTTATCTTATATTAACTAATAAATTAATATTAAATCTTATCATACTTTAATAAAATATTATCCTCAAATCTAAATTGTTAATTTAATATATTTTTAAAACAAATACGTGTTGGTCTCGATCAGTTCTTCGTGTTGTCGATCTAATTTTATACAGACTTGTTCTGTAGTTGCACTGGTTTAGAGCTGTCATTAGTTTCATGTATTGATCAAATCTAAGCTCTTAAGATCGTAGTGCCGTTTTGTATCATATATTTTTTTGAGTTTGTATATATATATTTGGTGTGCATCTTCGTGTTCTAGTTGTGTACTTGAACAATGTGGTCGTTCTCTTGTGTAGTAATAACATCTACATGTTATGGTGTACCTTATGGTTTTTTTTTTTTGTGCTGGTCTAAATTCGTATTGAATTTTGGATCCATCGTTGATAAGGATATATGTGTAAGACTCTACTTGGGATGAGGTGTTATATTGATAGGTTTATAGTTTGCGTTATATAGATTGGTGTTTACCGTTTTTCGTTCTTGCTCTTGTTCTTTCCAGTTTTGTCACAGATTCTTTGAGTCACTCTCGTTGATCTTCTAGTGAGGTTCATTCTTTAGATGAATCGTTTTTTAGATCTGAGTGTGTATGAGATCTTTGGGTTATTGGCTTTAGGTTATTTGGTCTTTATTTCTAGAGATCGTTTTCGACATTGAGTTTGGGTGATAATGGAATAGGTTTGAGTGGTCTTGTTTATTTTTTGCTAGGCCTGCATGTTATGCGAGTTTTTCTCATTAACACCAAGTTATAATACCAGTCTTTGTTTATTATAACAGTAATGAAAATATACTTTAGGCAACCAAGTACATTGGCATACATATACTTAACCTTTCATGTTCTTACCATGCTTTATCTGGTTAGTCTATCTCTAGTGTTCATTGGATAACAATGTGGTTGATGCTCTATGTCGGCGTCAGTCAGTTTTTTTTACATGAAGTGTTTTCATTTGTATTATTCGTTCAAATGAAGCTTATATGAAGATCGATAATCAATCTCTGATCTTTCTTTTTTCTTGATTACAATTTTCTCCCAAACAGTTTTGTGTGTCTCGTATACATGTAAATTGTCTTGAAAAATAAACAAAACTGTTTGGATACAAGGAAGAAAGTGTTTAGTATCTTCTTTAGGGTTTCTCTTGTTTGTGTCCAGTCTATCTCAAATCATGGCTAGGGTTTGAATGTATATGGTCCATTTACCTGTTAGATCTAGTATTTGTGAGAGTGGAACGTCGAGTTGATATGTATATGTGAGCTGTATGATTTGTTAAGAGTTTTTGGTTTGTTTTTTTTTATCAAACATGTCTTGTTTTTTACTGGCTTCTGCGTTTTCTATAGGCAACAATTTCACAATTTACTGCAGAAGCGGAGTATTGTGCTATGTGTGATGTTGTTTGTGTTTATTAGGGATTGATAAATGTGTGTGATGAACCGAAAGTTGCTTGTCTTTACAAAGTGTTTATTGCCACAGTTTCATGATATTACGTGTTTGTCTTAGGCATTATTCACTTGTTTGAAATATAAAACTGACGAGGGGTGTTAAAAATATATTATACAAGCAGTTTTATATTTTATAAAATGTTTTCTAATAATTTTATTTGCTTAAACGAGGTATCGATGGTATGGACTTATACAAGTGGGCTTTAAGCTGAAATGTGCTGGTTAAAGATAAAAGGCAGATGGGCTGTTACAGTTGGGCTATTCGGGCTGCTATTGAAGTCTATTGGGCTGCTGTTGAAGTCTATTGGGATGCTGCTATTGAAGAATGTTATAGCAACTTATAAGTTGTTATAATAGAGTGTGTTTTAACTAAGTCCGGGTTATCCAGACATCAAAGTGGATACCGGGTCAATATAAAAGGAGTCTTAGTGCATTATTGAGGGGTAACAACTCAGATATTTTTAGATCGGTATTCTCTCGTTTCTCTCTCTAAAGTGCTTAGGGTTTCTTGTTGATTATCGCTAAATCATCTTGTTTTTAGTGATTCGTGTGTGAGATTTGTTAAGTGTTTGATGGTTATCGTGTTGATAATCATCTGTAGTTGAGAGTTGAGAGGTGTTCATTCTTGTATCAATTGAGTTGTTCTTCAGTTGTAGTCTTCAGTTTGTTTGAGTAAATACTGTTTGATGTTTAGATCTATCAGTTGTTGTCTGGATATCATAGCTTTGGCTCAACTATAATAAAAGAAACCAACGTTTGGACACGTGTCATTCATTGAAGGTATTCTTAAATCTATACTTATCTTATATTAACTAAATAAATAAATAATAAATTAATATTAAATCTTATCATACTTTAATAAAATATTATCCTCAAATCTAAACTGTTAATTTAATATATTTTTAAAACAAATACATATCTTTCCTACTTATCTTATATTAAATATATAAATAATAAATTAATATTAAATGTTATTCTAATTTATTAAAAATATAATTTTTTTATTATTTGGTATACAAAATTATATTTATTCAACTCATGTAAAACGCGGGGTTTTTAAAAATATAATTTTTTTTTATTATTTACTATGCAAAGTTACATTTATACAACCCGTGTAATACACAAAGTTTTTAAAGATATAACTTTTTTATCATTTGCTATGTAAAATTAGATTTAATGATATAATTTTTTTATTATTTGGTATATTTTTCAACCCGACTATACACGGGTTTTTTAAAGATACGACGTTTTTAGTATTTAATATACAAATTTACATTTATTTAATCTGTGCAATACACATGGTTTTTAAAGATATAACAATTTTTTAGATCTATTCAACACGTGTAATATGCGGGGTTTTTAAGGATGTAATTTTTTATTACTTGGTAGATTTATTCAACCTGATTATACACGGGTTTTCTAAAGATACGACGTTTTTAGTATTTAGTATACAAAATTACATTTATTTAATCTGTGTAATACACGTGGTTTTTAAAGATATAACTTTTTTTTATTATTTGATATATAAAATTACATTTATTTAACCCGTACAATATACGGGGTTCATAAAGATATAATTTTTTATTATTTAATATATAAAATTACATTTATTCAACACGTGTAATACACGGGGTTCTAACCTAGTAAATAATATAATAAACAATATAATCTGGAAAAACAAGGATACGTTTTGTAAATCTCTTTTGAAAATATGAGTTTTAAATGTTGTTGAAAAACTAGTTAAATCGTCATTCTTTATTCTATTAAAGTTATGAAGTGTTTTATTTAAACTATTATTTTAGAAAGATGAATTTATAATTGGTTTATACTTGGTCGCATAATCTATCTATACTTTCTATAAAATGGCAAATGCCCCTAACATAAGAAAAGCTGAGGTAGCAGCCATAGAGGCTGTCCAAAAATGCATTTCTTATGTAATTATTACATCATAAATCGGAATATATAAAATTATTTTAAAATACATTTAAAGCTCTGCCATTAAAACCTCTGCCCATATTCATCTATACAAAATTTAAACCTCTGCCATCAAAATCTCTGCCAGATTTAAAATTCAAAATTCTGGCTTCAGATTCAAAGTTCAAACCATATACATATACATATACATATACATATACATATACATATATAACATATATGATTCTGGCTTTACATTCAAATTTCAATTCATCTCTCCCACTCATATCCGCGAGCAATCTCTCTCTCTCTCTATCAAATGCATAGCTCCCATATTCAGCCGGTTAATCTCCGATTACAGATCTTTGTTCCAACATAATTGTTCCAACATCGTTGAAAGTGTTTTTTTTTTTTTTTTGTAATGTTGAATTTTGAATTTTGAATTGATCTACTCTAATTCACGCTTTATATTTCAGTCTATATTCTCTATTGGAACTCTGTTACTCTAATAAACCTCTAGAGAGTAAAGAAGAACTCTAATCAGAGTTGTCTGAAATTCATACAACCGTCTGCGGGTTATTTTAGGTTTGTGGGTTATTTTTTAAATTGTAGTTATACTTATTTAATTTGATTATGAAGAAACAAGTGTTGATAATGTTGATAATTTTTATTAACATTCAAATTTTAGAATATGTAAATATGGATATTGATAGTATTAAATTAAATACAAAGAAAGATTAAACATTAAATATACATAAAATTTTACACGCTACAATTAACACTTGCTAGGATTTCGTAGACTCCCGCCTTATTCCATGCGATTTCATTCTTTCTTTTGTTTTGTAGAACGGCTAGCATGTCGCCGATTTTCTGATCCTGTTTCAGCATTTGTGTGATAAACTCTTCTGCATTGTTCTTGAAATCTGATGTAGGAGAGTGGATGACTTCATCAAGCAATCCGATGCTGCTCCAGGTTTTCTTGTAATTATTATCACTGATGATGTCGATTTTTCTGTTTAGTTTTTCATCAGCTTTGTTTTCTTTGAGCGACCATCTAGAGAATTGCACTTTAACATCGCTGGTGTCTGACCAGTTGTAGAAGAATTTGTTTTCCGTCTAGAGTATTGTTGGTGTTGCTGATTTTGATTTGTTTTTTACTGACGGTTTTTTAAAAGACAATAGTTAATGTTTTGAATCAAACTAATCATCAGTCTTTTATAGTGTTTAAAATGCGTCTTTATGGTAAACGAAGAGGTTAATCGTAATTATGATAACCTGTTTTTTTTAAGGTTTAAAATTTATCCTTTGGGTTTCTTGATATTTAATTTTATAGTTTTCTCATTCAAACTTATTTTTGAAAAGGTTTTGCATTAAAAGAATGTTGT
Source organism: Helianthus tuberosus (assembly GCA_030545235.1). NCBI lineage: Eukaryota > Viridiplantae > Streptophyta > Magnoliopsida > Asterales > Asteraceae > Helianthus > Helianthus tuberosus. The sequence goes on from CM060383.1 coordinate 36,055,798, forward strand.
TTTTAAATATAAATTTATATGTTTATATTAAATGTACATGTTTTTCCCCTAGATTATTAAATGTACAATTAATTTAAATATGACCTTTGGGCTGTTAGATATTAAATGTACACGTTTTTCCCCTAGATTTAAACCTCTGTTGACTTACCAAACATTTGTGGGTTATTTTTTAAACTGTAGTTATACTTATTTAATTTGATTATGAAGAAACAAGTGTTGATAATGTTTATAATTTTTATTAACATTCAGATTTTAGAATATGTAAATATGGATATTGATAGTATTAAATTAAATACAAAGAAAGATTAAACACTTAAATTTACATAAAATTTTACACGCTACAATTAACACTTGCTAGGATTTCGTAGACTCCCGCCTTATTCCATGCGATTTCATTCTTTCTTTTGTTTTGTAGAACGGCTAGCATGTCGCCGATTTTCTGATCCTGTTTCAGCATTTGTGTGATAAACTCTTCTGCATTGTTCTTGAAATCTGATGTAGGAGAGTGGATGACTTCATCAAGCAATCCGATGCTGCTCCAGGTTTTCTTGTAATTATTATCACTGATGATGCCGATTTTTCTGTTTAGTTTTTCATCAGCTTTATTTTCTTTGAGCGACCATCTAACATCGCTGGTGTCTGACCAGTTGTAGAAGCATCTGTTTGCCATCTAGAGTATTGTTGGTGTTACTGATTTTGATTTGTTTTTGACAGACAGTTTTTTAAAAGACAATAGTTAATGTTTTGAATCAAACTAATCATCAGTCTTTTATAGTGTTTAAAATGCGTCTTTATGGTAAACGAAGAGGTTAATCGTAATTATGATAACCTGTTTTTTTTAAGGTTTAAAATTTGTCATTTGGGTTTCTTGATATTTAATTTTATAATTTTCCCATGAAAACTTATTTTTGAAAGGTTTTGCATTAAAAGCTGTTGTTTTTAAATATAAATTTATATGTTTATATTAACGAGCCGGGGGTCTCACTGGAAGCAGCCTCTCTATTCCTACGGGGTAGAGGTAAGGTTGTCTACATCTTACCCTCCTCAGACCCTACCTTTGCTTTGCTATTGGTGGGATTAACTGAGTATGATGATGATGATGATGATGATATGTTTATATTAAATGTACACGTTTTCCCCTAGATTATTAAATGTACAATTAATTTAAATATGACCTATGGGCTGTTAGATATTTCACTATATAATATCATTGCTAGTTCACCTGTTTTTCATCACGTTTTGCTACCAACATATCCTTCTTTCACATCACTTAAGTAATATATAACTTAAAAGAGTAAATACAAAAATCGTCCTTTATGTATGTCACTTATTGCAAACTGTGTCATTTATCTTCAATAATTATAGAAAATGTACTTGATGTTTGCAAACCCTTGCAAGTTATGTTCTTTAGCCCTAACTCAGTTAATTTTTGTGGTTAAATCTGACCAAATGGACCCCACATGAGAGTAAAATGACCAAAATACCCTCATGTGGGGTCCATTTGGTCAAATTTAACCACAAAAAATTAACTGCATTAGGGCTAAAGGACATAACTTGCAAGGGTTTGCAAACATCGAATACGTTTTCTGTAATTATTGAAGATAAAGAACATAGTTTGCAATAAGTGACATACATAAAAGACGATTTTTGTAATCAACTTAAAATGGCATCATACACTTCTACAGAGTCTGATGATTTAAAGCATCGCTTTATCAAGCAAGTTGAGGATCAAGTATATGAGGATAGGGCTACTCTTCAAGAGCTGAAAAGATGTTTTGATGGACTGCATCTTGGTCTATTCACAAGAGACCAGGTTTCCAGAAACCTGATGTCGATGCCTTCGACTTCCGTTCGTGACCTTTGTGTTGTCAGTGATATAGAATGCGGTGATAGAGACGTGGAGTTCATGGCGATTCTCAAGGATATACATCGAGAGGTTCAGCACTCGATGGAGTTGAAGCTAAAATTTCTTAATTCTTGCTGTTCGATTCTTAAATTTCTGGGTGTTATTGTTAGATTTTAAAGTTTTGTTGTTTAGTACTCGATGTAGTTGTTGATCTTTTAATGGCATAAATAAATTTTAATCATATTAATCTTTCTTGTCGAATTTTACTTTTACTTATTTTAGCAAGCATAAGTATTATATTATAGTTTTTAATATCATCCGAGGATTGCAGATCGGCATTGATGTAGATGTGAAATTGTGTCTGAGTTTGATTTAGATTATGTTGATATTGAATTGTGCCTGCACAAATGTTTGGTAAGTTAACAGAGGTTTAAATCCCTCAGGTTGGTTTAACGCTGAACAGATGATTGCAAAGCTAAAATATTCTAGAATATTTGATCATGAATAACAGTTTTTTTGAAGAATTTGCTCCTCTAAATTACAAAGACTCAATATATGCTATTGTAAAGGTCTATCAAAGCTAAAGTCTGCCAAAAGAGAACATCTGCTTGAAGTGATCGTTTGCCGATGAAGAAAGTCTGAAGAAGCAAAGGTCTGCTATGGGTCAAAAGATGTTAATGAACAACAGATGATATTCAACATAAGCTGCTCAACAGAGGTTTTCATAGTAACAATGCTTAGGCTAATAGCAGATGTTGGGAGTTTGTTAGGCTATTAGATGTTAGGAGTTTGTTAGGCTAATAGCATGTTTTCATTGTAATTGCAATCTTTGTAAAAGCATGATGATGAAAGCATTAAAATGTGTTCAGAAAATCAAAAGTCCATTCTTAAAAAACAACTATTATTGAAAAAAATTTAAAAATCCTTAAAAGTTTGTTGAAAACAACTGTTTTTGAAACCTCTGCTTGGCTAAAAATTCATCCACTGCTGAAAAGGTATCATCTGTTCTCATAAGTTCTGGACCAAGCATAAGTATTATTATATAGTTTTTAGTATCATCTGAGGATTGCAGATCGAAATTGATGTAGATATCAAATTGTGTCTGAGTTTGATTTAGATTTAGATTATGTTGATGTTGAATTGTGTCTGAACAGATGTTTGGTAAGTCAATAGAGGTTTAAATCCCTCAGGTTGGTTTAAGGCTGAACAGATGATTGCAAAGCCAGAATATTCTAGAATATCTGATCATGAATAACAGTTTTTTGAAGAATTTTCTCATCCAAATTACTAAGACTCAATATCTGCTACTGTAAAAGTCTGTCAAAGCTAAAGTCTGCCAAAAGAGAACATCTGCTTGAAGTGATCGTCTGCTGATGAAGAAATTCTGAAGAAGCAAAGGTCTGCTATGGGTCAAAAGATGTTAAAGAACCACAGATGATATTCAACATATGCTGCTCAACAGAGGTTTTCATAGTAACAGTGCTTAGGCTAATAGCAGATGTTGGGAGTTTGTTAGGCTATCAGAAACTTCAGATGTTGGAAAGAAAAAGGGAATTGATGAGACCCTAAACATCCAAACTGATGAGAAGATTTTATAAAAGCAGAAGAAGCAAGATACAGAAGAGAGCAAAGCTTACAATTGGAAGAAAGAACAGGAGGAGAAGATGAAAAGGTAAAACATTGGTACTTCACAAAGAAGGAAGTCTTTTAGAAATAACAGACCACCAATAGCCACATTTCCCAAAACAACTGCTACTCCTAAAAAGCTTGTATCCTCTGCTACGCCCAAACCCAAACCTTCCCCTAAAAAACCACCACAAAAGAAACAGAAAATAGCTTCAAAACCATCCTCACCCATTAAACCAACAGATGTTGAGACACTAGTTGTGTCAGCAGAGGTTAGCCAATCTACTGCCAACATCAATTTAAACACGCCACCATCAACACAACCACCTCCAACACCTCAAAGATTCTCTTCACAACCACCTTCTTCACCTAAACCACCTTCTCCACCTAAAGTTCCTCCACCACCAAAACAACATTTTGTACGCAAAAGAAAATTTGTTGTGCATGAAGATGATAAGGAGATTCCATCACCAATCCCTTTATCATCTGTTCCCATCTAAACCACTCCACCCTCATCACTTCCACCTATAAATCCACTTCTTAATCCACCTACTGGATCACTACCATCTGTCATCCCCTTGGCTGCCAAATATCCTCTAGAACTGCTTTCAGTTCAAAGTGAAATGGAATCTTTTTACAAAATAGAGGATCCATCAAAGAGAGCTGTAACAACCCGACTTTCCGAGCCAAAGTCAAAGTCAAAGTCAAAGTCAAGGTCAAGGTCAAGGTCAAGTCATGTTGTTACTTAGATCTGACTTTTCTTGCTTAATTATTGCTTTGTACTCTTGAGATTCGATAAACGGTATATTGGTTAACGATTTTAAACGATATTTTAAGCTATGTTTTCACAACGCTTATTCAAACGCAATTATCGCATTTAACACAGTTTACAACGCATACTATTTAATGCATTTTGTCGCATATTGCCTCGCATGTTTATACTAAGCGCTATCACAACGCAACACAAACTCGAAACGCAGTTATTGGTATTGTTCTCTGTGTGTGTTATTATGTGCTTTACTTGTGTGTGCCTTATATGTATGTTTGGGATGTTATTCGTAAACGCAATCGCAACTCTATCACAATGCAATCTCATCGCAAACTCGAAACGCACATTTACTTTTATGCTTTTTATGTGTTATGTTATTTGTGTAACTACTTGTTTAATAATATCGCAACGCTCACTCGCGACTTGCTCAAACGCAACGCAACGCTCAACGCACGAAACGAAAGTCGGAAAACTAACTCGCACTAGTCGCCTGATTGAATGACCATTCGGTCGAATGATCATCCGTCCGGATGACCATCCGATCGGATGGCCATCCGATCGGTTGACCATCCGACCCATCGCTCCACCGCCTTATCTCCCTCTCACCTATAAATATTCACCTGTCACATCAACTGTTCACTGATGTGACAGCCTTATCTAACCAACTCGCTCCCAGCTCTTTCTCAAGCACTTTTCACTCGATTCCAGGCTATTTTCGTAAGTTTTCTTCCTAAATCTTGTACTTCCATCATCAATACACACTTTCTCATCATCTTCTCCATCAAATCTTACATTTGCACCATAAAATCACCGTATTTGGACTGCTTTAAGGTGATGTCATCTCGGTTTCTTATGAACACCGAAGTGTGACCTCATCTCATCAAGATTTATCGAGATCTAAAGGATTTTTACACGATTTAACACAAATCTTCATGAGATCTAAACATTTTCAACATTTTACATACTTTTCTTCAACTTTTCTTCACTTTCTACTCAAAACCGATGGAATCCAGACTCGTTCAGGTTTTCTACTCATACTCTAGTTGAGAACCGGTCTAGAAACGGATTTCCACCAAAGAGATGATCGACTCACAGGTTGAACATGAAACTCTGTCAAGAACAGTTAAGTCTGATCGAATGGGGTGGTTCCCATCCGATCGACTGAGCTGGGCTTGGTGTGGTTTCTGTTGTTTGATACGTCGTCATACTATCTTCGTCAAAACTCAAAACCTGTAACTTAGAAAATTTTTCAAAGATTTTCAAAACATCAACTCGCCGATCGAATAGCCATCCGATCAGATGATCATCCGATCGAATGACTATTCGACCAGGTGACTTGACTTTATAAGTTCAACACTCACACAATTTGACAAAACTTCAAAGAATATCACACTTTCAATCGAATAGCCATCCTATCGAATGGCCATCCGTCCAGATGACCATCCGATCGAATGACTTGATTTATACTACAACGAATACTTCAAATGTTTTACAAACACACTCACCCAATCGAATGACCAACCGTTCGAATGGTCATCCGTCCGGATGGCCATCAGTCCGGATGATTATCCCTCCGACTCACCATCCGACACTCATCACATCTAACGCTGTTTTACGCACCGTTTAATGCTTACATTATCGTTCTCTGATCAGGCTAATCTCCACGTGCTCCCTTCAATCCAAGACTGTGTTTATTTACTAAAAAAATACTGTGAGTATACTCGAACCCTTTTTGCTTAACGCACTTTTGGGTGTTACATACGTTACCTATATCAAATCACATCAACACACTACGCAAACACTTTTAAACGCTGACCGCACTCGCATGTTATACGTGACTCGATGAATGCTTGTATGTTATGTTTACACAGTGATTGTTTCCTGACACCTTAGCAACGATAGTACTATAGTTTGGACTCAGCACCTGTTGTGAACAGGGGTTGTTAAGGGTTTTACTTCACATGGTCACAATGGTGATAATGTGTTGCGCATTCTACAACTCGCAGTCATGTTGGTTGCATATGTCATTGTCGATAGCTAACTTGCTGCACATTTCTACGTGTTACATGTTGGTTATGCGTAAACGCTTTCGCTATCTATATGCTATTAAACTTGTGTACTCACCTTTACACCCTGTGTATTGACTTTATTTTAATGTATGTGACAGGTGTTTAGGATGCTATGTTTGTTGTGACGAATCAAACTAGGGAGTCTAGAAACAAACTAAATAAATCTGAGTTGTCGGAACACTCTATTTGTCTTTCAGAACAATATCTGTAATAAATGTTTTTACTTTATATGTTGATGGTATGGGACGTTAACGATTAATATATTTTCATTAATAGTTGTTATAGATTCTCTTGGACAATCTGTTTTGCTCAGTGCCACGCCCCGATGTTTTCGCCATCGGTTGGGGTGTGACAAGAACCTTCATATCTCTCTATGGCTTCAGACAACCTCTGAACCTGGATGAGTATTTGAAAATGAAAGCAAGACAAGCAGAGGTTATAGCCAGAGAAGATAACAAAGGGTTAGGTGATAGGAAATACCAAGGTCTGTTATCACATGAGCTTAACAAAGTCAGAAAGCTTGAAAACTTTGCTAAAGACCTTAGTAAATCCATGTCTAAGCAACCTTTGGATACCGAGCTTGAAAAGGAACTAAAGGTTGATTACAATGGGAACCAGATATCAAAGTCGGTCATTTTCTGTGCTATAATGATTAAGGTACACACCAAAGTTAAATAACGTGTCTTACAGTCAGTATGCCTACCCCGACACGTTATTCTGTATGACCATAATAGTTCATGAGTCGGGACGCCCGAACACGGTACCAATAACCCCCAAATGTTTCAGTTATCAAATATAACGGATTAAACCAGCTTTCTTACATTTATGAGCAATTATGTAACGCCCTGCTTTTTCGTACTTTCCATGATTAGAAAGCATTGTTCGTATTTCTTTTTGTATTTCGTCTTTTTGTTGTATCGTTGTAAAATCTGAGACTTGGATAATAAATAAAATTCGTATTTCTTTAAATTCATGCTATACATATTTCATACATGTTCATACGTTTGGATTAACTATACATGTGATACCTTATTTGTAATTCTTGCGAAATGCGTTAAACTTACAAATACTTGTCTTACATGCTCAATTCATGCGTATACGATACTTATTCTCGATCTATATACTTATTTTATACTTACTTTATGCTTTAATTACATAATGTACCCTTACACTGCACCTTTTATGCTTAAAACACCTTAAATCACTAATATATGAAACTATAGGGGCCTAAAGTGTCAAATTAACAAACAAAATCCACCAGCCAAGTGGCTCACGGGCCGCGAGACCCCCCCCCCATCTCTCTCGCGCCCCACCAGAGAGCGTAATCCGCATAATTGTTAATCAGCTTCGTGGATTGGACGATTTTGGGTGTGTTTAGGTGTGTTTCTTCCATTAAATGACCACCTAACTTAACCTAATCACTTCCTATAAAACCCAACTCAATTCCACACTTCTCCCACTTTACAAACACTTCGTTTTCACTCTCAGACACTCTAAATTCAGCTAAGAAATCAGTAACAAAGTCAGATTCATATCAAGTTACAAAAGTGAGTTTAAACTCACTTATCTTTCATCTTTTTCATTTGTTCTTGCTTCTTAGTACTTGGAACAACCCTAGGTATGTTTCCATAAGTTTTCCATGGAAAACCAAGAATGGAACATCACCATAATGAGGTTAAAAGTACAAGAAACTTTCTGTTTTGTACAAGAACTTTGTTAAACATACTTAAACTTATGTTTTCTTAATACATTCCTATGTCCTTATGCCACTAATCAAGGCTATATGATTAAGTGTGCTTAAAAAGAAGGTTGTAACATATAAATTCAGAAGTTTTAATCCTCTAAACTTTCTGTTTTTAAAAGGGTTTTAACCCACAAGTGATGAACAAGACTTGAACTTGTGTATGTGTGATTATTTGGATAGCTTGGGCTATCCTACTTACAATCCACACTTCACTTGATGATTTCTCTTAGTTATTATGTATATTTCATTCCCTTATTGTTCATTCATGACAATCCTTGTTGTCTTATGACAACTTGTGCATTGGTGAATAGAAAAGAGGTTTTAAAATGGAAGATTTATCCTCCTACCTCTATGCATGACTTCTATGATAATCCTTATTATATTGTTGGACTAAACTTATAAAATACTATATGACATATATAAAATACATATAATACATGTAAGAAACCGAATCCTTGATGATAACCAAATGGTTATTTGTCAAGTTACTAAGTTACATCACCTAAGGGCCTAGTTCCTCGTTACGATTCTAATAGGTATTAAACCTATGAAATCATTTTAACCCCTATGGGTTTTCATAGTGTCAAGAACGAGTGCTTAGTCTAAGTGTAACATATCAATTTTTTTTATATATAAAAATTCTAGGTTGTTTAAATTTATTAACCGCTAGTAACTAATTTTATCTTTATTATAATTATTCGACCCATATAGTTTTAAAAACTATTTTATATATAATTGGTTGGAATGTTATACTAATTAATTGGCTTGTATATGTGTGTCATTTCTATTTTCTATATTAAAATAAAGTACATAAAACTTATCTTATTAAACGGGTAGATTACGGGTAAGTTGACTGTTAGAAATATGAAGTACATAGATGGGCCTAGGAACCGTTTAATAATTAAATTATAGAAAGACATTATATTTGAAGCTACTCTGTTTTTAATGAAACTTGGGTCAAAATGTAGACAAAGATATTCTTGTTCTAATGATATAATCATTGTTTTATAAAACGTTATATTTTAGAAGTTATAAGCACCAAATATGTGAAGCAGCTGAATTAATTATAATATATAAAATAATAATAATATTAAACAAAACTAAAGTTTCATATGTGTGTGCTACGTGTATATATGTGCACAAATTGGGATGTGTGTGTGCATAGTATAATCAAATAATAAAACTCAAAATAGTTGCATTGAATAAAAAAGGGGACGTGTGCATGTATGTGTAGATTAGAAATGTGTACATGTCTAGTTGCCAGCACTCTAAGAACTTTAGAAAACAACTATAAATAGAAATGCAATTCAACATTCAAAGCTTGCTCAAACTTCTTTTCTTTTCTGTCGCCCCTTCTTTTCCTTCTAAACCATTTTTTTTAATATTTCACCCCATAATAATAATAATAAAGCACTGCCCCGTTTTAAGTGTTTTAACTCCCGATCACTGATACCCTTTCCGGTTGATCTGGAGCCCCATAACACATGTCAAGGCTCTGCCCGACTAAGTTCGTTGGGGTTCTGTCTCGTGACATAGGGATAAGGTTGAATTAGGGTTACTATACTTAACACGAGTGCATATATGTATGTATATATATATATATATATATATATATATTTTTTAAAATAGCTCGGGAGTTATACCCAAGATCTATACCAGGAGGCTTTCTAGTTGAATCCTAAAGTTACCAGGTGAGTCCATTCTCTTTTCTCACAGTTTTATCACCTTTTTGTGATACAATTATATTTAAAAATGTTTTCCAAAATCCTAAATGTTTATCAGTTATACTTACAGTAATTAAATTTTTATATTCTGTAATAACTGCCAGTATGAGAGGTTTTATACATTATTTCACCCTCGTTACTATTGGCCAAAAAAGTTAACCAATAGTAACATGACCACAATCAGAGGGGAATTGTGCCCAAGTAGCCATAGCCTATAACTAATATTATTTTAACATTAAATCATTAATAAATTTAATGTATGATTGAAATAAATCTAAATGTTATTAATATAAAATAGAGCTTTATTAATAATTATTAAAATATATATTAAAGAAAATATATTTAATAAACCTAAATTACTATTTACATTATAAAATAATGTTTAGTCCATAAATGTATACCATAATAAAATAATCAAAAATAATATATTCTAATATACTAAGATTATATTTTTAGTCTTAGTCACGTTAATATATTAAATAATAATATTACAATTATTTAATTAATATATTATATTTGATAAGTTATAACTATTAGTTTGACAGAAAATGATATATTTCATTTTCTGGGCTAAGTGGTTTTGTGTCATAGAAAATATAATTGACAAAGTAATGTCACGGGACACTACTAAAGTCCAGAGTCACTAGTTGAAAGAATGATCAAGAGTGATATGACCACAATTACTAGTTGAGAGAATGATCAACAGTAATATGACCCGAGTCACTAGTTGAAAGAATGATCAACAGTGATATGACCACAATTACTAGTTGAGAGAATGATCAACAGTAATATGACCCGAGTCACTAGTTGAAAGAATGATCAACAGTGATATGACCACAATTACTAGTTGAGAGAATGATCAACAGTAATATGACCCGAGTCACTAGTTGAAAGAATGATCAACAGTTATTTGACTACCGTCACAGGAATCGCCTAGTGACAAATATACCTTTAAATAAAATAAGATATACGATATATCTATTACTTTATAAACTTCACTATTGGACGAAAGTGAGCCAATGAGTGATATGCCCACCGTCACATCGGAACTGCCACCATGTGACAAATATTGATTGAGTTGTTGGATAAATATAAACAAATAAAAAAACCCTTATTGCTGTAAGATATAGCAATATATTTTATAAAAATGGAATGAACTCGCCAGTATTTATTACTGATAAAATGTTTTCAAAACGTGTTTCAGGTAATTTGCTGTAAAGATAATAGAAGCCAGCGATGAGCACTGAAGGCTTAAATAAAGTGGCTATAAATACCTGAATAAAAGAAGAAATTTATATTTTATTTATTTGGGTTTATCCCTATAAAAACAATTGAATGGAAGATGGGTTTTAGCCTATTTGTTTAAATATTAAAAGTACGATGTTTTACAAACTCTGAAATTATTTCCTAACTACGATCCTGATGAAAAAAAAAATTCCGCTGCGTAATTAATAAACACTGATACCATCTGACTGGTTCACGGCTCCCGCTCCCAGGGTGGGATCGGGGGCTGTGACAGAAGGTGGTATCAGAGCCACTTGTTTAAGCTATTTAGGTGTTCTTTTAATACCTAATCTGAAACAATAAAGTTAGGAAATTAATACAAAGTAACATATGTGTTATTTTTGTAGATTTAAATATATGAATATATGTATGTAGATATGCACATATAATTCCTGGAAGTATTGTTTTGTTTTAATTATTCTGTGATATTAATAATTGAAAATGTTTGCCATTCAGATGTCGAATGAAGTGTCACATAATCCAGAAGTTCATGCTAATAATGAAAATCATTTGGATAAAAATGCTATAGAAAATCCAATAGCCCAAGGAATAGCTAATGCTTTACCTTTAATAATTAAAGCTATTAAAAACCCCGTAGAACCCACCAAAATTGTGAGTAGCAAGCATACTCGCGATGACAGTTTTAGCCATAGTGTCAACGAAGACAATGATGATATTATCAAAACCCCATTTCCCAAGAAAATGAAGGCGATGACTGTCGGGTGTACCTACAAAGAATTTCTAGCCTGTAAACCGACTGAGTTCACAGGTAGTGAAGGAGCCACGGCTGCTCTGCGATGGCTGGAAAAGACGGAAGTTGTTCTTAAGATCAGCAAATGTGCCGAAGAAGATAAGGTGATGTATGCTTCCAACCTCTTTAAAGAAGAAGCCTTAGAATGGTGGAATACAATTCTTCAGGCAAAAGGAAGTGACATGGCTTATGACATGACCTGGGAAAAGTTCAAGGAAATGGCAGAAAGGAAATTTTGTCCTCCTTATGAAAAGGAACGAATGGCTAATGAGTTCCTAAATCATAAAATGATAGATGTGAATTGTCGTGAATATACGACAACGTTCTTCGAATACGCAAGAATGGTACCAACTCTGACTTCGCCAGAACCCGTACTAATTTCTCGTTATATTTGGGGATTAGTTAGCGAAATCCGAGACATGGTCAAGGCCGCCAAACCACAGATGTAAGGACCTGCAAAAATGTCCCAAAACGACCCGTAAGTAAAAACCCGGACCCCTGAAACCCTACTGTACATGAAAAACCAAGAAATCAAGAAAAATGGGTCTCACGCGGGCCGTGTAAGAGTAAGCTCAGGCTTACGCGGGCCGCGTCAAAGCAGAGTTGACCGGATAAGCGTCCCGGGCCACGTGTCGCACACGTGGCAGGCCTACCGATGACACGCTAGCCCTAGTCTACGATTAGCTGGCCCTCGCTGGCCGCATAAGATTAAGAGAGAGCTTAGGCGGGCCGCGTAAGACTCAAATTTCAGCTATAAGTAGCCTGGACCTGGGGCTTTCATTCTGTGTCGAAAATTTCATACAAAAACGAAGTATACTGCATAAAATCAAAGTTTTAAGGTACCAAGGTGCTGCTACGATACAGGGTATTAACTCGATCGCTGCTACGATTCAATGTCCGATCGATTAAAATCAATCCAATGGATGTTTAAGTGTTGCCCACATTAGGGCTATACTTTGTCATTCGTCATGAATTTGATGGATGTTTAAGTATTGCACTTTGTCATTCGTTGTGATGATTTTAATCTCGTGAGTTATCGTAAATGCTGTATTAGTTATTGACCTAGTTCGTGTGCATTGTTATTTAAATTAGGTTACAAGGCTAATCAGTAGGCTAAACTCTGCCCATTTAAATCTGCAATGTGAGTCATTCTCTTTTTATCAAATTACTTCCAAAACCCTATTTATTTCAAAGTTATGATTACAGGGATTAAGTTTTTGTAGTCTTCAATTACAGCCGGTATGTGGGGTTTTGTATACATTACTTGATAACCGTCACCATTGGACAATGGGTTAGCCAATGGGTGATATGACCATAGTCACAGAAAAAGGTCAAGTGACAAATACCGTTGGGTAATTGGTTGATATAAACAATGTAATCACCCTTAATACTGTATATTATAACAATGTGTCGTTTTGTGCAACTTGAGTGACTCGCCAGTATTTCCTTGCTGATAAAACCTTTTTAAATCATGTTTCAGGTGATCTGTTGTGATCCAGGAAAAGTGCCATGGAGCACTACAAGCTTGAAGAAATGGCTTAATAAAAATAAAGAAACATGTTTTTGTAAAATAGGGGGTCGTAGTGAACTTCCCTTATTGTAAATTACGGGGTTTGTCCCTAATTATGAAATAAAGTAATCGGGCATTTTCAAATTTTAAACGATCCTGTTAATTATTCCGCTGCCAAATTAATTAAATACCACGGGATTTCTGTCCCGCGGCTACTGGACCGGGTCAAACTGGGCCGGGGGCCGTGACAACAGACTATTGAAGAAACAGTTGAACTAGCTAACATCCTGACAGATGGACTAATCCGCACAAGAGAAGAAAACAAGAAGAAAGAGTTAGCCCAGAAAATTTCCCAAGAATTCAAGAAGAAAGGTATTGAACCGTCATTGGAGCAACCTACCTGCGGAAGCTGTAACAAAAAGCATTCAGGAAGATGCCATTTTAGCAGAACACCCTACTGTGACTTTTGCAAGATGACAGGGCATATAGAAGAAGAGTGTAGAAGGAAGACAAATATTTGTTACAATTGCGGAGAGACGGGACACATCAAACCATATTGCCCGAAACTGACCAAGGCACTCGACAACAAGGCAAAAACAACAGACGGAGCTAAGAAGAATGCGCGAGCATTCGTACTTACTACGCAAGAAGCAGAAATGATTCCAGACGTAATCACTGATATGCAATATCTAAGTTAAGTTATTATTTGACCCTGCTACAAGTCAAAATTAATAAATAAATGCATCCTGTCAAGTACTTCATCTATTCCAAAACCATAACAGACTTGTTTTGTCTTCACTTTCATTGAATCATTTATTTGGTTACGACACCTTGTGGTGGCGTTTTCTTTAATTTGAAGCTTGAGCTAATCTTATTCTCACACCTGATGTACGAATTTATTTATTTAATTTATGTTGATTCATTATCTTAAACTGTCTTAATACAATTATGTGTTAAGATAAGAGTACACAAATTCGTATTATATTCCGGTGTACCTCTAACGTTTCTTTCATCCCTAATCGAAAAATCTATGATATTCATTTGGTCTTTCATCATCAATTGAAAATCCTATAGTATTTATTTGAAATTTACTTCATTAAAGCTTTCAGTTGATTACGAACACGGTGAAATTGTTCGGTCACCATATTTATTGAGCTATTTCAATCATTTGGACACCTTGCGGCGTTGATATAAACTTATAGCTTGGGCTAATCATAATCATATGAATCATTCAAACCCACGTATGTCTCTCCTTTGATTCATCATTCAAAAGTAGTCTTCATACAATTATGTATTAAGACAATGATACACTAAACTCTATTGTATTTCGGTGTATCCTTGCAATTCAATAAATGTCAACACATTGATTTTTCTCATGTTATGGTTCGATAATTGACCAATCATTTTCATGCTTCTATTTCATTTGAGCTTGTTGATTCTAAGTCTTCCCCAGTTGATAATCAAAGTAAGTTTCCTTTGACAATGAATTCCATTGTTTCTAAAGTCATTTACAACTTGTAAACATTCAACTTAGACATCTATTGATCATATATATCTTTTGGCTTGAACCTAGTCACCTTGGAAATTATATCATTTCATCTCATTCGTTTGACATCGATTTCTTGAAATAATTCAGTTGAACCATTGAGCTCTGTTTATTGTAAAACACGTATTCATTTGAACATGTCTTGATTCTGTGTCATTTACCTTAATATTGTTCTTATTGACCAAGACGTGACATAACCCTAAAGGAGACATCGTAGCCCAAATCTCGAGGGCGAGATTTAAAACAAGGTGGGGAGGATGTAACATATCAATTTTTTTTATATATAAGAATTATAGGTTGTTTAAATTTATTAACCGCTAGTAACTAATTTTATTTTTAATATAATTATTCGACCCATATAGTTTTAAAAACTATTTTATATATAATTGGTTGGAATGTTATACTAATTAATTGGCTTATATATGTGTGCCATTTCTATTTTCTATATTAAAATAAAGTACATAAAACTCTTCTTATTAAACTGGTATATTACGGGTAAGTTGACTGTTAGAAATATGAAATACTTAGATGGGACTAAGAACCGTTTAATAATTAAATTATAGAAAGACATTATATTTGAACCTACTCCGTTTTTAATGAAACTTGGGTCAAAATGTAGACAAAGATATTTTCGTTCTAATGATATATTCATTGTTTTATAAAACGTTATATTTTAGAAGTTATAAGCACCAAATATGTGAAGCAGCTGAATTAATTTTAATATATAAAATAATAAAATAATAATAAAATTAAACAAAACTAAAGTTACATATGTGTGTGCTACGTGTATATATGTGCACAAATTGGGATGTGTGTGTGCATAGTATAATCAAATAATAAAACTCAAAATAGTTGCATTGAATAAAAAGGGGACGTGTGCATGTATGTGTAGATTAGAAATGTGTACGTGTCTAGTTGCCAGCACTCTAAGAACTTTCGAAAACAACTATAAATAGAAATGCAATTCAACATTCAAAGCTTGCTCAAACTTCTTTTCTTTTCTGTCGCCCCTTCTTTTCCTTCTAAACCAATTTTTTTAATATTTCACCCCATAATAATAATAATAAAGCCCTGCCCCGTTTTAAGTGTTTTAACTCCCGATCACTTATACCCTTTCCGATTGATCTGGAGCCCCAAAACGCATGTCAAGGCTCTGCCCGACTAAGTTCGTTGGGGTTCTGTCTCGTGACATAGGGATAAGGTTGAATTAGGGTTACTATACTTAACACGAGTGCATATATGTATATATATATATATATATATATATATATATTAAAATAGCTCGAGAGTTATACCCAAGATTTATACCAGGAGGCTTTCTAGTTGAATCCTAAAGTTACCAGGTGAGTCCATTCTCTTTTCTCACAGTTTTATCACCTTTTTGTGATACAATTATATTTAAAAATATTTTCCAAAATCCTAAATGTTTATTAGTTATACTTACAGTAATTAAATTTTTATATTCTGTAATAACTGTCAGTATGGGAGGTTTTATACATTATTTCACCCTCGTTACTATTGGCAAAAAAGTTAGCCAATAGTAACATGACCACAATCAGAGGGGAATTGTGCCCAAGTAGCCATAGCCTATAACCATGGTTGCAAAAGTCGCTAGGCGTTTCCTAGTCGGATTCGGGAGTACTCGGGAAGTACTCGGCTTAGGCGAAGATTACTCGGGGAGTAATTGACCCGGGAGAAGAGTACTCGCGCCTCGGCAGCGTACCTTGTAGCGAGTACTCGGGGAGTACTCGGAGCCTAGGCGGGACTTTTACAACCATGCCTATAACTAATATTATTTTAACATTAAATCATTAATAAATTTAATGTATGATTGAAATAAATCTAAATGTTATTAATATAAAATAGAGCTTTATTAATAATTATTAAAATATATATTAAAGAAAATATATTTAATAAACCTAATTTACTATTTACATTATAAAATAATGTTTAGTCCATAAATGTATACCATAATAAAATAATCAAAAATAATATATTCTAATATACTAAGATTATATTTTTAGTCTTAGTCACGTTAATATATTAAATAATAATATTACAATTATTTAATTAATAT
This sequence comes from Helianthus tuberosus, assembly GCA_030545235.1. Classification (NCBI taxonomy): domain Eukaryota; kingdom Viridiplantae; phylum Streptophyta; class Magnoliopsida; order Asterales; family Asteraceae; genus Helianthus; species Helianthus tuberosus. The sequence goes on from CM060383.1 coordinate 36,072,744, forward strand.
ATTATATTTGATAAGTTATAACTATTAGTTTGACAGAAAATGATATATTTCATTTTCTGGGCTAAGTGGTTTTGTGTCATAGAAAATATAATTGACAAAGTAATGTCACGGGACACTACTAAAGTCCAGAGTCACTAGTTGAAAGAATGATCAACAGTGATATGACCATAATTACTAGTTGAGAAAATGATCAACAGTAATTTGACTACCGTCACAGGAATCGCCTAGTGACAAAAATACCTTTAAATAAAATAAGATATACGATATATCTATTACTTGATAAGCTTCACTATTGGACGAAAGTGAGCCAATGAGTGATATGCCCATCGTCACATCGGAACTGCCACCATGTGACAAATATTGATTGAGTTGTTGGGTAAATATAAACAAATATAAAAACCCTTATTGCTGTAAGATATAACAATATATTTTATAAAAATGGAATGAACTCGCCAGTATTTATTACTGATAAAATGTTTTCAAAACGTGTTTCAGGTAATTTGCTGTAAAGATAATAGAAGCCAGCTATGAGCACTAAAGGCTTAAATAAAGTGGCTATAAATACCTGAATAAAAGAAGAAATTTATATTTTATTTATTTGGGTTTATCCCTATAAAAACAATTGAATGGAAGATGGGTTTTAGCCTATTTGTTTAAATATTAAAAGTACGGTGTTTTACAAACTCTGAAATTATTTCCTAACTACGATCCTGATGGAAAAAAAAATTCCGCTGCGTAATTAATAAACACCGATACCATCTGACTGGTTCACGGCTCCCGCTCCCAGGGTGGGGTCGGGGGCTGTGACACTAAGTGATTATTTTCTTTCATATTTACTTGTTATACTTTTAATTCCGAATTCCTAATCCTCTGTTATCATCCAATACTCATACACCTACGTTTTCTCGTGTAGAAGGACTTGGTGTTCCATCCTAAATCAATCAACAAACTCTTCACGGATTAACAAGTGGAAGCTTGAAAAATCATGAGTACACTTGACCCGTTTTTCCTTTAAAACACTTTGGGTTGTAATATGTTAATATACGAAACTCACAATCACACACTTAAACCATGCTTTATACTCTCAATCCTTTATACATGCTACTTGTTTACTTAGGTTCGTGCTAGATTATACATGCTTTATGTCATTAACTTTGCTAAGTCCAACTCAACATATATAGCGCTATAGGAGCAGCACGCCGCCCGTCGGAGTTTTGTTAAGTCTTTATTTATTCTTGAACGGTCTCATCACTTTTGTGGCGAGGGAAGCTAAATACTAGTAGACACTTGGGTTAGACATATTGTGATGCATGCTAGTTACCTTGTTTACAAATTTCCATGTGGATTCGAGAAAATGCTTTTATACTTATGCTATATTTATTCAAACCTTGTTTACTAGCCAATGCTTTCGCATTGACACTTTATTTTAAACATGTTACAGGTTGATGATGATGATCGTATGAAATCTAGTAGGGATGGCTAGAAACACGCTCAAGAAATTACTAGATTTGATTTATTATGTTATGTTGAACTAGTTGTATTGTCTTATGTTTGTTGAAATTTGAATTCTATGTATTGTATTTGACAATTTGAAATATGCAATGAGAAATTTGATTTAAATATTGTCACAATTAGCGTTATGTGTGATGAGCAATCTATCTTCGTCCCACTCCAATGATTCGGCCATTAGTTGAGGTGTGACAAATCATAGGTGGCTTATTTATGTAATACCCCCTCCAAGTGGCTTATTCGCCAAACCCCAAGTTTTCAAAGAAAACAAGTTAAGAGTATTTACCTTTTACCTAGCTTCCAACCGATAACGGTTTTCAATATAGTAAAAGTCATAAAGACAAAGTATCAAACTCAAGTCCGAATATCTTGGGGGTTCTATAGTCCGGAGTAAACAGATTTAGCTATCTGTTAGAATGTATACGGGTCATAGGTTAGTTCCTTTGACACGACCCATTACGTAAGAATAAGATTAATTCGCTAGATTAAGCGTAGATTGATTAGAATGTAGTTTATACCTATCCGAGTGTAAAGACTCATTGGATAAAGGTTAATTAAACCAACATTATGATTTGGAAAGATTTTAAAAGATTTTGACCCGTTACGCCTAGTTTATACGAACTAGGTTCGCATAACTAGTTATGCGCATAAAGACGAGTTTTGAAGATCGGATGGGCATACGACAAGTCTAAGTAGTAAAAATATATTTTAGTTGAAGTACATACTGTTATAAATTTAGATTTAAGTTTGGTTTGGTTTGGTTTAAAAACATTCAATTAGCTCATTTGACCACATAAGGGCATTGTGGTCATTTTTAACAACATATTCACAACTTGTCATTAAACCCATCGAACAGAATGACCATATGGTATAACTTCAGAGAGTTATACTCAACAATATTATGGTCCTAAAACAAGTTGAAAACAGGTCTAAACGTTTACCGAACGGGTCAGAATCAAAAGTCAAACTGCTTGACTTTTGACATAGAATGAGACTCTAAACTAAATTGGACAAGTTGAGCATGCTATTATCAGTTTATATTAGTTGCAAAACTTGTATATATGTCAAAACAACATAGTTATAAGTTATAGAAACCATTTATGCATTTTAGTCGAAATTCAACTTTTACGTAATATGCTCAACTTAACAATTCAACTAGTAAACGCGATTATCAAATCATAACCATGTTATTACAATCACGTAGGAAAGTTCGGATTGAACTTTATCTTAACCAAAATGGTCAGAAGCTAAAGTCAAACAAAAAGTAAACTGTTTGACTTTAAACTTCAAATAACTAAATAAAATGAAAAAGTCTAAGTAGAAACACTTACTTGGAAGTGTTTGGCAGAATAGAACTTGAGAATAGGAGTCCTCTTGTCCATAGGAGAGCTCCAAGAGAGTTAGAGAGAAGAAAGTATGAATGAGCAAGGAAAAGAGGGTGAAAACATGGCCTATTTATAGTTAAAGAGGAAGAAGGAGATGATGCCATGTGTTTCTAGAGGTTCTCCGGTGTTGGAAAGTGTCCTAGGGCGTGTAAGAAGCAGAGAGAAGTGGCAAGAGTGCGAGATAGGTGGCATTGTGGCAGACTGCCTTGATCTGCAAGCATAAACTGCCACTGGCAGTCCCTTACGGACCGTAAGGGTTTATAGCTTACGGTCCGTAAGGACCTTAAACGCGTAATGTTTCAAATAGGCTTACGGGGTTTATCCTTGCGGTCCGTATGGGACCTCCAGAATTCAAAAATTATGGTTTTTCATAATTAGTTCTTGGACTTTACATCTTTGCCCATTTGGCACTTGTAGTCCCTCTCCTTTCTCGTAGTTGGGATTAGTCGGAGATTCGGGACGCGTCTCAGTTAACGCACAGTGATAATAATTTCTCTCTCCTTCCCAAAGTCGGGATTAGTTAGAGATTCAGAATACGTTTCAGTTAACGCTCAGTGTAGGTCCTTCCTCCTTCCACATAATCGGGATTAGTTAGAGAATTGGACACGTGTCGTCACATAATTAGACGAAATTTTCGGGGTGTTACAATAGGGCTAGGTTTGCCTTGCCACCAGTATAGGCTTGCCACATGGCATTCGGGGGGGGGGGGGGGACGTGTCCTCTACCGAAAATTCTCCCTATCGCGTGTCATTCATCGTTTCTTATGTCGTTCCTCGTGGCGTGCATTTGGCATTTCAATTATGAATGGTCCAGGAGATATTATGAGGGTTGTTACAACTTCTATGCCTTGTGAAGTTTGTCATAAAGCTAAACAAACAAGTTGTTTCCTTAAAGTAATTAAACAGTAGGTCAATTAGGCAATCGTGTGCATTTGGATTTATAGGGACATTTTTTAAGACCAACAAGAAAAGTGGTTTGCAACTTTTTTTAACAATAGTTGATGGCTATTTCAGAGTTATGTGGGTATACATGTTGAAGTTTAAGAAATAGGTTATTTTTTTTGAACGGCAAATCACTTTATAAATATATATAAAGAGCCAGCAAGAGACTGGAAAACAAAACAATGGAAACAGCGAGAACAGTTACAACATCCCTACAATATCAAAATCTAACCATTTCTTCCGGTCTGGAACATTAACCTTTGATCGGCAGTTAATCCAACGAAAAGCGTCCGCTTTTATCTGCTCCACCGACTTGACTATCGGAATAAAGCTGTCCTCGAAGGCCTTCAAATTTCTAGCTAGCCAGATGTTCCAAATAGTCGTCGAAACGATGGTATAAACCACCTTCTTCCACGTAGCTCCACCCGACCGATTCTTTAAGAAAAAACATGAGATCTTGAAGGCTGCTGATCTCGGCAGGATATCTAACACGAACCCATGTCAAGATGTTCCACCAGATGCACTTAACCCACAAACAAGAAACAAAAATATGATCGGGATCTTCATCGGCCAAACAGCACTGAGGACAAAGGTTGTCCCCAAGGTGAATGCCCCTGCGAATCAGGCCTGTCTTAGACGCCACCTTACCTAACAACGACCTCCTCAGCAAGTAGTTGGCCTTAGGAGGAGCCCATGAATTCCAATCAAAAGTCGGGTTACTATATCCCACCACAGGATCGGCCGCTTCAATGACTTTCCTGATATGACTAACGGAAAAGGAACCATTCGGATCATCGAGCCACTTCCAAACGTTCCCTTCCTTAACCAAATTATCTTTGATATTAATCCTGATTTTCACCAAGCTCGGCTCCACTAAGGAGATATCCTTCCAAATTCCAGGCAGAGTTTTTTTAAGAGGAATGAAAGGTTGAGATCCGACAGAACCGTTGCCACCGTTAATGGCCGTCACCACTTTAACCCAAAGCTGATTCGGATTATCTTTGAACCTCCACCACCACTTAGAGAGCATGGCTTGGTTAAAACCATGAATACTTCCAAGCCCCATTCCACCCCCTTTTTTAGACTTTATTAAGAAATCCCAACGTAACCATCTTAACTTACGCAATGGATTTTCCCCAAATAAAGTCCCTTCTGATTCTTTCAAGTTTCTTAATGATACAAGACGGAGCGGCAAACAAAGATAGATAATACGAAGGAAGGCTCCTTAGGACCGATTTGGCGAGAGTCTTGAACGAAAGATATCTAGCTTTCCATCTGGATAATTTTTGTTGCGAACTTATCAAGAACCGATTTCCAGAATTTCGCTCTTTTCATATTGACCCCGATGGGAACTCCTAAGTGCAAGAAAGGAACCGACCCTACCTCGCACTTCACCAGACTAGCGGCCCTATTCACTTCCCCGTCTGAAACTCCAATCCTAAAAATTTTGCTCTTCTTACGATTAACTTTGAGCCCAGAAACGAGATAAAGCCACCTCAGAATTCTATTTAGACCCAAAAGATTCTCATCCGACCAGGTTCCGATGAATAACACATCGTCAGCATAGCAAAGATGAGAAATCATCGGTCCACCATTCGGAAGTTGGCAGCCCTGAAATAGGTGCACGCCCTTTCCATGAGAAATAGGTTTTCTTCTCAAGTTCTCATGGAAATAGGTTTTCTTCTCATGTTGAAAACTTTCATAGTTTTACTACAAATCATTTTAATAAGTCTATCAAAGTTTCAGAATGTATAATGAAACTAGATTTTTAATTCCAAATGTGGCTACGTCTCTTTTAAGGAAATTCTTTTGTCTCTTTGGTTTGAGCGCATTTAGCTAGAACTTATTTAATTACCATGACTCCCTCAGCTATGTTTATATGATTACCATGACTCCTTTGTTTGCCAGCTTTCCTTTTAGATTGTCGTTTGCATATAAGCCTTTTACGTTTCTTTCAAAATTTTGCGACTCAACAGATCGCAACGTTTGTGTGGTTCAACGTTTTTTTTCCTTCTGTTTTTCCCGTTTGAAAGGCCCGTCGCAACGTGTCTATTATTCTCCGTGTGACAAGTTCGTTTCCAATGTACGGGTCCAAAATCGACTTAATTTTTTCTTTCTACATTTTACGTTTCAGTCTAATTGTTTCGCATTAACACAACGCAACGCAACGGGTGTGCGTGATTCAACGATTTTACGTCTGTTTTTCGTTCAATGTTAATTTTTTCTTTTTTTTATTTAGTTTATTTTACGAGCTCTTCTGTTGTTGGTGGTGTGGCATTGGGGCTACTTGGCACGATTTACAAACGTGTTTAACCTATTAAAATTTTTACTAAACATAATTTGTTTTAAGTTTACCCCTATACTGTCTATACTTTAAAAAACTATTTTTTACATGCATGTTTTTATGCACGTGTCGGTATAAATTCAATTTGCTCTATTCGACGTAATTTTTTTTTCTTCTGAAATTGAGTCAGATCAAATATAATACGTTTTTGTTTAAAAAAACATTTTTTACGTGCATACTTTTATGTACATAATGTTTGTACTAATACATTCGATGTTTGCGATGTATCTGCCCAGAAACGCACGCGGGTATTATTGCTAGTTAGATTAAAATGTTATAGCGTGGTTTGTTTAATTTATTTTATGTTATCTTGATAAAAAAAAAAAAAAAACTAAATGAACACAATTTAGTTTATAACAGTTTTGGAAATCCCAAACAAAGCATACATACATACATAGTTACGTACAAACTACAAAGACAAGTTACCATTGGTTGTGGTGCGGTCCTGCGTTTTTTTTGTTAAGCCGGCTTTTTTTTAATGAAATTTACCTTTAAAAAAAAATCAAGTGTTGCTCCACAAAAAAAGGACTCCACATGCGAGCGAGCGTTTAACATTCCAATGTCAAGCATGTGGATTAGATTCACTTCAAGCGTTGTCCCATTCCATCTAATTAATTGGCACACCTTCTCAAGTTTTTTTTTTTTTTTTTTTTTAATTTTTTATTTTTAATGGCAAACGAATAAAAGCCTAGCTACACAAGATGATTTAATGGCAAAAGACAACCTCATTCACTCGCAATCGCAGACGGCGCTAGCTAGCCCGATGCCTGAAAGCCCACTACAGTATAACCCGGTTGGGATTAGATTTGAACTTGAGACTTATGGCCTTCAGCCCAAATCTTCACTTTAGTTGAGCTAAACCTCATTGACACCTTCTCTGGTTACCAAGTTTATATATTTTTGTAACTCATAGATTGATTTAAGAGTAAGATTAATGCCTAGAAAAAAACACATTTTCTTATGTTGTGTAAAAAAATTCATACAACACAAATTTAAAATTTAAGATATCTAAACTTGTTTAAAATGCCTGTATTTGTAAGAACAAAATAAATATAATGACTTGGTAGCCTTAAATATGTGAAACATTGATAAAGTGACGTTCCAAATGCGTAGTGTGGATAAACATTTTAATCATATAAGATGGTATGAATTCTATATAAAGCAGTAAAAATAAGTTAGATGGTGTTTTACGTAAAAGAAGAGTTTTCATGATATCCACGTAAAAAAGAATCTATATAGCCTTCACATATGTAACGAGTGTGATAGGAGCCGATGTTTATAATTGATTTCTAATATACATTAATTTTAAATAACTTCAAGGATCCAAAAATTGGATTGAAGACTTTTTGTAAAAAAAAAAATAATGTATGCTAGTTTCTTATCATATTAACCTAAAAAGTATAAATATGATTATTATTAATATTGGCTTAATATCAAACTAAGAAAAGTATATGGGATATAAAAGGTATTAAGAAAGTAAATTATAGCCATTAACCACTCTTATCCTGCAATTTGCAATTGTATTTTTATGAGTAATATATCTTGGTTTTAACCCAATGGCCACGGCCTATACGTGTCAAAGAAGAACTAGAATTAGTACGAGGGGATGATTTGAAAAAAAAAAAAAAAAAAGTTCTAAAGAACCATTATAAATTTATGATTTGAGAAAATAAGAAGGAAAAAAGCTTGATGGCTGCATGCCTGCATATTAAGGACGGAGTGGAAAACATGGGCCATGGGCCGAGAGTAATGGGTTGGTTTGAATTACATAAGTCTTATGTATGAAAGTAGCTAATTTATTTACATAAGTCTTATTGTCGCCATACTCACCACCCCAACCTCCACCGCCAACACCATCGCTGCCAACATCATCGCCACCACCTCCCTCATCACATCATCGTCGTTGCCACTACCTTAACCTCCACCGTGGCCACCACATATCAAGCGTCTCCACCACCTCTACGGACTACGGTCACCTCCATTGGCACATAGGCTTTTATTGTACAACTTTGCCTCTATCCACCTTCGTCACTAGTCGCCATAAAACAAATATACTGGTGAATCCATGGTCTAATCTGACACTGCTTTGATCAAAGCCATATATATATATTTCACCTGAATTTGTTTTAATCTTTAGTTAATTTGACCTTCTCGGACATAGGATTAACTACTTATACAATTAATATTTTAGCTTAACGCTTTTATATGTGAAATATAATATATGGCTTAATTTATCACGACCCTAATAAGGTTATGTTCCTGAAAAAGTTTTGTAAGGCTATGGGGTATGGGGGTGTGGGTTGGGTCGTGATTGGCCACGTGGGGCATGGTTTAAGCGATACACCGCCCCCTCTTGTTTTCACGGTGGTTCACTTGGTTTAATCCACGGAAACCACGAGCCAAACTTTGAAGATTTTGAGGATTTAACCGTTGTGCAACGGCTCAAATATTTTTACTTAAAAAAAAACCTATTATCTATTTAAATAAACCACCTCACCTTTTTTAACCCCAAACACTCTTTTCAAATATCTAATCTCTCCACACAATATTACTTATGGATCTAAACGACCCAGACACCCCGTCACAAACCCCGTGGAAGTCACCCGGCTATCTGACCCCCGTTGATCCGAAAAAGAACTAGGCCCAGCGTATGTATTGATAAGTTGTGCTCATGACCCTCATTACCACCATGATCTTTTATGTCAATGTCATGTCATCTCACCCTTATCCACTCCACCATCTAAATCCATTACCCTATATCTATATGGTGTGGTCATGACCCAAACCACCATCTAAATCCATTACCCTAACTTATGCATTCAAATAATTTCATCCTACTTTTAAAATGACATGAGCCAATAGCTCACACCGAGGGTCCGAGCCCAACTTATCAATACATACGCTGGGCCTAGTTCTTGTCAAAATATTTCTATTTTATACGGCTCACTTGAATTTTTAGTATTTACTATTTAACAAACTGACTGGCAAATTTCGTTAATAATTACACGTAAAACAAAATCAACATAAACTAAATGAAAAAAAAAAAAAAAATTACATCGTAAAATCATAACATATGGACCATTTAAATTCAAAACGGCGAATTTACATGATTTCATCGATATCTATAATTCGATACAAACCCTAAAAATCGAAAGAATAACCCATATAAAAAGAAACCTGACCACGAAATCAAAGAAAAATAACAAAACTGATTGTAAAAACGTCACCCATGTATTTGTACTCAACAGATGGCTCAACCCAACCCATTTTAAGGGCATTTTGGGTTCTTACCCGGCCCACCATAATAAATATAATTACCCCAAACATTATTAATCCCCCCTCTAATATCATAGCAGTTTGGATTATCAGCTAATACTTTCAGATTAGACAATGGGATTAAACTATTATCCCAATCAACAACTTGCATGTTCCGAAAATATGAAGCTTTCCCAAACCCTTCGCCCGAGAAATGCCCACTTCCCATTTCGGTTGAGGTATGAGAACCCGTGGCTTGACTATTCACAACTTCACCCCCGAATTGTACCATACTAGCGTGATCCCGAAGGTGAGTGAACAAAGAGGCCGGCCAATATCCAACCAAAACCCCTGATCCGAACTCGAGCCACCAGTTTCCATGTTTTGGATCCTGCATAGAATTAGCCCTAAACACTTAAAAAAAAAAAACATTTGAAATCATTTTATTCTTGAAACTATTTCATATAACTTTATTTACATTTTATATCTAAAGAAAAAAAAACATAGGACATAATTTCTAGATAGGGTACAAGCCAAGACTACTTTGAAACCTATGATGACACTTCCACCCCCTAAAGAAACCAAATGATTCGTATATCTTTTTTACTTTTCCTTTATACAAAATCAAACCTCTTTATTCACGATTATATTATTATTATTATATTATTATTTATTTATTTTTTAATTCTTTTCTATATTTACAACATACATTTTGTAGGACACTCTTATTTACAAATATACTATTATTATTTTTTAATTATTTTGTATATTTACAACATACATTTGGCCACTCTTATTTACAAAAACGCGGATTTGTGACGTAGTTAAAGAATTACCTTCCATATCAGTAAACTAATATCAAATTGTCCCCCGTTATAGGACGATGTTGGAGATATGGCTGCTCCGATTGCAATCCTATTGTTTGTCTGAACGAAACCCGAGCAAAGTAGATTGTAGCATCCAGTTGCTTGATATGCATCGGTCTACAGTTTTTTTTTATAACAATATCAATAATAATTCAGAATTAGCTACAAAATTATTCAATAAAAACATTTTGTCACATGTTATACAAATGATCAGCTAGAAAGTTAAATCTTACAGTCCAATAAGTGAAGAATCTAGGGTAGTTGTCCCCATACAACTCTGGGCTAACCTGTTAGACACAAATTTTGTATATATATCAGCATATATGTGTGCATATATGCATCATGCATGGACATGTTTTGAGCAAAAATATATACCTGCCAACCAGCTTCAATTGTGTTGAGGTCATCACCAAAAGAACCAGAAATGACCCACATTTGTGACAAACTGAATTCAAATCTATCTGTCACCTTTGGATCCCACACATTTATGCTGGCTTTTGCTCCATAGTATTGATCTCCACTCACATAACCAACTGCATGCTGTTCATTAGCCACAACATATATAATACTTTTAGCAACAAATCTTTGGTTAATTAATTCACTCATCAACAGAAGTAAATTAAGAATACCACTTACTTGAATATTATAATTACAAAAGTTATTATGTTTCGGCCAAAAAATAATATTATAGCCTTACTGGAATACTAATTACAAAAATTATTATGTTTCCAAAAATAATATTACAGTTATATTTTTATAAACTATAAGTTATATTTATATTTTTTTATATCATCTTTTTTTTTTAAATAGCCTTACTGGAATACTAATTACAAAAATTATTATGTTTCCAAAAATAGTATTACAGTTATATTTTTATAAACTATAAGTTATATTTATATTTTTTATATCATCTTTTAAAAAAAAAAAGAAAAAGAAAAAGTAAATGGAGGAATTTTATATTTTTTTATATCATCTTTTAAAAAAAAAAAAAGTAAATGGAGGAATTTTAAATTTAAACTTACCTCATGTCCACCATTAGAAGAATCTCTTCTCACTGGTCTAGCAATTTTTCTACCGAATCTTTTGATAGAACTTGCTCGTAAAATATCTTGTTCGGTTGTTCTTCTGATCGGAATTGTTCCCTCCGGGCAGTATTCACCGGATAAACTCCATAGTTGATACATTTCCGACTCATGATGATGATGCCCGTATGGTCTTTCTGGTGGGTCCTAATTATCCAAAAAGAAATAACAAAATAAATAAAAAGAAAAAAAAATAATGAATTTTGTAATTTGTAAAGAAGTAAAGTTAAACCCACCAATGGCTTTGTTCCTTTCAGCACAGGATGGTCAAAAGCTGGCTGGTGATGAACCATAACACAATCCAATATGTCCCCATCTGGGCTCTGTGTCAAAATTAAAAAAAAAAAAAAAACTTTAAATTAAAAAAAATGTGAGTTCATTGTATGATATTGACAATTTCAGCTTGTAATTTAGTGGTACATAGGTGTGATGGAAATATGTCATTCCTATGAGTTTAAGGAATCTAGTCAGATAATGGACAAAACGTGTAAATTTAACGGTATGACTAGTAAGTGAGTAAGTTAGCGGTTCTAAAAAAATTACCTGGATTGTTTTGACAGAAGGCTTGTTGATTTTCAAGAGATGAGTTCTAATGAGTCTCATTTTCTTTGACTCTTCACCGGGCCGAAAAGTCTGATTAAGGCGTCGGAAATCTTCGAATTGTGAGGCGGATACCACAGTGGAAAACAAAAGGAAGAAAACAAAGGAGGAAATGATTGGAAGGATCTGAAAACTAAAAGTGGAATGCATTCTTCTTGTATGTACTTGTGTTCTTCCAAACAAATCTGTGTCTGTTTTTTGTTTTTGTTTTTGTTTTGTGCATTTGCCTTCTTCTTGTCTCCTTCTGAAATCAAAACAAAAACAAGTTTCTTCTGTTTTCTCCCAATGAACACTAGCCATTATTCCAAATAGCTTCCGGAATCACTCAAACGCCATTATCGAAGCTTCAAATGATGTTTTTTTAGAAAAAGAAAATGATAATGAAAACAGAATCCAAGTTATGTGCACACACACACTCTCTCTCTCTCTCTCATCCACTAATGTTCTCTCTCTAGAGTTTCTATTCTATTCTAATTCTGTTCCTTGATTTCTATGCTCTGACAACAACAACTTCAAGGTAGCAGGCTATTAAATAGCTCAAATATTGATGATTTGAGCACCAAAAATGGGGAGTTTTGTGTTTTTTTAGAGTTTAAGCATGTGGGGTTTGCTAATAAATATTGGGTTGTGGCCTAGACATGCAATTTTTGAGAAATAAAAATCGAGTAGTGAGAGAAAGAGGGAGGGTGGGGTGGTGGGTGGGGAGGGGGGGGGGTAGGAGGGGTGGGTGGGTGTGAAGTGTTCAGTCTTCAATACATAGACCAGAACTTTACCTTTTATTTACCACTTAAAGTTTCATTTTGAACCATCATTAGTGTGTTCTATTGGTGGCTGCGGATATTTAAGTTTCACTTATGATGGATCTGGATGAGTTTTTCCTTCCGGTTCTCAAGTTCGAGTCTAGGTGATATGGGTTTCTTATTAAGGGGTTTAAATTGGAGATCTATCGTACGAGGGGGCCCTCTAGCGCGAACCCGGTTAAGGCAATGTACGCTAGACCTCCTGACATTCGCGAATAATTCACACCTTAAAAAAAAAACTTAAAGTTTCATTTTGATATTCATTAACCAAGTGTTGACCAAAACTTTACCATTTATTTACCACTTAAAGTTTCATTTTGATATTCATTTACCAAGTGTTCAGTCATAATTCATTCCTTTCAAAACATTGTCTTATATCACTCTTGTAAACGAATATTGAATTTTAATAATCCTAACTATTCATTGTTGGTCGTCAATAATGTCAATTTAAAAAATAATCAATGTCAGTCTCAACTATTAACATATTAGCCTCCAATAGACCCTAACTAATAGAACCTTAACACCGTTAGTCTTTAGTTGTCGGAAAAACGTTTTTGGCAGAAAAAAGTTTCTAAAGGTCCGATCTAAGGTTACAAAGAGGTTTGGGATGAAAATGTTGAGTTTTCCGACGACCTCAAAGGTCCGTAATAAGGTTACATAGAGGGTTGTGACGAGAAGGTTGAGTTTTCCGGCGACCGGAGACTAACGGCGTTAGGGTTCTGTTAGTCAGGGTCCATTGGAGGCCAATATGTTAATAGTTCGGACCGCCAGTGGTTATTTTTGAAGTTCGGACTGTTGGCACACGACGAATGTCACACCCCGATATTTTCACGTATTACCGGTGGGCCCGGTGGGGAGTATCGTGACGTAGTTGATATCATTATAGTCAAACAACACAATATTTAAATGCACAACGGAAGCAAAAGATAGATTTATATTAACCGAATAAATTGTAATATTAAGTATCACAAAATATTCCAAACAGATCCACAGGCAGATCAAGTAAAAAGAAACATAGTTCAGCAGACTGATTCATCCGAGCTTGCGAGACTCTTATTGATGCTAAGGAGAAAGCCAGCCTATTTCGAGTAGTACCTGCACTTAATCTTTTTGGGAAAATACGTCAGTTTACACTGGTAAATACAATCAACTGACTCATTTTGAAAAGGTTTAGAAAGTTGATTTAAATGCACGAGGCACAAAACTCTTTATAACTTGGGATAATTATTTGAATATAATACTTATAAAAGAATTACATGTTCCTTATGAGTTCAGCAGCCCGATCCGTAGACCGGGTTAAAGATTAATAGACACACCACATAGTTTATTTATGCACTGACGGGTGTACGCCTACACCCCGTGCTCAGGTCGTGGCCATCTCGTAAGATGATGCCAAGGATATCCGGGACATGGTCATTAACCCCCCAAAGGCTTTAAGCAAACAAAACATTTCCAAACGGGACATCTCAATGAATTAACCTCTATTCGATTAAAGATTCAATGCCTGACCAAGCGGTATTTTATATACCATACCCCAAGCCCGTATAGGGAAAATAAGTTAAAAGTATTTACCTTTGCAAGTAATAATCACAACAAGCAAGTGCACGTAGCTTTTACCGGGTCTCCTATTCTGGAACGAATGTTTATAATAACCTATTAGAATCCTAACGGGTCTTTAATTAAGCCTAAACTTAGACCGGTTAGTTTTAAAGGAAGATACGGTTCGAACGCATGATTAAGCGAAGACCGGAATAGAACGTGATTTAGACCTGACAAGTTTGAAAACTTGTATAATATGGGCAAACTAAATACATTCTGGATTTTGAGATAAAAATGATAAGGTTTGACCCGTTTCGGCTAATTTATGTAAACTAGTTACATAAACCGAACCGAACGTGAAAAACGCATAACGGGTAACCGAATGAGTCACGAACAGGTTTCCCAAGTTAATATGCTTTAAATATGTTGTGATATTAGTATGATACCTTCCATTATGCCCAAAACGAGTTTAATCTCAATTTAAGCCCCGTAGGGTATTTGGTCATTTAAAAGATTATAAAAGAGATTATTTATAATTCTGAGAATCGGTTATGAAATAATCATTAAAACAACTTAATTTAATAGGTTATATCAGTTGGTGATAAGTCTTATGTGACAAAATGGTTTTAAACCCATACTAGGTGTTTAATACGCGTAAAAAGCCATTTTAAGCGATTTTCGGGTTATACAAGAAATCTGAGTTTTCTAATCAGGTTATAAAGTTCAAAATACTTCATTTATTATATAAAATCAGTAGCAATTGGATTGGTGTCGAAATATTATGTAAAACTCATTTTATAAATGAAAAGGGTATAATCGGTAATAACCGAATCAAGGCAATAACCCTATGTTATGATTAGTTTAAAAATAATTAAAAATCTTTAAAATCTCAAAATATTATATTACATCAGTGGTTAAAAGGTTTGGTGTCAAAAATTGGGTTTAGATAGGCTTTACGCTAATTACGCCGTTTAATTAATAAAAAGCTTTCTAATTACGCTATTAAGCATAACTCCTAATCTAGACCTCCAACTGATGTGAAAATTTAGGGACATGTTTATAAATCAGTAACAAAGATTATTGTTCTTTCACATTTCCAAAATTCTCGTTTTATGGTCAAAAGGGCATTATGGTCAACATTAAGCAATTAACGGAAACGTGTAAACGAATCGAGCAATCAACGAACCAAACACAGAGGGTTATACCAACATGTAACCTAGTCCTAAGGAAGCTCTAAGGAATTTCTAAACCCATCTAAATCGGGTCAGAACTGAAGTCAAAGCAAAAGTCAAAGTTTTGCGACTTTCGGTTCCGAACCGAGCCTAAACAGAAAATTGTCGGATCAAACAAGCTTAGACCAGTTCTTATACTTATTACCAAGTTATATGAGTGATAAAATAGGTTACACGCCTTCTACATTGCTAATTATGCGTTAATTCGAAAATTATGTTTCTGTTGACTTTTTATAAACAACTTTGACCCGACAAATGTCTTAGTTAGGACGGGAATCAGAGGGTGCCCTTTTAAGGGTTTATTGCCCACATAATTACCAACTTATAACTACTTTCAATTTGACTAAACATCAGATCATTAGTGATTAATCGATAAGTCAAACCGTAATTACGACGGTTTGACTTTTAAGCTAATAACTAAGTAAAACACGATTAAGGAAGGTCAAGGATACTTACCAAGGTCTAATGCACGATTAAAGATGCTTAGGGAAGGTCCTTGTGCTCCAGAAATGATCAGAAGTGAAGGTATGAATGGATGATCAAAGTTTGCAACAATGTGGGTCTTATATAGTGCCTTTGATCCATCATGATCATGACAAACAAGCCTATGAGGTGATCCCTGATCAAATACAAGTGTCCCTAAGCCTAAGAACTAGTTTGTGCTGCACATGGTAGTGAAAAATATCCATTTAAGTCGGTTAACTTGTTCATAATAGGCACCTGCCTATTTTCTGTCGCTGGGAGTCTCTTACGGACCGTAACGGTCCTAGCATACGGTCCGTAAGGACCAGGCCAGCATGACAGAACTTTCAAAAGTTGACAGTTTGGCCCCTGAACTTCCAAACTTGATTTTTAACATGGTTTCTTGCACTTGTAACCCCCAAAATTGATTTTTAAGGACCCCAATTCATAAACCAACTTTGTTAAGTCCCCGGTTATTCATACGATCACCGAAAAGCCTTAAATTTCGACGTTGACGCTTTTAACCCCTCGTATACGAATTCTATCATAACTTTCTCATACGATAACGAAACTTGATGAAATTTTTATCACGCATTCTAGTGAGCATAATTAATCGTTACAAAGCTTCGGGTTTGCTAAAAGGTCACTCAGAGGTACACTTTAAACATGTTGACACATTTAACCCCTGTAGTTTGTAATCTCTCACTTTCTTTCGCAATTAGCTTCGTATGATCCATGAATCATTCGTTTAAGGGTATAAACATCATGTATGGTTATTGTAAAGTATATTTATCCATTGTTGACATTCTGAACCCTTATATTCACATACTTTCCTTGTTTGTCAACTCTAGTCCTTCTAAGGTAATCCTTTACACGTTTAAAGTTTATGACACGTGTTAATGAATTTTTGAGGTGTTACAACGAATAGTTGGGAGTATTAATATCTAATGTTCCTTGTGGGTAAGGATAGTGTAAAAAGGGCCTAAAGTGTGAGAAGTGTATTATAACACTATATATAATACTATATAACACCATATAAACACCGTATAACAATATGTAACACCATATAATACCATATAACACTATGTAACACTATATATCAATATATAACAAATATAACACTATACATCTATCATAGATATGCTATCAGACAACCAATAGTGTTATATTTGTTATATAATGATATATAGTGTTACAAAGTGTTATATGGTATTATATAGTGTTACATATTGTTATACGGTGTTTATATAGTGTTATATAGTATTATATATAGTGTTATAATACACTTCTCACACTTTGAGCACTTTTTACTGGATCCTCTACCTGTTCCTTGTTACTATGGTATATTATATCAAAATATAATAAATATTCATGTTTTTGTAATTTTTATGGAATGATTTGTCGCTTTTAGGCCTTATGTTGTGGTTTGCCTATGAACGGCACCCCTTCCAAATGGGGGGTTTTGATTGGCTTTATGACCTACAACCCCCCCCCCCCCCCCCTCCTCGTACTCACGGAGCGGTGTTCAAGGCATTATTGCTTGATGTGGAGGTGGGGCGTCACTCCATATCACCCAACCTTATACATATTTATATAAATCTTTAATTTGATTAATTAACCTTTTGATGCACTTGTTATGTTATAATTAACTAAAGTTAACTGTTGACATCTCATATTTTTACCTATTATAGCAAGTGAAAAGTGGTGTTACATAACATTTTTCGGTTATAACATGTTAGTTGAATACAATAAACTTATAAGAAAAGCATCATATTTTTATGAAACAACCCCTAAATTTTATACCACAAATATAATATATATAATTTACATGCAAGTAAATATAGAAAAGGGGTGATATACTTTACTTTGGGGTGACAGAAAGGAATTACACTTGATTCTGAGTCTCAAAGTTGCCCTGCTTGCTTTAAGTGCTTCTCTTTCACTTCTCCCTATATGTTCTTTCTGTTACTCTCTTCTTTTCTAAATATTCCACTATTTACCCTCCATTTTAATACACATTACAATATATATTTAATAAACATAATCTTAATACAAATTGCTGATTATAAATAATCCCAACCTGATAGTTTCAATCAATGCAATTGGTTTACGTTATACCACCCACTCACAAGATTCTTTTTCTCACAAAACACTGCCTGTTATTTTACACAACCATGTAAGTATATACACACCAAATTTCATTTTTATTCCCATATTTAGCGCCTTCCCCCCTCTCTCGATCCTTCTTAGGTTTTTAAATACAGATTGTTCGGTTCGACTAGGAACCGGACATCCCATTGGTTGAGTTCAACTGTTTTGGACTATGATCAGTGGGTGAAAAAGTATACATTTCGTGTCTAGTAAAAGTGTTTAACAAGTGACAACATACAAAATTCATTCATTAACAAAACACAAGAAAAGTTGCTAATATATGTAAATATAATTTGTAAAGGAAAAGAAATGTTAACATATATAAAAGGAAAAAAATCATATAGTGTCTAAGATTTGGGTGTAATAGTGGGCTTGGGCTGGGTTGGATGTGTTGGCATGCGGGGACCTGGTTATGTGAACCTGCATGCTTCTAAAAATCCATGCATTTTGCACGCGCAGTTGGTAATATTTCTTTGGGCAAAAAGGTAATCTCACATTACTTTATTTTTTATTATTATTTATATTGATTTGTTTTGTTAAAGTTTTAGTGTTTTACACCCTGCACCTACTCTAACCGTCTAAAATATTATTACTTATAATTATACAACCGCTCGGTTTAGTACTATACCCACCCTACCTATAAAATAATATAGTTAATTAATGATGTTTCAAGACAAAATTATTACCGACTAATGTGTATACCTTTTGTGTGTTTAAAGAAAGAAGTACATGTAATTAAAATGTTTGGTTTGAATTTCATGAAGATCGGGCTTAAAACAAGTGACTAGGCCTCAAAATTAAACTATTAAGTAGTGATAGAAGGGATTCAGAGTGATTCGGAGTATCGGTCACTTTGGAGCATGACCTTTTGCGTTACAAGCATCGCTTGTATTCTATAAGACAATTATGTTTATCGGTTTATGGACATTCATTACTCATTAGTAAATTAGAGGGTTGAGGTCGATATTAGTTAGCTTATTACTATCAGGGGCGTACCCACATGTATATTAAGGTGGGCGGGCGCACCCCTTGAAAAAAGAAAATTTAGTGTTAAATTCCTGGTAAAATCCCGACCGCACCCCTTGAAAATTTTCGTCTGCACCCCTTGGAAATTTTCGACCTCTCCCCTTACGAAAAAAATCTTATGAATATATAATTTTTTTATGTAAACACTGATTTTAAATACAACCTAATTAACTTTCCACTTAACTAATTAACTTTCTCTTAACCTTTAACCTAATAAACACACCATAATCCAAGCCCAACCCAAACCCAATCCGATAATCTAATTTGAACAGAAATATAATAACCCAACCCACCGCAATTCCGGCCACCAAACTCATGAGAACAACATCTTCATCACTCTTTCCGGGTATGGTTCAATTATTTTGTTGTTTCTTGTTTTATTTGGATTTTTAGGAGAAATAAAATTGTTAAAAGAGGTTGAAATTTTAGTTGTTTTGTTGTTTTTTAAACTTTAGTTAGCTGATTTTGTTATTTTAGTTAAAGTTTAGTGTTTTTAAATGGTTAGTTAGAAGGAATCAACAATTAAAACTAGGACTTGATTTTAAAGTTGAAAATTATGAAGTTTGGTGATTATTGTTAAGTGTTTAGTGTTGAAAATTAGTTGTATATGTTATATAGAGAAAGAATTGTTTAGAAAACTAGCTCTAGAAGTTTTTGATAGATTTCAAAAAATAAAACCCGTATGGCGATATTTTAAATATATTTGTAACGACGTTTGACATGTTTTTTATGATTATATAAATTTTAGCTTGATGTTCTTTTGTTTTACATGACCTGACCCGAACCGACCCGATATGAACCGAATTTTTTTTATATACCTACGGGCCTAAAATCTTTAAAAATATTCCGCACCCCCATGAGTAATTTTCTGGGTCCGCCACTGATTACTATGTAATTAGAGTATTACATTTTTTGCTATATCCGACTTAATTATGTTTTATTACATGCTCATATATGTTTTAGGTGACCCGTATACACAAAGGTAGGAAGTTGTTTATTGTAACCAACCTTATCGTGTCTTAACTATGAGTGTTCATAATGTGCATAGCTTTTTAATAAGAGACGTATATTATATCTACAATCAATTATAGTAATTAACTATGTAAAATGTATAGCAATAATAGGTATGTTTATTGTGCAACATTAAAAAGATGTAAAATAGCAATAATATGGTGAAACATTATAAAGAAGTTACAAAATTATTATGGGTAAACTTAGCCTTAGCTAAATAATTGTTAGACATCTGACCGGGTGCTATTTAATTAAGATGTAAGTATGGGTTATGAATTTGTAATTACTATTTTCCTTACCCTAACACCTACTTCTCCTTTTAGGGTTACGGCAATGATGCATCCCACCACCCTTGTCTTCTTTTTCCTAACATAAAATAAAACTTCACTTTTATTTACATATTTTAAATTATCTTGGAGTAATTTTTATTGACAACAAAAAAATTATTAAGATAGATTCGTGAGACTCCAATCTCCTTTCTTTGAGAAATGCATATGAGAGTTTAGTCTATAAGTTTAAGATCATGCAAAGCTAAGAAACCATAAACATGTCCCGGAAACCTAACACGACATCAATGAGACCAATTTATCGATCTAGCCAACATATATCATTGATAGAACATGTAAGACTATGTGTTGTGGCTGAAGACTGGATTCATTCTCTAATATTGTAACACATGGCGCTAACTAGACGCCTACTCATCAACTTGCCCACTCGCGCCCCCTCACTTGAGCCTGTTGTGGAAACTTCACCAATAGCACCCCAAAACACCCTAAACAAGCCCACTCACGCCTACTACCATGCTCGCTTTGGCTCGCTCGCGCCCCCAATCGCGTGACACCGTTGTGGTGTTCGTGAGCGAGGTTGGCAGCCGCATGGCTAGCGCCACCCGGTTGCTTGACCACAACGGCAAGGCTAAGCTACCAGAGCAATATGGCCTCGTGAGTCTTGTTACTCGATGGTTTTAGAGTAAAGAGTTGAAAGTTTCTTTCTATCACCCAAACAATGAATTGGACCAGCTGCCCTACACATATAGTGATCGCATGTTGGAACACACACATTTTGAACTTTCTTGCCGTATGCATGTTATTTTTTAATGGCGAGAATAAGTTTATAAAAAGAAAGGCATACCAATAAGAATATGGTATCCCAAGAGTACAAAACAATTATAAAGGTAACGATACAAATTGCAAATTACTCTAAAGAAGTATTTTTGCCCCTATAGTTCATCTATAAGACCATACGGTGTAGGCGTACAGCCGTACAAAACCATTAGGCCAGTACACGCCCACAAAACCACCCCGTGCTTGGCGTTTTCCACGGGCAATTTGGTTGGTGATGTGGTGCGAGTTGATTGGTGATTTGTGGTAGGAGATTTGTGATTGGGTAGTTTTTTTAAACACTAGGTGGGGTCCTTTCCACGCCCAACACCACCCCGTGTTTTTTTTACCACACCCTCTTGCTTACGTGACTGTTACATGGCGCTTAACGCCCTCTCTTCATGTCCCTCCACACCGAATGGTTTAAGAAGGGGTTTGACTAGACTTGATCAAACCTTGGATACATGATACAATTTGTTATTATATAAATTTATGTAAAACAAAGACAAATTAAGAACATGTAATTAAAACTTGATCCCTAGATCGAGCTCTACATATCCCGACCATTAAACCAGTAGCACAACTTCACATTGTTTTGTTTCTTCATAATTTTATCACTCTCATGCCTTACGAAAAGTAAACACAATAAACTTTGAAGTTAGGTTTATCTTTATCATAATAAAACAATCCCTTTCATAGTCTTATTTGTCTTATAATGTGTTTAGAGTTAAGTCGTGATCAATCTGACTTTACATATGTTAAAGTTTCTTTTAACCTGTGTAACTTTTGAATGTAATCATGTTAATTCCTGACGAATTTATCCGACGATTATTGGTATTAATTATTATATTACTTTTATAATATATATAAGTTTGACTGAGCACTTAGCATGCATGCTGACTTTCAAATGTGTCCCCTTGTGTTTACGCTTGACCAAAGGAAAAGATTGTGTTAATCCATCTAAAAGGAGACATATTGAAAACAAAATCAACAACAGTGACATTTTATGTCGCAATTGGGTTTACACCTTCCTTTTAAGTTAATTTTACGTGTTTCTTGAACTTTTGTTGTTAAGTGTGAAATCAGTGCTTTTTTATCTTACTAATTAATTTTTCAAGGGAAACATAACTTATATACACTAATACGCATATTTGCAATGAAATATTCATAAAGTAAATAGTAATAAAAAATTATAAATATATAGCTGAGAAATAATAAGTGAAGATAATTTCTATCGATTACTTATTTATTATTAAGTATATCTAAGGCTTACAGAAAAATTGTCAATTTGAATGAAATGAATTGGGGAAAAGTGTAAAACTTTATTGAAGATGAGCTATTTATAACCCTAATTACAAAACAAAAAACTAATATCTAACTAATCCTTCAACTAACTAACAAACTGAAACAAACTAACTACCTAATAAAATATTAATTAAATAAACTAACACTCCCCCTCAAGTTGGAGAGTATGAAACTCCCAACTTGGAAAGCAAAGATTGATGTTGAACATTAGGTAAACTCTTTGTGAACAGATCTGCAGGTTGTGCTTTAGTAGGTATATGTGACAAAATGATAAGACCTTCTTGAAGCTTTTCTCGCACAAAATGACAGTCTATCTCTATATGCTTCGTTCGTTCATGATATACAGGATTTTTAGCAATGTGAATTGCAGCCTGACTGTCACACTTTAAGGAAATAGGAGTAATAGAGGAAACCGAAAACTCAGTAAGTAACCTTGTCAACCAGGTGAGTTCAGCTGTGACTCTACGCATAGACCGGTACTCTGCCTCGGCAGAACTCAAAGAAACTGTAGGTTGCTTTTTAGATTTCCATGAAATAGGACTGCCACCTAACAAAACAAAGTATCCGGTAACAGACTTCCTAGTGTTTGGACATGCAGCCCAGTCAGAGTCACAAAAAGCTTCAAGCTTGAAATCTGCAGAGTTATTTAAAAAAATCCCTTGGTTAAAAGAACCTTTAACATAACCAAGAGTATGAACAGCAGCATCCCAATGAGGAACATGAGGTTCTTTCATGAACTGGCTCAAGAATTGTACAGCAAAAGACAAATCTGGTCTGGTGTGAGTTAGATAACTAAGCTTGCCAACCAATTTTCTATATTGTAAAGGATCTGAATACAAAGGACCAATATCAGAAGGTAATTGAAGATTTGCGGGCAGAGGAGCTAACTTTGGTTCAGAAGGAATAAAATCCGAAAACTCCTTTAACAAATCTTTGGCAAACTTCCTTTGAGTCAAAATTGTGCCTTTTGCAATAGCCAAAACCTCAATGCCTAAGAAGTAATTAAGTAAACCAAGGTCTTTAATTTTGAAAGTATGATCAAGAAATGACTTTAAGTCAGTCATTTCTTCAAGATTGTTACCAGTCAACAATATGTCATCAACATAAATTGCAATGTGAACAACGAATGATCCCATGCTTTTAGAAAATAATGAATGATCATTTGAAGATCTTTTGTAACCCCGTGATTTGAGAGCATCAGACAACTTACCATACCATTGCCTAGATGCTTGTTTAAGCCCATACAATGATTTTTGAAGTTTCAAAACGTGGGTAGAATCTTCCAAATTCATACCCGGAGGAGGTGACATGTAGATTTCCTCATCTAACTCTCCATGAAGGAAAGCGTTATTTACATCAAGCTGATGCATAGACCATCCCTTCTTAGTGGCAACAGCAATGAGACTCCGGATGGTAGTCATTTTAACTACTGGAGAGAAAGTCTCATAATAATCAATACCAGCCTGTTGTGTATCTCCTCTAACAACCAATCGAGCTTTACATCGTTCAACTGTACCATCAGCTTTATATTTAAGCTTATAAACCCATTTACACTTGATAGGCTTCTTTCCAGCAGGCAAAGGAGTAATAATCCAAGTGTTATTAGCATGTAAAGCATCAAGTTCAAGTTGCATGGCAGATTGCCATTCAGGGTAGAGAACAGCTGATTTATAAGAAGTTGGTTCAATAAGATGACTGGGATTTTGAAAAAGAGTGTTGCTAGAAACAGAAAGATCAGAAGTGTGAACATGGTTCACAGCAGAAGTATGAGTGATAGTATGAGGACAACAAGAGGCTGAAGAACAAACATAGTCATCAAGATACGAAGGTGTATGAGATTGTCTAGAAGACCTTCTCAATGATGGAGCCGATGAAGATGATTGAGGAACATGTGGAGGTGAATCAGAAACAGGAATATGATCAAAAGAATCATGAGAAATGTCAAAGGAAGGGAACAAAACAGAAGAGGAAGACTGAGGAATGGATGGAAATAAAGATTCAAAGAAAATCACATCTCTTGAGACAAATATGTGATGAGTGGTGAGATTATAGAGTTTATAACCCTTCTTTCCCATTGGATACCCGATAAACAAACAAGGATTTGCCCTTGGTTGTAACTTGTCTCGGCCTTGTTGCAAAGTAGATGCATAGCATAAACAACCAAAAGCTTTCAAATGAGAATAAGAAGGTGGTTTACCAAAAAGAAGCTCATGTGGACTTTTACCTTCTAGTAAAGTGGTGGGAAAAAGATTTATGAGATAGGTTGCTGTTAAAAGGCATTCGCCCCAGAATTTGAGAGGAAGTTTTGATTGAAAAAGAAGAGCTCTAGAAGTCTCTAAAAGGTGCTTATGTTTGCGTTCCACAATGCCGTTTTGTTGGGGAGTTCCTACACAACTAGTTTGGTGCAGGATACCTTTTGAGAAAAGATATTGAGTGTGAGCTGTTGAAGAACCCAATTCAAAGGCATTGTCAGTTCTTAAACCTTTAACTTTTGCATTAAACTGAGTCTCGGCCATTTGAATGAAATTTTGTAAAACTGAAAAAGCATTACTCTTAGAAGATAAGAGATGCGTCCATGTAGTTCTACTAAAGTCATCTACAATGGTCAAAAAATATCGAAAACCATTGTGAGTAGGAGTATTATACGGTCCCCACACATCCACATGAATGAGATCAAAAATATGAGTTGTATTTCTATGACTATGCGGAAAAGGCAATCTATGTTGCCTTGCTTGTGGACAAATATCACAACATTCAACTTGTTTAACATCAGTGTATGAAAACACAGGTAACTTTCTCAGTTTATACAAAGGCAAATGACCAAGTCTGTCATGCCAAGTTCTACTAGTAACAACAACATTACAAGTAGACTGTATTATTTTTGAACTAGAAACAGAACAAGAACTATAAACAAGCTCATTTGTCTTCAGAAGATAAAGTCCATCAAGCAGGTTACCAAGAACCAGAGGCCTCTTCTGAGAAGGGGCCTGTAACATACAAGCTTTGTTAGAAAAATAAACCAAACCATTTGTATCTGCACAGAGTCTTGATATGGACAAGAGATTATGTTTAAACTGAGGAACCAGTAAAACATTTTGCAAGATCAAGTTTGGTAACAAATGAATTGTTCCAGATTTTGTGGCTGTTATTATTGTTCCATTTGGAAGAAGAATGGAAACAGGTTTGGGAAGAATTTTTAAGCTTGAAAAGAATGTTTCATTTGAACACATATGATCATTAGCATCTGTGTCTATGATCCATGTTGAATTGGAATGAGAAATAGAAGAGCATGTCATTATACCTGCGAAATTAGCATACTTCAGATCATTTGTCTCACCACTGGCATCATTAGAAGACTGAGATGAGCCAATATTGAGTTGAGTGTTTTGAAGAAACTGAATCAACTGTTGGCATTGATCTGCTGTGAGACTTGTAGCAGAACTCATAGCATGAACAGACGAGTTATTGAATTGATCAACACCATCATTTACAGAAGCATTAGCAGCATGTCTTGGTTTAGTAAATTTGAAATCCTTTGGAAAACCAATCAACCTATAGCATTTATTAACAGTGTGACCAGATTTCTTACAATGAGTGCAGACAGGCTTCTTGAAATTCTCTTGTGGTTTAGCTTGAACATTCATTGATGTAACATCAGGAAAAGATTGTACAGTAGGGTGAATCTCTCTTTGTTTCTCATCTTGTGTCAAAAGAGAATAAGCTTTGCTTATAGCAGGTAATGGTTGCATCATCAGAATATTACCCCTAACATTATCATAACTAGGATTTAATCCCATTAGAAACTGAATTAACCTTTGTTCTTCGTCCCTTTTCACAATTTCAGCATGTGTACCACAAGAACATGGAGAAATGGTGGATAAAGAACTGAGTTCATCCCAAATTCCTTTAATCTTTGTGAAATAAGTCGCAATACTGCTACTTCCTTGTGAAATTTCACATAAACTCTTTTGTAATTGATACAACTTTGCACCATTACCCTGTCCATATCTATCATTCAGTTCTGTCCAAAGTTGAGCAGCACTCTGCACATACAAAACACTTTCAGTAATATCTCTGGACAATGTGTTGATGATCCATGAAATCACCATGTCATTACAGCGATTCCATAAACTAGGGTTCGCAGCACTTGTAATAGTTCCATCAACAAAACCTAACTTGTTCTTTGCAGAAAGTGCAATTGACATCGCCCTCTTCCATGTGCCAAAACCAATTCCATCAAACTGTTTAGAAACAAGAATCATCCCTGGATGATCGGAAGGATGCAAATAAAACGGATTTGAAGGATCAATCTGAGTATTCGTTGGATTTGATTGAGACATTGAAGAAACAAACGAGCAGAATCAAAGAGAAGACTGAAATTGAAGAAGAAATCGAGTAGAAGACGAACGAAGGAATGAAGATTGATGAACGAAAATGATGAAGAAAGGTGAATCAGGAGCAGGATTGCTCTGATACCATGTCAATTTGAATGAAATGAATTGGGGAAAAGTGTAAAACTTTATTGAAGATGAGCTATTTATAACCCTAATTACAAAACAGAAAACTAATATCTAACTAATCCTTCAACTAACTAACTGAAACAAACTAACTACCTAATAAAATATTAATTAAATAAACTAACAAAAATAAACGGAAAAACCTTCAAAAACGTTACAAAAATCATGGGTTATCATACCCAAAGTGGCCGAAATGAACAATGCACATATCAGACTCCTAGACACATGTGTTGGACCACTGTGAGAACTATATTTTGTATCGGTGACGATATTTCTTTTAAAATTTTCTGTAGTCAATAAATCTAGAAAATCAAAATCACTCTATAGAATTAAAATTAAATGGCTAAATAAACTCATGAACTACTGAAATCCATGATTGACACGTCAAATTAGAATCAATCATATGATGAAATTCGGCAAATTTTGTAAAACAAGAAAACCTAATGTTACTATATCTGACGATAAAAACTACGTGTTATATAAGTTTTTCGATAATTAAGGCTAATACTCTTTTTATAGACAAAAATTCTTTTATAAAAAGTTTTAACTAACTTTTATAAATCTTATGTCTTTAGAACTTGATTTTAGGGTTATTATTTGTTTTTTTTTTCCATTGTGTGTCAGCTTTACTCGTCTTGAATTGTTCTTTAGCACTGAGGAGTGTGTGTGTTTAATGTTGATGTTGATTATTGAAATAAGCTTTTTTTTTTTTGGAAATTTGTCATCATGTGGTAAATTGATTTTCGATTTTTGTGGCCATAGTTTTTAACTTGTAATGGTTAACTTGGTCTTACATACTGGGTGTGGTCGTTCTATGGTCAAGTCCTTAATTGATCATACAACTTGAGTCAAAGTATATCTTTCCTCGGGATCGATCAACGTGTGATCAATCTCGAGTATTGCTTGAATCATAACCTCCTATAATGCAGACTAGAGAGGTTGTTTAGATACACATCATTTGACATTTAACTATTGTGTGTTCTTAGAAGATAACTTATTATCTTAGTTCTCAAAACCCCAAGTTATATATTCTATCTGGATCAAGTGTTTGAAGCAAATAATATGCAGTAAGTAGTGACATAGAAACGCTAGCTTGTAATCTACGCTTCAATATGTGTTACTTCGCACAATCATAATTAAATGTGTAACTCCAACGCAATTCACATTTCGTCAACTCAGCTCAACATTAACGTACAAAGAAAATTGTGATCAATATTCATTTGGTCCGATAAAAAGTTTCCATGGTTAGTTTCAAGTCGTCGACCTTTCATATGTTGATATCTTCATGAAGGTTTTACGTTAAACAAGTTTCCTCCCAATATAATTGCATGGGAGTAATAATATAAGTAGTATACTTTAAGTTAGACATTAATTAGCTATTAGACTATTAAGTACTAGAGTTTCTTATGGTTATATGACTTCATTGTCAATATAATTTCACTCTATATATGAGTTTGATTCATCAATAAATATCGTGAGTTTTACTCTTTTCCCCTTCATTGGGTTGGTTGAGCCTATTCAAACTATATATTGTTAAAAAAAAGGATTTTACAAAACTATGTAATTGGTAACATTTTTACATTTAGTCATATGATATCTTTAAAAAATCAGTATTGGAGAAGGGGATGGTCTATAAAGGGAATGAAGTCCCACCAACACATGCACATGAAAAGAAGAGAACAGAATCATGAGAAAGAATGGTTCATACATCAAAGTGATTGTTTTCACAACCAAATGGACACCAAATCTTAAGGGAGTTTGGACAAAAACCCATTTGACAAAAATGCCCTTAGGGCTTAGGCCCCACATATTACAAATTCTATATGATCATATTTACATATCTTTATATCTATAGGCAGTACTATGTGGTAATTTCATGAGTATATTGGTATGTTTTTACATGCATATTTGGAAATGGAGCTATAAAAAAAAGAAAATAACAAAAACACAAAATCGGATGACCATGAAACTATGAAAGTAGAATGTTAAAAAGTAATGATTATGTCCAAATAGCTCCCCCACCTTTACTTTTTAGCTTGTAACCTGAATACGCTAAAAAGGCTCCCATCCAAATTATATTATTTTATATAACTAAAAAAGAGTTTAAACAAGTGGTAGAATGACGAAGAGAATCAAACTAGAAAATTGTATTAAATTACACTAATGTAATCAGAGTTACATAAAGTGTTGTTTATATTGACCATGTTATTAGAGCATTCACATCCAAACCATCAAATTATACATACATTCCACTAAAAAACAACTCCTATATCAATATATTTCCACTAAAAACAAATACTTTTTCTCTCTCCTTTTCAATTAAATAATATTATCATCACATTTTTCTCTCTCCTTCACTCACAACCACTTTCAATATATATTAAAAAAATTATACTGGGTGAACAGTGTCCCCCCAAATATACAGATGAACAGTAACATTTTCTCTCTCCTCCACTCACAACCACTTTTTATACCCTTTATAATATAAAAACTCCCCCTCACATTATTTGATGGATTGAATGTGAATGCTCTTACACTTTGAGTTTCTATACTACCATCTAGGCCGGTCTAGTGTTTTTGGAGGCCTTAAGCGAACTACAAAGTATGAGACTTTTTAGAAAACTTTTCAATATAAACTCATCTTTTACGCCGGCTTGAGACCGACAACTATAAACTAAAAAAAGTTATAGTTGGCGTTGTTAATTTTGTAGTTTATATGCTGCGTGTATAAATATAATATATGTTTAGATTAAATTTATTGATGCGAATTATATAATGAGGTCATGAGAAATGAGGATCGTAGCAGAGGATGCGTTGAAAGTAGACGACGGTGTTCAAGTAAAAAGGGTTCTTGGCCATTAATTCTTCAGGTTTTGGGCCTAGATGTTTTACTTGTTTGGGTCATGATGATGTCTTTACTTATTTGTTTGTTCATTTAGACTAAATACACATATAATACATATATTAAAAATTTATGGACATCTATTTTTTGGAAGTCCTAAGCCATTGTCTAGACTACTAAGCCTACAGGGCTGGCTCTAACTATCAATAAACATCATCTTATTCTAGTAAAGAGAATATCATACATGTAACCTTTTATCCAATTAGAGCATCGATGATGTTATCTCCTTAACTTGGTCATTACCAATGTCATATTATGTCACGTACACAACTTATTGTTAAGGAGAAACTCAAGCAATGCACTTATCCTTACAACTGTTATTACATTTTACCTAATATGTATTTAATAATAAAGATTTTGAATAAATTGGCTTACGTGGCATCCAACGATATCCTTGCACAAGCACATTTTTCCTTTAGATCACTAATACAATAGTACATTCAAGTGAAAAACGTCACTCTATTACCACTTTTATTTTTGGATGCAATTTTATGAAAAACGTCACCTTATCGTCATCTTTTTTTCCTAAATTCCTCATGGTGCTATATGTTTAGACCGTTGGGTATGGTGGAGCGGGAGTTTGGGACATTGGTTGACACGTGGATTATGGGGCACCCAATACCGAAACTCAAGTTCATAGCGATATGGTGGGCGTGGCTAGGGTGGCGTGGCCAACGGCTAGCCCAAACGGCTACTTTTGTTGGCCAATGAGATCCCGCCATGTCATGCTCGTAGCCCTGCCCAACGCCCGGGCTGAAACCCCCGCCAAAAGGGCCACGCCAAAACCCAAACCCACCCGGGGTGGTAACTTGGGCGTTTGTACCCAACCCACGTCCCAACCCCACCCCATACCCCATAGTCTTATCTCTCCTTTCTTGAGCATCATGCAAGTCTCTCTTTCCTCATAAGCATCAAATGAGACTTTTTTTTTTTCATCTCATTTAATCCCTAATCCTAAATCATGAAAATCGATCCTTTTTTTCCCAAACCATCTAAATAATTAAAAATAAATAAATAATAAGGGAGAGAAGTAAAACAAAAGATAGAGAAAAGAACAGAGAGAATTCTTGATGGTAGAGTTTGAAATGCCAGTCAGCGTGATCTAATTCCCATTTAAAGTGTATATTCTTGATGGTAGTACTGAATTCTTAAGGGTAGAGAATTTGTGATGGAGAGATAGAGAGAAGGGGCCGAATTTGATGTTAATGTTATGAATGTCTAACCCTAAACCATCTCTAGTAATCTCCTTAAATACACGCAAGATGAAACCTTATTAGTTAATAAGGGTAAATCAGTCCATCAACCATTACCAACTAATATATTATAAGGTTTTAATATATTATGATCTATATTATATGAATGATAATGATGTCTACTAGATTAAATATATGTAAATACATATTTAATCTTACATCTAGTTTTATGAAATATACATACAAACACATAAAACTCAAACATATAAAAATATATGTACATATGCATGTATGTATTGCGCATCACATAATATACATTTTGTTTATCACCCCTTGATATCTTAATTGCAAAATCCTCATCAAACATTAGATTTTATGTCTCTAAATTTCTGACCAGTCAAATAAAAAAAATATGACACGGAAGAAAATAGTATAAGTAATCCTAGTTGTATACATAAGTGATTAAGACTTTTTGAAATACTATACATGACTAGAATTTATTGTTTCATATTTTTAAATTGCCATGTATGATTATGGACAAAGGTATGCATATAATATGAATATACACAAGCAACTCAGCAAGTGGAGATTTATGTAATTCATAAACCATGATTTAGATTGGGGTTGGAATGTTCCCCTTTCCACTATGGCATGCTTAAGGAATTATGTCCATGGACCATCTACATAGCATTGCATTACATGATGATGATGATAATGATGCACATAATGGTGTCTCTCTGGTCAACTAACACAACTAATTGTTTCACCTTCCTTAAATTTTGCAATAGGGACATCCCCACAATCATAAAGTAAGTTCTTTATTAATGAGTTGCAAATAGTTTCTAAATCTTTCTAATTATATAATTGCCAAACTTTCATATATTTTAGCATACACTTATGACATTAGCCAAAAGGTGGTTTAATTAATTTAGTATGTTAAAACTTTTACTTTTTATGGTTTTAACATTTTAAATTTTTTTTTTTTTTTTTTTTTTTTTTTGATTGAACAGCAAACCTTTAAATGTATCCAGAAGATGCTATGATCATACCATAAAAAGAAGAGATCTATGTTCACATTTTGTGTCTTATATTTGTCTCGCTGGTATTTTACGGTTGTAATATATGTGTGTATACACACTATATTATAATGATATAAGGAGGATAAGAAGGTAATTTAATACATTTTTAAGACTTTAAGTGATTATAAATATTAAAGCATAGGGTACAATCAATTAAAGCTAAATCTTCTTAGTATAAGCAAATTTCCTCACGACTTTTAAACAACTATAACTTCTTAATATGTTAATATATGTTTTTTAAATTACACTATAAAAACGATAACTTTTCTCTTTAATTTGAGTATGTTGTTACTATAGTTTTAATGCTGTACTTCTCATATAAAAATGTGTATGTTTATGAACAATAAAGCCGTCAAACTAATTTTTTATATGTATTTAAAATTTTAATCGTTTATGGGTAGGTAATGTACACATGACTTGGGGGGACGGTATGATTCACCGAAGGTGGATCGGTGAGTGGGGTTGCCACACGGGATCGGGGGATTGATTCCGGGTGGTGGATTGGTGAGTGGGGAGTAGGAGAGAAGGGGTGTGATCGGTGAGTATTCACTAAAGGTGAAGAGGAAGAAATGGAGGAGAGAGAGAGGAGAGAGACAACCAATCAATTTTTATTTAATTTAGTGGGTGTTTAGATCATTCCTAGTGTTTGAGTACAAAATGGGGAGTGAAGGGAGGAAAAGTTGACATGGCATGAGATTATTGAATAGAGAAAACTCAAACACCCTAAAGTATTTGAATCATATCCTCCACCATTACACATTCATAGGTTACAACAAAAATGTGGTTTAGGAATCTCATGAGAAACATACGTTGCATCTCTATCAATTTCTTTTAGAGTAAATTATGTTTTTGGCCCCTGTGGTTATATCACTTTTACTATATTAGCCCAAAATAAGAATTTTTAACATATCTGCCCCCATGGTCTCTATAACTAACCATTTTGGCCCTTAAGTCTAGAGATCATGGGGGCCAAAATGGTTAGTTATAGAGACCATGAGGGCTAAAATGGTTAGACTTAGGGGCCAAAATGGTTAGTTATAGAGACCATGGGGGCAGATATGTTAAAAATTCTTATTTTGGGCCAATATAGTAAAAGTGATATAACCACATGGGCCAAAAACGTAATTTACTCTTTCTTTTATTTAAAAGAAATAATTGAAAATGAATGACTTGGTTTGTTTTATGTATTCTCACAATATTTAATACTTTTCTTTTTTGAATATGTTAAATGATCACATTATATCCTCAGTTATTCTCAATCACTCAAATAACGTTTTTTTACAAAATGATAAATCTATTCAATTAGAAACATGTTAATAGTTTGGGTTAGAGGTGCACAAAATAATTGGTTAAACAATTGTAACCGGTTAATAACTGTTTGAGGAATAACCGATTATTTTTAACCATAGGTTCATGGGTGGATCCAGGGGTGTTTTGAGGGTTCCCAGGAACCCCCTCGGTTTGGCAAAAAATGGAAAAAATTAGTGGAAACCTTGTATGATTTGGGAAAAATAATAAGAATCTACCAAAAGGAACCCGGTGAAAAAAATTACTGGATCCGACACTGCGTAGGTTAGTAACTGGTTAAGGATTTCTTTAGAGATAACTTAACCGGTTTTTAACTGATGTGTCGGTTAATAGAAAAAAAAACCTAAGAAGTGATAAAAAATTTGAAAGTAACCGGTTAATTAACAGAAAATAACTGGTTATTAACCGAATTGATTAAAGTGAATAATCGAACTGATTAAAGAGAATAACCAGTTATCATAATATATGGTTAAAGCAATAATCGGTTGCAGTAAAAATAAGAAAATAACCGCCTGAATCAGTTAACGAACCGGTTACTAAAATTAACCGAAACGCACACCTCTAGTTTGGGTTATAAGTTATAACTCAGCAACCAACCATCCATGCGAATCAGTATTTCAAATTATATTGGGTCTATAGATTTAATGAAAATGTGAATCTAATGACAATGTGTTAATGGCCCATTTCAGTGTTGGCCCATGTGCTAGTGTAGTTCAGCATTAATGATATCATTTAATTGATTTGACATCATGCTAAGATTTCATTAACAACATTACTTCTATATATGAAGTGCCGTAAACGAATCGAATAGCCAAACGGAGTCTTGTCCATGAACATCGGTTTAGCATTAAACTTGTTCACAAACACATATCGAACGAAAAATTCTTGCATGCTCGTTCATCAAGGAATTAAACTTTTTCACGAAACGAAGTTTTTAATGACTGAACATAAACTAAGCAAATCAAAACGAACATGAACGGATGTTAACAAACATATTACTGAATTAATCGAACGCAATTGAACACAGACGACATGTGTTCATGTTCGTTCATATAAATAATCGAACAAAATTCCTTGTTCGTGTTCTTTCATTTACTAAACGAACGAACGTAAACAAACTTCCTGCCGAATGGGTCACGAACGGGTGAAATAAGATAAGCAGTAAAAAAGAATCTTGGGCTCACAGAATTGTGACACTTGACACAAAAGTTACTTATTTAATAGATATAGATGAACCATTTTTAGTCCAAGGATCTATTGACAAGCTTTTAGATTATATATGATACTATGTGCTTCTTCTTAGAGCATTTTCAATGGGGTCTTCAGCAATACACGCTCCCGCGAGGACAGACCCCATAAACGCACCCCTTTTCCTCTCCTCTCACTCTCCCACGGATGCATTCGTCCGCACATATGGCAGTTCTCTCTCTCTTCTCCACATCCGCCGCAATGAGCTGACACATCCCTCACTCTCCTCACGCGGGCTCTGTTAAATAAAAGATCAAATGCAGTATCTATTTTTAAGATTTAAAAAAAAAAAGATGAAGTATGATTCAAACTCCTTTGAGCCTATTATCATACTAAAAGCCACATACCATACAAGCTACCCCTAACATGTTAACAAACCCAACATGAACTGAAGCTCCTAATTCTCTCAACCTTGCAAACGAAAAAGCCCTACACTTTCTACTATATTTGCACCATATTTCATCTTTTCCAAGATCCTCTTCCGACTTTCAACAGAGCCGCATATAACAACTCATTCCAAGTGTCCGGTACACCATGCAAACACCAATGGCTGCAATCTTGTGCAGCGATTCGTTGCTCGGGTGACAAGCTTTTGTAAGCCGTTCTGTATATCGACGGGTGACCATCTTTCCTGTAATCCGTTAGTCTGCTAATGTTGAGATACATCACAGGAGTTTTAATCACGCGCAACACGTTGTCAAAAGCTCGCATCTTTGATGGGTAATTGGTCAAATGACTTGTATTGAAGATCGGTTCGGTTTCTTTGTGACACTGCCCTCCTAAATTCCACTGACCTCCCCTGCAAACAATGGTATCACATGCTTAGTAACTTTGACTTTTTGAGTCAAACCTAGTATCCGTTACACGCTAAATTGTTGTGAATTTTTTTATTGAAGTTAAACCATCATTTTCTTTGTGAAGTAAACGCCGTACACTTTAAATGTAGTCGTCAATATTCGGTCGAACTTGTTAGGTTTCACATAAATTTTGAAGCTCAAACCTAACCAATTCGACCGCATTTACAAATAAACATAACTATTGTTCAAGAAAATATTAAAATACCTAAAATGAGTGAGTGAATAGCCTCTAAAGATAACTTGAGTTTTCCGCGTGTCAATGTTCTTATCTACCCATTTGGCCCATGTGGAAAGAGCCCTTGTGTATGCGTCAAGAGCCTTGAGTCTCGGGTAAACATGGTTACCTTCCTGGTAATAATCTTCCCTGTTAGCATGAAACAAAAGTTAGTTAGACTATTACGACTTTACAAAAGCAGTCCTCAAACTTATTACAGTTGTCTAGTAACGACTAAAGTAGTTATTATTACATGTGACAGATAATGATTTGATTATGGTTTTATGTTAACATGGTATAAGATATAGTTATTGAAAGTATTGATTCTCACCCTCGGGAAGTTTTCTCATGTGTCCACCAATGTCCCGTGTTGAAGATCAAAATATCGGCATCTTGATACATGGAAGTCGTGCGATCCATCAAATCCAATCTTAGCGTCTCAAAGGAACCATTTTTACCTTTGAAAGACGATTCCCTCACTAGAAATGGAGAGCACACAAAATCCACCGTACAATTATAGTCCTGCACAATTTATCATTTCTTGACTCACTACACAAACTCCAAAAGCAATTTGACTTTCAAGGTCAAATGCTCAAAGTTCCAAACTGCAAATTGGTATAAAATTTCAAAAACTTTCAAGAAAAAATCAATATCACATCAAAATTTAATTCGACATTTCATTTAGAAAACGACTGGAGCTAAAATCCAATAAAAATCAATGCCAATCTGAAGTTGACTTTTAGTAGATTTGAACTCAAAAGTCAAAGTTTTCAAATTTGTAGCAGCAAAGCTTACCTCAAATCTAAAGGCATAAAATCCCTTTTTCTTGAATTCTCTTCTTCCTGATATCTCATAAACCGCTTTCTTGTTCTTGAGAGAATGTCGGAGTATGCAAACAAGTGATTCCCACATGTTCCTATTCAAGGAGTCCCCAACGAAAACCATTTTCTTACCTCTGAGTCTTTCCAAAAAATCAGTTGCATTTAAACTGCCAAATCATCATTAAAAGGACATGAAGTTAGGACATAGTTCAAAATCTGATACATTGATTAGTAACCACAAGTTTTAAAAGTTAAATACTCTTTAATTAAACCTAAAGTAAATCTTTTACTTTTAAGAATCAAATGTGACTGCTCTCAAACTAAAATCTGATAACTACTATTGATTGATTATGATATTACTATTGCTATTTGCACCTACAAAAAACATATATGAGCTTGTAAAATAGCAATTCAACTTTTTATATAAAAAATAAAACTTCTTGTTATGGAAATAAAGAGGGTATCTTCTACTCTTCTTATTGCCATTGAGTATATAATGCTATAATGGGGTGAGAAAAAGCGTCAAAACCGACTAAATAGTCCAAACCGGAGAGAGTCTATCAGTTTGACGGGTTTGAGATCCAAACGGTTTGGTTGGGCTCAGTTTAAAAGTTTTCAATTTCAAAACCTAGAAAAAAAAAAACCCATTTAGTTTTCAGAAAAAGGTTGCATGATACTAATTGCAATTACAAATTTGACATGTTATCCTACTTTTGTATACAACCATTTTAGTCTAACAAATAATTAACTGCCTACTACAGTCAAAGTTTTTTTTTTTTTGTTTTTTTGAACAGCCAACTAAATCACCGGATAAGCATCCTGGGATGCCCTCAATCTAGCAAATGCATCCCCTCCTCCATAACAGTCAGAGTTGGATGCATACCCAAGCCACCAAGCCACCCGTTCCAGGGAAAACCCGCCCTCCCGAAAGCCCACTGCGGTAAAACCCGGTTCGGCTCGGTCTCAAACTGACGACCTCCATAGAGGCCTTGCCAAGTGTTGCTAGTGGGAGTTGAACTTGAGACCTCAAGGAGAGAAACCAAGTGACTAACCACTACACCAGTTTGTCAGGACACAGTCAAAGATTTCTAAAGATTAAACACCAAACCAAAATTATACATCAAACCCCAAGAAAATTAGCATGCAAGTTGCAGTTTTTAAGCATTTAACATCATAATCATGCAATTAAGAAGCATTTAAGAGAAATCATGATCATTACCTTGGGATTTCACATCCAAATGGCTGCCACCTCCATTTCACAAACTCATCATCTGGTCTCCTATTAAGATAGCAATTAAAATCTCTGTCTACATAAGGGCATGAACCAGCTGGATAATATGGTTTTGAATCATCTCTCACCCATCTTCCATCAAAGATATCACAATCTTCAAAAGATCTTGAAACCTTACCACCATCTTGATCTAAACCATCTGATTTAACACTCCCATTACCAAAATCTTGAAAAACTTTCACTTTCCCTTCAATTGGGTTCATACTAATTGCACCAAAAGTCCCATTTTTCACATCATCTTTAAGTTTTATCACATGGGTATTCTTAAAGTCAACAACTTTAGTAGTAATTTCATCAAAGCTTCCATTTTTCACATTATTAGAGACATTCCCTAAATGGGTATTCCCTTTTCCATCAATACCCAATAATCTTAATCTAATATCAAGATTAGAACCATTAGAATCATTTGATTCAGTCCTATTTTCACCAACCAAAGGTTTAGGGTGTTGTTCAAATTGGGTAGAATTTTTTATAAAAATTCTATCATTGCTGGCATTAAACTCTTGGAAAAAAAGCTTATCTGAATTAGGATTCTTGAAAGAAAAAGTGGAAAATAATATAAACAACAAAATGAAAATTGAAACAAACCCTAACCCAAATCCAGAAACAAGCTTCTTTCTTGTAGATGCACTATTTGGAAAGTGATCTGAGATTGCAACAAGTTTCTTGAGGTTCATGGTTGACCAAAAAACATATATGAACAATTGAAAAAGGTTTTAAAAAATCACATAGAGTGACTGTATTTGTGAGTGAAGATGGTGTTTAGAGATATGAAAATAATAAGTAAATAAAATGTTGTTAAAAGCTTGAAATGAAATGAGTGTTTGAAAGTATGAAAAAAGAGTTGTGTGTTTGTGAAGGTTTTGTTGGAGACATTTTGCAGATTGCAGGAGCAGAGATAGGTTGCATGCAAAAATGGGAGCAGGGTGAAATTACAATATTACCCCAAAGTTGATACGTACAAAGAGGGTTACTTTAACAATAAAATCTTTATTTACGGCGTGTTTTTTGATTATTTGGCACGTTAAATTGAGAAGAGAGTTTCAAATCAAACCGAAAAAAGATCATAATTCATAATTATTATAATTATAATTTATGTTTATTTATTATACCGGGGGTGTTCAAAACCTACAAGCGTTTCAAACTAAACTAAGATGACTGATTTGAGATCTAAATAGTTTGATTTTTGTAATTTGATATTTTAGCGGTTGATCCGGTTTGAAACTTAAAAATTGGCGTGTAAAAATGGCTATTTTAACATTTATTGTTTATATATTTCTTTTCATTTTCGAATATAAATATAAATTAAAGGAAAATTGATTTTTAATAAACCAACCTTTGTCATGTTGGTAAATAATAATAATCTTACATACGTAATTGGTATACAATAATCCTACCTATCAACATGTTGGTACTCAATGAACTTTCGTTAATTTTTTTAACTGAAGTTCGTTTTTAAGTTTTATTTATTACACAAATAACTTCTTCTTCTACCCTTATTTATTGCCACACTTTCTCCCTTTTCTAAGACAAATTCCACCAAAGTCACAACAAACAAGCTCCTACATCTCTTTATTCATGGTGATGTTGTTGATGTTGGAGGTTTAGCTATTCATGGTGATGATTTTCCCCATATGAACCCTAGATTGGAACCCGCCCCCAAATCGGTCGAAAGAATCAAGAGTGATAGAAATTTGTTTGGGGCTTTTAATCACTGACCAAAACCGAGTAGTTTGATACCTGAAATTCCAATTTTGGTGGTCGTTCACTTGATCCGTCGGAGAACTCCAATGGCGGTGGCGATGGTAGTTGTTTACATCGGAAATCAAAATCGAGGAAAAGGAGGATTTTCGAGTGGTGTTTGTGATAAATCTGGAACTAGTACACATATGTATATATAAAATTTAATTACATGGCCCTTGACGTTTTTTTGTTTTACAAAATAGTTAAAACTAGTAAATTATAACTACATGGTTGTTTGTGTAATAAATAAAACTTAAAAACTAACTTCAGTTAAAAATAATTAACGGGAGTTCATTAAGAACCAACATGTTGATAGGTAGGATTATTGTATACCAATTACGTAGGTAGGATTATTATTTACCAATGGGGCAAAAGTTGGTTTATTAAAAACCAATTTTCCCCTTAAAACCAATGGAACCATTCAAACCAAAATAAATTGGTTGGTTTGAAATCCAAACATAGTGGTCTAAGTTCAGTTTTCACAACTTGCTCCGGTATGAAATTCGAACTATCAGTGTGTGTTCGGAAGCTCCCACTAAGGTAAGCTGAAACAATAACAAAGCTACACCAGTGATTAGAAGTTGGATGCTCATGTTATTGTACATAAATTGGGTCTTGAACCTGCAAGGTCAAAGTGATGAGATTTTGCTCAAAAGTGAATAAAGTAACATTAAGACACACAATCTAACATTTCCCAAAGAGGCAAGGCTGCTCGCACAAGCAACATCACCTGAGGATAAGACTTACCACGACTAGAAGGTATGAGTTGTAAAGGAGGCTTCTTGGGCAGACCCATCTGCCTATAAAAGGTAGTCTCCTTCAACTCCAAGGGTACTCACTTCTCTCTCTCTCTCTCTATAAAACTATTCTCTCACATTCATGCTTAACTCTAAGAGATCTCGTTACTGATTCTCACGCCGGAGTCCAAACGCGAGAGGTCACCTCTCATTTTAAGGTTAAAGTTGTTCTTTGTGTGTAGATTCTGATCAAGAAGCCATCTGCCGGAGTGGATCTTGAACCTCCTGTAAGGACCTTCAAAAATGTCCCAAACTGACCCGTAAATAAAAACCCGGACCCCTGAAACCCTAATCCATATCAAAAATCAAGAAAAATCACATTCTGGTCTTCTCGCGGGCCGCGTAAAGGATAAGCAGACCCTTACGCGAGCCGCGTCAACTTGAAGTTCGACCGGATAAGCATCCGGACCACTTGTTGTCCACCTGGCAAACTTAAGCCTACACGTAGACTAGACCCCCTCGCGGGCCGCGTAAGATCAAGAAGGGGGCTTACGCAGGCCGCGTAAGACCCAAAAATCAGCTATAAATAGAGCAGGCTACGAGCAGTTCACTGGTGTCGAAACCAATTCTCAAAAACGCATTCTCACTGCTCAATTTCGAAATTTAAGATATCGGGGTGCTGCTACGATACAGGGTATTAACTCGATCGCTGCTACGATTCAATGTCCGATCGATTGAAATCTATCCAATGGATGTTTAAGTGCTGCCCACATTAGGGCCATACTTTGTCATTCGTCATGAATTCGATGGACGTTTAAGTGTTGCACTTTGTCATTCATTGTGAGGGTTTTAATCTCGTGAGTTATCGTAAATGCTGTATTAGTTACTGACCTAGTTCGTGTGCATTGTTATTTAAATTAGGTTACAAGGCTAATCAGTAGGCTAAACTCTGCCCGTATAAATCTGCAATGTGAGTCATTCTCTTTTATCAAAAGTATTTTACAATACTCCATTTATTTTCAAAAGTTAAAATTACAGGGATTAAGTCGTGGTTATCTTGAATCACTGGCTAGTGGGGTATTGTGCACATTACTAATTTCTCACAGTTAGGCTAATAAATCCTAACAGTGATAATTATCACTACTTGGGGAAGTACCCAATAGTGGTATGACCATCGTCACAATGAGGTGACACGGCGCCAGATAAAAATAAGATAGAAGCCATTGTAATCGCTCTTATGCTGTAATTTATAACTATGTGTCGTTTTATCAAATTGAGTGACTCGCCAGCATTTCCCCGCTGATAAAATATTTTTAAAACATGTTTCAGGCGACCTGCTGTGAATCAAGGAAAACGTGCTACGGAGCACTAACAAGCTTGAAGAGGTGGCTCAGTTAAAATAAATAAACATGTTTTGTAAATCAGGGAATTTACTTGTGAAATTCCTCTATTGTAAAATACGGGGTTTATCCCGAATTATGAAATAAAATAATCAGGCATTTTCGAGTTTTAAAAGATCCTGATAAATCTTCCGCTGTCAACCCAAATAATAAATCAATACCACGGGATTTCTGTCCCGCGGCTCCTGGACCGGGTCAAACCGGGACGGGGGCCATGACAGGAAAAATGTGGTATCAGAGCCACTAATTTAAGCCTATTAAGTATTTAAAAATACTTAATTTTCCTGATTACCGTCTTGTAATTATGTGTTTTAACTGACTACTTGTTAGTTACAGTATGGGTAAGCAAAGAATCTCGGACATCTATCGTCAATTAGATAGTTCACCAAAAGATAAGGGAACTACATTGCAATCAAATTCCTCAAGATTCTCAGCAAATACTGAGGAAGGAATATTTGTTCGTAAGTCACAGTTTGAGAAACCACTTACCCCTAAGAAAAGAAATTGTATTATTAGAAAAAGTCAAGAGAAAATAAAGAAGTCACAACCAAAAGGAATGATGATTAATAAGGAAACTCAGAAAATAGGCACTAACCCACCATGGGAAGATGAGTTAGATGAACAATGGGCAAATCTCTACATGTTAGCCACTGTAGCAGTAAATGCTAACTTATAATTTAACCGTCAAACCAGTATCAGTACCTATGTCACCTATAAGTCAGAAACTTTAAATAAACTTGCCCATTAAATAAAAGAAGAGAGACTAAAATAAAGTATCCCTAGTATATTTTGAATTTCAGTTGTAAATTATAATATATATATATATATAAA
This sequence comes from Helianthus tuberosus, assembly GCA_030545235.1. Taxonomy (NCBI): domain Eukaryota; kingdom Viridiplantae; phylum Streptophyta; class Magnoliopsida; order Asterales; family Asteraceae; genus Helianthus; species Helianthus tuberosus. The sequence goes on from CM060383.1 coordinate 36,115,493, forward strand.
ATCGCAATATTTCATATTTTTATTAATACTTAATTTTTCTGATTGCCATTATGTGTTTATGTGAAAGATCAAGTTACAAACTTTTAACCTAGAATTTTGTATGTTTCTTCATATCTGCTAAACAGCATGAATGAGTTGTCTGAAGCTCTTCAGAATCTCAATCTCTATTCTGTTAATGTGGAGGTTTCCAGAGACTTTACCGGTTATTGTGCCGACGTTGAGGAACCTATGGAATTTCAAACCCAACCTCCGAAAAAACCAAAGCCAAAGAAGAGAAGAAGAATTGTGGGCTGGAGGCGTGTACGCAGGAGAAAACCAGCGACACGGAAAGTTATCAAGACGGAGGATCCTAAAGGTAAAGGCAAGGCAATAGAGATTGGGGAAAGTTCCAGGCAAGACCATGAAATACCACCCTGGGAAGAGTTGGATCATAAACTAGCACTTAGGTGCTGTTTGTTTTTTCAGATGTAAAATGTCTGTAGTCTGCGGACCACATCTGCAGGCATCTGCAAGAGAAGATGTGGACCAAATGTCTGCAGTCTGCAAGAAGAAGAGGGTTTGTTTTTTTCCTTCAAAAACAACTTCACACACATAAACACACAACACACACACACACACACTAGTTCTCTCTGCCCTCTCTCTCTACAACCACCACCACCGCACCACCTCCGCCACCACCACCGCACCACCTCCGCCATCACACCACCGCCCCTCTCTCTCTCTCTACGGTGTCTCTCTCTCTCACCGATCTCTCTCTCTCTCGCCGATCTCTCTCTCTCTCACAGATCTCTCTCTCTCTCACTCTCTTACCGATCTCCCTCTCTCTCACAGATCTCTCTCTCTCTGACGATGGTTTGGTGGTGGTGGGTTTTGACGATGGTGGTGGTGGAGGTGGTGGCTGAGATGTAGGAGGTGGTGGCGGAGATGTGGTGGCTGAGATGTAGGAGGTGGTGGCGGAGATGTGGGGGTGGAGGTGGACAGGTGGTGGTGGAGATGTGGTGGTGGAGGTGGTGGCGGGGATGCAGAGAGTGGCGGAGGTGGTGTTGGAGGAGGTGGCAGAGGTGGTGTTGGGGGAGGTGATGTATCAGAAGATGTTTTGTGAAGATGTGTGAAGCAAATGTTCTTAGCTTTTTTTTGAAGAAGAAAGAAGCTATTTGTAGATCTGTTTAAAAAAAACAAACAGTCTTCAACATCTTATGTCTGCCCGCCTGCAGACATAAGCAATTTGCAGATGTTTGAAGCAAAAACAAACAGCCCCTTAGTGACCTCATCGGACCTGCCGGTGAAAACCTTTTTAATTACCCAGTAGAAGCACAACTTCCTGTTGACCTAGAGCCTGAAATCCCAAATCCTATTATCCACTCCCAACCTCTACCAGCAGAGCTAGAAGAATGGTGGACCACCGACTGCCAGTTTCAAAATCTCCTAAACAACTCTAATACCTTTTTCCCTCAATTTGACCCCGAACCTCCACTACACCCACCTATGAGTACGGAAAACTTGGCGGAACTCCATCATTATGGAGAGGAGCTGATTAATGCATGGAATCGAATTAGGGAAGTAGGAGAAAGAATCTCGTGGAAGTACGACGAAAGGGAACGTCGTTTCTAAGATGCCAGCTGAAAAGGATGGTGTGACTGTGATTGTGTGGTTTTAGGAATATGTGTTTAATAATAATATAATAATCAAATATAATTATGTGAAATAACTTAAAAATAAAACTTTGTAAGATAACCAGTTTGTACGGATGCCTATTATATATATAATATCGAAAGTCGAAAGATCGACAATTTTGGCTATACTTGTTAACGTGATTATGTGCAATTATTTTTATGTTTGGTTATTAATTATTTTATGCTAATTACTTATATAAATTAATTACCAGATGGAACACGCTGGTAATGAACCCGTTAATGAAGTGAATCAATCTGAGCAAAATCATGAAGATCAATTTCTGAATAGGCAAGATATCGAGAATATCATTGCTCAGGGAATAGCCAATGTTATTCCAGCAATACTTGTTGCTGCCCGAAATCCAATTGAACCTCAACAAATTATTTCTAGCAAACGTACACACGGTGATAATTTCAGTAATAGTGTAAACGGAGGCGGTAACCATACTAATAACAACAACGATGGAATGCAAGCCCCACTCCTTAAGAAAATGAAAGCTGCAACACCTGGTTGCACTTATAAGGAGTTTATTGCCTGTAAACCGATTGAATTTGCAGGCAACGAAGGGGCGACTGCTGCACTGCGTTGGTTAGAGAAAACCGAGGCAGTGATTAAAATAAGTAAATGTGCAGAGGAAGACAAGGTTATGTACGCGTCGTATCTTTTTAAAGAAGGGGCGCTAGAATGGTGGAATACGGTACTTCAAGCAAAGGGAAGCGATGTGGCCTATGCCATGAGCTGGGAAGAATTTAAGCGGTTAATGGAAAGAAAATTCTGTCCCGAATATGAGAAAGAACAAATGACAAATAAATTTCTGAACCACCGAATGGTGGATGTAGATTGTCGAGGGTATACTTCGACATTCTTCGAGTATGCGAGAGTGGTACCAACCCTGGCTTCGCCAGAGCCGGTACTTATTTCTCGCTATATTTGGGCATTGATTGGCGAAATTCGTGATATCGTCAAGGCTGCGAGACCTCGCACTATTCACGATGCTGTGGAATTAGCTAACACCCTAACTGACGGACTGGTACGTACGCGAGAAGAAAATAGAAAGAAGGAAGTGGCCCAAAAGATTACCCAGGGATTCCGTATGGGTAACCGTAGTAATTTCAAGAGAAAGGGAACTGGACAATCTTCCACTGTTCCATTCTGCAATGCTTGTAAAAGGAAGAATTTTGGAAGATGCAAAGGATATTGCAATTTCTGCAAAGTCCCGGGGCACCAAGAAGAAGATTGCAGGAAGAAGAAAGCAACAATCTGCTACAACTGCGGTGAAGCTAGACATTTTAGGCCAGACTACCCGAAATTGGCCAAACCAGCTGACAACAAAGCCAAACCTGCAGAAGGAGCTACCAAGAAAAACGCAAGAGCCTTCCAGTTGACTACTCAGGAAGCAGAACTAATTCCTGACGTGATAGCTGGTACGTTCCTAGTTCACAACGTTTATGAAAAAATATTATTTGACTCTGGTGCAAACCAAAGTTTTATAAATACTTCATTCTGCCAAGCTCTTAACCTACCCTTAAGCAACCTTAGACAAATTTTACGGTAGAAACGGCAGACGGTAATTCTGTTCATATAGATGAAGTTTTGCGAGAAGGAAAGATAGAACTTTTAGGTCCTAAATAATCTGCAAACATGTTACCTATGAATTTAGCCGGATTTGATGTTGTATTAGGAATGGATTGGTTAGTATCCAACCATGCTCGAATTCTTTGTGATAAGAATTCCATAGAAATTCATACACCCACAAGAGAATTAGTGGTGATTACAGGAGATAAGCCACGAAAGCCACTGAAATTCATTTCAGTAATGAAGTTGGCCAGTTATTCAAGAAAACAAGAAATAGTGTATATGATTTCGGTAATCATTAACACTATGGGTAAGGAACTCAAAGAAATTCCAGTAGTATCAGAATACCCAGAGGTATTCCCAGAAGAACTACCTGGATTACCACCTGATAGGGAAGTCGAATTTAGAATTCATCTAATTCCTGGAACTACACCGATAGCCAAGGCACCTTATCGGTTAGCACCCACCGAAATGCTAGAATTGAAAAAGCAGTTAGATGAATTACTAAGCAAAGGATTCATACAACCTAGTTCATCCCCGTGGGGAGCGCCAGTGTTGTTTGTGAAAAAGAAAGATGGGACGATGCGAATGTGTATTGATTATAGGGAATTGAATAAGGTTACAATTAAGAATCGATACCCATTACCTAGGATCGATGATCTTTTCGATTAACTTCAGGGAGCTAGATACTTTTCTAAGATAGATTTACGCTCCGGATATCATCAATTAAAGGTACAAGAAGAAGACATACCTAAAACTACTTTCAGAACTAGGTATGGTCATTACGAGTTTACAGTCATGCCCTTTGGACTAACAAATGCTCCTGCAGCATTTATGGACATGATGAATAGGATCTGTAAACCATACTTGGATAAATTCGTAATTGTCTTCATCGACGATATACTTATTTATTCCAAAAGTCAGGAGGAGCATTGTGAGCACCTGCATGCACTCTTAACTTTGTTAAGAAAAGAAAAACTTTACGCCAAATTCTCGAAATGTGAATTTTGGCTGCAAGAAGTGCAATTTTTAGGTCACATGGTGAATCATGAAGGCATTCACGTAGATCCTGCTAAGATAGAAGCAATCACCAAATGGAAAGCCCCGCAATCAGCCATGGAAATTAGAAGTTTTCTAGGGTTAGCTGGATATTATAGACGATTCATTAAGGATTTTTCCAAGATAGTTGTACCCTTAACTAAACTAACCTGTAAGGCAGTTAAGTTTGAATGGGGACCCAAGCAAGAAGAGGCTTTTAGAATTTTAAAACAAAAGTTAACAAACGCTCCAATTCTAACTTTACCAGAAGGAACAGAGGATTTTGAAGTCTACTGCGATGCTTCAAAACTAGGATTAGGATGTGTGCTAATGCAACGCAAGAAGGTAATTGCGTATGCCTCAAGGCAATTGAAAAAGCACGAAGAAAACTATACGACTCATGACTTAGAGTTAGGAGCCATAATTTTTGCCCTTAAGATTTGGAGACACTATTTGTATGGAAGTAAGTTTACTGTCTATACAGACCATAAAAGCTTAAGATACATATTTGGGCAAAAAGAATTAAACATGAGACAAAGGAGATGGATGGAAATCCTAAGTGACTACGACTGTGATATTCAATATCACGAAGGAAAAGCAAACGTAGTTGCTGATGCTTTAAGTCGTAAGTATCATGAAAAACAACGACGAGTTCGTGCTCTTCGATTAAGTCTACAATTAGACTTAATGGAACAGCTGAAGAGCATTCAAGAAACAGCAATTAAGGATGAGGCTGAAGGAATGAAGGGAAGAATAAAGGAATTAGAACAAGGAAGTGATGGAATTTGGAGATTCCGCAAGAAAAGAATTTGGGTACCTAAGCAAGGAGAGTTAAGAAATAAGATTTTAGAGGAAGCCCATAAATCTAGATATACCATGCATCCTGGTAACAATAAGATGTACCAAGATTTAAGAAATAACTTCTGATGGATAGGGATGAAGAAGGACATAGCTAGATATGTTTCTAAGTGTCTTACTTGTTCATAAGTTAAGGCAGAACACCAGAAACCCTCAGGTCTACTACAACAATTAGAAATGCCTGTATGGAAATGGGAGCTCATAACAATGGACTTTGTTACTAAGTTACCCAAAACCAGAAAAGGTAATGACGCGATTTGGGTAATTGTGGATCGATTAACCAAATCAGCTCATTTTCTACCGATGAAGGAAACCTTTAGCATGGAAAGGTTAGCCAAGTTGTATGTAGATGAAGTAGTATCCTTACATGGAGTCCCACTCTCCATTGTATCGGATAGGGATAGTCGTTTCACTTCCTATTTCTGGACTAGTTTCCAAGAGGTAATGGGAACCCGACTAAATCTAAACACTGCATATCATCCTCAAACAGATGGACAAAGTGAAAGGACGATCCAAACCCTGGAAGACATGCTCAGGGCATATGTAATAGATTTTGGTGGAAATTGGGATGACCATCTACCCTTAATTGAATTCTCCTATAATAATAGTTATCATTCAAGCATCGAAGCTGCCCCATTTGAAGCACTGTATGGACGCAAGTGTAGAACTCCAGTATGTTGGGCAGAAATAGGAGAAAGTCAATTATCAGGTCCTGAAATAGTGCAAGAAACTACCTACAAGATCACTCAAATCAAGGAAAGATTAAAGACGGCTCGCGATCGCCAGAAGAGTTATGCAGACAATAAGCGTAAGCCGTTGGAATTTCAAGTTGGAGACAAGGTACTATTGAAAGTTTCTCCTTGGAAAGGAGTAGTTCGGTTCGGTAAGAAAGGAAAGCTGAGTCCAAGGTACGTAGGACCATTCCTAGTAATCCAACGTATAGGGCATGTGGTCTATCGCTTACAACTACCAAAGGAGCTAGCTGGAGTACATGACGTATTTCATGTATCCAATCTCAAGAAGTGTCTATTTGACGAATCCTTGGTAGTACCTCTTCAAGATGTAGAGGTAAATGAAAAGTTAAAATTTGTTGAGAAGCCACTGCAAATAGAATACAGAAAGATTAAATTCCTCAAGCATAAAAGATTGGTGTTAGTTAAGGTCAAGTGGGATTCAAAAAGAGGACAGGAGTACACCTGGGAACTGGAATCGGAGATGAAGCGAAAGTATCCTCACCTATTTCAGTAAATCTCGAGGACGAGATTTTAAATAAGGTGGGGAGGATGTAAGGACCTTCAAAAATGTCCCAAAATGACCCGTAAATAAAAACCCGGACCCCTGAAACCCTAATCCATATCAAAAATCAAGAAAAATCACATTCTGGTCTTCTCGCGGGCCGCGTAAAGGATAAGAAGACCCATACGCGGGCCGCGTCAACTTGAAGTTCGACCGGATAAGCATCCGGGCCACGCGTTGTCCACCTGGCAAACTTACTCGTGACCCAGCAAGCCTACACGTAGACTAGACCCCCTCGCGGGCCGCGTAAGATCAAGAAGGGGGCTTACGCCGGCCACGTAAGACCCAAAAATCAGCTATAAATAGAGCAGGCTACGAGCAGTTCACTGGTGTCGAAACCAATTCTCAAAAACGCATTCTCACTGCTCAATTTCGAAATTTAAGATATCAGGGTGCTGCTACGATACAGGGTATTAACTCAATCGCTGCTACGATTCAATGTCCGATCGATTGAAAACTATCCAATGGATGTTTAAGTGCTGCCCACATTAGGGCCATACTTTGTCATTCGTTGTGAATTCGATGGATGTTTAAGTGTTGCACTTTATCATTCGTTGTGAGGGTTTTAATCTCGTGAGTTATCGTAAATGTTGTATTAGTTACTGACCTAGTTCGTGTGCATTGTTATTTAAATTAGGTTACAAGGCTAATCAGTAGGCTAAACTCTGCCCGTATAAATCTGCAATGTGAGTCATTCTCTTTTATCAAAAGTATTTTACAATACTCCATTTATTTTCAAAAGTTAAAATTACAGGGATTAAGTGGTGGTTATCTTGAATCACTGGCTAGTGGGGTATTGTGCACATTACTAATTTCTCACAGTTAGGCTAATAAATCCTAACAATGATAATCATCACTACTTGAGGAAAGACTCAATAGTGGTATGACCATCGTCACAATGAGGTGACACGGCGCCAGATAAAAATAAGATAGAAGCCATTGTAATCGCTCTTATGCTGTAATTTATAACTATGTGTCGTTTTATCAAATTGAGTGACTCGTCAGCATTTCCCCGCTGATAAAATATTTTTAAAACATGTTTCAGGCGACCTGCTGTGAATCAAGGAAAATGTGCTACGGAGCACTAACAAGCTTGAAGAGGTGGCTCAGTTAAAATAAATAAACATGTTTTGTAAATCAGGGAATTTACTTGTGAAATTCCTCTATTGTAAAATACGGGGTTTATCCCGAATTATGAAATAAAATAATCGGGCATTTTCGAGTTCTAAAAGTTCCTGATAAATCTTCCGTTGTCAACTCAAATAATAAATCAATACCACGGGATTTCTGTCCCGCGACTCCTGGACCGGGTCAAACCGGGACGGGGGCCGTGACACCTCCCCTTACCATACTCTTGTTGTTTTAACAAGTATAAACCAAACCGACTATATAACCTTTATTATTTATATTTTTTAATTCGGTATATGTATTTCTTTCTATATATGTGTTATAATTATTAAGTAAAACTAATTATTCTGAAAGAATTGATAGGTATACAACATAACATCTATATTATTATTAGAGTAAATTACTTTTTAAGTCCATGTGTTTTAGTGGTTTTAACCACTTGAGTCCAAAATCAAAAAGTTTAACGCCCTGAGTCCCTAGCCATTTATTTTATAACGTTTTGAGTCCAATTTTGTTCATTTTATAACGATTTGAGTCAAAAAAAAATGGACTTAAAAGGTTAAATTTGGACTCAAAGGGACTCAAATGGTTAAAGAACATGCTTATAGGGACTCAGGTCGTTAAACTTTTTGCTTTTGGACTCAACTAGTTAAAACTACTAAAACACAGAGACTCGAAAAGTAATTTACCCTTGTCTATACTATATAATAAAAGAAACCATTTATTGGACACTTGTCATTCATTAAGGGGTTGTTTGGCTAAGCTTATTGTTTTGACTTATTTACTTATTCCTCTCACATAATAAGCTAACCCAAACACCTTTTAACTTTTCAAAAAGCAAATAAGTAAATAAGTCAAAAAAATAAGCTTAGCCAAACAGCCCCTAAGACTATCTATTTTTTTTTCTTATTAAATTAAATAATTTACAATTTTGGGGATAAATGTTGATCATCAATTTTCAATTAAAAGATAATATTAAATCAAATCTAATCATTATTATATAATACTAAAATTATTGATTATATTAAATTTAAAAATATGTATTATTGAAAGTCGATTATTTTGAATTTACCCATTTACTGACATATATACATATAATAAAAGAAACCATGTTAGGGACACATGACGTTCTATGAAGCAGTCTTATTTATTTTTCTAAATATTTATTATGGAAAGTCAATAATTATTGATAATATTAAATTTAAATTTTGTAGAAGAGATTTTAATGATAAAGACAAAGATAACTGATAATATATATTAATTATTATAATCATATATTAATTATTAAAATCTAAAAAAATATATTAGCGTTTTAAATATTTATAAAGATAAAGAGTTTATTTAATTGGTAGTTTTAATTGTTTTTATATTTTGATGATAAGAAAAAGGATAACTGATAATCACATATTAAAATAAAAATATTTGTTTTAATCAACTGTTTCGTTAAAAGGATTTATTCAATACATGTAGAACATATATATTTTTTATACATTTCTAGCGGTGGTGGAGTAGTCGGCCTTTGAACATAGCTCCGAAAGGGTGGGTTTACACGTGGAAAGCAGTTAGTCGTTCAAAAAAAAAAAAAGAATCATATTTCTAATAAAGGATCCCATTATCCCGTTTTACACTCCAATGAAATAATAATATTAAATCATAATATCTAGCTTATCTCTTGTATATTTAATATTTTTTACTAAAATATTTCTTTTCTTTTTTTTCTGTTGATTATTCAACATCAAGTAATACATAAGTTTCTAACCTAATAATAAATAAAAAAAACAAAGTAAAATGTTATAAATCATGTAATACACAACTCTCTAACCTAATAAAAAATAAAGTGATATGTTACAATAAGTAAATAGTACCTCAAAGTTCCTTTTGTTAGAAAACACATCTTGATGACTAAATGTTTTAACAGATTACATTATTTGTGTAAGATATGTATTTATTCAAATCGTGCAATACACGAGTTTTTAAAAGATATAACTATTTTATTACTTAGTATATATAAAATTATATTTATTCAACCCGTGTAATACACGGGGTTCTAACCTAGTTCTATATAATAACAAATGATGAAGGTTCTTAGTAAGAGTCCCGGTTTTCCAGTTTTTCACACCTACATCTGCCGGTCAGTGTGTTTATCATCCTGCAGTCTTCCACAATTCACTATATCAAAACACATAGCATGTTTGTGCCAGTAGCCTTGTGCAAAAAGAGAACCAGAGAAGTGAAGCGGTTCACATCCTTCACATCACCACCAGAAGCCTCTGCTTGGCATTCCGGTCGTGGTGACGAAAAACTTCTCTCCTGCTCTCTGCGACACGCGACATCACTAGCACGACACCTCTTTTCTTCTCCGGCCAAATCCAACGACTTCAAGCCGGATGATGAAATCTGCCGTAATCGTATGGCTGTTGGTTGTTTGAAGACTGACAGGCGACAGAGAGAGGGAAAGGAACAGCCGGCATGACTCTGGCGACGTCGACGGTTGTCCGATTTCTCCTGCATGCCCCGTTTCCGGCCAGATCTGGTACATTGGAGGTCGATCTCGAGTCAAGTGGTTGTTGGGGGTACATTACCGGAACCGTCCTTATCGCCGGTGACTGGAATGCAACCAGATCTGAAGACGGGCTGGAAGACTGATTTTGGGTCTCCGACCCAGTACGGAATTGTCGATCTTCTTTCTCTCTCCAGGCCTCAAATGTGTTATATTCAATTGCAATTTGCAATGAAAGAAAATGAGTTGTAAATGAAATGTTGCCTTTTCTTCTGTCTAAACCATCGCCGCCTCATGACTTACGACTTACGACTACTATGGCCGAAGATGATTGATCTGAAAAGAATAATAAAACTATAAAAAAAGTAAATAGAAATCAGGAGAGAGGTGAATGTGTTCATAGAAAAGAATGAAGATGATAAACGTTAACCAGAGAGAGAGATTAGAGAGGAGGGAAAGTGGCTGACAAAAGCAAATGCCACGTGAACGCTCAGCTACAATAATTCTCTTGAACTTATATCAGTTTTTCTTTTTAGGGAAATTACCAAAATGTTGGTTGACCAAGTACTTTTGCAATTTTGTCACCTTCATGCGTCCTTGGAACGTCCTCACAGCCTCGGAAGCGTCCGCCTATCATATTGAAGCGTCCGTTTTCTTTCAAGCCGACACGTGTCCGATGTTGAAGCATCCGCCTGAGTTTGCTAACGCGTCCGTGAAGCGTCGGCCCAAGGTAAAAAAATTTTACTATCTATTTATTTTCAGGAAAGTTATGCAAATACAGAATGATCAATTTTTTTTATAACTTATAAACATACATGTTAACGGAGTCAAAATTTAACAATATAAACATGTTATTTTTTAGTTATTTTTTTAAGTTATAAACATGTTAACGGAGTCAAAAATTTGTATATTAAACACTATTAAACATTAAACATAAGATAATAAAAATAAAAACCAAAATAACAACACATAATATTCTAAAACCATATCCTAATAGCCTCCCACTCCGAGACATGTTTGAATTCATGTCCCTCTTCATGACGGTAGTTGATGAGGGCCACGTCCTTCTGATCGTCCTCACCAAGGTCCGACATTTCTGTCTCCATTTTCTTGAAATATCGATCAAACCTCTAACATTCCAACCGCGGGGCACGGAACCTGGAGGATAATGCGTCAACGGTCCGGTTGTGGTCCGGACCACGTAGTTGGGCGAAAATCTGTTGAACACGAACCCAGAGCCCACCATGTCCTCGTCGTGGAGGATCGGTCATGGCCTCCTCCCATGCTTCGCACAGAGCAATATCTTCAACATCAGTCCAGGAGTTGGCCATTTTCGGGTCGTTGACGGCGTCAGAGTTATAGTGAAAAGGCTGAGAAATGTTTGCAAACTTTGAAACGGCGGGTGGTGATAAGTGAACGGGGTGAGGGGTGATATAGTGGGGTAAATGTGTGCAACGGTTAAAAAGTTAAACGGCTTTTGAGTTTCCCTTTTTTTTCCGTTAATTATTTAGCGTCGGCCAAGCCTCGGGAAGCGTCGGCCAAGCCTCGGAAACGTACACAGGGACGCATCAAAAAAGTTTTTGGTTATGATGCGTCGGTGACTGACGCATTTTGGTAACGGAAACGGACGCTTCAACATGTCGGACACGTGTCGGCTTGAAAGGAAACGGACGCTTCAACATGATAGTGGGACGCTTCCGAGGCTGTGAGGACGTTCCAAAGACGCAAGTAGGTGACAAAATTGCAAAGACACTTGGTCAACCAACATTTTGGTAATTTTCCCTTTTTTTTACCTTATCTATTTTTGTTTTCCATAATAGTTTTTATTTTAATACATTTCTTGGATCCGTTTAAATTTCTATTCAATACATTTCTTGATGATTTAGCTAAACTTTACATATGAATTGGCAGGTAAGTAAAAATGGTAAAATTCTTAGCAAGAACATAATAGGGTAAAGCTTTATGCCAAAAAGTCTAAGATAAACATACAAGTTATATTACAGACCATAGCTGTAAAAGTCGCTAGGCGCTCCCTAGTCGGTCGACCAGGGAGTTGAGAGTACCCGGCCTAGGCGGAGAGTACACGGGGAGTACTCGGAGATGCCAAATTATAAAGAAATTAGTTTTTGGAAATTAAATATATGTCAAATAACATAAAGTTACAAATATTTATAACAAAATACCTGAAATTGATATTCATTCTTTAATATGATAGACATAGAACTTATATTTTATTTTATTTTAAGTCAAACTCTGCCCGAGTTGACCTAATATATCCAATTTTGGCCAATGTTGACCGCATTTGATCGATTCCGAGTAATTAGTCGGAGTTGAAGAAAGTCGTCTCGGCAGCATACCTTGTAGCGACTACTCGGGGAATACTCGGCCTTGGAGACCTTGTTTTACAACCATAATTACAGTTTAAAAAAACTAGAAAAATTGATCAACTTTAAAGACGAATCAACAACTTTTTAAACAAAAAAAGTGTTAACATGCATCTTTTATTTCAAGAGTCTATCATTTGTTCTTAAATGACTTAGACTGTCTTAATATATTTTTAACACATTATGGTAAAAATTTCAAACAATACTACAGCTTTTACGTATAATTGATAATATATGCTTTTTAGCATAACTCTTATTTTTCATTTGGGGTTAAGGTGGTGACAGTTTGTATTTCGTATGAAACTTTTGTGTTTCGATTCGAATCAAATCCATACTAACTTAGGTACCGGTATCGATATTATCGGAACTGGCACCGATATTACTTTTATGGTTTCGCTCGGTGTAAAAACATGTCGATATTGTATTGGGCATAACGGCTATGTAATTTAGGTTTTCCCATTTTGTTTCTACATCGAATGTCGGTACTATACCGGTACCGTAACGAACTAAACCAAACTGATACAAACCAAGATCCCGCCGCGAAGCGCGGGAGAATCCAACTAGTTATTATTATTTAACGAAAAGAAAAGAAAACAAAATGAGACTGGAGGGTATGAAGAGCCTCATCCCCATGAGGATGGGCCGCCACGTAGACGCCACATCACCATCTCATGGAGGATGACCCTCCTTGCATTTTGAAGGGGGGGTGGAGGATGGGCCTACCCCACACAATTATTTTATAATTTTCTAACTTTTTTTTGTTAACTTAAAAAAAACTTCTTAAAAATTAAATAAAATTAAAACATAAAACAACATAATTAAATTCATTTCATAACATAAAAAAAAATTACATTTCCTAAAAATTAAAATTACTAATCCTAGAAACGGAAAACATAAAAGCGAAAAAAAATAGCGATACGACTAAAAAAATAAACAACCTACGACGTCCATTTTTTCTTAACCTCCTCTTTCATCCTCCGATAAACCTCGCGTTCATCCTCCGGAACCGAGTCGAGATCCAACCTCATAAACCTAAAATCTTCCGCTCGAGCATAGTCGGCCGACAAGGTTTTCTTATAACTATATTTTTCCGCCGTGAGCTCTTTGAACGAACGGAGTATTGAGATTTTGGATATTAAAATGGATGAGAGAATGGGTATTTATTTAAAGTGAAAAAGGTTTTTTTTTTTTTTTTTTTTATTAAAATAGCCTTTAAAAATGGCTAGTTTTTTTAAGAGTAAACTGCTAAATTCGTCCCTGAGGTTTGACTCAAATTGCTAGATCAGTCCAAAATCAAGTTTTGTTGCAAAAACAGTCCCAGAGCCTAGTTTCTGTTGCTATTTCAGTCCAATAAATTAACACCGTTAGAACCTCAGTTAATGAATGGGTAAAACTGCTAAATTCGTCCCTGGGGTTTGATTCAAGTTGCTAGATCAGTCCAAAATCAAGTTTTTGAATTTGTTAATTATAAACTTATTTAGGTATATAAATTTTCTAGACTTGCATTAATTTTTTGAATTTGTTAATTATAAACTTATTTAGATTATAAACTTATTTAGATATATAATATTTCTAGACTTGCATTAATTTTTTGAATTTGTTAATTATAAACTTATTTAGATTATAAACTTATTTAGGTATATAATTTGTTAATTATAACTCAATACTATTTAGATTAAGTGTGATCTTATTTAGATACTTACGTATATAACTACTAAATATTTACAAAGTTATAACAATAATAATACCCAAATACAGTTTAAGGCGGGTCCAGTTATATTTATGTTCGTTGAATAAATCATTAATATCACAAGAGAAAAAAATGGTAAATGACATGTTCTTAATGCATCAATACTTGTACCAAATGCATTATATATTTTCTTAAATGTCTTAAAAGTTAAGATAAATTACAAGTATACCCTAAATATATAATTTAAATTTGTGTTTAGTTATAAAAATATAAACAGAATGTAGCTCTTTTGGAGAGCGCAATTTTATTTGACCTGTCTTAAACACTGGTTTGACACGACATGTTGTCTGACCTCACCTGAATGATAATATTATTAAATACGTAACCACTTAATTAAATAGAAAAAATGAATAAAAGAACTTTATAATACAAATATTAAATTAAAATAATTGATAAATATTAAACATTAAATATTACGATTTAAATAAAAATATATAAAAATTATGTTAATTTCTTAATATTTAAATTTACATATAATGTTTGTATTTTTCATAACTAAATATTGTTTAAATTAACCGTTGTCTTATTTAAATCCTTAAATAAATACTAAATAATTACATGGTAACAACAACAATTACAACATCAAAATAAAATCAGTATTTAAGGCTGGGCCGGTTAAATTGTGCTCTTCAAAAAAGCTACATTTATATTTTTAAAACTAATTTTATTTAAATTAAGTATTATCTTATTTAAATACTTAAGTATATAATTAGTAAACATTTAATGATAATAATAATAATAATAATAATAATAATAATAAAAATAACTAACAAATAATTTTTCTAGACTTGCAAATTATATACCTAAATAAGTTTATAATATAAATAAGTTTATAATTAACAAATTCAAAAAATTAATGCAAGTCTAGAAAAATTATATACCTAAATAAGTTTATAATTAACAAATTCAAAAAACTTGATTTTGGACTGATCTAGCAACTTGAATCAAACCTCAGGGACGAATTTAGCAGTTTAACCCATTCATTAACAGAGGTTCTAACGTTGTTAATTTATTGGACTGAAATAGCAACAGAAACTAGGCTCAAGGACTGTTTTAGCAACCAAACTTGATTTTGGACTGATCTAGCAATTTGAGTCAAACCTTAGGGACGAATTTAGCAGTTTACTCTTTTTTTAATCATGGCCCGTCGAGCACGTCGTTGGAGAGCCGGAGAAGACGCGACATCCCTATGGGGGGCGGTGTGGGGTGCGGCGCCGGGCCACGCCGGGCCTAAGCCGGCCCCCATACCCTCCTGTCTGAAAGGGGTGTTTTGACAACTAAATTCGGTGACCTTATGTGGGGACGACACGTGGATGTTAGGACGATGAAGGTACAGACATATGCTAACGAGTGCACGGGCCATCGTGCGCACAACAAAACATGCTTGGTTCAGTTCCATCGATTGTCGGTCGCTGCCTTTTTCTTCACCCATGTTACCTGCAATTGCATAGTCCTTCAGTTATTCTATATGTTACATCTTTTCCCACTCAAGTTTCAGAAGTTGCAAACAATATACATCAGAAAAGATTTATATCAACGTTTTTTAACTTTTCTTTAGGGCTAGAGCTTTTTCCTAAATGAGTGTGGTTGTTTTAATCTAGTGCAGTTTTATATAAATTAACATTTTTACCCCTGTTGTTGTTATTATTAAATTTGAGAAAAACCATCAAACTAGTTGTTGGAGTCTAGAAGCTCTGATAGTCTGATTAGCTTGAAGGGTACATGGGAGTTGGGTCATGGTTCGCCACATACGACCATTAATCAAGTGCTACACCGCCCCTATAAAGATTCATGGTGATTCACGTGGATTAAACCATGGCAACTGCGGACCACCTATTTACATTTTTCTAGATTTTGACACTTTAAAAAAAATTAAGGGTAAATTACTTTTTGAGTCTCTGTGTTTTATCTGTCTTAACCAGTTGAGTCCAAAACCACAAAGTTTAACGACCTGCGTCCCTATAAGCATTTTCGTGAACCATTTGAGTCTATTTTTTGGATGTCTGTTAACTCAGCTGTTAAGCCCCCCCACGTGCAGTCCACGTGAGTGGTATACATTACACACAAAACCCAAGTAACCCCTAACACAATCTTCAACCTTTTCACTTCGAGTATACCAAGTGGCCTAATGTCCATTACACATAGCCTAAGAAATAATCATGTGTTGTAAACAAATCCATAATTATACGTGAAAACTGCAGAGTATGCCATTGTGTTAACGTCGAACAAAAAAAACTTGCTGATCAAAGCTAGATCGAATTTGTGTCAATGGTAATCAGTCACTGTCACACCCCCAAAATCCACAAGCGGAGTATCACCGCATGGAGGCGTGACTGACCAGGATCAAGCCACCAATCATATTGAACAACGTAATTAAGTAAATAAAACCAAACACAATATAATTGGTGTCCAAAAGAAAGTAACCAACTTTAAGTTAACAGCGGAAGCATAAAATGTAAAACCCAAACATAAGTAATAAGTTCATAAAGTTTAAATGTTTAACATGGAACTCAACAGTCCATGTCCCACAACGACCACTCCTCCATGTGCAAGCTCCATAAGCACATAACGACCTGCAAGGCATGTAACAACGAGTCAACAATAAAGTTGAGCGAGTTCACAGTTAGTTGTTTAGTTTTAAATGTTTGTTTCGAAAACCATAAGTTGTTTCGTAAACCACGAGTTAACCAGTATCTTTGTTTCCCAAACCATATCCATAATCTGTGGGGGCTTCCCCATGTGAACCACTAGACCGTTACCATATTGACAACTGACGAAAATAAGTTGTGCCCTACGTCAATGTCTATCATCATTGACTAAGTGCCCAGATCCATTAGTACATGCCCGTCCTACCGGCACGGTGTGAGGCTTGTCAACCCTAATAGCGCTATTAACTAATGACCCGCTCGCCATTGGCCCGGCGATTAAGTCGATATAAAAATGAGGGACTTCATGATAGAGTTTTGTCTAGCAAGTTTAAGGTTGTTGTCCTACCCAAGGAGGACGAACGTACGTATTCTACCCAAGGAGAATACGCAGGATTAATATTGGCATCCTACCCATGGAGGATATGCAGGTTCCGTTTTAGTTCTTTAACCCCATTCCCAACCACCGGGAATCCCATGCCTTAGAAAGTGTATGAACTCACCTTGGGTTGCTCGGTTGAACTCTATAAAATAGTTAACAATCGGTGTTGGTCAATCACGTCCTAGTATGATTACCACTTAGTTTATTAGTGACTTCAAATAAGCATGAAGTTCCTACACGCATCTACCACATAACATGCACTCACTTTAACAGTTCACGCCCATATAAACTTCCCATCTTTTACCATTCAAAAGAAAGCATACTATATTGCACATAACACTTTCATTGACATTTAACATGTTAGATCATTCTTAGATAACATACCCGACATTTAGACACGCAAATTACTACTTATGTCATTTCAGCTTTAACATCCAAAACTGGGCTGTTTTCGGGAATTTGAATAAAATAGTTAACTTACTCCAAAAATTCCAAAATTTTTACAGAATGTTTTTAACGATCCAAATATTATTGTGTAAAAATTTCGAGATCCAATTCATTACCAATTATTTTATAAAAATCATTTACCGGGCTGCAATCAGATTCGTCACTTTCTGACTACAGTCCACGGAAAAATTCATTTAAAATTTATCGTAAGTCCGATTGACGAACTTCTAGTTGGAGAGTCACAAAAACGTCAGTGGCCATCTACAGTATCAATTTCGTGACCCAACTCTATCCAGGTTTCAAGTTATTACGAAAAACATAACACGCATTTTCTGCAGAAAAAACGCAGCTTTTGCTGCTGTACAAAACGGACCTTTAAAAATAGCAAACGGCCTCAAAAAAATATGATTCCAGTGCCATTTGATTCGTTTTTTGAAAACACATAATTTAGACTTCATAAAATCAATTTTTCGATTTATAACGGTCCGTTTACAGCCAACTGAAGTTGGCTGTAAATGTTACTCAGCATGCTGTTAATCGCTTAAATATTACTAAACACGCAGATATGATCACGACACCTTCTAACAACGACTAACATCAGATAATAAGTCATTTACAGCAGTCTTTTATCAAATTTATCATGCTTGGTCATCAAGATGCTAAACCCTAATCCATAAACACATGACTACACATATTATTGATAACACCATGCACAATTCTTGATTCTCATGAACCCTACCACATAAGTATTATGTTCTTTGCCATAAACCCAGCCATAATAACATCAGGTGAATCAGATTAGAACATTAGACTATCATCAATACGAGTTTCAATCAGCAAACACAAACCCTAGTTACTACTAATCACTTTGATGACCAAAACCACTCAAGAAAACACCAAGTTTCTAGTAACCCTAGCTTGATATCTTTCACATCAACATCACAATAAAACATGCCAAAAATCGCAGCCATGAATAAACAATTGAAGCATGTATAGCATTGAAAGAAGCACGTCAAGTTACCTAGAAGCAGAAACAGGATAATCCAGCGATCTCTTGGAGTCTTGGAGTGAGGGTGGGTGGTTTGGGCCGATTAGAAACACACCAGAATGGGGCGTGACATTTTTGAGGTGGCGAACCTATACGTGGCGGTTTAGCTAATTTCTTATCGTAGCTTAATACGACGTTTCATGTCGCCTGTTAACCTGATACACTATCTCGATTCCATAACGATGACATATGACAATACCTCGGTTCTTGTTTCCGATTTCACATGACTTATTTAACACAATCGATCAAAGATACAAATCACACACCACATATGAATCACATATCATACATGAATTCACCAAGCACGCGTATACACACCACATACATATCATACATGAATCTCACAAAGCACGCGTATCGCAACACAATTCTACAATGTACATGGATTTATACGAGTTGTCACATCATCCCCAAGTTGAAAGAAATTTTGTCCCGAAATTTAGCACGTAGTTACTGAGGAAGCTAGTTAGGTTGCGTGGTTTTCCTGGTTTTCCTGGGGTGTCACAGTCACATAGCTGGAAACGGGGGAAGAAGTTGATACCCATTTATTTGTTTATGATATTGAAGTTGAGTTTGTTTTGTTTTCATTACTTGATATTCTTTTTCTCCCAATTCAAAAGCTTTTGTTTCGATTTGATCAATTAACTTCTTATCTCAAGAATAAAACTATGGGTTTGTTTTAGACCGTATCGTATGGTGTGGTTGGCAAGAGTAAAGGCATAAATTTTTGTCACGTAGACGGAATATAGACATTAGGAGCCTTGCTCCCTAAATTACAAAATGCAAGGGGTGGGTGAAAGTCAGACGGAGCAAAGGTAAACGGGGAAAAAGTCAAATGGGTGTGAGTAAGGCGTTGCAACGGGAAACGTCCAAGATCAATGTGGACGGGGCAACACCCATGAAAATCTTGCCATTGGCAAAGGGCAACGTCCAAAATCAATGTGGACAGAGTGGTGGGTAAGAAGTAAGGCGTGTCCCCCCTCTCCACGCTCCCACACCCCATACCGAGTGATCTTAATACAAATTAAATTCCGTGACCTTTTGGATATGCTATCTCTTGGTGTTGAGTTATTTATTTATGGATTTTTTTAATTTTAATGTATTCATTTTTTCGGTGGATGATGTACTCGTTCTTTCGTTTTCACCGATAGATTTTGAAACATTGGCAGGTGGTAGGTAGTGGTTACGACTTTATGACTAAGAGTCTGCATTTGATAAACTCAAAATATTAGATTTTTTAACGTCGAACGAATCCTTCAAATGAGCCACTGACGAAATTCATCACATCGGGATACACTCACCTCCGAACCGGGGAAAACCCTCACCTATGGCCGAAACCCGTGAAAACTCGTCCGAAGGCACGACAGTGCGATGAGCTAAAAACCGCTCAGTTCAAGGATCGAACTAGCGATCTCTAGCTTTTCGCCTAGTCTCCCATCATCACCAGGTGCCGTAAAAAATAATGCGAAGGTCAGGAATTGAACTTTGGTCCCTTTAAACACCAAGTCTCTCACTTACTACTCCACCACCACCTCATTGGCAAACTCAAAATATGAGTATTAGTGGAATCTTTAACTATAAAACTACTAAACTTTCAATTTTATTTTTTTATTATAAAACTTTTGTGAAATAACTTAAACTAGTATTAAGTCTCCCGCGTTGCGGTGGAGGCGTAAAACCGTGACAAATAGCACCAATGTCACACTACCGTCAGCAACCACCAACACTTAAGTTGCGGTGTGTTAATACAGATAAATTAGACCGAAACGTAAAACATAGAAAATAATAACTAAGTCGATTTAGGACCTGCGTGTTACGACGAACCTATCAAACGGGAAAAAATAGACAACATAAAAACGTTGAACTACACACGCACATTACGTTAGTTGACTTGCAAATATTAGAACTAAGCGTAAAACAAAACATAAAACCGATGAACCACACACGAATATTACGCCGCGTTAACTCGCAAAATTTAGAATAAAACGTAAAACAAAAATTTTGCGAGATATGAAACGTATAGGGGCCAAAGTTGAAAGTGAGAAAGTTGTCAAGTTAAATTGTAAAAAAAAAAAAAAAAAAAAAAAAAAAAAAAAACTTTTGACTTAAAAGTAAAATATCAAAGTAGTGTTGGGTTAAAAGTGTAACATCCTTTTTTTTTTGAAAACCTCCCTAAACATATGGGTTATTGGATTTTATCACCTTTAACTATTGGTCATTGGCCGCTGTCACCCTCAACTATTACTTTGACGCCCGCCACCCCCAACTTAACACTTAGTATGTTCTGTCACCAGATCACTAACTTCTGATCTTGTTACTATACTTTTAGGGGTGTCCTAAGATCCCTAGAACCTTCTTAGATCCCCATGACACCCCAAAAAGTATAGTAACAGGATCAAAAGTTAGTGATCAGTTAACAACGTGGTGACAGAACACACTAAGTGTTAAGTTATGGGTGACGGTCGTCAAAATGATAGTTGGGGGTGGCAGCGGCCAATAGCCAATAGTTTGGGGCGATAAAATCCAATAACCCTAAACATATTGTACCACTTCTTTATGCAACAAAGTGTTGCTAATTTATAATAGATAAATTAATTAATAAAAAAAGTTTATCATATGTAGTATTTTTTTCCCACCTCTTCGTGTTAGGTTAATGTATAAAAATATATTATTATGTTTTATAATTGTCTCATTTTAAGTCACTTAGTTGTAACAATTTATAAAAAATTCAAACCAGTGTAACAATATTAAATCTTTGATTAAATCAAAAAAAATTGTGATGTTAGTGAAAAAAAAAATTATTAGTTACTGCTAAATAACGATAAGTTGAATTATTTATGTTTGAATGAAAGAAAAAAAACTTAGTTACTAACTACTAAAGGTATTTACATAAAAGCGATAAGTTTAATTATTTATGTTCTAAATATACAAAAGAAGCTACCTTAAATTTCGCAGTAAGTTAATGTACAAAGTATACTTAACGTGCAAAGTGTTAAAGGTAATTATGCATAAAGCAAATAACAATAGAAATTACGCATGAAGGAAATAAAAATTAAGCATAAAAAACTACACCTGAAGGAAATTAAAATTACACAGCCAAAAAACTACACCTGAAGGAAATTAAAATTACACAGCCAAATAAAATCATTTTTACACTCTACAGGTTAACAACCCTTTACTACGCATGAAGTGAATTAAAAATTACACAACCTATTAAAATCATTTATACACTCTATAAACCCTCTCTATTTAAAGTTTAAACCTTTTACTATTAATTTGATTAATTTATTTCCACAAGAGAATGTAAATTATATCTTATAGAAAATAACGATGCTAAGTTAATTCTTATATGACGATACTAATTAGATGAGAAAACTAGGAATTTGACTCGGCGTATCTTGCGGTGGCGTCGAAAGTTAAAATAATTCGAATTTATACCGTATATTTGACACGACTTGTTTCTGAATAAAATCAGGTCGCTGTCAAATGAAAAAAAAATATTATATTTGACCTGACTCGCTTTCAAACACAGTTTACGAACATACAAAAAAAAGTATAAAAGCGTATTGTGTTTGACCAGACTCGTTTTAGCAAAAAGTTTACGTCAAAATGTTAGTCGTTTACGTTGAAATGTGAATTAAACCGATAGGTACGTCAATACTGCCATACGCCTCGCGTTACGGCTGTGACATCTTAGTTGTTTATAGTTATTGCCACGTTATGTGGTGCATTAACCATATGAAAACACGTGTTTCGACGTATCCGATCTAATTAGGTGTAACCTATATAAGCATTGTAATTACAATGTACAATGATGACATTAACGTGTGATGCCCACATATGACATTATGCGTTTTTGACTTTAGTACACACGGTACGTTCGTGACACTAATATCATTTGAAATAGATAAAAATAGAGTATATCTCAGTCGTTTTGTTGTGTAAAGTTGTAACAATAATTTTGACAACCATGTAAAATCGTAAAAGTAATTTAGACATTAACATTGTTAGGCATAAATGTAAAAAAAAAGTATATTAATGTATGACACACTACGGTCTAAAATCGTAAAAGCAATTCAAATAAAATAAGACGTCAAGTTATTAAGTAGAAAAGTTTGGCGGATCAATGGTATTAATTATCAAAAGTTGGAAGTGAATGTACAACTTACTTAAAAAATATGAGTGTATGTATCAATTTATAAAGTGTAACAACCAACTTTTATTTTTAAAATCCAAACTATAAATATTAAACTATGTGTTAAGAAAAAAAAAAAAAAAAAGGGAGGAATCACATAATACTAAACCTAGAGTTCAGGGAAAAAAGGTTACCTCCTGTTTAGCTTGAGGCGGGAGAACCGGCAGATCAAACTCCAATCTTGATATTTCACACTCAAACATCTATCTATTATCTATTATCTCTTTATTATAATAAATCAAAGCTTTAAAATCCTACTTGTCAACACCACAAGACCCCTCCATCCTCTCTCTCCTACTTGTCAATCCCTCCCACCTAATCCCATGTGTCAATTTGTGAGATTTTTGAATTTTTGACTTTTGTTTCATGCAAACATTTTTTGGGCAGTCAGGTTCAAAATTTCCATTCAAATTTCAAATTCCAATTTCAAATCACGTGTGTGTCTCTCTCTCTCCTAGAAGCCGGGTTATTTCTCTCTTCCCCTTTCAGTCTCCTTCATTCTATCGAAACCCTAAAAACCATAGCACCCCTTCTCTCTCCTTCATTCTTTCACTATTCTTTCATCTTCATAATCTCCCACATCTCACAGATCTCACAAAACTTCATCATCAAGAATATCATTCAAGATCTCTCACCAGATGTCGTTTCATGACCAGATCTGTGAGTATTTCACCAGATCGATGAAGGTCTGCAACCCTTGGGGGAAGGGAGAGAGTGATGGTGGTGATGATCCGGTTACAGGCTTCTATACGGTGTGACAATGGTGGTCCTTAACAGCCACCATACATTGTTGACGGTTCCATGGTTAAAATGAGGAGAAAGACAATGCCAGAAAACCCTAGCCGCCGCTTCCCGCGGTGGTAGCTAGGGTTCCGGCGAAGTCTCCAACGAAGCTCCGGTAAGTTCTCCTCTAATTACATGTTCCATCGGTTTTTAGTTTGGTTTGTGTAACGAAGATTGTGACCATTACCAGGGATTCGAAGCAGAAGAAAAAAAAGAACCGTTTTTCTTTTTTTAATTTTTTTTTTAATTTTTGAATGCAATTATCCTTCTTCACAGAGTTGATACTTTCAAGATTGATCATCTTCATACGAGGCTGCTGCTGGTAAAGTTCTAAACTTTTTTAAATTTTAACTTCAATCTTGTCATGATTCTTAACTGATTTTGGTTTTCTTCATTACCCTTTTTGAATGATATCATTTGACCGTTGAGTCCCTTATTTATTAAGCATTTTAATGTTGAAATTTATTGTTTTCAAGATTATTTGTGGTGGATGTTCTTTAAAGTTTTCTTCATCTTTATTTGTTTGAAAAATGGTGTTTTGGGATTAAATCTTTGGTGGGCAATGTAAAGGGTTTTTGATTTGGGGGAAAAATTGAATTTTGAGAGTAAATGTTTTGTGGGTATTTTATTGTCTCTTAAATAAAAAAAAAATTTCAAAGATTTGACATGTATTTGTTCTTTAATTTGGGGTTCTAACACAATCAAAATGGTTTTATTTTTTCTTGCTTATTCTTTATAAAATGGACATATTGTTATTGTTTGTTTGTTGACACTTGGTCTGTGATGTTAAGCCTTGGCTTACGTGAGCTTGATGGGTAAGAAGATATAACACTTTATCATGTTTACTCCATGTATGGCTAAATGGGATAATTCAGTTTAATTTATCACTAACAGGTCCGTCAAATGTGTTAATTTTATTTAATATAGCTCAAACTTAAACGGGTCAAACAGGCGAAAGTCACCAAAAAGGCATATAACCTCCAGATTTGTTTTATTTTAAAATAAATTACTATATTGATATTTACTTTTTGATCATATCTAATACTTAACTTTTTTTATGAAAATCAAGAAAAACAAGTTTATGGGCCAGTCGTACCCATTTTGACACGCACGGGTAAAAAGTAATCAATTTTTTATATATCCCAGTTAATTTTTTGATATTTCACTATGATATGATTGGTTTAATTTGCCCTTTAGTTAGAATATTGTAATAATTTTGGATAGGTGGTTGCTTGCAGTTGTGATTTTTGTGACCAAGGAGGGCGTTAAATTCTCAACACAAGGTGATTTCGGAAGGGCGGTTTTCTCCTTACACATTTTGGTGCGCAGATAACTCATGGAAATGACCAATGGTGAGAGTTAACTTATTTTCATCAATTTAGTTAAGAAAAAGTTACATTTTCTCTCAAAACTGGTTCAAAATGACCAAAGTCATATAATTTAGTTGAAAACTAGATATATCAAATGGGATAAACCAGGTGAAGTTACCTACTCACCAAGTTTATGACCTAGATGGCATTCCACATGTCAGCACAATCTGCCTACGTGGTAGCCACATCAGATTGTGATTAGGGATGAGCGCGGTACCTGTTCGGTATGGTACCTGATGAAACACTGGTTAACACCTGAGGTGAAACTAGCCTGTTCATCTCTTTGAGGGTTCAATCTCCTTCGCTACTCGCCAAATGACGGATCGTGCAAAACAACAACACCGTTAGCTCGTTAAGAGGGGAATATGGGGGTTTCCCTCTTAACCGGGCTCCGGCGTGAGAATAAGTTCTGTTCTGAGGAAATGAAACAGTGTGTGTTAAGAGTGAGAGTGTGGAGAATAGGATGGATTTAACCTGAATGATGAAGGGTCCTATTTATAGCCGGAGGGTGAGAGAGGGAGGAGCAACCTTGCCAGCTGCCATAAGGCGCCAACTGTCCGACCAAGGGGAATATCCTCTTGGTCTCCTCTGCTGTGGCCAGGATAGTGGTACACGTGGCGCGCCCATATTTGTCCATACTGGAAACATCGTACCGCTGTTGTCGGTCTGCTCCTTGATTTGCTGCGAGCCTACTTGGCGGCTGATGAGTGGTGACACGTATCGTCCTCTATGTCGGGAGGAGCATCTTTTGTGCCACCTTGATGTCTTCTGGAAGCTTCTGGACTCGCTTGCTGATGTAGGCGCCATGTAGGATGAAAACGTGGTGTGGTCCTTGCCATGTGGGCGAGGAGTTGGGACCATACCTCTTCAAGTCCCCCGGTCCAGTGTGCCTTCTAGTTGAGTTGATCGTCTAGGAGGGATTCTGGACTTATAAAGGTAGTGATTCTGCAGAAATGAGCCAACTGGACGCTTAGCGCGTGGCGGGTTAGTAGGTTTACAAAGTTGAGCCAACTGGACGCATGGCGCATGGCGTGTTGGTAAGTTTGCAAAGTTGAGCCAACTGGACGCATGGCGCATGGCGTGTTATTAAGTTTGAAAAGGTGAGCCAACTGGACGCATGGCGCATGGCGTGTTGGTAAGTTTGCAAAGTTTAGCCGACTGGACACATGGCGCATGGCGTGTTGGTAAGTTTGCAAAGTTGAGCCAACTGGACGCATGGCGCATGGCGTGTTGGTAAGTTTGCAAAGGTGAGCCAACTGGACGCATGGCGCATGGCGTGTTGGTAACTTTGTAACATTGAGCCAAGTGGACGCATGGCGCATGGCGTATTGGTATTTTCTTCTGAAAGAAGTTTCCTTGCTTGAGGTAAAGAGAACTGGTGTGACTGTCTGATGTCCCTGTCTTGTCTGAGGTGAACAGACGCCTTTTCAGTGGTGTCAGTTACTTTCCATCCCTTTGTCAGACGTGTGCCGTCCACGCTCCTAGAAAAAGAGGTGACGGTTTCTCTTTCTGCTGATGTGTCTCTTCCCCACTGGATGACCTTCTGAATTCTTGACGGTCCACTACCCATCACATTAAATGCGATGGGTTTACACGGCGGTTTCCTTCACTCCTTTCACTTTTCAAAATTTGAACTCCGGTGATTTCTCATATTTCTTTCTCTCCCTCTTTTAAGTTTATCCATATTGTCTTTTCTCATTTTCTCTCAATGTGTCTGGAGCAAATCCTTCATCCAAGAAAAGGAGGAACAAGGGTAAACATCCTCCAGATCCTGATCAGGCGACGATAGGGTGGAAAGAAAAAAGAGTTTCACAACTTGGTGAGGGAGATGGGTTTCCTTCCTGAGTGGGGTGCCCAGTTCCCAACTCCAGGTTCTACTGTCATGGACGCACTTCCTGGTTACATTACGTTGTACGCTGTTTTTTTTTTCCGGGAGGGTAACTTCAGACTTCCGATGACCAGGTTTACTGCTGAGGTGTTGAGGAATTATGGGCTCCATATCTCTCAAATCAACGCGATTGGACTTCCCCGCGTTACTCATTTCGATTTTGTCTGTAGAGCCAACCGTGTTGAGCCGACCTTTGAAATGTTTAACGTTTTCTACACTGTGACTTACACCAGCGGTTTTTTACTCCTTTAACTCCCGGACCGGTGGTGTTATCCCCTGTTGTTCCAATCCTCTGAAAAGCCTGCATGATTGGAAACAAAAGTTTTTCTACATTCGCCGTGGTGTTATCCCTGTGGATATGCACTATCGGTCAGCGGGTGAGGGGATCCCGAAGGTGGATGTGACGGTGGATTACGCTCAACAGGAGTGGTATAAGAAGGTGACACACAAGGCGATTGCTATTGCTCAAATTGAGGAGAGAGCGTTGGTTGGTGCCGGTATGAGCATGTTGTGGCTTCCGAAGAACCCTTTGGGTGTTCCGGTTTATGGTTATCAGGGCAGACATATGTGATGTTTCTTATTTGTTTGCTCTTTTCGCTGGTTATTGTTGTGTTCTTCCTCATCTCTTTGTATTTTGCAGTTGGTTACAGCTTATTGAATGTTCTCGACCCGAAGGCCGGTGGAGCAATGGTTGAAGCGGTTCAGGAGGATGGGAAACCGACATGGTTGGATCAGATCCGCAACCGCTTCTTGCACCCGACTAACGAAAGTTTTACCACCTATGCCAACACTGTTTTAGGTGAAGATAGTGAAGATGACGTTGATGATGCTATTGATCCTACTCGAGAGGAAGTTATTGTTCTCTCAAGTGAAGGGTCAGATAGATCTCTTGAAGGCCTAACTTCTCTTTCCCCGCGTGCAGGTCCGGTGCAGGGGGTTGCACATGAGCCTGTTAATGAACCCGTTGATGATGATGTGGAGGTTCCGGTTGAAACTGCTGATCAGTTGGAAACGAGGAAAAAAGCAAAAACTGGCGAACCAGAGGGGAAGGAGAAGAGGGCTGAGGAAAAAGCCACTGAGACTCCTCGTAAGCGACCCTCTACTCTTCCTGTCCTAGATTACGTTGTCATTTCTGATACATTGTCTGGTTTAGGGGCCGGAGAGAAACATCGTAGGTCCGGTCCTGATGACAGCGCTACTTTGACGGAGATGATGAGGAAAAAAGCTCTTGACGATAAAAAATAAAAGCTTGATGAGCAGGCTGCTGCCATGCTTGCATCTAAAAAAGCCAAACTTCAGAAGGAGACTCCTCCTGCACCTTCAGAATCTGAAATTGATCTGGAGATTTTTGCTGCTAAGAAGGGGAATCTTTTGTAGGAAATATACGCGGCCTCTGCTCCTCCAGGTAGAAACTTTGCTGACGTAAACCTTGTTATTTGGCTTTTGGAATCATGTTTTTGACTATCATGATTGTCTTGGTGGTAGGTGTGAAGTCAGGGAAGATTCCCCGGAAGTTTGATATTTCGAAGATTACTCCTCCCCAATCTCAACCGTCTAGGACGTTTGACATGTCTCCTCCCCGTGACGAATTGGGTGAGAAGAAAAAACAAGATGATGTAGATGCTGAGCAAGTTGGTGAAGGTGGTGGTGGTGGTCATGTTGCGGGTGGCGCTGGTGGAGACGGTCGAAACAAAGGCATTGACACCGAAGCGGAATCCAGTGAGGCTACCCAGCGCCAAACCATTTATACCAGGCGTCCACCAGGCGATGGTGGTGCTACTTCAGGTGTGGTTCGTAGTCCTGAGTTTGAGAATGTTCAAGGTGGGTCTTGGGATACTCACAACCCTGCCTGCGATGATCTGCCTCATGCCCCTCGTTGGCATTTGACTCAGGGATCCCGGATGAATGATCCTGTCAACTGTCAAGAGTTCTTAAACTTGTCCCTCCCTCCTGCTGAGAGGGTGTTCCAGAAAAGGCGTAACCGATTTGAGCTCTTAGATGATCACGTTCGTGCGGGGGTTAATTTCTTCGCCACTTCCCAAGAGATTGTTCGCGAATGGAAGCTAATGGGGGAGGAGACTCTTGAGTTTGAAAATGAGAAGAAAGCGTTTGTTACGGAGAGGGATGAGTTTAATGCTGAGAAGAAAGGTTTGTTATGGAGGCTGTCAGATGCGGAGGAGAAACTTGCCCGGGAAAAACAGGTTAACTCCGATAAACAAAAGAATTGGGAGGCCGCTTGTGAGCGGACCAATAAAGAGCTTCAGGCGCAACGTGAAGCTATTGTCAGGATGTCTGCTGAGAAACGCAAGATTAGTGAGGAAGCTGAGGAGGCACGTGTTGCGTCTAGCAAGAGGGAAAAAGAGTATCTCCAACGCATCTCTAAGTTGGAAAATTTGGCTGAAGAGAAAGTTGCTGAGTGCAGGACTTCTGAGCTTCTTGTTGAGGAGATATCTGACAATTGCAAGTGGTTGCTCTCACGCGCGGTGCCTCTGGTAACTTCCTTTGTTTGTGTTTACTTTCGATTTGTGTTGATTACTCTTCTTATGTTTCTTATGTGCTTTTTCGCAGATTGCTGAACGTATAGTGAAATCCCACGAGCTTGCCAGCTACATGTTTGAGTTGGGTCAATTGGGGTATAATAGCGGGCGAAAGGATGGTTATAGTGAGGGTAGGGCTGCAGCTGTTAATAATGAGAAGGACTACCATTTTGAGTTGTACAAAGAGGATTGTGGAAGAAAATATGCTGCAAAGCGACAAGAATTTGCATCTTTGGAGTTTGGTGTTGTGAAAGCTGCCCAAAAATTGTCTCGGAAGCCTGATGGTGTTGCCATATTGAAGAAGTCCCTTGGAGGTGAAGATCGCCCGACTGGAGGCGCTGGTACTAGTCATCCGGAGTAAAGAAATCCGGCTTGTATGCCGTGTGTGGGCTTTGGTAGCACTGTAACTATCTTGACAATTTCTTGAACAATTTACCTTTAGCTGTCGTATCTGCAACACGTTTTGTTATTGTTGACATATTTAATGCTTAATGCGTGCTTTAGTTTCTTGTGAATTTTGTTTATCGTTACAATATGTGCATGTGTAATTACTTTGATTAGGTATCACGAATGAATGATGGCGCTGACAAGTTGTGTTGTGTTAGTTACAACGTTTATTCTGTCGTTTATGTGCGCAGGTTGTTTCGTGAATACGAAATGATCGAGTTACAGGTTATTGTGTGGACCCGGCTGTGCTCAGCGTTGGGGGTCATTACAATGTTTGTTTACCGTGTGTTCGATGTTTTCATGTTTATGTGGGCACAAAGTATTTATTTGGCGTTTTCTAGGCTTTGGTTGTGTTTCTGACCCGGCTGTGCACTTGTTCGTGACGAACCTTGGAGGTCTACAACGTTTCCTAGGATCGAGCCATTGATGTTTTCGTGTATGCCCGAAGTAATATATGCAGTTGTAACGAAAAAATTCTCGTGCGAAAAGGTAGCCAAACACTTCTTGTATTAGTGTTAAATGTGTTGGCGCGCAGCCATTACAAGTATATAGAAAAACTTTGGCTGTTTACATGTAGCATCTTCTTAACTGTTGAGCATTCCAGGTTCTTGGGACTTCTTTGTCATCCAGGGTGCGTAACTTATAAGCCCCTTTGCCGAGTACTGCATCTACAACATAAGGCCCCTCCCACTTGGGAGCTAATTTTCCGGGATTTTCGGCGTTGGACGCCTTGTTGTCCCTCAGGACGTAATCTCCTGGATTAAAAGTGCAGATTTTGACTTTGGAGTTGTAATACTTCTCCAGCTTTGTTTTGTATTTCGCTTCATTTATTGCTGCCATTTCTCTCCTTTCTTCTAGGAGGTCAAGGTCTAACCTCCTTTCTTCTTCGTTGTTGATCATGTTCATGGAGAGCATTCTTGGTGATGGCAGTCCGATCTCCGCTGGTATCTGTCACGGCCCCCGACCCGGTTTGACCCGTTTCAGGAGCCGCGGGACAGAAATACTGCGGTATTGATTTAATTGAGTTTAACAGCGGAAACAGGATCGTTTAAAGCTAAAATTTTTTACCCGATTATTTTATTTCACAATTCGGGATAAAACCCCGATAATTTACAATAGTATGGTTTTTCTAGGAAATCGTTATGTTACAAAACTTATTTCTTTATTTTATAATGAGCCACTATCTTAAGCTTGAAATGCTCCCCAGCACTTTTCCTGAATTACAACAGATCACCTGAAACATGTTTGAAAAAGGTTTTGTCAGCGGGAAATACTGAGTGAATCATTCTATTACTAAAATGACACATTTGTTATAATTTACAGTATTAAGAGCGATTACAATGTTTCTGATATCAAGCCAACTACCCACAGTATTTGTCACTCAACCCATTGGCCCATTCGTCCAATGGTGTCTGTGACTATGGTCATATCCCCCATTGGCTGCCCCAATGGTGACGATTATCAAGTAATGTATACAAAACCCCACATACCGGCTGTAACTGGGTGATTACAAAGACTTAATCCCCGTAATTATAACTTTGAAATAAACATGATTTTGTAAACAATTTTGATAAAAAGAGAGAATGACTCACATTGCTGATTTAATATGGTCAGAGTCTAATCTATGATTTAGCCTTGTTAACCTAATATAATAACAATGCACACAAAACTGGGTTAGTAATCAATCCAGCAATTACGATAATTTACGAGATCAAATTCTTACAATGAATGTCAAAATGCAATACTTTGTCCATCGAATTAACGATGATCCGTTGAATTAACAACGAATGACAAGGTATAATACTTTACCCATCGAATTAACGATGATCCGTTGTTTTAACAACGAACGATAAAGTATAATACTTTACCTATCGAATTAACGACAATCCGTCAAATTAATGACGAACGATAAAGTATAACCCTAATGTGGGCGGCATTTAAACATGCATTGGATATCTTGATCGTCGGATAAATGAATCGTAGCAGCGATTATGCTAATACCCGGTATTGTGGCAGAATTTCGAGACCCGTGTGTGTTGGTATAGTAATTTGAACGTAACTCAGTGTATATTATGAATTTTTACGTCGTTTCTGTGCTCAGATTCCAGTCCCAAACCCCACTATTTATAGGTGAAATTTTACCCTCAGGCGGCCCGCGTGAGAACACGCTTAACCTGAGGCGGGCCGCGTGAGACCTATATTTTAGCTATAGGTTGCCACGGTTGGCACTAGCTTGGCTGAGTTGACAGTTTTCGATAATTCCTTGCTGCCAACGTTTAAAATGGATAATCGTCCATAGGGTTTAACCCCCCCTGAGTTTTAGGGGCCCTAATCCTGATTCTAAAAATTATGAAAATTTCAGGGTTTGTTCAGAATCACTTGGGTGTCTCAATTAGGGTTTCCTTTTGGACTAATTAATTTAATAATTATGACTTTTGATGAGAGTTGTTACATTCTCCCCACCTTACGAAAAATCTCGTCCTCGAGATTTACTAGAATAAATGAGGATACTTTTTCTTCATTTCTGATTCCAGTTCCCAAGTGTACTCAGCTCCTCTCTTTGAATCCCATCTAACTTTGACTAGAACTAGTCGTTTGTGTTTGAGAAACTTTACTTTTCTGTCTTCTATCTGAAGAGGTTTTTCCACAAATTTTAACTTTTCGTTTACTTTTATATCTCGAAGAGGTACTACCAGTGATTCATCTGATAAGCATTTCTTGAGATTGGATACATGAAATACATCATGTACTCCAGATAATTCTTCTGGTAGTCGTAAACGATAAGCTACTGGTCCTATACGTTGGATCACTGGAAATGGTCCTACGTACCTTGGACTTAGCTTTCCTTTCTTTCCAAATCTGACTACCCCTTTCCAAGGAGAAACTTTCAACAGTACCTTGTCTCCAACTTGGAATTCTAACGGCTTACTTCTATTATCTGCATAACTCTTCTGACGATCTCGAGCCGTCTTCAATCTTTCCTTGATTTGAGTAATCTTATCAGTTGTTTCTTGCACTATTTCAGGACCTGATAATTGACTTTCTCCTATTTCTGCCCAACAAACTGGAGTTCTGCACTTTCTTCCATATAGTGCTTCAAATGGAGCAGTTTCAATGCTTGAGTGATAACTATTGTTATAGGAGAATTCAATTAATGGTAAGTGATCATCCCAACTTCCACCAAAATCTATTACACATGCTCGGAGCATGTCTTCTAGAGTTTGGATTGTCCTTTCACTTTGTCCATCTGTTTGTGGATGATATGCAGTGCTCAAATTTAGTCGAGTTCCCATAGCTTGCTGAAAACTTTTCCAGAAATGGGAAGTAAAACGACTATCTCTATCCGAAACAATGGAGAGTGGAACTCCATGTAAGGATACAACTTCATCTACATACAATTTAGCCAGTCTTTCCATGCTAAAGGTTTCTTTCATAGGTAGAAAGTGAGCTGATTTGGTTAATCGATCCACAATTACCCAAATCGCATCATTACCTTTTCTGGTTTTGGGTAACTTAGTAACAAAATCCATTGTTATAAGTTCCCATTTCCATACTGGCATCTCTAATTGTTGTAGTAATCCTGAAGGTTTCTGATGTTCTGCTTTAACTTGTGAACAAGTAAGACATTTAGAAACATAGCTGGCTATGTCCTTTTTCATTCCTATCCACCAGAAGTTCTTCCTTAAATCTTGGTACATCTTATTGTTTCCTGGATGCATTGTGTACCTAGATTTATGAGCTTCTACTAAAATCTTAGGTCTTAAGTCTCCCTGCTTAGGTACCCAAATTCTACTTTTATGGAATCTCCAAATTCCATCTGCTCCTTGTTCTAATTCCTTGATCCGTCCTTTCATTCCTTCAGCATCATCCTTGATTGCTGTAGTTTGAACATTCTTCAATTGTTCCATTAAATCTATTTGTAGATTTAATCTGAGAGCACGAACCCTTCGTTGTTTCTCGTAATACTTACGACTTAAGGCATCTGCAACTACATTTGCCTTTCCTTCGTGATACTGAATATCACAGTCGTAGTCACTTAAGATTTCCATCCATCTTCTTTGCCTCATGTTTAACTCTTTTTGCCCAAATATATATTTTAAACTTTTGTGGTCGGTGTAGACAGTAAATTTACTTCCGTAAAGATAGTGTCTCCAAATCTTAAGGGCAAAAATTACGGCTCCTAACTCTAAATCATGAGTCGTATAATTTTCTTCGTGCTTTTTCAATTGCCTTGATGCGTACGCAATTACCTTTTTGCGTTGCATAAGCACACATCCATATCCTAATTTTGAAGCATCACAATATACTTCAAAATCCTCAGTTCCTTCTGGTAAAGCTAATATTGGTGCATGGGTTAGTTTCTGTTTCAAAATCCTAAAGGCTTCTTCCTGTTTAGGTCCCCATTCAAACTTAGTGGCTTTACAGGTTAACTTAGTTAATGGTACGGCTATTTTGGAAAAATCCTTAATAAACCGTCTATAATACCCAGCTAAACCTATAAAACTTCTTATTTCCATTGCTGTTTGTGGAACCTTCCATTTGGTAATTGCCTCTATCTTAGCAGGATCTACATGAATACCTTCATGATTTACCATGTGTCCTAAAAATTGCACTTCCTTTAGCCAAAATTCGCATTTCGAGAATTTGGCGTACAACTTTTCTTTTCTTAACAAAGTTAAGAGTGCATGAAGATGTTCACAATGCTCTGTCTGACTTTTGGAATAAATAAGTATATCGTCTATGAAAACAATTACAAATTTATCCAAGTACGGTTTACAAATCCTATTCATCATGTCCATGAATGCTGCAGGTGCATTCGTTAACCCGAATGGCATGACTGTAAACTCGTAATGACCATACCTAGTTCTGAAAGCAGTTTTAGGTATGTCTTCTTCTTGTACCTTCAATTGATGATATCCAGAGCGTAAGTCTATCTTAGAAAAATATCTAGCCCCCTGAAGTTGATCAAAAAGATCATCAATCCTAGGTAATGGATATCGATTCTTAATTGTAACCTTATTCAATTCCCTATAATCGATACACATCCTCATTGAACCATCCTTTTTCTTCACAAACAACACTGGCGCTCCCCAAGGGGATGAGCTAGGTTGTATGAATCCTTTACTTAGTAATTCATCTAATTGCTTTTTCAATTCTAACATTTCTGTGGGTGCTAACCGATAAGGTGCCTTGGCTATCGGTGTAGTTCCTGGAATTAAATGAATCCTAAATTCTACTTCTCTATCTGGAGGTAATCCTGGTAAATCTTCTGGAAATATATCAGAGTATTCCGATACTACTGGTATTTCCTTCAGATCTTTTCCCTTAGTGCTAATGATTACTGAAATCATATACACTATCCCTTGTTTTCGTTCATAATTAGCAACTTTCATTACTGATATGAACTTCATGGGCTTACGTGGTTTATCTCCTGTAATCCTAATCACTTCTCCGGTAGGTGATTGAATTTCTATGGAATTCTGATCACAAAGGATTCTAGCATGGTTGGCTACTAACCAATCCATTCCTAATACAACATCAAATTCAGCTAAATTCATCGGCAATAGTCTTGCAGAGAATTTATGTCCTAAAAGTTCTATGTTTCCTTCTTGCAACACTTTATCTATTTTAACAGAATTTCCATCTGCTGTTTCAACTGTAAAAATCTGCCTAGTATTGGTTAAAGGTAAACTAAGAGCTTGACAGAATGAAGTATTTATAAAACTTTGGTTTGCACCAGAGTCAAATAATACTTTTGCATATACGTTGTGAACTAAGAACGTACCCGCTATCACATCCGGAATAAGTTCTGCTTCTTGAGTGGTCAGCTGAAATGCCCTGGCATTCTTCTTAATAGTTCCTTCGGTCGTCTTAGGTTTGTTATCTACTGGTTTGACCAATTTAGGACATTCTGTTTTATAATGCCCCGCTTCTCCACAGTTAAAACAGATTACTGTCTTCTTTTTACAATTTTCTTCACGATGTCCTATAGCTTTGCAAAAATTGCAAGTAATATCGCATCTTCCAAAATGCTTCTTTTTGCATTTCCTGCAGAATGACGGAGCTGGAGATTGCCCTGTTCCTTTTCTTTTGAAGCTGTTATTATTACCCACACGAAATCCTTGGGTAATTTTCTGAGCTAGTGCCTTCTTCCTATCTTCATCTCTTGTGCGCACCAATTCATCAGTCAGAGTGTTGGCTAATTCTACCGCATCATCAATAGTGCGAGGTCTCGCAGCTTTAACAATATTGCGGATTTCGCTAATTAGCCCCCAAATATAGCGAGAAATAAGTACCGGTTCTGGCGAAGCCAATGTTGGTACTACTCTTGCATATTCGAAGAATGTCGAGGTATAACCGCGACAATCCACACTCATCATCCGATGATTTAGAAATTTATTCGCCATTTGTTCCTTCTCATACTCAGGACAGAATTTTCTTTCTACCAAACCCTTAAATTCTTCCCAAGTCATAGCATAAGCTATTGCTCTTCCTTTTGATTGTAACACAGTATTCCACCACTCGAGTGCTCCTTCTTTGAACAGATTGGATGAATACATGACCTGGTCATCTTTACCACATTTACTTATTGCAATGACTGCTTCGGTTTTCTCTAACCAACGCAGTGATGCAGTTGCTCCTTCATTGCCTGCAAATTCAGTGGGTTTACAAGCAAGGAATTCTTTGAAAGTGCAACCAGGCGTTGCAGTTTTCATTTTCTTGGGTAATGGAGCTTGATGTGGTTCCTTATTATGATTATCATGCTTATTG
Organism: Helianthus tuberosus; assembly: GCA_030545235.1. Lineage (NCBI taxonomy): Eukaryota > Viridiplantae > Streptophyta > Magnoliopsida > Asterales > Asteraceae > Helianthus > Helianthus tuberosus. The sequence continues at coordinate 36,152,209 of CM060383.1, forward strand.
CCTCCATTTACACTATTACTGAAGTTATCTTCAGTAATCTGTTTGCTAGGAACAATTTGTTGCGGTTCGATCGGATTCTTTATAGCAGCAACGAATGTTGGAATAGCATTGGCTATCCCTTGAGCAACAATGTTTTCGATATCTTGCCGAGTCATATATTGATCTCTTGAATGTTGTTCAGAATGATTTACTTCATTAATAGGTTCATTATCACTGTTTGCCATCTGATAATGTATATATATAAATTTTATTAGTAACTGACAAATAATAATTATATACAAACAATCATAAAATTGTATAATACAGATATAGTCAAAATAATCGATCTTTCGATTTCATTTTATATATATCTATCATAGCATGCATCATTACTCACAGATATCATACAGAGTTTTATTGGTTATTTACAGACTAACTTACTAATACTATTATACAACTACCATTTTATCATCGTACTATCTCTCGTTACTTGCTGTTTTAAAAACGCATTTCCCTTTCGTCGTACTTCCAAGCAATCTGTCCCCCTATCTCCCTGATTCTAGTTCCAGCATCAAACAACTCTTCGCCAAAGTGGCGAAGTTCAGCCATGTTTTCATTGCTCATGGGTGGATTAGGTAATGGTTCTGGATCGAATTGTGGAAGAAAAGAGTAAGGATCGTTGACAATATTTTGAAATTGCCAATCGTTCGTCCACCATTCGTCCATTCCTATGGGTTGGGAGTGGACTATTGGATCTGGAATTGCTGGTTCCCAATTCATAGGGAGTTGGTTTACAAGAGGATAATTAAAAATATTATTATTATTATTATTGACAGGCTGAATGGTTTCACAGCTTGCCAACAGGAAGTCTATCTCATCTTGAAAAGTTCTCTCCTGGTTTGGATTGGAACTCTCTCCGATTTCTCTCTGAGCTGGTATAGACCCTTGCCCAACTTCCATTACTACTTCTTTAGTAATTTCCTCCATTTGTATTTTTATCTCCTTATTCTCCTCTTTGTCTCCAGTTTCCATTTCTTGTGGTTTAGAACTCTCTCCGGTTATAACTTCTTTTCCCTTTTTCAAAGGATTATTTATTTTGGGCAGTTTCTTAGCTGGCTTCTTCTTACGAATTTTCCTCCATCCTACATAAGTTCTTTTCTTCTGTTTTGGCTTGCTCAAAGGTGGAACCTTGAATTCTACTGGTTGTTCAATATCGGGATAGTAGCTAGTATATTCTTTGGAAGCTTCGACAGTTACGGGATAAAGATTAAGATTCTGAAAATCTTCGGATATTTCACTCATGCTGGTGTAGCATATATGCAAAATGCATAAAATACTAAGTTAAAATTTACAAATAACTTTGTAATTTATTACACACAGTGTACTAGTTGATTACAAAGATAACTGACAAACACACTTAGGTTTCAAATTTTATTTATCACACAGAGTTTCTAGATTGTGAGAGTAGGGTGCTAAACTTTAAAGATTTATATTTTCTGCTACGGTGGCTAGCATATATAAATTAGCCCATTTCTCATCTAGTTTATCTTCCCAAGGTGATTTATCAATTAATTCTTGAGTTTCTCGTTTAATCCTCTTTTCTCGGATTTTCTCTTTACTTTTCTTAATAATCATTTCCCTCCTTTTAGGAGAAAGTGATTCCTCGTATTGTGCCTTTCGCACGAATATTCCTTCTTCAGGAATTTCAGCCTGATTCGAGGATTTAGTTCGGGATGAACTTCCCTTCTCATTAGATGATTTATCTAATTTAAGATAGATGCTTGACAGCTTTTTCTTACCCATACTGTAACTAACAAATAATCAAATAATCAGTTAATAATACAAATAATCACATAATAGTAATCAGGAAAAATTAAGTATTTCTAAATACTTAATTAGCTTAACCCAGTGGCTCTGATACCACCTTTTTCTGTCACGGCCCCCGACCCGGTTTGACCCGTTTCAGGAGCCGCGGGACAGAAATACTGCGGTATTGATTTAATTGAGTTTAACAGCGGAAACAGGATCGTTTAAAGCTAAAATTTTTTACCCGATTATTTTATTTCACAATTCGGGATAAAACCCCGATAATTTACAATAGTATGGTTTTTCTAGGAAATCGTTATGTTACAAAACTTATTTCTTTATTTTATAATGAGTCACTATCTTAAGCTTGAAATGCTCCCCAGCACTTTTCCTGAATTACAACAGATCACCTGAAACATGTTTGAAAAAGGTTTTGTCAGCGGGAAATACTGAGTGAATCATTCTATTACTAAAATGACACATTTGTTATAATTTACAGTATTAAGAGCGATTACAATGTTTCTGATATCAAGCCAACTACCCACAGTATTTGTCACTCAACCCATTGGCCCATTCGTCCAATGGTGTCTGTGACTATGGTCATATCCCCCATTGGCTGCCCCAATGGTGACGATTATCAAGTAATGTATACAAAACCCCACATACCGGCTGTAACTGGGTGATTACAAAGACTTAATCCCCGTAATTATAACTTTGAAATAAACATGATTTTGTAAACAATTTTGATAAAAAGAGAGAATGACTCACATTGCTGATTTAATATGGTCAGAGTCTAATCTATGATTTAGCCTTGTTAACCTAATATAATAACAATGCACACAAAACTGGGTTAGTAATCAATCCAGCAATTACGATAATTTACGAGATCAAATTCTCACAATGAATGTCAAAATGCAATACTTTGTCCATCGAATTAACGATGATCCGTTGAATTAACAACGAATGACAAGGTATAATACTTTACCCATCGAATTAACGATGATCCGTTGTTTTAACAACGAACGATAAAGTATAATACTTTACCTATCGAATTAACGACAATCCGTCAAATTAATGACGAACGATAAAGTATAACCCTAATGTGGGCGGCATTTAAACATGCATTGGATATCTTGATCGTCGGATAAATGAATCGTAGCAGCGATTATGCTAATACCCGGTATTGTGGCAGAATTTCGAGACCCGTGTGTGTTGGTATAGTAATTTGAACGTAACTCAGTGTATATTATGAATTTTTACGTCGTTTCTGTGCTCAGATTCCAGTCCCAAACCCCACTATTTATAGGTGAAATTTTACCCTCAGGCGGCCCGCGTGAGAACACGCTTAACCTGAGGCGGGCCGCGTGAGACCTATATTTTAGCTATAGGTTGCCACGGTTGGCACTAGCTTGGCTGAGTTGACAGTTTTCGATAATTCCTTGCTGCCAACGTTTAAAATGGATAATCGTCCATAGGGTTTAACCCCCCCTGAGTTTTAGGGGCCCTAATCCTGATTCTGAAAATTATGAAAATTTCAGGGTTTGTTCAGAATCACTTGGGTGTCTCAATTAGGGTTTCCTTTTGGACTAATTAATTTAATAATTATGACTTTTGATGAGAGTTGTTACATTCTCCCCACCTTACGAAAAATCTCGTCCTCGAGATTTACTAGAATAAATGAGGATACTTTTTCTTCATTTCTGATTCCAGTTCCCAAGTGTACTCAGCTCCTCTCTTTGAATCCCATCTAACTTTGACTAGAACTAGTCGTTTGTGTTTGAGAAACTTTACTTTTCTGTCTTCTATCTGAAGAGGTTTTTCCATAAATTTTAACTTTTCGTTTACTTTTATATCTCGAAGAGGTACTACCAGTGATTCATCTGATAAGCATTTCTTGAGATTGGATACATGAAATACATCAGGTACTCCAGATAATTCTTCTGGTAGTCGTAAACGATAAGCTACTGGTCCTATACGTTGGATCACTGGAAATGGTCCTACGTACCTTGGACTTAGCTTTCCTTTCTTTCCAAATCTGACTACCCCTTTCCAAGGAGAAACTTTCAACAGTACCTTGTCTCCAACTTGGAATTCTAACGGCTTACTTCTATTATCTGCATAACTCTTCTGACGATCTCGAGCCGTCTTCAATCTTTCCTTGATTTGAGTAATCTTATCAGTTGTTTCTTGCACTATTTCAGGACCTGATAATTGACTTTCTCCTATTTCTGCCCAACAAACTGGAGTTCTGCACTTTCTTCCATATAGTGCTTCAAATGGAGCAGTTTCAATGCTTGAGTGATAACTATTGTTATAGGAGAATTCAATTAATGGTAAGTGATCATCCCAACTTCCACCAAAATCTATTACACATGCTCGGAGCATGTCTTCTAGAGTTTGGATTGTCCTTTCACTTTGTCCATCTGTTTGTGGATGATATGCAGTGCTCAAATTTAGTCGAGTTCCCATAGCTTGCTGAAAACTTTTCCAGAAATGGGAAGTAAAACGACTATCTCTATCCGAAACAATGGAGAGTGGAACTCCATGTAAGGATACAACTTCATCTACATACAATTTAGCCAGTCTTTCCATGCTAAAGGTTTCTTTCATAGGTAGAAAGTGAGCTGATTTGGTTAATCGATCCACAATTACCCAAATCGCATCATTACCTTTTCTGGTTTTGGGTAACTTAGTAACAAAATCCATTGTTATAAGTTCCCATTTCCATACTGGCATCTCTAATTGTTGTAGTAATCCTGAAGGTTTCTGATGTTCTGCTTTAACTTGTGAACAAGTAAGACATTTAGAAACATAGCTGGCTATGTCCTTTTTCATTCCTATCCACCAGAAGTTCTTCCTTAAATCTTGGTACATCTTATTGTTTCCTGGATGCATTGTGTACCTAGATTTATGAGCTTCTACTAAAATCTTAGGTCTTAAGTCTCCCTGCTTAGGTACCCAAATTCTACTTTTATGGAATCTCCAAATTCCATCTGCTCCTTGTTCTAATTCCTTGATCCGTCCTTTCATTCCTTCAGCATCATCCTTGATTGCTGTAGTTTGAACATTCTTCAATTGTTCCATTAAATCTATTTGTAGATTTAATCTGAGAGCACGAACCCTTCGTTGTTTCTCATAATACTTACGACTTAAGGCATCTGCAACTACATTTGCCTTTCCTTCGTGATACTGAATATCACAGTCGTAGTCACTTAAGATTTCCATCCATCTTCTTTGCCTCATGTTTAACTCTTTTTGCCCAAATATATATTTTAAACTTTTGTGGTCGGTGTAGACAGTAAATTTACTTCCGTAAAGATAGTGTCTCCAAATCTTAAGGGCAAAAATTACGGCTCCTAACTCTAAATCATGAGTCGTATAATTTTCTTCGTGCTTTTTCAATTGCCTTGATGCGTACGCAATTACCTTTTTGCGTTGCATAAGCACACATCCATATCCTAATTTTGAAGCATCACAATATACTTCAAAATCCTCAGTTCCTTCTGGTAAAGCTAATATTGGTGCATGGGTTAGTTTCTGTTTCAAAATCCTAAAGGCTTCTTCCTGTTTAGGTCCCCATTCAAACTTAGTGGCTTTACAGGTTAACTTAGTTAATGGTACGGCTATTTTGGAAAAATCCTTAATAAACCGTCTATAATACCCAGCTAAACCTATAAAACTTCTTATTTCCATTGCTGTTTGTGGAACCTTCCATTTGGTAATTGCCTCTATCTTAGCAGGATCTACATGAATACCTTCATGATTTACCATGTGTCCTAAAAATTGCACTTCCTTTAGCCAAAATTCGCATTTCGAGAATTTGGCGTACAACTTTTCTTTTCTTAACAAAGTTAAGAGTGCATGAAGATGTTCACAATGCTCTGTCTGACTTTTGGAATAAATAAGTATATCGTCTATGAAAACAATTACAAATTTATCCAAGTACGGTTTACAAATCCTATTCATCATGTCCATGAATGCTGCAGGTGCATTCGTTAACCCGAATGGCATGACTGTAAACTCGTAATGACCATACCTAGTTCTGAAAGCAGTTTTAGGTATGTCTTCTTCTTGTACCTTCAATTGATGATATCCAGAGCGTAAGTCTATCTTAGAAAAATATCTAGCCCCCTGAAGTTGATCAAAAAGATCATCAATCCTAGGTAATGGATATCGATTCTTAATTGTAACCTTATTCAATTCCCTATAATCGATACACATCCTCATTGAACCATCCTTTTTCTTCACAAACAACACTGGCGCTCCCCAAGGGGATGAGCTAGGTTGTATGAATCCTTTACTTAGTAATTCATCTAATTGCTTTTTCAATTCTAACATTTCTGTGGGTGCTAACCGATAAGGTGCCTTGGCTATCGGTGTAGTTCCTGGAATTAAATGAATCCTAAATTCTACTTCTCTATCTGGAGGTAATCCTGGTAAATCTTCTGGAAATATATCAGAGTATTCCGATACTACTGGTATTTCCTTCAGATCTTTTCCCTTAGTGCTAATGATTACTGAAATCATATACACTATCCCTTGTTTTCGTTCATAATTAGCAACTTTCATTACTGATATGAACTTCATGGGCTTACGTGGTTTATCTCCTGTAATCCTAATCACTTCTCCGGTAGGTGATTGAATTTCTATGGAATTCTGATCACAAAGGATTCTAGCATGGTTGGCTACTAACCAATCCATTCCTAATACAACATCAAATTCAGCTAAATTCATCGGCAATAGTCTTGCAGAGAATTTATGTCCTAAAAGTTCTATGTTTCCTTCTTGCAACACTTTATCTATTTTAACAGAATTTCCATCTGCTGTTTCAACTGTAAATGTGGTTGACGCCAATGCCCGAATCTACAGATTATCTGTTCTCAGATGAATCGCTGTACTACGGTAGATGTGGTTGACGCCAATGCCTTCGCCTCCACCCATTTTGTGAAATAGTCTACCGCGACTATGATGAATTTCACTGCCCCTGGGGCTTCAGGGAAGGGGCCAACCATATCTATTCCCCATTGTTGGAACGGCCATGCCGTTGTAACGGGGACTAGTTCGTTCTTGGGGCGCATCGTTTTCGGAGCATGTCTCTGGCATCCGCTGCATCTCCTCAAGACTTTCACTGCATCTAGATGCATGCCAGGCCAGTAGTACCCGGCATTCATCACTTTCGCTACCACCATTCTTGGTCCGGCATGGATGCCACAGATTCCTTCATGAACTTCTCGAATCAGGTAGTTCGCATCCTCTGGGTCGACGCATCTTAGCAGTGGGCCAAGATACGATTTTCGGTACAGGATTCCGTCGACCATCTGGTAGTGTTTGGCCTTGTATTGGATCTTTATTGCGTCCGCTTTGTTTTCCGGTAGTATCCCAGACTGGAGGTACATGATTATGGGGGTCATCCAAGATGTCGTTCCCAATTGAATAACGTTCACTTGCCTCAGGGGTATAGATGGATTGCTCAGGACTTCGATGCGTACGTCCTTTGCCAATTGTTGGAAACTTGTGGATGCTAACTTACTCAGTGCGTCAGCTGGTTTGTTTTCACTTCGATTGATTTCGCTCGGTCTAGGTATAATGCCATTACGTCTCCTTTGGTATCATATTGGCCGTTAATCTGCCCAGCTACTAACATGGAGTCCACATGTGCCTCTATGTGTTTGACTCCCATCTTGATCACTAACCTCAGACCGGCAAGGAAGGCTTCGTATTCGGCTTCATTATTTGTGCTCTTGAAGTCTAACCGGATGGCATACGTGAATTCATGTTTTTCTGGACTTACCAGCCTGAGTCCTGTGCCTGCGCCATCTTCGTTGGACGCGCCATCTGTATATAGTAGCCATGGTTCTTCCGAATGCTGCCTTTCAGCTCTTTCCATTGCCTTACACTCTTTGTCCCTGTCATCAGGTACTTCTGTCATGAAATCGGCCAAAACCTGGCCCTTGATTGCTGGCCTCGGCCTGAAAATAACATTATGGCCTCCCAGTTCTATCGCCCACTTTGCTAATCTTCCAGAAATCTTAGGCCTTGCAAGGATGTTGCCAATGTTGTAATTTGTTAAGACATGAATGACGTGGTTGGCGAAATATCTGCGCAGCCGTCTTGATGCATGAATTAGAGCCAGCACTAGTTTTTCCATTATAGCATACCTCGTTTCTAGATCATTGAGAGTGCGAGACATATAATAAACTGGTGTCTGTATGCCTTGTCGATCTACTTGCAGAACTGCACCGACTGCTTTGTCAGAAGCTGACAGGTACATCACTAAAGGTTCTCCTTTTACTGGTGCCGTTAATGTTAGTAGCCTTATAAGGCAGTCTTTCATTTTGCGGAACACCTTTTCAGCTTCTGGAGTCCACTGGAACTGGCTCTTCTTTATGCAATTGCGGAGTGTTCTGATAAACGGGAAAGATTTGGCTGCGTGGTTGGCTAGGAAGCGATTGAGTGCTGCCAACCGTCCTGCCAATTTTTGCATCTCTTTGATAGTCGACGGGGAAGGCATTCTCTCGATTGCTTGCACCTTTTCGGGGTTTACTTTAAAACCGTCCTTTGTGACGATGAAACCTAGAAACTTTCCTTCTTCCATGCCGAAGGAACATTTTGCTGGGTTTAGCTTGATGCTTACTCCGCGCAGTGTATCAAATGTCTTCTGAATATTCGCCAGCATCGTACTTTCCTCTTTGCTCATGATGACCAAGTCATCCATATATACCTCGATGTATTTGCCGATGGCGTCGCTGAACGTTTCATTCATCAGTCTCTGATAGGTCGCCCCTGCATTCTTTAGACCGAAAGGCATTTTGGTGTAGCAGTACAGCCCTGTCGGCGTGCGGAATGCTGTGTTGTCTTCGTCTTCGACGGCCATCTGTACCTGGTGGTACCCTTTATAGCAGTCAAGGAAACATTTCCACCTGAACGTTGCTAGCGAATCAATCTTTTCATCGATATCTGGCAAGGCATAGCAGTCGCGCGGGCATGCCTTGCTTAGATCCTTGTAATCTACACACATCCTCCAACTGCCATTCCCTTTTTGAACCATGACGGGGCTCGCCACCCAAGTTTGGTACCGGACTTCTCTGATGATGCCTGCATTCAATAGTTCTGTGACTTGTTCTTTCATAGCATCATGCTTTATGTCTCCTAAATGACGTTTGCCGTGGACTACAGGTTTGGCGGCCTCTGAGACGTTAAGTCTATGCTCTGCTATGTGCCGTGGCACACCCACCATATCAGCTGGTGTCCAGGCGAACACGTCTATGTTTTCGACTAACAACTTTTTCAGCGCTGCGCGCGTGAGATCAGACATTGCGGGGCCTAAGGTGACCGGTTGTTCTGGGTATTTGTTGTTTAGCACCCATTTTTCAACCTCTGCGCGTGGTACGGATTTGCTTGCCTTTGCTGGCCTAACTTCGTCTGTTGTCAAAACTTCTTTGCTTGCATATATCAGTGCTACTCCTGTCTCTGTTGGGAATCCCACAGCTGAGTGTGGTCCAGAACAAATCATGCTGAAGTCCCCTTGGGACTCCCTTCCCAACAGAATGTCGTGCCTTAAATGCGCTGGTAGTACCATGAACGTGACCTCCTCCGTTCTTGAATTTCTTCCGTCTGAGAGCAGCACTGGGAACGATATCTGACTTAGAGGAAAAACGGCTTCATTGCAGAAACCAGTCAGTGGGTAGTCTACCGGTTCCAAGCGCGCTTTGTCTTCTTGGTCGAATTGGTTAAAACATTATTCGTAAATGATATCTGCAGTGCTCCCTGGATCAATGAAACTGTAGTCGGTTTGGTAGTGACCGATTACGCCGGATATGACTATGGGCCTTCTTTCTCTCGGTCCTCCTCTTACTATGGGGAAAACAACTTGTCTCTCGCGCCAAGAATCGTCTTGTGTGCGCTTCTTGTAGTTCTTTCTTGGCTTTCTTGGGCCTCCTTGAACCATGTGAGTTTCCAATTTTCGGAGCTTCTTGTTGTCCGGCCCTTCTTCCCTTCGCTGAATTTGACGGTGGTCACGTTTTCCGCCTTTCACCAGATGAGTGAGTCTTCCATCCCTTAGGGCCCTTTCTATCCCTTGTTTTAGGCTAAAACAATCGTAAGTCAAGTGACCCGTGTCTTTATGAAACTCGCAGAAAAGGTTTGGGTCTTGACCCCTTTTGTTTCTCATCTGTAGGGGAGGTTTGAACTGGTGATTTTCGGTTGACAAAACTTCAGAATGAGTCTTTGTTAAGGGTGTCCACTGCTTTTCTCTGTTTTCCCTTTTAACTTCCTTGCGATGAGCGATCTGGTTGATTGTGTTTCGCGCGTCTTCCCTTGCCGGGCTCCTTTCCCTGTAACCAGATGTTTTCCAAGACTGGGCTTTGTTTTTCTTGTTGCGCCGATCATTGTGGTTGTAATTGTGTTGACGGTTGTCATCACCGGTCAATTGTTTGTCTGTTTGCGCGATTGTTTTTGCTGCTTCAATGAAGGTTTCCCAATCTTTGGGGCCTCCGTCTCTTCCTTTCAATCGCTTGATCAAGTCGTCGCACTTTACTGCCCTCATAAAGTGCGCGCGCATCATCTTTTCACCTACGTCACCAATCTCTAGACATTCTTTGTTATACCTCGTAATAAAAATCTTCCACGCTTTCATGATCCTTTCTCCATATATTCAGACAATCGGTCGGGTCTCTGGTATGTCTGCGCTGTTGCGAGAAATGCGCAAGGAACTTATCCCGAAAGTCGACCCATGACTTAATTCTTCCTGCTGCTAGGCTGTCAAACCAGACGCGCGCTGCGCCGACAAAGGTTTGTGCAAAAAGATGACACCAAGTTGGTAGATTCCAACTACCTGTTACCCCTGCGCCATTGAAGACTTGGAGGTGGTCATTGGGATCTGTTAAGCCGTTGTATTTGCCTACATTGTGTGGCAGTTTCGTCTTGTCGATATCGGCTGTCGCAATCTCTCTGATGAATTTTGAGTTTTCCGCCATGTCGTCTGGGCGATAACTCAATGAGTAATCATGCTCTGCTCTTGGATTGTACCCTGCGCGCTTGCGAGGTTTGTACGCCTCGTGGTCCGGTGGTAATCTACTGAATACCGTGTCTTCTTTCTTGTATGTTTCATCGTTTTCTTCATCATAGCTATCCCACTCGCCATTTATGTTGCGCGGGCCTAAACGACTTTGAACTGGTCTTCTCTGCTGGTGGGAGTTTTGCACATGATTGCTTTCTGTTTCGTCGTAAGTATCGCGCGTATTGTGCGCGCTTGGCCTTCTGATGTTTGCTACAGGTGCTTTTTCAGGTCGTAAGTTCCATGCATTGGTCTGCTGAGGTAAGTGAGTACTCAGAGACCTTTGCGATGGAGTGACAAAAGCGGATTGGTTAGCTTGTGCTTGCAGCAAAGCCTGCTGTGCGCTGAGTTGTGTGTAAACGAGATTTATAGACGCCATCTGTTCGGCATACCAGGAAGCCAGAGTTTTCCCTTCGGGTAGCCCTAAAAGTGCAGAGAAGTTTAGTTGTGCTTGTTCCGATGGAGCTGAGGGGCCAGCTCCATGGCTTGGTGTTTGCACTGGTGGGGGTGTTTGTTGGACTACCCCAGGCGGAGGTTGGAAAGTGGCTCCATTTGTAGTTTGGGTGATGATCCTAGGCGGAGGTTGGAAAGTGGCTCCAGTTGTGGTTTGGCTAACAACCCTGGATGCACTTCCAAAAATACTAGGAAATCGTTGTTCATTTGTCCTTCTTGGATGATTTCGTTCCTTTGGCCCCTTTGGACGTGCGCGGTGTCCGAAATGAGCTCAAAAGAAGAAACTTCTCCATCCACCTGGTGGGAAGGGTTTGTTTCAGTCATTTTGAAGAGCGTTTTAAACGAAAAGGAGATGAAAAAGGTTTGCAAAACTGCGGTGGGCGCCAATGATGAAACACTGGTTAACACCTGAGGTGAAACTAGCATGTTCGTCTCTTTGAGGGTTCAATCTCCTTCGCTACTCGCCAAATGACGGATCCTGCAAAACAGCAACACCGTTAGCTCGTTAAGAGGGGAATATGGGGGTTTCCCTCTTAACTGGGCTCCGGCATGAGAATAAGTTATGTTCTGAGGAAATGAAACAGTGTGTGTTAAGAGTGAGAGTGTGTAGAATAGGATGGATTTAACCTGAATGATGAAGGGTCCTATTTATAGCCGGAGGGTGAGAGAGGGAGGAGCAGCCTTGCCAGCTGCCATAAGGCGCCAGCTGTCCGACCAAGGGGAATATCCTCCTGGTCTCCTCTGCTGTGGCCAGGATAGTGGTACACGTGGCGCGCCCATATTTGTCCATACTGGAAACATCGTATCGCTGTTGTCGGTCTGCTCCTTGATTTGCTGCAAGCCTACATGGCGGCTGATGCGTGGTGACACGTATCATCCTCTATGTCGGGAGGAGCATCTTTTGTGCCACCTTGATGTCTTCCAGAAGCTTCTGGACTCGTTTGCTGATGTAGGCGCCATGTAGGATGAAAAAGTGGTGTGATCCTTGTCATGTGGGTGAGAAGTTGGGACCATACCTCTTCAGTACCGGTACGGTACATGTATATACCGGTGTTTTACCCATAAATACGTAAATATTGGTACCGTACCAGTACCGGTACCGCAAAATGGGGAAAATGGGAACCGATACCGGTACCGAATATACCCGGTACGGTACCAGTTCGGTACCGGTACCCGATGCCAAATGCTCATACCTAATTGTGACTACAGTTGACCCGTATCAGAATGTTGCTTTGGTTATATAAGAATATAAAATTAAAGCTGGAAAACCGAACATTAGAGCACCAAAATGTGACTAGAGTTGACATGTATCAGAAGTTACATGGCTGACTCAAACCTATTTTTACATTTCTTTGTTTTAAGGTGCATGGAAGAAAAAAATGTCTAGCCGACTTTCGACCTCTCACATAATGTATTTGACTGATGTGAGTAAATGATGTGCTTCTTAAGATCAATGATAAGGTGAAATTGTTATAAAATCAAAAGAATTTTTAAAAGTTTTACAGAAACATAAAATATGATATAGATAAAATAATAAAGTGAGAAGGTTAAAATCGGAGGATTGGCTCAAAGGGACGAGGTTGGTGTAGGCACTGGCTTGACCAATTTAAAAAGGGGAAGTTATTATTCATTAATGGGGCGGGGGGTATTTTTGGGATAACAAAACTTGGTGTGAGTGAGTTTTCGGTGCAACATACCTCAACCGTGTGGGAGTGGGCGTGAGTTCGGGGTGTGTCTATTGGGTTAAAGATTATCTGAGTATTATGTGTTACAATTCTAATTCGAGCATGTGTTGACTTGAGGTATGTATTTGATTCGGCTATTCATTTTCTGGCGAGTGTGTTTTCATTTTAAATGGACTTATTGGGTAAGGGATACAAAACGAGGTACGTTACTTAAACCGGAAAATTAACTTTTGGTGCGTGTGATTGTTATGCCACAAGAAAAAGGGCTGGGAAGTGTGAGTTTAGCATGTGTGATATGAGGGGTAAAGGGTGATAGAGTTAAAATCAGGGTACAATAATGTTGGAGACATTAACAATGGGTGAAGATGGGTGGATTGATCATGTTCTTCAAGTATGTATTCTTAGATTTTTATTAATATTTGGAAAGGGTTTCTTAACTAATTACCTGGATTAAGCTTCAATTTAAGGCATTCAACTTAATTGGATATATAGTTTCTTAACTATATAAATATGTCTCATGCTTTTTCTATGATTGTTGATTCTGATGATTCAAAATAATAAAAACCTTATACTATACTTTCTATTTTTAAATGCAGGATAAAAACATTTCAACAGCCATAGAAGCACATATGTAAGTATATATCGATCATGTGAAATTCTCAAAAAGTTGCCTTTTTAGTAATTATTTTTAATTGATCTTCCAGTGTTCCATAGAATATATAGCTTTTAATTTGAAGGTGTTTTTTTTTTTTTTTTGACAGAAATTTTTGGAAGGACCTCCATACTACATTATTTTGTGTTAAAACATTTATATTGCACATACCAAAGGAGCCCAAAGGAACAAATTCATGGACAATGAATGAAACGAAGAAAATAGTGACTTAAATGAGTGGTATGATGCTGAAGAAGTTGACTGAGGAAGACCTCCCTTTATCTTTTTCCATTATTAAGTCTATTAAAAGGTTCACTAGGAAAGGCAAAAATTATGGACTTTCAACAATAATGTTTGTGTGCTACAGATCTGAACTCTGAATATAGTTTATAATATATTATAATTGTAGGTGAATGATATTCTTCGGGTCCGTTTTTTCGAGCAATGAAGGCCCGTTTTGCCCTAATCTGATCCAAACACAATCCGGGTTCATATAAAAACCTTCTAAATATTTCAGTTTATCACTTTTCCCTTACACGACATAAAGCCTATTCTTCAATCGGACGCCTCCCTCATTCTGTCACGGCCCCCGACCCGGTTTGACCCGTTTCAGGAGCCACGGGACAGAAATACTGCGGTATTTAATTAATTGAGTTTGACAGCGGAAGTTTTCATCAGGATCTTTTAAAATATAAATATTTCCCGATTATTTTATTTCACAATTCGGGATAAAACCCGATAATTTACAATAGTTTGATTTCACGAAGAAATCTTTTATTTTTACAAAACATGTTTCTTTATTTTATACTGAGCCACTTCCTTGAGCTTATAGTGCTATATGGCACTTTTCCTGATTCATAACAGGTCACCTGAAACATGTTTGAAAAAGATTTTGTCAGCGGGAAATACTGAGTGAATCATTCTATTTTGCATAATGATGCATAGTTATCAATTACAGCATAAGAGCGATTACAATGGCTTCTATCTTATTTTTATCTGGCATTCTGTCACAATGGTGACATGTCACAATGGTGACGATGGTCATACCACTATTTAGATCAATGAACCTAAATAGTGATGATTATCCCTGTAGGTCAATGAACCCAACAGTGATTATCCCGAGTAGGTCAATGAACCTAACTGGGAGAAAATTAGTAATGTGCACAATACCCCACTAACCAGTAATTCAAGATATCCACGACTTAGTCCCTGTAATTATAACCTTGAAAATAATTTGAGGTATTGTAAAATAGTTGATAAAAAGAGAATGACTCACAAACTGTGAGAAAAGGAGAATGACTCACAAACTGTGAGAAAAGGAGAATGACTCACAAACTGTGAGAAAAGGAGAATGACTCACAAACTGTGAGAAAAGGAGAATGACTCACATTGTAGATTTATACGGGCAAAGTTTGGCCTACTGATTTAGCCTTTTCAACCTAAATTTAATAACAGGCACACAATTCGGGGTTAGTAATCAATCCAGCATTTACGATAACTCACGAGATCAACCCTCACAACGAATGACAAAGTGCTATGCTTAAACATCCATCGAATTAACGACTAATGACAAAGCATCACCCTAATGTGGGCAGCACTTAAACATCCATTGAGTACATTGATCGATCGGACAATGAATCGTAATAGCGATTGTGCTAATACCCTGATTGCGGCGTCGATTTAGTGCCTGTGTGTGTTAATTGTGATAAACAGACAATATCTCAGCGTAGAATTGGAATTCTAACGTCGTTTCAACTCCCAGAATCAAGTCCCAAGCTCCTGTATTTATAGTCGAATTTTGACCCTTAGGCGGCCCGCGTGAGATGTAAGCTTATCCTTACGCGGCCCGCGTAGCAACATTTTTCAGGCATAGGGTTGCCACGTGTGGGACTAGCTCAGCTGAGTTGACGATTTTTGAAAATTCCTTTCTGCCTACGTTTTAAGTGGATAATCGTAAATAGGGTTTAACCCCCTCTGAGTTTTAGGGGCCCTAATCCTGATTCTGATTTTTCTGAAAATCTTAGGGTTTGTGCAGAATCACTTGGGTTTCTTAATTAGGGTTTCCTATTGGTCAATTAAAGTAATAATTAATACTTTTTGATGAGAGTTGTTACATTCTCCCCACCTTAATAAAAATCTCGTCCTCGAGATTTACCGAAATAATTGAGGATACTTTCGCTTCTTTTCTGATTCCAGCTCCCAAGTGTATTCAGCTCCTTTCTTTGAATCCCATCTAATTTTGACTAAAACTAGTCGTTTATATTTGAGAAACGTGATCTTTCGATCCTCAATTTGAAGTGGTTTCTCAACAAATTTCAGCTTTGCGTTTATCTCTATATCTCGCAGAGGTACTACCAGTGATTCGTTTGATAGGTATTTCTTGAAATTGAATACATGAAATACATCATGTATTCCATCTAACTTTCCTGGTAGTTGTAAACGATAAGCAACTGGTCCTATATATTAGATCACTGGAAATGGTCCTACTTACCTTTGGACTTAGCTTTCCTTTCTTACCGAATCTAACAATTCGGTTCCACAGAAATATTTTCAATAACATTTTGTCTCCAACTCGAACTCCAACGGCTTTCATTTATTATCTATATAACTTTTCTGACTATCTCTAGCCGTTTTCAGCCTTTCCCTTGTGATACTGAATATCACATTTGTGGTTACTTAGGATTTTCATCAATCTCCTTTGCTTCATGTTTAACTCTGTTTGCCGAAATATATATCTTAAACTTTTTATGATCTGTATAAACAGTAACTTACTTCCATACAGATAATGTCCCCAAATCTTAAGGCAAAAATTATGATTCCTAATTCTAACTCATGAGTCGTATAGTTTTCTTCGTGCTTTTTCAATTTCCTTGATGCATACGCAATTACCTTTTTGCGTTGCATTAACACGCATTCAAATCCTAACTTTGAAGCATTACCTTATACTTCAAAATCTTCTGTTCCTTCTAGTAAAGTTAAGATTGTAGTATTGGTTAACTTTCTGTTTCAAGATACTAAAGGTTTCTTCTTGTTTAGGTCCTTAATCAAACTTAAATGCTTTACAGGTCAGCTTAGTTAATAATACAGCTATTTTGGAAAAATCCATAATAAACTACCTGTAATATCCGGCTAAACCTACAAAACTCCTAATTTCCATTGCTGATTGCGGAATCTTCCATTTGGTAATTGCTGCTATCTTAGCAGAATTTATGTGAATACCTTCATGATTCACCATGTGTCCTAAGAATTGCATTTATGGTAACCAAAATTCACACTTCGAGAATTTGGCGTACAGCTTTTCTTTTCTTAACAAAGTTAAGAGTACATGCAAGTGCTGACAATGTTCGTCCTGAATTTTTGAATAAATAAGTATATCATCTATGAAGACAATTACAAATTTATCCAAATATGGTTTACAGATCTTATTTATCATGTCCATGAATACTGCAGGTGCATTCTTTAATTCGAAGGGCAGGACTGTAAACTAGTAATGACCATATCTAGTTCTGAAAACAGTCTTAGGTACATCTTTCTCTAATACTTTTAATTAATAATATCCGAAACATAAGTTGATCTTAGAAAACTATCTATCTTCCTGGAATTGATTGAATAGATCATTAATTCTAAGTAATAGGTATCGATTCTTAATTGTAACTTTATTCAATTCTCTATAAGCAATATACATTCTTATTGAACCATACTTTTTCTTAACAACCAATATTGTGCTAACCGATAAGGTTCCCTGGCTTATCGGTAAAATTCCTGGAATTAGATAAATCCTAAATTCTATATCCCTATCTGGTGGTAATCCAGGTAAATCTTCTGGAAATACGTCTGGGTATTCTGAAATTACAGAAATTTCCTTAATTTCTTTATTTAGTATTAATGATTACTGAAATCATATATACTATTCCTTGCTTTCGTTCATAACTAACAACTTTCATTAGATATGAACTTTATGGGTTTACATGGCTTATCTCCTGTAATCATTATTACTTCTCCAGTGGTGCACAAATTTCTATGGAATTCTTATCATAGATAATTCGAGCATAGTTGTTTACTAATCAATCCATTCTTAGCACAATCTTGATTTCAACTAATTTCATAGATAATAGGGTTGCAGAAAATTTATGACTTAAAAGTTCTATTTCTACGTTTTGCAGAACCTTATTTACTTTAACTAATTCCCATCTGCCAATTCTACTGTGGAAATTTATCTAATGCTGGTTAATGGTAAGTTAAGAGTTTGGCAGAGTAAAGTATTTATAAAACTTTGGTTTGCACCAGAGTCAAATAATACTATTGTGTAAACATTGTAAGCTAAGAACATACCGGCTATCACATCTGGAATCATCTCGGCTTCATGAGTAGTCAGCTGAAAGGCTCTCGCATTCCTTTTTTCTCCTTCTGCCGGTTTGGCTTGATTGTCAAATGGTTTATTCAGTTTTGGACAATTTGGCCTAAGATGTCCAGTTTCTCCACAGTTGTAGCAAACTGAAAATTTCTTTTTCCTGCAGTCTTCTTCTTGATGCCCTGGAATTTTGCAAAAATTGCAATATCCTTTGCATCTTCCAAAATGCTTCCTTTTGCAAAAATTGCAAAATGGACTAATAGAAGATTGCCCATTCCCTCCTTTCTTGAAATTGTTATGGTTACCCGAACGGAATTCTTGGGTAATCTTTTGGGCTACTTCCTTCTTTCTATTTTCTTCTCTTGTCCGTACTAACTCGTCAGTCAGAGTATTGGCTAATTCTACCGCATCATCAATCGTGCGAGGTTTCGCAGCCTTGACGATATTACGGATTTCAGAAATCAATCCCCAAATATAACGGGAAATGAGTACCGGCTCTGGCGAAGCCAGCGTTGGTACCACTCTAGCATATTCAAAGAATGTCGTAGTATACCCTCGACAATCTACATCTATCATCCGATGAGTTAAAAACTTATTTGTCATTTGTTCCTTTTCATACTCGGGACAGAATTTTCTTTCTACAAGACTCTTAAATTCTTCCCAGTTCATAGCATACGCCATCCTTCTTCCTTTTGCTTGTAACACCGTATTCCACCATTCTAGCGCCACTTCTTTGAAAAGGTTTGACGCATACATGACCTGATCATCCTGAGCACATTTACTTATGGCAATTACTGCCTCGGTTTTCTCTAACCAACGCAGTGCCGCAGTCACTCCTTCATTGCCTGCAAACTCAGTGGGTTTACAAGCAAGAAATTCTTTGTAAGTGCAACCAGGCGTTGCAGTTTTCCTTTTCTTAGGGAGCGGAGCTTGCCGTGGTTCATTATCATGATTATCATGATTATTGCCTCCGTTTACGCTATTACTGAAATTATCTTCAGAGATACGTTTGCTTGGAATAATTTGTTGAGGTTCAATTGGATTTTTAACAGCAGCAATGATTGCTGGAATAGCATTGGCTATCCCTTGAGCAACTATTCCTGGAATAGCGTTGGCTATCCCTTGAGCAACGATATTTTCTATATCTTGCCTAGTCACATATTGATCCCCCGGTTGTTGCTCAGATTGATTAACCTCATTAACTGGTTCATTATTAGCGTTTTCCATCTGATATCTAATTTATAGATACATAATTAGTATAAAGGAAATAATCCAATGTTACAATTAATTGCACATAATCATGTAAACGAATATACAAACAAAATTGTAACTTTCTAAAATTTCCTTATATCATGCTTTATATACACCCGTTTTATTATTTATTTTACACATACCGATTTTACTATTACTATTACATAACCATAGTTTCATAAAATCCCCTATTCTTTTGTCAGATGATATTCTAGTAACGGCGTTCCTTCTCATCGTATTTCCAGGAGATCTGTCCCAAAATCTCTTGGATCCTATTCCCAGCATCCATTTTGTCAAAATGATGGATCTCAGTCATATTCTCTTTACTCATTGGTGAATTTGGTAAAGGTTCTGGATTGATCTTAGGAAAAAGCCTATAGGGATGGTTTTGTAACAGTATTTCATTAGTCACCCATTCGTCTATTTGCGAGTGGATTGAAAGGTTTGAAATAGCTGGTTCTAAATTCATTGGTAGTTGTGTTTCAAGAGAATGAATAAAATCATTTTCATTAACAGGCTCAATAGTATCATCGGTTGCCATTATAAAATCTAGTTCTTCTTGAGATGGTAATCCCTCAATTTGCCTAGAACTTTCCCCAATTTTCATTTTCTTAGGCTTAGGTTTCTCGAGAGGTAAAGCGTTGAATTCTATAGGTTCTTCTATGTCTGGAATATACCTATTGAAATCTCTGGAAACTTCGATTCTTACTGGATAGAGATTTAAATTCTGAAGGGCTTCCGACAGATCACTCATGCTGTTTATGCAAGATACACACAATTACTAAGTTTAAAAACTATATCAAATTTCATAGAAAACTTTTTAAATATTATTTCATATTGGGTAACTATGAAACAACTGAATATGAAAACATACTAGGTTTTATTTGTAAATTTATTTACTGAATAAGGTTTATAGACTGTAGATAATAAAAGTGCTAAAACTTTGAGTCAAATTATTTAAAGATTTATATTTACTACTACAGTAGCTAACATATAAAAATCTGCCCATACTGTTCAAAATTAGTCAGATAATAAAACATATAATCCCAAAATAGCAATTAATAAAATTTAAGTATTTTCTAAATACTTAATTGGCTTAAATCAGTGGCTCGATAAGTGGCTCTGATACCACCTTTTTCTGTCACGGCCCCCGACCCGGTTTGACCCGTTTCAGGAGCCGCGGGACAGAAATACTGCGGTATTTAATTAATTGAGTTTGACAGCGGAAGTTTTCATCAGGATCTTTTAAAATATAAATATTTCCCGATTATTTTATTTCACAATTCGGGATAAAACCCGATAATTTACAATAGTTTGATTTCACGAAGAAATCTTTTATTTTTACAAAACATGTTTCTTTATTTTATACTGAGCCACTTCCTTGAGCTTATAGTGCTATATGGCACTTTTCCTGATTCATAACAGGTCACCTGAAACATGTTTGAAAAAGATTTTGTCAGCGGGAAATACTGAGTGAATCATTCTATTTTGCATAATGATGCATAGTTATCAATTACAGCATAAGAGCGATTACAATGGCTTCTATCTTATTTTTATCTGGCATTCTGTCACAATGGTGACATGTCACAATGGTGACGATGGTCATACCACTATTTAGATCAATGAACCTAAATAGTGATGATTATCCCTGTAGGTCAATGAACCCAACAGTGATTATCCCGAGTAGGTCAATGAACCTAACTGGGAGAAAATTAGTAATGTGCACAATACCCCACTAACCAGTAATTCAAGATATCCACGACTTAGTCCCTGTAATTATAACCTTGAAAATAATTTGAGGTATTGTAAAATAGTTGATAAAAAGAGAATGACTCACAAACTGTGAGAAAAGGAGAATGACTCACAAACTGTGAGAAAAGGAGAATGACTCACAAACTGTGAGAAAAGGAGAATGACTCACAAACTGTGAGAAAAGGAGAATGACTCACATTGTAGATTTATACGGGCAAAGTTTGGCCTACTGATTTAGCCTTTTCAACCTAAATTTAATAACAGGCACACAATTCGGGGTTAGTAATCAATCCAGCATTTACGATAACTCACGAGATCAACCCTCACAACGAATGACAAAGTGCTATGCTTAAACATCCATCGAATTAACGACTAATGACAAAGCATCACCCTAATGTGGGCAGCACTTAAACATCCATTGAGTACATTGATCGATCGGACAATGAATCGTAATAGCGATTGTGCTAATACCCTGATTGCGGCGTCGATTTAGTGCCTGTGTGTGTTAATTGTGATAAACAGACAATATCTCAGCGTAGAATTGGAATTCTAACGTCGTTTCAACTCCCAGAATCAAGTCCCAAGCTCCTGTATTTATAGTCGAATTTTGACCCTTAGGCGGCCCGCGTGAGATGTAAGCTTATCCTTACGCGACCCGCGTAGCAACATTTTTCAGGCATAGGGTTGCCACGTGTGGGACTAGCTCAGCTGAGTCGACGATTTCTGAAAATTCCTTTCTGCCTACGTTTTAAGTGGATAATCGTAAATAGGGTTTAACCCCCTCTGAGTTTTAGGGGCCCTAATCCTGATTCTGATTTTTCTGAAAATCTTAGGGTTTGTGCAGAATCACTTGGGTTTCTTAATTAGGGTTTCCTATTGGTCAATTAAAGTAATAATTAATACTTTTTGATGAGAGTTGTTACACATTCCCTATGCAGTTAATGCGGTAAAATATCGGATATCGGTCAAGGACCGATATTTGAAGTATTGGTTATCTCGGTGAGATATCGGTGGGATATAGGTAATTTTAATATAATGCAGAATTTATATATATAGCAATTTAACACCAATAATTCAGTGATATATCAGTGTATTTATCGGTCATATATCTCGATTATGTCGGTTAAATATCCGTCAATATCGCCGATAATATTGGTACCGATATTTTGACCGATATTTTACTAAGGGACCGATATGACCGATATTAACTGCATAGCTCATTCCATATTCTCCATATTCAACCCCTGTCCAAGCTCATGTTACTTTCAGTAAATTGTAAATGTAACATTATTTGTCTTATTTCTTGATTTTTTTTGTACACGAGTTATGAAGAAAACTTCTACAAGCCACTTTGTTAGTAATCTATGAAATATGTCACTTTATTTGCATAAATTTTATCTATACATTTATGATTAATGTAATTTAAATTTTCCTACCCGGGTGATAACCTAGTATATAATAAATAAAAAAAATTTGGGCCACGTGTCAGCTTGTGGTGCAATCTCACAACTATTTGGGCGGGAAAATAATGGGTCTTTGTATACGGGCGAGAAGCGGTACCCATACTTGGTCTTCGACCCGAGTATATAAATGTTCTAAAAACCTAAATTCCCACATTCGTGTCTCTATTCTTCCATTTTTCTGCCGTCATCTACCAAAACCCTAATGGATCCTTCACTGCTACTTGAACCACTCCATACAAACTGTAGGTATCAATGTCCTATCGTTAATCTTGATTTCTTTTAAAGTTTGTTTGAGAATCTGTATTTGTTTCAAAGTTTATTTGAATAGAGAAACATAAATTAACATCAAAATTCATCATAATCTTCGTCTTTTCATCTCCGCTTTTTGTTTTAGAGAGTGAAAGTAACAATTTGTAGTGAGAGAAATTCCAGAAATTAAACTCCGGCGAAAATCCGAATCTCCGGCGAACCGGATCTGAGTTATGGTGAAAATCCGAATCTCCAGGTATATTTCATCGAAAATCAATATGAGTCATTACAAGTATGTTTCATCAAAAATCAATGTAAGGTTTAGGGTTTCTCTTGGTCTTATGAAGGTGGTAGTTTAACGCCACAACGAAAGGTCGACGGCTAGGGTTCCAGCAACACATAAATCTGACCAGTTGTGATTTCGGCTAGTATTGGTAATTTGTTGTTCCTTTTTGTCCAAATCAAATTAAGGTTCTTAAGTTGTTGATCCCATGTTCTCATCTTTGCTTTTTATTGTCATTTTTCTCAAAATATTGAATATTGAATTTTGGGGGTTTCCAGTAGATCAGTAAATTATACTGATCGATTCATAGGTAACCATGAAGAAATAATTTTACCATAACCGGTGCTTCAGATGTGCTCAACGAGGTTGCAAACTCACACCATTTAACTATGCGCCTTTCGATGGAATACATACATTATCAAACGGGTAACACTAATAATTTTGTGACTATTATATATGCATTTGATAATTATAATATTACATTATTTTGACAATGAATTTTGTTATGTATTACGGCTTGATTTATAGGTTAATTTGTTCATAATAGATGTTATTTGCTGTAGAAATTGAGTGATTCTGCAATTGTTTTGTGATTAGAATTCAGTTTGTAGAAAGTTAGGGTTCCAAAATAAGAGTTATCTTTGCAGTGACATATATCGATAATCTTTACATTATTACTATGTGTTCATATTTTTTGTGATTAGAATTTAGTTTGTAGAAAGTTGGGGTTCCAAAATAAGAGTTATCTTTGCAGTGACATATATCGATAATCTTTACATTATTACTATGTGTTCATATTTAAATGAAACGTTTTTTCAGATTCGTCACTGGCTTGAAGAATAATCAGCTTCCGCTGCAAAATATGCTTTCAATACGTATATGATTTGTAGTTTAAATGTTTTTTTCTTGATCTGTAGGTGTTATTTTATGTATAATGGACATTATTTGTTGTAGAGATTAAGTAATTCCTTTTTTGTTTGGCGATTAAAATTCACTTTGTAGAAATTTGTTTCTGATTTGATTTTCAAAATCGAGTTGGGTCACCAGATTAGGTGATTTATTTTTTATTTTTTCTTAAATCATTGAGAGATCAGTTGTATATTGTTAAAGATACAATCTTTTAAATTTGTGAGGTCAAACGGGACTTACTATTGTTTTTTAACAGTTAAAAAGCTTAATACTGGAGCTCATGAGTTGGTCATGGAGGGATATAATTGTAGATGCAAGGATGGAGTACACAAAATTTCTCCAAGAAATGGATAAAGAAGTTCAAAACTCACGAGATATAAATAGAACAACAAAAGATCTTGATGAATTTATGAACAAGGTAGCCTAGGTCTTAGACTTTCAATGTTCTAAGTTTTAGTTATCATACACTTTTAGAGAAAGTACTAAGATTTATATATCTTATGTGACAAATATTCAGGTTAGGCGTTGTGCAAGTGTTTCCAATGATGAAATTCGGGGATTTACCAAGTTGTTCAATGATGAGCTCACCTTGGATAACATCAGTAGGTTAGTTGTTGCCAGTATTCAGATTTTCTACACTTGATGCATTTTGTATTTTTCTCTCATAAGCATCTACATTGATTTTTACCACAGACCTTAGTTGGTGAATATGTGCAATTATAATGCCATTAACCTGTTTGGAACAGATGCATACGTGCGTTATATGCTTCGTAAGAGGCTGGAAGAGTAAGTTACCATAATACCATATCCATATCCTAGAATTTTTGTTTAAAAATTAAGCATGTGAAACAAACGTAGCTATGGTTTTGCATTTTACAGCTTTGTAGGATCATAGAAGTTGAAAAAGTATTAACCGTAAGTTACAGAAGAAATAATTAAATGTCGTATTTCTTTTTATACATGTAACATAATAAAAGATATCAGCAAGATGATCCAAGTAGTGGGTGTGGAGTCTCTTGCTGAAGAGGAGCATCATCAAGCATGTCGGGATCGTGGCTTACTTGGATTGTGCTCGGTTTATGAAATGAGGCAACAGGTTATTTTGAAATAACAAATAAATTTAAATATTTGTATTATCATAAAAAATTAAAAGGGTTGATACTTATTATTGCAGATTCGTGTTTGGTTGGACTTCTCCCTTAACCACTCAGTACCATGTTCGTTATTGATTTTTTCTAGGTAAAATACGAATTCTTTTTTATTTTTTATTTCTGGGCCATCTATAGTATTGCTCTTTGTTTGGATTTTGTGTTGCTAAGCATTTAGTATGTCTGGTAAGGTCAAGCCAGAGGAAGCTATTCAAGCTACATTATCTTCATTGTCGGATGAGGTGGTTGATACCTTTGGATTTACAGCCTTACCATATGAAGACCCGTTTGCAGAAAAGATGTGGAAGTTGGAGTTCTTAGAAATACTAAAATCGGAGATCAATGGCGACAACTGGATATGTGTGTTTTGGATGATTTGTTGGGGTTGTTTGGATGAAAATAAAGTGATTATCTATGCACAGGTACTATGATGGGAAGGTAACTTGTAAGTTGCATCAACAGCTATGTACTTAAAAGACACATTGGGTAATGAGGGGCTTCAAGAGCTTATCAACAATCTTTCTAAAGATAGAGGTGTGCAACATATTTTAACGATATACTTTATTTATAAAAAGTGGACTATTGCCCTATATATTAAAAACACAATTCTTTGAACAGTGTTACATGACACATGGCAGTACACTAGCAATAGGTGATGAGCAAATGGTATTGGGTACCGGTACTAGAATCAAATTTACCAAACCGGGTGTATTTTCGGTACCGGTATTCACCGGTTTTTACCCTCAAATACCGGTGCTGTACCAGTACCGACCGGTACCATACCAGGTATATTCGGTACCGGTACCGGTATTCACCGGTTTTTACACTCAAATACCGGTGTCGTACCAGTACCGACCGGTACCGTACCAGGTATATTCAGTACCGGTACCCACTTTTGGGGATTTCGGTAACGGTATTTTTGGTACCGGTTGGTACCGAGCTTATCAAATAATGTAGCAACATAGCAATGCAAGTAATTGCACCGTTTAGATTACTTTTCATACACACAGTAAGTAAATTGTATTTCATTTGACTGAGGTTTTATTTACACAACAACTTATTTTGCTTTTTTTTTCCTTTTTCTGTAATGAGTGAATTGTAGCATGTAAAATTAACTTGGATATTTAGATTATTGATTACCAAATCGTATCAAATCCTGTAATCAAACCGGTATTGTATCAGTACCAAATTTACTATACCAAATCATTTTCGGTACCAATTTGGTACCCACCTTTTGGCGTTTTTAGAATCGTTACTTTCGGTTCGACACCGGTCTAGCACCATACCTGTATTTATTGATTTTTACCTTCAAATACCATACCGTATTGTACCGAGCATTTTCGGTGTCGGTACCTAATTTCGATGATTTTCCGGATCGGTACTTTCGGTGCCGTCACCGGTACTGAGCTCATCCATATTTTAACGTGTTAACACCATAATAACTGAACTGAAAACAACCGAATTTTCAACGTGTAGGACATGTGGGTCCTATTATTATATATTAGGTTATTTAAAATCGTTTTTTAGGACGGAGTGACTATCTTTACCATGTTATTTTTGTTTATGTTTTGATATCCGGTATCTGCTTGCCGTTGCTGACACGCGTTTTGCAGTCATTGGATCTCCGCCGCAACACGCGGATGGAAAATCAACTAGTTATTTTAATAATGTATATGTTTTAGATGGTAAAATTAATGTGAAAGACATCATCAAATTAGGCAGTAAGCATGAAAGTGAAGAAGGAAGAATACAGGTGAGGTGATCAGGGGCGCAACTTAGGCTTAGTCCGAGGGGGCGCCCGACCCCTCGAACTTTTCGATGCGTAGTGTTATGAATAGTAATTTCGTATAGAAAATTTTTAGGTATATACGTTTCCACCCCCCGGTTTTGGAAAAATTGTGGGGGGGGGGGGGGGGAAGCTTCGCCAATGGAGGTGATGGCATCAGAAGGATGATTTGGTACAAAAATAACTTGGATGGTTATGTTTCTATCAGAGTAGTTGTTATTACACTATAGTCTTATGTTGTAGTTACACTATAGTCTTACGTTGTAGTCTTGAAATGGTGTAATAGTACTTACGATCATTTTGATGTAGAGTAATAACTATTACTCTCCAAATGAATTAGAGTAATTATTCTTATGTCACTTTAGAAATGTGGCGTAATAGTAATTACTTTAAATGTGGCGTAATAGTAATTACTTAGTTCAATCATAATTAGCCTAATTATTTACACTATTACCATGTTGAAATTATATATAACTTGAATAGTGTGTGAGTTATTCAAAACTTAAATACATCTTTTTTTATTAATTCGAATTAAATCAAAATTTGAATTTCGTATGAATTAAAATAAAATTTTCCAAATATAATTCGAATGCAACTTCAAAATTTCAAAATTCGAATAACTAGATTTGATTAACTCGAAATTCGATTCGTTGAACATCCTTAGGTAAGATACATATGATGGGGCTGTGCTACGGCGGGTTTGTGGGGATACTGCATGGCAGTGCAGTACCCAGAGAAGGTGGATAAGGTGGTGATCGCGGTGTCTTCCGATGAACGATGCAAGTTGATAATTTTTGCATGAAGTGGTGCTTTTCTATGAACCGACATGATGGTTCGGTTAGCCAGAGGTGGCGACAATAGTTACGTTTTTTAGTATTATATAATGTTGGGCATGCGATCAACACAGAGAAACTTAGAGAGCTCTACAAGAAAACAAAATTGTTCTTCACTGGCCATATTTTGCAGTTTTTTCTTAACTATTTTGTGGGTTTTATTTATGAAATAAGAACTATTTAGCAGGTTTTATGCATCAAAAATAGACTTTGGGCATCTTTCAACCTGTTTGAGCCATTCGACCATGTTTTATTTAATTTGCCACACATGTTTAGGTCTTTGTTTTAATTTGAGAAATGTAAACGATGCTAAGAATTTTGTACTTTTTACTTTTATATTTCAACTTTGTGAGTAAAATAATTTATGTAACGTGTCAATTTGTTTGCATTATTTTAATTATAGGGTCAAGTTATTCTACAAAGTCTTCTAATTGTAAGAAGTGTAAGAAGGATTTATAGAGTGACAAGTGTCCAATAATCTAAAACTAAACCCACTACATCACCACCAAAAACTTAAACACCCACCCCCACCCCACCACCACCCAAAAACCTAACCCCCCCCCCCCCCCGGCAAAAAAAAAACTATACCTCACCAAAAAAACCCCCAAAAAACCTAACCCCCCACCCCCACTATAACAACCCGCACTTTCGTGCGTTGTTACTACTCGATATACTCGTTACGCCTAGCACCAAAGATTCGGATCATAATGTAACTATATCGCATACATCGCAATTCGAAGGATAAAATCGCATATTTTCGCAATACATTATCACTACATCACATCACAAACACTAAACACTCACGATGACATTGAGTGAGGACCTATTCTACCCTCCTTGATGGCCGTAATGTGTCGAAACGCAGACAAATAACGATAACAAGGACTCTAGGGTGAGTGCTATAGCTCCAGTCGTCCCGACGATGATGACATTAGGAGTGAGTGGTACCCCGTTAGTCTTTGTGGCACAACACACAATAACGTTCACGATGACATCGAGAAAGGACCTATACTACCCTCCTTGATGGCCGTGAAACGTCGCTAATAATCGCACACTCGAAACGAAAACCGATTGTTATATCGAAACTTTGAAATATGGATACGTAAATACGACCCCTAGTGATATATATACGCATATATAATAATGATATAAAAAGCACGTACTTCAAAATCTATCGCAACGCTCAAAAACGGAGAAATCCATCGTGCCGGAGTGGCCATCCGGACGAACAGCCTCATCCGAACGGATGGGCCATCCGACCCAAAACCACTTCAGCCTCTCTGTTGCCTATAAATAGCAAGTCACATCACTCAAACGGTGATGTGACAGCTCCCACTCGACCAAGCACGCTCTAGAACCCTTTTCTCTCGATTCCTTGCGATTCCGGTAAGATTTCAACCTAAAAACTTGTACTTCTGTGATCTACACTCAATTCTACACCATTCTGTCTTTCAAAACTCAATTTCTAACCATGAAATCTATTGATTTGAGGTGTTTTAAGGTGATGTCACCAAGAGTTCATATGAACTTCAAGTTGTGACCTCATCCCACCATAAACGACTCAGATCTGGGTGATTTCCACATGTTTTGATAACAAATCTCACCTAAATCTATGTGTTTAACCAAGGAACTGTGCGATTTCAAGTTAACCCCGAGAAACTGTAAACAACGGCCAGATATGAGGGAACGGGGTGATTCCCGGCCGTAAGAACGGGTCGGAACTGATGGAATTTCAAGTGTTAGTGCGAAATTACACTGTCCCAGTAAAACCGCACGTATTTCTTCCGAAAAACATTCAAAAACACTGATCAGAACGTTAAAATAGACGTGTCATCCGAACGGATCACATGTCATCCGAACGGATTACATGTCATCTGAACGGATGACCGCATTTTGACCAGTCAACAGGTTATCCGACCGGATAACTTGTCATCCGACCGGATGACAGCCATCCGATCCAAACCAGCTCATCCGACCCATGACTGTCATCCGATCCATATGTCATCCGATCCATGTGTCATCCGATCGGATGAGCCCATCCGAACGGATGAGCACCATCCGACCAGATAACTGACTTTTCGATGTTATTCTCGCTTAACCGTACATCGTTTACTATATCCTTCAATGATTAACGCAGACGTACTCACAACCGACCCAATCAAGTTGTATTCTCGCTATATACGCACTGTGAGTATACTTGAACCCCTTTTTAATCGCATTTTTGGGTGTAACATACGTTTCTAACAAATCGAACTTATCAAACGAATTATTCAATCAATCGAATTATCACTTGCGAATAACTGTTATGCATAGATATACGTGATGCTAGTCGCATATGTGCTGGGGCTTATACTCGCGACGTCCCACCATGACTAGTATAGTACTATTGCGCCCGACGGGGTCTAGTTTGCCATCGCATATTCGAGCATCGAGGACCTAGTTGGTAGTATCAGCTTTGTGAGTATATATGTCGTGTGTTACGTTTATGCATATGGATTTTCGCTACACTTTTTTATCGATTACGCTATACATATCAAACCTGTATACTCGCCAATACTTTTGGTATTGACAAATATTTTAACGTATGTTGCAGGTTAGATCGCAGACTATATCAAATCAAGCTAGGAAGTCTAGAAACTCAACTAAATTCTAGGTTGTCGGATTTGTATTGTTCGAGAGGACAGGAAATATGTGATAACTTATGTGATTGTATTATTTGTTAGTATGGGATAACGAATGTATTAAATATTATCGTAATATAGTTGTTATGGATTCTCTTGAGCAATCTGATTCGCCTAGTGCAGCGCCCTGATGATTCCGCCATCGGTTGGGGTGTGACACCCACCCCTCAAAAACCTAAAAAAAACTAACCCCCCACCCCCCCCCCCAAAAACCTAAACCCCCATCCCCACCCCCTCGGCAAATATATATATATATATTTTGGGGTGGGTGATGTGGGGGGGGGGGGAGAGTTTAGGTTTTTGGTGGTGGTGGATGTTTAAGGTTTTTTTTAGTGGGGTTTTTTTTGTGTAGCGGGTTTTTTTAGGTTGTTGGACACTTATCACTCTATAAATCCTTCTTACACTTCTTACAATTAGGATCCTTTGTATTTGATCATAATCCTTTAATTATATATTAATATTTAAAGTTAATATCAATAAATTGTTGGAGCCCGGGAAGCAATCCCGGGTGATAACCTAGTTATATATAATAAATGAGAATATTTGGGCTGATGTGGCAGCTTCTTAGGGCTTCTCAGAATTCATTTTGGCGGGAAAATTAAGTGGGTATTAAAATTCAACGCGGATCCCTGATTTAATATGATCCGACCCATTTTATGACCCGGGTATATAAGTCACCTAAAAACCTAAATTCCTATTGCTCATTCTTTTCCTTCACAGCGAAACCCTAGCCTCCCTCTCCCTTTGGCTTGAAGTTTCTACCATACGCTTTCCTGAAACCTGAACTGTCATACGCTTCTTCTTCTTCTACCTGGATCTCATTCTCTCTGAATCGCTTGTGCTTGAACGGCTTAACAAAGGATTCCAAAATCAAGGTTATTCACTTCCAGGAATGTCGATTCCGTAGTCGATATTGATCAAAATCTAGGTATGTTTAGTGTTATTCGATACCTTTTATTCTGTTATCCCCTTATTTTCGTGTCCCTCCTTTTTATTTTTTTTTATTTTTTGTGTTTTGAATGTCATAGATTCATCCAGATAAGATCCACATATGTTTTGCTTTTATTGATTTTATATTTGATATTTGATATTCAATCATTACTGTAACATTACTTCGATTTTGTTCTTACGGTTGATATCATATTTAATAATCCTTTATCATTTTTTTTTGTTTTACATATTGTTCCATGTTAACGGGCTACACCCAATCTTTCTTTCGGGATTTTGTCAAAAATAGGTAACAAATTGTGATTTCCGTGAGTTGTTCTTTCCTTCGATTTTAGGGTTTTTACAATCTGTGTGTTGTTTTTGGTATTTTTAATGTTTTTTATGATATTTTAAGAAGCTTCAGATGCAATGTAAGAGCAATTTTTAAGTTGGGGAGAAAAGATCTTCTTCCGAACCAAAACAAAACAATAGATGGTGTTGGTATTTGCCATTTTTTTTAATTCTGGGTACAAAACATCTCTTCATCTAGAACATTTGTTATTTAAAGTATTATATCGGGCCTACTTGATACTCTCGATCAAAATTGCTAAAAGCTACTACTTCGCGTGAACACCGCATACTACAATTTCATGCGAAGAGCCTTTCCTAAGGCCTGAATATTACTTAGCCTTTCCTAAGGCCAACACAATACACATATTTTCGAAAATACTCGCATGACGAAACCGAGTGATCCAGTCGAGATCAGGTGTGGAAACCAAGAACTCTCGATAGGATTACTCACTCAGCGCATTTTTCTAGCACGAGAACCTTTCATCGAGTTAGGAGTGACATCCACATCTCGACGGAAGTCTCCATTTCGAAATCTTGTGGAACTCACGAATTTATTCGAAGAGCATAACCACAATTAGGAACGAAGCTGTTAAGTCAGGGGTGAAACCCGTACCTTAATAAGCCGTTCCACTCTCTATAAATTGGTTTTAAAAAAAAAAGCTCTCACCAAGGACTCGATTATCACGATAACTCGAGCCACGCGATGACTAGGAAGACGAATGCCATGAGCTGCATCCCAGTGGAAGCATGAAGTCTTCTAGGTCAACACGCATGCTCGAACTTGTTGAATATAGTTGGGTTACCTTGGGTAGTCGACGCCTAAACACCCAAGGCACTCTATCATACGACCCGCCGATCTTACAAATGGTTGGAACTTATTTACGTTTTGAAACTTTACGCTTTATCGATTTCTCGATCTAACAATTTTCACTCCCTGCTTTATAAACGCACAAATTCACACAGCCGTCGCATTCTAAAACGAAACCCGAATGTTCACAACAAAACTAATGCATAATCTATCGCCTTCGCTCTCGCTATCTCACCTCAACGCGTCCTCGCAGATTCTAAATCGACCTGTATGTGTACGATTACAAATTACAGTTATATAAAAATATATACATACGTATAAACAAACAAGTCAATGTGTGAGAACTAAGGAATTTCGTGCTACCTATGTGGCTCCTATGTGATTCACATTACTATTATACTATCGCATCAAGTTTTAAACGCGCTCAATCGCATCGCGAAACTCAAAAATCATTATGGTCGAATCTCATTCCAAGTCTCTTCCTGTCTAGATGCCTTCCAACGACTCTACCTCGGGACGAACAGCTAGGCGAAGAGCCAAACGAAGCGCCGATAAGAGGATTGCATCACTTGTGACCAAGGAAGTGGTCAAGCTCATTCCTCAAATTGCCGCTCGAGTGCACTCTCTCAGCAACTCTCGAGCCTCGGAAGACTCCAAGACGGAAGCGCCGCAATCTACTTTTCTCTACAAACACTTCAAAGCCTGTGACCCAATGGAATTCACGGGTGAAGGAGGTGTGACTCAACTACTCCAATGGTTCGATTCTATCGAAGTTACCCTTCGTCAAAGTGGGTGTCCCGATAGTTTCCGTACTACTTGCGCTACCGGAGTATTTCAAACACGAGCACTCGACTGGTGGACCGCCGAATGTAACAAACGTGGAATCTCTGCAGCTTACGCTCTCTCTTGGGATGAGCTGAAAGAGCTCATGAAGAAATAGTATTGTCCTCCTCATGAAATTCAGAAGCTGGAAGACGAATTCTGGAAAATCAAGCAAGTCGAAAGTGACAACGCTGGCTACACCGCAAGGTTCAAACAGCTTAGCATAATCTGCCCAAGTCAAGTCAACACTTCAGAAAAAGCCATTTCGAAGTACATTTGCGGCTTGCCTGAATGTGTGGGTGATTTTGTCGAAGCTGCAAGACCTGCTACCATCGAAGAAGCCTATCGCTTAGCCGCATAAATCAACAACAAACGACTCATGGAAGGGTTCTTCTCAAAGAATCCTGTCAAGCAAGCTCATCAAGCAATCGCCGTTAACTCTTCAGGCGATCCTGTCAACGATTCTTCTGATGAATCTGCTGACGATTCTTCTGACGAATCTGCTGACGATACTTCTGACAAATCTGCTGATGATTCCTCGGACAAATCTGCTAGCGATTCTGCCAACGACTCTTCTAACAAATCTGC
Source organism: Helianthus tuberosus (assembly GCA_030545235.1). Classification (NCBI taxonomy): domain Eukaryota; kingdom Viridiplantae; phylum Streptophyta; class Magnoliopsida; order Asterales; family Asteraceae; genus Helianthus; species Helianthus tuberosus. The sequence goes on from CM060383.1 coordinate 36,186,041, forward strand.
CGACGGGTCTTCCGACAAATCGGCCAAAGATTCTGCAAGTGAGTCCTCAGACGAATCCTCCAACGACACCTCTTCGCAAGACACCGACAAACCCAGCCGCAAACGAAAGATTTCAAGCCCGAGCTCATCAACAACCGAACTGCTGCAACCGAAACCTCTTCGAGCAGTTCCAATGTTTCCAAAACGAGCCTACAATGGAGCTCATCCTCAGTGTTACTCGTGTACCTATCATCATCTAGTTGGGGATGACTGTCGCTATTGCAATAACTGCAATCGTTACGGTCACTTCACCCGCAACTGCCGCATCAAACCGCGAACCTGAGTACAACAACAACAGCTCCAGCAAAGGTCTTCAGCATCAAACATCTAGCAAGCGTAGGATAAAGTTGTAATGATATGATTTTCGACGTTAAGTTTCTAAGTTTTGGACCTACTCTATTACTCGATGTTGCCATTATGCGTAACATTAACTCTCGTTTTCGTTTTCTCTCTCACACTCTAGTCATCACACTTAGACTAGATTCACACACATACTATATACTATATAACGAAATAATGTGTTTTACCCTCACTACACTCTTAGAACGAGGTACGATAAACGTGCAAGGAACGATTAATCACGGGTGCACACGGGATTATTTGGGTCAGTGCACGGAGATCGTAGTAAATTCTAAGGTGCCATAAGCGTTACGACGAAGTATGTCACCAAACCACGGGATCTAAGTAGTAGGGGTCAAGCAAGGTGTACTTTATCATACTACCGAAGTTCTGTGAAGAAAGTGCCACGTGGAGTTGAACGTTATTAGACCTATTATACTATTGTGATTATTTTCAACACACTACACTTAATCGCAAGGCGTAACAACTAAATCGCATCATCGCAAGACTTGTCGTAAGTCTGCAAACGCAATACAATCCCCTCATCGATGGACTCTAGAGAGTCTACCTCACAGGACAATTGCATCAACGCAAGACTGATCGTAAGTCTATAGCAACCAATCTCATCAAGTACATAAACGCTCACGATATTGTTGAGTGAGGACCTATTCTACCCTCCTCAATAACCGTGATGCGTCGCAACGTAACGTTAAGCTTATTCGAAACAAAACTCGGCTAATCGCAATCGCTTATCGTATTATGTGAATCTATATCGTTTGCTGTGTATCAGTCTATCACTATACTGTTATCTGTGATACTTGTGTTAAGTTAGCACGCATGACCTCGCTTCACGAGATGAAGCTCATATAGCTAAAGCAAGGTGTTTTAGTCATATCAGCGGGCTTTCGTGGAAAAGGGCCTTGCGGGGCCCGATGTTAGTAAACTCTGTGGTGTTAATCAATCAAATCGAACCGCATAAATCGCGCATACCTCCATCGCTTGCAACGCAACAACTGTCGTTTATCATAATTCGCTTATCGTCGCCGTCGTTACTAGTGTTGTGTTTATGCTATTCGCTTAATCACCTAATCGCTTATCATTTATCGTGCATAGTCTACCGCTTAATCGCGTATCGCGTACCGCTTATCGCTCGCTTGGTGTTCATTGCAGTCTGTGTGGTATTAGTACACATGACACCGCTTCACGAGGCAAAACTAACCTGGTTAAACATGATGTTTCGCCATGTTAGCAAACTCTCGTGGAAACGTGCCATGTGGGTTTAATGTGGAATCTAACCGAAAACGCGCTATTCGCTTATCGTTTATCGCTCGACGACTACCCAGACACCACACATAAATGTTTTGTGTCATCAGGCTACTCGCGCACGCTGTTGTAGCTACGTTCGCAAATCAACTCGCTGGATTAACCTATTCGATTCTACCTTATACTCGGTCCGACTTCCCATCGATTGGGCCGAGTAAGCGCAAATTCTATCCGTGTCATATTGGCACACCTAACACTGCCTCACGAAACAGAAGTAATATGGGCAAATCATGGTGGATACGCCGCTGGTACTTCCTATATATAAGTGTTTTAAACATATTAACAAACTTTCATAGGAAGTGCCAAGTGGGGCTCGGCGATTAACTACCTTTTGTGCTATTAAAATGACTTTTTATAAAAATTTTGATTTAAAGCCGGTGGACAAGTAAAATTTTCCACGACGTGGAGATAACATCAAATCAGCTTAACTCCATGTCCAAGAAAAGTTTCATAAGTCCAGTTTTCCTTAAAACTTTTAAAACGTCAAAACAAGACCTTCTTGAGACGTTGGTTCAACATCGAGTTCAGTTGAACCCATGTGGTAGGAGAGTTTTCGTGACCCCAGTTTTCATCTTCGAATTCTTTAAAGTGTTTAAAAACCTAAACTTCCTTGCAACATTGGTTAACATCGACTTAGTTGACCTTACATTAAAAGGAAATTTTTCAAGATTTCCATCCAAAATTCCTTTTTAACGTCTAAAACGAACGTTTCTTGTAACGTTGGTTAACGATGACTCAGTTAACCCTACGTCATGAGAAACCTTTCAAGTTCTTTAAAATTGCAATCGCATCGAACTAACGAATTCTTCGCGACACGAGGTACTTTGGAACGCCAACTCGTGGGATATTACCTTTGTTGTTACGTCGCCTTCTCGCTATCGCAATCGATCTCTCTTATTCGAAGCACTCTTGTTCGTCGACTCTCGGTTAAATCACTCGCTGTATCGCTACTCATACAAGATCAACTCTCAGAAGTCTACCTATTGGATTAATTTCGGGACGAAATTTCCTAAAGTAGGGGAGACTGTAACAACCCGCACTTTCGTGCGTTGTTACTACTCGATATACTCGTTACGCCTAGCACCAGAGATTCGGATCATAATGTAACTATATCGCATACATCGCAATTCGAAGGATAAAATCGCATATTTTCGCAATACATTATCACTACATCACATCGCAAACACTAAACACTCACGATGACATTGAGTGAGGACCTATTCTACCCTCCTTGATGGCCGTAATGTGTCGAAACGCAGACAAATAACGATAACAAGGACTCTAGGGTGAGTGCTATAGCTCCATTCGTCCTGACGATGATGACATTAGGAGTGAGTGGTACCCCGTTAGTCTTTGTGGCACAACACACAATAACGTTCACGATGACATCGAGAAAGGACCTATACTACCCTCCTTGATGGCCGTGAAACGTCGCTAATAATCGCACACTCGAAACGAAAACCGATTGTTATATCGAAACTTTGAAATATGGATACGTAAATACGACCCCTAGTGATATATATACGCATATACAATAATGATATAAAAAGCACGTACTTCAAAATCTATCGCAACGCTCAAAAACGGAGAAATCCATCGTGCCGGAGTGGCCATCCGGACGGACAGCCTCATCCGAACGGATGGGCCATCCGACCCAAAACCACTTCAGCCTCTCTGTTGCCTATAAATAGCAAGTCACATCACTCAAACAGTGATGTGACAGCTCCCACTTGTCACACCCCGACCACGTAGAACAACAATACGTGGCGGAAAACGTCGGGGAGTGTTGTAACAGAATCATTGTTTCATAACACATGGAAATTGAAATATTGTTTTATTGATTAAAGTAGTTACAATGTCATGACAATCAAAGAAACATAACATAAATAACTAGTCTTGCATCTTTTATTGTCGCTAAGGCCCAAGTCCGCCTAAGTGTATCTTGATAAATCCTATGCATCATATCCTGAAACACATGTGAAAATAGGTACGTCAGCATAAAAATGCCTGTGAGATACATAGGTTTATGAAAATAGGATTCATGACTTATTGTTTAAGAAAATGTTTAGTCATGAACCTTGTAATTTGATTTGTCTTGTAAATCATTTGAAAAATGATAAGATCAGATGATATGGATAAATAAGAGAATAATGTATGCTTAAATGAATAACCATATAAAAATGAGTTTGTATAATTTAAGTTGTTTGTAAAACAATGTATTGTGAAAAATAGGTTATTTGTATAAAATGTTATATGTCTCAATTTGAAATGGTTCATATAACGCTACGATATGTAATACCATACAATCACTTATATATAAGAAGTACTAGCGGCGTATCCACCATGCTTGTATCATATTACACACGCCTCGTTACTCGAATCACTTACCCAAACAAACCACCAATGTAAGATATCTATGTTTAAACCAATTGCCAAACGTATTGAATAATATGTCAAAATGTCTATGTCAATATGTAAATCATGTAATGTGTAACCAATGTCAATAATGTTTATGTGTCAAATGTAAATCATGTAATGTGTAACCAAAATGATATGTATGGCTAGTGAAATATATCAACTAAACCATATGCACAAAAACAAAGTATTGAAGTAAAACACGGTTTAAATCAAAGCTATGTTTTGTGGAAATGCATGCTATACTGATACAAATATCTATGCGGTATTGTGAGAATGCATACATCCAAGCCTTGAGACTGTGGCGATAAACCCTTAAATAAATTAAAGGTTTATCTTGTTGTAACTGTATATCGAATTCGGTCATTTCTTTCATCCCCACCTACCCGGGATGTCCGGAACGGGAGTTGTCAATTCCTATGGTACCACTACCTACTAACGAACGGCATGATCGGTGTTAATGAATGTATTGTTCCATTTATACAAACCAAATATCATATCAAAATGTAAGCATGTGATGAAAACAAATGTACTAAGTATGCAATAGATGAACATACATAGCATGTGATGTGATGTGAAACGATGTACTAAGTATGAACTAAATGGACATACATAGCATGAAATGTAATGAAATCATGTACTATAAATGTACTAATGAACATAGCATGTATATGATGTGAAAGCATGAAAGTAACAAGTAGGCACATGTGTTTCACCCCAAAACAGTTTGAAAACGGTAAAAGAGGGGTCTATGTACTCACTTGAGATTGCTCAGAAGTCCTAAGATAACCACCAAGCAATGCTAGAGATCACGGATATCAAACGGCACCTAATATAGGTAACTACATTAATAAACCGGACCTAAATCGGAAGATCGGATAGAATGAGGGTTCGTAAACCAAATGAGTATGGGAACTCGTGTAATATGGTTTAACAACGCCTACATACTAAATGAATCCTAACATAAGTGCTTATGACCCATTACGACCCGTTTAGGTAGCTTATGCTACTTTAACGCGTCGCTCGCGTGAAACGCGTTCGGACCGCCTAACTAGTCCTATGACAAGTAACATATGCCTTAACATGTCTAATATTGTTGTCAAATCAGTTTAGATGTCAAAAGTTATGTTACATATGTTTAAAATGAATTTTGGCATCAAAGGGGTATTTTGGTAATTTACCTAAGGCATATAAACTACCTATCATACAACTACTTAAACGAAGCGACCATAAGGTATAACCTCGTAAGGTTATTCCCTATAAACTATGGTCACCTAAAGTGCTTGGTCAGATCCTAATGATTGACCAAACGGGTCGGGTTCGAAAGTATTAGCGATTGTTTAGATCGCTTACCTTACGACCCTAAATAAGCACTAAACTAAAAGTGACGAGCTAAGCATGTTAAAACATGCTTAACTAAGTTTAGAAAACAGGTTTGGTATCAAAACAAATGGTCTTGATACCCACAAGTAGTTTGGTTACAAAATACGCAAGAATACGTATTCTGACCGAAACTACGGCTCGTCACTGAGCCTAGATAACGTGGTAATCAGTAGGTATAGTCACTAGGGACTATAACCATCGTGATCACGCTCACGTTATGAAGTTCAAACGAACTTCGCATCGACCATAAACTGGTCAATGCATAAAGTCAAACAAAGTTCGACTTTCGGACTCGAAAAACAATAAAAGAACGAAGGAACACTTACGAAGGGTCCCCGAATGCTAATCTAGATCAAAATAGCTCAGGTATGAAACAAAGGTTTCAACTTAGAGCACAAATGATCAGATTCTAGTGAGAAATGAAGTTGGGGTATGTGGGTATTTATAGTAAATGGACAACCGTTAGGATCATTTCTTGGAAAAGGGGGCACGATCTAAGTCGTACACTTGTTGGAAAGTTGTGGTAACTCATTTGCCATCCACCATAAGAGTTTGACACTTGGCACTTGGCCTTTGGAGAGTGTTAAGGGCTGTTAAAAGCTGAAAAAAAAAACGTTTTGCTTTATCTGGCCCCTGTTTACGGACCTAGTTTGGCAGATTTACAGTTTCAGTCCCTGCAACCTCAAAACTTGGTTTTCGATGCGTTTTTTTGACACGTTTAAGCCCCGTTAACCCCATTTCAAAGCTCTAAAATGAAGTTAAAGTATAGGGAACTTAAAATGTGTTCAAAAATATCTCGGGTGTCGGTTCGTTTAGCCGTACGGTTACGTTGTTTGGTTAATTACGACGGAATGCGCATAAGCGCGAAAAATGATCCAAATGGCGTGACGAATGGATTTTTCTTATGCCAAACACTAAAATAAAATATTTTAGTGCTTACATAAATTTTTGGATGTCCGGATGTATTCAGAACGTAAGTTATGCGCGAAAATGCAAACTTGTGCACTTTTTGACGCTTTTTGTCCCTGAATGACCCCAAAAGTTTATTTTAGCATACCGAACCCCTCAAAGACTATTTCTAAGCTATGTAAAGGATATTTATGGTATGTTTAACTTATGGTCATGTTCAGGAATGTCTGTTACAGTTCAAATTGGCATACTTTCGCAGTTTGTCAAGTTTAGTCCCTGTAAGCGAATTAACTTGTTTTTGCCATACCAAAGCCTTCAAAACTTATTTCTAAGTTATGTAAAGGTTATTTAAGGTATGTTAAGCCTATGTCACTATTCCGGAGTGTTTGTTGCATTAAACTGGTTATATTTATGCATTGGTGCGCGTATAACCTTCCAGAAAGCGATTTAGAGTTTGGAATTGAACAAAAATTGATATGTGCAAATGATACACATATTTTTACAAATCCCAAGTATGAAATATAATATTTTATTGGTTCGGTATTTGTTTGATGGCCGTGGAGGCACAGGTGTTACACCACTCGACCAAGCACGCTCTAGAACCCTTTTCTCTCGATTCCTCGCGATTCCGGTAAGATTTCAACCTAAAAACTTGTACTTCTGTGATCTACACTCAATTCTACACCATTCTGTCTTTCAAAACTCAATTTCTAACCGTGAAATCTACTGATTTGAGGTGTTTTAAGGTGATGTCACCAAGAGTTCATATGAACTTCAAGTTGTGACCTCATCCCACCATAAACGACTCAGATCTGGGTGATTTCCACATGTTTTGATAACAAATCTCACCTAAATCTATGTGTTTAACCAAGGAACTGTGCGATTTCAAGTTAACCCCGAGAAACCGTAAACAACGGCCAGATCTGAGGGAACGGGGTGATTCCCGGCCATAAGAACGGGTCGGAACTGATGGAATTTCAAGTGTTAGTGCGAAATTACACTGTCCTAGTAAAACCGCACGTATTTCTTCCGAAAAACATTCAAAAACAGTGATCAGAACGTTAAAACAGACGTGTCATCCGAACGGATCACATGTCATCCGAACGGATGACCGCAATTTGACCAGTCAACAGGTTATCCGACCGGATAGCTTGTCATCTGACCGGATGATAGCCATCCGATCCAAACCAGCTCATCCGACCCATGACTGTCATCCGATCCATATGTCATCCGATCCATGTGTCATCTGATCGGATGAGCCCATCCGAACGGATGAGCACCATCCGACCAGATAACTGACTTTTCGATGTTATTCTCGCTTAACCGTACATCGTTTACTATATCCTTCAATGATTTACGCAGACGTACTCGCAACCGACCCAATCAAGTTGTATTCTCGCTATATACGCACTGTGAGTATACTTGAACCCCTTTTTAATCGCATTTTTGGGCGTAACATACGTTTCTAACAAATCGAACTTATCAAACGAATTATTCAATCAATCGAATTATCACTTGTGAATAACTGTTATGCATAGATATATGTGATGCTAGTCGCATATGTGCTGGGGCTTATACTCGCGACGTCCCACCATGACTAGTATAGTACTATTGGGCCCGACGGGGTCTAGTTTGCCATCGCATATTCGAGCATCGAGGACCTAGTTGGTAGTATCAGCTTTGTGAGTATATATGTCGTGTGTTACGTTTATGCATATGGATTTTCGCTACACTTTTTAATCGATTACGCTATACATATCAAACCTGTATACTCGCCAATACTTTTGGTATTGACAAATATTTTAACGTATGTTGCAGGTTAGATCGCAGACTATATCAAATCAAGCTGGGAAGTCTAGAAACTCAACTAAATTCTAGGTTGTCGGATTTGTATTGTTCGAGAGGACAGGAAATCTGTGATAACTTATGTGATTGTATTATTTGTTAGTATGGGATAACGAATGTATTAAATATTATCGTAATATAGTTGTTATGGATTCTCTTGAGCAATCTGATTCGCCTAGTGCCGCGCCCCGATGATTCCGCCATCGGTTGGGGTGTGACACCCACCCTTCAAAAACCTAAAAAAAACTAACCCCCCCTCCCCCAAAAACCTAAACCCCCACCCCCACCCCCTCGGAAATATATATATATATATATATATATATATATATATATATATATATATATATATATATTTTGGGGTGGGTGATGTGGGGGGGGGGGGGGGAGTTTAGGTTTTTGGTGGTGGTGGATGTTTAAGGTTTTTTTTTAGTGGGGTTTTTTTGTGTAGTGAGTTTTTTTAGGTTATTGGACACTTATCACTCTATAAATCCTTCTTACACTTCTTACAATTAGGATCCTTTGTATTTGATCATAATCCTTTAATTATATATTAATATTTAAAGTTAATATCAATAAATTGTTGGAGCCCGGGAAGCAATCCCGGGTGATAACCTAGTTATATATAATAAATGAGAATATTTGGGCTGATGTGGCAGCTTCTTAGGGCTTCTCAGAATTCATTTTGGCGGGAAAATTAAGTGGGCATTAAAATTCAACGCGGATCCCTGATTTAATATGATCCGACCTGTTTTATGACCCGGGTATATAAGTCACCTAAAAACCTAAATTCCTATTGCTCATTCTTTTCCTTCACAGCGAAACCCTAGCCTCCCTCTTCCTTTGGCTTGAAGTTTCTACCATACGCTTTCCTGAAACCTGAACTATCATACGCTTCTTCTTCTTCTACCTGGATCTCATTCTCTCTGAATCGCTTGTGCTTGAACGGCTTAACAAAGGATTCCAAAATCAAGGTTATTCACTTCCAGGTATGTCGATTCCGTAGTCGATATTGATCAAAATCTAGGTATGTTTAGTGTTATTCGATACCTTTTATTCTGTTATCCCCTTATTTTCGTGTCCCTCCTTTTTATTTTTTTTATTTTTTGTGTTTTGAATGTCATAGATTCGTCCAGATAAGATCCACATATGTTTTGCTTTTATTGATTTTATATTTGATATTTGATATTCAATCATTACTGTAACTTTACTTCGATTTTGTTCTTACGGTTGATATCATATTTAATAATCCTTTATCATTTTTTTTTTGTTTTGCATATTGTTCCATGTTAACGGGCTACACCCAATCTTTCTTTCGGGATTTTGTCAAAAATAGGTAACAAATTGTGATTTCCGTGAGTTGTTCTTTCCTTCGATTTTAGGGTTTTTACAATCTGTGTGTTGTTTTTGGTATTTTTAATGTTTTTTATGATATTTTAAGAAGCTTCAGATGCAATGTAAGAGCAATTTTTAAGTTGGGGAGAAAAGATCTTCTTCCGAACCAAAACAAAACAATAGATGGTGTTGGTATTTGCCATTTTTTTAATTCTGGGTACATAACATCTCTTCATCTAGAACATTTGTTATTTAAAGTATTATATATATAGTCATGTTTTCATGGTGGTCTAGAAAAAATATACCTTGTGTTACTTATTTTTGGAGTTTGTTTTTTATTCTCTGTTACTAATACTCAAAAGCTAAAACTACATAAGGAAACCTTTTTTTTTTTCAGTCTGTAGGTGTTAAAATTGATGGGTTGTATACTTGTATATGTGTCAAAAAGGTTGAATTTATTGATTATATGACTGGTATACCTGCATATGGTGCAACAACTGGAGCTTTAGTAAATAATAAATACGAATGGCTTTGTTACTTGGTTCAGGTTGCATATGGTAAAGCACGGGTCAGATGGTTCAGGCTGCATATGGTAGAGTACGGGTTAGATGGTTGAGGACTTCAGGCTGCATATGGTAGAGTACGGTCCAGATTACAAGTTCCAATCCCTTTACAAACCCTAAACCCGGTAATTTACTCTTTTTAATTTTTTTGTTTGTGGCATTATAGTAAATTTGTAGTATAATCATCAACTATCTTTACCTTTTTGACTTTTTTTAAATACGAACTAATGATTTCGAAAAATAAATAAAAATTCAATTTAAATTGTGAAAACCCAATAGTTAAACATGTACACTTGGTTTGAAAAGGCAAGAAGTCCACAAAAGTGACAAGGTCTAAAAACGAGGCACCAAACGTAAAAGCGCACCGTTTTTTTTTTCGTACATGCGGCGCAAATAATTATACAATTCGTTATATATATTTTGTATAGGTTCCCAGCACCATTTACCCAATAGTTAGGCACTAAATTTTATGTTTTAATATTGAAATCACATAGATGTACAACCCAAAAACCATGATGTATAACAGTTTGCCACATAAAAATTTTATTAATACATCAGGCTCGCGCCTCAGAGGGTTTTTGCCTGCCAAAATTGTGCGCTTCATGTATTACATGCGCCTTATGTAGCCAAAGGCGCTGAGGCTTGCGCCTTAGTTCGCCTCGCGCCTCAGGCGCGCCTTTTAAAACTAAGCCTGTAAAACTGTCTGTACATCCAACCCACTCAACCGGACCAGTGGCTTATCACTCCAAAATCGTAGTTAACAGCGCTTTATAAACTTGTAAAAAATAGTCGAACTGGATATTAAAACCCTTGATATATAATCCGATAATCTTTATTTGAGCTATACGTTCAACATCTTTTTTTCTTGAGAGGATCCACCAGATCCCTATCACATAGCCTATGTAAAAAATGATTACTGCAAGATTCAAGTTTATACTCTTATATCACTAAGTTAAGAACTAATTTTGAAAATGTGCCTGAAATGCCACCAAAATGTATGTCCCTTATTTGTTTTGCAGCTATGCAATTAAATGCTGAGACCTTTGCAAAGTTTAATGATGGAAAGCATGCTCCAAAAGACATATGGGAGTTAGTGTAGGGAATTTTAGATACTCATTTTTGTGTTAACCAAATCAAGTTACCAAGGTAATATTAGATTGACATATGTTCTTAATAATATTGGTGTGGAAAGAAAATCCATCATGTAGGGTTATTCTTAATACTATTTTACATTTTTTTTTTCTTTTGCATGTATTGGTAAAAATTGAATTGTACGTTGCACTTTCTTGCAAATTTAACTAATTGACCCATTAGAGATATGAACAGAGATGATGGTTCATCATGTTTAAACCTAGCAGATTGCCTCCTATTGCTACATCATGTATTAAAAAAAAAAAATTTGATCCCAAAAAAAAAATCCATGAAAACCTCCAAAAAATAGTTTTACTAGACAAATGTTAGATTATTGTTTTATATTTGATGGTGACACTGATAAATAGAACATTTGTTTAAAAGAAACGGGTCAAATGGTTCAAATAGGTTCAAAAACCAAATTCTTATGATCAGGCACCTTCGGTTATAGTCGTGCTAAAAGATTCAGGCATCTCATGTTATCTAGGTTGTTTTTTTTAAATCAGGTACGCCACCGTTACGTTACAAACCTTACTTTGTTTTGGAGAAGTTCCATTTAGGATCCGCTTATTAAAAGTTATAATCAAATACGCAAGTCTAGCCTTATATGCAACAGTACTGCTACTTTGAAACCCCACATGCGAGCAAAATAAAAATTTTAACTTCACTATAGATTCGTATCACAAACATTAGTGACATGGGGTGATGATATTGCTATTGTTTTAGTGCTTAAGATCAATATTAGATCCATATGAGCAATTTTATCATATGATCATGATCTGAAACATCCTTTTACACCTGTTTTTAACACGCGTCAGAAAAGGGGCATTATTTGACATTGCGCATCTTTATAACAAATCTATTTGTATAAATTATTTTATGTTTTTTAATTAAGATGTTAACCATAAAGTACCTATAAAATAACTTTCTCAAACCCGGGAAGCATTCCCGGGTGACAACGTAGTTATTTATATAAAAGCAAAGGCGGTGGTTGTGATGTAACAGCCACCGACCTTTTGTTTTAAGATATAGAGTAATTCTGAAATTGGACAAGTTTGGCCGGAAAGTATCCAATCTAGGAATCGCTTTTTACTTTTTAGTCATCTCCAAAATAGCCAAATTAGCCGTTAGCTAAACACAAAAAAATCACGAGCTAGGCCTTCTAGTTAAACCGTAACAATAGTTGTAGCTGAAGTCATCAGTAATCGGTTCAGTTTTATCCGATTAATTTATCGGTTTTCGACTCGGTTAATTTCATTTGATAACCAAACCAAACAAGGGCAAAAATATTTACTTATAAATACATAAAACGAATGTATAAATACATGAAAGGGATGTATAAATAAATAAAATAAAGGTATAAATACATGAAATAAAAGTATAAAAGCTAGAAATATATAAAGATATCAAGGGATCGATTCATTTCGGTTCGGTTAATTTCAGTTCAGTTTTTACACTTTTGCTCAAACAAACACATCACACTCAGTCAATATTCACGCTTGGAGGTTGGTCATGGAAAAAATTCCCACAGCTGAAGCTCTAAGGAAAAGAAACATTGGCGTCCTTGATTCCTTGTGCCCAATGTGTCGGTCGGAAGAAGAGTCGGCTGATCATGTTTTTAATGGGTGTTACATAGCTGCGAATGTTTGGCAAGGAGTGAGCTCTTGGTGCAAGATTCCAAATGTTTACGCGTTTCATCTCAAGGATCTTCTCTCCTTTGGCAATGATCTCAACGCTTCGGTGAAAAAGAAGGAAGCTATTCAAGGTATTATTTTGATAGTTTGTTGGAGCATTTGGCGAGCTAGGAACAACGCCAAGTTTTCTAACTCTCCTATTAGAATTGATAACATTATTAGTGAGTCTAAAGCCTTGGGTTTTTTGTGGTTCTCAAATAGATCGAAATATAGAGGGGTAGATTGGAAAGATTGGGTATCGTTTGTAAATATGTAAGTCTTTAGTTGTTTTGTTGCTGGCCCGTCTTGGGTTGGCCTTGTGTTAATGAAAGTTACCCTTCAAAAAAAAAAACACATCACACTCACACCAACTCCAATTTCCACAAGTCAAAGTCAACACACCAAACCACAACTCACCGTTTCACAACAAATTTCCAATCCTCTACCCTCACCGCTCGTTGCAAGTCCTCCACCCCCACCACCGAGCACGTCAACACCACTCTATCCATAACACCACACTCCCCCACCGTATTCACCACCTTGCGCCACCTACATCCACCCTTATCCCCAACCTCACACACAACAACCACCTCTCCACCTCTCTCACCAACACACATATACACCACATTTCCCCCCATAACCACATCAATCGACGAAATCACCTCATCACACCTCCTCAAATCCTCAACAAATTCCACCGGCATCTCTCCCATCTCCTTCAATCCAAACGATTCACAATCCACCTCCCACACCTTCACACCGGTAACATCCTCAGCTTCACCTAACACTCCGATCACAATCAATCTTCCTGTTAATTTTCCGATAACCGAATGATAAACGTTACGATCCGGACGCAGATCGTACGGCCCGGACCACGTGTTTGTACTCATATCGAACGAGTACGTCATGCCGGAGCTTTTCTCCATAACGAACAGATTCGGATCATCGGAAGGAACCGAAAGCCAGATCGATGAAGCGGAGTGGTTGAAATTGAAAACCCTAGGCATCGGATCCGATTTGATCCAGGTGTGTGACTGGAGGTCGTAGATCTCTACGGCGAGTGGATCGTCTTCGAAATCGTACGCGCCGCCTGCGACCACCACGCGCCGGCCTACGACTGCTACCATTGGATCGATACGTGAGACTTTCGGTGCTGCCACGTGGTGCCACCGAATGAGAATGAAAAGTTTGTTGGAGAGAGTGTGTAGAGGAGGTTAGAGTGAGATGATCGGAGTGTGGTGATGTGATTGGTTGTTGGAGATCGGGTATGGATCCGGATCCATTGGTTGGAGTCCGGGTCGTAGGCATGGGTAGCCGGGTATTGGTACGGGCACTGGTACGAGTGCCGGTTGCTTTGCGTGTGTAGGAGTAACCATGGTTTAGGGTTGGTGGAGGTTCGGAAGGCGGATGACACGCTAGCGGTCCAGGCTTTTGACACATGGGATAAGTGGATGAGTGGGATGTGAGAGAGTATGGCCTCTAGTATGTCGCCGTGGATGGGTGGTGGTTCGGTTGAGGAGTTTGTTTCGGTGTAGTTGTCCATGAATGTAACTAAACGTCAGAGGGTGGTCACAGAAAGAACTATGTCTTTGTAGCGAGATTAACGAGTGTTGTTTTTGTTGGTTTTTACTAGCTTGCAAGTAGAGGTCTAAGCTTGCATCAATCTATCTATAAGTGTAGGTTTTTGAATGAGTGAGTAAGCAACTCGATTTATATTGCGTACAAGCAAAACAATGAGGTGGCTTGATAAAGACTTGTGGAAAACGGACAATTATTTCTGACTTGGTGAATTGTGTCAAGACTTGAGAGCAATCTAGATGATTATTTTAAAATATTTGTTTTTTCTATTGATGTAGTTAATATCCCGATACATCATTGATATATCGGTTATCGGTCATCTGATGAGATATGAGTGCAAGATATCGGTCAGAATATCAGTACCGATAATATCGGCGATATTGACCGGTATATCACCGATTTTCCCGATATCAATACACAGGGGCGGACCTAGCATGTTACTAGGGGTAGCCCTCGCTACCCCTTGACGCTTCGGCAGTAGTGTAAATTTTGAAAAAAATTGACGTTTTTTTCGATTTCGTTACCCCTTTTTATATGAAACGTTGCCTTTATAAAGATTTTCTAGATCCGCCACTATCAATACATTTGTTCTTAGTTCTACCATTTGTCTTTCTTCTTATTGCTCCTATTAGTGTTTTAAGTATTAATTGTTAGTTGTTATTGTTATTGTTAAATGTTAGTGTTCTAAGTCTTAGTCAGTTCCTACTTGATACAATTGTTAGTGTTTTGCAAGCTGTAAAAAGTTAATTTGTCAATAGTAGGAGAGTATATTGAATTGTTAGTGTTTAATTGCTATATATATGTAAATTTAGCATGATATTAAAATTATTGATATCCCATCACGATAACCGATATCTCAAATATCGGTCCTTGATTGATATCCGATATTTTACCGCATTAACTACATAGTGTAGGCATGTATGGACCTTATTTAAATATGGTAAGGGTGATTGGGGCGTGAAGGGTGTGCGGCACTCGGTAGGTGCGGTAACACCAGTGCCATCGATGCGGGTAGGGGTGGGCCGGTAGGATGTGCGCCTGTGCGGTACTGGTTGAGGCAACGGGTCTTTACCATTCCTGAGACAAAATTCCCTTTCTTCAAGTTTAGGGGTGATGGTATTTGCGGGTTTTGCCTCTATCAATGAGGGTAAGCAAGGTGCGTTTTGAGTAAAAATGACGCAACTTTGTGTGATTGGGTAAATAAGTAAGGGTATGAGGGACTTAGGGTTATGTCCTTACTACCCTTATATAGATTTTTTGTAAGGGAATATTCTAAATAGTAATAATTGAATCTGGTCGTAATAGATCTTTTAAATTTACTATTTCCTTAACTACAACTGTTTACCGTTGGATTACCTCTTCGGAATTACTTGAAAGGCGAAGTTGGTAACGGAAACAATATTTCTTTTGGGCTCGACACTTGGGTTAGTAATGAGCCGCTTAAGCTGATTTACCCGGATTTGTTTCGAATGGAATCGGATAAAAAGTGTAAGATATCAGACCGAATTAAAAGACAAGATGCTGTTTTCTCTTTCGAATGGAACTGGAAGGCGCCGTTGAATGATCAGACTGTTATCGCTGATTTTCAGCAGCTTCGGCAGTCCCTGGTCTCGGTTCATATTTCAAACGGTGAAGACAAATGGAAATGGGCCGCTGATCCGGACGGTATGTTTTCAGTTAAAAACGTTAAGAAGCTTTTGTACTCGGATATGGAGAACAGTAACAGGTACATCATGGATTGGTGTATATGGGTTCCTGAAAAATGCAACATCCACGCGTGGAGAATGGAGATAGATAGAATTCCTACGGGTGAAGCCTCAAGGAAGAGAAACGTTCTTCACGGTGAATCTACGTGCCCGGTTTGCAACTCAGCCGAAGAATCTATTGACCATTTGTTTATTGCGTGTTTTGTTGCGTCTAATGTTTGGAACGGTGTGAGCTCGTGGTGTAAAATACCCAACATATTTGCTTTCTCGATCAAAGACCTTCTTGGAGTTCACAAGGTTATCTCAGCATCGGAAAAGAAAAAGGAAGCTATACACGGTATTGTTATTATTGTGTGTTGGAGCTTGTGGCGTGCGAGGAATAATTGGATTTTTTCTAACATACCTATTAAGATTGATAAAAATCTAAGTGAGGTTAAGTCTTTAGGTTTTCTTTGGTATTCAAATAGATCGAAACATAAAGGTATAGAATGGAGAGAGTGGTGTTTTTTGGATTTTATGTAATTGTATGTTGTAGTTTTTGGTCGGCCCGGCTTGGGTTGCCTGCTTGTTAATGAAGTTTACTTTTCAAAAAAATAAACAACTGTTTACCGTTGAACATCATCAAATAGTCCATTCATTATTTCCAATCCTCAACATAACAATTAATGCAAAATCTCTTTAAACTTGCTTCACGTTTACCGTAGTCGTTACTAGTCCTAAGTTGATATTTTTGCGGGCAAATAACAATAAAATTTAAGAATTTGGGATTTACAAATGTAAAAATTAAGATTAAAAAGGTTTAAAAACTACCGTCACACTTATGTTACTGTTGCTGCAACAAATACAAGACCAAGGCCTGTAGCGATATCTCCGGGTAAAAGGGTTCAAGGTTTCAGTTAGCCTAACGCAGGTCGTGGGGTCCCCCCACGTTTGCAAGACGTGGAGAGAGGTTCACTAGTGTTATTGTTGTTCTCCTTGAATTCTAGACTGGTATGAAACCAGCCCAGAATGCAATCGTTGGAGAGGATGAATTATTTAGAGTGAAGAAGAGAAGCAAGCATGAAGCTAGTTCTCATTGGAGAAGAAGAAGAGAAGTAAGCATGAAGCTTGTTCTCGAGAGGGAGAAGGGGAATCAGAGAATTGAGATAGTTTTCTGCTGATTCCAGGATGTCTGGCATGCTTGTCATGGGCTGCAATTTATAGGGGAAGAGGTTTCTCAAAGGAGAAACCTTTAACTAGTGAACCTGGCTTGCAGTGAGGGACTTACCCTTTTAGGGGTTGAAGGGTTTGGACCTGCGGACAAAAGGGTGTGCTCTCCCACATGTTCTGGTTGCGGCTGGGCAGGAGGTTTCACACGCAAAGGGTGATGTGACAAGGCTCTGACTTGTCTTTTTACTGTTCATGACTGTTGGACCATTTCCGAACCTTTTAACCTTTTAAGCTGTTGTGTCTCTAATCAGTTTATTAAGGTTTGAGCTACCCCCGTCATCAGCCCCCCAAGTCAGAGGTATTTGGGGTGTAAGCTCAAATGCTTCTGACTTTTGTACACGTTTTTATTGCTTAAAGGCTTCAAGGCTTGAAAGGTAATCAGGCGTCTAAGTTTTTTGGATTTGAATTTTGAAATGACAGTTAATGTGATGGATGGCAGTTTTTTTTTTTTTTTGCCTTTTGCGTAATAATAACTGCCTAGACTTCACTTTCTTTTTTCTTTCGATCGTCTCTCTTGGGTGCTAGCAAAGATCTGTATGTGAGTTATTCTTGTCTCACTCGAGAGGAAGTTGAGGCTTTTTGTAAAGAATGGGGGATCGATCTAAAGTTTAATCCGGTGGCTCTGGGTTTAGATAAATCGATCGATCAGTGCCCGCTGGTTCTATTGCTCTTTATTGCTGTCATTTCGAGTTTTCCAACTTGTGCCATCCGTTTTTGTTCTTTGCTCTAAATGTTTTAGAGTATTATCGTGTGTCGTTTGGTCAGTTGCGTCCTCAAGGTCTTGCTGGGACTTTACACTTTGAGGTTTTGTGATAGGGTATGGCCCATCGTTGATGTTTCTCCCGGTTGACCAAGAACGACGATTGGGTCACGTTTGAGATATCCCAAGTTGATGTTTATTTTATTTCCTCAGTGGTTACTACCTTTAGTTCTTGGAAGGACCGATTTTTTTAGATTTCTGAGTCCATTGTTCCCTTCAAGCTTGTTTGGAGGCACCCTAATGCTATGTTAAACAAGCTTGAGCATTTGAGTCTGAACTAGATAGTTAGTTATTAAAAGACATTTAGGAAATGTTCTTCGAGGCTTCATCCCTTTCCTGAACACCTTTTAGTGTTGATGGGTGTGAGCACCTTGTGGGACAAGCTAGATCGTGACCCTGTGCTCATGAGGGATGATCAGGGTACGATGTTTTGCTTTATCAAGAGTGATGGTACCTCTGATGTTGTGTTTGGGGATGCTGAGGCCACGCCCAATGAAGATGTTGTTGCCAGGAACACTGAACATAGGTTCGAGGGTTCGGGCTACGTGAATGTTCCAAATGTCAAAGTCTTTACTAGGGTCGGTGCTTCAAAAGCTTCTACCCATTGTTTAACCCGGCGTGTGTTAAAGGTAGCTGACCATCCATCGGCTTCTGAGCCAGTGGAACTGAGCGATGACATAGAGGCTTCAAACGTTTGGACGTTGGGGTTGAGGAAAAAAAAGACAAGGATTTGTCCTTGGTGATTAGTAAGGGGAGTAAAGCAGCGGGTAAGAAGATTGTCAGCTTGAAGGGTTTCGGGATGGGTGGTGAAGGTTCCACCAATGTTAATCCAGAAGAGGTTTATGTGCTGGATTGGAAGGTCATAGTTGGTGACAGCTTCAAGTCTTCATCCGTTTATGAGGATGTTCTTACCCATTTTGCTCCTCCTATTGTTCGAGGTTCTTGCTCGTCTATGGACGACGACCTGATGATCTCGAAGATGATGATGGGTGCTTGCAACCTTGCTGCCTTGCTTCTAGAGGGTGTATCTCGATTTCGCAAAAGGATGCAAGAATATGAAGTCTTTTCGAAGAAGAGGGATGAGATGAAAGATTCAATGGTTGCTTTGAAAGAAGCTGAGGGCTACGCTGAGAAGGAGAAAGCATTGTTTTTTGAAGATTTGAGGAGTTTTGTTTTTCGCACAAGACTGATATGGTTGAGTTGGCAAAACGCTTGGAGGCTGACAAGGTTCAAGTCAGGGTCGATAAGGCTGCCTTGGAGGTTCAGAAAAAAGCCTTCTTGGAGGAGAAAGAAGGGTTAAAGGCTTCACTTTCCCAGGCAACTGGTGATAATAGTGGCTCATTGAGTGTGGATTTCAGTAAGTGGTTACCTATCTTCTCCGTTCGTCGGAGTTCCGCAAAGTCTCGGGTGATGTGTATACCGAGCTTCTTGCTCATGCGAGACACCAAGGTTTGTTTGATGCTTGCAAAGCTTTGTGAACCTGGGGAGCCTCAGGAAAAGTCTTCTCTTTTTCAACCCAAAGCCTTCAAAGTCTTCAAGAAATCTGTTTTGAAGATGGAGCATATGATTTACCCTTATGTGGTTGAAGTCTCCAAGTGTTTTGGTAAACCCCGGGGCCTTAATGATGTTGTTTGTAACGATGTGTTGAAGTCCCTCTCGAAGAAACGTCCTTGCTCCGGAGATAGCGAGGAAACGTGTTCTGAAGGTGGTGAGGGCTCAAAGGGTTCAAGCCTTGAAGCCTCCGAGACAGCGGGTGTCGTAGGGAGGAAAAAGAGGAAGGCTAAAAACACCCAAGATGATGGGGTTTCGAAGAAGGATGATGCAACAAAGTCTACCATCTCTGATGCTGCCAAGTGAAGAACAAACCTTAATTCATAGCTTTCTAAGTATGTCGAACAATGTTATGGGTTTTTTATTTGAACATCTTTTTATTTTAAGGGAACCGTTTAGGTCCCTTGATGCTTAAAGCCTGGATGGCTTGTGGACAATGTTTTATGTTTGGTGGCCAGTATGGCCTTTGCTATGTCTAGCTTGCTATGCTTAACTTGTTATGTTTGCTTTTTTTTTTTTTTATCTTGATGTGTTGTTCTATTTACTCCCTTGAGTTTTCATTGGTTTTGTATGTTGTCTTTGTTTTAGGCGGTGCATCTTATGTTACTTATACCTTAAAGGGTTCAGTGCTGCAGTCACTTAGCCTTAGGATATTTTTAACAAGAAGATACAACCTCTATCCTATGTATGACATTCACTTAGAGTCTTTTTGGTTCGTAAGCCAATGTTGGGGCTTAAGGAACATTTGGTGTAGGCTGTTCAAACCCGTCTATGAGACATGATTTTTAAGATTTCTCTGAGTCTCATGGAGTTGTATTGATTTAGTAACTCACCCCTTATATAGGTCCATTCAACCCTTGAACCTATTGAGCGATGTGGCCTGGGAGCTCATCCCCTTACATGGCCCTTGCCATGGAGTTTCTTGCTAGGTTCTCAACCTGATTATAGGATAGAAAGACAAATTTTGATTCATCGTTCATTCATTTCAATGTAATTTGATTACTAGGGGAATATAACAACTTTTGGGAACTATTTGTAACACGTTTTGGTTAAACATGGAACCTTTTAAGGTTTTTGCCATTCCAATGGCGGGGAAGTTTTTTGCCTTGCGGACCTGCCAGCTTGTATGATCCCTCTTTGTGGGCTTTAAGGATAGTGTATGGCCCTTCCTACATAGGGCCAAGCTTTCCTTGGCTTTCTTTCTTGTAGGCCTCATTATTTCGAAGCACAAGGTCCCCAGGCTTGAAGCGTTAATGCTTCACCTGTGTATTGTAATATAATTCCATGTTTTGCGTGTACCTTGCTTTTTGTATGGCTGCTTGATCACGAGCCTATTCGAGGAGTTCCAAATTCAACATCGTCTCTTTCTTATTTGGCTCGAGGTCGATGTTGAATGTTCTTTGTGTTGTTACTCCGATTTCAGCTAAGATTACAGCCTATGATCCAAACACTAGGCTGTAGGGTGTTTTCTTGTGGCTCGTATCTTCCCAATTGAGATTTAATCCCTTCACCAATGTTGCGGTTTGTCCTAACAACCTGGCAATTGGATTGTGGGTAAGCTACCGAGCTGAATACTTGAGTTATTCTGAACTCCTTACACCAGGAGCTAGAAGGCTTCTCGGCAAACTACTTCCCGTTATCCGTGACTAGTACCCCTGGGAGCCCAAAACGATAGATTATGTTTTCCTAAACGAAATCAATGGCCTGTTCGCTGAGATTTTTGCCAATGGTTTTACTTCTGACCACTTGGTGAAGTAGCCCACGGCTACCAATAAGAACTTGACTCCTCTTTTGGCTGGTGGGAATGGTTCAACAATGTCCATTCCCTGCTTGCGAAATGGCCAAGCCGAGGAGGCGGGAACGGTGTCATGTTTGGGGTTTTTGGGTACCGGAGCATGTAACTGACAAGCTTCACATTTTCGCATTAGTTCGAAGGTATCTCGATGCATGGAAGGCCAAAAGTGTCCATGGTTCATCAACTTTGACACTACCAATCTTAGGCCACAATGAGCCCCACATATCCCTTCGTGAACCTCTTTGATCAGATATTGACTTTGTTTTGGGCCAATGCATCGAAGTAGTGGTGCAAGGTATCCTCTTTTGTAAAGGATATCTACTTGTAACACGTACTTCCTTGACTTGGTACAAACCCTTTCAGCCTTAGTCTGGTCATCAGGTAATTCACCATTTTTGAGTAACTTTTCAATGGGAGTCATCCAATTTGGCCCTTCTTTAGTGATCATATCTTGAACCTCAAGTTTTTGGATGGATGGGGTTTTTAATACCTCAATTAGTACCTTCTTGGTGAGGTGGGCAAACGTAGGAGATACAAGTTTGCTTAGTGCATTAGTTCTCTTGTTTTGAGATATTGGAACTTTTTTGATGGAACGTGTTTGAAATGTGTTCATCAATTCCTTTGATTTCTCTCGGTACTAATACATGTTGGGTTCTTTTGCTATGTAGGTGTTATTGTCTTGGCTTGAGAGAGTCTGTGAGGACTTGAAGCTTTTGAGCCCCTATTTCATTGGCTATGTAGTTGTCACTTACTTGGTTTGAAACAAGTAACGAGTCTGTTAAGACTTGAAGCCTTTTGACACCCATATTTTTTGCAAGCTTGAGCCCAGCAATCAATGCTTCATACTTAGCTTCGTTGCTTGTAGTCTGAAATTCAAGACGAAGGGCATACGTGAATTCCAATTTGTTAGGATCAATTAGAACTAGCCCTGCTCCTGACCCTTCAATGCTGGAAGCTCCGTCGGTAAAGAGCTTCCAGGTATGGGGGTCAGAGGGTTCAGTGGAGGCTGTATTGACTTCCGTTGTGGCTTCTTTAGGGACTTCTATGATGAAGTCAGTTGGGACTTGGGCTTTGACAGCTTTTCTCGGGACATGGGTGATTTTGTGTTCACCTAGTTTTCACAGCCCATTTGGCTAATTGTACGCAATTTTCTTGTTTTTCAAGCACATTCTTAATAGGTTAGTCAGTGACCACCTGTATCGGGTGTGACTGAAAGTACCTTCGAAGCCTTCTAGCCGTTTGGACTAGGGCTAAGTTTTTCCAAAGAAGAATATTTGATTTCTGCTAATTTTGAAATTTTGAAAAAGTAAACGGGTATCTGAACTTTGTTTCGTTCAATGATCAGAGCCGTACTTATGGTCTTTTCAGCAATCGAAAGGTAGATAGAGGTCGTTCCTCCTGTTTCCGGAGCCAAAATGGCTGGGAGTGAAGCCAAGTGTTGCTTCATTTGGTTGAAGGCTTCCTTTTGAGGTAAAATGCTTCAAAGTTGTAAGATTTCCATCGAAAGTTTTTCTTGTTAGCACATCCCTTGAGGTTTGGCTTTTATGCTTTGTTTCCCCATGATGTGCCCTAGAAACGAGCACTTGACTGGATTAAGCTTAATGTTGATCTTTCTTGAGTTTTGGAAGGTTTCTTGTATGTCATTGAGCATTTGGTAATCCATTTTGCTCTTGATCACCAAATCGTCAACATAAGCTTTAATGTTCTTGCCGATTTATTCGGCAAACGCTTTGTTAACCAGACGTTGATAAGTGGCACCTGCATTTCTTAAACCAAAAGGCATTTATTGATAGCAAGATATATCTTTATCAGTGTGGAATGTGGTTTTTTTTTCATCTTCTTTTTTCATTAGGATCTGATGGTAACCCTTTTAGGCATCAAGAAAACAATTGAAAGGGAAGCCTGTGAGCGAGTTATCCTTGAGGTCTATCTAGGGCAGCGGGTAGCAATCCTTTGGGCATGCTTTGTTCAAGTCTTTAGAATCGATACACATTCACCAAGACTTGTCGGGTTTTCGAACCATTACGGGCTTAGCCACCCATAATTGATACTTGACCTCTCGAAGGATTCCGGCTAGAACAAGTTTTTCCATCTTTTGGCACTCTGCAAGGCTTCTTTCAGGGGCTTGACTCCGTTTCTTTTGTATAATGGGCTTAACATCAGGTGGGATTCATAACTTACGTTCAACAATGCTACGAGGGATGCCGGTCATATCTTCCGGGCAACAAGCAAAGACATAGTGCAAGAGAATCTTTTCAAGGTATGAGAGGTTTTCATTGGAAAGGTTAGTGTTTACCCTTATCCGCTGTTGAGGATATTTTGGGTTTATTTCCAACCCTTGTTCATCGTCTTCGTCTTTTCTTGAGCTTTCCCATTCAACCACAAAAGCTTCTTGGGTAGGTTGAAGGGATGCTATCCCCTTTTTAGTGGGCAACTTCACAGTGCCTTGACCAACTAAAACTGCCATTCCGAACACACTTTGCCCTGGTCTTCCTATGATGATACCATAGTTGGAAGGGATATTGGTCACCGCAAAAGTGAGTTGTTCGGTTCGTCCCTTTGTTTTCTCGCTGAACAAACATTAAGGGTTATTTGGCCTAAAGGCTTGATAGGTATGTCTGCGATACCTTCGATGGAGGATTCAGACTGTTGAAGCTTTGAACGTTCATCGTCGCTGAGAGGGTTAAAGCATTTCTCAAACATGATTTTGGTGGTTGCACCGGTGTCAATGTAAGCCTTTTATGTCTTGATGGTTTCTATGTTGGATTCCATTACTAGAGGATTTGAAAGCAACTCTCCTTCCGGTAGTGGGAGCAAACATATTGGCGTTCCCATGCCTTGAAATGATGACGTTTGTGGGAAGCTTTGTTTTCAAGGTCAACCATGTTTACTTCCTACTTTTTTTTTTCTTCAACCATCTTATCCTTGGCCACTTTAACCAAGTGAGCCAGTTCGGACTTGATGGCTTCTTCGATCCACTTTTTGAGTTGGAAGCAATCATCGGTATGGTGACCTTTCTATTCGTGAAACTCACAATACTGACTTGATTTTTCCAATTTTTTGTTTTTTGTTTTTTTTTTTGGCAAAGGTTTAGGAGGGCAGAAGCTGTGTTTTACCTCTTCGGTTGCCAAGATCTCTTGCGGAGTCTTGGATAAGGCTGTAAAGTTTATGGGTCAAACAAACAAGTTAAAAGTTAGTTTTGATAGTTAAATAATAAGTTTAAACAAGTTACATGGGTCAAACAAACAAAATTTAACAATTTTCGGATTCAGGGGGGGCTAGACGCCCCACCTAGCCCCCTTTTTGACAGCAAGTTCTTATTATGTTGCTGCATATTCCCAGCATAACCCGATTTCACGGAAACGAGCATAACTCTCTCGTTTTTAATCCGTTTTACCCGATTCTTTTTCCTACGCGTCCGTAATTCAATTCTCCATCTTATGAAGTTGAAATCCAACATCCGGCATAACAAAATTTCAGACCTTTAAGTCTTCGAATTAATACATTTTTACAAAGCTTTGACCCGTTCATGCGTTTATCAAACAAACATGTTTGTTTGATCCCAAATTCACAAGAATCTTATAATTTCAATGCTGTCTATCATATTAGGTTCAATTCACGAGTTTATGTATATTCTTAAACCCGTTTGTACTTAAAAGCTTATTTTGACCCGTTAAGGGTATTTAAGCACCTTTCCGCATAATTCATACTCGTTTATTTCTAGCATCTTATTTTCGCAATATTTATCAAATGATCTTCCACCACAACTATTTTTATGGTGGATTTAGCATAACTAACCTATTATCCCAAAATTTACCCATCGGTTGGTCATTTTACGCAAATGACCATTTTTATGCATTTGACCCATGAATGTGTATTCCTGTAACTTTTATTCATATCTAATGATTCCATAATCTTGATGCAAGTTCCTAAACAACCCCTATGGGTCGTTTACCCAATATACCCTTCAAGGGTGTTTTGGTCCACTTTAGTTCCCTCACTTTACGACGAAGGACTTTCGTTAAATATTTGACCATAAATTATATGTTTAACTAAAAGCTTATTTATGCGTACCTGGCTCGGGTCAAGATATTGACCCGTTTACATAACTTTTTGCTTTAAATCTTTCTAGTTAAAGCAACACACGTTTATGTTGTTTCTTGTGATTTCAACACTCAACAAGCAATTGTCAAATGAAGTGTTAACACCATTTGACCCATTTAGCCTAATTGACCATTTATCCATATGAGATGGTATTTAGTTACCATTTCATCCCTTTAAACCTATCCCGGTTTTCCCTTAAACTCGTTTTACTCAAAACCATTTTTTATTTGTTCGCCATTATATGACTAATTTACCTTTTTACCCCTTTTACCATAATTCATGATTTCCTACCTTTTTATTCATTCCGGCTTGCATTGTATCATGCCAGATCATCGTATTTCAATTACTTAACATTATTCGCGATCAATTTTCACTAGTAAGTGTATATTAATTGTTGGTGCACGAAATGTCTGTTGACTACGTCTACATTACGTTTTAGGTCAAGATAGGTCAACATAGGGTCTTGAAAGTCAAAATTAGGTTTTATGTTAAGGTTTCGCTTATTTGGTCATATTAGAGGTTTCGCTTATTAGTCATCAAGGGGTTTCGCTTTTCTGTCATGTCATATAAGCGAAATCACTGGTACTATATAAAGGCATTATAAGCGAAACCACAGGTATTAGTTGGGGAACGTTGGAGCGAAACCTATACATGCTTGTGGTGACGAAACTCTGTCAAATTGTAATCAGAAAGCATCAATAGAAAAGGATTTGAAAGAGAAAAGCTGTTGTTACTTTGTATACACTGATTCCGCCTTTGTACACAAAGATGAACTTCCTTGACTGACTTTTCAGGGTCGCAAACCGGTCCAACAAGTGGTATCAGAGCTCAGGACGAGGAGTTCATACTACTACTACAGCTTGATTCTACCAAATTCTCTTATTTCTACTCACTTTCTCTCATACTTTTTCGATTTAAACTGGTTCCTACGGTTGAAATGGCCTGATTTTTAAGTATAACGTGTAAAATACAGTAATAACAAACCCTAGAAAGAATCAGGTTAAAAACGACCTAAAAATGGTAAAAATCAGTTGAAAACCATATTTCGCTTATTCGGACATCAATGGTTTCGCTCGAAATTACCCTGGTTTCGCTCATACGGACTTGAGTAGTTTCGCTCATACGGACAATAACTGGTTTCGCTTTTAGGAACATTGTCTGGTTTCGCTTTTCTGTCAAGTCTGATTTCGCTTATCTGTCCTTCCTGATTTCGCTTATCTGTCACATTCTATTAATTTCGCTTATCAGTCATTGACTGATTTCGCTTATAGTGACAAATTGGTGATATTTCGCTCAAAAGAAAGATTTTTGTATCGAAATCATTTCGCGTCGATCGATTGTCAGTTTTTTTCAGTTTATTTGATATTTGATTGTACTAATTGTGTTTGTTTGATAATTTTTCAGGTTTACATCATGGCTGAGGAATTCTACAACACGTTTTTCAACGCATTCGCATCCGAATCGTCCGAGGTTGCAAATGTTACACCAAAAACCATCACTAAGGCGCTCAATGAGAACATCAAGCATGATAACTTTTACGGAACTCACTCAAAGCCACCAACTCTGGAAAGCATTGAAGATTATACCTGGTGGAAAGAACGTTTCATCAACTGGGCGAAAGCATATGCCCATGAAAGCTGGTTCTGTTTAGAATTTGGATACGAAAAGCCAAAAGATGATAAAGGCGAAGTATTACCATTCAAGAGATTTTCAAGAGAAGATAAATCTGAGTTTGCTGCCGAACAAAGAATGATTGCATTGATCCAATCAGCAATTAGGAATGATATATTTGCACTGCTTACACATGATGGGTCATCAAAATCGGTTTGGGAAGCTTTACGTGTTAAAGCTGAGGGTGGTAAACAGATAAGAAAGAATAAAATTGCCTTACTTAAAAAAGAATTTGATCTGTTTGATAATATAAAAGGAGAGACAGTGAGACAAATGATAGAGAGATTCTGTCACCTTAAAATCGAACTTGAACGTTTTAAAATTGATAAAACAAGAGAGGAATTTATTGATAAAGTCATTGAAGCGTTACCACGAGCTGATCAGTGGCAAACATTTGTTTTTATCCTAAAAAATGATGCTTCATATGACAATATTACTCTTGATGCTTTGTTTGAAAAGATTGAAAGTCATGATTTGGAGTTGCAGAAACAGAACAAGATGACGGGTTCTTCACATCAACAGAATGTAGGTTTGTACTACAAAGGCAGTGTACCTTCTGATAAAGGCGTTGGTTCACCAAAAACAACATTTAGTGGTGAGAAGATGATAGAACCACAAACAACGTCGACAAGTCATCATTCTGGATATCATTCATCTTCAAAGTCAAATTCTGATGAAGCTGGAGAAATTTTGTGCAACATTGCTCTTAAATTGAAGAATTCTCCTGCAATGAGCATCAATGCAGCTAAGCAGCAAATGAGTTTTCTTGCATCTGTTCTGGAGTCATATGAAGGTCTAGTAGCTGGCAAAATTGGAAACTCTGAATTGACCAAAGAAGACTACGACCAGATTGATCCGGAAGAGATGGAGCTCATTGACATTCGTTGGTGTTTAGCTAGTTGTATTCGAAGAGCTCAGAGGTATATGGAGATTACCGGGAAACAATCTCTTGGAGGTGCGTCAACGAAGCTTGGATTCGACAAATCCAAAGTGACCTGCTTCAGATGCAAGCAAAAGGTTCATTTCAAAAGAGAATGTAGAAACTCTGAAGTTGCTGAAGGAAATGAATGTCCTTTCAACGATGATTATTATCGAAAGGCGATCTACCATCGAAGCAGAGAAGAGCCAAAGTTGATTGAAGATAAACCGAAAGAGAAATCAAGAGCTTATGCTGTTATTTACGAGAATGAAGGTTATGATTGGTCTGAAGTTTGTCCAGAAGAAGATCGTTTAGAGAATGTTCGTAAAACAGCTCATGGGAGAGCTATGACAGAAGAAAGAAAGTTTGTTTTTGTTGCTGAGATTCAAGATGAAAACAAAGACAAAGACACTGCTGAAATCATTGAAGAAAAAGTTGAAATCAAAGAGAAAACTCGAGAAGAGATCTTGAGTGAGAAGACGTACAGAGAAAGAAACGTGGTCTACAACAGAATGGATGATATGCAGGAAGAATATGAGATTGCTGTCAGCAGCAAAAGATGGGATAAGAAGAGAGAGTGTTACTACAACAGAGAAGGAGAACCGGTTGTTCCAAAGAAAGACATAATATTTGATGATGTTCTTCTCATAGTCCCGTTGAGGGCAGAGTATTATAGTAAGGTGATGAAAGATGACACATATGCTAAAAGGCATGAAAAGGAGATCAGATATGCCATGTTATCGTGTCTGAGAAAAAGGGATGAAGAGAGAATGAAGAAGAGTGTTGAAGAGATGGTGAACAACCTGAAGAAGAATGCTGAAGAGGTTAACACAGAAGCTGTTGAAGTTGAAGAAGCTGTTACTGAAAAACAGCAGATTGAAGAAGAGGTGAAGAAAGAAGAAAAGAATGAGAATTTGGAAGCTGGTGATGCTGGTGATGAAGTCAGTGTTAAAAAGAAGCAAGATGATGCTGATCAGAAGCAGACAAAAGCTGTTGAAAACACCAAAGTGCCAATCACTGAGGTAAATTCTGATTCTGAAAATTTGGAACTGATTGATCAGTGCAAGAAATGCATGGAACCGTGCAAAGCTTGTACTGAAAAAAATGAGCAATTCAGAACAAGAGATCTAGAATTCACTAAAATTGAAAACATTTTCAAAGAAAAATGCAAAGAAATGCTAGAAAAAGAAAAAGTTTTTAAAGTAAATGATGAAAAACTTTCAGAAAAATGTAACAAATTAGAAAAGGACAATGAAGTTTTGAAAGAAAATGTTTTGAAAATGACAAATGAATGTGAACAAAAAGAAATTGCTTGTCAAGAAATGAAAAGGGAATATGACTCTATGAAATTAGCATATCATATTACAAAAGAGTCATATGAGAAAGTGAAAGATGAAATGAAATATGCTCAATCAAGAATGAATAATCTTTCTGAAACAACTAAAGAGCTTAAACGAATGTATGCTATAAAACAAGATGTTGTTAATTCCTATATTGAGGATGTTGCTAAGTTAAAGCGACAGATTGCTGATTTAGAACAGGATAACAACAAGTTAAAAAGTTACCACGTGTCGTCATATGTGCTTGAACGTATTTTCAATATAAAACCGAGTGACGGTGAGTCTGAGCAGAACAAGAAAGGAATTGGCTCAGAGTTTCATCAAGTTCCACCACCGGAAAAGTTTGCATTTTATGATGAGGAAAAGGTCGAAAAAGCTTTCAACATGGTAGACCAATTGCCAGACAACATTGACATAACCTATTCCAAATCTAATGATTCTCATGATTCAAAGGTGGTAGGTAAAGTCGTTGAAAGTGTGTTGAAAGAAGAGTCAGTTGATACAGGTAAATCTGAATCACAGAATGAAGATGAAGGAAATCTTCATGATGGATATCTGAAAAACATAAAATCCGAGAAAAATTTGAATGATGATTCAAAAGGATTGGTTTATACCATGATTGGATCAGACAAATTGTTCTTAGATGTTGTATTCCCGATTCAGAATGTGATTTCAGAAAAGGTTGACAAAGTTTTCAAAATGGTTGAGATTGAAAAGTCTGAGATTTCAAAGTTTGCTGGTAAGAGTCATAGAGGTTCGTATAACAAACCTGGTTACAAGAAGAAAAACATGAAGGCTGGGTTGGGTTATAAGAAGTAACAAAGTTGGAAAAGAAATGAAACTTCGAATTTTCAAACAAAAATGAGTTTTATTCAAGGAAATAGTTTAGCAGAAGAAAAAGAACTCAAATTGAGACAGTCTAATGATGAGTTCTTTGCTCAAAAGAAAAAAGCAACAACCACAGGTCAAAGATGTGTCCATGAGAACATGTTTCAAATGTGATAAAAAAGGACATCTTGTACGAAAGTGTCCAAATCTAAAACCTGTGGATGTTGACAAAACGAAGATTGATGCTGAGAAACAAAAGTCTGAGAATGTGAGACAAAGGTCAACCAGAGTTGATTTAAAACAAACTTGGAGGTACAATACAAACAAGTTTGCTTCGAATCAAAACTGGAAATCAAACCAGAACAGGTTTGATTTAAGACAGACCTGGAATTCTCACACACCCAGATTCAGAACAACACAGAGTTGGAAAACAACAGTTGATATGACAAAACCTCAACAGTTTTGGAAACCAAGAGTTGTTGTTCAAAATCAAAATGTTCAAAAAGATTCACATTTTTACAAACGAGGTACACCAAAAGGTCAGACATGGTTTGTTAAGAAACATGTTGATTTGGTAAAAGATGAGAAAGTTGAAGTTAAAATTGAGAAAGTTTTTGTGAAAAATGACAAAGAATTTCCAGCATTGAATGAAAATTATTGTGTTGAAATGCCTAAGGTTCAACAGACCTGGGCTAAATTGTTCAAGTAATCAAGTAGTCTGAATGTGCAGGTGCTCAACATATCTGAAGATTGTGAGAATGGAAGTTGGAGCAGCCTGGCACAACGAGGAGAGGAGGCTGCTGGACCCTGGTTTGGTTGAACAGGGAGTTTATATGTTTTCTCTACATAAATAAACAATATTTTTTTAAAAACCCTAAAAATTGAAAAATTTGAAAAACCAAAAATATGTTTGTTTTTAATTTTTGTCAAAAATAGAAAAATATAAAAATATGTGTTGATTGAAAACGCCGAAACCCTCACGGCTGAACAAACATGATTATTTTCACAAGATTGAAAAACGGTTTTCAAACTGTAAATATCAATGTGTTGTAAATCATGGGGGTACATTAGATTTTCTGCAAATCAGAGCACTTTTAGCAGAAAATGGATGGCGAGACAAAGCTATCAGTATTGGTTTGTCAAATTTTCTTTAAATGGTTTTGCATTTTAGGGGGAGTAATATTGTTAGAAAATACAAAAACATTTGAAAATTTGAAAAAGTCAAAAACATGATAAAATTCAAAAATTGAGTTTTTGCGTAAAAAGAGGAAATGACAGTACATCAGTAGACAGTTACAGTATGCTAAAGATTTGTAATGATTATATAGCGTTAAACAGTCTCACTGATGATGTATCGATAGGTTTTTGCACATTTAGTAGGTTTGTTCGGGATATAAACCTAAATTCAAACTTGCTTATTTCGTGGGGAACACTACTTGGATATATAGGTAACCCCTGAAATCTCGTTTGAAAGGTTCCTCTTTCTGATATACTAGGTCTTTATACTCAATGATATCTGGGGTATTATTCCGGGACTTCTGCTGAATGGAAGTTCTGACCTAGTCCTTGGATAATACTTTCCACAAATGCTTGAAATATAGCATAAACCCTCAGCATGCTGATGAAACAATAAAATTGATAGTCGCTGCTGTTGTAGCTAAAAGATCCTCTAAAGGGGACATACCGTAAAGTCGAAGCTGATATCTCTCTGCGTATACGGAAGTATCGACCTGAGATCCCTCAGCCCTCGCATTACCTAATTTATGTACATATATCATTGTAGTATACTCACCTGTAAGACTGAATATTGGGATCTGGATATGGGAGTATATTCAAGAGGTGGGACACATGAATGAGTTTAAGTTCTTAATGCACCTAATTCATATCCTGAATCAGTTGAAGTTTGTGTGAAAATTTAAGTGGATCAGTATATCGACAATCTAAGTGAATTGTTTAATTCTTAATGTGTAACTAAGCTCAACGGTACTTGTGATTTGTCAAAAACTGATATGATCCTCTGTCGCATACTCAAACAAAAATATTGTCTGTAAATATGTTTGTACATATTTCTTTACTGCTTTATATTTTCAGAAAATACAAAAAGATTTTGATTTCTGCTTTATTTTCGACAATCGATATCTGAAATGCTGAGTTTCAAAATCTAAGTAAGCTGATTGTGTTTCTGAAAATAAAACAAGTTCATTAATTTGAAACTTGAATTAAAATCAAAAATTTCAAAAACAGTTTGTGATATCTCCAAGGTCATTAACTTGAACTTGGATGATTAACTGTGAGGGATTTGGATTCTTTAACGCTGCTAAATCTGTAAAGTTTGTTGATAGGGAGAGTGGATTAGAGAAGTTGATTGATAATATGAAAACATTGTATTTATGAATGTTTGAGTGGTTGCAGATTGTCCAGACTACGATCCCGAGAGCAGAGTCTAAGGGGGAGTCTGAAGTCAAACTTGAGGAAAAGAGAAGTTTGTAGATGGAAAGCTAGGCATCGATCCCAAAGCACGGAAGCTTGACGAAAGGGGGAGCCTGAAGCTGATAGGAGAAGAGAAAGATTGATGGATGCTTACAATGTTACAATCTGAATGAGAAGGCAAAATGACCAAGACTGAAGACTCGGAGCTGAAGACTTCATCAACATCCAAGGGGGAGTCTGTTGGTGCACGAAATGTCTGTTGACTACGTCTACATTACGTTTTAGGTCAAGATAGGTCAACATAGGGTCTTGAAAGTCAAAATTAGGTTTTATGTTAAGGTTTCGCTTATTTGGTCATATTAGAGGTTTCGCTTATTAGTCATCAAGGGGTTTCGCTTTTCTGTCATGTCATATAAGCGAAATCACTGGTACTATATAAAGGCATTATAAGCGAAACCACAGGTATTAGTTGGGGAACGTTGGAGCGAAACCTATACATGCTTGTGGTGACGAAACTCTGTCAAATTGTAATCAGAAAGCATCAATAGAAAAGGATTTGAAAGAGAAAAGCTGTTGTTACTTTGTATACACTGATTCCGCCTTTGTACACAAAGATGAACTTCCTTGACTGACTTTTCAGGGTCGCAAACCGGTCCAACAATAATTAAAAAGGGGGTGTAAGTTTAACTTACCTCGGATCTGGTTTACGCTTCCCTTCTTGTACTTGATTTATTTGACCGCTTCTTTCCCAAGCCTCCACCTAGCTCGTTTAAGCGTCAAACTATTGTCAATCATTAACAAGGCGGTTAAATTAGTCATTAACAATCACGACTATTCCACCTCACTTATTTTCTATGTCGAAGCTACTATTCGACTTCATGATTAGTTAACTTAGTTTATCAAAGTTAACTATTTTCAATAACATGGTTTACAATATTAAGTCTAAATCGACATGATGTTTAGAACCCTTATCACTTCATATTACGCATAATTGCCATATCATTCAAATACGCGTTTTCACTCTAATTTCAACACTTTAGTTCTCATTTAGGCATTTTAACAAACACCTAATGTGCATAATTTGTATTCTTCTTTTATAAAGTTTATGGTTAACTTTTAACCATATCTTCAACATCAAAATCACATCCTTATGTCTAGTGTTCATGAACTACATCTAGAACTTGCTTCATATCCTCAAATTTCATAATCTAACACTCTAATTCAAGAGTTTATCATATTGCTATTAAAACCCACTTAGCACCTACATAATTAGTTATCCAAAACACTAACTTATGGTGCTAAATCAACAAGTTTACATCTAGGGTTCGTTCCTAGACTCATACTCATGTCAATTCCACCATGACACTCTACAATTTACACAAGACTTTCGTTCATGCATGTTAATCAGAATTTCAAAGTTTCACCAAATAACAAAATTTAACATACCTTGTGATCTCCTAGCTTGGGTGATCACGAATTTATTAAAAGCCCCAATTTCTTCGCTCAATTTCCTTTGATTTTGATCAAGTTTGTGAGTTTTAGGGTTCATGTGTAAGAACCCTTCTCCTGGCTCTAGAAAATGTCGACCAACACACACAATATGTGTGTGTTTTGGTGTTTATTTGTTTTAATTAAAAACATCTTTCCCTTTTGCCTCTTTTAGTCCCTCTAGTTCCATAGTTTATAAAAGCGTTATCTATTTCATGTTTCTTTTATTGTTTTTACAACACATAACTAACTAGGTTGATATTCCTAGTTACTTAGTGGGTTCGGGGAAGTCATAACCCGTTTTATTTTTAAATCCCGTTAACTCGGGCCTCTTATTATCTTTATTTCCTCAAAAGCTTTTATTTACTTTTTATTTTCATGGAATCTCTTATTTGTTTTTAATTAATATTAGGATTATTTATTTGAATCCTAATATTTACCGGGTTACATTCACTACTAACGGTATTTTACCCGTGTATTAGTATTAACGGGGTTTGATTAACAAACCCGTTTTCGGGGTGTTACAGGTTGGCACTTAGTTGATGAAATTAAGGTTAAAGCCCCGAAGGCTTTATGTGTCATCATCCAGCTTTCACGTGCTGCAAAGGAAATTGTGCCATCATCTGTGTTATCGGTTAGGGCATAAGGTTAAAGCCTTAAAGGCTTTCTGATGGTACTCATAAAAGATGACATCATCTGTGTCATCAGCTGGGGCATAAGGTTAAAGTATTGAAGGCTTTCTGATGGTACTGTATAAGGCATTCCCATGGATGTGCTCATGACCATATCTCGATCCAAAGGTAGGGTGGCCATGGCTTGTTTTCACGAAGTAGCAATGGGAGGGGGAACACTTGAAGTTGGTGACTGCCATAATTGATCAAGAGTGGTTTCATGCCCAATAGGTGCACCGGTTGTAACGGGTTGGGAGGTAAATAAGGGAAAAACGGTTGGACTTGGCCTCCCCAAAAGCTCAAGGGCTTGAGTGGTTGGTCTGTCACACTAGGACCAGCTTCAATGTAAGATGTGGCTGAACGTGAGCTGCTAAAAGGAAGAGAAGGTGATAATGAGGGTTCAGACTCCTCATATTTTAGTCTTATTCTCATCTCTTTTTCCCTTTCTAGGCTCACATGTTAGTTGAGAAAAGATCTCAGTTGTAAGAAATTTCTAGCTACTCCCTCGGGTGTTAGATTTATGTGTTCCGGTATATGCATTACATCGATTTGAGTAGGTGCAACCCCTGATCGAGATGGTGTTGGTGTTTGAAAAGAAGTGAACTCCGGGAACATATCCCGGTGGAGTACTTCCGGGAGTAGAAAGAGGTGTAGATCGGACCGGTGAGATCCGACCAGAATTTGGTGTTAAATCGGTGTTGTTAGGCACCTGATTTACCTGACCGAGAGACTCGCATTCAGACATGATGTAAAGAGAAAATGGAGCTACACAACTGGTCTTTAAGATAAAGTAAGCGGCGTAGCCCCACGGTGGGCGCCAACTTGTTGCTGCAACAAATACAAGACTAAGGCCTGTAGCGATATCTCCGGGTAAAAGGGTTCAAGGTTTCAGTTAGCCTAACGCGGGTCGTGGGGTCCCCCCACGTTTTCAAGACGTGGAGAGAGGTTCACTAGTGTTATTGTTGTTCTCCTTGAATTCTAGACTGATATAAAACCAGCCCAGAATGCAATCGTTGGAGAGGATGAATTATTTAGAGTGAAGAAGAGAAGCAAGCATGAAGCTAGTTCTCATTGGAGAAGAAGAAGAAGAGAAGTAAGCATGAAGCTTGTTCTCGAGAGGGAGAAGGGGAATCAGAGAATTGAGATAGTTTTCTACTGATTCCAGGATGTCTGGCATGCTTGTCATGGGCTGCAATTTATAGGGGAAGAGGTTTCTCAAAGGAGAAACCTTTAACTAGTGAACCTGGCTTGCAGTGAGGGACTTACCCTTTTAGGGGTTGAAGGGTTTGGACCTGCGGACAAAAGGGTGTGCTCTCCCACATGTTCTGGTTGCGGCTGGGGAGGAGGTTTCACACGCAAAGGGTGATGTGACAAGGCTCTGACTTGTCTTTTTACTGTTCATGACCGTTGGACCATTTCCGAACCTTTTAAAATTTTAACCTGTTGTGTCTCTAATCAGTTTATTAAGGTTTGAGTTACCCCCGTCATCAGTTACACTTATTTTATGGCCTAGAAACACAATAACTAAATTAAGCGACCAATCTAGTTGGGTAAAAGAAGGCTTGGTTGGGTTCAAGTATGGGAACATAAGAAAACTAGAGGAACGAGCAAAGAAGCTATATATATATCTATATAAACATGTTCTTTATACGTAACATTGTATAAAGTTGTTTTTTTTGAACGGCCAACAGAAATTTTATTACTAAACTATCAATGTTCTTGGGATATACATACATATGTAATGGATAATATGCATCATTTTTATCTATTTTGTATGCGAGTCTACTATATATAGAATATTTGTAATTGCACATTCGTGTATGATTTCCATACCTCTAGTGTATTTAAGCTCTAAAATCTGACTTGTTTTTGGATTTCTTTCGGTCAATCATGTTTCATTGTTACTCTGTCATCTTGTTAAACTGATACTTTTTTTTAACAATTAGGAATATTTAAGTAAATTTCTATTATTTCTAAATTGGGATATTGGCCTCTAATAATCCCTACTAGATATTATTGGCCATTGGCAGTCTCGTCTTTTTTTATTCCCCCTGACAGTCCCACATTTCAACTATTTTTCCTCCACCGTTCCACAGTTAAAAAAACTTAACAAAGTTAAGTTTTTTTCCGAATTATAAACAGATGTTTTAGGGCTTTTGATCAGAACGAGGATACGAGTCGAATGATGTAAAACTTACCTGGAAATTGTGCTCCAAATGACGAAAACGGTGCTTCAATTTGGGTGTTTAAAATTCCAATTAACAAAAATCAAGTCGTTTGGAGCACCGTTTCGAGATAGTTTTACATCAATAGACTTGTATCCTCGTTCTGATCAAAAGCCCTAAAACGTTAGTTTGTAGTTCGAAAAAAAAACTTAACTCCGTTAAGTTTTTTTAACTGAAGACCGATGGAGGAAAAATAGTTGAAATGAGGGACTGTCAGGGAGAATAAAAAAAAGTTGGACTGCCAATGACAAATGACGTCTAATATGGATTATTAGAGGCCAATATCCTTCTAAATTTTATGTTTTTAACAATTACAACAAATTAAATAAAAGTGATAAATTACATACATATAATTATTACTATAAAATATTTGAAATAAAACTTAAATGAAATGATGCAAAGATATTTACGAGTATTATTTTAATATTTATTTGAATTTTAATTTCCATATTTATCTCTTTGACAATTAGCATAAATATGGGTTTTAGGGTTTATTGTTAGTTAGTTTTTGATTGAATTTTATAAAAAGAACTTTGTTCTTGGAACCTTTGGTTCGATTTATCGTCTTTGATTATCAATAGTTTCTTGAGCCATTTGATCGCACGCGAAACTGCATCAGTTGGTATCAGAGCTATGGTTTATCAAATGGCTCGACGTGAAGGCGAATGTTTTCTTGTTCGAAGAGTCGCCGACCGAGGCATCGACAAGAACATTGGTGATTCACGTGTTCGTGGAAATCGATTAAACTGTGACCGTAGATCCGCCGGCCGAGGCAACGAGATCAGAAATCGTGATGCACGGGATATTATTAAGATTGAAAGACTCCGACAACGAGTCCAATATCTTGAAGAGATCAAATGGCTCAAGAACGATTGATTAATCAAATACGATAAAACGAGCCAAAGGGTTCAAGAACAAAGTTCTTAGCATCAGTTGGTATCCGAGCTCTTGGTTTTCAAATGGCTCTACGTGAAGGCGAGTGTTTTCTTGTTCGAAGACTCGCCGACCGAGGCATCGACAAGAACATTGGTGGTTCACGTGCTCGTGGAGAAGATCGACGCCCTGTTCGTAGAACTGCCGACCGAGGCAACGACAGAGTTGATCCTGATTCATGGGATCTAAAGATCAAACGACTCTGACAACGAGTCCGAGATCTTGAAGAGATCGGATGGCTCAAACAACGAGCCCGGGATCTTGAAGAGATCAAACGGCTCCGCCAAAGAGTCCGAGATCTTGAGTTACAACGGGAGATAGGCGTTAAGGAAACCGAATCGGGAACTATCATCCGCGGCGATGTGAACGAGGAAGAGGAGCATCCTTTCTGCCATCCCCACCCCTGGTTCTTCGAACCTATCTATCAGGAGAGTTTGACGTATGATGAACCCGATTCTGGTAACATCGTTTGGGACGAAAGCGAAGGTGAAGAGGAGGTTGGTTCGGTTCAAGTGACAATAGATGAAGCAGTTAATAAAAAGAAATCCGATGAAGATGACTACTTATGGGCGCAACAAGCTAGTAATAGAGTTCCCAATAGAGTGGAAGAGTTGGTGTTGATCCATGGGATTTTGAGATCAGAAGACTCCGTCGACGAGTTCGAGACCTCGAGTTACAACACGAGATCCGACGACTTAAGCAACGGGTCCGATTTGTCTGGGACGATTCAACCAGGGAAGAGAAGGATCCTTTCGAAGGCGACCTATCTATAATGTGTCACCCGTGTTTGATGAATATGATTTCGATGAAGAAGAATGTTCGTTGGTGAAAACACTTCTTAACGGAATTATTGTGCAAGATGATGAAGATGTTATAAATAAAGAGAATTTTGATTGTTATGCTAGGCGTCAAGTGCAGAAATATTCAAAGATTTCTTCATGCAACCTTATTGGATTTTTGAAGGATGTCGCGACTACAAAAGGTGGTGCTATGGTGACCACCGATGGCGATATTGTGGCTAACAGTGGTCAACCACTTTCCTTGGATGACCCATATATCTCACAAGTAAGTTTGGGAGGTTTGAATTTTACAGATTACATTACCATATCTCCTTCAAATTTGCAATTTTAAAATATGGAAAAGAATTAAATTTCGATTGTACGAGATATATCTTACGCGAAAAAAGATGAAGATCCATGTGAACAAAAAATAATTTTAAAAAGTTAAATGGTGGGGTCTAATAGAAAAATTGATGGTGAGAAATTCATGGCATCTCAAGATAAGTTGAAAATTCAAAGGGAAGAGTCTTTGGGTAATACTACTGAAAATAACATAAGTCATTTACCAATTTCACATTTTATTTCTAGTGGGCCATATAGAAAAGGAGGTGGGTTGATTAGTGGGGATGTTTCAAAAATTAGTGGGCGTAATCCTTCAAGCTATGATTGTAGTCCGTCTAGTCAGGATCCAAAGATTAAAAGGTTACCGGATGTAGGACCGGTTTTGACTCCGAAACGATTGCGAAACGAACGTGAAACGTGCGGAATCCGTACACGAACGCAACCTAACACACGTGACGTAATATAAACGTGATTCTATTATAAATCTGAAATCGTACAGCACCTTGAATCACTTTCTCTCGCTAGATTCTCTCTCTAGATCTAGAAAGCTCCTAATGACAATTTTAGCAAAAGTCTCTAATCTAAACATAAAGCTCCTATTTATAGGCCTTGGCTTTTAATGAGATTTCTCATTAATTACAATATTGCCACCTTGCCTTTTTGTCTAGCTAACACTAATATAACGACTCGTTTTCTTCTGTTTC
Source organism: Helianthus tuberosus (assembly GCA_030545235.1). Classification (NCBI taxonomy): domain Eukaryota; kingdom Viridiplantae; phylum Streptophyta; class Magnoliopsida; order Asterales; family Asteraceae; genus Helianthus; species Helianthus tuberosus. The sequence continues at coordinate 36,226,026 of CM060383.1, forward strand.
TTGCTACGGCTCGGATTGACGAAGGCTATAGACATAAATGCACTAACAGACTCCCCCTTGGATATTGCCGCAGTCAATCTCGATCATTGAGTCAAACTCGTAGCGTCTTCTTTTTCTCTCTCTCTTTGAATCTTCTTGAACAGAATCCCGGTGGATCTGTCTTCAGCTTCTCCTTTCTGTAGACTCTTTTCTTCATCAGGCTCCCCCTTTCGTCAAGCTTCCGTGCTTTTGGGATCGACACCTGGCTTTCCGTATACAAGCTCCTTTAGGATAGTTACATGACTCCTTGAATCCATGCTTCCTCTTGCGTTGAGCTCGTCTTCAGACTCCCCCTTAGACTCGGCTTTCGGGATCGTAGTCTGGACTTTTACCTGCAATCACTCATACATTCATAAGTAACAACATTTTAAACTTCTAGTAACAGTAACCTGGCAATTCAATTTTCTAAAACACTTCTCATGAATTTGGCAGTTTCATCGAATCGGATCGAAAACTAGCTCTATAACAATATAAGCATCCAAATCCCCCACAGTTAATCATCCAAGTCCAAACTAATGACCTTGAAGATATCACAAACTGATTTTGAAATTTTTGAATTTAATTCAAGTTTCAATTTAATGAACTTGTTTTATTTTCAGAAACACAATCAGCTTACTTAAATTTTGAAACTCAACATTTCAGATATCGGTTGTCGAAAATAAAATGAAATCAAAATCTTTTTGTATTTTCTGAAAATATAAAGAAGTAAAGAAATATGTACAAACATATTTACACACAATATTTTTGTTTGAGTATGCGTTAGAGGATCATATCAGTTTCCGACAAGTCACAAGTACCGTTGAGCTTAGTAACACAGTAAGTATTAAACAATTCACTTAGATTGTTGATATACTGATCCACTTTAAATTTTCACACAATTTTCAATCTGTTCAGGATACGAATTAAGTGATTTAGAGACTTAAACTTATACGTGTGTCCCACCTCTTGAATATACTCCCGTATCCAGATCCCAATATTCAGTCTTACAGGTAATTATGACACAAATGATATCTGTAAGGGGTTAATAAATTATGAAGAATCATGAGAGCTCAGGTCAGAACTACCGTTCAGCAGAGAGATCATGACTCAACTTGTGGGTGTGTCCCCTTTAGAGGATCTTTTTTACAACAGCATTGCTAAGCAATTTTATTGTCTTATCATATATGCTGAGGGTGATGCTATGTTTCAAGCATTTGCGGAAAGTATTATTCGGGGACTAGGTCAGAACTACCGTTCAGCAGAAGTACCGGAATAATACCCCAGATATCACTGAGTATAAAGACCTAGTATATCAGAAAAAGGAATCTTTCAAACGAGATTTCAGGGGTTACCTATATATCCAAGTAGTGTTCCCCACGAAATAAGTAAGTAAAGATTTAGGTTTATATCCCGAACAAACCTACTAAATGTGCAAAAACCTACCGACACATCCACAGTGAGATCGTTTAACACATTTAAACTTTCCATTTCTTTAGCATACTGTAACTGTCTACTGATGTACTATCATTTCCTCTTTTTACGCAAAAACTCAATTTTTGAATTTTATCATGTTTTTGACTTTTTCAAATTTTCAAATGTTTTTGTATTTTCTAACAATATTACTCCCCCTAAAATGCAAAATCATATAAAGAAAATTTGACAACCAACACTGATAGCTCTGTCTCGCCATCCATTTTCTGCTTAAAGTGCTCAGATTTGCAGAAAATATACATACCCCCATGATTTACAACACATTGATATTTTACAGTTTGAAAACCGTTTTTCAACCTGATGAAAGTAATCATGTTTGTTCAGCCGTGAGGGTTTCGGCGTATTCAATCAACACATATTTTTGAATTTTTGAATTTTTGACAAAAACTAAAAACAAACGTATTTTTGGTTTTTCAAAATTTTCAATTTTTTAGGGTTTTTGAAATATTGTTTATTTATTTACAGAAAACATATAAACTTCCTGTTTCAACCAACACAGGATCCAGCAGCCTCCTCTCCTTGTTGTGCCAGGCTGCTCCAACCTCCATTCTCACAATCTTTGAATTCCATGAGCACCTACACAGACAAACTACTCAATTACTTGAACAATTTAGCCCAAGTCTGTTGAACCTTAGGCATTTCAACACAATAATTTTCATTCAATGCTGGAAATTCTTTGTCATTTTTCACAAAAACTTTCTCAATTTTAACTTCAACTTTCTCATCTTTTACCAAATCAACATGTTTCTTAACACTCCATGTTTGACCTTTTGGTGTTCCTCGTTTGTAAAAATGTGAAACTTTTTGAACATTTTGATTTTGAACAACAACTCTTGGTTTCCAAAACTCTTGAGGTTTTGTCATATCAACAGTTGTTTTCCAACTTTGTGTTGTTCTAAATCTGGGTGTGTGAGAATTCCAGATCTGTCTAGAATCGAACCTATTCGGGTCTGATTTCCAGTTTTGAGTCGAAGCAAACTTGTTTGTGTTGTACCTCCAAGTTTGTTTTGAGTCAAATCTGATTGACCTTTGTCTCACATTCTCAGATTTTTGTTTCTCAGCATCAATCTTCTTTTGATCAACATCCACAGGTTTTAGATTAGAACACTTGCGTGCAAGATGTCCTTTTTTATCACATTTGAAACATGTTCTCATGGACACATCTTTGACCTGTGGCTGCTGCTTTTTCTTTTGAGCAAAGAACTCATCATTAGACTGTCTCATTTTGAGTTCTTTTTCTTTTTCTAAACTGTCTCCTTGAACAAAACTCAATTTTGCCTGAAAATTTGGCATTTCATTTTTGTTTCGATTCTGTTTCTTCTTATAACCCAACCCAGCCTTCATGTTCTTCTTTTTGAAACCAGGTTTGTTATACGAACCTTTATGACTCTTACCAACAAACTTTGAAATCTCAGACTTCTCAATCTCAACCATTTTGAAAACTTTATCAACCTTTTCTGAAATCACATTCTGAATCGGGAAAACAACATCTAAGAACAATTTGTCCGATCCAATCATGGTATAAACCAATCCTTTTGAATCATCATTCAAACTTTCCTCGGATTTTGTATTTTTCAGATAACCATCATGAAGATTTCCTTCATCTTCATCCTGTGATTCAGATTTACCTGTAACAACTGACTCTTCTTTCAACACACTTTCAACGACTTTACCTACCACCTCTGAATCATGAGAATCATCAGATTTGGAATAGGTTATGTCAATGTTGTCTGGCAATTGGTCTACCATGTTGAAAGCTTTTTCGACCTTTTCCTCATCATAGAATGCAAATTTTCCCGGTGGTGGAACTTGATGAAACTCTGAGCCAATGCCTTTCTTGTTCTGCTCAGACTCACCATCACCCGGTTTTATATTGAAAATTCGTTCAAGCACATATGACGACACGTGGTAACTTTTTAACTTGTTGTTATCCTGTTCTAAATTAGCAATCTGTCGCTTCAACTTAGCAACATCCTCAATATAAGAATTAACAACATCTTGTTTTATAGAATACATTCGTTTAAGCTCTTTGGTTGTTTCAGACAGATAATTCATTCTTGATTGAGCATATTTCTTTTCGTCTTTCACTTTTTCATATGACTCTTTCGTAATATGATATGATAATTTCATAGAGTCACATTCCTTTTTCATTTCTTGACAAGCAATTTCTTTTTGTTCACATTCATTTATCATTTTTAAAACATTTTCTTTCAAAACTTCATTTTCTTTCTCTAATTTGTTACATTTTTCTGAAAGTTTCTCATCATTTTCTTTAAAAACTTTTTCTTTTTCTAGCATTTCTTTGCATTTTTCTTTGAAAATCTTTTCAATTTTTGTGAACTCAAGATCTCTTGTTCTAAATTGCTCATCTTTTTCAGTACAAGTTCTGCACAGTTCTATGCATTTCTTGCACTGATCAATCAGTTTCAAGTTTTCAGAATTAGAATTTACCTCAGTGATTAGCACTTCGGTGTTTTCAGCAACCTCTGTCTGCTCATCAACATTCTGCTTTTCTTCAACACCGACTTCATCACCAACATTATCAGCTTCCTCATTCTCATTCTTTTCTTCTTCTTCTTCTTCTTCTTTCTTCACCTCTTCTTCAATCTGCTGTTCTTCAGTAACAGCTTTCTCAACCTCTTCATTTTTTATTTCCTTCACAGCTTCAACTTCAATAGTTTCTGCTTTAACCTCTTCAGCAGCTTTCTTCAGATTGTTTACCATTTCTTCAACATTCTTCTTCATTCTCTCCTCATCCCTTTTTCTCAGACACGATAACATAGCATATCTGATCTCCTTTTCAAATCTCTTAGCGTATGTGTCATCTTTCAATACATTTCTATAGTATTCAGCTCTCAACGGGACTTTGAGAAGAACATCATCGAAGATTATGTCTTTCTTGGGAACAACCGGTTCTCCTTCTCTGTTATAATAGCATTCTCTCTTTTTATCCCATCTTTTGCTACTGACAGCCATCTCATACTCTTCCTGCATGTCACCCATTCTGTTGTAGACCACGTTTCTTTCTCTGTAGGTCTTCTCACTCAAGATCTCTTCTCGAGTTTTCTCTTTGATCTCAACTTTTTCTTCACGGATTTCAACAGTGTCTTTGTCTTTGTTTTCATCTTGAATCTCAGCAACAAAAACAAACTTTCTTTCTTTCTTCTGACATAGCTCTCCCATTAGCTGTTTTACGAACATTCTCTAAACGATCTTCTTCTGGACAAATTTCAGACCAATCATAACCTTCATCCTCGTAAATAACAGCATAAGCTCTTGATTTCTCTTTCGGTTTATCTTCAATCAACTTTGGCTCTTCTCTGCTTCGATGGTAGATCGTCTTTCGATAATAGTCATCGTTGAAAGGACGTTCATTTCTTTCAGCAACTTCAGAGTTTCTGCATTCTATTTTGAAATGACCCTTTTGCTTGCATTTGAAGCAGGTCACTTTGGATTTGTCGAATCCAAGCTTTGTTGACGCACCTCCAAGAGATTGTTTCTCGGTAATCTCCATATACCTCTGAGCTTTGCGAATACAACTAGCTAAACACCAACGGATGTCAATGAGCTCCATCTCTTCCGGATCAATCTGGTCGTAATCTTCTTTAGTCAATAAGGAGTTTCCAATTTTGCCAGCTACAAGACCTTCATATGACTCCAGAACAGATGCAAGAAAACTCATTTGCTGCTTCGCTGCATTGATGCTCATTGCTGGAGAATTCTTCAGTTTAAGAGCTATGTTGCATAGAATCTCCTCTGCATCTTCAGAACTAGCTTTTGAAGCCGATGAATGATAACCCGGATTATAACTTGATGAGCTTTTCTCAGGTTCTTTTGTTCTATCACCAATGAATGTTGTCTTTGGTGAACCAACACCTTTATCAGAAGGCACACTGCCTTTGTAGTACAAGCCAATGTTCTGTTGATGTGAAGAATCAGTCATCTTGTTTTGCTTTTGTAGCTCCAGATCACGACTTTCAATCTTTTCAAACAAAGCATCAAGAGTAATTGTATCATACAAAGCATCATTTTTCAAAATAAAAACAAACGTTTGCCACTGATCAGCTCGTGGTAACCCTTCAATTACTTTGTCTATCAGTTCCTCTCTTGGTTTCACTATCTCAAATCTCTCAAGTTCAAGTTTTAAATGGCAAAACCTCTCAATCATTTGCCTCACTGTCTCTCCTTTAATACAATCAAACAGATCAAATTCTTTCTTTAATAAAGCGATTTTGTTCTTTTTAATCTGTTTACCCCCCTCAGCTTTAACTCGTAAAGCTTCCCAAACAGATTTAGATGACCCGTCATGAGTTAGTAAAGCAAAAATATCATTTCTGATTGCCGACTGGATCAATGCTATCATTCTCTGTTCAGCTCCGAATTCAGATTTATCTTCTCTGGAAAACTTCTTGAATACAAGATCTTCGCCTTTATCATCTTTTGGTTTTTCATATCCATACTCCAAGCAGAACCAGCTTTCATGAGCATACGCTTTCGCCCAGTTGATGAAACGTTTTTCCACCAGGTATAATCTTCAATGCTTTCCAGAGTTGGTGGCTTTGAGTGAGTTTCGTAAAAGTTATCATGCTTGATGTTCTCATTGAGCACCTTAGTGATGGTTTTTGGTGTAACATTTGCAACCTCGGACGATTCAGATGTAAATGCGTTGAAAAACATGTTGTAGAATTCCTCAGCCATGATGTAAACCTTGAATCACACAAACAAACAAAATCAGTTCAAACACTATCAAACAACTGAATTAAAATAATACTCGAACTGGTGAATTTTCTGTGCGGACTGAAGGTTGACAAACTGTGCGGACTGCTATGACCCGGATCAAATTCAAATGACCTTGTTCACAAAAACACAACTTGGACCACTTCTAACCGAACTGGTTCACTTCGTATGGACTGATGAACTTTTCAAAGGACTGAATTAATTCCAAATGATCTTTACCAATATCAAGCGACCAAACTGATTCAATTTCACATGCAACCTGTTTGTATGCACTATATTGGAATTTGAAAACAACAGCCGACAATAATTATGCCATCACATGAACTAATTCTAGTTTCTCGTAAATCTATGTCTACAACATTAATCAACAACACATGCAATTCTTGATAACAACACACGTATTAAGTGTCCGACAACTTTTTAAATGCTCAAAATATGATTGGGCCGCTAATTTTAATTTTTTTTATTCAAACAATGACAATCATATTTAATATCACACCTTATAGAACCGACAAACACATGCAATATCAGATATTACTTTCTATCAATTGGACCTCAAAATATATTTCACATGCAACATTGATTTTATAAATGCCGACAACAGTTAATGTTTTTCTAATTCAATATACTTTCACAATACACGATGCACTTTTCAAGCGGTGTGTCGGTTTCAAGCGATCTCAATATATCAAGCGAAAGGGTGTGTCTCGCTTCAAATTGCCATGTGTTTCAAGCATTATCAAAAGTTCAAGCGAGAGACTCGATTTTCAAGCGATAGGGTACAGTTCGGTCAAGCGAAACCTAGTTTCTGTACTTTTTCAAGCGAAACCAACATATATTTCAAGCGAAAGCCTTAATATTCAAGCGAAAGCCTGTGTTTCCAAGCGAAAACCAGCTGTTAATCACGAAATCGGACCTAAAAACTCAGATTTCTCCTAAACGGCTAGGAATTAGGATCTGAAACTTGGTAGGGTTGTAGATCAGGTGTTTTCGCACAACATATCAAAAAATCAGATGATTTGGACCGTAAAAAACCGTTCAATTTGACGATTTTCAGTGAAAAACGTGAAAAAGATGAAAAAGATGAAGAAATAGTTGAAATCCGGATCTGAATCTGATGATTTTCTGCGCGAAAATGTGTGATAGATCAGTGCAATCGAGCTCCTGCTCTGATACCACTTGTAGGACCGGTTTTGACTCCGAAACGATTGCGAAACGAACGTGAAACGTGCGGAATCCGTACACGAACGCAACCTAACACACGTAACGTAATATAAACGTGATTCTATTATAAATCTGAAATCGTACAGCACCTTGAATCACTTTCTCTCTCTAGATTCTCTCTCTAGATCTAAAAAGCTCCTAATGACAATTTTAGCAAAAGTCTCTAATCTAAACATAAAGCTCCTATTTATAGGCCTTGGCTTTTAATGAGATTTCTCATTAATTACAATATTGCCACCTTGCCTTTTTGTCTAGCTAACACTAATATAACGACTCGTTTTCTTCTGTTTCTTGCTACGGCTCGGATTGACGAAGGCTATAGACATAAATGCACTAACACCGGAGACAAGTCCATCAAAGCCCAACAATATAGCAATTACAAAAGCAAATCGCATGTGTGCTCATTCTGGGCGGGCCAAAGTAAATGTGAACAAATCACGACAAGATGTTCCGTTCGATCCGGGTGGGTTTGCTTTAGAGCCAAAACTCGAGGACGAGTTTTTTTCAAAGAAGGGGAGTATGATGCAAATATATCTACGAGAATTATTTTAATATTTATTTGAATTTTAATTTCCATATTTATCTCTTTGACAGTTAGCATAAACATGGGTTTTAGGGTTTATTGTTAGTTAGTTTTTGATTGAATTTTATAAAAAGAACTTTGTTCTTGGAACCTTTGGTTCGATTTATCGTCTTTGATTATCAATAGTTTCTTGAGCCATTTGATCGCACGCGAAACTGCATCATAAAAGCATACATATAATCATTACTGTGAGTGCATAATGTCTATCACTTCCGTCAATCACGTATCGTAGAAGAAAACTGATCAAAACAAGGTTTTATAATGTTAAGAGTTAAATGCTTGGTTGGTCCCTGTGGTTTGCAAAAATTGCACACTTGGTCCCAATGCTTTACTAATTACACTTGTGGTCCCGGAACTTGTCAAAAGTGCACTCGCTTGGTCCCCAGCCCTAACTGAAGTTAAATTTCTCAGTTAAGTCCATGTTAAATTACCAAAATACCCTTGCTTATTAACTCTCTTTATAATCTGCATCATCTTTATAATCACGCACATCATCTTCTCCATCATTTCTCTGCTTTTCTATGGAGAAACCCTAAAAAAGACATACCCATCATCTTCTTCTCCACCATTTCCTCAAATCATCCTGCAACACCCCCACCCAATCCCCCATTTCTATTTCTCGCTCACTATATGACAATCACCACCTCCTTACAAGAAATCAGACCGAATCGTTTGTAATCTTACCAAAATCGTTCTATTTCGGTAACCATTCAAAATTCGAATCAAGGCCTCAAATTAATCTGTTACCTATCGAATTTGTATAAATACCAAACTTAATCAATCCCCAAAACCTTTACCACCTTCAATCTTTCCTCGAAATCGTTATGTGTTCACGTCTGCAAGTTTCGCTGAAGAACGTTATCTCGCTGGAATCCTTCGATACTCACTGTGTTTTGCAACCGGTAAACCTAATATACATCTTTCGATTCGTTTTGAATCAGAGAACAAGTGTTTTGTTTGTTGTGTTACGCGAATTTGATTGTTTAAAGAACTAGGGTTTCTCTCTTGGTTTCTGATTTGGGAAGATAACACAATAACGGGTGGGTTACAATTTGAAATGAGTCAGTTGCAGTTAATTGCGTTAGTGTAAAATGGGTCAAATTGTAACTGAATCAGCTGCCGGAATTAATGGGTGTCGACGGAGGTGAGGAGGTGGTGATTGGGTGGGGGTGTTGAAAGAAGGGCACACGGCGGCTCTCTTGGTTTTCGAGGGGTGTGGGGTGCGGCTTCACCTGCTCACCGAGAGAGACAAGGCATAGAGAGATGAAGGGGATGCAGGGTGTAGTTGCCGGAGCATAACCAGCCATCGGAATCTCCGGTCACCGGAGCTGAGGAAGAGACATGGAGTTTTGTGTGGTGAGTTAGGGTTTCTCCATAGAAAAGCAGAGAAATGATGGAGAAGATGATGTGCGTGATTATAAAGATGATGCAGATTATAAAGAGAGTTAATAAGCAAGGGTATTTTGGTCATTTAACATGGACTTAACTGAGAAATTTAACTTCAGTTAGGGCTGGGGACCAAGCGAGTGCACTTTTGACAAGTTCCGGGACCACGAGTGTAATTAGTAAAGCATTGGGACCAAGTGTGCAATTTTTGCAAACCACAGGGACCAACCAAGCATTTAACTCTAATGTTAAATATAGGAGGATGGCAAACTAGTAAATAAGGAGACCATCCTTATGTCTTTGCCTATAAATAAGGAGTTTATGTTTCATTTTATAACTTTTGCACATTTGGGGAGCTTTAGAGTTCTAGAGAGAGAAAGTCTTGTACAAGGTGATTCAAGGTGTTGTATTTGTCAAATCTTTTATAGAATCATCATCATATTATCTTCTTGTGTCCGATCCATATACGTACACGGATTCCACACATGATACGTGTTCTTCGCAATCATCGGGAGTTTGAATTCGATCTGGAAACGAATCCACAATTAATATAATATATTCGAAATAAAACTTCAAAAAATTAACTATATAGTTAATATTAGCGTACAAAATATAAATATCTATATATATATATATTACTATATAAAGCATTTCATATGTACAAAATGGTAAATTCTCATCAAATTTTAAGAAGACATATGAAGGGTCAAGTTAAAATGGCTAACTTTTTGTCATTTTCTTCCATTCATACCCATCTTTCTTTGATCAATGACATTTATGTTTAATAAATCTATACTATATATTAGATTATTTATAAATAATAAAAAATAAGTTTATGGATAATAAACTTATCACATTCATCAAGAACATATATTCAAAACTTATTTTTTAACTTGACCCTTCATATGGATAATAATAAAAAATCAGTGAACCAAATTTAATCAAATTTAACATGAAATGTGTTTTGTAATTTTAGAGACGTTAGTTAATAATTTAGATACAAATTGTCGACTCTACCGCAACGAACCGAACGTTCAGCGAACAGTTCGTGAACCGATCGGCGGGAAGTTCGTTTATGTTCGTTCGATTAGCTTAACGAACGAACACGAACAGAAAATTTTGTTCGGTTAGCTTAGCGAACGAACACGAACATAGGTCTCGTTCGTTCGACTGCGTTCGTGAAAGTTCGGTAATATGTCCAGTTACATTCGTCCGTGTTCGTTTGATTATATTAAAAAATAATAAATAATAATCCTTTTATCTAAATATATTGAAAACTTGAAACCCTATTTTTTTTTCCTAAGTTAGCTAAAATTTGGACATGCTAAGACTTTTTTGGGGATAATTATGTCTAAGTTAGTTAAAGTTGATTCATTGTTTGGTGGTGTATTAGACTTCTTGTGTTTTGATTTATCATTCGATGGTTGTATTTAACTACTTATATCCAATGTTTACGGATAACAATATTTATATTTATTTTATTTTCAAGTTAAATGTTCATTTGCGTTCTTTTTTATTTGCTTGCATTCGTTTGTGTTCGAGACCAGTGTTCACGAACTGTTCGTGAACAACTAAATTTCCTTAACGAACGAACATGAACATAAACTTATGTTCGGTATGCGTTAGTGAACAGTTCGCGAACATGTTAATTTCCTTAACGAACGAACACGAACATGACATTGTTCGTGTTCGTTCGGTTCGTTTACAGCCCTAATTCATACCCATCTTTCTTTGATCAATGACATTTATGTTTAATAAATCTATACTATATATTAGATTATTTATAAATAATAAAAAATAAGTTTATGGATAATAAACTTATCACATTCATCAAGAACATATATTCAAAACTTATTTTTTAACTTGACCCTTCATATGGATAATAATAAAAAATCAGTGAACCAAATTTAATCAAATTTAACATGAAATGTGTTTTGTAATTTTAGAGACGTTAGTTAATAATTTAGATACAAATTGTCGACTCTACCGCAACGCGTGGGTTTCCCACTAGATAAAAAATGTTGCAGTATACTACATAATGTTTATCATAAGGGTTTCCCGTGCGTTGTAGCCGTGAAGCGTGAGTGCTTTTATATATATACACGCACACAAGGTATATACGATTTTTTAACGTTTTTAGGTTTGAATTATGTTCTCGGCCCATATTGTTGACTCCGCTGCAACGCGCGTGTTCCCCACTATAATATCATTATATAGAAAAGTTCATTTTTCACAGTACAAAATATAAATATAAATATAAATATAAATAATATCATTATAAAGAAAAGTTCGTTTTTCACGTATACTTCGGATAAACAGTTATATAGTTCGTGGCCAAATTCTTATATCATACCCATACGCCATACCCAATCATATAGTCGAATACACATCATATTGCCCATTCTGCATAGGGGTGTTCATCGTTTCCGTTTATGGTTTATTTGGTTTATTCGGTTTTCAAAATTTTATACCCCAAACCAAAAACCAAACCAAATTAGGAATATGCAAATTGAACCAAACCAAATTCAATTCGGTTTGGTTTCAGTTAGAAACCAAATTTAAGCAAATTATACCTAAGTACTTTTTTTCCTAATTTATATTTATGTTTGTGTTCTAACTTCCGAACATCAAATCAGCAACGAATTTAAACATAACAATATATAAATAAAAAATATAGCAAAATAAAACAAACATATCCATAAAATAGTCGTACACACAACCATAAAGTTAAAACTTCAAAACATAAATCATAGAAACTATAAATAATCAACAAGTCGAAGGGCACAAAATATATATAATCTTCAAACCATGGGGATACATATACTTAGACATTAGACTTAGTATTTTGGGCTAATAAATTGTATATAATTTATTAAACGTTAATATTTTTATTTAATAATTAATTAAATTAACGGTTTATTCGGTTATCCAAATAAACCAAATTAAAAAAAAAATGTGGATCCAAAAACCGAACCAAAACCATATTCACAATTCGGTTTTGGTTAAAAACCAAACGTAAAACCGAATTTGTTGTTCAGATCATTTTTTTCAGTTACGGTTACAATTCGATTTATGTTTTTTTTTTTTTTTTTTTGAAATTATTTATGGTTTTTTTCTGAATACCTCTCTACTCCTGCACAATGTTTTGAATATTCATGTCAAGATTGAGTTCTTATTAGGATTTAACGAAACCACAAAACAAGATAAAGACCTTGTACAACGAATGATTCAGATGCACATACCTTTTGTTTTCAGGGCCACCTCGCATTATTGACCTTGATCCAAATATATGGCTCATGTTTGATTGTTATCTATCTACTCACAAATAATTTTGGTACTATTTTATTATAAACATTTTTAAATCAAATTAATAGATACTTGTTCTAGAATATCCTGTTATTTGTTGATGATGATAAAAATAATGTTATATATCTTTTATTAAATTTTTCTTTGTTTGAAATTTCCTAGTGTTGGTTAGAATCATGTATTGTTGTTGGTAACCTAAGTGTTTGAGAATATGGCCGAGTGAGGTTGCTAATGAGTCTTTTTAAATTGGTCTTAGCACAAAAGTAGTTGGTATTATTATCTTACTATATATCTTTTAAAATCAAATTAACTAGTGTTATGCCGCCCGCGTTGCGGGGTCAGAAGCCGAATATTTCGTAGTATCATAACATGTACGCATATATTTCGGTTACTTGTACATACTACTTATGACATGATCTCAATAAATATACATGGAGTCAATCAATTAAACCAAAACACGACAATAGTTTTGTTAAAAAAAATGAAAACAATGGCAAGCTTGTAATTTTGAGTTGGGAGCAAAATAGTAATTTGTAAGGACCAATGAACGAGTGCTAGACAACTGTTTGACACAAATACAAAATACATTTAGTTAACCAAATAAAATAAAACACTACTATAGTTTTACAAAAAAAAAAAAAAAAAAAAAACCCAAAATGATGGCAAGACTACAATTTTTCACTGTGGATAAAATCATAATTTTTGAAATGTGGGTAAAATCATAATTTTGAATTGAGTGCAAAATCGTAATTTTAAGTTAGGGGCAAGACCATAATTTAATTTTGAACTGGGGGCAAAATCATATTTTAGAATTGAGGGCAAAAACGTAATTTTGAGGTGGGGGCAAAAAGTATAATTTTATTTTGAACTGAGGGCAAAAACGTAATTTAAATTAAGAACAAAATCGTAATTTTAAACTGAGAATAAAATCGTAAATTGGTTGGACCAATGGGAAAGTGTCAGGCAGCTGCATGACACTATTCCGCTAGCCTCAAATATATCAAACATCAAAACCACTACAACACATGTACTTTTGATAATGAAATCTGCGCTCAATTATAGTTGTACTAACTTTCAAAATGCAAAAAGCAAAAAACAAAAAGGCCAGCCGCCTTTTTCCACCAGTAGAATGATGGAACTATTCGCCCACCATTTATGTATACATAGGTAAATAGATACTTACATATTTATTATTTAAACATCACTTATAAAATTAGTAACTATTTATAGAAAATGTAAATAGATACTTGTGTAGGTCCAACTAGCGGAGGATCTAGTCGTCTAATCCTTGTATACGAACAAACCCGGTTGTGCGGAATCCAACCGGGAAAGCAAACCGAGATTAAGATAGACACGAGACACAGAGATTCAAAGTTTAACACACACATTTGTATATATGAGTAGAGTTCAGGTTACAAGATTACACCATATAAGATTCACACACACTAAACTCTCTCTCACTGTTCTCGGTTATCTTGTGCTTCTGTTCTCTGTCTCTTGTCTGTCTTCAGTGTGCTTATATAGAGGAACAGGTCGACGAAATATAAGCAGCCGACGAAACATCTCGACGAAAGACTCCAGCAGCCGACGAAACACTGTTTCTGACGAAAAACATCAGGTGTTTCTTCATGTTACAAGGTGATCAGTTTTTCGTCATATATGTTAGATCAGCTTTTCGTCAGTCATGGTTGCTGGGTTTTTCGTCGCAGACAAGATTGGTTTTTCTTCATGTGCTTGGACTGTTTTTCGTCAACAGTAAGCAACAAGTTAAGTTATGCATCCTATGACATCATCATGACATCATCATGACATCATCATGGTGATGTGTCATGCGGGAAATGGCTCACGGCTCTTCGTGCTTCGCGTGTCGAACTCTGGGGCGCACGACGGAGGAATGTCGTGACATCGGGCTTGAGCCGAACCTAACCGAGTTGAACCAAACCGAGTCGAACCGAACCGAGTCGCGTCCACATAAAGTGTACCAACAAACTCCCCCTTGGACGCTACTCGTAAGGTTCATCTTCCATGTCTTCCATGTCGGAGGATCTTCAAAGTCTTCACGTGTCATAAGTAGAAAGTGTATCAACAAACTCCCCCTTTCATTTAGGAAGTGGGCTAACAAACTCCCCCTTAAAGTAAACTCTCCCTTGATTTATGCTCGTGAATCTTTTGATCTTCAATTCTTTAGATCCTTGTGGTGTTAATGATAGGTCAGCGGCAACTCGATCATCTTTATCTTTTGAGTGTCTCCACGTCGTGTCTTCATTCCGAAGCTAGTCTTCTAACACGTTCTCTTCGCCTTTAGCTGGTTTGAATGTAGCATCTGCACATACAAGAAAGCTAAACGCGTAATGAGAACAACCGCTTGGAATATAGTTAACATAAACAAACGACACACATGTGACCATTTTTCAACTACCGTCCGACAGTTTGAAAGTTTAACAAATTGTTCAATTTTGGTATTGAACTTTCAAAAACTTGCAAATTTTGAACGTTTATGAAGAATCAGTCGTTTTGGTTTTCAATCAGATTTCAGGTGTCGAAGACTTGAGTTCCAACATCGGGTAATCAAAGATAAAACAGAAATAAAATCTTTTTGATTTTTATAAAGTTTATATTAAAACACACCTAAAATCTTTTTGGTATTTTTGCATTTCAAACGTAAAGACTGAAAGCAGTAAATAAATATATACAAAGATGCAGAAACTGAAAGCATTAAATAAATATTTACAGGCATTCTTTTTGCGAGTTTCGAGGGTAAAAGAATCATATCAGTGTACGGTCACACCAAAACGCTCTTGTTGTTCAATTAGTTAACATTTAGATAAGCATCCTATAACGATTATCGGTATTGTTGTCCACATAAGCTCAACTTCTCATATGTAATCATGGCGAGGGGATATGATTAGTGTATGATTTATACTTACCGACCGGTGTTCATCCACACACGACACATTCCCGTATCAAGGTATGCACGAGAGTTCATCTTACTGGTGAGTATACCATTTATCATCTGTTTTCAACGTATATAATGTGAGATACTCACTTATTTTTTATTGAAAACAAGCCCTATGTGATAGAATCACTTATTGATGAGGAACTTGATTTTCATATGCATGAGGGCACAGGAGCAAGTCCGTGAACATGTCAGTACTAACGTACAGCAAAGAGACGAACTTGACTCCCGGATAAATGTGATACATTATCACTTATTTTGTTTGGACATGTGATTGTTGATCACTTATTGAGGTCGTATGCAGTATGTACACGAATGTATGGTATCATGGAAGATCTAGACTTGCGTCCCCGTTGTTTTAGGTAAAAGAAACAACCATGATACCCAGATGATAAATAGCATAAAGACCACATATCTCAGAACCTCGGCAATCTATCAAACGAAATTTCGGTACTAAGACCATATGCCAATGAGCGGTTCCCACCTGGTCTTCAGTCGATTTAAGATTTATATCACCCTGCACACTTTAAAATGATTGTGAGCCTACCGATACATCCTATATAGAGCTTCTTATCATTTTTCATTTTAAGTTCAGTTTAAAAAGGTTTCAACAGACCACTGATGTTCTATCATTTTCTCTTTTGCTCGCCAGGAAACTCATTTTTGTTTTTCTATTGTTTTTGTGTTTTTGGAATTTTTCGATGTTTTTGGATTTTTAAATTTGGATTTACTCCCCCTAAAATGTAAAAACTAAGATAAATTAAAAACACAAAGATATTTACAAAAACGATTTTCCGATGTCGGTTTTACTCATGCTTGACCTTAATGCCATTTACCAATAATAAAAAGTCAAATCGTGATTTGTCAAATGCTTTGGTAAAAAGGTCGGCACGTTGATTATCGGTGTGGACCTTAACAACATCGACGAGTTTCACATTGAAACAATCACGTGTGAGGTGATATTCGAGATCAATGTGTCTGGCCAAAGAGTGTTGTACGAGATGTTAGTAATTCATAAAGCAGCTTAAATATCGACAAGTTTAAGAGAGATTAGAGATTCAAAACCGTATCCTGCAACTGCTTCGTGCATTGCTAGGAATCTGAGTGCTCTCCCAAACTGGATATCCACCCGGTGTGGACTTCAAAGTCGATTTTGCAACTACTTCAATGAATCGAGAATTCTCTTTACAGCAACAAGATGATAAACCTTCGTGTCCGGCTGGTAAGTGGTAAATGGAGCATGTGGGAAAGCTTGTACACATCATCATTGGACGGTCCATACATGATGTATTCCACATGTTTTTGCACCAGCAAAGGTCTTCGTCTTTCTCCTTTAGAAGTAGTGTGCGGTTGTTCAATCCACTCCAAGGTATCCGCACACCCGGTTGGTTTGTTCAACAAACACATTTTCTTCAATCACACCGTGGAGAAATGTACACTGCACGTTCATCTTGTGGACTTTGAACTTCTTGTGGAAGAAAAATCCACGAATCTTCGAAAAGCTTCAGACGTGCTACAGGCGCGTACATTTTATTTGAATCTATCCTGTTGACCCGATCAAAAACCATAACAACCAAATTTTGGCACATTTTTCATCTTGTCGAATTTTTCAACTTCATTCAACCACATTCTTTCATCATCATTCCTTCATCGGACATTTTTGTCTTCTTTTCTTTTTCCTTTCGCTCCATCAATGGCAACAATATTCTCCTAGATATAACAATATTTCGGAGCCTTATGTCGCTGATCTTGTGCATGGACGCTCCACTATCAATAATCCTAAGACCATCAATAGTTCCTCCTGGAACATCCTGCACACTCATTCAGAGATTAGTTGGAGAGGGGGACCCAAGCCTTCACAGACTTGGGTCGTCCGTCATCATCGAGAATTGTGACATCCATTTCCCGATGATTCGGAATTGATGTAGCTCCCCCTGAAGCAGTTTCCGATTTTGGTTTCCAAATCTGTTTTTGTTTTTCATTTTTAACATCTGATTTAACAGACTGTGTTTGGACAACCTCTGGTTTTAAAGCCTTTTCAACTTCTTTTCTTTGTTTCCTTTTCTGTTTCTTTTCTCGTTGTTTAACAAAACGAGGGTCCTGTCTTGGTGAAACAGATCTTTTATGGTAATTATTACCACGGGGGGCATCAACTTTTGCCTTTCCTTTCGTGAGATATGGACAGTTTCTGACAATGTGCCCATACTCACCGCATTCAAAACATGATATGCGCTCAACAAACCTTGGAGTATCATAATTGTAAAAGCTTGATGATGAACTTCGTGATCTAGAGGTACTTGGTCCTACATCACAACAGTTTGTGTGTTGTGTGCAGTTGTTTTGATTGTTTCTTTTCAAAATTTTCTTTTGCATAACAAAATCTGTGTTGGATTTGTTTTCAAAAGATTCAATTTTATCTGTCCCTCGAGATTTCATGAAGTTCACCTTCTGAACCTTCTTCTTGTTTTGGCTTTGTTTGCCTTTTCCCTTTCCTTGGTGAGCGTGACTTTGCTTTCGTTGATTGTTTTGTGGTTGCAATTTTTTATTCCCATATTTCTTTCTAACTTTGGATTTTGGGATAGGAGCACACTGAGTTACTACAACTCCTGGGCTCAACTTTCCCAAAAACTTACTGGTAGAATCTTCAAAAACTTTATCAATCAAGGATTGATTGACATTCATGATTGGGAAATCCTTGTCTGAATAGATTTTATCAGATCCAATCAACGTGTAAAGCACATTCACGCTTTCACAACTCTCAGACTCTTGCGCAGACGTGGACTCAACCAGAACAGTCTTAGCAGGTTTTGCGGGAGGATCACATAGAATATGATTCTCAAGAGGTATGTCCTCTTCTTTGATTACCGCATCAGACTGTGCTGAGTCAGTATCATCGGATTCATCATCTGAAGAATCAGCATCCTCAACAATGACTGGAGGATCCTGATTTTGTTCAGCAGTTGACGCACTTGTAACTGTTGAAACATCCGAATCTGATGATACTTCATTTTTGTATCCAAGTCCGGTTGCAAATTCTTCAATGTCTAAAGGAACAGATTGCTCAAAATAAGGTCGATTCTCCTCATCAGGCATTGCATCATAATTGTGTCTAACAGGTGGTGGACATTTCTTATATCCAATGCACGTGACATCCTTTTTCTCTTTCTGAACATCGATGATGTGATCCAGCACATAACTAGAGTTTAAATAACTATTTAGCTTAAGCTGGATCGCCTCACTTTCACACTTTACACATGCTAACTCTTTTTGCATGACCTCGAGACGATTGATATAACAATTTATGTCAGTTTGTTTTCTTGAAACCATTTTTGTTAGCTCGGTTTTATCTTTTCTTAAATTTTCAATCACCGTTTTAAACTTTTTTTCATGGTTTTCATAAAACATGTTAGCCTCTTTGCATTTCGAAAGATCCATGATCAAACCTTGATTATGGATAAATGTCACGTCATACTTGCTTTGCAAATCGTCATATTTGCTTTGCAAGTCCAACAATTTATCACCTAAACTAACACATTTATCACACCTATCAGAACTTGGTTTATCTACACATACCTGACTGGATTCGCTCTCAGATAGTGACTCATTTGCCTCAGAATCAACAACCTCCCTTGTTGATTCATATTCCGATCCACCCTCGCTTGAACTTGAACTTGTACCATCTTCAACTGAGCTACCGTCATGTTCAGAATTGTCATCATTTCCCAAGGATTCACCATTGTTGGCATCTTTGACAATTTTGGCATAAAACGCCGTTTTTGTCTGACCATTGTAGTTTGGATCAAGAAATGATGTTACTCCAGTAGACCGATAACTTTGCTCTGAGGCAACTGGTATTGGTTCACCATACATATTTCTTTCCATTTTTGGTTTGTGAATTTGGTTAGTAACCAATGCCCACTGATTTGCCGTAATAGAACACGATTGTGCTGATGAAGTAGGCGTGGGAGTCTGAGCCCATGAAGGAGATAAACCCTTGCTCGTATACTTGCTCTCCGTATTTGAATCTGGAATCCAACGACTATACATATCTGCTGCCATTTTTGGTTTACTTTGATGAGAAGGATCATTTGAAGATTGAGATCCTAAAAGTGCTTGACCCCAAAGGTGTGTACTCATGATGAACTGAAAAACAGAAACTTAACAACCACTTTGAACCAACTGATATTCACGAAAGATGATAGCCAACTAATAATATGCCACGAAAAATGAATGGCCCACTAGAGTTACCAGCCCAAATCGAATAACAGGCCCACGAATAGCTTCCAAGTAACAAACCCACGAAGAATGATATACTCAATTTTATGAGCCCACTGTATTTCGTGGGTTACTTATTCGTAATCCCAATAATAACACAAGCCCACAAAATATGTATGACCAGACTAAGTATTTTGAGAATGTAAAATGCTTGTGTTTTGAGAAAAAGGCCCAGACGAAAAACTAGGAGCCCAATAAGTCTCAAAGTTTAGTTTTTGTTGACTTTAAATCACAAACAGAAAAGGATATTTTCAAAAGAAATCAAATCTTATCCTGACAGTAGGTAAGTCACACCTTACTCTTGTCACACTGTGTTTACCAACCCATCATGGTGCTTTGTGTCAACTTTTTCAAAGTAATATATTTTAATTACTAACAACAATTCATCCAAACCCACAAAGCAAATATAACTCAAAAATCCAGAAATTTATGAAGAAACTGATGAACACTTGAAGAACACCAAGAACTCCGATGAAATATATGATGATTCCGGCCAACGGAAAAATTTCCGAACAATGATTTTGCACCAAAGTTCAAAGAAAAACCTTTTCTTAACATGTAAAAACAAAAACTAACAAGGTTTTTGTGAGAACTAACAGCAAATCACCAAGATTTTCGAAGTTATAAACTGATTTTTCCCAGAAAGTATGACCTTCAAACACAAGAAAAACACTTGGTTTTAACAAGGAAGAGAGCGAAGGCTCTGATACCACTTGTAGGTCCAACTAGCAGAGGATCTAGTCGCCTAATCCTTGTATACGAACAAACCCGGTTGTGCGGAATCCAACCGGGAAAGCAAACCGAGATTAAGATAGACACGAGACACAGAGATTTAAAGTTTAACACACACACACTTGTATATATGAGTAGAGTTCAGGTTACAAGATTACACCATATAAGATTCACACACACTAAACTCTCTCTCACAGTTCTCGGTTATCTTGTGCTTCTGTTCTCTAGTGCTGCTTATATAGAGGAACAGGGTCGACGAAATATGTACAGCCGACTAAACATCTTTCAGGACGACGAAACATCAGAAGCCGACGAAAGATCAACCGACGAAACACACTTGACGAAAGACACTAGATGACGAAACATGTAGGTGTTTCGCCATGCAGGAATTACAGGTTTTTCCTCGCAGACTGATTACAACTTTCGTCAATTGGATATCAACAACAACCATTAAATGTTCTAAAACTATGACTTCACGTTTGCATGGAATGATTAGATGCAAAAGTCTTCACATGACATCATCATGGTGATGTCATGGTGATGTGGCGTCGAGAAAGGTTCGCGGCTCTTCGTGCTTCGCGTGTCGAACTCTGGGCGCACGACGGAGGAATGTCGTGACATCGGGCTTGAGCCGAACCTAAACGAGTCGAACCGAACCGAGTCGCGTCCACATAATATGTATCAACAACTTACATATTTATTATTTAAACATCACTTATAAAATTATTAACTATTTATAGAAAGAAAGTGGCCAAGATAGTTTTTAATTAACTTATATGGCCTATTGTTAAGATTTGCTTCTATAGTGCAAAATAATTGGGAATTTGAGTTTGTAGTTACATATCTCTTTTTCAATAAATCTTTGTTATTTTGCCAAATAGAGGTTCTCCTTTATGCATTTAGCTTTATTAATCTCCAGTCATTTTACACTCATTTTATTTTAAAGATAGGGTTGCTTCATATTTAAAACTCAAACCAACAAGACTAGAGAGTTGTACAGCAGTACAG
Organism: Helianthus tuberosus; assembly: GCA_030545235.1. Taxonomy (NCBI): domain Eukaryota; kingdom Viridiplantae; phylum Streptophyta; class Magnoliopsida; order Asterales; family Asteraceae; genus Helianthus; species Helianthus tuberosus. Next base: position 36,247,742 of record CM060383.1, read on the forward strand.
TTTGCACGTTACATTTAGAATCAGTTGAGCATGTTTTTTTGCGCTGCACTGTTGTGAAAGCGGTTTCTTTATTGACAGGATGGGATCTTACGGGGCTAGATAGCAGAAGTTGGCAAACAGTAAAAGATTATGTATGTCATCATCTACAAGTCTTTTGTTTTATTTGGAAGGAGAGAAATGCCAGGATTTTAAAAAAGATTAAGAGATCAACCAATGTTATTGTTGAAGAGATTGTCGAGAGATCTTTAGGCTGGATAAAGAACAAATGCAAGCAATCTAATATATGTTGGGATATTTGGGTCAAGTCCTCTTTTTCTGTACAACAGCTTGCTAGGCCCTGTGGTTTAATATAGTTTTTAACGCCCAAATTTCACATTCCAAAATGTAATATTATCATACTATTATTTAACAAAATTCGGGCATGACCCGTTCGTATTATGAACAATTCCCTGTAAGACTAACTTGAAATAACTTAAAATACGACACAGCGGAAAATATGAGCCCAAAATTTCATTCTTTATTAGACATAATACTTACAGGAAAGTTCAAACACAAAATTTCATACACTCATTAAAAAGGATTTACCACGTTCCATTATATTAATGCTTCAAGACCCATATTTGTCAAACTATGTGACCGATCCTTCCCGTACAATCCTTACTCTTGACCCGATATTCAATCCTCTTATCCTTCATAATAATATTATGTCCTCCCAACCTGCATTCACCACATACATAAACATCATTAAGATTTGGTGACGTCCTTCTTAAATTAAATATATGCAATCAAATAACCACTCCATATTCCTTCTTCTCATGCAAGTCTCTTCGAATAAGCTTTCCTGTATAATAATGCATTCCAATTCTTTGAACCTTCACAAGGTCCTTATGGCGTACCTGCATTCTCGTTTCATACTTAAGTTCCCGGTTTAGTAACTTAACACTCAAACATATACAGATATCCCATCCATTCGTAAGCAATAATTCCCACTTCGTACACAGACGCAATCATACATATAAGTTAAACACGTACTTCACTACATGAATATGTACACATAAACAAATGTACAAACTATACAAACATACACGCTACATAAGACATTCCAAAAGGGTTTGCTAAGGCACCCTAAATATAAGCTTCCCAATGAAAAGATCATGTACGTAAGAGGCTACATGCATTCTTTCTTCTATTCATAATTACCTAACAGTTCCGACTAACAGAAGGTAATTATTTTTCCTGACGGAATACATATAGACGTTTACAATGTAACCAGGTGGTTAAGCCTTACAATTCTCAAAAACATAAGAGGGATTAGTCATACGTAACATAAAATGTGTTTAAACGAGTTCGTTATACGGCCTGCCTACTGTTTACGGGCTTCAAACATGATTCTGATGCAGGGGAGGCCGGAAATTACGGCCTAGGCCGTAATTTATGGCACCTGAATCTTTGTTTCGTCCGTTTATGCTAAAACGTGCGTAACTTTCAAACCGTTTAACCGTTTAACCTCCTGTTTCTTCCCACGTGACCGTAAGTTCGTCCTCTATCATATGGACTCAAAATCTAACACCCAAACTAAGGAAATTTTTTAACTTATATGCTTTCGGCTTAATATTCATTTACGAATTATTCGACCCGTTTATGTTTTTATCAAAAAAACTCATATGTTTACACTCCAAACTCACATGACATTAAACTATAACACTTTTACATTATCCGGAGTTCCGTACATGGGGTTTATGAACCCGATTCCCGGTATGCGTTAAACTCATTCATTTCAATCAATTATACCTAAGTGAACTTCATTAGTAAAACTTCCATATTTTGACCCGTTGGTCTACATAGCGAAAACCTTCGCTTCTAAATAACCAAATCTTAATAGGCTTCGATTACCATGCTCAAGTAACTAGCACATAACTTTGCTTAAATAAACTAAGAAGTGATTCGGAAATCACTTACTTAATACTACTTACTTGATATCATCAACAATAACGCATTTCAACATAACTTCTAACAATTATCATACAATTAATCTCTGTTACTACTAAAGAGGGAGTCCGGGAGTTTACTTACCTTACGCATCCATATCCGCTCTCGTTTCCTCACGTCCTCATGACCCGTTAGCCCTTTATGCTTCCATCCATCTTGACATGATCCCTATACTTTCATTGCGTTGCATCCACATTCTTGTTAGCATATAAAATTATACATATGAATGATCATGTCAAATTATATTTCACATTCGGCTTCGTTTTAACTTTACTCGTCAATTTCCAACAACTCAAAGTACAACTAGAGTCGCATATTTTCATTCCACATAATTCTTCATGTCGTCACATATAGCACATATTGATAAAGCATGTACTTAATGAGATCTAATTTCACACATCCACAACTTTATAGTCGTTTACACTACGGACATCGTTTACATTTCATACTCACATAGTAACACATTTAAAATCACAAGATCATATATGCACGCATCTTAAACAATTTCCTTACATACTATTCATCTCATAATTTCACAACTAACAACATCATTCAAAATCACTATCCTTGAATCCGACATCATTCTTACTAGCAACCCACATTGTTGTTCTCTTAAGCATTTCATCGAACACTTGACGGGTTTCGCATTTAAAGCATAATGTACAAATATTCTCATGTTCATCTTCCTAATTCTTGTGCTCACTTGCCATTAACATCTAAATAAAAATCGCATAACTTCAGACCATACTAAATCTAACTAACAAAAACCAATAACATAAATCATAACACATCCGAATTTGCATAAGATTTGACATGGGTAGTATACCCATGTCGCCACCCTACCTATAGCAAATGGGTTTTCCCCCAATCTTCATCATAATCAAAATTAAACATACTTTGGCATCTACACATTCATTATAACTTACATTCATGCTTAAATCTTACACTATAATCACAGATTACACAAAACCCACTTGATCAAACATCATTAAAATACCAAATTCGACTTACATGATGGTAGAAACACTTAAGTGATCGACATTCCTGGATCATGCATTCGATTAGCCCTTCAATCCTCCTTCAATTTGATGGATTTTGGTGATCTAGGGTTTTACCCCCTTTTCCCTTCTCTCCTGGTCGAACATCGACCCACACACACACACTGAGTGTGTATTTTTGGGGTTTTAATTTTTATTTTAATTAAACATAAACTTTCCTCCTTTTTTGACAACCTTGGCCCCTCTAGTTGTTACTTGATCACAAATGTAGCAATTTCCTTCCCTTGATTGTTTTCTTAAACATTTAACCAAGTTTAATAACTTAGTTATTATATTTATTTAATTAAACATGGTACCATTCTAACGAATTTTTAAAATTCGCGTTTTGGGATGTTACAAATCTACCCCTCTTAAAGGAGGTTTCGTCCCCGAAACCTCTTTCTCGTTTCCATTTGATACTAAATATCTTCCCTTCGTAATTTATACATACCCCTTTATGTTTAACTTTAACAGTTGCATCATAATTATAAGTAACCACCCGATCTCAATTCATATATTATTCATTCAATTGATTTTTCCCTAAAAGTCTATACTTTCTATACCATGCTTCCACATAACATCCTCATTTCCTTGACCCGTTAGTAATAGGTTAATATACATACTTATTCAAACTTGTAATAATACTTACATTCATACGATCCGTTCATAACAGATCTAATACCTTCACCTCATCCTTTAAGATTTCATTCTTTACATTTATTACATAACATTTAATTGTTATTTTGTTATCACAACGAAGTTTCTATTTCATGGTCACGCATACGTGCTCAACACCAAGGTCAACATCATTCTACATTTCCTATAGTGGTTTGTACCATACATACCCTTACGTTACCTTCAACTCACATCATTCATTCTACATTACTATTCCTCTCATTTCATGCATTACTTAAGTCGCATAAGCAAGCGCGTCATGCATTTTCTTTAGACGGGAGCTTAACTAATACCCGGAATTTTTGCTCAAAACTTTTAAGATTTAGTTCTTAATGGCATAGTTTTCTTCTAACGTCAACTATTAAAGTCAAACATTCCATACCATACCATACCTATTCCATCATTCATCTCGTAAGTCATTTTCAATTTACTAATTCATATCTATCTGGCATGAGTTAAAACATTTTACTTACCTCGATTTCATTTCATACTTCAGCGATCCGTAAACCAGATTGATCCGCTCCTTCACAAGTACTAACCGTACCAGGCCAGCTTTCATTCATCCTTGTAATGGGCTTCCACTCGTTCACATTCTTTCACCAATTCGATTGGTTTCATCACATTCAGAATTCCACCATTAACATCTACAAAATCGGCGACTAGCACCTTTCATTCAAACGTTCATTATACTAGATGATTACCCACATATTACCTTTTTCTTCTTCCTACATACATGCTATAACACATCCCACATTTCATCCCTTACACGCAATTCTTTTATTCCAGTTTCTTATTTCGTCAACATTTACAGTTTGACTTTTCGAGGTCAAACTGACATTTCTTATTTATCCTATATGTATTAAAGTACACGTTCTTACTTCTTTTCATTCATGCTTACTTGTCAAGACATTCATTACATCAATTCAGTATTCTTGCCATAACTTACCCTTCCCAATGATACTTAAATTATTGTCCGGGTCGTAGCCCGTCATTTATTACGACTCCTAAGAGTCGATTACTAACACATCTAAAACATAACATGTTCAAAACTTCTTTCTTTCGTCAAAATTTAGGTTTACGTGCCAAACATTATGCTCACCTACAATTATAAAACTTAACAAATCAAAACGTTAAATAGCGGTTTAAATGGCGATTACCATTTGACCCGCATGACTCATTCGTCTCTTTAACCATTCTTGCATACAAACATATATATATATATATATATAAGTTTAAGACATAACTTGGATAATATTTGCTTTTTAAAGAATATTTAATTACTTAGTCCGTAATTACCTACACATCCGAATCTTTTCATTCTTATCGTTTATTATGTTTCAAACCCGTCACGCGGTTTTTAACATATCATTCATACTTTCATTCCTTCTTTGTTTCAAATCCGTCTCGCGGATTCTAACATATCATTCATACTTTCCTTCCTTTCATGTTTCGAATCCGTCTCGCAGATTCTAACATATCATTCATACTTTCATTCCTTTCATGTTTCGAATCCGTCTCGCGGATTCTAACATATCATTCATGCTTTCATTCCTTTCATGTTTCGAATCCGTCTCGCGGATTCTAACATATCATTCATACTTTCATTCCGGAAAGTCTTACATTTCTTTTCACCCTCACGTCCACCTACTACCTAATTCAAACGGACATACCTGTAACAATCATTACGGTCTCATGAACGTCATATGTTTCTTGTGTACTGGCCAGGTACACAATCCACATACTAGTTTCGTGTCTTCGTGTAATCGTCACCTTATGTCCGAAGAATTAGGTTGTGGCATGTGTAACATTTTCATAACTTCGTTTCCATTCTATTATTATATTTCATTAAAATTTTCCTTCACTCGATAAATTTTAGCATTACACGCACCCATATGCTAAATTTACGTACCTGGGTCAATATGTCTTATTACATGCCTTGGTGCTGGTCCTAGACCACATCCACAGATCATCCTTTCCAAGCAATTGTGCTTACCCTTCACATAACATACTATTAGTTTCCTTCAAATACATAATTTAATACATACTTACATTCGCTTTTAACTTTAGGCCTTCATCGAGTCTTGGATTGTACGGGTTCCTTGTCACAAGAGCACACAAGTTTGAGTTCAAGTATTTACCTCCTTCTACTTGATTTCTCTCAAACCAGGGCTCTGATACCAACTTTTAACGCCCAAATTTCACATTCCAAAATGTAATATTATCATACTATTATTTAACAAAATTCGGGCATGACCCGTTCGTATTATGAACAATTCCCTGTAAGACTAACTTGAAATAACTTAAAATACGACACAGCGGAAAATATGAGCCCAAAATTTCATTATTTATTAGACATAATACTTACAGGAAAGTTCAAATACAAAATTTCATACACTCATTAAAAAGGATTTACCACGTTCCATTATATTAATGCTTCAAGACCCATATTTGTCAAACTATGTGACCGATCCTTCCCGTACAATCCTTACTCTTGACCCGATATTCAATCCACTTATCCTTCATGATAATATTATGTCCTCCCAACCTGCATTCACCACATACATAAACATCATTAAGATTTGGTGACGTCCTTCTTAAATATATGCAATCAAATAACCACTCCATATTCCTTATTCTCATGCCAGTCTCTTCGAATAAGCTTTCCTGTATAATAATGCATTCCAATTCTTTGAACCTTCACAAGGTCCTTATGGCGTACCTGCATTCTCGTTTCATACTTAAGTTCCCGGTTTAGTAACTTAACACTCAAACATATACACATATCCCATCCATTCGTAAGCAATAATTCCCACTTCGTACACAGACGCAATCATACATATAAGTTAAACACGTACTTCACTACATGAATATGTACACATAAACAAATGTACAAACTATACAAACATACACGCTACATAAGACATTCCAAAAGGGTTTGCTAAGGCACCCTAAATATAAGCTTCCCAATGAAAAGATCATGTACGTAAGAGGCTACATGCATTCTTTCTTCTATTCATAATTACCTAACAGTTCCGACTAACAGAAGGTAATTATTTTTCCTGACGGAATACATATAGACGTTTACAATTGTAACCAGGTGGTTAAGCCTTACAATTCTCAAAAACATAAGAGGGATTAGTCATACGTAACTTAAAATGTGTTTAAACGAGTTCGTTATACGGCATGCCTACTGTTTACGGGCTTCAAACATAATTCTGATGCAGGGGCAGCCGGAAATTACGGCCTAAACCGTAATTTATGGCACCTAAATCTTTGTTTCGTCCGTTTACGCTAAAACGTGCGTAACTTTCAAACCGTTTAACCTCCCGTTTCTTCCCACATGACCATAAATTCGTCCTCTATCATATGGACTCAAAATCTAACACCCAAACTAAGGAAATTCTTAACTTATATGCTTTCGGCTTAATATTCATTTACAAATTATTCGACCCGTTTATGTTTTTATAAAAAAAACTCATATGTTTACACTCCAAACTCACAAGACATTAAACTATAACACTTTTACATTATCCGGAGTTCCGTACATGGGGTTTATGAACCCGATTCCCGGTATGCGTTAAACTAATTCATTTCAATCAATTATACCTAAGTGAACTTCATTAGTAAGACTTCCATATTTTGACCCGTTGGTCTACATAGCGAAAACCTTCGCTTCTAAATAACCAAATCTTAATAGGCTTCGATTACCATGCTCAAGTAACTAGCACATAACTTTGCTTAAATAAACTAAGAAGTGATTCGGAAATCACTTACTTAATACTACTTACTTGATATCATCAACAATAACGCATTTCAACATAACTTCTAACAATTATCATACAATTAATCTCTGTTACTACTAAAGAGGGAGTCCGGGAGTTTACTTACCTTACGCATCCATATCCGCTCTTGTTTCCTCACGTCCTCATTACCCGTTAGCCCTTTATGCTTCCATCCATCTTGACATGATCCCTATACTTTCATTGCGTAGCATCCACATTCTTGTTAGCATATAAAATTATACATATGAATGATCATGTCAAATTATATTTCACATTCGGCTTTGTTTTAACTTTACTCGTCAATTTCCAACAACTCAAAGTACAACTAGAGTCGCATATTTTCATTCCACATAATTCTTCATGTCGTCACATATAGCACATATTGATAAAGCATGTACTTAATGAGATCTAATTTCACACATCCACAACTTTATAGTCGTTTACACTACAGACATCGTTTACATTTCATACTCACATAGTAACACATTTAAAATCACAAGATCATATATGCACGCATCTTAAACAATTTCCTTACATACTATTCATCTCATAATTTGACAACTAACAACATAATTCAATCACTATCCTTGAATCCGACATCATTCTTACTAGCAACCCACATTCTTGTTCTCTTAAGCATTTCATCGAACACTTGGCGGGTTTCGTATTTAAAGCATAATGTACAAATATTCTCATGTTCATCTTCCTAATTCTCGTGCTCACTTGCCATTAACATCTAAATAAAAATCGCATAACTTCACACCATACTAAATCTAACTAACAAAAACCAATAACATAAATCATAACACATCCGAATTTGCATAAGATTTGACATGGGTAGTATACCCATGTCGCCACCCTACCTATAGCAAATGGGTTTTCCCCCAATCTTCATCATAATCAAAATTAAACATACTTTGGCATCTACACATTCATTATAACTAACATTCATGCTTAAATCTTACACTATAATCACAGATTACACAAAACCCACTTGATCAAACATCATTAAAATACCAAATTCGACTTACATGATGGTAGAAACACTTAAGTGATCGACATTCCTGGTTCATGCATTCGATTAGCCCTTCAATCCTCCTTCAATTTGATGGATTTTGGTGATCTAGGGTTTTACCCCCTTTTCCCTTCTCTCCTGGTCGAACCTCGACCCACACACACACTGAGTGTGTATTTTTGGGGTTTTAATTTTTATTTTAATTAAACATAAACTTTCCTCCTTTTTTGACAACCTTTGCCCTTCTAGTTGTTACTTGATCACAAATGTAGCAATTTCCTTCCCTTGATTGTTTTCTTAAACATTTAACCAAGTTTAATAACTTAGTTATTATATTTATTTAATTAAACATGGTACCATTCTAACGAATTTTTAAAATTCGCGTTTTGGGATGTTACATAGTTCTTTTGCTTGCTGGAAAAAAAACAAGAGTAGAGAGGTAGATGTTTTTATTACTTTTATCTTTGACTTAAAAGGATCAACACTAAAAGGTTTTTGAATCTCATGAATGTTAGAATCGCCATCATCATCATCATACTCAGTAAATCCCACCAATAGCAAAGCTAAGGTAGGGTCTGAGGAGGGTAGATGTAGACAACCTTACCTCTACCCCGTAAAAACAGAGAGGTTACTTCCAGTGAGACCCCCGGCTCAATTGTAGTTTTGTATCAAGCATTGGACCTAAGACACATAACACTCAAACAATCGGAACAAAGATTGATTGGTGCATGTACCCCCGTGTCTTTCCGCTTATCAACGTCACCACATGATGCATGATTAACCATCCGCCGCTTTAAACGTTATTTTCACGAAATTAGTAAAATAACGTTAAATTAGTACCATTTCACTTTTGCCCCCCGAGCGCCCACACATATATACATTATATGTGCACACCGCAAGCGGGGCATTTTGTCACACCCCCAAAATCCACCTGCGGAGTACTACCGCTTGGAGGCGTGACTGACCAGGATCCAGCCACCAATCATATTGAACAAGCATATAAGTAGTTATAGAATCCAACCAACACAATTGGTGTTCAAACAAAACATAGTTAAGTTGCAAGCGGAAGCATAAGTCTTAAATCAAAACATAAGTTTAATTGTTTCAAAGTTTAACATGGCACACAGTCGTCCATGTCCCACAACGATCCTCCTCCATGCAAGCTCCAGCTAAGAACCTAAGGACCTGCAAAGCATGTAGTAACGAGTCAACAACAAGTTGAGTGAGTTCACGGTTGGGTGTTTGTTTTAAGTTGTTTCGAAAATAGTTTCCTTTATCTGGCAATCCTGCCGTGGGGGTTACCCCATAGTTAAAAACGTGTCATGTTTATTCCCGGTTACTCTGGCAATCCAGCCGTGGGGGCTACCCCGTGTTAGTTATCTGGCATTTCGGCCGTGGGGGCTACCCCATGTATATACTAGACTCGTTACCATATCGACTGCTGACTGTAGTCATGTTTAAGTGCCCTGAAACTGTCAATGTCTATCATCATTGACGTGCCCCAGATCCATTAGTTCACGCCCGTCCTCTGCGGCACGGTGTGAGGTTTGTCAGACCTAAATAGCGCTATCTAACTAATGACCCGCTCGCCATTGGCCCGGCGATTAAGTCGATATAAAAAGGAGGGACTTCGTGATAGAGTTTTGGTCTAGTACGAGTTATCTGTCCGTGAGGACGAGGAATTACATTCCTGAACCATTGCTGTCCTACCCAAGGAGGACGAGGAACCCATGTTCCTTAACCCCAATTCCCGACCCCTGGGAATCCCATGCTTTGTAGAGGGTGTGAACTCACCTTGGTTTGCTCGGTAGATACACAGAAAAGTCAATCAAGCAATATTGGGATCAACCACGTCCTAACATAGTAGTATCATACAAGTCAGGTTTGTATTCAAGTTGTGCACGTATGTTCTACACGTATTGTACTCACGTAATGATCATGGCATACATGTATGAACATGGCAGTTTGAAACAATGCCTACTGATTACACAGTAGCATATAAATAAACAAAGCCCAAGGTCCGGCCCATCAACTAAGCCCGTAATCATGCAAGTCCAAATTCAGCGTGCACAAGTGTGTGGTCTCGAGTCGAGACTGTACGGTCTCTACTCGAGACTGTGCGGTCTCGAGTTGTGCTCATGTGTTCTCGAGTCGCAAACGTGAAGGTCTCGGGTCATGCATGTTCTGGTCTCGAGTCGCAACTGGACTCGTAATCGTGGTTTCGAGTTATGATGTGTGTGTCGATGAGGCATGGTCTCGAGTCGAGACTAGAGGTTCTCGACTCGCAACCTTGTGTCGAAACCGTGATCTCGAGTTGGCATATGGTGGTCTCGAGTCGAGACTGAAGTTCTCGGCTAGAGACATATGCTGAATTCCACATTGTACTAGACCAATGGGATTTCACTGTTGTGATTTTATGTACTATCCAATGAGGTTCTACAAACATGTCTAATTGTCTAACACTTAACCAAAATAGATCAAACATGGCAATTTTCAAATATCATAACACATTCATATCACATTCATCATGTTCTTCAAATATTCATCATGTTCATCATAATATCCAATAGTTCATCATGATCATAGCTTGAAACAACAATCAAACATTCAAACAACTAATCCGATTTCCACAATTATGCAGCCATTTACAAGCATTTGATTTGTAACATAAGAGTGTGCAATCCGATTTCATGAACATTAATAACTAATGGTTTAGACTACATTTCAACACAAGATATTATTAACCCATCATACAATATGTCCGAAATCAAGTCATGTTATCTTATTAATCATCATTATGCATAAAACTCAACAAATAAACATATTATCACATAGTCTTCATTATACATCATCATCAAACCGAAACAAACGCATAACATGCATCATTAACCTATAACATCACACATCAACACCTTTAATCATGAAAATACATGTGTTTGCCAAGGAGTTACTAACCGGTTCGAGTATAGGTTCAAAGGTGTGAGTGAAGCCTCCAAGTGGGTGTGTACGAGTTGATCCGAGAGCTCCTTAGTGGTCACCGGTTTGATCCGAGAGTGAGGGAGGAGGGTGTTGTGGCTTAGGGTTTTAGTGAAGAGGATGGAGTGTGTGTATGGGTGAGTGTGTTGTCCAAAGAAATGGCACCTATGGCTATCCACTTAGTTTATATATCCGATCTAAGTAGTGCACCCTAATGGGTTCTCGAATAGGCTAAAGGGGTGTGTGGCCCAACCGGCCCACATGTTGCATCGTTCACTCGAGACCACATGGTCTCGAGTCGGGTTCATGGTTTTCGGCTCATTTATGCATATATACACACTATACATACAAGCACAACACATAATAATCACATAGTCACATAAAGGTTCACTTGTCATTAATCACATAAGTTAACTAGTCACACGTTTAAGCATACAACGAAAGGTTCTAAATTTCGAGTTGTCACATCATCCCCAAGTTGAAAGAAATTTCGTCCCGAAATTTGGTATGCACTCACTGAGGAAGCTAGTTAAGTTGTATGGTTTTCCCGGTTTTCCTGGGGTGTCACATCCACCCCCCGTTGATCTGGAATTTCGTCCCGAAATTCCGTAGCTTCGGCCTCAGTAGTGGGTGTACTGTTTGCGAACAGTTGGGGATACTTTTGTTTCATCTGATCTTCGCGCTCCCAGGTGAACTCTGGGCCACGACGTGAGTTCCAACGAACTCGAACGAGAGGTATTCTAGTGCTCTTGAGGACCTTAACATCCCGGTCCGTAATTTCGACTGGTTCCTCGACGAATCGTAACTGCTCGTCGATAGTGAGTTCCTTCAGAGGAACTGCGTGGGTCTCATCTGACAGACACTTCTTCAGATTCGACACGTGAAAAACGTTGTGAACTGCACCAAGTTCTGCTGGTAAGTTCAGTCTGTAGGCCACCCTGCCTATTTTCTCAATGACTTCGAAAGGTCCAACGTATCGTGGGTTAAGTTTGCCGCGTTTACCAAAACAAACCACACCCTTCCAGGGTGAAACTTTGAGTAGTACCCGCTCCCCAACCTGGAGCTCAAGCGGTTTCCTGCCCATGTCGGCGTAAACTTTCTGACGGTCGTGAGCTGCCGCCATGCGTTTTCGTATTTGAGCAATCTGTTCGGTCGTGTCTACCACATGTTCTGGACCAGTGATCTGACTATCTCCCACCTCTGCCCAGCAAAGAGGTGACCGGCATTTACGTCCGTACAATGCCTCAAATGGAGCTGCTTTAATGCTGGTGTGGTAGCTGTTATTGTACGAGAATTCCACAAGTGGCAGATGCTTCTCCCAGCGGTTGCCAAAATCGATTACACATGCACGAAGCATGTCTTCTAAGGTTTGAATAGTGCGCTCGGACTGCCCGTCCGTCTGAGGGTGATACGCTGTGCTCATGTCTAAACGTGAGCCAAAGGATTTGTGCATTGCTTGCCACAGCTCTGAAGTAAAACGTGCATCTCGATCCGAGATAATAGAGGTTGGCACCCCGTGCCTCGAAACAACTTCCTTGAGGTAAATTTCTGCGAGAGTGGAGAACTTATCCGTCTCCTTGATAGCCAAGAAGTGTGCGGACTTTGTGAGTCGATCCACGATCACCCAAATAGTATCGTTTCCGCGCTGGGATCTAGGTAGGCCAGTAACAAAATCCATGGAAATTTGCTCCCATTTCCATTGAGGTATCTCTGGTTGTTGGAGTAGGCCTGAGGGTTTCTGGTATTCAGACTTGACTCTCGCACAAGTCAAACACTTGCTGACGTAGGTTGCTATGTGGGCCTTCATGCTAGGCCACCAATACGTGGTTTTGATATCGTGGTACATTTTATCCGAACCAGGGTGTACCGAGTAGCGAGACTTGTGTGCTTCGTCCATCACAAGCTCTCGTAGGTTGCCATAGAGTGGGACCCAAACGCGTCCCGTTACGTAGTAAGCACCATCTTCCTTCTGTTCTAATCGTTGCCTTGACCCGCGTAGGGCTTCAGCCCTGACGTTTTCTGGTTTCAATGCTTCTAGCTGGGCGGCTCGTATTTGGGAAGGAAGACTAGAATGGATCGTGAGTTGTAAAGCTCGCACGCGCTTAGGCGCAGTGTCCTTTCGACTGAGGGCGTCGGCCACAACATTGGCCTTGCCCGGGTGATACCTGATTGAGCACCCGTAGTCATTGAGTAGCTCGACCCATCGTCGTTGTCGCATATTCAGTTCCTTCTGCTTGAAGATATGCTCGAGACTCCTGTGGTCGGTGTAGATGGCGCACTTGGTACCGTACAGGTAATGCCGCCATAACTTAAGTGCAAAGACGACAGCTCCCAGCTCTAAGTCGTGCGTAGTGTAGTTCTTTTCATGTACCTTAAGTTGGCGTGAGGCGTAGGCTATAACTTTATCTCGTTGCATCAACACGCAACCCAGGCCTTGAATTGATGCATCACAGTAAACCACGAAGTCGTCGGTGCCCTCTGGCAAGGAAAGGATAGGTGCACTACAGAGTCTATCCTTTAAGTGTTGAAATGCTAACTCCTGTGCACTTCCCCAGCGATAAACAACGCCTTTCTGTGTTAGCGAGGTGAGAGGCTGTGCAATCTTAGAAAAATCCTTAATGAATCGCCTGTAGTAACCTGCCAAACCCAAGAATTGGCGAATTTCCTTTGGTGTACGAGGTGCAGGCCAGTTCTTAATCGAGTCTATCTTGGATGGATCAACGTGAATCCCATCCTTGTTTACCACGTGGCCTAGGAAATGGACTTCTCGAAGCCAGAAGTCGCATTTCGAGAACTTTGCATAAAGCTGTTCTGTTCGAAGGAGTTCCAGAATGAGTCGTAGATGCTGCTCGTGTTCCTCCTGACTCTTAGAATAGATCAGGATGTCGTCGATGAAGACTTTAACGAACTTGTCCAGGTAGGGTTTGCACACTCGATTCATCAAATCCATGAAAACCGCAGGTGCGTTTGTCATTCCAAAAGGCATGACCAAAAACTCATAGTGTCCGTAACGCGTTCTAAAAGCTGTTTTGGAGACGTCCTCTTCCCGGACTCTCAGCTGGTGGTAACCCGATCTTAAATCGATCTTTGAATAGTAGCTTGACCCCTGCAGCTGGTCGAACAAGTCGTCAATCCGCGGTAGAGGATAACGATTCTTCACCGTCACCTTGTTGAGTTCCCGGTAGTCGATGCACATTCTGAAGGTACCGTCCTTCTTCTTTACAAATAATACTGGAGCTCCCCAGGGCGATGAGCTTGGACGAATAAAACCCTTATCCAGGAGCTCTTGTAGTTGCGTAGAGAGTTCCTTCAACTCTGATGGGGCTAAACGATAAGGTGCACGAGCTATGGGCGCAGCTCCAGGAGCTAGTTCAATCTGAAACTCGACTTGGCGATGGGGCGGAAGACCAGGTAACTCCTCAGGAAATACCTCTGGATAATCGCGTACAACTGGAAAATCTTCTATCTTCTTCTCTTTTTCTGAGGTGTCAGTAACGAGAGCCAAAATGGCAGTGTGGCCCTTTCGCAAGCACTTTTGGGCCTTGAGGAGAGAAATGACGTTCTCAACAGCACTCCTCTTGTCGCCATGAATCATGAGAGGTTCACCACCGGGACCTGGAATACGGACAATCTTCTCGTTGCAAAGAATCTCTGCTCGGTGTTGGGATAACCAATCCATCCCAATGACAACGTCGAAACTACCCAAGACGATAGGGATAAGGTCGATAGAGAAGGTCTGGTCAGCGAGAATAAGTTTACAACCCTTGACTACGTGTGTGGCTTCTAAACTCTTACCATTTGCTAGCTCTACGGTGTGCTTGTTGTTCAAAGGTGTTGGTATACGCTTAAGCATTCGACTAACTTCTAGTGACATGTAGCTAGTATCGGCACCCGAATCAAATAATACTGAAACATAAAAGTCGTCGAGAAGGAACTCACCCGCCACAACATTGGGGTCATTCCTTGCTTCACCTTGGCCGATCACAAACACCCGCCCCCTGGCGCCATTGTTGTTGTTGTTCCCATTGTTACCATTCCCCTGATTGTTGTTATTGTTGTTGTTGTTGTTCTGGTTCCTGTTCAGTTGGGGACAGTCTCTCTTGAAGTGGCCCTCAGCTCCACACTGAAAGCACCCTTTGTTATCACCTTGCTGTTGCTGCTGGCGTTGATTCTGTTGAGCTTGCTGACGATTCTGATTGGCGGGGTATAAGCTCCTGCAATCCTTTGCAGCGTGACCAGGCTTGTTGCACCGATGACAGTTGCCCCTGGTGCATGGCCCGCTGTGGTGCAGGCTGCAGCGATTGCATTTGGGGTGATTTCCTTTGTACCCACCATGGCTTTGACCACCAGACGATTGCTGATTAGGGCTCTTGTAGTCATCAGTCTTTCTCTGCTGAGACTGGGACTGAACAGAAGTCGAACCCTTACTTGAAGTTCCATCCCATTTCCGTTTGTTGTCACTAGAGGTACCAGAAGTAGTTGCAGCACCTATGCGTTTTGGTAATTTGTTCTGCTCCACCGCCTGATCCGTGAGACGGTGAGCCAACTGAACGGCTTGCTGGTAGGTGGCGAGGTTCGCTGAAGTCACATGACTTTGGATTTCCGGCACTAAGCCCTGAAGAAATAGTTCGATGCGTTTGATGGGAGGATCCACCATAGTGGGGCACAGAATTGCCAGTTCGTTCGACCTTTTCACATAAGCTTCAATTTCGGACCCCGTCATCTTGAGGTTAAAGAACTCCACTTCCAGTTTGTGAATCTCATCACGACTGCAGTATTCTTCCTTGATCATTTCCTTAAAATTCTCCCATGGGGTGGCGTTGGCAGCAACCAACCCCAGCATTTGAACCTGAGCGTTCCACCATGTGAGGGCTAAATCCTCGAGAGTACCGGTAGCATACTTCACCCTGCGCGCCTCAGGGCATTCACACATTTCGAAGACAGATTCTAGTTTCTCAAACCAGTGTAGGAGACCTACTGCTCCTTCAGTGCCGCTAAAAGTAGTTGGTCGGCAGTCCATGAAAGTCTTAAAAGTGCACACGGGTGGATGAGCATGTTGACCTATTGTAGGTGAAGGAAAAGACAGAGTTTAACACAAAGGTTGGTTCACGAGAGTAGGATTCTAAAGATCCTAGAATGAGTTCGGACTGCAGGATATACCTCCTGCGTGTGCAGCTGCGAGTGCTGCGGCAACTCGTTCGTTGATCAGAGCCGTCAACTGGGCTTGTGTCAGGTTAACGCGTCCAGACATGATCTTCATATCAAGAAGAACGTGAGTGAGAGAGGTTCGTGAAAGCACAATGATAGGATAGAGCAGGCACGCACGTGTTCGAGCAACAGTAGTTATACTAACCAAGCATACCATGAGTAATGTACTATGTAACTAACAAGCAGGCAATATATACACAGATTATATCACCTAGAATGTTGAGCCTTGAATGTGGAGTGAAGCGTCGTTGTGGACCATTGAGCACTGTACAGGTTATAGTCTGATTTTAATAAAACTTTTCCCTTATTAAAACCAAGTTCACTATAACCAATGGCTCTGATACCAATCTGTCACACCCCCAAAATCCACCTGCGGAGTACTACCGCTTGGAGGCGTGACTGACCAGGATCCAGCCACCAATCATATTGAACAAGCATATAAGTAGTTATAGAATCCAACCAACACAATTGGTGTTCAAACAAAACATAGTTAAGTTGCAAGCGGAAGCATAAGTCTTAAATCAAAACATAAGTTTAATTGTTTCAAAGTTTAACATGGCACACAGTCGTCCATGTCCCACAACGATCCTCCTCCATGCAAGCTCCAGCTAAGAACCTAAGGACCTGCAAAGCATGTAGTAACGAGTCAACAACAAGTTGAGTGAGTTCACGGTTGGGTGTTTGTTTTAAGTTGTTTCGAAAACAGTTTCCTTTATCTGGCAATCCTGCCGTGGGGGTTACCCCATAGTTAAAAACGTGTCATGTTTATTCCCGGTTACTCTGGCAATCCAGCCGTGGGGGCTACCCCGTGTTAGTTATCTGGCATTTCGGCCGTGGGGGCTACCCCATGTATATACTAGACTCGTTACCATATCGACTGCTGACTGTAGTCATGTTTAAGTGCCCTGAAACTATCAATGTCTATCATCATTGACGTGCCCCAGATCCATTAGTTCACGCCCGTCCTCTGCGGCACGGTGTGAGGTTTGTCAGACCTAAATAGCGCTATCTAACTAATGACCCGCTCGCCATTGGCCCGGCGATTAAGTCGATATAAAAAGGAGGGACTTCGTGATAGAGTTTTGGTCTAGTACGAGTTATCTGTCCGTGAGGACGAGGAATTACATTCCTGAACCATTGCTGTCCTACCCAAGGAGGACGAGGAACCCATGTTCCTTAACCCCAATTCCCGACCCCTGGGAATCCCATGCTTTGTAGAGGGTGTGAACTCACCTTGGTTTGCTCGGTAGATACACAGAAAAGTCAATCAAGCAATATTGGGATCAACCACGTCCTAACATAGTAGTATCATACAAGTCAGGTTTGTATTCAAGTTGTGCACGTATGTTCTACACGTATTGTACTCACGTAATGATCATGGCATACATGTATGAACATGGCAGTTTGAAACAATGCCTACTGATTACACAGTAGCATATAAATAAACAAAGCCCAAGGTCCGGCCCATCAACTAAGCCCGTAATCATGCAAGTCCAAATTCAGCGTGCACAAGTGTGTGGTCTCGAGTCGAGACTGTACGGTCTCTACTCGAGACTGTGCGGTCTCGAGTTGTGCTCATGTGTTCTCGAGTCGCAAACGTGAAGGTCTCGGGTCATGCATGTTCTGGTCTCGAGTCGCAACTGGACTCGTAATCGTGGTTTCGAGTTATGATGTGTGTGTCGATGAGGCATGGTCTCGAGTCGAGACTAGAGGTTCTCGACTCGCAACCTTGTGTCGAAACCGTGATCTCGAGTTGGCATATGGTGGTCTCGAGTCGAGACTGAAGTTCTCGGCTAGAGACATATGCTGAATTCCACATTGTACTAGACCAATGGGATTTCACTGTTGTGATTTTATGTACTATCCAATGAGGTTCTACAAACATGTCTAATTGTCTAACACTTAACCAAAATAGATCAAACATGGCAATTTTCAAATATCATAACACATTCATATCACATTCATCATGTTCTTCAAATATTCATCATGTTCATCATAATATCCAATAGTTCATCATGATCATAGCTTGAAACAACAATCAAACATTCAAACAACTAATCCGATTTCCACAATTATGCAGCCATTTACAAGCATTTGATTTGTAACATAAGAGTGTGCAATCCGATTTCATGAACATTAATAACTAATGGTTTAGACTACATTTCAACACAAGATATTATTAACCCATCATACAATATGTCCGAAATCAAGTCATGTTATCTTATTAATCATCATTATGCATAAAACTCAACAAATAAACATATTATCACATAGTCTTCATTATACATCATCATCAAACCGAAACAAACGCATAACATGCATCATTAACCTATAACATCACACATCAACACCTTTAATCATGAAAATACATGTGTTTGCCAAGGAGTTACTAACCGGTTCGAGTATAGGTTCAAAGGTGTGAGTGAAGCCTCCAAGTGGGTGTGTACGAGTTGATCCGAGAGCTCCTTAGTGGTCACCGGTTTGATCCGAGAGTGAGGGAGGAGGGTGTTGTGGCTTAGGGTTTTAGTGAAGAGGATGGAGTGTGTGTATGGGTGAGTGTGTTGTCCAAAGAAATGGCACCTATGGCTATCCACTTAGTTTATATATCCGATCTAAGTAGTGCACCCTAATGGGTTCTCGAATAGGCTAAAGGGGTGTGTGGCCCAACCGGCCCACATGTTGCATCGTTCACTCGAGACCACATGGTCTCGAGTCGGGTTCATGGTTTTCGGCTCATTTATGCATATATACACACTATACATACAAGCACAACACATAATAATCACATAGTCACATAAAGGTTCACTTGTCATTAATCACATAAGTTAACTAGTCACACGTTTAAGCATACAACGAAAGGTTCTAAATTTCGAGTTGTCACACATTTCATGAATGTTAGAAGGTTTTGACTAATTATCAAGTGAAAAATCATCAAAGGTATGTCTGAAAATTATCTGCTTGATAATTAAGCTACCAATCTTAGTGTAGGCTTAAAACCACTGATATGATGTCTTAGATATTTTATTTGAAAATGGTTTGATATCTAATCATTAATAAACAAATGATACATACGATAAGAACTATGGTTAGAGTTGAATTACATCCTTATTGATCCGAAATATATTCATTGTTGATTCATATTTTGTTCCAAGTGTTATGGGGTGTGTTCATGAACTAATTCGTTAGAAGTTATCAAGATAAAATGTTAGGAAAATCGCTTGGACTTAATTAGAAGATTCATTAATTCTAACAACCAAATTCACAACCAATAAACATGATTCAAAATGAAATTATCATATAATCACACTACTAATGAGAATTGAACAAGAAGAATGAACTTAAAAGCTCTAATCAGAAACCTAATCAGCAAGAAGAGCGAAAAGATGACGAATAAATAGTCAAAATGCCTTCTCATAAACCCTAATTGACAAATGCAAACCCAATCTGACTGAGAACGAAGAAAATGAATTACCTGTCCAGCATATCGAACATCCGGACTCTCATCCTATTCCTCCTTTTAGTTAAGCCCAATTTGACTTACAGTGGGGAGTTGGGTTATAGTTGGTTAGGGCATTAACCCATCCTGACCCATCCCCCTGTTTTTTTATGGCCCATCTTGACCCGTTAGATTAGATGAACATTTTTTTAGTTTACCCATCTAGACCTCCTTCAAAATAATACCTAACCCAAAATTACCCAAAAGCTTATATTTAAAGTCCAAAATGAACCAAACCTAAGGGTTTGGGTAAAGATTGCCAGGCCTAAAATATATGCATCTTATTTTTACCTATTACTTTCACTTTAGAAAGAAGAGAATTTTCACTTAGTGTTTGTTTCATAATGACAATCAACGAGAGTCGTGGTCAATCATTATCAAGGTTGATTTGTTCTTAAGGTAACCGGTTTTCACCCATGGTTAAATGTATATGACATTTTTCAAGAGTTAAAAATATGGACAGGTTAAAACTTTTAATCTTACATGGTGATTGAAAAAATTACAAGCAAAACCTCGAAAACATATTATTTTGTCAAATCTGCCAAGTTCGTGGGTATTAGCACTAGTTTTAATATATATCTTTTAAAATCAAATTAATAGATACTTGCATATTTATTATTTAAACACTAGTTTATATGTGAACTAGCTTATAAGCCCGTGTATTGCACGGGTTAAATATAAAAAAATAGATTGACTAATATTTAGATTTATAGGTGTTATAAACCCGTGTATTACACGTGTTAACTATATATAAAAAAGTAAATCATAAACTTCTATATAATCCTTATAACACTGTTAAAGAATGTACAATATTACTATCTTATATATTTATAATTCAATCATGAATTTTATCACATGGGTGAGGAAATATAACATTCTTATAAAATTGTGTACCATCGCTAATAAATGTAAACTTTAAATCTAATGATATTATAATCATATCACATGTTTGAATATGTGTATTGTTGATGAGTATATCAATTGTTACATAAATTATAATATTATTTAATTTTTTTGTGTGATACATTCAATCATTTTTTTGTTTATAAGATTTGTGTGGAGGTGTTATATTATAGATAAAAATTATATTATTATTTGTATTATTAGATAACTTCTTTGTTATAATAATTATTTTATAATATGTATAGTAATTAACTAATTATTCTATAATATTAGTAAGTTTGACCAATTCTTTAAGAATAAAATTAATTGATATATATATATATATATATATATATAATATTAAAATTAAAATAAAATTGAGAGAATTTATAATAATAATAAGGATAATATATTTATCAATAAAATAAACGTAAGATTTATAATATAATACTATTTTTAATACAATTGAGAATTTTTAAATAATAATAATTATATATACATAAAATTCAAAATGGGAGAAAAATATTAAGGTTGAATAAGAGATTGCCATGTAGCATTAATTGAAGTCATTTACTAATATTTAAATTTATACCGGAGTGAAATCATATGCAGATATAAAAATAAAACTTTATATGCAAATATAAAAAAAACACTACTTTACATGTGAATTTTTACAGACAATAAATCATATTTGAAAAAAAAAATGTTTTCTTTTTACGATAGGACCGCTACATATTCAACTTAAAAATATATTTTTTTTAAATTTTATCTATACTATATTATAATGCATGAGGGATGGACATTTTAAGATTCCAAAAAATAAGAAATTTTCTCTCTTAATTTATAAATACAACCCTAAAATAGGGTAAATTAGTCTTTTAAATAATAATTATATTTTAATACATCATCTTATTACACTTAAATACCTAGTTTTACTATAATTCTAGGTACATAGTTACACTTTCTCCCTCAACAACAAACTTATAATTATTTTACGTATTCTTGTCATATCTTATAAATTAGGGGAATTGGCCTGTAATAATCCCAACTAGAGATCATTGGTCATTGTCTCATTGACAGTCCCACTTTTGAATATTCACTAGTCCCACCTTTCATCTATTTTTCCTACACCAGTCCCCCGTTAAAAAACACTTAACGGAGTTAAGCTTTTTTTCCAAATTACAAACAGATTTTTAGGGCTTTTAATCAGAACGAAGATATAAGTCCATTGATGTAAAACTTACCTCGAAATGGTGCTCCAAATGACTTGATTTTTGTTAATTGGAAATTTAAACACCCGAATTGAAGCACCGTTTTCATCGTTTGGAGCACCGTTTCGAGGTAAGTTTTATATCAATGGACTCGTATCTCCGTTCTGATCAAAAGCCGTAAAAGAAACTGTTTGTAATTTGGAAAAAAACATGACTCCGTTAAGTTTTATTAACGGGGGACCGGTGTATGAAAAATAGGTGAAAGGTGGGACTGGTGGGGGTAATATTTAAAGGTGGAACTATCAATGGCCAAAGACCTCTAGTTGGGATTATTACAGGCCAATTCCCATATAAACTATAATGTTTTAAAAAAAATCAAAAGTACCGTGACGACCTACTCATTTTTTTCGACGTTTCGATAGTTGTCTTGGTGAATATTGTCACACCCCAACCGATGGCGGAATAATCGGGGCGGGGCACTAAGCGAATCAGATTGCTCAAGAGAATGCATAACAACTATATTGCGACAGTATTTAATGCGTTCATTATCCCATACTAATAAACCATACAATCACATAAGGTATCACAGATTTCTTGTCCTCTAGAACAATACAAATCCGACAACATAGATTTTTAGGTGAGTTTCTAGACTTCCTAGCTTGATTTGATGTAGACTGCGACTAAACCTGCAACATACGTTAAAACGACGTCAATACAAAAGTATTGGCGAGTATACAAGTTTTGATAGTAACGAGAAATAGATAAAAATGTTGCGAATTACCAAATACATAAACGAGATACCTTAACATACATGCATACAAGACAGATACTACCAGCTAAGTCACTCGAGCTACGATTGCGATTGCGATTGCTATTCATCCTAACTAGACCCCGTCGGGTGCTATAGTACTATACTAGTTAAGACGGGACCTCACGAGTATAAGTCCTAACACACATGTAACTAGCATCACGTGTAAATATGCATAACAGTTATTCGCAAGTGATAAACAGTTTGATTGAATAATTCGTTTTAACAAATTCGATTTAGTAGGAACGTATGTTACACCCAAAATGCGATAAAAATGGGTTCGAGTATACTCACTGTCGGTGCTCAGCAAGCAAACACAACTTGGTTGGATTGAAGGGAGCGCGTCTGAGATTAGCCTGATTGCAGATTGATAGCGTAAGCGTTGCATAGTGCGTTACACAATGTAAAAGTGTCGATGGATCTGACAGTACTCTGATCGGATGGCAATCCGATCGGGCGGCTGTTCGATCGGGCGGTGATCCGATCGGCGAGACACTTTGGTTGGTGAAAAGTTCACAGCAGACTGGTCACTCGGTCGGATGGCAATCCGATCGGGTGACAATCCGTTAAAACTGATGTGCGATAAAGATTTGTAAAATGTCTAAGTGTTGAAGATCCAAACGTCACCCGATCGGGTGGTCGTTCGATCGGGTGGCAATCTGATCGGACGACGATCTGTTCGTCGTTCAGATCTTTGAATTTGTTTAAGTCATCACCCCAAGTGTAACCCGATCGGATTGCAGGTCGATCGGGTGGAAATCCGATCGGACGGCAATCCGATCGGACGGCAATCCGATCGGACAGTAACCCGTCCCGCAATCTGATCGTTTTACAACTTGGATATTTTGTTAAGTTTTTTGCGATTTGATCGAGATGGTACGACTACGAGCCAAACAATGGAACTCCACCAAGTCCGAGTCATCAGATCAGATGGGAATCACCCCGTCCGATCAGTTAACTGTTCTCGACGGTCATTCGTGTTCATCCCGCTAAGCCGGTCGTCTCGTTGACAGAAATCAGTTCTCAAACCGACACATCACTAGCGAATGAGTGGAAGATCTGAATGACCCCTGGTTCTATCGGTTTTGGAGTAAAAAGTTAAGAAAGTTTGAAGAAAACCTTGAAAACTTAGATTTGGCTTAGATCTAGGTGAGATTATTGTTTATGCACCGTTGAATCCATCAGATCTGGACTATTCTTGATGAGATGAGGTCACACTTCATTGTTTCTAAGAACTCCATGATGATATCACCTTAGAACGGCTCAAATCCGAAGATTTAACGGTGAAAAAAGTGAGATTTGATGGTGAAAAAAGATGAAGGAGTGCGTGATGACCATAGAAGTACAGGATTTAGGGTGAAAACTTACTAGAATCGCGAGAAATCGAGTGAAAATGGCGAGAAAGCGTCTGGTCGAACGAGAGCAGTCACATCAACTGTTGTTGATGTGACAAGTGGGGTATTTATAGGCAAAGGAGGAGAATGGTGGTGCAGTGCATCGGATCGGACGGCTGTCCGATCGAGTGGCACCTCGATCGGGTGGCACCTCGGTCGGGTGGCACCTCGATCGGGTGGCCATCCGATCGAGCGGTCAGTCGATCGGTGGCATCCGACGAATTGTATTTCGGCGTTTCGTTTCGATCGTTAAGTGCTGCGATAGTTTGGTTACACATTTTCATCCCCATTTTCATATATTTATTATAATTAGTCACGTTGGGTCGTATATAGATATCCATATTTCAAATCCTGCTATAATCGAGTTACGTGTGCCTGCGAGTGCGTTTTTTAGTATTGAGTTGCACTGCGACACATCACGGCTATCAAGGAGGGTAGAATTGGTCCTCACTTGACATCTTCGTGGTTGTCAGCAAGTACAATGTGATGTGATAGCGATAAAGTATGCGTAATATGCGAAAATACTTGCGAAATAGCGATGTATGCGATATAGCTACATTATGATCTGAATCTCTGGTGCTAGGCGTAATGAGTATAACTAGTAGTAACAACGCACGAACGTGCGGGTTGTTACAGGCTCCCCTGCTTTAGGAAATTTCGTCCCGAAATTAATCCACAAGAAGGGTCGCGAGAGTTGATGTGAGCGAGTAAGCGATAAAGCGATGAGATAGCGAGCGATCGATTGAGCATACACGTGCGAGGGCATAGCGAAGACCAAGCGAGAGCGACAAGAAATACGATTCGTATAATCAAGGTGATAACACACACAAGAATGCGATCCCAAAGCGTTTTAAATTTTCGAAAAATCGATTAATTAGGAAAAACTTGTTTATGAAAATCTTCTCACGGTGCGGGCGTTAACTGTATTGATGTCCACACCAGCGCTATGAGAAGGGTTTTGGTTAGGTTACTAAAAGATTTTAAAGTGACTAAAACTCGTTTTATGAAATTTTCTCGTCACGCGACAGTAACTTGAGTCGATTGTCACACCAATGTTAAAAGATAATCTCGTTTTATTCCAAGGTTTTGATCAAATTTTAGAAAAATTTTTGTAAGAAAAGATCAGTTTAAAAATTTGGGGTAACCAAAGCCTTTTAATAATACCAAAAATTTAAATTTAAGGTCGGCCCCGCATGGCACTTTTCCATGAAAGTTCGACAATATGGTTAAAACACTTATATATAGGAAGTACCAGGGGCGTATCCACCATGCTTTAACCATATGGCTTCCGTCTCGTGAGGCAGTGTCATACGTGTCGACATAGTACCGACAGATTTGCGATGACTCGGACCAAACGAGAAAGGGTTGATCAAGTCTTGAAAGGCGAACTGAGTGATGAAGTCATTTTCGAACTCAGTTTAGTGACACGAGCGAGTGCGATAAGCGATAAGTGTACGCGAAAATTCGATAGCATAACACAACATAACAAGCGAAGACGACGGCGACAAGCGAAAAGCGATAAGCGGTAAGCGACGAGTGGTAGCGACAACCGTCGAGCGATAGGCGACGATCGATGCGTTGTAAGCGATGGGAATATGAGATTTGATTAGATACCACAAAATTTCACTAACATTAAGCCACACATGGCCCTTTTCCACGAAAGCCTGCTGATATGGCTAAAACACTTATATATAGGAAGTACCAGCGGCGTATCCACCATGTTTTAACCCTATCAGTTTCGTCTCGGGAAGCGAGGTCATGTGTGCTATCATAACACAGATGACATAAATATCGGTAAGCGATAGCGATTGCGATAAACGTTAAGCGATACGCGATGAGCGATAGAGCAATACACAAAGCGATAGAGCGATACACACAATAAGCAATAACGCGATAAACATAATAAGATATAGCGCGATACACATAATAAGCGATAACGCGAGACACATAATAGACGATTGCGATTTGCGAGATAGATTCTAGCGATAATGCGATTGCGAGCGTGTTGACTTACGAAAAGTCTTGCGATAACATGCTTGAGTTGCGATTGAGATTGTTACGCCTTACGATGTAGTGTAGTGTGTCGAAAATAACCACAATAGTATAATAGGTCTACGTTCCAACTCCACGTGGCACTTTCTTCACAAAACTTCGGTTAGCAAGGCGAAGCGCCGTGTTGGGATAATGAAAGCCAAAACTGGTTCACTTTAGTGGATACATCATAAGCAGCTGTTTGCATTAAGCTTTCCCCTTGACAGTGGTTATCTGGCAACTGACAGACTTCAAAGCACTGCCCAAAAGACAACTGTTACTAAAGTACTGATGAAGATTAAAGACTGAAGCTCAATCTACTGACGGAATCCAAGCACTGCTGAAGATTTAAAGCACTGCCTATTCAAGGTCTGATCACCCTTTGAAGAAAGCACTGATGCTCAACATCAGTAGGTTGACTACATCAGTGGAATGAAGAATCAGTGTTTATACATCAGTGTTTAGAATGTAATCAGTGTCTGTATGGTTAGTAGTTATATTTCAGTGGATAGAGTTTGTTAGACTGTTAGATGTCACTTTCATGGTGATGTCAGTTGAGATTCCTCAGTGGTGACGTCAGCTGAGATTCCTCAGTACCCTGTACTGTTACATTTGATTGATTGACTGAGTGAGTTCTTCTCCTCTAGTCCAATCCTTTCATCTTGTGCAATCAACCATGGAATATCAGGCTGAGGGGGAGTTTAGTTTGTAAGCATGCTTTGTAATCTTTTGATTTGTATTGTAATCATTTGACTTAATGTGAAGCATGTGTTTATCAAAACTATTTTCTCCTTGATTGTGTTTACAAAGTTTGTTTTCATTTCCGCTGCATTTAAACTCTGTTCATTTCTATTGATTTGTTCAAGTTATACAAACAAACACATTCATGAGGGGCCTCCGATCCTAACAATTGGTATCAGAGCTTGGACAGTCAAATTCGATCTAACAGTCAATTTGACATAACAGTTCAGCTCAAAAATCATTGATACTAAGGTTGATTGTATTTAGTTGAAAAACAGAGTAACGAGAAATCATGTTTAAAGTGACTACTCAAAAGCTCTCTAAAACAACCAAGATGTCATAGGACACACAAACTTCATATAACAAGTGATGTCATACATAAACCACCTATAGTTTTCAGATCTGAAAATATGTCTGGTAACTATGGTAAAATTATTTACGAAAATTGATTTTAAATTGTTGTTATGAAGTTTTTGTTGTTTCCATCATGTTTGCTACTAAGGTGTGAACCTCATGTCAACAAAAATCTATGTTCGGATAAAAACACTAGTGTTTTTGTTTACATAAAAAGAGGAAAATTAAAACCTTAGTCATTTAGATCTTATGTATTGAAAAACAGGTTGAGAATCCTTCAAAAGGACCAAAATCAATTGTGTTAAGAATACATTAAGAAAATCAGCAGTAAAAAATGTCCAGATCATGGGTAATGTGAAATTTGGCATAAGCATGTGCAGAAATGACCAAATCTCTCAAAACATTGTTGCAAAATGATTCTGGAATAAGTATTCCTTCAATAAAACCTCCCAGTGAGTATTTTTAGTACTTATGAATGGGAAGGGTAAAAAGGGAAAAAGAAAAATTTCAAAAACTCAAAAGTGTGTTTATCTCAAAACTTTTGAAGTCAAAAGAAAAGAGTATAAATGTAAAACACTTAAGAGTTCAAAAATAAGGTGAACAATTGTCATCAATCAACTGTGTGCATTCATTGGTACATGGAAGTTCAGGTAAAAACAGTATCTCTGGTGGTTAAACTTAAAAGAGGACTAAACAAGTTTTTCAACATCATCGCATGGTAAAGTCTATGTCAGGACTCTCAAAACCTATGTGTACATGTCTCCTCATTTTTGTAATCAATTGACAAGGAAATGGTCCCAAATAGTGGTTATTACAATGTATTTCAAATCATTGACCATATTCCTAAAACTTTAGATTGATGTGACTATGAGTTTTAATTGGAAAATATACCAGATCCTTTTTGATGTTGTTTTCAGAATAACCTTTAATTATTTTTTTAAGAAGGTTTTTCTCAATAAAACAGGATATATTATTCTTTATTTTTCTTTAGAATGATATATTTTGTACTTTTACTTGTTTTTTATAGTAAAAGTTTCAATCTCCTGTCAGGATATAAAACCTTTATTTTGGTTGGTGATATTTTCCTTAAAAACAGATCAAAAGGAAATGGTACAAGTGTCAAGGTCATATCAAACTCAAGTTTGTTTTAACACTGATTAAAAGATTGATTGCCAACAGACCCTAAAATACTTGGGTTAAAATATTATGACACAAAATGAGTAGCCTTAGTAAAAGGGTTTTAATCATCTGGGATACTAAACCACTGTCAGGAATCTATAAAAGCTTCTAAATGTGTAATTGACATGTGGCAAAACCTTGAATGCAAATTCTCATAAAAGTTGTTGACATGTTGAACTTGACAATTTGCATCTAAAATGTATTTTGTTGAGGATAGCAATCTTGCAGACATTTCAGAATTAACATCAACAGATGTTAGAGATAATATTGTGATTTCACAAGATAAAATCATTCCTTTCATCAGAACAGCAGATGCTCAAAATACTTGTCAAAAGCTTATCCATTGATGCACTAACAGTTGATGACATACTAGCCTTTCAAATCCTTACCATTTTCTTACCCTAACCACTGTTTTGTTCAAACATCTGCTTCCTAAATACTGTCCACTGCTGAAAGTCAACCACTGACCTTTCATTTTCTTGGCAAGCATTGATGCTCAAAATCAGTGTCTTATCCACTGATAGTAAAAATCACCTACTGCTCTCATATTGTTACCGTTGTAACCACTGATATTTGCTTCATCAGTGGTTCTCCGAAATAACTGTCCTCCATTATGCATCTTCTCATCAGAGGTTGGCACGTGGACAGTTTCTAGCCATCAGATCTTTGTAACCGCTGCCACATCAGTATTCACTTTTTCCCTAAATAAAACCCTGACCAAAACCCCAAACAGGTTTTTACACTGTCGAATTGAATTCCAAAATTCTCTTCTCAAAGCAGTTTCCAACATTCCATCCCAAATCATTCTTCATTCTTCTTCATCAAGATGACGAAATCAAAATCAAAATCATCTTCATCCTCCAAAGAGGACACTCAAATGGTCGCTGAACCTATTGAAATCCCATACAAATCTCCTCACAATTACTTGGGTCTGCTCACAAAACCCACTACCACCAACACTTTCGATTCCATCATCGACATCATGTCAGCATCAAAGTACAAAACTTTGCTAACAGCAGATGCACCAATTTACCAACAAACCCAGAGAGAGTTTTGGAAAAATGCTACCCTTGACCAACAAGACGAGAAAGTCATAGCCATCAACTCTTCCATATAGGGTAAAGCGATTCAAATTACTCCACAATCCATTTCAGAAGTTTTTAAACTCAATGATCAGCAAGGTAAAACTTCTTTTCTTAAAAGCGAGTTGAAAACTGATTTTCTGGGAAGGGGGTATGCAGAACAAACAAAAAGAGATACCTTACAAAAAGGTTTCTTTCCTTCTGCACCTAGGTTTTTATTCCACACACTTTTGATGTGTGTTTCAAATAAAACAACTGCTTTTAACGAAATACCATTGAAGATCCAATGTCTGGGTTATGCTATTTTAAATAATGAAAATTATAACTATTCCCAGGAGATCTTTGATGATTTGGTGAAAAATGTTGATAGCAAAGCATTTCTACTTTTTCCAAGGTTTCTAAGCTACTATTTTAAACAAAAATTTGGAAAAGAAAATGAAAATTTGCTCGAACAAGGTGTTTATTTTCAAATAAAAGGTTTAACACCTGAAACATTCACTAGAATGTTGACACCTATAAAAACAAAAGCAGAGGTGCATGAGCAGAATTTAGCAGCTACCACTGCTCCTCAGGCATCTGCTGTTGAGCCCACTGCTCCAGGTGATCATAGCAGCACAACCAGTGCTTTGAAACCCACACCTGCCATTACCAAAAAGACCAAAAAGAAAGCATCCAGAAAGCCCCCCAAACCCAAAACAAAGGCAACTCTGGAAGATGAGATCCCAGAGCCACTTCCAGTGATAACACAAATGTCACCTACAACCACTGCTGCTACTTCCTCACAGCAGATGGAAGAAAGATCTCCACCATTGCCTCAAACTCCTCCTGCATCCTCACAAAAGGATTAGGTTGTAAGCACAGGGACCCCACATTATGAAGCTCTGGATTCAATTGGATCCATCTTCCTCAGTCCTGATCCCAAGGACATGTCTCTTTCATCACCTATATCTTCACCCCTCACATTACCACAATCAATAATACCCTTGTTGCATGCAGTTGCTATAGCACAGACACAAACCAGTTCCTCTCTATCACCTATTACTAAGAGTACACTCCCACAAGTGACCGGGTCTGATGCTTATACCTCTGCTATCCCAGCAACAACTGAGGAGGTTACACTGCAGGAGTTACAAGTAATTCTTGACAGTAGTTCAAGTGGAGCAGCAACTACAAATGTTGGATCAACATATCTACATTTGGCCAGTTGTTTCAGCAATCAGACTCCCTTAATGGCAATTTCTTCTATAGCACCTCTGATAACCACTAGTGAGACTATTTTGACCACTGGTTCTATCAAAAGGTTATCAAGTACTGAAGAAAGAAGTCCCCAGTACCAAGAACAAGGGGCATCAGTGGATGATTTCTGGGCTTCATGTCCTAAGTCACACATTGATACAACCACTGCTGGTGGGGAATCAGATGATCCCATTAACTTGGGTGATGATTTACAATATCAGGAATTGACGGGGAGAATTGACAACCTTGAAACTTCTGTTGCTGAAATAAAGGATATGGTGCAACAGCTGTTAAAAGCTCAAAATGCACAATCCACTGCTGGTCCAGCTCAAGCACCTGCACAACCTGCACCTACTGCAAATGAGCTATGGAATCTATTTCAACCCCTGCTTGAAAAACAAAGACAAATGGTAGATCAGCAACATGCAATATACGTGCAAGAACTGAGAAACACGATTGAGTCAAGGTTTAGAAACACACAAGCAGACATCAAGGCTATAAAAGCCCAAATGTTGAGTACCCTTGGCACTGCTCCTCCAAATGTTCTTTTCATCGATCAAATTCCTCCAGATAATGCCAAAAAGGGGGAGAAAATGAAGGGATTAAAGAAGAAGGGAATAGAAGATGGCCTTTATGATGAACCAGAAAAAGAAAAGCAGGCTTCTAAACCATCTACCCAAACAACTGATGTAACACCTGCTGTCTCAACAACTGTTGGTACATCAGTAGTTTCAGCAGTTGTTAAAACCATCACTCCAACACACACCGCACACCACAACCACTGCCCTACCTTCACTAAAAATCACCTCTCCACCAAAAGACATCACTTCAACTACATCACCACCCATCATACCACCACTTGCTCAAAAGCAGAAGACATCTACTAACACATCAGTAGCTGTAATAACAACAGAGGTTGAAACACCAGTTGTTTCAACAGCTGTTTGCCAGCCATCCACCACTGCTCTCATCAATGTCACATCACAACCAAAACCTCCTTCACCCAAAAAGCTTTACACAAGAAAAAGGAAATTTCAAAAGAATAATGATGATATACCATCACCCACTCAAATATCCTCCACTAGAATTGAATCTGTTGCTGAAAAATATCCACTGGAATTGGAAGCTGTAAAGGATGAGATGAAACAATTCTATACGATAGATGATCCTTGGGAAAGAAGATTTCCTTCTCTCATTGGCTTCAGGAATCCATTAAACATGAGTGAGTATCTAAAACTCAAAGCCAGGCAAGCAGATATATGAGCTAGAATTGAGTGCAAAGATCAAGGTGATAAAGCCATTTCTGAAAGAATGGAGTTTTTACTCACTAAGGTCAAACAAATGGAAGAATATGCAAAAGACCTGAGCAAAGATATGTCAAATATGTCACCTGATGCTGCCCTACAAAAGGTAATGAGAAAGGAGTTTCTTGATTTCATCATGAAAGAAAAGTTTTATCCAGCCAAAAAAGAACAATTCAGTGAATGGCCACTCATTGCACTAAAGCATGAGGTGAACAGAATCAAGAGAATCCAAAATGATCCAAGTAAGAAAAAGACAGCTCCAAATTGGAGTAAATACAAACAGGCCATTGATAAACTCACTTCAGAATACAAGAAAAAGAAACAGGAGTTGGTGGATGCAAATGTGGATACTGCTAAAGCCATAGCAAAATGAACAAAGCAGTATACAGATGAGGCCTATGAAAGGCTGAAAAGAAGGAAAATGACAGATCCTAACTTACCAAAGAAGCCTGAACACAAAGAGCCAAAACAGGTCATTGATCCTAAACCACTGTTCACATCAGCAGATACCTCTATTATTGTGATAAACAAAGAAAAAGGGAAACTGTTGACCAATGAAGAAGAAAAAGAAAAGGAAGCTGAGTACTTTACAGAAGCCATCAAGAAAATGGACTTAAATGAAGATAGCTCAGTGAAACTTCAAAACCTTGTCAAAAAGGTATTAAACAAACCTGCATCACCAAACACTTCAGCAGATATGAAAGCCATTGAGCTAGAACAAAGAAAGAGACAATAGCAGATTGAAAAAGAAGTTGCAGAATATATAGCTGCAACAAACGAAATCATAAAAGAAGCTTTCAAACAAATGTCAGCTGAAAACTCTGAAGCAGCCAAAGTTCAGAGTACTGATCATGTTGAAAACTCTGAACTACCAAAAGCTCAGAGTAATGATCAGGCTGAAAACTCTGAACCAGCAAAAGCACAGAATACTGATCAACAAATTTTCACAAGGCCACAATCTCCAAACTCATCAGTTAATAAATCTCTCCCAAGAAACCCATTGGGTTCAAAAGTACTAAAATGGATGTCTGATCAAAAGACCCATGTACTGGCCTTGTTCAGATCCAATGGTGAAGTGAAGTACATATCAAGGAAAGAAGCACTAGGCCTGGGTGTTGAAGATCTGCAAGATCTCCTTGAACTTACACTGTGCAGGGATGAGGATGACACAAGTTCCATGGATTTTGAGTTGCAGTTTAAAGGACAAGTTAGGGAACTTCTGATGAGACAATAAAGATCCATAATAATGAAGGGTTTTGGCATTATCTGTTCCAGGGGGAGATTGTTGGGATTGAACCCTACCAGAGGAACAGATAATGAAAGCCAAAACTGGTTCACTTCAGTGGATACATCATAAGCTGCTGTTTGCATTAAGCTTTCCCCTTGACAGTGGTTATCTGGCAACTGACAGACTTCAAAGCACTGCCCAAAAGACAACTGTTACTAAAGTACTGATGAAGATTAAAGACTGAAGCCCAATCTACTGACGGAATCCAAGCACTGCTGAAGAGTTAAAGCACTGCCTATTCAAGGTCTGATCACCCTTTGAAGAAAGCATTGATGCTCAACATCAGTAGGTTGACTACATGTAACACCCCGAAAACGGGTTTGGTATTCAAACCACGTTAATACTAAAGGACGGGTAAAATACAGTTAGTGGTAAAACTTAGCCGGTAAATATTAGGATTTAAATAAATAAACCTAATATTAAATAAAAGTTGGGCAAATCCTTTTCAGGAAAATAAAGTGAATAAAAGGCCCGAATTAACGGGGCATAAAACAGACTGGGTCATAATTTTTCCCGAACCTATTACGTTAACTAGGAATGTCTAACTGATGCGTGCGAAGTGTTATATATATTAGGTGTATATTTTAAGCCCTTTTTAACACTTATTTTAGCCAAGTTTTAAATTTATAAAACACGATATTTTACTAACACTAAACACACATATGGGCAAGTGCACCCATCGTTGAGCGTAGTATAGCGTTGGTAAGATACCGAGGTCGTCCAAGGACACAAGAGCTTTTAATACCGGTTTATCCTCAACGTCTAATCAAAATAAAAAGTTTAGAAAAATGTTTTAAACTAAAAAAAATAAAAACTAACTAAAATGCTGAAAATAAAATAAAAAGAAAAACAGATAGACAAGATGAATCACTTGGTTCCGACTCGTATCTAGTATAACCTTTGATTATTTCCGCACTTTTGCACATAATTAAGAGATTATCTTAGTTATTGTAGTAGGCCCCTCTTTTGAAGGTGACGTTACCCTCACCCCAGTAGTTTGAGTCAGCAAGGATACAATCCTAAAAGGGTGGATTATTGGAAGATAATGAATTAAGTTATTAATGCAATATTATGGTAGGCCCCGCTTTTGGCGGTGACGTTACCCTCGACTAAGTAGTCTGAGTCAGCAGGGATACAGTCCTAAATAGCCGGGTTATAGTATTAATAGTAGTTAACTTATGAGGGGATCAAAGAGTTTGGACCCCCGCCATCCAATACCGTGAAGCATTGAAGGAGGTCCTACTAAATTTGACCCAGGTCCATTGCAGGACCTCTAAATGCTGAACAATGGCAAGACCTTTACCAAACCGTTCCCTTAACCCCCGACCAGGTAGCCAACATACCTCCATATAGACCGTGGAGATATGAATGGTGAAAATCTTTTATTTTATATAGACAGTAAAATAATGCCAAGACACCACGGACAAACGATAAGGAAAGATCACCTTCAACATAAGTAACTAGTTATTAAAGTCATTAATACAAAACCAAATAAAAAGTGCAAAAGATTAGAAATAAAAAGTATTATACTAGACACTTTGTCTTCACCAAGTGATGTAAGAGACTTAGGCAAACATGGCCTTGATTGTCAAGAACTCTTACGATCAATCTTGGATCCTGAGACGACTCACACACTCTACGATGGACAATGGATGATGGTGGTGGATGATGGTGTTGTGATGGTGGTGGGTGGTGGATGAAGTGTGAGAGAGGTGGTGTGCCAAGGGATGAGTTGAAATGAATCCAAGCACTCCTATTTATAGGCTGAACAGAGAGCTGGGCACGGCCCCGTGTCCGCTGAACACGGCCCCGTGCCCGTCTGACACTCTCTCTCCTCATTAATTGTAATTCGCAATTACAATTAATGCGCCTGCAGTACTTTCGACACGCCCCCGTGTCCGCTGGACACGGCCCGTGGTGGGCAATAGAAGCTTCTATAGGTTTGTCTTTTCTGCTGCTTCTTGGGCACGGCCCCGTGCTGGCTGAGCACGGGGCGTGTTCAGTCTTCTGCCTTCTCTATTTTGCTTGGGAAGATGCCGTTGAGGGGTCGGGCAATCCACTTATGTTCCTTTTCTTGTATTTATGTTGGATTTAGCTGTCTTTTTGCTTCTTTTGTGTTCTTGAGCTCATTTAATCCTGAAAATACAAAAGGAAGACAAAAACACTCTTTTTCCAATATTAGTACTTAAAAAGGGTTAGTTTTATGCCTTATTTGATGTAATTTATATGTTGCATTTTACATACATCAAATACCCCCACACTTGAACTTTTGCTTGTCCTCAAGCAAAACTCTTTAATATGTGGCTTACACTCCCAAATGGAATAGGTAGAAGAGAAGGTTTTGGGCTTGTCGTAGAGTGTCGGGATGTCCAAGATCTTTTTGGGTTTTATTTTTATTTATTTACAATCCTATTCGTAATGATTTATTTAGAACGTTTCATAGGAGAAATTACTTATTTTGGGCATAACATGCCTTTTTAAAATTCCATTTATATACAAGTTCACATACCTCACGGGAGAAATCACTCACACTCGGCCGAAGGTGTATTTTTAGTGAATCACTCGAGAGCGGCATGGAACTTATTCCTACCATAAGCTTGCCAAGCAATCAATCCTCCTCCTTTTTAACTTTTATACCTTTGTAAATATCAAGAGGACTTTGTAGGTTAAGGGTTAGGCTTGGGTTAAAGGTAGGTGGTTGGGATAGTGGTTAGTGGTTAGAAAAAGGGCGAAAAGCGTAACAAGTGTCGGTTTTCGTAAGACTTTCTATTTTTTTTTTTTTTGTAACTTTATTTTGATGAAGCTTTTATTCAAACAAAGTTATTTTTGATGAACTTGTTTGTTTATTTTCCTTTTGCTTCATCATCAACACATTTTTTTTTATCATACGAAAAACCGAACTTGTTACTAAAACAAAGGGTTAAAAATGAAAAAGGTTTTGGTGGGTAAAAGGGTTTTTGGTTTGGGTGATGAAATGAAAAGGTTTAGGCTCAAAGGGGCTAACTAGGGGGATTTTTGGGTAGGTGGTAAAAGAAAAAGAAAAATAATGGTGTAGAAATAAAAAGGGTTAGTCCTAATGCCTCCATCATTTACTTACTCGGGTTTAAGTTGATAAGGACCGGGAATGTATCGTCATGGCAAGTTCTAGAGTTGTAAGAACCAAGCGGCTATTCACACAAGAAACGAAAAATGAGCATTTAGTCTAAAGATGTAAATTTGTATGCTCAATAAAGGCTCAAAACTCACTTTTGTGGGAATGGGTTTTTATGTGATCAAGTATATATAATCAAATTTTAACTAAGTTTGCCATGCCTTTTCATAATTTTCTTATGTTGGTTCTTTTTATCACTACGCTATCGGTTGTAAATTCGTAAAAATATAACCTTTTTGAGAACTTGAATTTCCCGAGTTAAACCTAGACAAGTAAAAAAAATGAAATTTTTGAAAAAAAAATTTGGGGTGATTAGCGGTTCCAATAGAGTTTTGTGTAAGGCTTGTATTTAGGACTTGCAAGATTCAAGGTTTTAGCATCCCCCCCCACACTTAAATTACACATTGTCCTCAATGTGTCCCAAAAATAAATTTTTAGGTTGATTAGATGTGTAAAATGGTGTAAAAAGCAAAAATTTTCTGTTACTGGGCGCTGAACACGGCCCCGTGTTGTCCGGGCACGGCCCCGTGTTCAAGTGCCAGTAACAAAATTAAAATAAGAGAAACAGAAGTCTGGACACGGGGGCGTGTTGGGTGAACACGGCCCGTGTCCAGTTACCTGAACTGGGCGTTTTCTGCAGGTGGTTCAGCACGGGGCCGTGTTGGTTGGGCACGGCCCGTGTTGAACCTTCTGTAATGGAGAGAATTGTCGGGTTGCCTTGTTCTTGTGCATGAGTTCATTTTTCTCGTTCCCCTTTTCATCCCTTACCACCATGAGTGTGTTTTATTCCTGAAAATTAAAACTAACAAGAAAACATAAAAATTAATCTAAATTAAACTAAGGATAGTTCCGCGGAATGCCTCCGTGGTGCGCCACGTTTATAAGGGTCCTTGGCTAGACCCAAAGCTGGTCATATGTCACCCAAGTGGGATGTATTGCATCCCATGTTACACCGTCGGAGAGCATCATCCAAGCTTGAGTCTATGACCTGCATGTAATTGACCGGGTCTTCGTCCTCAATTCTTTTTCCACATTCAAACTTCACCTCCTTCTCCCCAAACTTCAATGTTAACGTTCCGTCATTCATGTCTACCACCGCTTGGGCGGTGGCTAGAAATGGCCTCCCAAGGATGAGAGGGACATCGGTGTCTTCTTCCATGTCTAAGATGACAAAGTCGGTTGGGAAAACGAAGTTGTCAACTTTTACCAATAAATTCTCAGCGACACCTTGTGGAAATTTGACGGATCTGTCGGCGAGTTGTATGCTCATCTTTGTAGGACTTGTTGTTCCTAGGCCGAGTCGTTTGAACATTGATGTGGGCATGAGGTTAATGCTAGCCCCAAGATCGGCTAATGCATTACGAACGGGAGATCCCCCAATCGAGCAAGGAATTGTGAAGCTTCCGGGATCGATTTTCTTTTGTGGAAGTTTGTTGAGCACTAAGGCGGAGCATTCTTCGCCTAAGTTAACTAATTGCAATGATTCAATTTTCCTTTTGTTTGTGAGGAAATCCCTCATAAATTTTGTGTATTTAGGCATTTGGGTTAGGACCTCAATAAAAGGAATATTAACATGCAATTGTTTTAGTAAATTTTCAAATTTAGCGAATTGCTCATCGGTCTTTTGATGGTTTAACCTACCGGGGTAAGGAATTGGAGGAGTCTTGGTGGGCTCTTGAGTTGGTAAAGAAGCCTTTTCTGGCGCAGGAGGAGTCACAGGCTGGCTAGAATGGCTTCTTTCATTTGGCGGCAATGGAGCATCCTCGGGACCCACGGTTCGATTTCTTAATGTGATGAGATGTACTTGTGCCTTCGGGTTGGTTTTGGTATTACTAGGTAACGCGCCTTGTGGTCTCTCGGAGAAATTCTGAGCTAGTTGATTTAATTGTTTTTCAACGTTTTGAATGCTAGCTTGTTGATTTCTAAAATTCGATTCCAATTGTTGAAATCGATCCGAGTTTTTCTTTTCAGTGTCAGAGATGAGGCGAGATACAGTATCTTCAAGCCTTTCTCTTCCACCTTGTTGTTGAGAGAAGTTTTGTGGTTGTTGGAAATTAGTTCGTTGGTTTTGTTGGTTACTACTATTGCCGGGATCTCTCCAACCAAGATTTGGGTGGTTACGCCATCCTTGATTGTAGGTACCCGTTGGAGGACCCGACGGCCTAGGTCTATTATCAATGTAGTTTACCGTTTCAGTTTGTTCATCTAATTCTTTCATACAACTCCAATTTTCATGTGACCCACCACACCCTTCACAAGCCATAACCGAGGCCGTTTTTGTCATTTCTAGCTTTTTGATTTTTGAAGAGAGGGCCTCGATTTGGGCTTGTAAAGAGGTGTTTTCATCAACCTTATGGGCGCCCGGGGCAATAGATTTATTACCTCAGGGAGTGTGCCATTGAAAATTGGTTTGAGCAATTTCCTCAATTTGGTTATATATTTCATTTGGGCGACGATTACCTAAAAGTCCCCCGGAGCTTGAGTCAAGTGTTTGTCTTGTGTGTGGCAACAACCCATTGTAGAAAGTGGATACTTGTTGCCACACCGCTAGACCGTGATGAGGACACTTTCTTAAAAGCTCCTTGAACCTTTCCCAAGTTTCATATAAGGATTCCCCATCCTCTTGTGAGTATGTATTAATTTCAGTCATTAATTTAGCCGTTTTAGCAGGAGGGAAATACTTATATAAAAACTTTTGGGCAAGTTCATCCCAAGTGTTTACCGATCCAACTGGGAGGGTGTTAAGCCAAGCCTTAGCTCGGTCTTTTAGTGAAAATGGAAACATCCGAAGGCGGATGGCGTCATTTGATGCTCCATTGATCCGAAAGGTGTCACATATCTCTAAAAAGTTAGTAATATGTAGATGGGGATCCTCGTCCGCAAGCCCGTGGAAGGTTGCGGAGTTTTGGAGCATTTGTATCAAATGCGGCCGAAGTTCGAAGTTATTGGCTTCGACATTCGGTGCATTGATAGCGGCGCCGAGATTGCCTACGGTGGGCCGTAGGTAATCCATGAGGGTACGTTGGTCCGCCATTGGAAGTGGGTCCCCCGAGACTTTCTCTTGATTTTTGGCTTTAAGTCTTTTTCTGAGAAAGTGTCCGGGTTCTTCAAGAGGTTCTTTTATGTCTCTACTAGAACTGGAGCTCATGCACTACGTAGGAGGTTCAGATGTGGCGCCTAGGTTCCAAGTCCTGCAATAAAAACAGAAAAGAACGTTGGTCAGAATATTCACCACGGCCCCGTGCTCAGTGAACACGGCCCGTGGTCAGAAGTACAGTGATTGTTTTCTGGATCCCTGTTACTGGGAGTTGGACACGACCCCGTGTTGCACCGACACGACCCCGTGTTCAGCTCTCTGTAACTCAGAAAATAAAAACTGCCAGTGATGATGCTGGGCACGGCCCGTGTCTGACCGGGCACGACCCGTGCTGAGCTCTGCAGAAGCTGAAAAACTAAGAAAATCCTAAAAAAATTAAAAAGAAAAAATAAAAGATGATTAGGCCGTTGATTCCTAACTTTCTTAAAATCCTTGTGTCCCCGGCAGCGGCGCCAAAAACTTGATGCGTGCGAATTGTTATATATATTAGGTGTATATTTTAAGCCCTTTTTAACACTTATTTTAGCCAAGTTTTAAATTTATAAAACACGATATTTTACTAACACTAAACACACATATGGGCAAGTGCACCCATCGTTGAGCGTAGTATAGCGTTGGTAAGATACCGAGGTCGTCCAAGGACACAAGAGCTTTTAATACCGGTTTATCCTCAACGTCTATTCAAAATAAAAAGTTTAGAAAAAGGTTTTAAACTAAAAAAAATAAAAACTAACTAAAATGCTGAAAATAAAATAAAAAGAAAAACAGATAGACAAGATGAATCACTTAGTTCCGACTCGTATCTAGTATAACCTTTGATTATTTCCGCACTTTTGCACATAATTAAGAGATTATCTTAGTTATTGTAGTAGGCCCCTCTTTTGAAGGTGACGTTACCCTCACCCCAGTAGTTTGAGTCAGCAAGGATACAATCCTAAAAGGGTGGATTATTGGAAGATAATGAATTAAGTTATTAATGCAATATTATGGTAGGCCCCGCTTTTGGCGGTGACGTTACCCTCGACTAAGTAGTCTGAGTCAGCAGGGATACAGTCCTAAATAGCCGGATTATAGTATTAATAGTAGTTAACTTATGAGGGGATCAAAGAGTTTGGACCCCCGCCATCCAATACCGTGAAGCATTGAAGGAGGTCCTACTAAATTTGACCCAGGTCCATTACAGGACCTCTAAACGCTGAACAATGGCAAGACCTTTACCAAACTGTTCCCTTAACCCCCGACCAGGTAGCCAACATACCTCCATATAGACCGTGGAGATATGAATGGTGAAAATCTTTTATTTTATATAGACAGTAAAATAATGCCAAGACACCACGGACAAACGATAAGGAAAGATCACCTTCAACATAAGTAACTAGTTATTAAAGTCATTAATACAAAACCAAATAAAAAGTGCAAAAGATTAGAAATAAAAAGTATTATACTAGACACTTTGTCTTCACCAAGTGATGTAAGAGACTTAGGCAAACATGGCCTTGATTGTCAAGAACTCTTACGATCAATCTTGGATCCTGAGACGACTCACACACTCTACGATGGACAATGGATGATGGTGGTGGATGATGGTGTTGTGATGGTGGTGGGTGGTGGATGAAGTGTGAGAGAGGTGGTGTGCCAAGGGATGAGTTGAAATGAATCCAAGCACTCCTATTTATAGGCTGAACAGAGAGCTGGGCACGGCCCCGTGTCCGCTGAACACGGCCCCGTGCCCGTCTGACACTCTCTCTCCTCATTAATTGTAATTCGCAATTACAATTAATGCGCCTGCAGTACTTTCGACACGCCCCCGTGTCCGCTGGACACGGCCCGTGGTGGGCAATAGAAGCTTCTATAGGTTTGTCTTTTCTGCTGCTTCTTGGGCACGGCCCCGTGCTGGCTGAGCACGGGGCGTGTTCAGTCTTCTGCCTTCTCTATTTTGCTTGGGAAGATTCCGTTGAGGGGTCGGGCAATCCACTTATGTTCCTTTTCTTGTATTTATGTTGGATTTAGCTGTCTTTTTGCTTCTTTTGTGTTCTTGAGCTCATTTAATCCTGAAAATACAAAAGGAAGACAAAAACACTCTTTTTCCAATATTAGTACTTAAAAATGGTTAGTTTTATGCCTTATTTGATGTAATTTATATGTT
The DNA here is from genome assembly GCA_030545235.1 of Helianthus tuberosus. NCBI lineage: Eukaryota > Viridiplantae > Streptophyta > Magnoliopsida > Asterales > Asteraceae > Helianthus > Helianthus tuberosus. Next base: position 36,289,824 of record CM060383.1, read on the forward strand.
GCATTTTACATACATCACTAACCTAGTAAATAAGAGGGAATATTGTTTAAACTAAAGGAGTTGTTATCCACTTGATAACTAACCAAACACGAGGGGCCAAAGATGGATAAAATGAAAGCTTAATTATAAACCAAAAAAAAAACCCACACACACAGGGGTGTGCGTAGGATCGACCAGAAGAAAGCTCCATGGGAGCCCAACCCTAGTTCTTGCTAAATCTCTCAAATTGAAGGTCCAAATCAGTTCCAAATCAAAATCCAAGCACGAATTAGTGATCTCCACTGAAAAAGGAGTCACAAGGTATGTAAATTTCATGAGAAATCTCTAGTTGAATTTCTGAGTAAACCTAGAGGATTCAAAAATTGTTGATGCATGTTTGTTATATAGATGAAATAGGAACATTGTAGTGTTTATGAGTAAACCCTAGACAAATATATGTTGAAATCGTGCCTAATTCTAGTAAAATCCATGAACACCATTGAAGGTGATTGTTGTTAGGGTTTTTGATTGCTAAAGATAGTGTTATAATCTCATAAACATGTTTTAGTTGAAAGCTGAATTCAAACAGCTTCTGATCAGAATTTACAGCCGACTTGTACTGGCTGTAACGAGGATAAAACCTGACAAAAACATGAGTTTCTTGAGTCTAAAATGTAATTCCAGGAAATATCTTTAAAACCCCACTGGAATCGCATTTTTTCGACGAAAATTGAGCGTTTTATGAATTTTTCCGTATCGAAGGTTCAAGCTGCGTTTTCTGGCAGAATTTGCAGCCCATTACGAATGTCATAAATCAATTTAGGAATTTAGTTATGATCTCAAAATTTTACTGTAGATATTTTTAAGTGATTAAAATAATCATCAATTAGAATTTCGTCAATCGGATAAACGAGGAATTTTAAATGAATTTTTCCGTAAGCTGCAGTCAGAAGTGACGAATTTGATTGCAGCTTAGTAAATGAATTTTTGCGAATTTTTGGTAAAGAGTTAGATCTTGAAATTTTAACACAAGGCCTAACCCTCCGAGAGGTACGTCACGTAAAAAAATCATAATTTTTGAAGACTTGTAAAGAGGTCACCAAAAACAGCCTATTTTCAATGATATGAACTTGCTTAATTGATGTTAACCTTGGTAAAAATAACTAGTTATGAGCTAGTTTGTAAATGTGTAAAAATATGCCCATTGGGTGTTTGTTAAAATGCCTAAATGAAAGCTAAATGTTGAAATTTGGAGTAAAAAATGCGTATTTGAATGATATGGCAATTATGCGCAATATGAAGTGATAAGGGTTCTAAACATCATGTTGATTTAGACTCAATTGTGTAAACCATGTGATTGAAAGTAGTTAACTTTTGATAAGTTAATCTAACTGATGATGAAGTCGAATGGTAGTTTCGACATAGAGAATAAGTAAGGTGGAATGGTCGTGATTGTTAATGACTAGTCTAACCACCTTGTACATGTTGACAATAGTTTGACGCTTAACGAGCTAGGTGGAGGCTTGGGAAAGAAGCGGTCAAACAAATCATGAAGGAAAAAGGAAAGCATAGCTGGGATGCGAGGTAAGTAAAGCTTACGCCCCTTTTACATTATTTACAATTTACTTAATTGCAAGTATTGTATATAAGTTCTATTAAGTGATTGGAATATGATGTTCTGACACGATTTAACGCGAGTCGGAACAAAGGAAAATGGTAAGAAATCATGAACTATGGTAAAGAGGTAAAATGGTAAATTAGTCATGTAATGACGAACAAATAAGCAACGGTTTTTAAGTAAAAGAGTTCTAGGAGAAAACCGGGATAGGTTTAAAGGGGTGAAATGGTAAATAAATACTATTTCATACGGACGAATGGTCAATTAGACTAAATGGGTCAAATGGTGTTGTTAACACCATTTGACAATAACATTTGATAATCGCTTGTTGAGTTTTGTGTTCACAGGAATTAACATAAGGTTCGCGTTACTATTAACTAGTGATTAATAGTGAAAGGTATTGAAACGGGTCGATATTATGACCCGAGCCAGGTACGCATGAACAAGTTATAGTGAAAAGTGCGATTTTGGTTAAATATCTAGTGAAAGTCCTTCGTCGTAAATTGAAGGACTAAAGTTGACAAAAACGCCCATGGCGGGTAAATCAGGTAAACAACCTTTAGGGATTGTAACGGGTCAAAATAAGCGCATAATCATAGACGGGTTAATGATGCCTAATGATCCGTGATTTAAATCTGGTGTCATAGGAAACAATTGAAATATGATGTTCATAAGAAGTTTGGTATAATAAACATGTTTGTGTAAAAAATTATGAAACGGGTCAAAAGTGTTAAAAAGGAATTTCAAGCCCAGAGCTTGAAATTTGAATTTTTAAAGTAGTTGAATATCAGGTTTTAACTCCATAAGATGGAGAATTAAATTACAAACGCGTAGGAAAAGAATCGTGGAAAACGGACATGTAGATAAAACGTTATGGTCATTCAAAGTTTGAGTTTGGAAAAAAAAATTGGAGCTGGGCAGAAAATGTAGGTCCAGATACAGACCTGCTGGAAAACAGTCTCCCTCGCGTCACGCGAGGGGTGACACCGATCCGGGCGCGACACGCGGGAGTCACCGCGGCACGCGACAAGTAAAACCAAGCCTCTCGCGTGGCGCGAGAGGCATAATTCTGGAAACTTTATTTTGTTTAATAATTTGATGTTGGAACTTGTTTTTAAATTATCAAAACTAACTTTTGAGTTGGTTTTGATCGTAGGAGAATATCAGAAGCACCGGATGGAGATCAAGTGACAAGAAAGAACCGAACACATGATGAAGAAGCTTCCGCATGTTGTTTTGTCATTATTTTTAAATGACGAATTCAATTACATTATGTTGTTTTAAACTTTAAATTGTAAATTTTTTTAGTAAACCCGGATTATGTAAGGTATATGTGCTCATAATCACATGTTTATTTTCGTAAATTATACGTAAATCCTAAAATAATAGCAAGGGTGTTACAAGTTGGTAATCAGAGCTCATGGTTGAAGGGTAAGTGTGTTCGGTTCGAGGCTTGATCGCAAATCCGGTAAGTACATGCATGTTAATAGTTTAGTATGATTAAAGTGTTATGAACAACACATAGGGTTATCGTGTAATACACGTTACCCCAAGTGAATGACTAATATAGTTAACGAAATTACGTGCGTTGACACGTATAGCAGAAAACCTCGTATTGTTATATGGGCCTTTATCGAATGTCGACATTACTAATTTTTATAAATGCTTAATTGAAGGACACTCGCATCTGAAGATGGCGAGAATCTAACAAATTGTGGATATGATGGAGAAACGGTCCAAGTATGACAAGCAGAATATGCTCGCCAAGAACAAAAACCGCGTAACAATCGCGAACAAGGCTAATGGCAAGGAAAGCCCGTCAGGGCAAGCATTACCAGGTGCACACCTTTAAATGTAATCGCACAAGTAGTAATATGCAACAAACACGTAGGGACTGATGGTTGCATATATGTGACAAAACTTGGAAAACCTGAATAGAATATCTATTCAGGATGATGTTCCCAAGAAAAGTTTAATAGAAATATATGTTATTCACAATGACGAATAACAAAGGAATAATAGGATTAGTTTATATGGAAACTTGGACGGGGGGTAATTATCCAAGTGGAAAACTCTCAATATAATGCTATTAAGAAAGGTAGCGATCACATTAACGAAGGTGATTATATAATAGTTCGATAGAGAGGAAAACATTTTTATGTTCGAATGTAAAACTAGTAAAACTAGTGATTGTTGTTTAACAATTAAATAAAGCTTTAGTAAATGAAATCAGGGATATTAAATAAATAGAGGCATTACTTACATAGGGTGTGATGTGAAAACTATGAAAAGATCATGTGTGTCATGTACCAATCGCTTACTCTGGCCAAGTAAGTAGTGGCATATGATACCATGAACTTCTTGTAGTGGACGCATTTATGTCCGATGTAGTAAGGGCGGGGTGAATGGGACGAATTAAAAAGGTACCCAAATGAATCAAACAAGTAAGATGTTTGATAGTAAACGTAAACGCAAGTCGGAGGACGGAAGCGTATTACGTTAGGATAACGAGCCCGAGAGAAGGGACAAGAATCAAGGTAAATGAAAATACAAACCGACTAATGGGAATGCTAAGGTATAGGGATAAAAGTTTGACTGTCACAAGTGATGAAATTCACACGGACAAGTCAAACAAATTAAATAAAGAATAAAGGACACGATTGAATAAAAGCGATGGATTTCGCTAAGACGACCAAATAAGTTAAAACGAAGTCTAAAATCATATCAGAATGATTACTTTGAAAATGACTTCGGTAAGGATACCCGATAGATGGGTATGATTTTAAGAAGATGCGTAACCCAATAGACGGGAATGCGGATTAGAAAGTCAAAAGACTCGGATTATGGGTCATGACTAAAAGATGATAAGATTTTGAAAACAGAAATTTTTGATAATTACGTTCAACTATTTTAAAGTGAACGGGTCGAACAAAGAACGAAGTTTGACGTTCATAAGTGATGAAGTTTCACACAAACGGGTCAAACGAGATTAATAAAGAATAACGCTCGAAAATGAAAGGAAGCGCAAGCTGAATAATGAAAGCGCGAAACATTAATGAACCTATGTGATAGGTCGTAAAAGAGTATAGAAAGGAAAACTCAAACCAGTGAAACTGGAGTGTTAAAAACATCAAGATAAAGAGCACGGGTAACGGTTCGAAAGGAAATAGAGGTATAAACTGAATAACGATAAGAGTGGGACAAACCAACGTGTAAATGACGGAAGAAGTCATAGAGTCGGAAGAATAATTCGAAAGAAAACAAATGTAGCCTTAGACTACGGTCAAGGTCAAATGAAATACAAAAGCGAAAATAAATGATTCTAAACATAAAAAAGGTACCTTGACACCATATATATATATATATATATATATATATATATATATATATATATATATATACACACACACAGTTAAGTAAAGACACGAATAAAAGATGATCTACGGGATCATCATAACCTAGGGGATTATAAATAGTGTTAAAGTCTACAGGACCAAAAAGACCTTCGGGTCACAAATAGAAAGAAACGAATTGTAGGGGTCTCACCTTAAAGGGGTAAAAAGGTGAAAATCTAAATAAATAGCATACGAGGCTAAGTGAAAGAACCTACGGGACATATGGGTCAAGCGTGGGAATTCGTTACAATTCCCCGTATTAAATAATAACTAAAAGGAATAGATCCTTGGAAGTAACATTCCTAGAAATGAGGGAAGATGTAAGACAAAGAGGAAACGAAAATTAAAATTTAATTTTAGTCAAAAGCAACGTTTTAACAAAACATATGTGGTATGAGGTGAATTAGAAGATCTTAAACACATATGAGGCCAGAGACGGCAAAATAGTATACACGGGTGACGAGCCATGAAGTGACGGCGACTAATTAGTCTAGTCGGTAAAACTATTCGAAATCAAGATAGTGTCATGACAAATACCAAGCGCTTGTTAATATAAGACAAGCGCGGGATAAAACATGTTAACAAGACTAATGCGAATGAGTGGTCAAGTGACAATTAGGTCGATAAAGATAAAGGATATAAGCTAAAAATAGCGGCCAGCGAGGCCTTACACACGAAAGACGTACGCGTCAATATAAATGAAAACTTTTGACCGAAAGAAACGGGTGCCTTGAAAACGAAACCTGGTTTGTTTGATTAAACCAATGAACTTTGTAAATAAGGTTTCGAGGATGAAACCTCTTTAAGGGGGGTAGACTTGTAACACCCCGAAAACGGGTTTGGTAATCAAATCACGTTAATACTAAAGGACGGGTAAAATACAGTTAGTGGTAAAACTTAGCCGGTAAATATTAGGATTTAAATAAATAAACCTAATATTAAATAAAATTTGGGCAAATCCTTTTGAGGAAAATAAAGTGAATAAAAGGCCCGAATTAACGGGGCATAAAACAGACTGGGTCATAATTTTCCCCGAACCTATTACGTTAACTAGGAATGTCTAACCTAGTAAATAAGAGGGAATATTGTTTAAACTAAAGGAGTTGTGATCTACTTGATAACTAACCAAACACGAGGGGCCAAAGATGGATAAAATGAAAGCTTAATTATAAACCAAAAAAAACCCCACACATACAGGGGTGTGCGTAGGATCGACCCGAAGAAAGCTCCATGGGAGCCCAACCCTAGTTCTTGCTAAATCTCTCAAATTGAAGGTCCAAATCAGTTCCAAATCAAAATCCGAGCACGAATTAGTGATCTCTACTGAAAAAGGAGTCACAAGGTATGTAAATTTCATGAGAAATCTCTAGTTGAATTTCTGAGTAAACCTAGAGGATTCAAAAATTGTTGATGCATGCTTGTTATATAGATGAAATAGGAACATTGTAGTGTTTAGGAGTAAACCCTAGACAAGTATATGTTGAAATCGTGCCTCATTCTAGTAAAATCCATGAACACCATTGAAGGTGATTGTTGTTAGGGTTTTTGATTGCTAAAGATAGTGTTATAATGTCATAAACATGTTTTAGTTGAAAGCTGAATTCAAACAGCTTCTGATCAGAATATACAACCGACTTGTATTGGCTGTAACGTGGATAAAACCTGACAAAAACATGAGTTTCTTGAGTCTAAAATGTAATTCCAGGAAATATCTTTAAAACCCCACTGGAATCGCATTTTTTCGACGAAAATTGAGCGTTTTATGAATTTTTCCGTATCGAAGGTTCAAGCTGCGTTTTCTGACAGAATTTGCAGCCCATTACCAATGTCATAACTCAATTTAGGAATTTAGTTATGATCTCAAAATTTTACTGTAGATAGTTTTAAGTGATTAAAAGAATCGCCAATTAGAATTTCGTCAATCGGATAAACGAGGAATTTTAAATGAATTTTTCCGTAAGCTGCAGTAAGAAGTGACGAATTTGATTGCAGCTTAGTAAATGAATTTTTGCAAATTTTTGGTAAAGAGTTAGATCTTGAAATTTTAACACAAGGCCTAACCCTCCGAGAGGTACGTCACATAAAAAATCATAATTTTTGAAGACTTGTAAACAGGTCACCAAAAACAGCCTATTTTCAGTGATATGAACTTGCTTAATTGATGTTAACCTTGGTAAAAATAACTAGTTATGAGCTAGTTTGTAAATGTGTAAAAATATGCCCATTGGGTGTTTGTTAAAATGCCTAAATGAAAGCTAAATGTTGAAATTTGGAGTAAAAAATGCGTATTTGAATGATATGGCAATTATGCGCAATATGAAGTGATAAGGGTTCTAAACATCATGTTGATTTAGACTCAATTGTGTAAACCATGTGATTGAAAGTAGTTAACTTTTGATAAGTTAATCTAACTGATGATGAAGTCGAATGGTAGTTTCGACATAGAGAATAAGTAAGGTGGAATGGTCGTGATTGTTAATGACTAGTCTAACCACCTTGTACATGTTGACAATAGTTTGACGCTTAACGAGCTAGGTGGAGGCTTGGGAAAGAAGCGGTCAAACAAATCATGAAGGAAAAAGAAAAGCATAGCTGGGATGCGAGGTAAGTAAAGCTTACGCCCCTTTTACATTATTTACAATTTACTTAATTGCAAGTATTGTATCTAAGTTCTATTAAGTGATTGGAATATGATGTTCCGACACGATTTAACGCGAGTCGGAACAAAGGAAAATGGTAAGAAATCATGAACTATGGTAAAGAGGTAAAATGGTAAATTAGTCATGTAATGATGAACAAATAAGCAACGGTTTTTAAGTAAAAGAGTTCTAGGAGAAAACCGGGATAGGTTTAAAGGGGTGAAATGGTAAATAAATACTATTTCATACGGACGAATGGTCAATTAGACTAAATGGGTCAAATGGTGTTGTTAACACCATTTGACAATAACATTTGATAATCGCTTGTTGAGTTTTGTGTTCACAGGAATTAACATAAGGTTCACGTTACTATTAACTAGTGATTAATAGTGAAAGGTATTGAAACGGGTCGATATTATGACCCGAGCCAGGTACGCATGAACAAGTTATAGTGAAAAGTGCGATTTTGGTTAAATATGTAGTGAAAGTCCTTCGTCGTAAATTGAAGGACTAAAGTTGACCAAAACGCCCATGGCGGGTAAATCGGGTAAACAACCTTTAAGGATTGTAACGGGTCAAAATAAGCGCATAATCATAGACGGGTTAATGATGCCTAATGATCCGTGATTTAAATCTGGTGTCATGGGAAACAATTGAAATATGATGTTCATAAGAAGTTTGGTATAATAAACATGTTTGTGTAAAAAATTATGAAACGGGTCAAAAGTGTTAAAAAGGAATTTCAAGCCCAGAGCTTGAAATTTGAATTTTTAAAGTAGTTGAATATCAGGTTTTAACTCCATAAGATGGAGAATTAAATTACAAACGTGTAGGAAAAAGAATCGTGGAAAACGGACATGTAGATAAAACGTTATGGTCATTCAAAGTTTGAGTTTGGAAAAAAAAATTGGAGCTGGGCAGAAAATGTAGGTCCAGATACGGACCTGCTGGAAAACAGTCTCCCCCGCGTCACGCGAGGGGTGACACCGATCCGAGCGCGACACGCGGGAGTCACCGCGACACGCGACAAGTAAAACCAAGCCTCTCGGGTGGCGCGAGAGGCATAATTCTGGAAACTTTATTTTGTTTAATAATTTGATGTTGGAACTTGTTTTTAAATTATCAAAACTAACTTTTGAGTTGGTTTTGATCGTAGGAGAATATCAGAAGCACCGGATGGAGATCAAGCGACATGAAAGAACCGAACACATGCTGAAGAAGCTTCCGCATGCTGTTTTGTCATTATTTTTAAATGACGAATTCAATTACATTATGTTGTTTTAAACTTTAAATTGTAAATTTTTTTAGTAAACCCGGATTATGCAAGGTATATCTGCTCATAATCACATGTTTATTTTCGTAAATTATACGTAAATCCTAAAATAATAGCAAGGGTGTTACACTACATCAGTGGAATGAAGAATCAGTGTTTATACATCAGTGTTTAGAATGTAATCAGTGTCTGTATGGTCAGTAGTTATAGATCAGTGGATAGAGTTTGTTAGACTGTTAGATGTCACTTTCATGGTGACGTCAGCTGAGATTCCTTAGTGGTTTGAATTGTCTATAAATGGAACAGTACCCTGTACTGTTACATTTGATTGATTGAATGAGTGAGTTCTTCTCCTCTAGTCCAATCCTTTCATCTTGTGCAATCAACCATGGAGTATCAGGCTGAGGGGGAGTTTAGTTTGTAAGCATGCTTTGTAATCTTTTGATTTGTATTGTAATCATTTGACTTAATGTGAAGCATGTGTTTATCAAAACTATTTTCTCCTTGATTGTGTTTACAAAGTTTGTTTTCATTTCCGCTGCATTTAAACTCTGTTCATTTCAATTGATTTGTTCAAGTTATACAAACAAACACATTCATGAGGGGCCTTCGATCCTAACACACCGTCATGTTTCAACCATACGCCTTCGTTCCGTGAATAGATGTCACACTTCGTCAGACATGGTCAAGACGCTTATATATAGGAAGTACCAGCGACATATCCACCACGCTTAACCATGCCCTGAACGTTGAGCCATCATTGAAACTCACTACGATCTCCGTGCACTAGCCAAAATAATCCCATGTGCACCCGTGATTAATTTGATTCTTGCACGTTTATCGTACCTTATCTCAAGAATGCATAGTAGGGGTAAAATACATTATATAGTACATAGTGCTAGCATTAGATTTGTACGCGAGTATAAGAGAAATAGAATCCACATGCGTCGAGAGATAGAATAAGTTCCACACAAAAAAGAAATTGACGGCGATAAGTCGTATTATTACAACAACATTAGAAGCAAAATAACGTTGCTGTGGAGTACTTCTGTGGAGACTGTGGTTGTTGCTGAAATTCCTCAAGGTTGCGGTCCTGTGCGACAGTGCTGCGTAAGATGACCATACCAGTTGCAATTTGCACAATAGCGACAGTTAGCTTCTGGCGGGTGATGATACGTACACGTAAAACACAGGGGATGAGCTCCGTTGTAGGCGCGTTTCAAGTGAATTGGAGCTGCTTGCAGGGGTTCTGGTTGTGACAGTCCGGTTGTTGAAGAGTCTGGGCTCATGGTCTTTCGTTTACGGCTGGGCTGAGCTTCCTGAGATGATGTGGTGTCGTCGGCGGATTCGTCTGATGATTTGCTGGAGTTATCGTCGGAGGAATCTTCAGAAGAATCGTCGGTAGATTCGCCAGAGGAATCAACGAAAATTGCTTGATGAGCCTGTTTGACAGGATTCTTGGAGAAAAAATCCATCTAAGACTCGTTTGCTGTTGATTTATGCGGCCAAGCGGTAGGTTTCTTCGATGGTAGCAGGTCTTGCAGCTTCGACAAAATCACCCACACACTCAGGCAAGCCGCGAATGTACTTCGTTATGGCTTTCTATGAAGTGTTGACTTGACTTGGGCAAATTATGCTAAGCTGTTTGAACCTTGCGGTGTAGCCAGCATTGTCACCTTCGACTTGCTTGATTTCCCAAAATTCGTCATCTAGCTTCTGGACTTCGTGGGGCGGGCAGTACTCTTCCTTCATGAGCTCTTTCAGCTCATTCCAAGAGAGGCGTAAGCTGCGGAGATCCCACGTTTATTACGTTCGGTTGTCCACCAGTCGAGTGCTCGCGATTGAAATACTCCGGTAGCGCAAGTAGTACGAAATCCATCGGGACACCCACTCTGACGAAGGGTAACTTCGATAGATTCGAACCACTGGAATAGTTGGGACACACCTCCTTCACCAGTGAACTCCATCGGGTCACAGGCTTTGAAGTGTTTGTAGAGGAAAGCAGATTGCGACGCTTCCGTCTTAGAGTCTTCCGAGGTTCAATAGTTGCTGAGAGAGTGCACTTGAGCGACAATATGAGGAATGACCTTGGCCACTTCCCTGGCCACAAGCGAGGCAATCCTCTTCTCGGCGATTCGTTTGGATCTTCTCCTAGCTGTTTGCCTCGAGGTAGAGTCATTGGAAGGCATCTAGACAGAGAGAGTTTTGGAGTGAGATTTGATCATAATGATTTTTGAGTTTTGCGATGCGATTGAGCGCGATCAAAACTTGTAGCGAGTAATATAATAGATTTCACATAGGAGCCACATAGGAGACACGAAATCCCTAAGTTTCCACAAAATTTGAATTGTTGTATATATATAATTAGTTGTAGCTTATACTTTTACGTATACATGTCGGTGTAGATTGGGCGAGGACGCGGTGAAGAGGGAGAGAGCGAGAGCGTAAGCGAGTAATTAGACATTAGTTTTGTTGCGAACATTCGGTTTTCGTTTTGGATTGCGATGGTCGTGCGAGTTGTGCGTTTTGCAAAACAAGGAGCGAAAATTGATAAATCGAGAAATCGATAAGGCATATAATAAACACATAAAGCGTAATTAAGTTCATTAAAGCGTAAAACCGGCGAGTCGTAGGCTTGGTAAAATAATCGGAGTTCCTCGGGTGTTTAGGCGTCGACTACCCAAGGTAACCCAACTATACCCAACAAGTTTGTGCACGCGCATTGACCTAGAAGACTTATGCTTCCACTGGGATGCAGCTCATGGCATTCGTCCTCCTAGTCATCGCGTGGCTCGAGTCATCGTTATTGTCGAGTCCTTGGTGAGAGCTTTTCGAAAACCATTTTAGAGAGTGGAACGGTTTATTAAGATACGGGTTTCACCCCTGACTTAACAACTTCGTTCCTAATTGTGGTTATGCTCTTCGAATAAATTCGTGAGTTCCACTAGATTTCGAAATGGAGACTTTCGTCGAGATGTGGATGTCACTCCTAGCTCGAAGAAAGGTTCTCGTGCTAGAAAAATGCGCTGAGTGAGCGAACTCATCGAGAGTTCTTGGTTTTCGCACCTGGTCTTGACTGGATCACTCGGTTTCGTGATGCGAGTATTTTCGAAAACGTGTGCATTGTGTTAGCCTTAGGAAAGGCTAAGTGGTATTTCAGCCTTAGGAAAGGCTTCTTCGTGTGAAGCTGTAGTACGCAGTGTTCACACAAAGTTGTAGTTTTTTTTTAGCACATTCGAATGAGAGTATCAAGTAGCCCCGTACAAATCCTACTGGGTTCGCACGAGTCGGCCCGTTGGTACCTAGACTATAGACTAGGTCGTTTCTAAGACATCGACCCGGACTAGGTCGAGTCTTGCCTAATTCCCTATAGTTATGGCTCTGATACCAATCTGTCACACCCCAACCGATGGCGGAATCATCAGGGCGCGGCACTAGGCGAATCTGATTGCTCAAGAGAATCCATAACAACTATATTGCGACAGTATTTAATGCGTTCATTATCCCATACTAATAAACCATACAATCACATAAGGTATCACAGATTTCTTGTCCTCTCGAACAATACAAATCCGACAACATAGATTTTTAGGTGAGTTTCTAGACTTCCAAGCTTGATTTGATGTAGACTGCGACTAAACCTGCAACATACGTTAAAACGACGTCAATACAAAAGTATTGGCGAGTATACAAATTTTGATAGTAACGAGAAATAGATAAAAGTGTTACGAATTACCAAATACATAAACGAGATACCTCAACATACATGCATACAAGACAGATACTACCAGCTAAGTCACTCAAGCTGCGATTGCGATTGGTATTCATCCTAACTAGACCCCGTCGGGTGCTATAGTACTATACTAGTTAAGGCGGGACCTCGCGAGTATAAGTCCTAACACACATGTAACTAGCATCACGTGTAAATATGCATAACAGTTATTCGCAAGTGATAAACAGTTTGATTGAATAATTCGTTTTAACAAATTCGATTTAGTAGGAACGTATGTTACACCCAAAATGCGATAAAAAGGGGTTCGAGTATACTCACAGTCGGTGCTCAGCAAGCAAACACAACTTGGTTGGATTGAAGGGAGCGCGTCTGAGATTAGCCTGATTGTAGATTAATAGCGTAAGCGTTGCATAGTGCGTTACATGGTGTAAAAGTGTCAATGGATCGGACAGTACTGTCACGGGCCCCGACCCGGTTTAACCCGTTTCAGGAGCCGCGGGACAGAAAATCCCGTGGTATTTAATTTAACAGCGGAAGTTTCTTCAGGATCATTTTAAAAACTGAAATATTTCCCGATTATTTTATTTCACAACTCGGGATAAAACCCGGTAATTTACAATCTTGAGATTTCATAAAGAAATCTTTTATTTTACAAAACATGTTTCCTTATTTTTATACTGAGCCACTTCCTTAAGCTTGTAGTGCTTCACGGCACTTTTCCTGGATCACAACAGATCACCTGAAACATGTTTGAAAAAGGTTTTGTCAGCGGGAAATACTGAGTGAATCATTCTTTTTATTAAAAACGAGTCATTTGTTATAATTTACAGTATTAAGAGCGATTACAATGTTTCTGATATCAAACCAACTACCCACGGTATTTGTCACTCGACCGGATCTGTGACTATGGTCATATCCCCCATTGGCTGCCCCAATGGTGACGATTATCAAGTAATGTATACAAAACCCCACATACCGGCTGTAATTTGGTGATTACAAAGACTTAATCCCCGTAATTATAACTTTGAAATAAACATGCTTTTATAAATAGATTTGATAAAAAGAGAATGACTCACATTGCAGATTTAATTTTGAACAGAGCTTAGCCTACTGATTAGCCTTGATAACCTAGTTTAAATAATCAGGCACACAAACTAGGTTAGTAACTTAATACAGCATTTACGATAACTCACGAGATTAAAACCTTCACAGCGAATGACAAAGTGCGATACTTAAACATCCATCGATTTAACGACGAATGACAAAGTATAAACCATGATGTGGGCAGCACTTAAACATCCATTGGATAGTTTAATCGATCGGACATTGAATCGTAGCAGCGATCGAGTTATTACCCTGAATTGTGGCAGCACTTCGTGATCAGTGTGTGTTTTTGTAGTAAACAGTGTCTAACTTTGTGTACGTAAAGAATTTTAACGTCGAACTGAAGCCAGGAATCAAGTCCCAAGCCCCTGTATTTATACCCTAAATTTGCACCTCCCGCTAGTCGCGGAAGAATCCGTGGCACGTGCCGCGTGTCGCCTGGGGTGACATTTTTAGGGTAGGGTAGGTGCGTGTCCAAGTAGCTTAGCTGAGTTGGTCTTGCATGCAAATTCGAATTACACATTAAACTATTTAGATATTACCAACTAGGGTTTACCCCCTTTGAGTTTTAGGGGCCCTAATCCTGATTCCAAATATTCTGAAAATTTTAGGGATTATGCAGAATCACTTGGGTTTCTCAATTAGGGTTTCCTATTGGACAATTTAATTAAATAATTATGACTTTTGATGAGAGTTGTTACATTCTCCCCACCTTAATAAAAATCTCGTCCTCGAGATTTACTGGAATAAATGAGGATACTTTCGCTTTATTTCTGATTCCAGCTCCCAAGTGTATTCAGCTCCTCTCTTTGAATCCCATCTAACTTTGACTAAAACTAGTCGTTTATGTTTGAGAAACTTGATCTTTCGATCCTCAATTTGAAGAGGTTTCTCAACAAATTTCAGCTTTTCGTTTACCTCTATATCTCGAAGAGGTACTACGAGTGATTCGTCTTATAAACATTTCTTGAGATTGGATACATGAAATACATCATGTACTCCAGCTAATTCTTCTGGTAGTTGTAAACGATAAGCAACTGGTCCTATACGTTGGATCACTGAAAATGGTCCTACATACCTTGGACTTAGCTTTCCTTTCTTACCGAATCGAACAACTCCTTTCCAAGGGGAAACTTTTAATAGTACTTTGTCTCCCACTTGGAATTCAAGTGGCTTGAGCCGATTATCTGCATAACTCTTCTGACGATCACGAGCCATCTTCAGTCTTTCCTTGATTTGAGTAATCTTGTCAGTCGTCTCTTGCACTATTTCAGGTCCTGACAATTGACTTTCTCCTATTTCTGCCCAACAAACTGGAGTTCTGCACTTTCTTCCATACAGTGCTTCAAATGGGGCGGTTTCAATACTTGAATGATAGCTATTGTTATAGGAGAATTCAATTAATGGTAAATGATCATCCCAATTTCCACCAAAATCTATTACACATGCTCGGAGCATGTCTTCTAGAGTTTGGATCGTCCTTTCACTTTGTCCGTCTGTTTGGGGATGATATGCAGTACTCAGATTGAGTCGAGTTCCCATAGCTTGCTGGAATCTTTTCCAGAAATGAGAAGTAAAACGACTATCCCTATCCGAAACAATGGAGAGTGGAACTCCATGTAAGGATACGACTTCATCTACATACAATTTTGCCAACCTTTCCATATTAAAGGTTTCTTTCATTGGTAGAAAGTGAGCTGATTTGGTTAATCGATCCACAATTACCCAAATCGCATCATTACCTTTTCTTGTTTTGGGTAACTTAGTAACAAAATCCATTGTTATAAGTTCCCATTTCCATATAGACATTTCTAATTGTTGTAGTAACCCTGAAGGTTTCTGATGTTCTGCTTTAACTTGTGAACAAGTGAGACATTTAGAAACATATCGCGCTATATCCTTTTTCATTCCTATCCACCAGAAGTTCTTTCTTAAATCTTGGTACATCTTATTGTTTCCTGGGTGCATAGTATACCTAGATTTATGGGCTTCTTCTAAAATCTTAGGTCTTAAGTCTCCTTGCTTAGGTACCCAAATTCTACTTTTGTGGAATCTCCAAATTCCATCTGCTCCTTGTTCTAATTCCTTTATTCGTCCTTTCATTCCTTCAGCATCATCCTTGATTGCTGTAGCTTGAACATTCTTCAATTGTTCCATTAAATCTATTTGTAGATTTAATCTGAGAGCAAGAACCCGTCGTTGTTTCTCATAATACTTACGACTTAAGGCATCTGCAACTACATTTGCCTTTCCTTCGTGATACTGAATATCATAGTCGTAGTCACTTAGGATTTCCATCCATCTCCTTTGCCTCATGTTTAACTCTTTTTGCCCAAATATATATCTTAAACTTTTATGATCTGTATAAACAGTAAATTTACTTCCATACAGATAATGTCTCCAAATCTTAAGGGCAAAAATTACGGCTCCTAATTCTAAATCATGAGTCGTATAATTTTCTTCGTGCTTTTTCAATTGCCTTGAAGCATATGCAATCACCTTTTTGCGTTGCATAAGCACACATCCATATCCTAGTTTTGAAGCATCACAATATACTTCAAAATCTTCAGTTCCTTCTGGTAAGGCTAAGATTGGAGCATTTGTTAATTTCTGCTTTAATATTCTAAAGGCTTCTTCTTGCTTTGGTCTCCATTCAAACTTAACTGCTTTACAGGTTAGCTTAGTTAATGGTACGGCTATCTTGGAAAAATCCTTAATAAACCGTCGATAATATCCAGCTAAACCTATAAAACTTCTAATTTCCATTGCGGTTTGCGGAACCTTCCAATTGGTAATTGCCTCTATCTTAGCAGGATCTACGTGAATACCTTTGTGATTCACCATGTGTCCTAGGAATTGCACTTCCTTTAACCAAAATTCACACTTCGAGAATTTGGCATAAAGCTTTTCTTTTCTTAACAAAGTTAAGAGTGCATGAAGATGTTCACAATGCTCTGTCTGACTTTTGGAATAAATAAGTATATCGTCTATAAAAACAATTACAAATTTATCCAAATATGGTTTACAGATCCTATTCATCATGTCCATGAATGCAGCAGGTGCATTTGTTAATCCAAAGGGCATGACTGTAAATTCGTAATGACCATACCTAGTTCTGAAAGCAGTTTTAGGTATGTCTTCTTCTTGTACCTTCAATTGATGATATCCGGAGCGTAAGTCTATCTTAGAAAAATATCTAGCTCCTTGAAGTTGATCAAATAGATCATCAATCCTAGGTAATGGGTATCGATTCTTAATTGTAATCTTATTTAATTCTCTATAATCGATACACATTCTCATTGAACCATCCTTTTTCTTAACAAATAGTACTGGTGCTCCCCAAGGAGATGAACTAGGTTGTATGAATCCTTTACTTAGTAATTCATCTAATCGTTTTTTCAGTTCTAACATTTCTGTGGGTGCTAACCGATAAGGTGCCTTGGCTATCGGTGTAGTTCCTGGAATTAGATGAATCCTAAATTCTACTTCCCTATCTGGGGTAATCCCGGTAACTCTTCTGGAAATACATCCGGATATTCTGAGACTACAGGAATTTCCTTAAGTTCTTTACCCTTAGTACTAATGATTACTGAAATCATATATACTATTCCTTGTTTTCGTTCATAATTAGCAACTTTCATTACTGATATGAACTTCATGGGCTTACGTGGTTTATCTCCTGTAATCCTAATTACTTCTCCGGTGGGTGATTGAATTTCTATGGAATTCTGATCACAAAAGATTCGAGCATGGTTGGTTACTAACCAATCCATTCCTAATACAACATCAAATTCAGCTAAATTCATTGGCAATAGGTTTGCAGAGAATTTATGTCCTAAAAGTTCTATATTTCTTTCCTGCAAAACTTTATCTATTTTAACTGAATTTTCGTCTGCCGTTTCAACTGTAAAAATCTGCCTAATATTGGTTAAAGGTAAATTAAGAGCTTGACAGAATGAAGTATTTATAAAACTTTGGTTTGCACCAGAGTCAAATAATACTTTTGCGTATACGTTGTGAACTAAGAACGTACCCGCTATCACATCTGGGATGAGTTCTGCTTCTTGAGTGGTCAGCTGAAATGCCCTAGCATTCTTCTTAATAGTTCCGTCGGTCGCCTTGGTTTTGTTGTCTGCTGGTTTGCCCAATTTAGGACATTCTGTTTTAAAATGTCCATTTTCTCCACAGTTATAGAAAACTATTGTTTTCTTTCTGCAGTTTTCTTCACGATGTCCTCCAGTTTTGCAAAAAATTGCAGGTTATATCGCATCTTCCATAATGTTTCTTCTTGCATTTCCTGCAGAATGACGGAGTTGAGAATTGCCCAGTTCCTCTTCTCTTGAAATTACTACTGTTACCCGCACGAAATCCTTGGGTAATTTTCTGAGCCAATTCTTTCTTCTTGTTTTCATCTTGTGTACGTACCAGTTCGTCAGTTAGGGTGTTAGCTAATTCCACAACATCGTCAATAGTGCGAGGTCTCACAGCTTTAACGATATTGCGGATTTCACTAATCAGTCCCCAAATGTAGCGAGAAATGAGTACCGGTTCTGGCGAAGCCAGCGTTGGTACCACTCTAGCATATTCAAAGAATGTAGAAGTATAACCGCGACAATCTACACCCATCATCCGATGATTTAGGAACTTATTTGTCATTTGTTCCTTTTCATACTCGGGACAGAATTTTCTTTCTACAAGACCCTTAAATTCTTCCCAATTCATGGCATAAGCTATTATTCTTCCTTTTGATTGTAACACAGTGTTCCACCATTCGAGTGCTCCTTCCTTGAAGAGATTTGATGCGTACATGACCTGATCATCTTTAGCACATTTACTTATTGCAATTACTGCTTCGGTTTTCTCTAACCAACGCAGTGATGCAGTTGCTCCTTCATTGCCTGCAAATTCAGTGGGTTTACAAGCAAGGAATTCTTTGAAAGTGCAACCAGGCGTTGCGGCTTTCATTTTCTTAGGAAATGGAGCTTAATATGGTTCCTCATTATGATTAACATGATCATTGCCTCCGTTTACACTATTACTGAAGTTATCTTCAGAAATACGTTTACTAGGAACGATTTGTTGCGGTTCGATTGGATTCTTTACAGCAGCAACGATTGCTGGAATAGCATTAGCTATCCCTTGAGCAACAATATTTTCGATATCTTGCCTAGTCATATATTGATCTCCTGGATGTTGCTCAGACTGATTAACCTCATTTACTGGTTCGTTACCAATGTTTGCCATCTGATAATTAATTTTATATAAATAATTAGTATAAATACAAATATAATAAAACTGTTTGCACATAATCACATTAACATGTATAACCAAAAATTATTGATTTCCCAAGTTTCATTTCTAAATATTATATTATGCCTCGTACACACGATTATCATACAACGTTTTATTGTTAAGTTATTACACATACTGGTTCTTATGATTATTTATTAAACAAATATTCCTGCAAACTCCCATTATCTGGTCAGCTAATTTCTTAAAAACGACGCTCCCTTTCGTCGTACTTCCAAGTAACTCTTTCTCCAACATCCCTAATCCTATTTCCTGCATTAATTAACTCTTCGCCCTTGAGACAAAGTTCAGTCAGATTCTCCGGGCTCATAGTTGGGTATAGTGGAGGTTCTGGGTCAACTTGTGGGAAAAATGTATCAGGGTTGTTTAAAAGATTTTGGTATTGCCAATCAGTTGTCCACCATTCATCTAATTCTACTGGTAGTGGTTGAGGTTGGACAATAGGATCTGGAATAGCAGGTTCCAGATTGATTGGAATTGGAGCTTCTAGTGGGTAGTTGAAAAGATCTTCTTCAGTAAATATAAGGTTTGGATTAGCTGGTTCAAGATTTCCATCGGCACGTCCGATGAGGTCACTCATCACTAGTTTATGATCTAAAACTTCCCAGGGAGTCATTTTCTGTTTCTGTCTAGAACTTTCTCCGACTTCTCTTTCTGTTTGCTTAAAACTCTTCTCAGCTTCTATCTCTACTTGATTAACATTTTCCTCAATTTCTACCCCTTTTCCTTTGTCTTTTGGTTCTTCAGTTTTGGTAACCTTTCTTGTTGCTGGCTTTTTCCTACGTACACGCCTCCAGCCCACAAATCTGCTTCTTTTCTTGGGTTTAGGTTTTGCCAGTGGTTTGGATTGAAATTCCATGGGTTCTTCTTTATCAGCGAAGTAACCGGTGAATACCTTGGAAACTTCTATCTTAACGGGATAGAGGTTAAGATTTTCTAAAGCTTCAGATATCTCATTCATGCTGTTTAGCATATATACAAAATACATACCAAATGTTAAAATAAAATAACAAAATTTCATAGATAACCCTTAAATATTATTGCACACCATACATAAAACAACTGACAAGTAAAATATACTACGATTTACTGTGAACTTATTTATTTACTGAATAAGGTTTCTGGATTGTAAATAAAGGTGCTAAAACTTGAGTTAGAGTATTTAGAGATTTGCATTTTCTGCTACTGTGGCTAGAATATAAAGATCTGTCCATTTCTTATCTAATTTGTCCTCCCAGGGTGTTTTACTGGTTAATTCCTGGGTTTCTTGTTTAACTTTCTTTTCTCGGATTTTCCTTATTTCCTCCTGACTTTTCCTAATAATCAAACTTCTTTTATTAGGAGAAAGTGGTTTCTCATAATGTGTCTTTCTCACAAATATTCCTTCTTCAGGAATTACAGAGTGATTTGAGGATTTGGGTTGGGATGAACTTCCCTTCTCGTTGGATGACCTATCTAGTTTAAGATAGATGTTTGATAGCTTTTGTTTACCCATACTGTAACTAACAAATAATCAGTTAATAAAACACATAATCACATAATTGGCAATCAGTAAAATTAAGTATTTCTAAATACTTAATAGGCTTAAATCAGTGGCTCTGATACCACCTTTTTCTGTCACGGGCCCCGACCCGGTTTAACCCGTTTCAGGAGCCGCGGGACAGAAAATCCCGTGGTATTTATTTAACAGCGGAAGTTTCTTCAGGATCATTTTAAAAACTGAAATATTTCCCCACTATTTTATTTCACAACTCGGGATAAAACCCGGTAATTTACAATATTGAGATTTCATAAAGAAATCTTTTATTTTACAAAACATGTTTCCTTATTTTTATACTGAGCCACTTCCTTAAGCTTGTAGTGCTTCACGGCACTTTTCCTGGATCACAACAGATCACCTGAAACATGTTTGAAAAAGGTTTTGTCAGCGGGAAATACTGAGTGAATCATTCTTTTTATTAAAACGAATCATTTGTTATAATTTACAGTATTAAGAGCGATTACAATGTTTCTGATATCAAACCAACTACCCACGGTATTTGTCACTCGACCGGATCTGTGACTATGGTCATATCCCCCATTGGCTGCCCCAATGGTGACGATTATCAAGTAATGTATACAAAACCCCACATACCGGCTGTAATTTGGTGATTACATAGACTTAATCCCCGTAATTATAACTTTGAAATAAACATGCTTTTATAAATAGATTTGATAAAAAGAGAATGACTCACATTGCAGATTAAATTTTGAACAGAGCTTAGCCTACTGATTAGCCTTGATAACCTAGTTTAAATAATCAGGCACACAAAATAGGTTAGTAACTTAATACAGCATTTACGATAACTCACGAGATTAAAACCTTCACAACGAATGACAAAGTGCGATACTTAAACATCCATCGATTTAACGACGAATGACAAAGCATAAACCCTAATGTGGGCAGCACTTAAACATCCATTGGATAGTTTAATCGATCGGACATTGAATCGTAGCAGCGATCGAGTTATTACCCTGAATTGTGGCAGCACTTCGTGATCAGTGTGTGTTTTTGTAGTAAACAGTGTCTAACTTTGTGTACGTAAAGAATTTTAACGTCGAACTGAAGCCAGGAATCAAGTCCCAAGCCCCTGTATTTATACCCTAAATTTGCACCTCCCGCTAGTCGCGAAAGAATCCGTGGCACGTGCCGCGTGTCGCCTGGGGTGACATTTTTAGGGTAGGGTAGGTGCGTGTCCAAGTAGCTTAGCTGAGTTGGTCTTGCATGCAAATTCGAATTACACGTTAAACTATTTAGATATTACCAACTAGGGTTTACCCCCTTTGAGTTTTAGGGGCCCTAATCCTGATTCCAAATATTCTGAAAATTTTAGGGATTATGCAGAATCACTTGGGTTTCTCAATTAGGGTTTCCTATTGGACAATTTAATTAAATAATTATGACTTTTGATGAGAGTTGTTACAAGTACTCCGATCGGATGGCAATCCGATCGGGCGGCTGTTCGATCGGGCGGTGATCCGATCGGCGAGACACTTTGGTTGGTGACAAGTTCACAGCAGACTGGTCACTCGGTCGGATGGCAATCCGATCGGGTGACAATCCGTTAAAACTGATGTGCGATGAAGATTTGTAAAATGTCTAAGTGTTGAAGATCCAAACGTCACCCGATCGGGTGGTCGTTCGATCGGGTGGCAATCCGATCGGACGACGATCCGTTCGTTGTTTAGATCTTTGAATTTGTTTACGTCATCACCCCAAGTGCAACCCGATCGGATTGCAGGTCGATCGGGTGGCAATCCGATCAGACGGCAATCCGATCGGACAGTAACCCGTCCCGCAATCTGATCGTTTTACAACTTGGCTATTTTGTTATTTTTTGCGATTTGATCGAGATGGTACGACTACGAGCCAAACAATGGAACTCCACCAAGTCTGAGTCATCGGATCAGATGGGAATCACCCCGTCCGATCAGTTAACTGTTCTCGATGGTCGTTCGTGTTCATCTCGCTAAGCCGGTCGTCTCGTTGATAGAAATCAGTTCTCAAACCGACACATCACTAGCGAATGAGTGTAAGATCTGAATGAGCCCTGGTTCTATCGGTTTTTGAGTAAAAAGTTAAGAAAGTTTGAAGAAAACCTTGAAAACTTAGATTCGGCTTAGATCTAGGTGAGATTAGTGTTTATGCACTGTTGAATCTATCAGATCTGGACTGTTCTTGATGAGATGAGGTTACACTTCATTGTTCCAAAGAACTCCATGATGATATCACCTACGGCTCAAATCCGAAGATTTAACGGTGAAAAAGTGAGATTTGATGGTGAAAAAGATGAAGGAGTGCGTGATGACCATAGAAGTACAGGATTTAGGGTGAAAACTTACTAGAATCGCGAGAAATCGAGCGAAAATGGCGAGAAAGCGTCTGGTCGAACGAGAGCAGTCACATCAA
The DNA here is from genome assembly GCA_030545235.1 of Helianthus tuberosus. Taxonomy (NCBI): domain Eukaryota; kingdom Viridiplantae; phylum Streptophyta; class Magnoliopsida; order Asterales; family Asteraceae; genus Helianthus; species Helianthus tuberosus. The sequence goes on from CM060383.1 coordinate 36,312,824, forward strand.
CTGTTGTTGATGTGACAAGTGGGGTATTTATAGGCAAAGGAGGAGAAGGGTGGTGCAGTGCATCGGATCGGACGACTGTCCGATCGAGTGGCACCTCGGTCGGGTGGCACCTCGATCGGGTGGCCATCCGATCGAGCGGTCAGTCGATCGGTGGCATCCGGCGAGTTGTATTTCGGCGTTTTGTTTCGATCGTTAAGCGCTGCGATAGTTTGGTTACACATTTTCATCCCCATTTTCATATATTTATTATAATTAGTCACATTGGGTCATATATACATATCCATATTTCAAATCCTGCGATAATCGAGTTACGCGTGCCTTCGAGTGCGTTTTTTAGTATTGAGTTGCACTGCGACACATCACGGCTATCAAGGAGGGTGGAATTGGTCCTCACTTGACATCTTCGTGGTTGTCAGCAAGTACAATGTGATGTGATAACGATAAAGTATGCGTAATATGCGAAAATACTTGCGAAATAGCGATGTATGCGATATAGCTACATTATGATCCGAATCTCTGGTGCTAGGCGTAACGAGTATAACTAGTAGTAACAACGCACGAACGTGCGGGTTGTTACAAATATTGACGTGTAGTTTAAAAGATACATGTAGATGATGCCTTAATGTACAAGTGATTAAAGCCCAACATACATAGTCATTATCCCACAATGTTTAATAGCTACAGAATGTCAAACATAGGGTTGAGCAAATTACGGTTCTGAATCGTCAGAACCGAGGAATCGAACCAGAACCACCAGATCCGAACCGTATTGTTGTATTTCGGGTCCGGTTCCGGTTCTTAGATTTGGGAGAAAACGGTTCCCAACCGCGGTTCCGTTTAAAGAACTGCTAGAACCAGTTTGGGTTTAAACTTTAAAGAGTAAATTACGTTTTTGGCCCATGTGGTTATATCAGTTTTACTATATTGGCCCAAAATAAGAATTTTTAACATTTATGCCCCCATGGTCCCTATATCTAACCGTTTTGGCCCCTAAATCTAACCAAACCCTAACTCAGGTTAACTTCTAGGTCACATGTGTTACACATGATGGGTAATATGGTAATTTCACCTCCCCCTTTAATTTACTCTATCCCTTATATGTAAAAAAAACCATAACCTTACTTTTCATTTCAGCTGCACACCCCACTAGAACTCAGTCCCCCCTCCCTCTTCATTTCTTCAACTCCGATCATCGGAGATCATGACTCCGGTCGGTGGCTGGTAACCGTCGGTACTCCGGCTACACCAGTACACCCACCACAGGCTGCTGGTTATCCTTCAACACCACCCCTAAATCTCCTCCTTCTCTCGTTACACCCCCCCCCCCTTCTTCTCCGGTCGGTCGACACCCACACCCCCTTCCTCTCCAGTGAGCCACGCTCCACACGCACCATGTAAACCCCCAAAACCCAGCCAGCTCCCTTGTTCCTGTCTCCGGCGACTGGTGACGGCGGCACCGCCGTGGGAGGAGCTGACGACGGTATGACAAGATGACTGATGATGATGATTACAGTTAAAGGTATTCAATGAGGATGATGTTGCTGTTATTGACGGTAATCAACGACGGTTCTTTACTTCTTTCAATCCCTAATCTTTAGGGTTTCAAACTTTCAATTCCAACAAAAGATAATTGATCTCTCTTTTATTCAATTTTTCCTTTTTGGGTACTGTTTCTAGGGTTTGTTCTTGGCGTTTGGAAGAAAAAGATTGAATTTTTCGTTGTTTTTGTTGAAGAAAAGAAGGGAGAAATTTGTGGGAAGTGAAGAAACATAAGGGGGTTAAGAGAGTGTGTGATTTAGTGGTGATCAGGTCTTCTGTGTGTGGAAGAAGATCTGAAGAAGTACGAGTGCTTCAAGGTTCCTAAAGTGTGTTACTGTTGGTGATGGGGCTGTTGGAAAGACTTGTTTGTTGATATCTTACACTAGTAACACTGTCCCACGGTGAGAATTTAAGTTTTTAGATTGATTTTTATTTTATTTCATGTTGTTGGTGTTCTTGATTTGATAGGTTAAAGATTTTAATGTTTCTTGGGCATTTGTTAGTTAATTTGGATATATGTTTACTTGATAAAAAGATTATGAATTTACTTGAAGTTTCTGTTATTCTTGTTCTTGATTTAGTTATAAAAGGGGGAATTTGTATATGATTGAATCTTTTAGGGTGTCAAATTTAAAATTTGGGTTAACATTTTCTTGATACAGATGATGAATTTGTCTGGATTCTTTTAATTTGTGTTCTTTTTTCAATTGGTTGAATATTTTATGTTGTTCTGGTTGATTCCAATCTTATTCATGAAAAAGAATAGCCGGGCTTCAATTCTTGATCGTGTACATATCTGCAATTTTTGGGATTTTGTTGTGCCAACGAAGAGAGACTGTGTGTGCAGGTTGTGTTTTGCAGTGGTGGGGGTGGGGGTGGTGGTGGTGGTAGGAGAGAGAGAGAGCAGAGAGAAAGATGAGAGAGAGTGTGTGTGTTTTGTATGTATGATAATTATTGTTTCTTTTATATTTTATAAATCAGTAAAAGTAAAAGGGAGGGGAAATTACAAATTTACCCATCATGTGCAACCCATGTGACCCATAAAGTAACCTGAGTTAGGGGTTGGTTAGATTTAGGGGCCAAAACAGTTAGTTATAAGGACCATGGGGGCAGATCTGTTAAAAAATCTTATTTTGGGCCAATATAGTAAAACTGATATAACCACAGGGGCCAAAAACGTAATTTACTCAACTTTAAATAATAAATTCAAAAACCCTATTAATTTATTTGAACTTTAAATATTATATTTAAAAAAATGCTTCTAGGATTAAAAAATATAAATATAGTTTTTACATGTTTGAATGAAGTTTTGTGATGGTTAACTAAAAGTTTTTTTTAGTTAACTTTTGTTTTTTTTTTACGTTGTATACTTTTGTTTCATTGCTACTTTTACTTTGATTGTTTAGAATTTTGGATGTTGCAACTCTTAGTTATATGTTTTAAACGGTTTCATTGTTTTAGTTGTTTTTACTTTGTTGTTAGTTTTAGAAATTAATTGACAATCGGTTCAGGCTAAAACCGCCAATTTAATCCTCTCATTTAGATTACACTTTAATCCCTCATCTTTAACAAAAGTTAGTAGCTACACTTCATCCCTTTATAAAAAACTAACTACCCCCTCCCACGATTTTTAAACGGTCATATATTTTTTGTACGCTAATATATTTTTTTAAATTACACCATATAAATGAGTATTTTATTCTCTTTAATTTGAGTATAGTATTGCTATAGTTTTTTTAATTAAAAAAATGATATGTTACGTGATTAACAGTGTTTAAGGGTGAGTAATAACTGAATCGTTAACCGAAACTGAACCGAAATCAACCAAATATTGAATTAACTGAAAAGTGATTAACCGAAACCCGAATTAACAAAAAACGGTTATCTTTTTTTGTACCCTCATTTAACCAAAATTAACCGAATCGAACCATTCATATTTTCATATATTTATAGCTTTTATACCTTCAGTTCATGTATTTTATATTTATACCCTCATTTTATGTATTTATACATCCATTTCATGTACCTATACATCCATTCATGTATTTATACATAAAATTCATGTATTTCTAATCAAAAGTTTTAGCCCAAATTTGGTTTTGGCTATTAACTGAAATTAAATGATCAAACCAAAAACCGTCAATCTAAATGATAACCAAACCGATTAACTGAAAACGGATTGGTTAATAAAATAGACTAATCGATGACCTCGATTTCGGTTGAGGATAATAATCTAACCAACCGAACAATGCACACCGTGTCAATGTTTGTGTTTCGTGCAGCATCGCGCGCGCACCTATCGGTTATTAACCAAAATCGGTTATCGATGAGCAATAACTAAATCGTTAACCTAAACCAAACCAAAAACAGACGAAACCGAACCGAAATCAACCAAAAATTGGATTAACTGAAAATCAAATTAACCAAAAACCGGTTATCAATTTTTGTACTATCGTTTGACCAAACTTAGCTTAACCGAACCGAATCATTCATATTTTCATATATTTCTAGCTTTTTTCCAATTCATATATTTCGTGTTTTATATATCCATTTCATATATGTATACTTTCATTTCATGTATTTATACATCAGTTTCATATAATCTTCTTAAGCAAAAGTTTTAGCCCAAGTTTGGTTTTTGCAATTAACTGAAATTAAATGAGCTAAACCAAAAACCGACAATCTAACCGAATAAACCGAAGTGATTAACCGAAAACCGATTGGTTAATATAATAAAGTAACCGATTACTTTGGTTTCGGCTTCGGTTGAGGATAATAACCGAATCGACCGAACCATGCACACCACAATGAAATGGATTACCCGATTACTTCGCTTTTCATATATATCTATCACAATGATGCTACAATAAATATTATATGAATAAGAAAACTACAAAAAACGAGTATCGCAATGCGATGTGTCGTTCCCACCGCATCACGTGGGCATCTTGCTAGCATACATATAAAGAGAGAGTCAAATTTGCAAAGACATGTTATTTTACTACAAATGCTTAGATGATCAAGCTCTATAACAATTATCAGCTTATGTTAATAGTAATTTTGACTTTTTTTATCTGCTTATTTTTTAGTTTCAATTAAACACCTTATAATATAAATAATATCTGTTTTTAACCCTACAGTTTATAACAGTTACCAACTTGTGTGAAGGTAACTTTGACTTTTTTATAAGTTTCTATTAAGCTCTTTATACTACAAATAATATACGTTTTTAACCCTATAGTTTTGTTTTTTTCTTATCGTTTTTTATAAACGCTAACTACGCTGTTGCGTTAGATTTTTTTTCTTTACATTTCGATATAAATTTTATCTAAAACGGAGTTGTATTTGAAGTTTTATTTAAAACGGGGTTGTATTCGAAATGATGTTCTGGTGAAGAACTGAGTCGGCACTGACCAACAACATCGGTACTAGTATCGTTGTTACAGGAACCGGTATTGGTATTCATTTTTATTATTTTCGATCAATGTAAAACATGACTTTATTTTTTGAGTTACATCATACAACTTTTTTGAGTTACTATAGCTATGCCTTAGTTAAACCCACAAATACAAATGAAAATTGTTTTCAGTTGCAACATTCTTATCAATCTCTCATTTGAAACTTTAACATTAAACAATGAAACATAAGTCCAAGAAGATCCACCAAATCTAAGCACCAACCATGATGCATTCAATTGTTTGTTTGCATATTCCTGTCATTGTTGCTTCTGGCCCATATACCTAAAAATCCAAATCATAGTAAATTGACCAATTTACCCTTAAAAAGTTTGAAAACTAAATGAAACAAGTGCAAGGAGAAATAAGGTTTAGTGTACTTCAATAGGGATGCCAATTTCAGCCCCGAGTGCGCGCATTCTAGCAAGGCCTCTTTGGTAATTTGGGCCTCCCCGTCGTACATAAATGTGCATGTCCGCGGCTTTCAACTTCGCTTCCTACACACATTAATAAAAAACCGCACCAAAAAGTCAGTTTTGCCCTTTTAGTTTCAAATGATCAAACAAATTACCTTCTCCTTCATCGCACGAATGATGCCATTGAAAGTGGCTGCCACATCAGTAAAATTTGCGATTCCGCCACCAACTACAAGTGCCCTCCTTTGACCATCGGGATCCGCAGTTGCACACTGAAATTTCAAAAAATGCAGGATCTTGAACCTTTATTTTTTTTTTCATTTTCAGTTTAATGTAGAAGGGTGAGACCATAAATGTTACTTTCGTGAAACTGGCACCCACAAATGAATATTAACGAAAGTGTCACTTACGTCGATGACAACTCGAGCATACTGCAGAACTTCTTCTTCATTGGGCGCACCGCTGTATTCTGCATAATTTCCAAGCTCAGCAGCATAGCCTAAATCTCCAACTGTATCTGCGTAGATGACACTGGCACCACCACCGGCAACCATGGTCCAAATGCGGCCTTTAGGGTTAAGAATAGTGAATTTCAAAGATGCACTAGTCTGCAAGAGATCGACGTTACACATTTAAAATACAAAATTTCAACACGATTAAGGAAAAAAACATTTAAATATTGTTTGTATACTCATATGCACCTTTTCATCAAGTCCATGGATAAAGCTTTCAGTAGGACTCATAACTCTTCCAAACGGCATCGGGAATTCGATATTGCCCCACCTGCGAGATTATACCATTTTTTTAAACTTCTGTTAATAAATAATAACTGAAGGTTAATAAATAATTATGAAACTTAGGAATAGAGAAAGTTAATATACTTTTTGAAGTTTTTGAAAGCAGCAGTGTCATCAAGCTCGCCTCTCATATCAAGAGGATAAGGCTTTCCATTGACCAGAGTGAACGGATTCATTTCCAAGAAAGTGAAGTCGAGATCTATATGCAAGAAACATGGAGATTTATGATGATATTGGCCTAGATTTATCATATGTTTACATGTGTGAGTAACAAGAATGGAAATTTCAAAAGTCGATAAGATTTTACCTACGAACAGGGAATATATGTTTGTGATGAACTCCTCGATTTCAGATTTGTACTGCATTGTGAGAAAAAATGAGCATTAGAGATTCAATATGCACAACTCTATGGCACGATAGACGGTACAGGCGGATCAGCTAAAAGGTCAAATCGGGCCAAATCGGGTGGGGTTGACTTGCAAACACTTTTTTGTCCTTATATTATAAATTAAGGAGTAAATGCGGTAAAATATCGGATATCGGTCAAGGACCAATATTTGAGATATAGGCTATCGCGGTGGGATATCGGTAATTTTAATATCATGCAGAATTTATATATATAGCAATTTAAGACTTAAACACCAACATGTAACACTAACAACTAACAACTAATACTTAAAATAATAATCGCAGAAATAAGAAGAAAGAAGAATGGTAGAACTAAGAAGAAAGGTACTGATATTGGGAATATCGGTGATATATCGGTCAAGTATCGGAAATATCAGTCAATATCGCCAATAATATCGGTACCGATATTTGACACCGATATTTTACATGGGGACCCATAACCAATATATCACCGATATCAACTGCATAGATTATAAATAACTAATGCATCAAAGTATGCTTAAAAAAAGACAATATTATTACAATGATACTCTAATTCTTTGAATAATATCGATTAAGGAGGTTGTATGCATTCAAAATTACTTTGGGTGAATTTAAGCCCGTTTGCCCAATTCAACTAATTTGACCAGTTGAGAATAAACCGAATTGACCCATTCAGAAGTAACAATCTCACCTCCAATGGGAGGGTGGCAACAAGAGGAGCACATGTCTCTTGATTCAACACTGCTCCCGTGGGTAAAAAGATTGACTTAACCTGAAAATGCAGGGAATAAAAATGTGATTTACGGACCCAATCGCAAAAATAAATAGAAAACGAGGAAGATGCATATATATACATATAATGCTTCTTATACAGACACGCCCCTGTGTACCTTGTCCCAGTTCTCTTCGATATCGATTCCTCCACATTCTGAAAAACTAATGCTGCACCCTAACCGCTCAGAAACAATGTTGATATAAAACTCTTCGTTGTGTGGAACAAATGGTTCGACGATGAATGTAGTTATGGGTCCTTTGCATCCATCCATCACAACCTATCAAGTCAAGAAAGTTTTAACAAGCTCATATTAGATCCAATTAAATTTGATAAAGAGTATCTAGTAACCTTAAAACATAATACCTATGGTGTCTAATAGACTTCAAAAAGATTAAGGGCGTGTTTTGATATGTGTACGTATGTATGTCAAAGCGATTATGTGGTTTCAAAAACTAGTCAGATGACTAGTGTGAATTATGCTACTTAAGTCCAATACAGTTGTAACAGTTACCTCTTTGCCAAGCCGCTCCTTGACAAACTCAGCAACTTGAGCCAGATCAAGATTTAAAGCAACGAGTCCACTCTTTCCGCGCTTTCCAAACAACATGTCAGGTTTCACAACCAGTTTGGATGAAGATAACCATGGTTCCCTTTGTACCAACTCATTAAAGTCAGTCGATTCCGTAATCTAATTCACCAAAAAGATTAATGATCAATTAACTATCTCATGTCAAATCCTGCTTGAGTTATACAAAGTAAATCCATGGCAACCACGAGCATTCTCATCCAATCCATCAAATTATACATACATTCCACTAAAAAACAACTCCTATATCAATATATTTTCACTAAAAACAAATACTTTTTCTCTCTCCTTTTCAATTAAATAATATTATCATTACATTTTTCTCTCTCCTTCACTCACAACAACTTTCAATATATATTAAAAAAATTATACTGGGTGAACAGTGTCCCCCAAATATACAGATGAACAGTAACATTTTCTCTCTCCTCCACTCACAACCATTTTTTATACCTTTATAATATAAAAACTACCCCTCACATATTTTGATGGTTTGGATGAGAATGCTCTAAATAAACCTTAGTTCCTGTCCTCCAAATCAAATGTTAATTGTTTTAAGTTTTTACATCCTCCAACTCTCAATTTGACAGTTATTATATCAATTTGAATAACTAAAGTTCCAAATCACAGATCACAAAGGAAAATGAAATTATAAGAACTAGGGCACCAAATAAAAGCTATAAATAAAAAAGGTAAAATAAAACTTTGAAATAAATGTTTACCTGTGCAGATTTGATGGGCAATTCAGAACCAGAAATCCTCTTGAAATGCTCCTTCACCAATCTCTTGGAATCATACTCTCGGATCTTCTTGCGTGCCATTTTCTTTCCCTTAAAACCCTGTTACCCAAAAAGAAAAAACACAACAGATCTCAACTCAGATCCACATTAGCCACATCAGATTCATTATAAAAAGACAAAATTGCAGAAAACAACCTTTATGTATACCCAAAACTGCACTTTATACCTTTCACTATGAAATCCGCCAAAACCAACCTTTACGTTCATGTTTTGCTACAAGTTCAACCTTTACACCTAACCTAGTCAAAAAAGTCAGTTAAATGCAGTCACATGCCTTGCATGTGAGGGTATATCTGTCATTTCCTTTCACCCCTTTTACTATGAATATTATATTTAAAGCTTTTTATTTATTTCCTACAACTAACCTAAATATCAGATTCCCCCCAATTCATAAACCCTGATCAAATCCCCACCCCCCCCCCCCCCCCCCCATTCGTAAACCCTCGTCATCTTCATCACAATCGATTATAACAAAGGTGAAATGGATCCTGTTCCGCTTCAAGTACCGCTTCTGTACATACGGTTGATTGATATTTGCATCATCTTCTTGTTGTCAAAACCCTAGTCAAAATCAACCAACTCTGCAGATCAGAATGGGGAACACCAACCAAAGGTAAAATCAGAAAATCAGTAAAATCGAAACTGCTTCTATGGAATAAGTATTGATGAATTTCGGTGTATTGTTCATGTGGTTTGGTTGATTTTCGATCAGTTTCGGTGAAAACAATCGATTTTCAGAATAAGTATTGATGAATTTCGGACTGATTTGACATTTTCCGTTGAAATTGTGATAAATCCGAACTGTTTACATTGCTTCGATTATGTTTCGGTGAAATCGAATTGATTTCGATTGATTGTCGGTTTGTTTTGAATTGAGTGTGAACATTTCAGTTGTTTTGATTTGATCGGTATATGGTGTTTTTACGATCTGATCTCAGAATTTAGCATTCATTAAATCAGATTTGAACATTCATTGAATCAGATTTTGTGCAGATTTTCAGAAAAAAACAGATTTGATTCGTTCAGAAACACCATTTGTTAAAGATTTTACGAACTGAACTTTCAGATTTGCATTTGATTTAGATCTGAGTTGCTCGGTGAAATTGAATTGATTTCGATTGATTGTCGGTTTGTTTTGAATTGAGTGTGAACATTTCAGTTGTTTTGATTTGATCGGTATATGGTGTTTTTACGATCTGATCTCAGAATTTAGCATTCATTAAATCAGATTTGAACATTCATTGAATCAGATTTTGTGCAGATTTTCAGAAAAAAACAGATTTGATTCGTTCAGAAACACCATTTGTTAAAGATTTTACGAACTGAACTTTCAGATTTGCATTTGATTTAGATCTGAGTTGCTTCTGGTGTTGAAGTTTGAGATGAAAAGGAAAGATTGAAAGTTGTGATTATATGAGGTTAGCTTTATTTGAGATTGAAAGTTGTGATTATATGAGGTTAGCTTATTTGACGATGCCGTTTTTCTATCATATACATAAACTGTTTTGCATTATTTCAAACATAAATATTAAAATCTGGGTTTGATCAAGTGTATGTGATTGAGGGGATGAATTGGGGAAGACAAAGTGGAAAAAGACAAAGCTTTAAATATAATATTCATAGTAAAAGGGGTGAAAGGAAATGACAGATATGCCCTCACATGCAAGGCATGTGACTGCATTTAACTGACTTTTTTGACTAGGTTAGGTGTAAAGGTTGAACTTGTAGCAAAACATGAACGTAAAGGTTGGTTTTGGCGGATTTCATAGTGAAAGGTATAAAGTGCAGTTTTGGGTATACATAAAGGTTGTTTTCTGCAATTTTGTCTTATAAAAATTCAAACTTTTGTTAATTTGGACCGGGTTTAACAAAAACCCAGATCATAAATTGTTCAAAGATCCAAACTTTTCTATATTTTGATGTGGATTTAACAAAAACCCAGATCATAAACTGCTCAAGATGCTAACTTTTGTAAATTTTGATTGGATTTAACAAAAACCCAGATCATAAATTGCTCAAGATACTAACTTTTGTATATATTGATTGGGTTAAACAAAAACCCAGATCATAAATTGCTCAAGATACTAACTTTTGTGCATTTTTATATGGGTTTAACAAAAACCCAGATCACAAATTGCTCAAGATACTAACTTTTGTATATATTGATTGGGTTAAACAAAAACCCAGATCATAAATTGCTCAAGATACTAACTTTTGTACATTTTTATATGGATTTAACAAAAACCCAGATCACAAATTGCTCAAGATACTAACTTTTGTAAATTTTGATTGGATTTAACGAAAACCCAGATCATAAATTGCTAAAGATACTAACTTTTGTATATATTGATTGGGTTAAACAAAAACCCAGATCATAAATTGTCATATAATAAATAAATAAAAAAGATTGATGAAATTTGAAACTTACTGGTGGTGGATGGTAACGGCTGGTGTTGTTGTTGCTTGAAAGATATGACACAACAGATACTAAAGATTGTTGAACTGAGACTTACAAATTTATAGTTGAATTTGGTGGGGTGGTTTGATTAATTTATAATTTTTTTGGTTACATTTTTTGACAAAAATGGGTATTTATTTTAGCGGGAAGAAGAGTCATCTAGATGGAGGTTGATGATCACTACTGGCTACCGGCTTAAACCCATAAGTAAAACTTGTATCACAGAATAGTTAATGGAAACAAATTGCCAAACTTTTGGTTTGTTCAACTAAGTGTATGAGTTTTTTTTTTTTTTTTTTTTTAAAATTAATTAGTGTTTCAATGTTTGAAAATAAATTAAATTGGTAGTTTTATGTTATAGAGAACTATGATTTTGACTTCTTAACTTTCAGTTATGACTAATACGAAAATATGACATAAACTTAACATGAGATTTGTGGGTCTCGTTTGGTCCAAACGGTCTCATGTCAATTTTGAGTCGAAGCGTAAACACATTTAGCTAAAGTGCCCGTGTTCGGTTAACCTGACGGATTGACCTGTCTAACTTGTTTTATATTTAAATTTCTTAAAAAATTGTGTATTGTGTTATAACTTAAAATGATTAGCTATTTTATGTGAAAAATTAAAAGAGAAATAACAAGAAGTTTTATAATTCAAACATAAATATTTTTATACAAATTCTTCTTCTTATTTATCATCATTATTATTATTATTATTATTATTATTATTATTATTATTATTATTATTATTGTAAAATTGTATATTTTTTAGTAATTCTATGAAATAACTTTGGTTACAAGTCGCACTTGTTCAATCCGCGAAAAACATGTCGCTTTTACCATCGTGTCTTACGTGTTTTTTTATATGTTAGCATTGGACATAGCAGTGTTCAGAATTCGATTCGGATTCGAAAAATTCGAAATTCGACTCGATTCGAATTCGATTAAAAAAGTTGAATTCGAGTTGATTCGTATTTGAGTCCAGTAATCGAATTAGAATCAAATACGAATTTATGAATTTCAATTCGATTCGAAATTCGAATTCAATTTATATATATTTTTTAGTATATGTATATATACAAAAACAGGATAATGCTAGGGAGAAAACACTTTATTTTGAGAAAACCTTGGAAACCCATCACAAGGCCTACAATTGGCCACGTGTCCCAGCCATCTTCATCTTTTTTTTGCTTTTGAGACACATTGGTAAATTTAACATTATCCTACCCAACTCAAAAGATCTCTTGACCTTTTGTCTGCTATGATTTGACAACATTTATTACACACTTATCTTCCCAATGTACCTTTCCTAACTCCATTTCTCTATCATTTACCTTTATAATAAAGATCTCCATTAATGTCCTGCATATCTTCCTTTACCATCTACTAGGGGTGTCAAATCGTGTATACCCGTACACGATAAGACACGACACGATAAGACACGATACACGATAAGCCATACACGAACACGACACGATAAGATTTCGTGTCCATTTTTTCAAACACGAACACGACACGAAAACACGAAAATTACCTGTTAGTACCTGTTAACGAACACTAGAATAATCATGTATTAACGGGCATCTAACAGGTAAACAGGTAATACATGTATTAACGGGTATCTAACTATCTAACAGGTATTAACATGTATTAACGGGTATCTAACAGGTATTAACATGTATTAACGGGTATCTTAACGGGTATCTAACATGTATTAACGGGTATCTAACAGGTAAACAGGTATCTTAACGGGTATTTAACAGGTAAACAGGTATCTTACCCACTCGATGTTAAGTGTTAACATATATTAACGCTATACACGAACAGACACGATAAGACACGAAAACACGAAACGCTATACACGAACACGACACGAAAATTAACAGGTTTTTTCGTGTCTACCTGTTTAGTACACGATACACGATAAGCCCATACACGATACCTGTTAAGGTCGTGTAGGTTCGTGTCGTGTATTCGTGTATCGTGTAAAAATTGCCAGCCCTACCATCTACTCCTGCATATCTTCATTTCTCCATTAATGTCCATGGAGACAAATCCACCAACGAACGAGTTAATGTCGCCGGGTCATCTGCTCCCCAACAGGTTCATTACCAGTGACTTCCCTACTGACGAGGAATTAAATGCTCAAGGTTTGTCTCTCTATCTAACTTAACGCACTCGTATATATGTTTTTTTTATTTGACTTTTTTTAATGGAGTAATCCAAATATACTGGTCAATGTTCACCTGTACCATTCGAAGCTTCTGGATACACTAACATGCCGGTTGATGGTGCTGGATCATCTCAAGTCCCTGTTAGATCACCGGATTTTCTGATCTCCAACAAGTTCATTAGCAGCGATTTCCCTACTGACGAGGTTATGGATAATGATCAAGGTTTGTTTTTCTATATACATGTTACACTCGTTTTATTTTTTTTCTTTCCCAGATATGGCATAATGCAAACATATGGCATAATGTTCACTTGTATCATCCGAAGATTCTGGCTACCCTAACATGCCGGGTGCTGGTTCTGGATCATCTCAGGGCCCTTCTGTGTTTGCTGAATCATCTCGCGGGCCGTTAGATGGTTGTTTATTTTCCATGGGAGCACACTTTATACTCATATACCAGATTTCTAACCTTTCGTTTTCTCATATACCAGATTTCTAACCTTTCGTTTTCTGATGCAGGGCCAGCGCATCCATACTTCGTTTTTTGATACGCCTAAGGGAACCCGCTACTGGATTCCTACCGTCGCTGATAAGTTCATACCAGTGTGTGGGAAATCTTATCCAACATTTGAGGTTGTTTTCTCCATGTATGAACTTTATGCGTTTGAAGCTAGTTTTTCAGTTAAAAAAGGCCAAATTAAAGTCTGGAGTGGAATTCCCACACACAAGTATCTTCGCTGCTCAAAATACGGGAAACCACAACCAAAGAGGACTTTTGACACACTAGATGAATCTTCTGTAAGGCCAAGGAGAACCAACTTCACATGGTATGACTGTAAGGCAAGCATTCTAGTCTCAATCTATAATGATACATACACAGTACTGAGTTTCAATGATATTCGTAATCATGAACTTGTTGAGAATTACAACCGTGATCTTAGCAAGATATCACGGAAGCTGTCATTCACCACCAAATAATTCATTCACAATATGAGTCTAAACTGTATCGGACCCGTGAGAGCTTATAGATGTCTTGTAGCTTTAAAAGGGGGGCATCACAATGTCGACGGGACTCCGGTGGATTTTAAAAATTTTAGCCACCAGTTGCGAATTTTTATTGGTGAACGCGACGCACAAGTTTTCCTTGAACGCTTGTGTGAGCGCTTTGACAACCTACCCGACTTCTATTTTGATTACACAGTTTCAAATGGAAAGTTGTCTTCTGTATTCTGGGCTGATGAAATTTCAAAGCTAAACTACAAAGCTTTTGGCGACGTCCTCGCCTTCGACGCGACTTACAGCACTAACAAGTGAGTTTCCCCTTAACATGTGTTAGGCCTGATATCAAAGTATACAAAGCTAACCAAAAAAGTGTTACATTTTGTTAACTTCAAATCCATTTTTATTCATCGGTACAAGATGGTTTTTGTGCCATTCACGGGTGTGGATCATCATTTCCAATGTGTTACATTTGGTGCGGGTTTAATATCAACCGAGTCCATTGAATCTTATGTGTGGTTGCTTAAGGCTTTCTTGAAGGCACACGGTACTCAACCAACTCTCGTGTTGAGTGATCAAGACCCATCTATGCTTCAAGCTGTTCCTCTGGTCTTTACCGAATCACGCCACCGGCTATGCATGTGGCATGTAATGAAAAAACTACCCTCCAAGGTTAGGTTAAATCGTTAGCCTTTAACATGTGTTATTCAACATCACAGACTTATATGTCTTTTTCAACTGTTTAATCTAACATGTGTTAGTAACTCTTAAAATTTACCAGATCTCTGCGGACCTTCTTGATAACACTAATGTTCGGGCCTGCCTTCACCGGTTGGTTTGGAATGTTTATATCAAACCAGAAACGTTTGAGTCCCGCTGGCATGACCTCCTAGAAACATTTGGCCTACAAGACCACACTTGGTTGAACGACATGTACAACATCAAACATCTTTGGGTACCAGCCTACTTCAGGGAACTGCCAATGTGTTGCTTGATGAAGACCACTTCACGCTGCGAAAGCTCGAACGCTGCCTTCAAGGTCAACTCAACAAGTGCAAACACCCTTGTATAATTTATGTTGTGCTTTGAAAATAGGGTAGACAGTCAACGCTATCGGCAACGCGTATCGGAGTACAAAACCTCTTCATCTTCCTTAATCGTTTCAGTTTAACCGACGACGACAAGATTATGAACGATTTCCTCATTCTCCACGATCGCCCCTATCTGCTTCCGTTTTAGGGTTAGAAAGTACCGAGTGATGTTGTTTGGGGAAAGAGAAATATGAACAGTCAGTATCGAGTGGGAAAGATAAAGACGAACTGTGTTTGAAATGCTTTGAAGTTTTGATTAGACGTCTACTGCATGGCAGGGATTTGGTTTTCCAAAGTTCAACAGAGGACATTTTGCACTACCGAAAATGCCCTTCCAGTTGTACTAATGTGTATTATAACATTTCTTTTAAATCTAATTCTTACCAAAATTAAGAGAGCCATTGATCAAGTTAGATGAAAGATAATCAATGGATGATATTGGATTTGTAGAGTTTTCTTAAAAAGATGGAGTTTTCCATATAACCCATCCCTACAGAAACATATATATACACACACATATAACTTTTAAGCTTGGCTAAAGTATGAAATAAGTGATAAGTTTATTATTTATAACATTACAAACCTACAGACAAATAACTCATACTACTTATTTCTAAATTTTTATCTAACTTAAATTGCTACCGGCAACCAATCTATTTTCTAAATGTTGGTGTTTTGACATATTGATAGTTAATTAACCTTGCAGATTATTATATTTTATGTTGAATATAATTATTATAATAGTTTTGAAAAATGAAAGTAAAATAATTTATTGTTTAGGGTGAATTTGAATTAAATCAAATTTATTTGAATTCGGTTCGAATTCGAGTTTCAAATAGTAATCGAATCGAATTGAATACGAATTCAGGTAATAGAAATAAAAATTCGAAAAATTCAATTCGAATAATTCAAAAATTCGTTATTTGATTCGATAAACACCTCTAATTGGACACAAGCCGCCAACTACCACAGATCTAGTACCTTTAATATTATTAAGCATAAGCTAAGGATGTTTTTAAATTGTAACTTTTATTTCTGAAAACGATATCTAGTAAGATGCTACAGCCGAAACAAAACACCTAACAAACAACTACATAATATTATCGAATTTAAAGTTACACGAGTGAGACTCCAAAGTTCTAAATTTGGATATATTTTTCACCTAAAGCGTGTAAACATATTTAGTAATTGTTCTGATATTTAATAAACAAAACTTTAATATTATAACTTGAATGATGTAATCAAACATTCTAAACCAAGTTTAAAGTACGTACTATCGCTATAAAGCAACTATAAATGAAATTTGTCATCATCTTCCTATACTAATAAACAAAAATCTTTTTGTACACATGTCACTCTCTGATGCCTCCTCCCTTTTAATAATAATATTACATATTAATTTTTATACACAAAATATAATATAATATTAATTAATATAGTTAGAGATAAACGTATAAATTCAAATTTAATTAATAATTATCTATAACAAATATAAATGTACCAAATAATATAATAAGTATAATATTATTTAATATAGTTAGAGATCAAACATAAAATTTCAAATTTAATTAATAGTAAATTACTTTTTGAGTCCCTATGTTTTAGTGGTTTTAACCACTTTAATCCAAAATCAAAAAGTTTAACGCCCTGAGTCTCTAACCGCTCATTCCCACCCCCTGTAAAAAATTCAAAAAACTTTTTGTAAGGCCGAGTTCTCTAAGTTTACACAACTTGTAGAAATTTTCATTTTACCCTAACCATATATATTTGTTAAGATAAAATATATTATTTGGATATAAACAATAATTACTAATAAAGTATCAAATCACATGTACAAGTACTTATAGTATATAACTTAGAAGACTAAAATTACAAGCGGGTTATCTAAATAAAGTGCCAAATTATCTTTAAAGCGAACACTAAATGGTTTTTAAAATGTATATATATATATTTTTTTTTGCTATTAAGTATATAACATTATATTTACTTAAGCCGTGTAATACACGTGTTCAATATTTTCTTCCAATTTTAAATTTATGTTAATATCAATATGTTTTCATCTTAAAAAATGGTCCAACTTCCTAATAACATTGAGTTTTAAATATTAAACTTAGTTTCAATCATATTACGCAACTAAAAACATTATCATCATGCTAAATAAAGACATTATATAATATTATAAAAAATTAATTTGAATATTTAAATGTCGATTACTAATTAAAAAAGTTACTGTAGATGCTCAAATTTATAGTTTAAAAAACTTTAGTCCTATTTTTTAAACGTGTACTTTATTTTTAGTATGATTTTTTTAAATGTAATATTTTCTATACAATGATGATATTCGTATCTTGTCTCATGATCCATATATCTAAAAATAGTATTTATATCAAAGAATTTTTTATATCAGTAATATACATAGTAGAATTTAATTACAATTCATTTACCATAACCTCATAACTTATAATTATTTTTAAAAATACTTACAATTTTATGATCATTATTTTTTTAGCGTTACTTCTTTTTAAGTTATATAATAAAATGGATTGTAGTATCTCAAAAGAGAAGTGAAAACTTAGAAAATTATTTTGAATAGCGAAAATATAACTGTTCTTTTGTATTACTATTTTATCTAAATAAGTCATTTCATTAATAAGGATTATATACAAGTTTATAATTTACATTTTTTTTTGTCATTTAACCCGTGTAATACACGGGGTTGTAAGCTAGTTATAATTAATCATTAAACATGTTGGTTTTTATTATTTTATGAGTAAATTACAAAAATCGTCTTTTATGTTTACACCAGATTGCAAACTATGTTCTTTGCCTTCAATAATTACAGAAAACGTACTCTATGTTTACAAACCCTTGCAAGTTATGTCATTTACCCTAAACTCTGTTAATTTTTATAGTCAAGTTTGGTCATGTGGGGATCCATGTAAGGGCGTTATCGTCTTTTTACCTGCCATTTCCTCTATTAAAACCCCAATTTAATATTTTGTCAACTCTCTCTCACATCACCAAACCACCGCCATCTACCCCATTGTTCTCTCTCTCTAAACACTCTGTCCATATCACCAAATTCTTGAAAAATCGTCTGTACAATTGTGAGCAACAAGTGTCGGACACTATCATAAGTTTCAATAACATAACTTCTGTACTCATGTTTCTTGATTTTGGACCATGGCACTGGCAAAAAAAATGTGTATATTTCGAATCTCACCCACAAAGGAAGAGTAAATGGAGTACCAGATCTGTTAATCTATCAAGTTGAGATCGTTCGATTCATCTACTCGTTGAAGCAGAGATGATAAGAATGTTATGATATTGTTACCGAAAGAGAGTCGTTTCAGATCTAAACTCACCATCAAAGATCTGAGCCAGATCTGGTCGTAGAGTAAAGTGTTACCGTTACACGTCGGTTGCGGTGGTGGGTCTGCGATTGGGTTGGGTTGGGTTGGGTTGGGTTGTGATTGGAGTGGAGTCTGGTCGTGTGTCCTGTTGCTTGCGTTTTAGTCCGGCAGGTGGGGTGGTGGTGTCAAGTAGGCGGTGGTGGTGGGGGATGTGGTGGTGGCCGGTGGGAGTGGTGGTGGTGGTAGGAAGTTAGAGAGAGATAGAGAGAATTCATGTTTGTATATATATATATATATCTTTTTTAAACATAATTAATGTATTTATTATTTTTTGTGATTATTTATTTTAATATTTATAGTAAAATGACCGAAATGCCCTCATGTGGGGTCTATTTGGTCAGACTTAACTATGAAAATTAACTGAGTTAGGGTTAAAGAAAATAATTTGCAAAAGTTTGTAAACATAGAGTATGTTTTCTGTAATTATTGAAGACAAATGACATAATTTGCAATGTAGTGTAAAAAGAAAGGACGATTTTTGTAATTTACTCTTATTTTATTAATATCTTTTTCTTGCAAATACAAAGGCATCGACTCATTGAAAGTCAAGAAAATACCACGACAAATTTGTATGCAAACAAATGGTGTATCACCCCTCGTATTTGACTTAATTTTATTTTATTTATCTATTTTTTATACAGGATTGTAGAGATCCTGATATGGTTGAATGGTAAAACTAAAACGAGTTTAAATTAAAACAAATATTTTTTACATATGATCCCTTATCTTACTCAACCCATTTATTTATGGTTGGATGGTAAAATGAGTTTAAATTAAAACAAATATTTTTTTATACAGGATCCCTTATCTTACTCAACCCATTTATTATTACTATATCTTAGTAGAGGAATTGAAACGAATAGTGATTTTAATATTATAATAATATATAACTTTTTTAATATTTTTAGTATTTTAATATTATAATAATAATTATTTTCTTTATTTTTAAACTTTAATCATTTTTTAATATCAGGGGTTGGGATAAGCTTGGTGTCACCCGGTATCGAACCAGTACTGGTATCGAAAATACCGGCACGCTCCTGTTCGGTATCAGTAATGAAGGTAAAAACCGGCACTAATACAGAAAACACCAAAAGTTGGTGCCGAATTGATATTGGAAATATTTTGGTTCGGGAAATTCAGTGCGGCTACCCGGTACCATTTGCTCATCCCTGATCATGGTTACCGTACGAACAACGGTATCGTACAACTTTTTTTGTTGATTTTCTTCAACTTTTAATTTTTTATTTTTTAGTTTCAGGGGTAGGGATGAGCTCGGTGCCAACCGATACAGAATCAATACTGATACCGAAAATATCGGTTACGGTACCGGTAAAAAACGGTGAACCGGTACCAGGAACGCCAAAAGTCGGTACCGAATTGGTACTTAAGATCTTTCGGTTCGGCAAATTTGGTACCGGTACCCAGAACAATTTGCTCATCTCTGACCACGGGTTTCATACGAACAACATCGTTAACATACAACTTTTTGGTTGATTTTCTTTCGGTTATCTTTTAGTGTTTTTTTCTACATTTTCTTTTTATGATTGTCAGCAGTTCTGTTTGCAACACGCTCGTATTGATTTCAAAACACATGTAAACACAAACTAAATAACAAAAGAAATTCGCCGCAACGTGACGAACTTCTTTAAACCTAGTTTTTATTAATGTACAACACAGCACCGAATATAATTTAATATTATTAAATGAATGCAGTTTTTTCTTAAATGCATCAACATTTTAATCTAGACATTCTCCTTCGGGGTTTAACCATATGTTTTGTTGAGCCATCGACATTTTTAATATATGGTCCCTCAAAAGATTATTTACAGACCAGTGTTTTTGGCCCCTCCTATACACAAATCAAAAGTCTTTATTTATTTATGGTACAAATTTCATTTTTAATTCAAAACACGTGATGTTTATTATTCGTGTTATCTCTTCTTAAAGTGGTTACTTTCAGTTTTTAAGGTTTTATTCAACCCCTTCCCTATAAATTATAATATCCATGTACGTTGTTTGAAATTTGTGATCTACAAGTGACAATTTATTTTTAACAATATAAAATTGCAATCTTATTCTTACTTGATGACTAAAGAATTTAATGGTTACAAATGTTTCAATTTTATTATATTTTTATAATTATAAAAAAGAATTGTATCAATGATTAAATTTAGGTACATATATAAAATCAATAAAGCAATATATGATCACATGAGCGGGTGAGGAAAACGTTTTAGGGATGAGGCATATGCCATGGTGGTGTGTAGAGTGAATTAATCATATCTCACGTTTTTAGGTGTTAAACTCAGTCTCTTCAATATAACAAGTGGGATTACCCGCTTCGCAGCGGGCTTTTGGTAGGTATGGGTTCAGTTTGGTGTGGTATATTATGGACACTTGGTATAACAATTGAAAGAGATATGCCCAATAGGATATCGACACGTGTTTTACATGGATCGAAAATCATAAAAACGAATATCGGTGTTTATTTTTATTACGTTTCAGTGTAAATTTATTCAAAATCGAGTTTTACATAATAATGTACAAGTCATCAAAGCACAAACATACAAGTCGTCAAAGCTACCTCAACGTTTCATTTTTTTATTGTTTTTTTTTCTTACAACCTTTAATATATGATTTTTTTTTATAAAATTCCGGCTTTGCCGTTATGACGGAATAATTTTTTAATCAATGTTTTAACATGGATTTTTATTTTCCGCAAGAGAATAGTAATCTATACATATAATAAAGTAAATCAGTTATGAGACACGTGTCAGTTGCTTAAGGCACCTTATTCTGATATTCCCGCTTAATTGATCGAATCACAAATTGGTTTACTCGCGGTTGCTACCCGGCCCGTTTCCTTATTTGGACTTAAACCCACATAAACAATCGTGAATATCCTTTCCATTCTTTTTTCTTCATCCCAAACCCTAATGCCGAATGTTTCTCCCACTTTGTTCAGATCAACTTGGTTAACGATTTACACACTTGTGGGGGATTAATCTACAACTTCTTGGTACGTTTATTTGTTATATCTTTTTTTTCCTTTGATTTCTTTGATATGTAGGTGATTTGGAGTTCTTCCAATCTATTGTTGGGCGATTGTTTTTCAAATCGGTTGGAAGCAGGTTCGATTCTCATCGATTTGTTGTTCGTTCTTATACACTTTTTCTTCTATTCACGGGTTCCATCTTCAAATAGGCCTCAAACCAGGTTTCCGTCTTCAAATAGGCTTCAAACCAGGTTCGTTGTTCTATGGGTTTCTAATCCGATTATGTGTTTTCTTCATAGTGATTCGATGTTAGTTCATGTGTTAGCTCAGTTGATATAACTAATGTTATTCTTTGTTTATAACCATGGGAATAATCCAAAAAGATAATTAAATCTATATTTTTTTTGTTATTTGGACAATAATATGGCCATATGGGCTGAATTTATATGATGTTTTAATCTGATTATGTGTTTTCTTCGAAGTGATTCGATGTTAGTTCATGTGTTAACTCAGTTGGTATAATAGATTGCATTTAGATAGTTACAGCTACATTAAACGCTTTAATGGTTATGTTTATATGTAAAAATAATATGTAGCTTTGTTTTCACTCAACTAGACTAGCTCAAAAGATATGGTGTGGTTAGATGGTCTCCACATATCCTTTATGATCTTTATTTTCATACAATACCACATCGAGGGCTAAAAACATCACTAAACATACAGAGAGGCAGAGGTCTTTTATAACTAATAGGGGAGCAAGAACAATTAATTAATCAAATATATAATTCTATTTTGTTTAGTGAAATAGAGAAGGTGATCAATATGGACAAGCAAGCACACATGTGATACTAGAATCTAAAGTGGAAAAAGAGAACAAAAAGTGTTTGTACATATATAATCTCATGTATTTCTTTAGTTACAAAAGTTATTTTAAAATGCAGTCTTCAAGGAAGGAGAAAAATGCAGTTCTAAAAAAAAGATGGATGCTTACTTTGGTGATATTGTTGTATTACTTTAACATTTATGGAGAGCTCATGGTGCTTAAAACTATTGGCATCTGTAAGTATGCGATAACTAAGGTAAAGCCTTCTTCTATAGTTTCTAAGTTGACCTTTACGATAATTTTATTTATGGTCTCGCCACTTACATTTGCAGGCTCAAAATGTTAGTTATTCATATGTGATGAAATGTAATGATGACACTTTAACACGGGTAGATACCATCTTGAAAGAACTTAATAATGTCCCTCATCATTGATCTCTCAGACACACGGTGAATGGACTGTTAGTTTTAAGGTCCACTGACATTAAAATCATAATCTTTTGTTTTATTTCTTTTGTTTTACAACCTAAACAATAGTTCTTGAAAAATGAAAAATCAGAAGTATATATGGGAAATCTTAATATTCTTGACAATTAAAGAAAAGATTTTCATTTATGCAAATTATGCAAGAGCAGTGGCAAATTTTATTTCTTCGCTTCATGGACGTGTTGCTTATCTTCTAGGACATATGGTTTGTTCAGTTGGTATGATACGTGGAACATATCTGAATTGATTATATCTTACTTTTACTTGCGTATTGAATTATGATCTTGCATTTTGTAGTTTGATTAGTACTTTTCTACCAAAGTAACGTGCTTTTCAACCATGTACTACAACGGTTTCACTCTATGTAAAAAAATATTTACAAAAATATAAATTTTATCGTTTTCGTCATCCAACCCGTGTAACACACGGGGACATAACCTAGTATACAAATATTCGAAACTGAGCATTACGAACAAATTTCACCAACTAATTCTATATTCTATACTTACTTAAAAGTCAAAGTCGTGGGATACCCACCGGCGTTGCCTTGTCCACCTAAAGTTTTACATATTTACATTTCAATCCCCTTAGCTTTGCTAAGGCCCTTCTGCTTTTGGAGTAATCAATTTTAGTCCCTTATCTAACTTTACTATTCTTCTACTTTAACAATTGACATTTTAGCCCCTAGCTTTTTACTAATTTAAATTTCCTTCGACAAGATTCGTTCGTTAATTTCTTTTGTTTACCAATATCATTTTTTACTTAAAAAAACTATTTTTCCGTGCATATTTTTATGTACGTATCCGTATAAATTTAAGGGTGTCTACGTTTCGACATAAACTTTTTCTGTAAACAAGGTCAAATATAACACGTTTTCGTTTAAAAAACAATTTTTACGTGCATATTTTTATGTATACGTCTGTATCAATTCGAGTTGGTCTACATCTGGATTTACTTTTTTTTATTATAATACGTTTTCTTACTTATGTACGTTTTCATAAATTTTGTTCCGGACGGAGTGGAGTCAAATTGTGGTTTCTTTTTTTTCTTTTTTTTTCAAAGCTTTAATTCATCCTATAGAATAAGTTATGATTGTACGAGAAAGATTCAATTTACTTTACGTTGTGATCCAAGCGCAATACTTATATAGGTTACATTGAGTTCAATCAGATATGTCGAAACACGCATTTTCATATGCTTAACGCATTACCTAACACTTGAACAAATCTATTCGATACTTGCGATGTCCTTGCGTCGTAACGCGCACGGGCCTTATTACTAGTTCTATACTATAATAAAAATCCATTGTGAATAGTGTTTTGTGCTAATATGCACCATATTTTTCATGATTTGGTCAATAAATGTAAACAAATTTTGATATTATCTTTATATGTTACACAAAGATTTATAAGATATTTGCTTAAAAAATCTATGTTTATTGATTTAAGATAATGATAGTGAGGTTAGGTAAGATTAATAGTTTTTTTAGATTGGGTTGTAAATAATTGTGTTTCCTATTTGGGTTTTAACAAAACATTAAGTTAATACGTTATAAATCTCTAAAAAAATTAATGATTTGTACACGAGTTCATGAACGACTATAAATTTATAATCCTATTCATCCTCTAAGATAAATTATATATTTATACTTATAGAATGATGAATTACCCTGGAAACATTATTGAATATTGCTAATACTTATGTAAATATTGATTTTTTTTGCACTTATTAGGTGTTATGTCCTATAATTTTAATATAAATATTGAAAGTTAATATTATAACGTGAGATAAATACAGGGAAAAGATCAAATAGGAAGTTTATTTTGGCTAGGAAGTGTAGGAAGCAATAGGATTAGAACATGTGACAATATTTAAAATAAAGAAAAATGGTATTTTAGTCAATCAAACTCTTTCTTCTTCCTTTTCAAAACCCAGTAACTTCAAAACCCACCAATTTCAAAACCCACCATCTTCAACCATTTCTTCACTTTCTATCTCAATAATCACTACATTATAGTGCGATTTTCATCACCAATCACTGATTCAAACACCCGATCAACATGTTCTTCAGCTTTTTTTTTGAAGAAAACCCAGTTTAATTTCATACAAAATCACGTTTTTTCCAGTGATTTTGAAGATAATCACTCGATCCGTTCGATTCAAGCACTGATAAGTGTTTCAATCATTCAAAATTCGTCAATTGTTGAAGAAATCACTTCGACCCATGTAAGAAATTCTTTAATTTCATTTTTACGATCTGACTTTTTGATTTAGTCATTGCGTTTTACGATCTTGGCGGAGGTCCGGGGGCAGCGCCCCTAGTAGCGGGGTCCCAGGGGCGGCAGCCCCTGGCGGGGTCCAAGGGGCAGAGCCCCTGGCTGGGGTTGAGCTGTAATAAAAATGCATCAGAAAAATTAATTTTCTGTAAATTGCATCTGGAAACTGCATTGGTTCAGACAGTTCACAGCACAGACAATTCACAGCACAGACAAAACTATTGTCATGGTTCAATGCGTTTTAGAGAGAACACTTTCTTTGGTGTTTTTAGGCAATTGCGTTTTAGAACTAAAACATTTTTATGTGTTTTCTGGCCATTGCGTTTTAGAAAAACACATTCTTGAAGTGTTTTTGGTGCATTGCGTTTTAGGTAAAACACTTTTTTATGTGTTTTCAGTCCATTGCGTTTTAGAAAACAGACATTTTAAGTGTTTTCTGGCCATTGCGTTTTAGAAATAAGACATTTGTATGTGTTTTTGGTGCATTGCGTTTTAGATAAAACACATTTTTATGTGTTTTTAGTCCATTGCGTTTTAGAAAGTACATTTTCTTTTGAGTTTTTAGGCTATTGCGTTTTAGAAATAAGACATTTCTTTGTGTTTTCTGGCCATTGCGTTTTACAAATAAGACATTTCTTTGTGTTTTTTGTGCATTGCGTTTTAGAAAAAATGTCATTTTTTAGATTTTTTTTAATTGCGTTTTAGAAATAAGACATTTCTTTGTGTTTTCTGGCCATTGCGTTTTACAAATAATACATTTCTTTGTGTTTTTTGTGCATTGCGTTTTAGAAAAATGTCATTTTTTAGATTTTTTTTAATTGCGTTTTAGAAAAATGTCATTTTTTAGGGTTTTTTTTTCATTGCGTTTTACGTAACTGGAGGTTTTTCTATTGCGTTTTACGCAACTGAGTTTTTAATTTTTTTTTTTTTTGAAAATATAGCAATAGTATACTCGTTTTAAAGATAAAAAAACGCTCGTTTTTTTGTGCAATTTTTATAAAAAAAAATAATGTCATATAAAAGAGTTATTAACGTTTAAAAAATGGGGGGGGAATTGGAGGAGAGAGAAACTATTGGCTTGGATTGACTAGAATGCCCCTAAGGCCATGGGGTATGGGGCTTGGGTTGGGGGAAAACGCCCAAGCCACCATCCCGAGTGGGCTTGGGTTTGGGCGTGGCCCTTGGGGCTTGGCTTTCAAGCCGGGCGTGGGGTGGGGGAGCAAGCTGACATGGCGGGTTGTGAATGGCCCTTTCAAAGTAGCCGTTGGGCTAGCCGTTGGGGTCTATATTTAAAAAAAAAAAAAAAATTTTCCTTTATAAATACTTACCACATTTAACATCTTTCTCACACAATATCAAACACATAAAACACAAATATTGCCATGAGTTCTTCAAGTTATAGTGAATCGTCATCATCATCATCATCTGACGATGGTGCGGAAATATTTCTACAAACGATCGCGGCGGTGGTGAAAGCTATCGTGGAAGACGAAGACGGTGAGGAAGAGACTCAACAACGTAAACGGAGGAGAAGGTACATCGCTCGTGAACGGCACACCGCTAACGATTTGTTGGTAAGCGATTACTTCTCAGCGGAACCTAAGTATGATGAAAAAATGTTTAGGCGTCGTTTTCGTATGAGTAGAAATTTATTTTTAAGGATATCTAGAGATCTTGAGGAGAAATATGTTTATTTCCAACAAAAACCTGATGTAACCGGGCAATTAGGATTTAGTACGTGGCAAAAGGTCACGGCCGCACTTAGGCAGTTAGCGTACGGCAATAGTTCGGACATTATGGATGACTATTTAAAAATGTCTGCACGTGTAGCTAGAGAAACTCTTCACAACTTTTGTTCGTGTATTCTAGAACTTTATAGGAAAAGATATTTGAGAAAGCCATCCTTCAGTGACATGCAACAAATATTGGAACATCACGCAGATTATCATGGGCTACCCGGGATGCTAGGTAGTTTAGATTGTATGAAATGGCCTTGGGAACTTTGTCCTACCCAATGGCAAGGCGCTCACACTAGTGGATTTCACGGGGTGCCAGCCATCATGCTTGAAGCGGTTGCGTCCCAAGATCTTTGGATATGGCATGCGTTCTTCGGTATGCCAGGTTCACATAATGATATTACCATCATACACCACTCGCCTCTTTTCAATGATCGGGTAAATGGTATAGGACCTAAAGGAACTTTCTTTGTAAACGGGATTGAGTACGTGTATGGGTACTACCTAGTTGATAGGATTTACCCAGAGTGGGGGGCTTTTGTAAAATCGTTCACAAAACAAGGTACGACAGATCCAAAGAGATTAAAGTTTAACAGGGTCCAGATGGCTGCACGTAAAGACGTCGAGTGAGCATTCGGTGTTTTGAAGAAAAGGTGGCGAATATTGGCAATGCCTTGTCGACTATGGGAGAAGGATCAAATTGGAAACGTGATGTACGCATGTATCATTCTTCACAACATGATTTTGGAGGATGAAGGTAGAGCGGTCGTTACCTATTACGATGACGAGGACCCCTAACCAGGTAACGTAACAGACGAAGATAAAGCGGCAAATGAATTTTTATTAAAGTCAAGGGATATACATCACAACCTTCGAGCTGATTTGGTGGAACATGTTTCAACGATTCCTGGGTTCGAAACCGACGAAGACGATGAAGAATGATAGGTTTTTATTTTGATAATTGTTTTGTATGTTTATTTGAATAATTATGTTGTATGTTTAGTAGTTTTTGGTTTAAATATATATAAAAAAAAATAAAAAAAAGCTGATGTGGCTTGGCCACACCAGCCAAGCCACGCCCACCATACCACCTTCAAAAGTGGGTTGATGCCTTGACTTTTGAAACTACACGTGTCAACCAATGCCCAACCCAAGCCCCACCATACCCCATGGTCTAAACAAACTCACGCGCCTCTTTTCTTCCCATTCAATTTCCATCATTTAATCTTAGCCCTTGATTAACTAAATGGATGGTCAAGATCACTTTTTAGCCTTCCTAGCCAAATAAACTTCCTATTGTATCTCCACCCATACAAAATATATAAATATCGAAACTGTTTAGTAGTTACCTTTTTCTTCCCAACCAAACCGAACACATGCAGACATTGTTTTGGTTTTGTGATGACTTTTTGTTTTGTTTGTTATTTCGTTTGCTATAGCATGTGCTGATACCGTGACTAACCAAATTGATACTGACTTAATTCCCTTCATTTCTCCGCCGCAATGCACGGGGAGAATCATCTAGTTACTTCTATAAACTGAAGGCTTAGGCGATGACACCTCAAATGAGTTGCATTTTCAAAAGTAACCTTAGCCTCATTGTTAGGCTAGATATTCTTTTTGAACGTCAATTGTTAGGCTATATGGTGTGGGATAAAGCCCCTTTATCACGTCACATCAGCACCATGTGTGCGCTCATAAGCGAGAGGCTTTGTCATTAACTTGCAGGGTATGGGATAACACCTCCTTTAAAACCCCATTAACTATATTAAAAAAAAAGAAAACAATTTTTTTTATTGGCCTTCCTCTCCTTTAACCCCATTAACATGCAAAAATAAGTAGGTAAATTTTCTTGGACTGTCCATGGTAACAAAAGCCTTGTTATTGGGCTCAATTTAGGTCATTTTTTTGGGCTGGTCCAGCTGATATGACAATTCATATATGATAAAAATCAAACTAAATGAACAGTGAATTTAGGGTATATTAGAATATGGGGTATGGGGCGGGGGGTTGTGACGTGGGTTGGGTATAAACGCCCAAGTCACCACCCCGGGTGGGCTTGGGTTTCGTCGTGGCCCTTTGGGCGGGGGTTTCAGCCCGAGGGCGGGGGTTGTGGCGTGGGTTGGGTACAAACGCCCAAGTCACCACCCCGGGTGGGCTTGGGTTTCGGCGTGGCCCCTTGGGCGGGGGTTTCAGCCCGGGCGTTGGACGGGGCTATCAAGATGACATGGCGGAATCTCATTGGCCAAGACAAGTAGCCGTTTGGGCTAGCCGTTGGCCAACGGCTATGTGTTTAAAAAAAAATTATTCACTATAAATACTCACACTTCTATTCATTTTTTTACCACAACTATTACACCTCTTCTATAATCATCTCTATCTTATTTTTAAAAAAAATTCTCATCCAACCACAATACGAAAAATGAATCCTCATAATCGTGGTTTTGACCCGAACAATCCGTGGGCATTCCAAGAAACACCTAGCCCAACATCCAATCGTCCAATTGCTCCCTTTTTAATACACTCTACGATGCCGGATATGGCTGGTTACGCATCGTTTATCTCGAATCGTTTGAAGAATGATGTCGGTCAAAAACACCAATGCCTTTCGCGCAACGCGCGTCATTGAAAAACACTAGTTTAGATAGTTATCAAATGGACTGTGGACAGAAATTCATATACAACATGATGTATTAAAATGCATCTTGGTAATGTAACTTTAAGAATCCTGTAGCCAATTCCTCCATTTTGTTGTTAGGAAAATCTTGACAACAAAAGTTGCTTTCCCCTAATTACAAGTGCAAAGATACCATAAGCAGGAAGATGAATTAATCCCACTCCGAAATACCTACAAATAATCACTAATCCCATGAGTTCAACCAAACGCATAGGAGCAAAAGTCACGGTTACTGTTAGCAACCGCTACATAGATCATACAAAATTATCACTTAGATAGCATTGAGGGGACGTACCAAATGGGAGCATATGGAGATGATAAATCAAGGAAGGGATATGGCCACCTGCAATACATGCGAATATGTATAATATAAGTTTTAGATTTTCCATTTCGATCTAAATAAGATCTCATCTTACCACATTGATACACATGCATGATATATCCACTGGAAAATGACAAATATACATGTCCATAGACCAAAGTAAGCCAAACGAAAGAAAGGGAATCGCTGATTAAAATAAACGTCAATTTGGTCAAAGTCAAGAAGCATATAACTCATAAATGCTTAATATAATTGAGACTGAAACGACTCTGTAATGCGCAACTTACCAGGCGATTCAGAGCTATATCAACAAGGAGGAGAATGGCATTGACAGAATGCATGATAATATCAAACTGTAATAGAAACACCAAAGTATCTCTCAAGATGATATCAAAAGAAATTAGAGAATTAATGCAAAGAACAAAAAACACATACGAAATGTAAAGTGTAGTCTGCAGGAGTAAGAAATGGATAGATTATGAACCAAAACACACTGTCGGTGAGTCCAACAGCACCTGCGCATATCTGTTTATCAAAAGAGTGAGGATGCATTTGCTTATTATACAAAAAAAACCCCAAAACATTAATAAAAAAAATATTTTAACAAACTTACCTGAAAGACTATTTGAAAGAAATAGCCCCATACACCAGCAGTCTTTCCATGACTTAAACCATTATTTGGCGGGTTAACGGGGTTGCTTTGTTCTTGGTCTGTGATGGCATTATCGATATTATCATCACCAACTTCGTTCCGATATTTGTAACATCCATATATTGAGTGTGAAGATGCAAGCTATATACAGTATTGTAAAACAAAGCAATATAACACAACTCAATTGTCCAAAAGTTTTCAAAAAAGACGCAACAAAAACATAATTAGCACAACAGATGATATTTAAGGGGAGAAAAGACGTTTAGAACGTGTGCATATAACTAGCAACGTTCCGTACCGCAAAATAGAAAGTGACCAAAGCAAATGTCCACCTGTTCATCACAAGCAACATCATACAACCGCTTTTTAGGCTTTGTGTGAATAATGAAACATCAAGGCTCAGAAGTTAAAATCACTTACTGGGTGTAAAAGAAAAGAGAGTTAGCTCCATAAACAATCAGATTAGCAATTAGCAATGCCAACATTACACCAAATGCAACCAATCTGTAAACAAGCAGCCAGGCAGGATGGAATGATTCCAAACAGGTCCTCCAAGTTTCATCCTCATACACAATCCCGACGGGTTCCACATCATCCTCATCGTTTATATTTTGAACTTTCTTTTTGATGAATATTTCATATTTGATTATTAAGATTGCTGCTAATATCATAGCAATAAATATCCACAAAACACAGAGGAAAAACCTCCAGTTCAACCAGTAGCTCGGTTCGGTTGTGTCATCAGCCATCGGCAGGTCCCAACTAACTTGCTGCTCCTATTAACCTATGAAATACACCTCAAAAATATTTTATATTAACTTGAACTTCATTTCACCCTTTGTTTTAAAAAGCGCGCCTTAGACACGCTTAAGCGCGAGGCGCAACAAGGCGCACACGCTGGGGCTTTTTCGCTCAGCGCCTACAGTAATTACAAAAAGCGCCAAAAACAGTTGCTTTTTTGAGATTTTTGGTTTGAGGCGCGCGCCTCTCGTACCTGAGGCGTTTTTATGCATCTAAACATTGTATCTTGGGTTTTTTG
Source organism: Helianthus tuberosus (assembly GCA_030545235.1). Classification (NCBI taxonomy): domain Eukaryota; kingdom Viridiplantae; phylum Streptophyta; class Magnoliopsida; order Asterales; family Asteraceae; genus Helianthus; species Helianthus tuberosus. Next base: position 36,344,720 of record CM060383.1, read on the forward strand.
GTTATAGCTATATTTTGGGTAGGGAAAGCTAAAAAACTACGGGATATATAAAAAATATATATAATTAGCTTGCGCATTGGGTACGAAAAGGCCGCCACTTTTGCGCCTCGGTTTTAGACCTGGTCGCTTTTGTGCACCTCTCGCTTTTTAAAACCAAGATTTTACCAAAATTTAAATTTCATGGGATGACAATCTGATACGTAAACAATCGTGTTTAATTCGAGTATGATAGAATTTTAAACTATATGGAGTATAATTCATAGCACAATTTTGATACCATCTAACTACAAATTAGACAACTTTCAACTACAAACTTGAAGATAAGTCTTAATAATCTTGAAAAGGGGATTAAATGTAATCCTCATTGTTCAAAAATATCCAAGGAAACTAGAACACAACAAAACTGGAATTTGGGGAATTTATATTGACAGTTACAGCAAAGATGAAACATTTAATTAGATTGAAGAGTAACATGCGTACTTACAAATTTTTGGTGTAATTACTCTGTCCAGTAGCGAAAAAAGGAATTAGGGTTCGAGGGTAAAGTGGCATTAAGATTAAGAAAGCAAGTTGAGGAAAGCAACCGCAACTGCAACCTATGGCATGCATCTTGGCATGCTACTACCCTGAAATTATAATCCATTTTCTTCACCAGAAATTTGAAAATTATTTTAATATTCCTAATTTTTAGGTAAGCTAGGCAAACTATGCGTGCGTGCAAATGTAAGTGCTGAACCATTAAAATGTTTTATCGGGCAACAGACTTTAAACTAGTAAGAAATCTGAGTTGACTCAATCTGATTACTTGGTAGTGGAGGAGTAAGTGCTGAACCATTAAAAGGTTTTATCGGGCAACAGACTTTAAACTAGTAAGAAATCTGACTTGACTCAATCTGATTACTTGGTAGTGGAGGAGGTAGCGCGTGAGTGGCTGGATGAGGGTTATGAACACAAACGAATGGATAAATGGGTAAAAATTTCATTCAACATCATTTCGAAACTTAATGGGTAAGAGCAGTGGCGGAACTAAAAAGAAGATTCAGGGGTATCCCAAAAAAACTTTTACCTAGACCCCTTGAGAATTCAAGGGTCTTGTGTGGCTAGTAAAAATGGGCCCTTGAACTCTTCTTTTTTACATTCTAAAGCATATGCTAATTATCATTTTTTTATTAATGCGTGTACCACACACACGAGAACATTATCAATTCTTTTATAAAACTGTAAATGTTATTTATAAGTTTTATAAATATTATTTAGTTTGTAATAAAAATATCTTCATAACAAAAAGAACCGAAAACTCATTGTCCTTCAATGATTTTAGCACATATGTGATTGATATTAGAACTTTTCTTTGTGGAGAATTATACCAGCACATAACACATTGAAAATAAAAGAATAATCCAAATAAATAAATGATTGCTCGTTAGCATAATTATAGGAAATTCAATATAATTGATATTATTTAGATTATTATTTTTATCCCTTCTCTATAATTGATTGGATGCTAAATAACACTTTTAAAATGTTTTCTACAATTTTTAAATGAAATATGATTTGTATTTGATCTGATAAACAAACAAAGTAAAAATAGAACAAATAAGTAATTTGCAAAAATAAAAATAAAACAAATAAGTAATTTGCAAATAAATTAAATAAATGAATGGTTACAATAAATAAACTAAAGGTTGTTGCCGGTTTCGAGAAAAAAATAATTGAAGTTTTTGACTAAATGTGACTTTTGCCTTTTTCTTTCATTATGACAACACTCGCAATATTATATTAAATATCGCAATATTATATTAAATATTAATAGAACTTCATCTTCTTCAGTATAGTGTGCCGCTGCAAAACTCTGCAAGTTTACCTCACCGGAGATTTTTGTTTCCATCTGACTGTCAAATTTAATTTCATCGTATCCTCAGTTACACTGAGGGGTATCCTAACATTTACTTAGAGGTATCCCGATGAATAAAACAGAGATTAAATAAAAGATTGCACTACGCCAAGAAAGTTCAGGGGTATCCCGGGCTACCTCTCGGCACCATATAGGTCCGCCCCTGGGTAAGAGACTTACTAACTGATTTAAAGGTGTTCTGTCAGTAAACCAAACATGCTAAATGCTGATTGAATTAGTGGTAGCCTCTTAAATGTAATAATTAAAAGACTACCAAACAAGCCCTTAAACCCTTATTATTTGAAGGAGACACCGTTTTAACTACTCGGTAACATTTTGCTACATGTCCTTTGGTTTTAAGGAAACTACGTAATCACATAATATCTATATTATGTAATACAATTAAAAAGTGGGTGGCTAACGGTTAAGATCACTCCCAAGTGGCAACGGTGACCACAGAAGGCAACAGATGAGGACGTGACACACAACAAAGGATTTCTCATAGAAGGCCTAGCAGAGACGTCTCTGAAAATTCATGTACCTTGTTCGAGATTGAAAAAATGTGTCATTCTGTTATGTTTTGTTATTATTTAAAAAAGATCAAATCAATATTGGGCTTAATAAACCTAATTCTAAGTGGGCTAAATTCTAAACCATAAAAAATGATTTGTAAATGAGCCTATATTAAAAGTGGTATGTGTTTACTATTAAAAAAAAATAACATATACGTATCAGATTTTGTTTTTAAATCGCATGCCCCTCGAAATCGTAGGCCTTGTACGGAGGTCCTCCCCGCACACCATCAAAGCCTCCCACAGGCCTAGTGTGCATGGTCTTGTATATGGGACGTTTTTTTATGGTGCTATTTTATGTGATAGACTACAGAGTATATGGAGGTTGGGTTGAATTTATTTAATTTTTTTTCTTTTTTTTACTTCTCTTCTTTTTATTACATTAACTCTTTTCTTTTTCTATAGTTAAAATTTGTAATAAACATATGATATAAATGTATTATGCTTAAATATATTCAATTTTTTTTAAACCTATAAACTTTATAAAATTAATATATTAATGTTTTTAGAAATTTATTAATATCTATTTATTTTAAAACTTAATAAACTTTTATAAAATAAACGTATTACATTTCGTTTATAAATTTATAAAATTTTGTAAAATGTAGAAACATATAAGCTTATTAAACGTTTTTACATATAATATTTAAATATATTTCAATTATGTTATATTATATTATATTTATTGGGTAGGGATAATGTACAAAGTGTCTAAAGTGTGAGAAATGTAAGAAGTGTTTTAAACCATTAGATCTTTGATCTAATGGTTGAGATCAATAGAGACCAAATTACAAAATTGTGTTTTAATGATATGGATTGATTTGAAAATTGTAGGGGTAATAGTGTCTTTGTATATGTTTCAAATTAGGTAACATCTCCTAAATTCTAGTGATTCACTCCTAAATTCTAGTGATTCAAATTTAACTGCTAAATTCTATCGATCCTAAATTCTAAAAATACAGAAATATGTAACTGCTACAAGAAATGTATAACACTATACATCCATCATATAACACTATAACACCATATAACACTATGTAACACCATATAACACTATATAACAATATATAACACTATACATCCATCATAGACATGCTACCAGAAAAATATAACACTATATAACACTACGCATCCATCATATAACACTATATAAACCAAAGAACACTATATAACACCATATAACACTATGTAACACGATATAACACTATATAAAAATATATAACATTATACAGTTCTGAATGGTGGTTGCACTACATAATTAATAATTGATGGTGTTATATAGTGTTTTTTGGCGGTTGCACTACAGAATTATATAACACCAAAAACATTATATAACACCATCTAACACTATATAAAAATATATAATACTATACAGTTCTGAATGGTGGTTGCACTACATAATTATATAACACTGCAGAATTAATAACCTGTGAACGAGATGACACAAATTCGTAGATTAATTCTTAAATTCGAATTCCTATAATAAAGGGTGACGGTTATTTTGGGCAGTTATCTTTTAATCAATTAATTGAAAGAAATAGAAAATTACTAATTCACCCTTTTAAATTAATTTAGATATAGGACATTTGTAATCACCACATTATTTCTCACCCTTCTCACAATATTAGATTAATGTACAGGATCCTTTACCTATATTTATATATATAATATTTGGTGGTGGGTGTTATTGTGAAAAATACTAGCCACATTTGTAGGCATTTGTAGGTTATTTCATAGTTAAAAGCTAAATAATATAAAATTTGTTGGAGTTTAGGTTGAAACAAGTTGATGGTATACCCTTGAAATTCTCTATCGGATAAAACTCAAAATAAATTTCTTATGATATGGAATTTGTATAGAATTCACGAACCCTATTTTTTAAACCAAAGAATGGTTTTCGTATTTTAGGGTTGGGGCCTGTAGCTGTATAGAATAGCAGTTTATCTTTGAAATTCAAAATGCTTCAATTTTAGAGTCAACTAGGTTTATACACGGTGCCGTGTTGCGGCGCACTCAACCGGCTTCTTCCAAGTTTTATTTAATTGTAAATATTGAAGATGGAATTAATGGAAAGATGAAGAGCATGTCTAGAATTAGAAGTAACAGTCTGCTACAACTGAACAATTGAGTTCATCAAAAATTGTAAAATCAATCATAAAGTGAATTTTGACGAATAATCTTCTCCGAAGTGTGTTTAGAACGATATATATTAACAGTTTGATACAAATTGAGTTCATTATGATATGCAAAATCAGCCTAGAATTCAGCTAACAGTCTAATACTACAATAATTAAAGAATTAAGTTCCTCTAAGTAATGCAGAATCAATCATACAGTTGAACTGCGACAAATAATACTATAATAACTAAAAAATTGAGTTTATAAAAAAGAATGAAAAATCAACCATATAGTTGAATTGTGACAGATATTCTTCTCCAAAGTATGCCTAAGTTCAGGCAATCCTCTTGTAGCAGACGTAGACAGATCACATCCACGAAGCTCTAAAACCTTCAACATTCCAAACGGCAACAAACACAGCGACGTAGGATCTCTACATGACTGCAACGGAACAACCGACACAATTTTAAGCGATGTAAGTATCCTCAAAATCTGCCGTAATTGCTATAGCGCACGATGATCACCTAGGTCAGAAACATACGCACAAAGGCGTAGCTGTGCGTTGCGGCGGTCAACGATTATCAGTGAATATTTGGTGAAACAATGCATGTCCATTCAAGTATTGTCACATTTTTTTATAAATTAAATATATATATATTCAGAGCATTTAATGTGAAATTCCACATCAATTGACCCACTTTTATAAGTCCATATATATAGAATTAGAAAAGCTATACATCAAATTCCCTATATATAAAATGAGTAAAATTTTTTAGTTTCAATTTGAGTGTAGCACTGTTCTAACCTCAATGAAGTCACAAACTATAATGTATCTTTGAGCAAATATGTATATCCTCAAATAACCTTAAGGCCTCACCAACCATTTCCAGCAGCTTCTCTATTCATTACTCCCCTTCAATGAAACTAAAAATCAATGATTAAATTCAAACTAATTAATTTTGCGGCAGGAATTCAGAATTCAGTATAAACACAACTACAAAGTTACATACCAGTGTGACGCGAAGGATATTAGATCAGTATAAGTCCGGTTCTTTACTATATCGATACGGTACCTCTAACCTAAGGACTATGTTTAGCTAACACAAACATACACAACATCAAAAATTATGGCCACCAATCAAATAACTACAATGGGTGAGCGTACATCAAATTACTTGAGTAAGGAAAAAGTGAAGTTAAACATAGAATATTAACCAAAGTCGCATAAGGGGACAATGATGGAGATGAATAAAACAATAAGCAAGCCACCAATTACCACTTTAAGACTACGTTACTCAATTTGTATGAAGAAAAAGTTTGCCATTAGTGTTTTCTGCCTTTGAATTGTGAGAAGACGCTCCCACTTTTTAACAAAAATTCCTAGACAATTTTTCTTTACTTTATGTTTGGTACCGTTCAACTCACCTTGTTATTAGTCGAATATACCCTAATCTCAATCAATATGTGAGTAGGCAAAAAATATATTACTTCACAGGCATGCGTTCAAAGTTTAAACTTCAAATTCACAAAATTTAGAATGATGCAATTAGAATAGGTGCATACCTTTCCCATCTCCAAGTACACTACAACTCTATAAGTAAAGAAGAAAACATTTCCATCATCCAAAGCTTAGGCCCAGGCTCTCGCTTCTTCTCATTCACTGGCTCTGTTTCATAGCATGATGTTTCCTGTCCTTCTCCTTCACCGCAAGCAAAACTTAACTAATTAAATGAGATTTAAGTATCCAAATCTGTTAAATAAAAATACACAAAGTTGAAGTAACTATACCATACCTAATTGACGAACCCCTCTTTTATTTTGTAGAAGTCAAATAGTTAGTTCATCTCAAGTGATTTGTTATTTCAGTAATCTGCAAACTTTTTGAAACATGCATACCTGATAGGTGTGAACACTTCTAAAGGTTAACAAAAAGAATTTACTTACCTTTATGTTTGCCTAAAATCGTAAAAACCAGTGTTACAAAATTAGCAAAATTCCCAAAATCTAAACAACAATAACCACAGAGATAAATATTAGGCGATTTCCAATTAACAATAATAAAGAAAACTAACCTTCACCAGCTACAAAAAACGGAAATGACACTGGCATAACTGCTGGATGATGTTGATTTGGTCGTTTGTACCCAACCGTTGCTGGTTGCACACCATCACAAAACATCATCTCATCTCCCGCTCATGTACTTTGTCTTTCTCGTGATGAACGCCACCAACACCAGGTCGCCACCACCCCCAATGTAGTTAGGGTGATGGGTTTTAACCCGGAAAGCAACAATGTTTGGTTCTGAAAGGCTTGCTGTGTGTGTCTTGAGAGAGGTTTTGAAGGAGAGAGAGAGAGGCGGTTAGGTTTTACCTCTCTCTCCTTCTCTGCTAGACCTAAATGGCAAACAAAAAGAAATATTGTTAAAAAAGGGATAGTTAGAGTCAAGCCCAAGTTCACCAGGATACACATAGTCCCAACCAATGTTGTAGAAGGCGCTAGGCGCTAGTCGGGCGGTGAGGTACAGCCTAGGGATTAATCGGAATGGGATTTTTATATGTATTTTTTCAAAATTATATATATATACCCAATAATATAAAAATAATACTTCAAAATTCACATAAATACTTCAAGTTTCAGATAGTATGGTTCGATTTTGACCAATTTTGACCGCCTAGGACCGATTTTGATCGATTTTGACCGACTAATATTGTCCAATTGATCCGATTTTTGACTGCCTAGGACCGATTTTGACCGCCTAGGACCGATTTTGACCGATTTTTTACCATGACCGATTAATTGACCGCCTAGCTCAAAATTAGGCAGTAGATGACCGCCTAGCGCCTAGGCGCCGATTAATCGGCCACCTAGGCCGATTTCTGCAACCATGGTCCCAACCAACCAGTTTACTAATGACTAATATACATCATAATTTCAACATCAATTTTATATATATATATATATATATATATATATATATATATATATATATATATATATACAGTATTGAAAGCGTGTGGAAGTAAAAAAGATCAAATCATAAAATGACACGTGGCGTAAGTTACTATTCACAAGGTTCTATTTTTAATATATAGTGTAGTGCAATGTAATGTAATTGTCCACTTATTTTTAGTGTATTTTTTGGAAGCAATAATGGCTAGCCAGGGGTTCTATTCCTTGGACCCAGTTAAAGGTTGCCATTGGACCCTCACCAAAGGGAAGGGCTTCACCTCTAGGAACCATTTAGGTTTAGAAATAACAACAATCATAAGGCACTAGGGCTAGCAATTCTGACACGAACACGACACAAACCTACACGAAGTAAACATGTTTCGTGTTTACCCTTTAACATGATTCGTGTCTATAACAGGTCGACACAATAAGACCTGTTTAAGTTTTGTCGTGTTCGTGTTTACCTATTTCGTGTTTGTGTCTTATCGTGTTCGTATCTTAACATGTCGTGTTTGTATTTTAACAGGTCGTGTTCATGTCTTAACAGGTCATGATCAGGCACAATATGACATGTTAAGACTTAAGACCACTATACAATACATGTTAATGGCTAAATATCAAACATGTAGTAACAGGTCATGTTCATGTCTTAGCATGTCGTGTTCGTGTCTTAATAGGTTGTATGATACGTTGGTATTTTTTTCGTGTCCTAACAGGTCATTTCGTGTAACCTGTTTATTATCAGGTTCGTGTTTGTGTTAGTGTTTGGAAACTCTAACACGATAAGATTTCGTGTTGTGTCTGTGTTTACCTGTTTCGGGTTCGTATCTTATCGTGTTCGGGTCTTAACAGGTCGGGTTGGCACGATATGCCAACCCTAAAGGGCACATGATGTGGGAGCTGGGGAAGACTTGGGGGAGTTCGGCCCCGAGTGGGAACATCATCCCCCGGTTTTAGAGATCTTTTTTTCACTGGTGAATGGGGACTCTTCACCGAGTTAAGGGGAAGTGGGTAGTTATTTTTAGTATTTTTTATTCATTTTCCATTTATATATTATCTAAACACTTTTTTTTTTAATTTTAAATATTTGATACTAAAGATTTTTTAAATTACCTAAATATTAATTTTCCATTTATCAAGTATCTAAATATTAATTTGGAGTGTGTAATATTTTAATTAGGTTTGTGTAAAACTTATGTAATTTGTTTTATAAAATTTATGTGTTTAATTAGAGTTCCTTTAAAAAGAAAAAAAACATAATTTGTTTTCAAGTTTAAATTAAATAAAATTAATTTGGTTTTTGGAAATCTGGACATCATGCAATATGGGGAATTATGGGGAAAACTAGAAAACACTTATGTGACGCTGATGTGTCACATAGGGAAAATGAGACGATATCTTATGCCCTAATAAATTCAAATAAGCACGCACTCGGCATTCTTCTAACTTATCGGGTGTATATTATGAAACACTTTAGTAGAACAAATCCATTTACACTAAGATTCTCATATGATTATTGTAGCTTTCTATTCAAAGTTGAGTTACACTAAATGACTAAAATTCTCACATAAGTGTTTATATAGATCTTGTAGCTCTCTATTAAAAGTTGAGTATGTATTTAACATAAATCTAACATCTTAATAGAAAACTTTTAAGATTATTTAAATAAATAAATCCCCGAAATGGTGATGGACGGTAGACGTTATAAGTTATATATATGTTTTTTGTTCTATAATAACTTTTACATCTTTAAAATAAAACTACCTACAGTTTCCCTTTTCACAAAACTGAGTGTACATTTGATTAACCTTGCTAAGGTGATACGATGCATGCTTCTACTTGTAAACTATGAAAACATCAAAATTTATAGTTTACAACAAATAACTATAATACACATATTTTACATGACCTGGTACTATCAAACACCGTTTTCATGCCGTTTGCATGTTTAAAAATAACGTTAAAAACAAAAACACGTCAAATGGGTGAATACCAAAATGAAAAACAATTATAACCTTGCAAGAACAACATTTTCGAACAAAACTACGTATACGTATGATCTTTCTTTCTGCACCAATGTTCTCATAGTCTAGAAATATCCATTTTCGAACAAAACTACGTATACGTTTAATTTCATGCCGTGTTCGTGTTTACCTAATTCGTGTTCGTGTCTTAACGGGTCATGTCAGGCACGATATGACCTGTTAAGACTTAAGACCGTTATACAATATATGTTAAGACATGTTAATGGCTAAATATCAAACATGTAGTAACAGGTCATGTTCATGTCTTAACATGTTGTGTTCGTGTTTTAATAGGTTGTATGATACGTAGGTAATTTTTTCGTGTCTTAACAGGTCATTTCGTGTAACCTGTTTATTATTAGGTTCGTGTTTGAAAAATCTGACATGATAGAAATTTTTTGGTATGTACGTTTTCGCCCCCTGTTTTCGAGGGCAAGCTTCGCCACTTACACACGTTCATGTACATGAGGAGGTTTCCACATTTTACAGTTATAAAACCGATCGCTATGTACACATATCTATGTTCTCATAAATTTAAGAATAAATCGAAGAAAAAATCGTTTTATTACGTTGAAAGTTAGGTATTTTGTTTCTGAACTTCATTAATTACTATGAAAATGCATATTTTTTAGTTTAGATTACGGATATTGTTCTACATAGATGTTGTTAGGGTGTTCGGATGTTTTACAGTTATAATATTAGAAGCCATGCTTCTCTTCCTTTATCATGCTTTAAAATCTCTACCCATGCAATTGATTCACGAACTCATATATATATATGATCACAGAATAAGCAATTGCATTATAAAAAAATTAAATATGATTTGTTCAGTCTTATGATTGAGTGTTCTTCTTGTATTATCTGCAATGTAACCCCAAAACATTTATATATAGGGCTGAAAACTTTTATAAGCTATTTATTAATTTTTTAAGACGGCTTTTAATCAAAAATATACTTCTATTAACCACTTATATTTGTATTTTTCAGGATTTGAAAACCTCACCTCTTAAATTGAAAAGACACCTTACCACCAGAATGTTCCTTAATGTACTTAGGGTGTTCGGAGCGGGATGCGGCAAACCCAATTCACCGATCGGCAAACCCACGGCAAACCAATGCCAACCCTTTGCCGCATGAAGTGTTTGACGAAATGGGTGTTCAATCGGTGAGGCATAACCGACGCGGGGAAGGGAGGAAGGAGAGAGAGAGGGGGGTGTGGGGTGGGGTCCATTCCAATCTCAACCAATCACATCTTTTTTCTTTTTTTATTTAAAAAGTTTACCACTTCACCAAATGTCTAAACCATTGCCAACACTTTTCACCAAAGTTTAAACACTTTTCACTGATTGACGTGGCGCACTCTGATTGATCGATTTTTTAGTTTGTCACTCTCAAGTGTTTAACCAATCCTGACACCCTTAGGGTTTTAAAAGTCAATCATAATGGACGGACGTCACAAATCTTTATGACGACATGATATGTGTTGATGAACTGAAACTTGTACGATTTTGGTGTTTTAAAACTTTAAAAACCAGAGTAGGGATAACATTTGCATTTAAAAAAAGTTTAAAAACCAAATGCCAATTGCCAATTGGTCAAAGTCAAACATAATTTCCTATAACTACAAACAAACGAGGAGAATAATGTCAAGCAGCTGTCTGACATTCTATCATTATTGGTCGTTTCTTTTTATATTTAACTTTTAAAGCTTTAGCTTTGCTAATATACATGTTTAGCCCCTTTGTTTTTAAAAAAAGTTTTCTTTTTACTGGTTAGCTTTGTTTATATGAGTGTTTCGTTTCTCTGCTTTTACTTTAGTGGTGTACATGTTTAGTCCATCAACTTTTATTATTTCTAGTAATTGATCGTCGATTTTGTATTTTTCTTTTAAACCTTCAACTTCGCTAATATAGGTGTTTAGCCTCTCTGTTCTTAGAGAAAAAAAAAATCTTTTTGTTGGTTTACTTTGTTTATATGTGTGTTTAAACTAGATGAAGGGGAATGGTGCCAGACAGTTTGTCTAGCACTTCCCCATTGGTCCAGCCGAATTACGATTTTGCCCAATTTAAATTTACAACTTTGCCATTGGTTTTTTTTTTCTCGTAGCCAAATAACGATTTTGCACTCAATTCAAATTTACAGTTTTGCCATCGTTTTTGTTTTTTTCTTTGTCAAATTACGATTTTGCCCTCAATGTAAAATTACAGTTATGTCATCGTTTTAGTTTTTTTTTACAAAACTATTGTAGTTTTTTGTTTTAATTGGTTGATTTGGTGTAATTTTTATTTGTGCCAGACGGCTCCCTGACACACGCTCATTTATCGTGCACATGGCTGACTGATTGAAGCTGGTTTCACTGTTAAGTAGTTGAGAAGAGGCCAACGATCCGCAGACCAATTGGTTTGGGGGGATTTGGGAAGGTTTACCCACTTATAACAGACGTATATGTTATGAGAGAGAAATATTTGACTTAGTGCCTGTAACGCGGACGAGGCAAAAACTAGTTGCCAATATGGGTGAGATAAAATGCAAGTGTGTGCACATGGCTGACTGATTGAAGCTGGTTTCACTGTTAAGTAGTTGAGAAGAGGCCAACGATCCGCAGACCAACTGGTGTTGGGGGAGGTGGGTAGGTTTACCCACTTATGTGGGGTTCCTGTCCGGGAGGTCTCAGGGTCGAATCTTACGGAGGGCGAATTGTGGCACCGGTTCGAACTGGCAATAATATGCCAACCGCGAGATTTCTACTCGTGACTTGGGTGATCAAAGGCTAAAGGCCTAACCGAATGATCTAGCCGTAAAAAAAAGTAGTTGAGAAGAGCATGAAAATTTGGGGCTTAGTAAATCTTAAGGGGTGAAATTTAGAATATTTAAGGGTTGCCATTTAAAAAAAAATAAAAAATTCTTAAGGGGTAACTGATGTGGATCTGCATTTGTGACACTAAACTACAGCACATGAAGAGCTTGCCTAAAATAACTTTCCTACATTTAATCCATCCAAATCCATGTTAATTTCCCTTTCAACATTGATATTATATGTTTTTGGTCAAATAGAAGTAAACATATTTGTTTGGAGAAAAAAAGTTATATATTAATTATATATTTATAATAAGTTATATAAATCAATATCAAATCATTTTTGTTCATTTGTGTGTTCAAATCAGCCTCCAATCTTTTTAAAAGAAGCCATTTATTTTCAAAACAGGGAGACGCATGGCTCATATTTTCTAAGAATAATTGATTTAACATGTTAACCCATTTTGTTTTAATAATATGTGTTGATACATATTTTGTGGATACGGCTCGGCTCGGTTCGACTCGGCTACGAAGTGAAGGCCGTAGTCAAGATATCCTCCTATCTTGACTCGGTATGCTATTTACTTTGTAACATTTGATGTAAATGCAACTGCGTGTGTGCAGTTTGCATCTTAGTATTGCTTATGTGTTGCTTATGTGTTTAACTGTCCACTGTTTGCCGAAGCCCAACATGAGAAGAAGCCCTCTGTGACGAAGCCCAAGCCCAGGCCCAACAAGTGACGAAGTCACATGTGACGAAATCCCTTGAACGGCGAAGTCCCAAAGTTCGTCAAGACGTGTCACGACGAAATCCATGTTCGTCACATGTGGGATTTCGTCGGCTAGAGGACTTCGTCGATGCTTCCCTATATAAACACAGACAGTAGACAGAAACAACTAGAGAGAAGTCTGAATAGATTTCACTGAGAGAACACACTGTAAACACACACACACTGAGAGTTTATAAGAACATCTTGTAAACATTGCTTTGTAACCGTTTTCTAGATTAATACATTGGAGTGTTAATTGGTGAATCTTTGTGTTTATGTTCGTAACTTGGTTTAATTTACCCATTTGGATTCCGCACTCTCGGGTTCGTCGGAAAACAGGGAATAGAGGTTGACTCGATCCTCCAGGTGGACCTACAATTGGTATCAGAGCGTTTGGCTCGATTCCTTGTTAAAACCAAGTTTGTGTTCTTGATTTTTCTTAGTTTTTAATGTGTTTTTCTTGAGTTTTGATCTTTAAGTTCATACATTTTCTGGAAAAAACGTTGTTAAAATCTTGGTATTTTTGCTGTTAGTTCATATTAAAACCTTGTTTAAGCTTTACATATATATGTTACAATAAGGTTTTTGTTGAAGTTTCGTGCAAAAGTGTGTTCGGAAATTTTCAGGTGACCGGAATATTCATCAAGATCATCAGATCTTCAAGTTGTTCTTATTTGTTCTTCATAATGTTCTGTGTTTGATCTTTGATGATATTGTTATTGAAGTGTTATTGATATAATATTGATTGTTTGAAAAAGGTGTACACAACATGATGGATAGTTGGTGAGAAAGTATAGCAGAAAGTAAGGTGAGTTTGAAAAAGAAGGTTTGTGTCAATGGATAAGGTTTTAATAGATAAAGATTTGGTTTTGAAAATATATCTATTGTCTGGTCTCATTTGTCAACGAAATCACACTTGTCCATCGACGAACATACAAGTCTTCTTCAACACCTGACATCGACGAAAACCCCATAACTTTGTCACCTTGTGCTCGACGAAAACCCCATAACTTTGTCACCTTGTGCTTGACGAAATCCTCCAAACTTTGTCACCTTGTTGTTTGACGAAAACCCCTAATTTCGTCACACTTGTACATCGACAAACTCTACGATTTCGTCAAAATTGATCTTGACGAACTCTCTTGTTTTCGTCATTGTTGTTTTGGACGAACTCTCACAATTTCGTCATTTATTGGTCTTGGACGAACTCCTTTAGATTTCGTCGCATACATTTGTGATATTTCTAACAGAAGACTTGAAAATCATATTTAACTGTTTGATTTGAGTGATTTAAGCAGGTATTCGTTATTAGACATCCAAAATGAATCCGGATTGGTGGGGTACTCCGTCTAATACGGAAAGTAAGTATAGAAGCACGGGTTTATCTCCATCATGGGCCGAATCTCCCGCACCCGCATCTAATACGGAGAGCAAGTATAGAAGCATGGGTTTATCTCCACCATGGGTCGAATCTCCCGCACCCGCATCTTCGCAAGCGAATCCAATTTCGACAGGTCAATGGGTGTTTGTTTCAAATCAAAATCAAAGTATTCAAAGTATACTTCTAAGCAAAAGCGAGACCGAAAGTCTAAATCGCCCACCAAAACAGATGCACATAATGAATATCCTGGATGGGTAGATAGATTCCATACGTATGTCCTTGGGAAAAACACAGAATTGTGGTTATGTTTTACTACAGATTTCGATCAAGCTCTTGAGGTTGCCGCTTCAACTGCCGCGACATTTCCAGATCTTACGGAAGACGAGAAAAAGGCATATGATTTAGAAAAGAAAGCATATGTTATTCTGACTCAGGCGTTGAGCAAGGATATATATCATCAGTTTGTCAGCTTCAAGACGTCAAAGCGATTATGGGATGCATTGAAGACAAGAGGTCTAGGAAATGAAAAGTCACACCAATTGCGACATGATTTACTCAAGAAGGAGTTTGATGGCTTCACATGTATGGAAAATGAATATTTGGGAGATATGACAAGTCGATTTTATCACTTGCTGACTGAATTGAGTAATTATGGGGTAGTAACAACTCCAGCAGAGGTTGTCACAAAGTTTGCCGATACACTGCCACCTCAATGGAATGGTTTCTTGGAAATACTGAAATACAATGGCACATTGGCTACGAAAAACATCAATGACTTCGTTCAGCTCTTGGAGAACAAAGATCAGGAAGAAACCCTAAAGGCGAAAAGGGTTCCAGTGCGACAAAATCCTGATATGTATTATGGAGCTTCTAGCACTTCTGCAAGACCTGCCTCACATGCTCCAATTCAAACGGCGTTCGTCACAAGCACAAATTTATATGGCAATCTGATACAAGTTCCTGTAAAGCCAGCTCCAACCACAGACTTGTATGGAAATCCACTACAACCAGCTCCACAACAGCAAAGCTATTAGCCATCTACCGTAGCAACTGATTTGTACGGGAATCCACTTCCTGTTCAACAACAAGCTTGTTATGGAAGCATATCATCTGCTGGTCAGCCATCAAATTCAAATACAGTACGGCTTGACACGTCAAACTTCTCCAAAGTTAGCGTTGAAGTAGCTAAAGATCATATGGAGATACTAAACACATTGGTGAGCGCGTATTGTGGGTTGATTGCAGGGCAGATCGGAAACATCAATCTAACTCAAGAAGATTATCAGCATATCGATAAAGAAGAGATGGATATGATGGACATCAAATGGGATTTTGCCAGTGCTGTAAGGTAAGCAAAGGACTTCATGGAATGGACTGGTCGAACCAGCTTAGAAAGCAAGAAAGATACCAAATATGGGTTCGACAAGCAGTCTGTTAAGTGCTTTAACTGTGGCGAACGGGGTCACTTCAAGAGGGAATGCACAAAGCCAGCACAGCATGGGAACCAAAATCCTTTCAGAGGTCAAGGCAACCAACAAAATCAGAATCAAACCAGGAATGACGATCGCACCTTGGTCCCTGCAAACAATCAAGCAGGACCATCGAACACCAATCAAGCTCTTATGGTGCAAATAGATGAAGGTTGCGACTGGTCAATGCAATTAGGCATTGGTGATCAGGGAGGAGCAGCTTGTTTTGCTGAAACTGCTAAGGATTTGAATCACGCCAGTGGTGGAGAATCTTCCGCCAGTGGTGGTGAATCTTCAGATGAAGAGAGTTCTGGTTATTCAAGGAGTTCAGATGAGGAAACCTCAACCTCAGGCGAAGATTATTCTGATGATGTATCTAGTGGGAGAATCGATGCAGATATTGATGAATTGTTAGGAGAAGTTGCAGTAGGGAATGATAGAAAATATATTCTGGTGGATGAAGCTGCTTATTCTTCTTCTTCTCTTCATTCAGCCTTTATGGCTAATGTTGGCAGTTCATCAAGCCAGGTATGTGTCGATGAATCAACTGTCGTTAATTGTGATAATTGTGCTAGCTTAAGTGATAAATGTGCTGATTTAGATGCTAATATGTCTGAGTTGCAAAGCAAACATGATGCTTTAAATGCTGAATTGTCTGACTTGCAAAACAAACATGTTTCCTTAGATACTAAGTGGTGTGATTTGCAAAGCAAACATGAGGCTTTGCAAAACAAATATGAAGTGACATATATCCACAATCAAAAGTTGATAGTGGATCTTTCAAAATGCAAAGAGGCTAACATGTTTTATGAAAACCATGAAAAAGAGTTTAAAATGGTGGTTGCAAATTTAAGAAAAGATAAAACCGAGCTGACAAAAATGGTTTCAAGAAAACAAACTGACATAAACTATTATATCAATCGTCTTGAGATCATGCAAAAAGAGTTAGCCTGTGTAAAGTGTGAAAGTGAGGCGATCCGGCTTAAGCTAGACAGTTATTCAAACTCTAGATACGTGCTGGATCACATCATTGACATACAAAAAGAGAAAAAGGATGTCACGTGCATTGGATACAAGAAATGTCCACCACCTGTTAGACAAAATTATGATGCAATGCCTGATGAGGAGAATAGAACTTATTATGAGGAATCTGTTCCTTTAGACATTGAGGAATTTGCAACCGGACTTGGATACAAAAATGAAGTATCATCAGATTCGGATGTTTCAACAGTTTCAAGTGTGTCAGCTGCTGAACAAAATCAGGATCCTCCAGTCATTGTTGAGGATGATGATTCTTCAGATGATGAATCCAATGATACTGACTCAGCACACTCTGATGCGGTAATCAAAGAAGAGGACATACCTCTTGAGAATCACATTCTATGTGATCCTCCCGCAAAACCTGCTAAGACTGTTCTGGTCGAGTCCACGTCTGTAAAAGAGTCAGAGAGTGTGAATTTGCTGTACACTCTTGTTGGTGATGATAAAATCTATTCTGACAAATATTTTCCGATTAAGAATGTAAATCAATCTTTAATCAGTAAAGTTTTTGAAGATTCGACAAGTAGGTTTTTGGGAAAGTCGGGTTCACACGTTGTGGTAACACAGTGCCCTCCGATTCCAAAAGCTGAAGTTAGAAAACAATATGGAAATCAACGATTGCCAACAGTGAAAAAGCAGCAAAATCATACCAAACCAAAAGGTAAATCAATGACTCAAGGTCGAAAGGAACCGGACCAAAAGAAGAACAAGAAAGTGAACTTTGTGAAATCAATGGGAACGGATAAACTTGAAACATTTGCCAATAAATCTAACTTAGATCATGTTAATCAAGTTAAAATGTTGAAAAGAAATGAACCAAACAGTTCAAAACCAAGTACCTCGGGATCACAAAGTTCATCATCGACAAGACAATTACTTGATACTTCGGGGTTTGTAGAACGAAGATCATGTTTTTCATGTGGCACATTTGGACATATTATTCGCAATTGTCCATATCTTCATAAACAAAAAGCCAAAGTTGATGATCCCCGTGACCAAATTGACCGCAAGCGATCTGTTTCATCAAAACCAGATCCCCGTCTTGTAAAAGAAAGAGAAAAGAAACAGAAACGCCAACAGGTCAAGAAAATTGAAAAAGCGATTAAAACCGACGTGGTTAACAAAACATCTGTTTCTGTCAAACCATACAATTCAAAAACTTCAGACAATCATGAAGTTAAGTTTTTAAAGAATAAAACTGGTAAAACAAAACAGACCTGGAAACCAAAAACGGTTACTGAATCAGGGGGAATATCACAATTTCCACAACATCGAGAAGTTCAAGTAACTTACGTTGATGAAAATGGAAGACCCAAGACCACAAAGGCTTGGGTCCCCATCTCCAACTAATCATGTGAGTACATGTGTAGGGTGTTCCAGGAGGAACTTTCAGTAGTCATTGGATTGTTGATAGTGGGGCATCCAGGCACATGACCGGCGACATGAAGCTTCTCTACGACGTCAAATCTATTAGAGGAGGTTATGCTGCTTTTGCTGGAGATAAAGGAGGATATATTACTGGGGAAGGAATGGTATCTAATGGGGTTGTAAGTTTTGACAAGATCAACTTTGTATAACAGCTTGATCACAATCTTCTCAGCGTTTCACAAATCTGTGATAAATAATTTTCGGTACACTTTGATGCAAATGGATGTTACGTGCTGAAACCCGGCTTCAAGATTCCAAAAGAATGGATTCTCTTATCAGCTCCAAGGATAAACGATTTATATGTACTTGATATGAGCCAAGCAATAACAACGACTGCACAAGCAACTTGTTTCATTACAAAAGCCACTGAAAAAGACTCCATCTCTTGGCACAGACGTATGGGTCACATTCACTTACGGAAAATGAATCATTTGGTGTCGAATGAATTAGTGAATGGTGTTCTTCTTAAAAATTTCCATCTTCAAGACGTCTGTGTTTCATGCCAAAAAGGAAAGCAAACTAAGAAGCGACATCTGACAAAGAAAATCAACACGGTGGCAGTTCCTCTTGAACGTTTGCACATGGATTTGTTCGGTCCTGTCAAGCACAAAAGCATCAGGAATGATCAATACTGCCTCGTGATAACTAATGATTATTCAAGATTTTCTTGGGTGGCATTCATGGCTCACAAGAGTGATACATTCGGTATTATCAAAAACTTGATCATTCAGATTGAGAATTTGTATACTTTGAAGGTTAAACGGATACGCAGCGACAATGGAACATAATTTAAAAATCAAGCCATGAAGGAGTTCTGTACTTCAAAGGGTATTCTTCACGAATTTAGTGCGGCTTACACTCCTCAACAGAACGGCCTCGCTGAACGTAAAAACCGTACATTGATCGAGACTGCTAGGACGATGTTGGTAGAGTCACAATTGCCGATTCCCTTCTGGACTGAAGCTGTGTCCTCTGCTTGTTATACATTGAACCGAGCCCTTACAATCAAAAGGCACAACAAGACCTGCTTCGAGCTTCTTCATAAACAGAAACCAGATTTGTCATATCTTGAACCGTTTGGAGCTCCTTGTACAATGATCGATCCTAATGGAAAGTTTGGGGCAAAAGCTATTGAAGGTTACTTTCTTGGTTATGCCACCCCGAACTTAAGAGTCTGGAATCTAGAGACTAAAAGGGTCGAGGAATGGTCTGAGGTCAGAGTACAAAGGCACACTTTGCCAGTCAAATGTCCAGGTCAACCATGGATGTTTGAGTACGATGACTTTTTCAATTCGATCAATATTCAAGAAGTCGAAGAAAGTGCTGCGGCAAGGATGTTTTTCGAGAGTGACAACGCAACAGATTCACCGTTGGTTCGTCCAATTATTGTTAACAATTCAGAACCATCTTCAGTGAACAATAATGCTCACGACAATGAGGATTTTCATGATGCAACCGAACTGAACGAATCTTCAGAGTATGAAGAATTTCTAGATGCAGATCAAGAAGCTCCAATAACAGCTGTACAAGGTACTTCGGAAGCTACAGCTCCAGTTGATAACCCCAAAACAGCTGAAGCTACTGCATCATCCTCTTCGCCAGTTCCGGGTATTGAATTGGTTGTTGATCTCAATCTCAACAATCTGGGTACAAATATTCCAGTTCAAGATAATCCAGAAACAAGGATTCACAATACCCATCCTCAACAAAACATCATCGGTAATGTACAGAGTGGCATTCAAACAAGAAACACGTTGCGAAACAACAACAATGCAGGCCTGTATGCGGCGATTTGAGAATCTGGTCAACAAAACGATTTGTCTTTCGCGTGTTAAGTCTCACAGGAAGAGCCAAGAACTTGGAAAGAAGCTTTGAAGGATAACTCTTGGGTTGAAGCAATGCAGGAAGAACTGCAAAAATTCCAGAAACTTGGTGTCTGGAAGCTCGTAGAGAAACCTGCTGATTATAAGAAGATTGGTACCCGTTGGGTGTATAAATGCAAAAAGGACGACCGTGGAATCGTTATTCGAAACAAAGCAAGATTGGTCGTTCAAGGTTTTTTTCAGATTGAAGGAATAGACTACAACGAAGTGTATGCACCTGTTGCACGTCTCGAAGAAGAGGTGTATGTTGAACAGCCTCCAGGTTTTGAAGATCCTATTCATCCCGATCGGGTTTGGTTGCTGAACAAAGCTCTCTATGGTCTACATCAAGCACCACGAGCTTGGTACGCAGCCTTATCTAATTATCTGCTGGAGAATGGATTTCGCAGAGGTCTTATCGATTGCACTCTTATCATAAAAGAACAAGATGGAGATCTTCTACTGGTACAGGTATATGTGGATGATATTATATTTGGTTCTACTAACAATGTTATGTGTAGGGATTTCGAGCGTGTAATGCAGGATAAATTCGAGACGAGCGCTATGGGGGAGATGACTTTCTTTTTGGGCTTGCAAGTGCAACAAACGAAGTCTGGGATTTTCATCCATCAGACTAAGTATGTTCAAGACATTCTGAACCGATTCCAGATGTCTGACACATCGCCCATTGGTACCCCACTGCAGCAAAATCACGGAATCAATCCATACTTGAAGGGTGAAGTTGTTAGCTCTTCATATTACCGCGCAATGATTGGATCCCTTATGTACCTCACATCATCAAGACCAGATATAATGTATCCAACATGCCTGCTAGCCAGATATCATGTGAACCCGAAGGCCTCACATCTTGCAGCTGTAAAAAGGATTTTTCGTTATTTGAAGGGTTGCCCAGACATCGGTCTATGGTACCCTAAGGATGATAACTTTGATTTAGTCGCTTTCAATGATTCTGATTTTGGCGGATGCAAAATCGACGGCAAATCCACAACGGCTGGATGCCGGTTTTTAGGAAATCGCCTAGTAACATGGCAGTGCAAGAAGCAGACTTGTGTCGCTACATCAACTTGTGAAGCTGAATACATTGTTGCCTCAAGTTGTTGCTCCCAAGTCATGTGGATTCAACAGCAAATGCGTGATTACGGTTTTGAATTCCTAACTACTCTTATTTTAGTCGATAATTCTGCTGCCTTATCTATCACTAGAAATCATGTGCAGCATTCAAAGACCAAACACATCGAAATTAAGTATCACTTCATACGTGATTGCTTTGATAAAAGGCTAATCGATGTTGTTAAGGTCCATACCGATGACCAACGTGCCGACCTTTTTACCAAAGCATTTGATAAATCAAGATTTGACTTTTTATTATTGGTAAACGGCATTAAGGTCAAGCAAGAGTAATCCGCATCGGAAAATCGATTTTGTAAACATCTTTGTGTTTTTAATTTATCACAGTTTTTACATTTTAGGGGGAGTAAATCCAAAATTTGAAAATTCAAAAACATCGAAAAATTTCAAAAACACAAAAACAATAGAAAACAAAAATGAGTTTCCTGGCGAGCAAAAGAGAAAATGATAGTACATCAGTGGTCTGTCCAAACCTCTTTAAACCTTAAATGAAAAAAAATTAAGCAGCTCTATATAAGATGTATCGGTAGGCTCACAATCATTTTAAAGTGTGCAGGGTGATATAAACTTAAATCGACTGAAGACTGTGTGGGAACCGCTCATTGGCATATGGTCTTAGTACCGAAATTTCGTTTGAGAGATTGCCGAGGTTCTGAGATATGTGGTCTTTATGCTGTTTATCATCTGGGTCTCATGGTTGTTTCTTTTACCGAAACAAACGGAGTCGAAGTCTAGATCTTCCATGATACCATACATACGCGTACATACTGCATACGACCTCAATAAGTGATCAACCATCACATGTCCATAAAATAAGTGATAATATATCACATTTATCCGGGAGTCAAGTTCGTCTCTTTGCTGTACATTGTACTGACCTGTTCACGGACTTGCTCCTGTGCCCACATGCATCTGAAAATCAAGTTCCTCGTCAATAAGTGATTCTATCACATAGGGCTTGTTTTCAATCCAAAATAAGTGAGTATCTAACATTTTTTTATACGTCAAACAGATGATAAATGGTATACTCACCAGTAAGATGAACTCTCGTGCATACCTTGATACGGGAATGTGTCGTGTGTGGATGAACACCGGTCGGTAAGTATAAATCATACACTAATCGTATCCCCTCGCCATGATTACATATGATAAGTTGAGCTTATGTGGATAACAATACCGATAATCGTTATAGGATGTTTATCTAAATGTTAACAAAAAGAACAACAAGAATGTTTTGGCATGACCGTACACTGATATGATTCTCTTACCCTCGAAACTCGCAAAAAGATTGTGTGTAAATATTTGTTTAATGCTTGCAGTATTCTGCATCTTTGTATATATTTATTTACTGCTTTCAGTCTTTACATTTGAAATATTCAAAATACCAAAAAGATTTTAGGTGTGTTTTAATATAAACTTTATAAAAGTCAAAAAGATTTTATTTCTACTTTAGTTTTGATTAACCGATG
This sequence comes from Helianthus tuberosus, assembly GCA_030545235.1. Lineage (NCBI taxonomy): Eukaryota > Viridiplantae > Streptophyta > Magnoliopsida > Asterales > Asteraceae > Helianthus > Helianthus tuberosus. The sequence goes on from CM060383.1 coordinate 36,367,641, forward strand.
TTAGAACTCGAGTCTTCGTTACCTGAAACCTGAACGAAAACCATAACGACTAATTCTTCATAAACGGTCGAAATTTGCAAGTTTTGAAAGTTAAAATCCAAAATTGAACAATTTGTTAAACTTTCAAACTGTCGGACGGTAGTTGATTGAACAATGGTCACATGTGTGTCATTTTTTTAATGTTAACTATATTTCAAGCGGTTGTTCTCATTGCGCGTTTAGCTTTCTTGTATGTGCAGATGCGAACGTGATAGAAGACAAGCTTCGGAATGAAGACACGACATGGAGGCACTCAAAAGATAACGATGATCGAGTTGCCGCTGACCTATCATCAACACCACAAGGATCTCAAGTATTGAAGATCAAAAGATTCACGAGCATAACTTAAGGGGGAGTTAGTTAATGCACTTCCTGTTTGTTGAAAAGGGAAGTTTGTTGATACACTTTCTATGTGTGACACGTGAAGACTTTGAAGATCCTTTCTGAGAAAAAGAACCATCAAGAGATGAAGAACGAGATTACGAACCTCGCGAGCAGCATCCAAGGGGGAGTTTGTTGATACATATTGTGTGGAAAGGGGTCGGCTCGGTTCGACTCGGCTACGAAGTGAAGGCCGTAGTTAAGATATCCTCCTATCTTGACTCGGTATGCTATTTACTTTGTAACGTTTGATGTAAATGCAACTGCGTGTGTGCAGTTTGCATCTTAGTATTGCTTATGTGTTTAACTGTCCACTGTTTGCCGAAGCCCAACATGAGAAGAAGCCCTCTGTGACGAAGCCCAAGCCCAGGCCCAACAAGTGACGAAATCCCTTGAACGGCGAAGTCCCAAAGTTCGTCAAGATGTGTCACGATGAAATCCATGTTCGTCACACGTGGGATTTCGTCGGCTAGAGGACTTCGTCGATGCTTCACTATATAAACATAGACAGTAGACAGAAACAACTAGAGAGAAGTCTGAATAGATTTCACTGAGAGAACACACTGTAAACACACACACACTGAGAGTTTATAAGAACATCTTGTAAACATTGCTTTGTAACCATTTTCTAGATTAATACATTGGAGTGTTAATCGGTGAATCTTGTGTTTGTGTTCGTAACTTGGTTTAATTTACCCGTTTGGATTCCGCACTCTCGGGTTCGTCGGAAAACAGGGAATAGAGGTTGACTCGATCCTCTGGGTGGACCTAAAATATGCAATTCATATGTTTCACATATCTTGAGTATTTATATAGATTATAAATAAACATGATTCTACAACCTAACGATGACCCAAAACTACAACGTTGGCTTACTATGCTTCGGCCATCCCAATCAGGACCACTAACATCACGCCACCACCTCCATTGAATTTGGGTCATCGTGCACGACCATGAAATATTGTAGGTTCACCACCACCACCTACTGCACCTTTGATCCATCCACCACCACCACCACCACATGTCCTAATAATGTTTTTTTCCCATACTAAGATGTAACTCCTTTCTAGGCTTCAATCTATGTCCATAAATAGTTTAGTATCTAAATACATTGTAACTCTTTTTAGGTAATATCTAACACATGTATATAATGCGATTGAATGTGGTCCTAAATGTCTAAATCAATGTGTTTGAATGTCAAATACAAACCACAAACAAATGTTTCTATACAAAAACATAACGTAGGATAGTCTTCACCTCAATGCCACTACTATCCGAGAGAGCTCTTGAGCAACCTATACATTAGTTTGATTCACATACTAAAAGTTAGCTACACTAAAGTTCTAGTTTATAAAACATTTCAAAAACTAACAATGCATTGCAGTTTATCATGACATACTTTGCATAACATACTTCATCTTTAACCTTTAACTTTAGCATTAAGGTGACATTCACCAGTGAGTGATCACATCACCCATCTAATAGTTATATGCAACTATTGGTAGCCCCGAAAGTCACTACGCTATAATTATAGCCCGAGGGTTAACTGCCTATAAATGCAGCGCCGCACGCATTAGGTTCACAATAAATGGACCACGTGACAAGACTTGTAACCCCGTAGGTAACTGCCTTGTAACATGTATCATTTGATTAACTTTATCTATCAATATCCTTACTTTTCAATGTATGTGTATATCAGGTTATGTTCCATTAAACTTTCATTTGAATAACATTACATTACCTAATTGAACACGTTTCATGATAACATCGTGGCTAGAATCCAAACTTGTTCCTTTCTTTATCATTTACGAAAAGTCATACAAAGCGAGAAGCAGGGGTTTCGCTTAGCGTTATGGGAATACTACTAATCTAAGTGAAATTAATACAGGGAAAAGTGTCTTAAGAAATCTCTTCACGTATATTATAGAACAAAATGGTTTTAAACGAAATCTACAAACATTTCGTGTGAAATGTCACATGAGAAGTCAAACGAAATGTATCTTCTTCTTCACTGAAAACCCTAATCCCTAATATGACGTTTGTACACATTGCAGATATGTATAATCAACAAGATACTAACTTTATGAGTCCAATGTTTTCAAATACATGTTAAACAAGATATCCAAGTCTTTTCTATAATACGGTTTTTGTGATATATCATTTTGCCTTTCTGGGCCTACCAAATTCGTTACATATATGGGCTTTTATTTCAAAGTCAAATATCAAATCCATAACTTCATCACATTTTTTGGGATGTTACATTCCTATTTCTCCATCATTTGATTGTAATATACATTATCCAATTAGAAGTTGAGTTCCAATAATTTAATAAAACATCAGTCAAACTAGACTTAATTATCAAATGATCCTGACTTCTAGTTTTGCGACCTTGTAGGTTCTTGAGACGATACAATATCATTAATGTGTTAGGTATATGCACATATATACTTTAGCAATATCCGTAGGCGATGGCATAAAGGCGGCGCCTAGCATATCACAACATTACTAAGTCACAAGAAAGTTTGACATTGAGGGAAATCGTAGAGGTTTTGCATTCGAGACAATCATCATTGATCAACATCAAATTTGAGTATACATAGTTATAATCAATACCTTTTTGTTAAATAATATTTGATTGAGTAGATCAAATTAACATTCTATTAAATTATTTATACAGACATACCATAATGATATCATTACAAACTTCATAATATCCTATGGTCATACATAGATTTCTCTCTAGACTTGATAAACCCGTTTAGTCTCGCAAACCTAATAAGGCTCGGTATATTAAGAACATACTCGAGTTCGTATAAAAAATAAGCTCCAATATATGTTCTGGATTGGACTTAAACTCATTTAAATTCGGATCGGTTCGAGTTTTTAATGAGCCGATCTCAAATAGCTCACGAGCTTAGAGTTTTAAATTAATGATCATAAGCTTAATCACATGATGTTTAGTTCAACCCTAGTGACTACACGGATATGGTATAGGTAGCCTCCTTTATGTGATTGCAATTATGCATTGTAAAACCCTTATTGATAGTATTCTTTAGAGAGATGAGAAATGTGATAACTATCTTCTTCTTGAAATGTGCATGCAATACTTGGATTAAGTTCTTTACATTTTTCATACTGTATATAATGAGGAGAGAACAAGGTGTATGCATATATCTTGAACTATAGGTCAAAAAGCCTTAAGTTAATCATCCGTGCATTTGGCTTAATATGTGGGCCCTTATAAATCCACATGTTACATTATGAGGTGGGAGTGGATAAAATATGACATGAGAAGGAAGAAAATCTCAGCACCATACTAGAGGGCAGGCAAGTGTTTCCACTAATCATTAGCTCTCCACCTCGCTTTTACCTCTTGCTTCTCTTCTTCCTTCTTTGTTTATTTTCATCTCTAGTACCCCACTCCCAAAAACCACCCGTACCAGTCTCCCACCTTATTATATATATATATATATATATATGCTTTTGGTTAGAGTAACTAGAGCATGAATCCCCCTCCTCCCCTGTTTTTTTTCGCTTCAAAGTGTAAATTTTATTGAAGTTCTTTTATGTATTGAGCCCTCCTATTTTTTTCTTTAAAACTTTCGGTTGCTCTAATTAAAAGCTCAATATCCGTCAGTGGTATGAATCAAATCATAACTTGATTGATTATTCAATCTCATTAGTTTACTATTCTTTCCTTAATTATCATAAACTAACTCACAAAACAAAAATAAGAAAACACAATGATCAAGATGAAACCTACTAATACAAGAAGATGACTCCTAAAAATTTACAAGCTACTTAACTGTTGGTATCACAGTTAACGGGTTCCTAGGACCAATCGGTCCGAGAAGAACGATGATCACACATATACGTAAAATCTCCACAAACATCACACCACTTCGTCTTTCTCAGTTTTCACCGAACCCTTGGCTTTGATCACTACAACAAAATGTAGCATTAGACGGTGTCAAGGATTTGTTTTAGATGGTGTTAAAGTAATAACACCGTCTTAAAACCAAATACCAATATGAACATTAAGCTCTTTTAAATAAAATATTCAATAAAATTCAGAAGAACACCGTCTAATGCTTAAACACCGTCTTATACTAATTTCTCCAACCTTTAGACGGTGTTGTCTCTGAACACCGTCTTATAAATATTCAATAAAATTCAAAAGAACCTCGTCTAATGCTTAAACACCGTCTTATACTAATTTCTGCATCCTTTAGACGGTGTTGTCTGTGAACACCGTCTTATAAACTTTCATAATTCAAAAGAACCCCGTCTAATGCTTAAACACCGTCTTATACTAATTTCTGCATCCTTTACACGGTGTTGTCTGTGAACACCGTCATATAAACGCATATAACAACCACCAAAACCTTATCTCTTTCAATTCCTTTCATTTTCCTCATTCAATTCTGTCACAACCCCCGTCCCGGTTTTACGCGGTTCAGAAGTCGCGGGACAGAAACCCGTGGTATTGGTGTTTAATTTGGCAGCGGAAATTTTAACAGGACCCTTTAAAACTGAAAATACCCAATTATTTTATTTCAAGTTTCAGGACAAACCCCGTAATTTACAATAAAGGAATTTCACTGGGAAATCCCCTGTTTACAGAAACATGTTTATTTATTTACTGAGCCACTTTATCCAAGCTGGTAGTGCTACACGGCACTTTTCCTTGTTCACAGTAAATTACCTGAAACATGTTTAAAAAGATTTTATCAGCGGGGAAATACTGGCGAGTCATTCAATTTGTACAAAATGACACATTGTTACAATTTACAGCATTAATAGTTTTCACATTTGCCCCTATCTTATAATTAACTGGTTCAGTTGTCACTCGGCCGTATCTATGACTGTGGACATATCACTAATTAGGCTCGCCCACCTAAAGTGATAAATCATTAGTAGTAATGTGCACATACCCCCACTTACTGCCAGTAATTAAAGATTAGCAAAGACTTAATCACTGCAAAGTATAACTGGAAAACATTTAGGGTTTTGCAAACAATTTGGTAAAAAGAGAATGACTCACATTGCAAGTTTAACTGGACAGAGTTTTGCCTACTGATTAAGCCTGGTAACCTAGTTAAATAATGCAAACGAAACTAGGTTAGTAACTTAATACAACATTTACGATAATCTCACGAAATCAAAACCCTCACGACGAATGACAAAGTATAGCCCGAATTCGGGCAGCACTTAAACATCCATCGGATCGGTTTCAATCGATCGGACATTGTATCGTAGCAGTGATCGAGTTATTACCCTGTAATCGTAGCAGCGTCTCGACACTTAAACACACTAATTTGAGCAGAATTTCACATTTTTGAAGAAGTTTTACGAGCACAGACGAATTGCCCATGCACGTCCCTTTTATAGCTGATTTTTGAGTTCGTCGCGGCCCGCGAAGGCCCTAAGGCCGGTTCACGTGCCCCGCGAGGGCCACCCTAGCTACGGCTAGGGTTGCCGTGTCATGGCCTAGGTCTGCCACGTGTCTGACACGTGGCCTTGATCGTTATCCAGAGTTTTGTCAAGCCGCCGCGCCCCGCGTAAGCTTTGGTTAACTCTTACGCGGCCCGCGACCGACTATTAAAACTTGGTTTTCTTGATTTTTCATGAAATTTAGGGTTTTAGGGGTCCGGATTTTCACTTACGGAGTGTTCTAGGACATTTTCGTGCAGGTCCTTACATCCTCCCCACCTTATTTAAAATCTCGTCCTCGAGATTTACTAGAAAAAGTAAGGATACTTTCACTTCATTTCCGATTCCAACTCCCACGTGTATTCAGGTCCTCTTTTCGAATCCCATTTGACTTTGACCAGTACCAATCTCTTATGTTTAAGGTGTTTGACCTTTCTGTCTTCGATTTGGAGAGGTTTCTCAACAAATTTTATTTTTTCATTTACCTCTATATCTTGAAGAGGTACTACCAGGGATTCATCAGATAAACATTTCTTGAGATTAGATACATGAAATACATCATGTACCCCAGTTAGTTCTTCTGGTAGTTGTAATTTATAGGCGACTGGTCCTATTCGTTGGGTAACTGTAAATGGTCCTATGTACCTTGGACTTAGCTTTCCCTTCTTACCGAATCGAACTACCCCTTTCCAGGGAGAAACTTTCAACAGTACCTTGTCTCCAACTTGGAATTCTAACGGCTTACATCGATTGTCTGCATAACTCTTCTGTCGGTCTCGAGCCGTTTTCAGTCTTTCCTTGATTTGAGTTATCTTATCGGTTGTTTCTTGTACAATCTCGGGTCCTGATAGTTGACTTTCTCCTATTTCTGCCCCGCATACGGGAGTTCGACACTTTCGTCCATACAGTGCTTCGAACGGGGCAGCATTGATGCTTGTATGATAACTGTTGTTATAGGAGAATTCTATTAGTGGTAAGTGATCATCCCAGTCTCCACCGAAGTCGATTACACATGCTCTGAGCATGTCTTCAAGGGTTTGGATCGTCCTTTCACTTTGTCCGTCTGTTTGGGGATGGTATGCAGTACTTAAATTTAGTCGGGTCCCCATTGCTCCTTGGAAACTTGTCCAGAAATGTGAAGTGAAACGACTATCCCTGTCTGACACAATGGAGAGTGGAACTCCATGTAGTGAGACTACCTCGTCTACATATAACTTAGCTAATCTATCCATGCTAAAAGTTTCCTTCATTGGTAAGAAATGAGCTGATTTAGTTAATCGATCTACAATTACCCAGATTGCATCGTTTCCTTTCCTAGTCTTGGGCAATTTAGTAACAAAGTCTATTGTTATTAATTCCCATTTCCATATAGGCATTTCTAACTGTTGAAGTAAGCCTGAGGGTTTCTGGTGTTCTGTCTTAACTTGTGAACAAGTTAGGCATTTTGAAATGTATCTAGCTATGTCCTTTTTCATTCCTATCCACCAGAAGTTATTCCTTAAATCCTGATACATCTTGTTATTACCAGGGTGCATTGTATACCTAGATTTATGGGCTTCCTCTAAAATTTTATCTCTTAAATTTCCTTGCCTAGGTACCCAAATCATTTTCTTATAGAATCTCCAAATTCCATCAGTCCCTTGCTCTAATTCCTTTATCAGTCCTTTTATTCCTTCAGCATCATCCTTGATTGCTGTTTCCTGAACGTTCTTCAGTTGTTCCATTAAATCTAATTGGAGATTTAATCTAAGAGCACGAACTCGCCTTTGCTTTTCATGGTACTTACGACTTAGGGCATCTGCTACTACATTTGCCTTCTCTTCGTGATATTGAATATCACAGTCGTAGTCACTTAGAATTTTCATCCATCTTCTTTGCCTCATGTTTAATTCTTTTTGCCCAAATAGGTACCTTAAACTCTTATGATCTGTATAGACTGTAAACTTACTTCCATACAGATAATGTCTCCAAATCTTAAGGGCAAAAATTATTGCTCCTAATTCTAAATCATGAGTCATATAATTTTCCTCATGCTTTTTCAACTGCCTTGATGCATACGCAATTACCTTTTTGCGTTGCATTAGCACACATCCTAACCCTAGCTTAGAAGCGTCGCAGAAGACTTCAAAATCTTCTGTTCCGTCTGGTAAGGCAAGAATTGGGGCATTTGTTAACCTTTGCTTTAAGATTCTAAAGGCCTCTTCTTGGTTAGGTCCCCATTCAAACTTAACTGTTTTACAAGTTAACTTAGTTAATGGAACAACTATTTTAGAAAAATCTCTTATGAAGCGCCTATAATATCCAGCTAGTCCCAGAAAACTTCTAACTTCGGTAGCTGATTGCGGGACCTTCCAATTTGTGATCGCCTCTATCTTAGAGGGATCCACGTGAATGCCTTCGTAATTCACCATGTGTCCTAAAAATTGCACCTCTTGTAGCCAAAATTCACACTTCGAAAATTAGGCATAAAGATTTTCCTTCCTTAATAAGGTTAAAAGTGCATGCAAGTGCTCATAATGCTCGTCCTGGCTTTTGGAATAAATAAGTATATCGTCGATGAAGACAATTACGAATTTATCCAAATATGGCTTACTGATTCTATTCATCATGTCCATAAATGCTGCAGGAGCATTCGTTAGTCCAAATGGCATGACTGTAAACTCGTAGTGACCATACCTAGTCCTGAAAGCAATTTTAGGTATGTCTTCTTCTTGTACCTTCAATTGATGATATCCGGAGCGCAAATCTATCTTAGAGAAATATCTAGCTCCTTGAAGTTGATCGAAAAGATCATCAATCCTAGGTAATGGGTATCGATTCTTAATTGTAACCTTATTCAATTCCCTATAATCAATACACATTCGCAATGAACCATCCTTCTTTTTCACAAATAACACAGGTGCTCCCCAAGGGGATGAACTAGGTTGTATGAATCCTTTGCTTAATAATTCATCTAACTGCTTTTTCAATTCTAACATTTCGGTGGGTGCAAATCGATAAGGTGCCTTAGCTATTGGTGTAGTTCCCGGAATTAGATGAATTCTAAACTCTACTTCCATATTGGGCGGTAATCCTGGTCGCTCTTCTGGGAATACATCCGAGTATTCTGGCACTACTGGGATTTCTTTAAGTTCCTTGTTTTTAGTGTTAATGATTATCGAAATCATATACACTATTCCTTGTTTGCGTTCATAACTAGCAACTTTCATTACTGAAATGAACTTCATTGGTTTACGCGGCTTATCCCCTGTCACCAAAGTTACTTCTCTTGCTGGTGTACGGGAACCACGACTAGTCAAGAAATAATAAAACAAGGTGTTTGGCAAAAATTTAGTGTCCCGGGTAATGTCCGGTTAGATCCCGTTCCGTTAAAGTGTTTAATTATCCCGTAAAGTGTCTTTTATATATATTTTTGCAACACAATTTATTCCCGGCACTTAGGAAAGTATGCAGGACCATTCTACCATATTTTTGCACTTTACTAGTAGGTTACCATGCTGAATTTTGTAATTAAATGCAGAATTCTGCACTTAAAGTGTGTTTTAGGCACTTCCCGGCACTTTAACTATCACCTAGTGACGCAGTTTTATGGTCCTCACTTCCCTACACTCCATACTAGTGTAGTACCTTGTCCATGGCCCATACCGGGCCTCAAAGACACTGTCTGTCTATTGCTGGCATTGTCAGCATATTTCTAAATCATCCGTTTAGTGTGCTAACTGTGCTTTGTGCATCAAGTATGTCACTAAAGTTTGTGCGTAATAAATGGAGTGACTGTATGAAATGTGATGCATATGTATGTATGATACAAAAATCATAAAGCAGTTCAAGTTGTCAGTTGTAATTAAGCACATTCATTAAGCACATAATTAGAATTAATTAATTGTACAGTACCTGTAATTGTGAGGGTTGTCACATTCTCCCCCCGTTAAGAAAATTTCGTCCCGAAATTTTAGGTTCTGCTTCTAGTTGCAGGGGTCTTGGGGAATAAATGTGGGTACTTGGCCTTCATATGATCCTCACGTTCCCATGTGAATTCTGGGCCATGTCATACATTCCATCGAACCTTGACGAGCTTGACACTACTTCGGCGTGTTTTGTTAACCTTCCAATCCGTAACCTCAACCGGTTCTTCAATAAAGTGGAGTGTGTCGTCAAAATGAACCTCGTCAGCGGGAATGACAACAGTGTGTTGAGTTGGACTCTTTTTCAGGTTTGATACATGAAATGTATCATGAACGCCATTAAGTTCAGTAGGTAGGTCCAACTTGTAGGCTACAAGCCTAATCCTTTGCAGGATTCTGAACGGGCCAATGTAACGCGGATTCAACTTCCCACGCTTCCCAAAGCGTGCCACACCCTTCCAGGGTGAAACTTTCAACAAAACCATATCCCCAACTTGAAACTCCAAAGGTTTCCTCCTTTGATTTGCATAGCCTTTCTGTCTGTTGCGAGCCGCCTTGATGCGCTCTCGAATTTGAAAGATCTTGTCTGTTGTCTCTTGTACTATTTCGGGACCAACAAGTTGTCTATCACCCGCATCAGCCCAACATAGTGGTGATCGACACTTGCGTCCATAAAGAGCTTCAAATGGCGCGGCTCCAATACTTGTGTGATAGCTGTTGTTGTACGAAAATTCAACCAACGGTAAGTGATTATCCCAGCTACCACCTAAGTCCATTACACATGCTCTCAGCATATCTTCCAATGTCTGAACAGTTCTTTCGCTTTGCCCGTCAGTCTGCAGATGAAATGCAGTACTCAGATTTAACTGAGAGCCAAAAGCTTCTTGGAAGGATTGCCAAATCCTTGACACGAAGCGTCCATCTCTATCAGAGATAATCGAGAGAGGCACTCCATGACGAGCAACAATCTCACACATGTATATTTCAGCAAGTTTACTCGTGTTGTCTTTTTCCTTGATGGGCAAAAAGTGAGCAGACTTCGTTAGACGGTCGACTATTACCCAAATCGTGTCATGGCCCTTAGGCGTCCTTGGTAATTTTGTTATGAAGTCCATGGAAATCTGTTCCCATTTCCATTTGGGTATTTCAGGTTGCTGCAGAAGACCTGAAGGCTTCTGGTACTCGGCTTTCACTTTGGCACAAGTTAAACATTTGCCAACATATACCGCAACATCGCCTTTCATCCTTGGCCACCAATAAAAATCCTTAAGATCTTGGTACATCTTATCCGCTCCTGGATGAATCGAGTACCGTGACTTGTGAGCTTCATCAAAAATAACATTTCTCAAACCTCCAAACAAAGGAACCCAAATTCGTTTCATGAAGCATAAAGTTCCTTCTTCATTTGGTACCAACTGCTTCTCCATCCCACGGAGATACTCGTCTTCAATATTCCTTTCTTTAAGAGCTTCTCTCTGCGCGGCACGAATGCGCAATGAGAGGTCTGTCTGGACAATCATTTCTAAGGCCCTAACCCTTATGGGCTTAATCCTTTCCTTTCGACTCAGGGCATCGGCGACCACATTCGCTTTCCCTGGGTGATATTTGATTTCACAATCATAATCATTCAACAGCTCTACCCAGCGTCTTTGCCTCATGTTAAGCTCTTTCTGATCGAATATGTGATGCAGGCTCTTGTGATCAGTGAAGATTGTACATCGCATGCCGTATAAGTAGTGTCGCCAGATTTTCAATGCAAACACCACCGCGCCCAATTCCAAATCATGGGTGGTGTAATTTTTCTTGTGTACCTTCAACTGGCGAGAAGCATATGCTATAACCTTCTGTCTCTGCATCAGCACGCAGCCCAAACCTTGACGCGAGGCGTCGCAATATACCACGAAGTCGTCCGTTCCTTCGGGCAGCGATAAGATCGGTGCGTCACAAAGCTTGTTCTTCAACAACTGAAATGTTTCTTCTTGTTTGTCTCCCCAATCGAACTTCTTGTCTTTCTGGGTAAGGGAAGTCAAAGGTTGAGCGATTTTTGAGAAATCCTCATTGAACCTTCGATAATAACCAGCCAAACCTAAGAACTGTCGAATCTTGGTTGGTGTCTTTGGAGTTTCCCAGTTCTTTATCGCTTCGATCTTTGTGGGATCCACATGGATTCCATTTCCATTAACCACATGACCAAGAAACTGAACTTCACGCAGCCAGAACTCGCACTTCGAGAACCTAGCGTATAACTTCTCCTTTTTAAGTAGCTCTAGAATAACTCTTAAGTGCTGTTCGTGCTCGTCCTTCGTCTTCGAGTAGATCAGGATGTTGTCAATGAACACAATCACGAACTTATCGAGGTACGGCTTACAAACTCTGTTCATTAGATCCATGAACACCGCTGGTGCGTTCGTCAAACCAAACGGCATATCCAGGAACTCGTAATATCCATAGCGAGTCCTAAAGGCCGTCTTTGGAATACTTTCCTCTTGTATCCTTAACTGATGATATCCTGATCGAAGGTCGATCTTTGAATAAAAACTTGAACCTTGTAATTGATCGAACATGTCATCGATCCTTGGCAAAGGATATCTGTTCTTGATTGTCAACTTGTTCAGCTCTCGGTAGTCGATACACATGCGAAAACTACCATCTTTCTTCTTAACAAACAAAACTGGAGCTCCCCAAGGTGAGAAGCTTGGTCGGATAAATCCCTTGTCTAACAACTCCTGAAGTTGCGTCGACAACTCCTGCATTTCCAAAGGCGCAAGTCGGTAGGGTGCCTTAGCTACAGGCGCGGCGCCTGGAACTAGGTCAATGTGAAACTCGACTTGTCTTTACGGCGATAATCCTGGCAAGTCTTCTGGAAAGACTTCAGGATATTCTTTTACGACTTGAATGTCTTCGATCTTTGGCTCAGCGGCTTCTTTATCTATGATATGTGCCAAGAAGGCAACACATCCCTTCCTCAAACACTTCCGAGCTTTTAAGCAGCTAATGATCCTCAAGGGCGTATCGCGCCTTTCTCCATGAACTACGATCGTCTCTCCATCTGCCATTGGGATGCAGATGATCTTCTCGTGGCAAACAATCTCGGCTTTGTTGCTTGATAACCAATCCATCCCTACCACCACGTCGAAGCTTCCCAACTTGACTGGCAGTAGATCTAGTGTAAACTCGTGTCTTCCCACTTCTATCAGACATCCTCTGATGGCTTCATCCGTTTCACTTAGTTTCCCATTAGCCAGTTCGATTGAGTACGGGATGTCTAACTTATTGGCAGTTAACCCAAGCATTTTCTTAAATTCTAACGATACGAAACTATAATCGGCACCAGTATCGAAAAGCACAGATGCAAAGCGTTGGTTAATAGGGAACGTACCAGTGACAACATTCGGGTCCCGGCATGCTTCCCTGGCTCCAATATTGAATACCCTTCCACGGGCTTGATTGAGTTTTGGGCATTCACGCTTGAAGTGCCCGACGTCTCCGCAATTAAAATAGCCCGGTCCTTGGCCGTCACCATTCCCATTACCTTGGTTGTTGTTGCGGTTCCCACCTTGATTACCACGATTCCCAGAATTTTCCCTATTACCATTCCTGCCATTGCGGTTTCCATTTCCGTTACCTCCTCGATTGTTATTCCTATTACTAAAACCTCCTTGGCCACCCCGGCCAGTACCGACCCAACAAGTATCTTTCAAGTGACCAATTTTTTCACAAGTTTCACATTTTCTATTTCTGCATTGGCCAGTATGATGATACTGGCATAATTCACACTTGGGCAGAGTGCCCATGTATCCTTTTCCTTTTGCTCTGGCCAGTGTGCTAGAGTCACCCTTCTTGCTCGAACTGCTGGTACCCTGCTTAAAGTTGGAAAATTTTCGTTTGTTTTCTCCAGAGGGCTCCACATGAGTTTCCTTCTTCTTCTGATCAGCATTGGAAAACTTATTTAGCTTGATGGCTTCCTCAGTCAGAGATATGCTCAGATCGATGGCTTCAGTAATGGTTGTCGGTTTCGACGATGTAACCATGCTCATAATCTGAGGTGCTAACCCCCAGATGAAACGCTCCACGCGTTTAAATTCGGGCGTGACCATGTACGGTACCACATGGGACAAATCGTGAAACCTCTGAACATATTCGGCGATCTTTGGGCCATCCATTTTAAGATTCCAGAATTCAGTTTCTAATTTATGGATTTCTGCCCTGGAACAGTACTTCTTTCGCATGAGCTCCTTCAGCTCATTCCATGATAATGCATATGCTGCTGCCTCACCCAATGTTTGTACTTGCAGATTCCACCACGATAGGGCACCATCTATGAATAAACCAGAGATATAGGTAACTTGCTGATCCGGTACGCACTTGCTCATCCTTAGCACCGAATCGGTCTTTTCTGCCCATCTGAAAAATGCCACAACACCTCCTGTGCCGTCAAAGTTGAGCGATTTACAATCTAGGAATTGCTTAAAGGTACAGCCTGTACAAGCAATGTTATTCACAGGAAAAATTAGCAATTGCATCTGGAATGTCCAGCTGTAAGGTAATGTGTCTCAGTGACTTAAACATTACCATGTGGTGGGTTATTGTTTCTTGAGTGATTCCCACTAGTTTCGCCCCGCGAAGCCTCCTAGTCAGCTATCGCTTTAGAAATTTGTTCCTGTAACTCCGCTTCTGTTGTGGGCAAACGTACAGCTCTTCGTGGAGGCATCTTCTACAAGAAGATCATATCGGTCAGGTCATCGTAATAAGTATAGTACGTAAGTAATACGCGTACGTAACAACATCCATCAACACAATAACACATAACATCCCATGTTATAATAAACAATAAATCAACAATGCATGTAATGAGAATACTGCGATTGAGCTATTATATAATCAAGACCACAATACAATGTTTACAAGTTTTCCAAATGTACCGTACATCCCAAAAGAGACTAAGGGTCATAATGCCCTTGTCTGAACTGTCTAGAAAAATACAACAAACAAAAATCAAATATCCAAAGTCATGATGTCAAAATGCAGTCTTCAAAATGCTGTATAGTCTGGCTCAATCGCTGTCTTCTCATCAAAAGTAATCACTACCTGCAACAGACCAAAATGTAGTTATGCTGATGGCGGTGGAGGAGGTGGAGGAAAAGAGAAAAGCATACGGCGCGTAAGCACCTAGTCCTCCTCCAGTGCGTGCACAACGCGCAACAGGTACGCTATATGCTGCTCGGGTGTAAGGAAATGAACATCTGAATCAGGAGGTAATGGAAGAGGAGCGTGTGGTGCGGCAAAATGAGTCTGACAGTGGCATGGGGGAGGACGTGGAGTCCTCTCTAACTCCTGAACGCGACGACTCAGTGCGTCCTGCTGTAGCTCTAGAGAGATGAGTATATCCTCCGTGGAATATCCGACATGAAATGGGTGATAAGGGTCGGATAACGGCATAACATTGGGTGAAGCCCACAGGAACGGCTCGCCCGAAGGTGCAAAGGATGGTGTAGTATGAGGAAACTGAGACGTGACTGGTATAGCAGACGACATGGATGGAACAGATACATGATGAGGAATCTGCGGCATAAACTGGCCATCTCCTGACATAAAAGGTACGTAGCCAAAAGGCTGTCTTGACGATCCCTCCCCAGGTCGTGGTGGAGGAATGTCCTAGAGGAATGTGATGGGGAGGTCAGTGCGATGGGTGACAGATGTGTGTGGGTGGAAAGATGGAATATCAAGTGGTGCAGAAACAGGTGCCATAGGAGGAGTGACTGGTAACATAAACGGAGGGTAGTCATCATCATCCTCGATCCACCCATTACGGGTGTTAGCATAACGAGGATCAACGTGAGTAGCAAAAGGTGCATGGTCAGTATGCACCAGGGCCGAATCAGGAAATAATGGTGCGATGTCTGGTATCTCGGCAAAGACAAGGTCAGGCAGAGGTGCCACGACTGGAAACTCAACAACTGGCGGTGGAATGGCGGGAGCGTCAATAACTGGTGGTACAATAACGGGAGCCTCAGCATGAATAGGGTCTAGAGCAAAGACATGCTCTGGTACTATATCGGGCTCTGGATCGACAGGAGCAGGCTGATGATCAGCAGGCATGTCAAGAAACTGATCATCAGGAAGAACAGGAGCCTCAGCAGGCTGCTCCTCGGGGATCAACTCGTCCTCCTGGTCTATATCGTGATCGAATGGGAAAATGGGGTCAAGCTCGTCCTCCAACTCTATATCCTCATCATCGTCAATACCAGGGATGAAACCGAATCCCAGTGGCGGGACGGGTGCCTCGGACATGTCAGTATCGGAGTCGGTGTCGGTGGGGTATCGCTGCAACCCCAGCGCGTGGAGAGTAGAGGAAGCTACCGACTCAAAAGAATCTGGGACAGATGAATCAGAATGAACCTCCATATCAGGAATCTCAACCAACGGAAGGGCGACATCATCCGCAATCGGGGCCCCGCCCTCATGATCGTCCTCAGGGGGACCCTCGAAAAGATCGATGTCGTCATCGGACGCAACATCTAGTGGCAAATCCTCTACGGGAAATGCAGCAAGTGGAATAGGAGCAGGGATCTCCGCAAGAGGTAGATCCCCAACTGGAGTGCCATCAGCTAGCTGGATGTCGTCACCAAAATCTGGTAACGCGAACGGCTGAAAATCGTCGTCGTCCGTACTATCTGTATCAGATGTGTTGACCTCCGGGTCCGAGTGCATCGGGTCATCCGAATCTCCAGCACTGGGTCAGAAACTCCGCTCGACGAAGATATAGCGTCTGTAATAACACAACCACAAAGTGTGCACATACATCAATAATAGTCAAGTAAGCATATAAGTCATAATCAATGTATGCAAGTAATCATCCTAGTCTTCCCCAGACTATCCCACCCTAGTCTCTCAGACTGAACTTCCTAGTCTCTTAGACTAACTCCCTGGTCTCTATGACCAACCTCCCAGTCTCTAAGACTCAATCCCTGGTCTCTAAGACCAACTCCCTGGTCTCTAAGACCAACTCCCCCAGTCTCTAAGACCGAACTATAAATTTTGAAATATGTGTTTGTGCCCTTTGTTTGTAAAATGTCTGTGCCTCGGATCTGGACTTTTAGTGGATGCAATGTAAAAATGTTTAAAACATTTTCGTGAGAGCCCTGATGATCATAGTCTAGACTCGAGAAGGAATCCTAGTTCGCTATGATCGAGGCTCTGATACCAAGCTGTCACACCCTGGCTTTTGCGGAAGTTTGGTTTATTTGGTGTGACTTCTTAATACCATAGCAACAATCATAACAATGCTATATGAATAAAATCACAAGATTTTCATCCATTAAGATAATTAGAAAATACCATAACATCATTGTTTGAAAATGTCAACACTTACGATAAGTTACAACCATGACTAGTTTAAAAATGAGTTCTCAACGGACTCAACAAAAGACCTTAAGTAAAACGAGGTTTGGAGACATGTGACCCGTCCAGGCAAGGGTTACACCTCCCAAACCCTACACCCTTGGATGACATCCTTTATTTAATACGCAGCTTAACGTGCATCACCCGCCAGATCCTATCAATTCCCTGAAATACATGTAGTTTGAAAAAAATCAACAAAAGTTGAGCGAGTTCATGTGTATGTCTGTGAGTATAAACCATTTAAGTACGTCCCATTGTATAAAGTACGTCCCCATGTATAAAGTACGTCCCAATGTATAAATGTCCCTGGTATGTAGCAATTAAGGAAAAAGAGATCACCAATGGGTTGCAAAGCCACTGGTATGTGTGAAGTGATGCAGAAAAACTCAAACCTAGCAAATTTGTACCGGGCATCGGCTGTAAGGCACAGTCACCTCTATGGGTCACCCTGACCTCACGGGTGTGGGCTCGCTACACCCAAATAGATCTATCACTCGTGTCCCTCGGTCCTACGACGAGGATTAATGGCTTTAAGTGTTGTCCCACCACTCACATGATCTGTACGTCCAAACCCTCCTTAAGCTAACCATACCATGTATAAAAATGTCCTTAATAATTGTAACATGTATTTCACCCCTGAAGTTATAAAACTGAAAACAATTAAGAGAAAAAGGGGGACATGAACTCACAGTACTGCGTCTCCTGTATCGTAACGTCCACTCAAACTTGATCAGCTACCCGACGACCTACAACGTACTAATATCTATTAGACGATCGGGCCGGGCCGTGCCTTGCCTTTGTATTTGTTTGAGTTACGATACTTTGATATTATTCCAAGTTATACTTATTGTTAAAATAATAGTTATTTTAACTTACGTTATGTTTTGTTAGGTCTTGAAATAATAGTTAGGCAACTATTCCATATTCATACTTCTCAAGTATTTTTATGTGCGTATTTCCTTCCCAAGGATGGGGGTATTTATACATGTCTTTTGTGCTTTACAGTATTGACATTATATATTTTTAAGTTCCACTCTAGAAAATATATAATGATTTATTTATAAAAAACAATATGTCCCAAAATATATATTTTTCCCAAAAATAATATATTTTCATTCTTTGTATCCAAATACTGTTTACCCCAAAATATATTTGTAAACGTATTTTCCGGATTTATAAATGTGATGGTATTTTGCTATGTTACATTATTTTGTCCTAAATAATATAACTAGTTCCCAAATGAGCAAATAATCACACAAGCGTTTTAATATGAAATATATATTCTAAATATATATTTATTCGCTTTTATTTTGAAAACCCGCCTCCGATACTTTGGAGTTTTGTAATAAAATTTATGGCGAAGTTTACTTCCGAACAACAAGGTTAAACTCATTTGTAAATACTTGTTAGAAAATA
The DNA here is from genome assembly GCA_030545235.1 of Helianthus tuberosus. NCBI lineage: Eukaryota > Viridiplantae > Streptophyta > Magnoliopsida > Asterales > Asteraceae > Helianthus > Helianthus tuberosus. The sequence continues at coordinate 36,386,216 of CM060383.1, forward strand.
ATTTTTCTAAGTCTTGGGATTTTTAGAAAATTTTGCCAGAGTTTCCCCTAAAACGGGAGTGTCCATGCTAATAAGCATATCGTTTTCTTTTCGAAATCAATCAACAATCAACCTTTACATTACCACAAGCAAAAATATATGTGTTACATACTTAATCATGAACTTGATACTTTCAGAAGACGCGTAGTAACTTAGTGAAGCTTTTAGTAAACTTAGTCACCTTCCGAAGTGTAGTTATTCCGTCAAAAATCCTTTTCTTAAACGAGTTACGTGTTTACAACTTGTAAACAACATTTACAAAAATTAACTTCTCGAACTCTTCTTGTAAATAAATGTTCTTACACTTATTTTGTTTCTAAAAATAATGTAAGTATATGTAAAGTCATGATTTTCCAAAAATTGATTCTTTAACTCGGTTTATTTAGAAAAGTCCTTGTAAATCTTAGATTTACATGATCATCAAATTATATTTTGTTTACTAATATTTCAAGAAAATTATTCTTTTTCAAGTTCATGACTAAACTAGAAGGTGGTTATTTAGTGTAACACATAACCACTTTCTAATCTTGTTAAATCACATTAAATATTATTTAACAAGATTCATATGGTGATTAACATCACACATCCAAGAATCATCATAAAAATGACAACATGTTTACTACAATATTATAACAACATCATTTCATCTTCAAGTTTCATCCATAAGTAAACTTTATGTAAGCTTCATGTAAACTTTTATGTTTCTTGTTCTAACTCTTTTAGTGTTCTTATGAATCTCAACATAATACACTTTTTAACTACACAAAGTAGACATAAATAAGAGTAAACCGAGACTTACTACTAGCACAAGGCTAGGGTAGAATCTAGTGAAGATGATGATGAGAAAAGTTGATGAAAAAGCAAGAACAAAGCCCTTCTCTTTAAGCTCCACAAGTTGCAAGTTACTTTGAATAGCCTTCTACACTTGAATGAGACTTGAAAATGGAAGTTGATGGTCGTTTAGGGGTGGTGAAGGTGGCGGTTTAGTGTAACCGTGAGGGAGGGAGAGAGAGTGAAGATGGGAGTGTAAGATTGTGAATGATGAGTGAATCTAGAACTCCATACTTATAAGATGTCTACTACATATTTTGGTTAGAAGATCAAGCAACATCTAATTAAATAATGGAAGTAATCTAGGAGGCATGGTGTGAATATTGGGTTGATGATATGGTGGGTCCACATGGGACCGAAATCGGTTTGGGGGGGGGGGGGGGTTAAAGGTAAAAATTTTGAAGTTAGTTGGTAACTATTAGTTAAAGTTCAAGTATTTTGTTACATATAATAGCTAGTGGGTATTTTAGTGGGTGTTATGGTGTACGGGAACCACGGCTAGTCAAGAAATAATAAAACAAGGTGTTTGGCAAAAATTTAGTGTCCCGGGTAATGTCCGGTTGTCCGGTTAGATCCCGTTCCGTTAAAGTGTTTAATTATCCCGTAAAGTGTCTTTTATATATATTTTTGCAACACAATTTATTCCCGGCACTTAGGAAAGTATGCAAGACCATTCTACCATATTTTTGCACTTTACTAGTAGGTTACCATGCTGAATTTTGTAATTAAATGCAGAATTCTGCACTTAAAGTGTGTTTTAAGCACTTCCCGGCACTTTAACTATCACCTAGTGACGCAGTTTTATGGTCTTCACTTCCCTACACTCCATACTAGTGTAGTACCTTGTCCCTGGCCCATACCGGGCCTCAAAGACACTATCTGTCTATTGCTGGCATTGTCAGCATATTTCTGAATCATCCGTTTAGTGTGCTAACTGTGCTTTGTGCATCAAGTATGTCACTAAAGGTTGTGTGTAATAAATGGAGTGACTGTATTAAATGTGATGCATATGTATGTATGATACAAAAATCATAAAGCAATTCAAGTTGTCAGTTGTAATTAAGCACAGTCATTAAGCACATAATTAGAATTAATTAATTGTACAGTACCTGTAATTGTGAGGGTTGTCACACCTAGGTCTCCCACGTGTCTGACACGTGGCCTTGATCGTTATCCGGAGTTTTGTCAAGCCGTCGCGCCTCGCGAAAGCTTTGGTTAACTCTTACGCGGCCCGCGACCGACTATTAAAACTTGGTTTTCTTGATTTTTCATGAAATTTAGGGTTTTAGGGGTCCGGGTTTTCACTTACGGAGTGTTTTAGGACATTTTCGTGCAGGTCCTTACAAATTCCCCCATTTTCCTCATTCAATCCCCCATCTTCTTCATTCAACTTCTTCATCTTCTTCATTCAATTTCACCATTAACAACCTTACAAAGTTTCAAGGTTAGTTTTTTTTCTCTTTACTTATGAATGTTTTTTTGTTTTATAAATAGTACTTATATCATGTTTAATTACATGTTTTCTTGTTAAAAATTCAAATTTGATTTTTTCTTGCTTTGTTTTTATAAATCACTAGTACATTGTATATAAAAATTAGTTTATATATAGTAATAAAGTATGTTTAAGTTTTAACCTTGTTGTAATATGTTTTTGATACTTTTGAGATGTGTATTACCTTGTAACATGAATTCAAGAGAAATTGGGATGAATAGAGAATTTGCATAGATTTGTGCATTTTACTTGTATTGATAAACGTTAAAATGAGACTTTTGTTATGAAAATGTTTTGAATTTTCAAGCTAAGTACCAAGTTACTTTCTTTATAACTTGGAAAAAGATTGTATTGAATATGTAATTGGATAAGTAATTGAGTGCTAGGTAATTGCATGGTAAAATGTTGATATATATGTTATATTGATAGTTTTAATTCTCATTATGTTTTTTTAATGTTTGATAGTGAACTTCAATTATGTCTAATCGTGGTAAACGTGGTGTTGCGAAATGCAAGAAGAAGTTAAGACCAGAGGTTATGCACATTAATTTTGATGAAAATTACGACCCGATAGGTCCAAATGCATCTTACTTCGATTCTTGGCTTGGATTGGAAACAAGAACTAAGACCCGAATGGCATAAGAAGATGGTTGGTCGACTACGTGGATACATCGGGAACGACTGGGCTCTACACTTCCATATTCAGCTCCTGAGAATATGTTTCCTAGCAAAAAAGGTACCTATATTGAGGCTGAATCAATGTTAGCATTATTTGTCAAAGACTGGGTTGATCTCACCATTGTGTTTTGGTTTACATTGTAAGTTGTTATCACTATAATATTGTATAGATATAACTGAATTTATTAAGTTTTATCATATATTTTATTCTTGTTTTAAGGTACTTTTATAAGGAGTCAAAGGCTAAAAAACGCAACTGATGCTCCTTTTTAAATGTGAACACAATCACAGGTGATATGTGCAAAAGAAACCCTAGAGAGGTTGAAAATCACATTTTCAGTTTAACGACTCATCATGTCGATAAAGATTTCATTCTTGCACCGCATTTGGCTGAGTAAGTTTTTTTAGTTAACTTGCTTTTATTTTATTACTATGATTCACCTAACTATTCTATAACGCTACTTTTGTAGCGACCATTGGTCTTTGTTCATCATTGCCCAACACATAGGACATGTATATATTTTGGATTCAACAAAGATAAAAGGCGAAAAGAATGCTTCTAACTATCGTCTTTCAAGCTTAATTCCTACCGCCTTAGGATCCGAGTTCAACTACTCAATGGTTGATGTATGTGTGTTTGTTATTTCTGAGTTGTTTGATTTTCTTTACTTTTAAATAATAATTTGTTAATTTATTACAGTGTAATCAACAAAATGGTGGATGAGAATGCGGCTACATGGTTCTCCAACATATGTTTGACTTTGTCAATTTGTATCAGAACCAATTTCCCGATGAAGTAAGTAAAATATACTTGTTTATCAATTTATTACTTAACTGTTTATTTTTTTAAAAAAAACTTAGAAGGTTTAGATGTATATAACATGTAAATATATACATAGCTTTATTACCGATGTTGTTATCGATTTTTCTCTTTGCCTTTAGATTTATTCTATAATATTTGTAATAACTCTTTCTATCTACTTTTATTTTAGATGTGGCACGACACGAGAGAGGCTACGGTAATGAAATAGATGTTTTGTTGATGACGTTGATGCCGAAGTTTTTTAGCGAGTTAGGTATTTCGTCAGATTAGCTTATGTAGTTTATTTATACAATTTAACGTAGTTTGTTATGCATTCACAAATGATTGTAATTTGACGGGTTTATTTCCGAATTGGATGTCTACGGGTTTATTTTCGATTTGAATGTGTATTGTTTTGGTTTGATTTGAAAATGTTCCATTGGTGTATATAAGCTTGATGTATTTCTGGAAAACCTTTTAAATGATTTTTTTTTCCAGCAAATGTATTTCTGGTAAACATGTATTCCATTGTAAATGTTTTTTTTTCCAGCAGTTTATAAGACGGTGTTAAAAATATTTGTTTTAATAAATGTTTTGATATTAAAAGACGGGGTTCACCAAGTTTAAGCCGGTGTTCAAACTGAACACCGTCTAATAAGAATTGAAGTTTAAGCCGGTGTTCAAGTTGAACACCGTCTAATAAGACTTGATTTTAAACCAGTGTAGTTTAAGACGGTGTTGAAAACACCGTCTTAAAACCCATATCATCCCGTCTAAAGCTCTGTTTTTGTAGTAGTGGATACTAATATTGTGGTGTGATGTTTGTGGAGATTTTACGTATATGTGTGATCATCATTCTTCTCGGACCGATTGGTCTTGGGAACCCGTTAACTGTGATACCAGCATTAACTAGGTAACATGAAAATGACTACATTGTTTCATTAAATGTGAACGATTGAATAATGCCTATGTTTCACACTCTTATATTTGTACTAAAGTATGTGAATGTGTATGCAAAGTACACCCTACTCCAAGTTCACATCTATATCTCTCTATCCCCCCCTGAGATGTCAACATTGAACCATGTTGTAGACCTCCAACTGCAAGAACAGATCTGCTATGTGCAATGTGGTTTCTGCACCACAGTTTTACTGGTAAACATACTGTTTCATTTCACTTCCTTCACTCAACCAAATTACGGTTTATTCTTTCATATCAGCTTCATCTGGTTTCGATTTCACAACATCTATCCATTTACCTGTATTTTTGTCTATGCATGTAGGTTTGTGTACCATATAGGTGTTTATCTATGGTGGCTACAGTCAAATGTGGCCATTGCACAAGTCTTTTCCCAGTCAACCTGATGAGATCCGCTTATTTTCCTCTCCATGTCTTTTCTTCTGTTGATAACCAAGAAAATGTATGTTATTACATTTCATTTCATTTCAGTTAGTATGATATTCATCATATGTTATGTTGAAAAGTCTTATGCTTTTATGTATGTTTCTCTCACATGCAGCCAAATGTGGAAGCTTCCAAAGAAGATGAACAAGTTCCTGAACCAACCTTGAGCAAACATAGCTCTACCCCTCTCATATCATCATCATTGTCATCACACGAAGACGATGAAGATGATCTTGAAGAACACATCGTCAAGAAGCGTAAAACTTTACTCGAATCTTCTTTATATTCATCAAGAACTAATAGATCTTTATACATATATCTTCATGATGAACTCATATAATTTATGTGTTTGTTTGTAGCACCGGGAAAGAGGCAACGTGCCCCATCTGCTTATAACAAATTCATCAAGTAAATTACTCACAAAAAAGTTATATAATTTGGAACAGATTTAATAATGCTTAACTATAGCTTAAATGTGTATCATCAGAGAGGAGATCAGAAGGCTGAAGACACAACATCCTAACATGACTCAAAAACAAGCTTTCAGTGCAGCTGCCAAAAATGTATGATTTTTCTTCTTTTTTCCCCTCAAAGTACACAACAAATGTATATTTAACAATGTTTTGAAAATCGGATCGGACCGGCCGGTCGGTCGGACCGGGAACCGGAGGTCTGACCGGTCCGGTTCAGTATATTGGACCGGATTTACATCGAACCGGGGTTGAACTGGAAAACCGGGCCGGTTGAACCGGGTTATTAATGGATTGAACCAAATTTCAGATTTTTTTTTCAAATTTCAGCCTATTAATTTTAAGACACCTGCCGGTTCTTACATCCGGTCGGACCGGTTGAACCGTTCAGACAAGTGGACCAGTGACCAAACCGGTTCGATTCTGAAAACATTGATATTTAAGGAAACAAACAATCAATACAGCACACACACATGATGCTACATACCATGATTTAGTTGAATGTGAAGTCTGTCTCTTGTTTCAGTGGGCTCACTTAGTACCATCAAGTCAACAAAATGAAGAACTCAAATCAAATGGCTCAGATGGTGAACCCACCCACATTGATGATCCAGGAGCGTGGTGGTTCGGACCAGACGTCTTAAGTTACATATCTGAAAGAATGTTAGGTGAAGAACATTTTGAAGATTAGAGAATTGATATGATAGTGACTTTAGTAGTTAAAATTTTCTTGTGCATATAGGTTTATCTTGCTCCAAAATTGCCATACCCTATGTGGCTATGAGAAGTTAATGCTTTATTAATTTCAGTAGTTTAAATTATTTTGTGTCTTGTTTATGAGATATGCTATGGTAAATGAAAATTAAGATCAATTACTTTACTATGAAAAACCATCTAAACTCGAGTTTTCTCTGATTAGAATTACAACATAATAAGTCGTTTTCGAGCTAGTAAATGTCATGTTAGCGACTTGTTACTACCAACGTTGTATGAAAAGATAGAGAAAATTGATTACAGCTTGGCATAGATAGGAGCATGGCTTTCTGTTGCAACAACTTGCAGGTTCCTTCACAAGGCAAGGGTTTCTTTAAAAAGAAAGTATTTGAGGCATTCTTTTTTTCCCTTTAAATGAGTTGTTCTTTCCATATTAAGAAGGTGTTAGGGGTTCATGTTGGGATTGAACCCTACCAGAGGAACAGATAATTAAAGCCAAAACTGGGTCAAAGCAGTGGATCCAGAATAAGCAGATGTTACATACAAGTCTCTCCCCTTGAAAGTGGTTTCAACATCTGCTGACCTCCTATCTACTGATCGTACAAGCCACTGACCGTCAATCTGCTGCTCTTGTAAAGACTGATAGAAGACTAAAGCTCTGCTGCTCAATCTACTGTCTTGAGTCAAGTACTGCTGATCCGGACAAGCACTGCCAGGTTCACAGCAGTGGAAGGATGCAGCAGCTGTTTAAGTGTCTTTTATGTAATGAAATGTAATAGCAGTAGTTAGTATAGCAGTGTTTGTATAGATCAGAGGTTAGAGTTTGTTAGGAGGTTAGATGTCACTTTCTTGGTGACGTCAGCTAAGATGCTCAGTGGTTTGCTAGTGCCTATAAATAGAACAGTGCTCTGTACTGTTCTATTAGCTCTTTGCAACACCGTCTTCTTTGCGTGAACAAACACTGAGCTCTGGCTGAGGGGGAGTTTGTATTCAAGCATTACTTTGTAATCGTTGTTGAAATTAAATTCAATCATTCGGTTCTTTGTTGAAAATGTCTTGATCAAAGCAATACTCTCGTTTGATTGTATGCAAAGTTTGTTTCCATATTAATTCCGCTGCACAACTCATCCATTTCCATTTTAATTCAAACAGAAAATACAATCAAAACCAAACTCAGATCCAACAATTGGTATCAGAGCTAGGACAGTCAAATTTGAGTTTAACAATCATTTTGACATAAATAGTTCAGCTCAAAATCGTTGATATCGATAGTTTGTTCGTTTGTGTTGAAAAACAGAGCAAGGTTTAATCACCATTAAAGTTGATTAATCAGTGTCTGTAAAACAACCAGGATGACGTCACAATCTCAAGATGATAAGAATAACATTGGCTCACTTTTTAAACCACCCATGCTTAAAAGAAATGAATACAACATCTGGGAGAGAAGGATGGGTCACATCCTTGCTCAACAGAACACTGGATGTTGGAGGTCTGTTGTTTTTGGTCCCCATGTTCCTACGGTGCCAAGTGCTGAGGATCCAAAGAAGTTCGTACCAAAACCTTATGAAAACTATACTGAAACTGATTTTCAAAAATTTGAACTGGATGCCAAAGCATTTAGCATCATAGCATCTGCATTACCAAATGAGATCTATGCTGGACTGTTACATTGTAACAGCGCCAAAGAGCTATGGGATGCTTTGAAGGAACAGTTTGGGGGAACCGAAGAAGTTATTGAAAACAATAGGGAAATTCTGAATCAGCAGTATGAAACCTTCTGTCACATTAAGGGTGAATCATTGACCCAACAATTTGAACGGTTCAGTTGTCTCATCAGTGAGCTAAGGCTTGTTAAGGTTGAATTTCCAAAATCAACCGAAAATAGCAGGTTTCTTAGGTCGCTACCTGATAAATGGGACACAATTGCATTTGTGACTAGAAACTCTGTTGAGTTCAAAGATCTGACCCTGACCCAACTTCATGGTAGACTCCTGACTTATGAAAGGGAGTTGAACCAGAAAAAGAAGTTGCAAGAGTCTGGAAAAGCCACTGATGATTACTCATTCGGTAGCACAGCTCTTCTGGGTCAGGAAGAATCTGGTGGCAGTAGTAAGGAACAGGGTTATGATCATTTCATTGATATAACAGCTGGTGGTAACTTTACCAACCCTGATTCTCACTCTGCAAACTATGCTTTCACTGCAAACACTGAAAACCAGATGTCAGATAATTTGTGCTTTGAACTCAATGATTTACAACATTTTGATCCCACTGACTTAGAGGAAATGGACATCCTGCACCAATTGGCTTTGCTCAGTGTTAGAACTAGTAAATTCTACAAAAGAACAGGGCGAAAATTCCCAGGTTTACATGGGAATCTGAGGGTTGGGTTGGATAAATCGAAAATCAAGTGTTACAAGTGTAATAGGTTGGGACATTTCGCTAGGGAATGCAGGAGTCAAACTACTGGTCCTATAATCACTCACCCTAGCTCAAATCCTAGACCTCAAAATCAAGGCACTGTGCACTATGCCCAATATACCCCTGCAGCTCATGTTAACGCTGCACATTATGCTGCTGCCCCTGTGCCAGTGCACTATGTCCAAACTACTGTCCCACAAATTCAGTACGTGCAAACCCCTGTCCCCCAGGCACAAGTGCAATCTGCTGCACCACAAACTGCTGCTCCAGCAGTGGTACAACCAGATCAACAAAGTTTTTTCACTCAAGGCTTTGTTGACTGGAGCAGCATGCCTGATGAGCTTAGTGATGAAAATTTTGCACTCTATGCTTCTAATGAACCTTCTAATGATGAATTTTGTTTGATGACATTAGACTCAATACCAGAGGGGATTGAAACTGAAGGTGAACAGCTAAGTGATGAAACAGTGGATGAGGTGACTGAAGCAGTTATTAATGCAGTTGCTGGTGAATTGCTGCTGGGAGAAAATTCAGAAACCCTGATTGAACCACTGACAGACCCATGGTCCAAAGAGGACAAAGAAGAAGAGAAAATGAGAAAGCAGGTGAGAAAGAAGAAAGAGCTGATGATGAAGAAAATCATCAATGTGATTGTGCAATGATGGCTGCTGCCAAGGTATCACCTCAAGTTCTTGAAAAACTGTGTTCTGACAATTGCATTATTGCTTTTGCTAACATCAAAGAGGTAAATGAAAACCTTCGGAATAAAATCTTAACTGATGAAGTCAAATTTGAAAGGTCTTTAAAAGAACTTAAAAACAAATTGACTGAAAAGGAAAAAGAGATCAGCAGTCTGAAAGAAGAACAAAGCATAACCAAAACTCAACTCCAAACTATGGTAGAAAAATACCAAGTTTGCAAAAAGGAGTTGGAGTCCACCCAGATCACCTGTGAAAGATGGGTGGAATCATGCAAAGGGTATGAGGTTATGCTTGAAAAACAGATAAAAAGCAATGTGAAATTTGGTGTTGGTTATAGAAAACATGATGATGAAAACACTACTTTTGAAAAATCTGTTCAAACCACTGATGTAACCACTGAGTTTATTCCAACAAACAAGAAAGGCCAAGAAGTGAAAATCACTGATAAACTTGGTAACAAAATCACACTTGACAGACCAATGGGATCCTCTACTTTTGAGGAGCTTGAAGATTATCAGTTTAAACCAAAATGGTCTGATGAGTGTGATATTCTTGAAAACTTCAAGCCCATGGACTTTACATCAACTGATGGTGTTAAAGCTCCAAAAGCTAAAGTCATACCTCTCAAGGACATCCCAACAGAGGTTAAAACCTCTGCTGCAAAGGAGTCCGAAAAGAGAAAGAAGAAAGAGAAGATCAATAACTTGTTTTGTGAATTCTGTGAGAAAAGGAATCATCTAACAAAAGACTGTTTCCATTTAAAAGCTTATGATTTGAACAAAACAAGTGTCATTGTTTCAGCTGAAAGCTGCATTGTTTGTGGAAAAACAAACCACAAAACTCAAGCATGTGTGTATCTCAAAAACTTTGATGTGAAAAAGAATGAGTACACTGCTAAAACATCCTTGAGTCCATCAACATCATCTGTCAAATTCACCAAGAACCAACCACTGTTTGTGCCAGTTCAAACCGCTGTCACAAAACAGCTGAACCAAACATCTGTCAAAAGAGATGTTCAGGTTACTGATGCACCCCCTGCCAATCAGTTCAGAAAAGGCAAGGAAAAACAGTCTTACCAAAGGATTCCACACGTTTATGAGGCCTACAAAAGGCCCTTTAAACCTAAAGTGAACAGGCATCCTTTTGGGTACCAACAGGTGATTGGTCAAGACCCCCAACAGTGGTTAGCAAGAAACAGTACTAAAACTGTCCAAACCCCTGACCTAACCACTGTCCATCAATCTGCATCCATCCCAGACACTGTTGAGACCCCATCCAAAGCCCTGTTGGCTTTGGAGACCCTAATGAACTAATCCTTTTACTTCATGTGCAGGGAGCTTCTGCATGCTTTGATAGTCTTTGGTATGTAGATAGTGGAGGCTCCAGGCACATGACAGGATGTAAAGCCCTCCTCAAAGACTTTAAAATCCATGGAGGGGGTGATATATCCTTTGGGAATAATAGTAAAGGGAAAGTTCTGGGGTCTGGTACAGTGCAGTCTGGAAATGTAAAATTTGAAAATGTCAATCTGATAGACAATCTAAAATTCAACCTTCTGAGTATATCTCAAATGAGTGACAAAGGGTTTGGGTCATTCTTCACAAAAGATTGTTGTAGGATTGTTGGACCAGAAATGGTCAAAAAGATTGAAGCAATAATCAAAACTGGTCAAACTAAACTTGTTGCTCAAAGAAGTGGCAATGTTTATGTTGTTGATATGTCTAAAGAATGTCCCAGAGCTGATGCCTGTCTGTTCTCAGCTGCCTCTAACAAAGAGACAGAACTGTGGCACAGAGCAGACGTCTTAAGTTACATATCTGAAAGAATGTTAGGTGAAGAACATTTTGAAGATTAGAGAATTGATATGATAGTGACTTTAGTAGTTAAAATTTTCTTGTGCATATAGGTTTATCTTGCTCCAAAATTGCCATACCCTATGTGGCTATGAGAAGTTACTGCTTTATTAATTTCAGTAGTTTAAATTATTTTGATTTTCCCAGAGCTGAAATTTCACTGAAATCTTAAGACAATCACTGAAATTTCAAAAAATGGTTTGGTGAGAGGCCTACCACAAAAATTGTTTTCATGTTCTGAACATTGCATTTCTTGTTTAAAAGGAAAACAGCATAAAAGTTCTTATAAGTCCATTGAAGAGTCCAAAACAACCCAGTGTTTGCAAATGCTACACATGGATTTGTTTGGCCCAGTTCAAGTCATGAGCCTCAAGAAGAAAAGATATTGTTTGGTTATTGTTGATGACTTTTCTAGGTTTACATGGACTTTATTTTTACACTCAAAAGATGAGACTGCAGGCATTTTGCAAGACTTTGTGATACAGGTAGAAAAGCAATTTGACCTTCCAGTAAAAGTCTTCAGGAGTGACAATGGCACAGAATTCAAAAATAAGGAGTTGGATGCCTTCCGTGTGAAGAAAGGGATTGTAAGGCAGTACAGCATCCCTAGAACACCAGAGCAGAATGGGGTAGTGGAAAGGAAGAACAGAAATTTGATTGAGGCTGCCAGAACCATGCTTGCTGATTCAGGTTTGCCATTAACTTTCTAGGCAGAGGCAGTAAACACTGCTTGCTGTGTCCAGAACAGAGTTTTAATAAACCCCAGGCACAAAAAGACTGCTTATGAAATTCTGTATAAAATCAAACCACTGATCTCTTACTTCAAAGTGTTTGGCTGCCCATGCTTTATTTTGAACTTAAAAGATTCCATTTCAAAATTTGCAGCCAAAATTGATTGTGGTTATCATCTGGGATACTCAACCACTGCCAAGGCCTACAAAGTGTTTAATACACGGACCAAGGCAGTGGAGGAGACTTTGAATGTAAAGTTCAATGAACTTTCATCAATGAAAATCCCAGCAAATCATGCAGATCTGTTTGATCTTGAAAAATTTACTTTTGAAAATACTGCTGCCAAGACTAACAGTGCAGGTCCATCAGAGGATTCAACACCAGACTATGGGTATGAAATCATCATCCCTCAAAGGTCTGTCAAAATGGGAAGAGCATCAGATGTTCAAAACAGCTGTCAAAGCTCAACCACTGCTACCTCAACAGTTGTTGACCAAAGTAGCCCATCAACCACTGCTTCCACATCCTCAATCACTGCTGACAAAAGTCCCCAAACAGTGGATAAACGTCAGCATGTGTCCACTTCATTACCTCCCATTCCACCACCTTTTGAAGCCCCTGCTGGATCATCAAAGTCCCCAGCAGTGGTTAGCTCAGATGATACACATTTGCAGCCTTCCCCAACAAATGCCATCATCCCATACCAAGGAGATTTAATCTACTTGAGATCTCATCCACCTGATCAAATCATTGGCAACATCAATGAAGGGGTGCTCACAAGAAGCCAAACCCAAAACATTTGTCTTTTTGCTGGTTTTCCATCACTCCATCAGCCAGTCAAGTACCAAGAGGCACTGAAAGACAACAGCTGGGTAGAAGCCATGCAAGAGGAGCTCCAATAGTTTAAAAGACAACAAGTATGGGAGCTTGTACCACTGCCAGAAGAGGTTAGTCCCATTGGCACAAAGTGGGTCTTCAAGAACAAAACTGATGAAAGGGGCATTGTTGTCAAGAATAAAGCCAGGCTTGTGGTTCAAGGTTACAGACAGGAAGAGGGGATTGATTATGATGAAACATTCGCCCCTGTTGCAAGATTAGAAGCCATTAGACTGTTCCTGGCCTTTGCTGTTAACCACAACATGAAGGTGTTTCAAATGGATATCAAAAGTGCTTTCCTCTATGGTACAATTCAAGAAGAGGTGTATGTTTGTCAACCTCCAGGTTTTGAGGATCCATTTTATCCAGATCATGTCTACAGGCTAAACAAAGCCTTGTATGGCCTGAAACAAGCACCATGGGCCTGGTATGAAACTCTTTCCAACTTCCTACTCTCAAATGGTTTCAAAAGAGGTACCATTGATAAAACACTGTTTCTAAAATGGAGAGGGAAGGATTTAATGATTGTCCAGATTTATGTGGATGACATCATTTTTGGAAGCACATGTAACACAATGTGTGAAGAGTTTAGAGAACTCATGACGGCTGAGTTTGAAATGAGTGCAATGGGTGAGCTGCAATGCTTTCTTGGTCTCCAAGTTCAGCAAATGCAAAATGGAACTTTCATTCATCAAAGCAAATATGCTAAAGAACTTTTGACAAAATTTGATATGAATGATTGTAAACCATGCAGCACACCCATGGCAACAAATAAGCTTGTCATGTCTGATGAAAAGGATGAGCTGATTGACCAAACTTTATATAGAAGCATGATTGGGTCTTTATTGTACCTAACTGCATCTAGACCAGACATCATGTTTGCAACATGTGTCTGTGCAAGAAGTCAATCAGCTCCTAGAAAATCAAATCTCATTGCTGTAAAAAGGATCTTCAGATACATAAAAGGTGCTCCCACACTTGGTATCTGGTATCCAGCTAATGGGAATATCAAGCTTTCAGGCTTTTCAGACAGTGACTTTGCTGGATGTAACACTACAAGGAAGTCCACATCAGGAGGGTGCCAGTTTCTAGGTGATTGCTTAGTTTCATGGCAAAGCAAAAAGCAAGCAGCTGTTTCAACATCCACTGCTGAAGCTGAATACATTGCTGCTGCAAGCTGTACAGCCCAACTCCAGTGGCTTCAAAATCAGTTGCTGGATTTTGGTATCACTGCCTTAAAGACTCCACTCATGTTGAATAGCCAGGCAGCAGAAAATATCATCAAAAATCCAGTTTCCCATTCAACCACCAAACACATCGACATCAGACATCACTTTGTGAGGGATTGCTATGAAAAAGGTTTGATTTCTCTGCATCATGTCCCAACTAAAGACCAGCTGGCAGATGTGCTCACAAAAGCACTAGATACAGCCACTTTTGAAAGCTTGGTCTCTAGGATTGGCATGCTAAACATGGAATAACAAGCAAAATCTTGTTTTTCTATGAATAAAAGCATTAAAATGTTTTTAGAAAATCAAAAATCCATCCTTAAAAATAGCTAAAAATGAAGTTTTCATTAAAATCCTTAAAAGTCTGCCATAACCACTGTTTGTTCAAAAGTCTGCTCTACTTCAAAGTCTGTCCACTGCTGAAAGCCATCCTCTGTTCTCTCACTTCCTTAATAACCTCTGTTGTTCAAAAGCAGTGTCTTATCCACTGATATGCTATCCACTGATAGTGAAAATCATCCACTGCTTCCATTTTACCATTTAAACCACTGCCTTCATCAGTAACTTTCATAAAAGTACTGTCCTTCATTTCTTCAGAGTTTGGCATGTGGGCAGTACATTGTGGTCAGTACTTTTGTAACCGCTGCCACGTCAGCCTTTACTTTTTCCTCTATAAAACCCCCACTTCACACCAAAAACAGGGTTTTACTGTCGAATTGAATTCTCAAAAATTCTTTTCTCAAAGCAGTTTTTCTTCACATTCCTTCACAAATTTCTTCGATCTTCATCTCCAAAATGACAAAATCGAAGCCATCTGCAAAACCCACTTCCAAATCATCGTCGAAAGCGACCTCTCAAAAGGTCACTACCACTGAAATCCCACACAAACCATCTCACAATCTTCTGGGTCTTCTCACAAAACCCGGCACCACAGATGCTTTCGACTCCATCATTACCAAAATGGCTAAATCAAAGTACAAAACTTTGTTAATAGCCGATGCACCAATTTACTTGACAACCCAAAGGGAGTTTTGGAAGAATGCAACCCTTGAAAAACAAGGAGACGCTGTAATAGCCATCAACTCTACTCTAAAGGGAAAACCTGTCAAGATTACACCACAGTCAATTTTAGAGGTCTTTCAACTCGAGGATCAGCAAGGTAAAATTTCTTTCCCTAAAAACGAGTTGAAAATTGACTTCATTGAGAGAGGGTATGCAGACACAATGATGAAGAAAGCTACCTTACAAAAAGGTTTCTTTCCTTCTGCAACAAGATTTTTATTCCATACCCTCCTAATGTGTGTTTCAAACAAAACCACTTCTTTTAATGAAATACCATTAAAGATTCAAAATCTGGGATATGCTATTCTTCAAGAAGAAAATTTTAATTATTCTCGGGAACTCTTTAATGATTTGGTTAATAATGTTGAAACAAAATCATTCCTACTGTTTCCAAGGTTTCTAAGTTATTATTTTGAAAAGAAATTCAGTAAGGATGATATTGCTGTAATAAACCAAGGTGATTATATTCAAATAAACAGTTTAACTACTGAAATTTTTTCAAGAATGTTAACACCTTGCAAAACACAAGCAGAGGTGCCTGAGCAGATTTTGGCAGCTACCACTGCTCCTCAGGTATCTGCTGCTGAGCCCACTGCTCAAGGTGATCAAAGCAGCAGAACAACTGCTTTGAAACCCACACCTAAAATCACCAAAAAGCCAAAAAGAAAAACTCAACAACCCCCCAAACCCATCAAAAAGGCAACTCTGGAGGATGAGATACCAGAGCAAATGCCTGTGACAACACAAAAGTCACAAGAAACCACTGCTGCTTCTTCCTCACAGCAGTTGGTACAAATATCTCAACCCATAACCAATACTCCTCCTGCTTCTTCACAAAAAGAACAGGTTGTACACATAGGGCCACCACATCATGATGCTCTGAAATCACTTGGTTTCATCATCCACAGCTCACTGCCCGGAGCAAATCCTGTTTCTACACCAAATCTTACATCCACAATTCCCTCACCAACTAAACTGCTGTTGGATGCAATTGATTTGAACCAGGCACTAACCAGTCCTTCTTAATCACCTATCAATGAGAACATACCTCAACAAATGACTGGGTCTGATGTATCAATCTTTGCTAACCCACCAACACAACCTGAGGAGGTTACACCCCTTGAGTTACACGTAACTCTTGGTGGTAGTCCAAGTGAAGCAGCCACTACAACTGTTGAACCCACTGGTTTACAGTTGGACAGTGGTTACATTAATAAGACTTCCTTGGAGGCAATTCCTTACATAGCACCTCTGCCAACCACCAGTGGATTTATTTATCCTACTGGCAACATCAAAAGGTTGTCAAGTGTTGAAGGAAGAAGACCCCAGTACCAAGAAAAAGGGGCATCAGTGGTTAGTGTTTGGAGTACACTCCCTACCTCAACCACTGATAAAACCACTGATAGTGGGAAATCAGATGATCCCATTAAATTGGGTGATGATTTAAAATATCAGGATTTGACGGAACGAATTGAAAAGTTGGATACATCTGTTGCAGATCTTAAAAATATGCTACAGCAGGTGTTGAAAACACAAAAGATGCAATCCACTGTTGTTCCATCTCAAGCACCTGCTCCACCACAAGCTTTTGCTACAAATGAGCTCTGGAACCTTTTCTAACCTTTTCTCCAACATCAAAAAGAACTGGCTGATCAGCAACATGAACTTCATGTCCAAAAGCTGAGAAACATTATGGAGTCTAGGTACAAGAACACTCAAGCAGATATTAAGGCAATCAAGGCCCATTTATTGGAAACCACTGGCACTGCTCCTCCAACAGTACTTTTCATTGATCAACTCCCAGAAGATAATGCCAAAAAGGGGGAGAAAATTCAAGAATAGATGATGGTCTGTACATTGAACCTAAAAAGGATGCTATGACCAGAAAAATTCCATTGCCAGATGGTAGTAAAAAGGTTGATGCTACCCAGGAAGCACTTGATGAAGGAGTAGCAAGTGTAAAGGGGGATAGAATGGCAAAGGATATTTCAAGATGGAATGAGGAGAAAAGAGCTTTCATGGAACTGTATGCGCAGGGTTGTTCTGGTTCAAAGGATACTAAAAATCCTAAGACAAAAAGGAAACCTAAGTCCATCCCATCCAGATTTCCAAAGCCTACAAAACCACCATCCAAAAGCCATCAGCATCAAACCTCCACCCAAACAGCTGTTGTAACTCCTGTTGTATCAACTACTGCTGGTACTTCAGTTGTTTCAACATCTGTTATCACTTCAACACACACCATAACCACTGCCTTACCACCACTGTCATCTCCACCAAAAACAAACTCACCACCTTATCCTGCCAAAAAGCAGAAGACAACAGATGTTACAACATCTGTTGTAATGACAACAGTGGTTGAGACACCAGTTGTTTCAACAACTGTTAGTCAAACACAAACCACTGCCACACAATCTACCACCACTGATCCACCCAAAACATCATATGCTTCTTCTAAAACAAAAAGGAGAAGAATTTACATACCAGATGATGATTCACCATCACCACCACCAACATCTTCAACATCCATGTCACTTGTTACTATACCCAAACCTATTCCTCTCTCATCAGCACCAGTACAACAAGCAATCTCTGTCATTACTCCTGTAGGTGTCCAATTTCCCCTAGAACTTGAAGCAGTTAGAGAAGAGATAAAATCCTTCTACTATGAGGAAGACTCTGCAAAAAGGAAGTTTCCATCAGTTAAAGGATATCCAAGGCCAAACAACATTGAAGAATACTTAAAGTTCAAAGCTAAACAGGCAGAAGATATCTCTAAAAGAAATGCACAAGGAAAATCTGACAGAGAAATCCAGCAGAACTACCAATTCTTACTCACACAAGTCAGATCCTTGGAGCAATTTGCAAAGAATGTATGTCAACAAATCTCAGAAAGAGCAGATGAAACTCTAAGAGAAGACTACATTGAAAGCATCATGGCAACAAAGAAATACAAGGGAGATAAGCAGATGTACAAAGAGTGGACCATTCCTGAGCTTGAGCAAGAAGCAACCAGGATTCAAGAAATGAGAAAGAATAAGGTCAAACACACTCCTCCAGATTGGTCAAAGTACAAAAAGAATGTGCCTGACAAATCACTTGAGCTGAAGAGAATGAAAGAGGAGTTAGTTACTGCTGACTATGGGTCTAAACATCAAGTGTCAAGATGGAAAGAAGATGTAGTCAGGGCAACTTATAGAAGATTGGAGGAACTGAGGAAGAAAGATCCTACAGTTCCTAAAAGGCCTGACTATTCTAAAGCAGAGGTCTCAAAAAGACCACCAAAGCTGCAAGTCAAAAAAACCACTGCTCCAGCTGGTGCTGCCATCTACAAAAGAAGGAGCCAAAACCAGTCAAGTGCTGAAACAATTCAAGATCTAAAAGCTGGAAATGCTATTGTAAAAGCAGGCATTAAATTAATGATAAAAGAAGATCTTGAATTGGAACATTCTGCAAGTACTGCTCAGCCAGTCATGAATAGGCCAGCCTTACCCAATACCTCTGCAAATAAACATCTCCCAAGAAACCCACCAGACTCAAAAATACAAAAGTGGGAAACTGACAAACAGACCTACGTATTGACTTTGCTCAGGTCTGGTGGAGAAGTGAAGAAAATATCAAGGGAACAAGCTCTTGGCCTGAGTCTTGAAGATTTGCAGGATCTCCTTGATCTTCCACTTAGCAGGGATGATGAAGACACAGATGCCCTAGACTTTGAACTACAATTTAAAGGTCAGATAAGGGAACTGCTGATGAGGCAATAAAGAATTCCACAATAATGAAGAGTTTTGGCATTATCTGTTCCAGGGGGAGATTGTTGGGATTGAACCCTACCAGAGGAACAGATAATTAAAGCCAAAACTGGGTCAGAGCAGTGGATCCAGAATAAGCAGATGTTACATACAAGTCTCTCCCCTTGAAAGTGGTTTCAACATCTGCTGACCTCTTATCTACTGATTGTACAAGCCACTGACCGTCAATCTGCTGCTCTTGTAAAGACTGATAGAAGACTAAAGCTCTGCTGCTCAATCTACTGTCTTGAGTCAAGTACTGCTGATCCGGACAAGCACTGCCGGGTTCACAGCAGTGGAAGGATGCAGCAGCTGTTTAAGTGTCTTTTATGTAATGAAATGTAATAGCAGTAGTTAGTATAGCAGTGTTTATATAGATCAGAGGTTAGAGTTTGTTAGGAGGTTAGATGTCACTTTCTTGGTGACGTCAGCTAAGATGCTCAGTGGTTTGCTAGTGCCTATAAATAGAACAGTGCTCTATACTGTTCTATTAGCTCTTTGCAACACCATCTTCTTTGCACGAACAAACACTGAGCTCTGGCTGAGGGGGAGTTTGTATTCAAGCATTACTTTGTAATCGTTGTTGAAATTAAATTCAATCATTCGGTTCTTTGTTGAAAATGTCTTGATCAAAGCAATACTCTCGTTTGATTGTATGCAAAGTTTGTTTCCATATTAATTCCGCTGCACAACTCATCCATTTCCATTTTAATTCAAACAGAAAATACAATCAAAACCAAACTCAGATCCAATAGTTCAATAATGTAAGTCATAGCTGGCTAGATGCTCTTTAGGGTTTGAAGTGCTTGTGATCCAAGAGGTTCAATAATTCTCAAATTTATGAGTGACAAATGATTGACAGAAACTTCTTGTGCCGTTTGTAAGTCAAACCAAAGTTGCTAGTTACTTGTAATATTGATTGTTAATTGATAAATATATAGATAAACATGGGGGATCTTAGTTAGGGCCAAGGGAGCCTTGGCCCCCTCTTGTTTTTTCACTTCGAGGTATAAATTTTACCAAAAACTTTTTATGTATCGAGTCTTCTTTCTTTAAAACTCTTCACAAATCTATATAAAAGAGATTCATTTACATACAGTATTATTTCTGATCTTTCGTAACAGATATCACATCTTCATTATGTTTCCTGGTAATCATGCAAGTGTCGATGAAAACTGTTTCCTAATAATTAGGGCTGTAAACGAACCGAACGAACACGAACAAGGCTATGTCCGTGTTCGTTCGTTAAGGAAATTTGGATGTTCATGAACTGTTCGCGAACACATGACGAACAGAAGTTTGTGTTTATGTCCGTTCGTTAAAGAATTTTGGTTGTTCGCGAACAGTTCATGAACACTAACCATGAACGCAAACGAACACAATGAACATTAATTTTGAAAATTAAAAAAATGTACCATTAATCTTAAACATTGTACACAACGAAAGTAGTAAAATATAACCATTAAACGATTATCAAGAATTCAAGACGCAAAAGTAGCAACATATGACTTAAGACATAATCATCCAAAATACATATCCCAAAAAAGTCTTCAATGTCCAGCTTCTTCATACAAACTTCAAAATAAATGTCTTAACTCTTGAATATCTAGCTTCCACATCGGTTAGTTGTCACGGCCCCCGTCCCGGTTTTACCCGGTCCAGGAGCCGCGGGACAGAAACCCGTGGTATTTATTAATTGAGTTGACAGCGGAAGATTTACAGGATCTTTAAAACTTGAAAATGCCCGATTATTTTATTATATAATCTGGGACAAGCCCCGTCATTTACAATAGAGGAATTTTACTAGGAAATTCCCTGATTTACAAAACATGTTTATTTATTTTAACTCAGCCACCACTTCAAACTTGTTAGTGCTCCGTAGCACGTTTTCCTTGATTCACAGCAGGTCGCCTGAAACATGTTTTAAAAAATATTTTATCAGCGGGGAAATACTGGCGAGTCATTCAGGTTAAATAAAATGACACATTAGTTATAAATTACAGCATAAGAGCGATTACAATGGCTACTATCTTATTTTAATCTGGCGCCGTGTCACCTCCTGGTGACGATGGTCATACCACTATTGGGTCCTTTCACCCAAGTAGTGATGATTATCACTGTTAGGTCAATGAACCTAACCGTGAGAAATTAGTAATGTGCACAATACCCCACTAGCCAGTAATTCAAGATAACCATGACTTAATCCCTGTAATTATAACCTTTGAAAATAATTGGAGTATTGTAAAACACTTTTGATAAAAGAGAATGACTCACATTGCAGATTTAAACGGGCAGAGTTTAGCCTACCGATAAGCCTGTTAACCTAATTCAAATAACAATGCACACGAAAACTAGGTTAGTAACTTTAATCCAACTTTTACGACAACTCACGAGATCAAAACCTTCACAATGAATGACAAAGTGCAATACTTAAACATCCATCGAATTCACGACGAATGACAAAGTATAGCCCGCGTTTGGGCAG
Organism: Helianthus tuberosus; assembly: GCA_030545235.1. Classification (NCBI taxonomy): domain Eukaryota; kingdom Viridiplantae; phylum Streptophyta; class Magnoliopsida; order Asterales; family Asteraceae; genus Helianthus; species Helianthus tuberosus. The sequence continues at coordinate 36,407,796 of CM060383.1, forward strand.
CACTTAAACATCCATTGGATTGGTTTCCATCGATCGGACATTAAATCGTAGTAGTGATCGAGTTATTACCCTGTTATCACGGCAGAATTTCGTGAGTTGTGTGTGTTTTGAACGAAATGGAGTATAATTCAGTGTAGGAAATGAATTTGAGCGTCGTAATAACAGTTCCATGCAAGTGCCAGACTCCTCTATTTATACTGGAAAAACAGCTCCCTCGCGTGGCGCGAGGGACTGTCGTGTGGCGCGAGGGGTGCCCCCTAGCATAGGGTAGCCCCGTATCTTACTAGCTCAGCTGAGTCGACGGTTTGATAAATTTCGCGTTTGACAAGAAACTGTGAAGATAATTCCAACTAGGAAATACCCCCCTGAGTTTTAGGGGCCCTGATCCTGATTCCGATTGTTCTGAAAATTTTAGGGTTCATGCAATATTTCTTGGGGGTCTCAATTAGGGTTTCCTATTGGGCAAATTAAAATAAGAAATAGTAATTTTGATGAGAGTTGTTACATTAGTAGTTTTTACTATTTTTTTAATATAATTAGTGTACTGAAGTGTAGGAATTAGTCGAGAAAGTAAAAAAAGGTGGGAAAGGTAAACAAAAAGAGAGGGAAATAATACTTATGGGGGAAGTAAAAAATTAATAAAACATTAAAAACTTTTAGAAAAATAAACATAAAAAACCGAACACGAACGTACATAATCGAACATCTTACCGAACGTTCACGAACGCATTCGAACGAACGAGACCTTTGTTCGTGTTCGTTCGTTAAGCTTATCAAACGAATTTTTTTGTTCGTGTTCGTTCGTTAAGCTTATCGAACGAACATAAACGAACTTCCCGCCGAACGGTTCACGAACTGTTCGCTGAACGTTCGGTTCGTTTACAGCCCTACTAATAATCAAGCAAGTGTTGATGAAAACCTTGAGACAGATTTACTTCTTATCCAAATCCTTCATTATTGTACATTGTTTTTAATCCCTCAATTTTTTGTGTTACATTTGTCAGATCACACAAATACACTTGTTGGTCATCTTCATGTAATCATGTTGCTCTGCATGTAACAACGTTGATTTTATCCTTTATTTGGTTATTATTGTATTCTACTGACTCATAAAAATAACTTTTGTTTTTTTTGCTTGTTAAACCATCGACGTTAAACTGAGTTAGTACACATGCAAAGAGCCGTTCAAAAAAAAAGTACACATGCAAAGAGCTTCACTTAGACTAAAGGGTATGGAGAGCCTCATCCCCATGGGGATGGGCCGCCACGTCAGCGCCACGTAGGCTCGGCTTGGAGGGGATGGACCTAGGGGGTGGAGGATGAACCCCTTTATATATATATATATATGTATGTATATATATATGTATGTATGTATAGATGTGTGTGTGTTAGGAGAGAGGAGAGAGGCACGGCTCATTGATACGTGGTCGAATAACGGTGCTCGTTTGTGTTTAAGTTTGGGTTTTTACTTGACTTTTAATCTCGAATGGCCTACTTTTAATGGGATTTGTGTTTGCAGGTCTTATGGAGTTTTAGGAGCCAATTGGGAGCTTTACGACCACCGGAACAACAAACGGGTCAATCGGGAGCATGAGACGCGAAAAAAACAGAGATCTAGGATTGTAGACACCGTCGCCGACGCCCTTGGGGGCCGTTGGCGACGCCCCGTAGAAATGCCTGTCGCCCGAAATGCCCGTATACAGGAGATTAACCCGTCAGCCGGAATCAGCTTTGCACAAGGCGTCGCCGACGGGGTGCCAGGCCGTCGGCGACGGCCTCCAGATTCTTCCGACGCGCAAATGTTTATCTCTTGTGTATGTTTGACGAATTGAAAAGAGGTGCCATATTCACGTGAGTTTTAACAATAAGTCAACATGATAATAATGATTCATCATCATCTTTGACTTTTGGAGCACATCATTCACGTGCATTAGAGGTTTTGGTGGCAACATTAATTTCAATTTTGGGAAGGAACATTAGACTGAAGGGAGTGGGGCGTCCTTTAGAGGGGGCGTCTTGCGACACGCGGCGCCACGTCAGATCAGAGGATTTTGAGCAAAAAAGGGGGCGTGGTGTTTGGGGCGGCTTGGGGCGTCTTGGAGGGGGGAATTCTTGGAATTTTGTGCATGCTCAACGGCTTGTGTGAGGGGCTTGGCGATGAGAAGAGGACGCCCAAACTTGGAACGCCCAAGTGGACGCCTCCGGGGGCGGTGTAACCGGCGACTAGGGGTGACGTGGGAGGGGGAGACGCCCCACTCCGTTTAGTCTTAGAAGGAGACTTTGGGAAAGAAAAAAAATCACGTGAGGGGTTTTTGGTGTTTCGAGGGATTATATATCAATCATCATTTTTTGACAGCAGTTCTTGGGGGCTGGTAGTTGGACTATTTTGGCAGCCGACATCAAAAGTCAAAACAATTTATTATCATCATCATATTGGGCCAACAGTTTGGATTCTTGGAGGATTCCTATGTGGGCCGACATCAGAGAAAAGAGAACACACGTGAGTGGGCTTGTGGACTCTGTTTTTGGACGGCAAACATAAAAAGAAAATAACGGACATCATCGAGGGGATCATCATCGACCAAGCACAACGGGGTATCAATCATGTCTTCATCACTATCTCAGGCCGGTGATCGCGTCCACCCAACCATGAGCGGCTAGTCTCTTCGATTTCACCCCGGTGTAGGTAGTTGTATTTTCTAGGGTTTATGCATTTGTTCTTTGATTCGACTTTGTGACAACTTGTATTGATTTTTGAAACCATTGACAATAGTTTACATTTGTTTCGTATTCGTAAATTGTCAAACGATGTTAAAAGTTATGACTTTGCGAAATGGTTATGTGTAGTTATGCGTTGTCGTGGTTAGGTTTTACTTGTGTTGATTACAAAGTGCATTCTTGTCCATTCTTCGGGACGTTGATAGTTATTGGAACCTAAGTCACGGTACACTAAATCCGCTAATCGTATGCAATTGAGTTGAATTAAAACTTGTAGGAACCCTAGGACTTACAATTACCGAAACCGGGTGTGAAACTTCTCTCTAATTCTTGTTTTAATCATTTAGTAATTTAGTTTACAATTTTAGTTAATCACACATTGTTTTAAGAATAACATCCAATTGTCGGTTCACTCCGATTCATTTTCCAATCAAATAAATTTATAAAAATTAGCAAACTTCATAATCACATTGTACATTTTTCTATATAGTCTAACTAATCGAACGGGTCGTGCGATACTAAACACATGCTCTTCGTGGATTCGATACCCGACTTACCCTAGCTACCTAGGTTTAATTGGGTTTTTGACTGATCGGGACGACACAGTCACGTCAAAATGGCGTCGTTGCCGGGGAGCTAGTGCGCTTAGTATTTCATTGCTTGTTCGATTTTAGTTTAGTTTTTCTCTCTTGTATATTCGTGATTTTACTTGGGGTGGTCGAGCTTGTTTGTGCAGGTACATGTTTTGCAGGTACCATCTTTCAATATGAATTGGGTAGATGATGATCCGTGTGAGTGTTGCGGAAGCGGAGAGCATTATTTAGAGGATTGCTCTGTCTTCTACGAAAAAGTTCAAGCCAACAAGGATCGGGAAGACTACCTCAGCGGATTGTATGAATATAGGAGGGCAGATTATGAAGATTTCAATGGTCCATCCTCATATTATCCATACGATAATCCACCACCACCACATTATCAAAAGTACTACTATAAACCCGAATTGCCACATTTCTCAAGTTGCCGGGAGGTGTATGATGATTATTATAATGAATACCCTCAACCGGCATACGAGGAACCTCAAGACTCAATAAATTCGAAATTTGATGCTATCATGAATGCTGTGAGTAATCTTACTAATTCACACCAAGAGTTCAAAGCCGAATTGAAGAAATAGTTTGAAGTAAGAGATAAAGCTCATGAAGACTTGGCAAAGAAAGTGGGTCATCTCGCCGAAGAATTGGCTCAACTTAGACGAGACCAAGAGGTGTTGGCTAGTGGTACAGTGGTGGATGGTGATGTGGTGGAAGAGGTTATGGAACTTCCGGAGCAAGTAATTGAATGTTTGAACCGACCGGAAGACGTGACACCGCAAGACGAATCGGATTCGAAGGAAGCTCACGTTCATATTCATCCTTCTTCCAAACTTATCACTCCAACCAACAAAGTTGGGGATCCGGGTTTGTGCATAAGGATTCGAAGGGTGGCATGGCAAGACATTGGCAAAGTTGTTAAGAGACGACCCCGAAGTTGTACATTATGTATGCCAACTATAATAAAAAGAGTATGGATTCGGCATGCCAAATACCGAGCGTATGTAGGCAACTCGGTAGGAAAATGTGCACTTCGACCACCATGAGAGGCAAATCAGGTATAATTGCTGTAGAGTTTGTACTATTATTCGTTTTTTTTTTTTTTTTTTTTCTTTTCTTAGTTAAATGAACTTTGTGGGTGTGTTCCCTATATAACCCTCACGAGACCTCTCGTCCTCCCAAGCTATCGGGAGGTTTAAAAGGGCTTGTTGCATAAGCTAAATGCAACCGTGATTCCTACGAAAGTGAGTTAGGTTTGTTGTTATTGTAAATTAATTTTCCACATACATCAAGGTAAACTAACGTATTATTTGGTAATATCTCCATAAAAGTGGTAGAACTAGGTAGCTAATAAATTTTAATGGTTGTGAGAAGCATGCTTCTACACAAGGGTTAGAATTTGTAGGTACATGATGTTCGAGAGACAACCGTTTTTATGAAGAGAAGAAGAGGATATGGGCATCAAGCGACAAAAATCAGGTGCATGCGTTTCCTTTTTACCTTGATTCTTAGTTTAGTAATAAGTGGATTATATTTTGTATTTTATTTTCCGGGGTGAAATTTTGGGAGGTTAGCCGTGTCACATCCCTTGTGCGTTTTAAAAACTCTAGTTCTTACACATTGAGGACAATGTTTACCTCAAGTGTGGGGATGGGGGAGTAAAAGTTTTCGATTTTTAACCCGTTCATTTAAACACTACACATTGAGGACAATGTTTACCTCAAGTGTGGGGATGGGGGAAAAATTTCAAAAAATTTTCAAAATGTCTTTGTTTGAAGCGATCTTAAAGCACAAGTAACTAAGTCAACGAAGGATGACACAACCCATTTGGTCTTTTGTCATGGTCAAGTTCAAATTAATAGCATGACGGGTATTTAGCGGGTGGTTATTTGGGAATAATCCGCCTAAGAAACTAGCACATTATGCATGTCACATACCATACCATACCCTTTATATATATGAGGTTTTGAGCCACTTTTACATCATAGAATTACATATTTATGTTTCTTTGTTTGAGTGGACCATTAGTCATGTATTGTAGAACTTGCAACTTTTGATACGTTTGAGACCATAGACCGAATACAAGCACAAGAATGATTAAGGCATTAGGTAAACCTTTTCCTTTTACACCATTTATCTATCCTTACCCAAAAATTATCCCTTAGTAGCCAAATTTGAGCCTAAACCTTTCGTTTGATCAACCCGTTTAGCCCACAACCGTTAACCCTTTTTCTTTTAAACCCGTGTGATGAAAATTCGATTGTAGGTTTATTTGTTTGTATAGTTGTACTTTACATTTTGTGAAAAAAAAATCAAAAAATTCAGAAAAGTTGTGAAAAAGAAGAGGAAAATTGTTGAGAAAAATACAAAAATATGAGTAGTAGTTATTGAATAAAAGGCGAAACTCGTTGCCTCTTAGCTTGATGTTTATAGTTAATCATGTTAGATTAGTTGTTTTGTAATAAAAATCGAATTTTTCATCACCTTAGCCACTTAAAAAAAATCCTATTCCATACCCTTAACCTAGCCCCGTTACAACCCTCCAAAGACCTTATGACTAGTTCTTAGTATTCATGTTCAGTGGTGGAGAACGATTGAGTTGCAAGCCTATGCGGGTACGTGTTCTAATCGGTTTGAGTGATTATTTCAAAAGTGCTAATGCATCAACTATTAGCCGATTTTAAACCGAGTGGAGAGAACATTGTGAGGGATATGCATGACTTGTTAGTTTTACGGGCAGGTTAATCTTGGATAACCATTTTTTTACATGATTAATCATTTATTGCTAAATATATTGAAAATTGTAAAAAGTTTGAACCGGGCATGACATTAGACCTTAACCTTCGTCTCGGGAATGGGGAGTGTATTCTTTGTTCGACCCACGTGAAAGTGAAAAACAGATTTGCTTGAGGGCAAGCAAAAGACAAGTGTGGGGATGTGATACGGGGTCGAATAACGGTGCTCGTTTGTGTTTAAGTTTGGGTTTTTACTTGACTTTTAATCTCGAATGGCCTACTTTTAATGGGATCTGTGTTTGCAGGTCTTATGGAGTTTTAGGAGCTAATTGGGAGCTTTACGGACCACCGGAACATCAAACGGGTCAACCGGGAGCATGAGACACGAAAAAAACAGAGATCTAGGATTGTAGACACCGTCGCCGACGCCCTTGGGGGCCGTTGGCGACGCCCCGTAGAAATGCCCGTCGCCCGAAATAACTTCCCCCAATACCCTTGATCTTACAAACAGTAAGATCTGATAACAAGTACAGAACAATGATCACCGGTACAAACAACCTGATGATCAGAAACAGTGATCACACACGATCACTAGATCTATCAAAGATCTAACAACAGATATATCAAAACAAAAAAATACAAAAGAAGAACAAAGCAGAAAGAACTAATCTGCTGAAGCTCTTAAAGAAACCACTGGTATACAACCACTTCAATCGAACATGAAGAAGAACAATATGTGCAGATCCACAGATATGCGAACACACCACACCAGAGAGCGAACAACGAATTTGGGGAAGAATCATGAAACCCTAATGCGCATACTCAGCCCTTTATAACCCCTGCATAAGAATTTACATAAAGGTCCAAAACTATGCCACAAGATGATCGGAGCCCTTAGAAAGTTTCATAAAACACCCTTGACTTCCAGCTGTATTCCAATTACTCACAACAACCATCAGTCGGTTATAACAACCAATTATTCCAACATAAACAAACTCTTAGGCCCAAAAATTTATAACACACAAGCCCAATAAGCATAACAGACCCGGATAACAATAACAGGCCCATATAACAATGGGCCTATATAAACAGAAGTGTGTATTGAGACACAATATACAGAAAAGATCTCTCATACACTTCTGGGTTCTCTCTGTTAGGGTTTTCATCCGTGAGTCGTGTTGATTCACAGATCGTTGTGAGTCTTTAGATCGTTTAGATAAGATCGTCATGTTGATGGTCTTATGAGAGTTAGAGTGTTGAGATTTCTTAGTTCATAATTATATTGTTCAGTTCTACTTCTGGGTTAATAAAACTTTTGGTTTGGGTATACAGGAGATTAACCCGTCAGCCGGAATCAGCTTTGCACAAGGCGTCGCCGACGGGGTGCCAGGCCGTCGGCGACGGCCTCCAGATTCTTCCGACGCGCAAATGTTTATCTCTTGTGTATGTTTGACGAATTGAAAAGAGGAGCCATATTCACGTGAGTTTTAACAATAAGTCAACATGATAATAATGATTCATCATCATCTTTGACTTTTGGAGCACATCATTCACGTGCACTAGAGGTTTTGGTGGCAACATTAATTTCAATTTTGGGAAGGAACATTAGAAGGAGACTTTGGGAAAAAAAAATCACGTGAGGGGTTTTTGGTGTTTCGAGGGATTATATATCAATCATCATTTTTTGACAGCAGTTCTTGGGGGCTGGTAGTTGGACTATTTTGGCAGCCGACATCAAAAGTCAAAACAATTTATTATCATCATCATATTGGGCCAACAGTTTGGATTCTTGGAGGATTCCTATGTGGGCCGACATCAGAGAAAAGAGAACACACGTGAGTGGGCTTGTGGACTCTGTTTTTGGACGGCAAACATAAAAAGAAAATAACGGACATCATCGAGGGGATCATCATCGACCAAGCACAACGGGGTATCAATCATGTCTTCATCACTATCTCAGGCCGGTGATTGCGTCCACCCAACCATGAGCGGCTAGTCTCTTCGGTTTCACCCCGGTGTAGGTAGTTGTATTTTCTAGGGTTTATGCATTTGTTCTTTGATTCGACTTTGTGACAACTTGTATTGATTTTTGAAACCATTGACAATAGTTTACATTTGTTTCGTATTCGTAAATTGTCGAACGATGTTAAAAGTTATGACTTTGCGAAATGGTTATGTGTAGTTATGCGTTGTCGTGGTTAGGTTTTACTTGTGTTGATTACAAAGTGCATTCTTGTCCGTTCTTCGGGACGTTGATAGTTATTGACACCTAAGTCACGGTACACTAAATCCGCTAATCGTATGCAATTGAGTTGAATTAAAACTTGTAGGAACCCTAGGACTTACAATTACCGAAACCGGGTGTGAAACTTGTCTCTAATTCTTGTTTTAATCATTTAGTAATTTAGTTTACAATTTTAGTTAATCACACATTGTTTTAAGAATAACATCCAATTGTCGGTTCACTCCGATTCATTTTCCAATCAAATAAATTTATAAAAATTAGCAAACTTCATAATCACATTGTACATTTTTGTATATAGTCTAACTAATCGAACGGGTTGTGCGATACTAACCACATGTTCTTCGTGGATTCGATACCCGACTTACCCTAGCTACCTATGTTTAATTGGGTTTTTGACTGATCGGGACGACACGGTCACGTCACTCATCCGGCTGTGGGGAGTCGGTCTTGCCGAGCAAAGCCCAGGGGGGCGGTGTGGGGGACCGGCGCCGGTCCTAGCCGGGCCTCAGCCGGCCCCCATACCCTTTAGTCTTAGTGTATGAAATTTGTACCAAACACAAAAACCCACGCCTATAGTCCACCAATAAATCAATAATCCAATATACATGCTTTCAATAAGATTGAGTACTTTGACTTTTTTTTTTTTGAAGGAGAACTTCATTAAAACACACCGAACTCGAAAACCGGGACGGCAAAAAACAAACAAAGAAACTTACATATTAACAAATTTACACCAATCCCCCCAACACAAGAACCCTTCTTAGCCCTGTGTTTATACAAAAAAAAAAAAAAAAAACTAGCCGATCTAACTTCACTAAAAACATCTTCAACTACGCTTCTCTTCCCACTGAATCTAAGATCGTTCCTGGCCTTCCATAAAAACCAACAAGAAACAATAATGATACCTTTTAATGCCTCTTTCTCCGACGCCCTCCTATGCTCATGTTCGTGAATGGCAAGCAAATCTCGGATAGAAAAAACAAAGAAATTCCTAACCCGACACCATAGAGTGATCCTTTCCCATAACCCTAAAGCCAGCGGACAGGCTGTGAAAATGTGATCAACCGAATCCGAGCCGGAGCCGCAATAATTACACATATCATCATCGAGCATCACACCCCTCCTAACCAAAGCATCCACCGTCGGGATCCTATCCATCTCCGCACGCCACACCAGGATGTTACATTTGAGGTGGACTCATACTTAATGTCTTTATGTTGCTCCTAAAAACCTTGAGTTTTCATTGTGGTGATTTTCTCTCGGTTTTGAGGCAGTCATTGAAAATTTAAACACACTAAAAGGTTAACTCTATGAAAGTCGTGTTTTTGGGGAAAATCACTAAAATAGCCATTTTGACTAAAGGAATTATCAAAATAGTCATGGAATGTGTTGAATTACCATTTAACTAGATATAGACACGTGTCTTTTTGGTGCAGGAGAATGAAAAAGTGGCGCATGAGAATGAAAAAGTGGCGCATGAGAAAATGTGGCGCAGGAGGTGATGGCGCATGAGAGAACACAAGAGGAGATTTATATTTGAGTTATGGTGCAGGAGGTGATGTGTTGTGCCATATGGCGCATGAGATGAAACTATGGCGCAAGAGATGAAGGGTTGGCGCAAGAGCAATATTAGTATTATTATTTTTAGGTATTAGAGTTATTATTAGGGTGGGTATTGGGTAGCCTAGCCTTAATTAGGCATGGACTGATCACCCATGCTTAAACAAGGCAACGTTAACCAATATCCAACCATGATAATAACAAGTTAGAGGTACCGCTACCTAACGAAGGATTATGTAATTTGTGTCAGGACCTTGAGATAATACCTAAACATACTAGCAACTATATCAACTGCTACGCAACTAGCAAGAGGTGAGTTTTATGAATGCTTTCCAAACGTGAACATGCTTGTCCTAAACTGTAATAATATCGCATAACTGTTGTACACATGTACATAACCTGTGCACTCATACACACGATATTTGTGGTCCCTTATACGTGCCGCTGGGCGGGATTTGTCTAGTACTACACCGGTCGGTGTAGAGACATTAACTGTATGATGATGTGTCACGTGTTGACGTTGGGTTATGATGATATGGGCGGGTACAAAGTCATGGTGAAATAATGTGATTTATAACTCGTGTATATTCATGAACTCACCAATTATATCTGACGTTTTCTAAGCATGTGTCACAGGCAATGAGGCATGAACGTGAGCTATATCCCAGGCTGATAATAGTGCGATGGAATAGTTTATCTCAGACTCTTTATAGTTGGTAGAACTGTATATCCCAGATTGTGTAATCTGGTGGAAGTTTTGTAATGTCAAACTAGGCTTAGTCTGATCAGATGTTGTATTTCAGTTTTGAGACCTTGTAAAGTAAGTTGTTATCAATAAAATAAGCACTCTTTGTATCAACTGTGCTACAGGGCATCCTTATCAGTGAGGTATCACAGCCGTATGGCGCAGGAGACGAAAAGTCAAGGCTATTTTGGTAATTTAAAAAAGCCAAGGCTATTTTCATAAATTTCTTGGTCAAATGGGTTGTGTTGGTGATTTTTCCGGTGTTTTTGTATGGATTTAGTAGTGTTCCTAATTTAACTACCTTTTTAGTATCGTAGGAAGAGTTAACCATCATGTTCTTATTTTCGGTTTTTAAGTTCTATTAATCTGGATTCTTGTTGGGAGTCTTTAAAAAGTGTTTAAAACCCGTTGTACAATTTTACATCTTTGATGTTGGTAATTTTGATGATATTGGATTAACTTGTCCACTAAGTTGATCTTATTAAAAGCTAATCGAGTTAGGAGATGCGGGAGCGATTGCTTGTTTTATTTTAATATAATCGGGTGTATATTTTAACGGTTTTGTATATATAAATTATATTTGTTTAGGGCCTGTTAATATACGATTGGGCCTAATGGATGATTTAAATGAATGGTTCTCAATTAGTGGGCTTTGATTGATTTCTGAAGTAGAGGTGCACAAACCGGTTAATTTTAATAACCAGTTCGGTTAACCAGTTATACCGGTTAATTTGACTTTTTGACTTTAACCGGTTATTTTTTTAACTGGTCCGGTTAATTACTTTAACCGGTTCGGTTAATTAACCGGTTATTTTCGGTTATTAACCGGTTTTTTTTGCTTTTTTTTTGAATTTTTCGGTTAACCAGTCTATCGGTTAAAAAACCGGTTAATAACCGGTTATTATACTAAACACTTATAACCGGTTACTAACCTACGGTTAAAAATAACCACTAACCGGTTATTCCTAAATCGGTTATTAACCGGTTACGGTTTCGGTTAATAACCGGTTACGGTTAATTAACCGGTTATTTTGTGCACCTCAATCTGAAGTATGCCTTTAGGCTTTAATATGTGGATTGGATCATGGTGAATGATCTGATTGTTTTAAAACCCAAAACCGATTGATACACGGTACGTATATAATTTACTTTGACGTATGTACGCGACGGTTACACAAGTCGACGTGTAAACAGGTGGTACGGTTTCAAGATTTCTCATTTAATCTCAAATTCGTTCATGAAGTGTTCTGCACATCTTATCATTGGTAGTACCATCAAATAGGTCAATCTGAACGTAAATACACGATTTGTGTAGAAATCTTCATCTCAACTTTTTGCAATTGGTTAGTGAATCCCTTAAATAAAAATTTTAAAAACCCGTATATACAAATATAATAATTATTGTATGCTAGCAACACCATCTCTTTATCATATTCTTTTAATTTAAAAAAAAAAAGTACTTGAAAAGTGTCATGTGAAACCTACCTCTAGTTATGTGTATTCTTGAGTATCGAAGCAACTAAACTTCTACATTATCACACCCATAAAAATAGGATCTAGAATACGGATCATGTTTCTTCCGCATGGCAGATGTAGCACTTTCTCTTTAACCCGAACTTTACTTTGGGCAGAGGAGCATCAAACTAACTAACCAAGTTACAAAAAGAACCCTTAGACTTTACACTTTTTTTTTTGAAAGATGAACTTCGTTAAAAACCGAAAGCGCCAACCCAAAAACAGGGTGGCCACAACAAAGACGAAACTATATAAATACAAATTTACACCAATCCGGCCATAAGATATGTTTTAACTTCAACCTATTTTTGACCCAAAAATATCCTAACGTCTTGACCTCGGTAATGATATGCCCAAAAAAATCCTAACATCTTTAGACTGGTGGATGTGGGTGTGGCCAAGGGGCGTTGTTGGCCCTTTAACGCCGGGTACACCACCCCGGGTTGGCGTTTTGATGGGTGTTGCCCGCTTGGCGTGGACACGCCCCTTCCACACCCCACTTTTTTGGTGTGGACTGGCGGAGCCCACGCCTATTATGTGTCGAGGAATGCTCCCAACCCAATCCCCTCCACACCCCATACGTCTTGCACTATTTTCTAAATGACACTCTATGCTTTAAAGTATCTTTAATCATTGGTAACATACATGCCATGTGTTTCTGACATGGGTTACTAACTTTAAGAAATTAACATTAGCATCTCCCCACCCCAAATAGGGATGGCAAAAAAAACCAAGCCCGACGGGTATACTCGAAACCCGAAACATACGGGCCGGGTATACCTGAAGCCCCAATGGGTATGGGCAGGGTATGGGCTTAAAAATAGAAAAAATCCGGGTATGGGTACGGGTATGGGATTTAGTGATACCCGCCCGATACCCGGCCCATTTACCCGAATAATACCCGAAAGTATCATATTATATATTTCCATATATATAAACTTAGTACATGTACTTATTACCTTCTCTATAGTCATATGTGGATATGTATATGGCAAGTGTTTATTGAACATATAACTTATTTTTGAGCATGTATATTAGATATGGAAGCTATCACCCTTTATTATGTGGATGTTTTATGCAATTAGGTGGTTCTGATACAATTACTTAATTAAGTAATCATTTTAATTTAGTTTAGTATATGTGGTCTAAATATGATATGTAAGTTGTTAATCATATTTTCATTTGTTATCGTCATTAAAATAGTAAATTAGACAAACATCAAAGTAAAAAATTGCAAATTTGTCCCAACGGGTATCTTTAAGAAATTAACGGGTATACCCGATACCCGCGGGTATGCCCGATACCCGACGGGTAATTACCCGAAAAATACCCGACGGGTAACGGGCCGGGTATGGGACAAACAATTACAACCGGGTACGGGCCTGGGATTACCAATACCCGACCCAAGCCCGGCCCATTGCCATTCCTAACCCCAAACAAATGTTGGTAAAAGACTTTTCACAAGATCTAACAACAATCTTAGAAGTGGATTCATCATGTTTTTGGGCCCTTTTTTTTAACCAAGGGAGGTTTTTTTTCACTATACGGGGTGAATCAGGGTTATTTTTCGTATATTATAAAAAAAAAAACACACCATATAAAAACATAGTCAAAACGTATGGACGACTTCTTCGTTTTATATAAGTTATGTAACTTTTATAGCTGTCGATATATTACATTACGATAGGTACACTTCCATACTAACCGTTTTGACCATCTGGCAAACTGGACACACGCTCGTGAAACCATCACAATCCTTACACAAACAAAGGTGTCTACAAGGCATTACCAAAACCGACACCTCATTTGCTCTACATACCTTACAACTAGACTTCCCCACATTGTTGGCTGCTAATCCTATAGACGATACTTCAACTTCAACGTCTGTCTCTCCAAATCCATCTTTTAATCGGTTTTCATTTCCACGGGCCACTGCCTGTTGAAGATTTGCTTTCAGTATGTTCACCATTGACTCGTTGTACTTTGCTCTGTAGTGCCAGTTTTGGACTTCATTTGCAACCTCCTTTATTCTCTCTACAAGTTCCTTGTTTTTAAAGTTTATGGTTTCTATTTCCACTTGTTTTTCATGTAGTTTATTTTCTAGCTTTTTCTCAATAGCAGCCAACAAAGATGTCATGTGTCTCTGCCTTATGTCCCTCATTCCTTTCAGCATGTTTTCTTCCTGGTATGTAAGATTAAATATATTACGTATTAATATTTAATCTGTAGCCATTATAATCATTTACATAATATAGATCAAAATATATAACAATCCTATTATTTAAATTAGTTGGTAATTGTTGATGGACCATATTACCCTTATTAACTAATTAGGGTTTCCTCCTGGGTGCTTATATAAGGAGAATTATGTGGAGGTTAAAGGGTTAGACAGTTACACTTTAGACACAACCCTAATAACACATAACATCATTCGACCTCCATCTCCATACCGATTCCCTTATCGGTTTTTCTAAGCCACCATCATCAGTCAGCACCCTAAGGAGGAACCAGACCAAGATGACAATCATGTCAACCCTTAATGGATTCTCTGCTAACCTGTGCTGATGCAACCAAAGGTATGTTTTCATGTTTTCCTTTATGTTTAAACAGAACTGAACCAACATGTGGTATCAGAGCATATGTTGATTAGTCGGTTCTGTTTTCTATCCGTAAATCTGGATTAAAAACTGGAAAACAGGTTTTCAAACGATAATTAAAAATTCGTTTTTCATCATCAGAAATCATTACAGTTCGATTTCTGTCATCTGATATACATCTCGGATCGTTATGTTCATTCGTGATTACTGTTCCGAAATCTGAAGTTTCAGAAATATGATTAAATGTGTAATAAAATTCCAGATTTCGGTTGAATGTTTGAGTATTTTTTATTTAGGGTTCATCACGTTCTTAGATAAAATTCGAAATATCCTATAAGTTTTGGAGTATGATTTGAATTGTTATGTGTTTTTCCTTATTTTGATCTATTTTTTCTATTAAGGATTTTCGAAATATGTTAAAGGGATAAACATATCATGATTTCGAAATTTAGTGATAAAAATAGATCAATTTTATAATAGGAAACCATATCACAATTCATATTTTTCGAATTTTTTTGTTAAGTTATCACAACAAACAGCTATTATACAGAGGATTCGAAATCTTTAATGTTCAAATCGCACAAGCCCCTTAACATTCGCACAAGATCAGATCGAGAAAAAAAAAAAAAAAAAAAAAAAAAAAAGATCTGATCGCACAAGACATAACGGATCGCACAAGGCCTTAGTGGATCGCACAAGACTTGTGGATCGCACAAGACCTTGCTAATCGCACAAGGCATTACTGATCCATAAGTTTTGGGCCTTATTAATCACACGAGTTTACTTGGGCCTTATGGATCGCACAAGTCTACTTGGGCCTTGTGGATCGCACAAGTCTACTTGGGCCTTATGGATCGCACAAGACTTGGGCCTTATTGATCGCATAAGACTTGGGCATTACCGATCGCACAAGTCATTACTGATCGCACAAGATTCGAAATCTCATTACTTAAGCTGTTTAATGTGACCTAAAAATTTTTTCGGGGCTCCCGCCCCGAACCCCGGGCGGGGGCGCGCTGCCCCCCGCAACCCCCAGCGAACTCAGCGCGGAGTTCGATCCGCGCTAACAGGTGGTTTGCTATTAAATAATTGGTTTTGTAATTACTTAGCTAATTAATAAGGATCACATAATGTTTTACAAAACCAAAATAGCTTAACTTGAATGAGCTTCTGATATATCATTTCTGGCCAAAGCTGACTTGATACATCTACTTATCATTCAAGTATTACAAAAGCTATGTTGTGTATGCATCATAAGCATGAATGTCTTAATTCTGGCCAAAGCTGATTTAATTCATTCATAGATGGCATACTCAACAAGTGCATAACTAAAGTGATTGTTTCAATTCTGGCCAAAGCTGATTTGTTACAACTACTTTGCACATATGCTTAAATGATTACACTTCTGGCCAAAGCTGTTTTGTTTTCGTTTAAGTAGAATTTTTTAGCTAAGTCTATTATTTTGATGTTAGTAATAGACATATCACAATCTCTTCACATAATGATCCTTAGCTTAATGATCCTTAATTAGTTTTTTATGATCATTTCGTCTGCCTTGTTCTTATTACCCATAATGTTACTCACTATAATTTTTTCTTCTTTATATCAATATCTCATCCACTCTAATTTTTAAACCTAAAATGTTTGCTTTATTTAAAGTTTCTATTAGAATTAGCTCTTAAATTAAATCCTTGATTATTTCCTAAGACACGATAATCCTATTGCTCTCTTCTGATAAAGATTATAAAGAAGAAAGTTAGAGCATGATGAATAGGACAAATCGAACATGATGTCTATTATGATAATCAAGAACTCTCTAACGTAAATGCTATAACTAAAGTTATTCCAGATTAAGTCTTTCCTGAGACTAATCTTTATTTATGGAATAATCACTAGAACTCCTAAGATGCATGCCTTAATTTGAAACTCTAAACTATAAAGTTAAGTGGTATATATGAATACATTATAATGTACAAAACCATGACCCATAAAGTTAAGGGCTTACGCATGGAAATAAGTACATTTTTCCAGTACATTACATACTAAAATTTTCACTTGTACAATTTGATGCCTTATAAATCAACTATAACACTCAAGAAATACCAAAGTATAACGAGTGTGTTGATAAGCAACATATGTACAAAGAAATACATGTTTAACGCTGGAAAATAAGTTGTTATTCACCTTACAACCACTAATAGTTTAAAAGAGGATTGTTCTAAGGTCCATAGACAAATTACAAGTGCTAATTCCAACTTTAAGGTTCTTCAAGGGAAAATCTCACTGCATAACTATGTCATTAGGCTAGACATAAGCAACGAGACTATCCATTATTCTAAAAGAACAGTTGGGTAAATTAATGAGATAGTCACTTACTAATGATATTTAAGTCTGGTAATTTCAATATTCCAATTAACACATGATTAGTTGACTCTAGTTCCATACGTTTCCTTACCAGAACTTGACAAATAATTAACACGAGAGTTAGTGACAAAATTAAATGTTAAGGCTATAAGAACCATAATAAGCAGTCTTCTAACAAAGCTTTTCGATACATTACATGTTCTGATTATTAATCAGAATACAGTATCATTACTTAGGCTATGTCATGAAGGTTGTGAGGTTTGCATAGTCAACATAAAGTCACACTTATCTTAAACTCTCATCTTATTTGTTCTAAATATCTGGATAGAAACATTATTAAAATGAAACTAGGTGATACCTTACATTTTCACAACTTTTGTTATCATGCAAATGAGAACTTGACAAAAGGAAAATGAGACTTATAAATTTCATCCATTATAACCGAAATTCATGAGACATCATGACTTTCTTAATGAGGATGATTATTCAACTAACCTCATTCTAAGTGATTTTAAATCATGACGTTAAAGCCCTAAGTATGACTTGGCTTAAGGAATAAGTATGGGTCCATCATAAGTCATTTTTGACATTCGTGGAACTTATTCCAAATGGAATATTCAGACATAATTCATTTATCATTTAAAAGACTATCAACTTGTATCTAAATTTTGTCGCATATGGCACACGTTCTTAGAAGAAATCTATTCATATATATACTTAATTAGATTTCTATTAGATATGTCCCTAAAGTTTCTTATGATATTTGGACATTAAAGAAATCAAATAAAGTCTAACGTATATATGATAGGTTCCCACGTCACGTAGCTCATTGAAACTTCTCTTGTAACATTCTAGAGATATTAAAGATCAGTGGGAGCATTAAGTGTCTTAATAATAACTTACAATAGTTGCAAGAGGTGGGGGAGTGAAAATTTTACATTACCTCAGTTTGCACCTCTTGTACAAGACACCGCTCCATCACGACACTGTTCTATCAATACTTGTCTCCTTAAAATCTAATGCTACTCTTACAAAAGTTTCATTGTTGCTTAATTGTGGGCACACTTAGATTTCTTACCTAAACTAACATAATTCTCAATAAGAGAAACTACAATGACTAACGTCATTAACTTGTTTCTCTATTAGAATTTATTGGTCGTTAAGCTTTGACCCTAAGCATGCTGAGTTCCTAAAGATCCCTAAGGTCAGTGGGAGCAGTCAAAGTCCTTATCATGACTTGCAAGGAATACAAGAGGCGGGGGGAAGAGTGTCATTAAATTTCACTCTAAATTTAACTCCGATTACACCTCTTGTACACCATACTGCACCAACTCTTACAAACTTAGAATCATGAAAATGATAGCAACCTAACCAAGAGCTAATCCATAAAACTGAAACTTCTAATGAACCCAATAATCATCTCAGGAGGTCATCTAGGTTTAAAAGCCTACTAACTTTGATGATTACATAACCTCCCTAACTGAACTTGAAATGGATTTTGGAAATGTTTACTGATCCTATTTCTTCAAATTAAGCCATTAGTGTCAATCAATATTCTTAATGGAATAAAACAGTTTTCTAGTAAAACTGATTTTATGTGTTCGTATAACGTTTGGGATTTGATTGAATTACCTAAGAGTGTTCATAAGAAAATCAAATCCTAATATAAGCGTTAAGACACGAAGAAGCATGTTTGATTGTCAAAGGTTATACTCAGGAAGAGATAAATTATGAAAGAGTCTTTCTTACCTATCTTACAAAAGATTTCTTTAAAGATCATCATTGTTCTAGTAGCTTATAATAGTTTAAAGCTACATTAGATGAACATTATAAACAATTTTCCATAACAAATGGCTGACACATTTACATGTTCATTAGATAACAACCTAAAGTTTTAAACTGAAGGTTAAAGAACACTTTATTTGTAAGCCAATAATATCCATGTATGGGTTAATGCAAACATCATAATGTGATGAAGAGCTAACGTAATTATTTTCATCAAGAATCAAGTGGATTAATATACCTACCTCAAAATGAGTGGGAGCAACTAAGATAAACTTGTCTATATAGATGACATTCTTTTGACAAGTATATGTTACATAAGTCAAAGCATTGTTAACACAAACTTTGATATAATAGATCTCAAAGATATCTCTTACGTGATTGATATCATAACATACTGAGATAGACCCAATGGGATATTAGTTCTTTTCCATAAGTTTAACCTTAAATGGGTCCTTACATATGTAACAAACAATACTGCTCTCCTTTAGAGGATAATAGGATAAGTGAGATTATTTATTTACGCTTCATTAAAATTAGAAGCCTTATGTAAGTTTAAGTCTATACTCGTTTAGATATTACTCACATTGCAACACACTAGATATGTCTAGATTAATGTGTAGCATCTAATGGAGTATTACAATATCTTTAAAAGAAACGAGAAGCTATTATTTGAAGAAGTGAGAATTAAAACCGGTTTATTACGTTAATTTTGTAATGTTCAAAGATGACAAAATGTAATTTCGGGTATATCCTTATGTCAGCAGACAAAACATATCTCATGGAGGAGTCATAATGCACTGATATTAACAACCTAAGTTATAACGACATAATATAGTCACTAAATGTTGTTGGAAATATATCAGTAGACTCATAAGTTTATTAACTCCATATAATGTTTTGAAGACTTAGTGTGATAAAGTCAGCTACCATAACTCCTTGAACAGTAACAGTTTGAGAGGTGCTGCATTAAGTTTCGATACGCAATTAATTATTCGTTTATGAACGAATTGAGGAAACTAAGTTTGTATCGAATACATTCATGATATGCTTAAGGATCCTGTAACTGAAGGGCTATTACCCATAAGTCTTATTAAGAGAGCTCAGAGACGGGTATTATTTGATGGCCATGCGCAAATGCATATCGTACTATGAATGACTAAGTATTAGTTAATTTTTCCTCATCAGTTTGATTTTGTACGTCTCTAAGAATATGTCAAGTCGACATAATGGCATATAAGACAAATAAAGTTACAAATCAAACAAAGGGCTTACGCGTATTTTGATCATGACGATTAGGTTTTAAATTAAGGCTATAGTATGATTAATGGGGGTCCTGAGTCGCATAATGATTCAACGGCTGTATTTTTCTGCTATAGTACTTGTTTAAGGCTAAAATGAGTGTTAACTCCTGATCAGGCTTATCTAATACTCATAGTAAATGATTACTCGGCTAAGTGGGAGAATGTAAGATTAAATATATTACGTATTAATATTTAATCTGTAGCCATTATAATCATTTACATAATATAGATCAAAATATATAACAATCCTATTATTTAAATTAGTTGGTAATTGTTGATGGACCATATTACCCTTATTAACTAATTAGGGTTTCCTCCTGGGTGCTTATATAAGGAGAATTATGTGGAGGTTAAAGGGTTAGACAGTTACACTTTAGACACAACCCTAATAACACATAACATCATTCGACCTCCATCTCCATACCGATTCCCTTATCGGTTTTTCTAAGCCACCATCATCAGTCAGCACCCTAAGGAGGAACCAGACCAAGATGACAATCATGTCAACCCTTAATGGATTCTCTGCTAACCTGTGCTGATGCAACCAAAGGTATGTTTTCATGTTTTCCTTTATGTTTAAACAGAACTGAACCAACATGGTAAACTTGTAAGTTAGTTGTATAACGATGAAGACTCGTATATAAATTAATTGTAGGGTAGAATGAAATGTTACCTGAATCATAATGAATCTTTCAAACTCTTCTTTGTGTTGATCAAGTTCGGTTGTTATGCTATCACCGATAGAAGACATAAATGATGGTGCTAATGTCATGCTTGCACTTGCTGAAGTGATCGAAGAATTGCGTTCCTCATCATCATATGACAATTTTAAACCAGTTGATACATGGTGTGGGTTCGGGATACTTGAAGGGCGATCAAAATCATCATGATAAAAGCTATGATTCAGTGAAATTTGACGCTTTCTTTGCATAGAAATAGAATCAACTTCCCTCTGACGTTTGTTGGGCCGAAAGGCAGGACTATTATGGTCATAATGTACTGGATGAACAATAAGAATATGAGATATCAGATTAACATAACCAAGACATGTACCACAACATCTCCCATAGCATTAGATTTCAATAAACAAAAAAGCAAGAAAAATAATGTAACAAAGTTAAAATATTGTTTTAGCAGGATAGAAATGCACCATTTCCAAATAGCTGCAACTTATCCGATGCGTTCGATGGATATTTTAAAAGGTGCTCATCAACAAAGACAGGGACTAAGGAATTATTGTTACTTCCTCCCAACATCTTCTACAATTGCCTTATACCGAAACAATCCACCTACAAAGAGTAACGACAAAAGGAATTAGATTTTGAAACGCACAAGTTGCCAACGGCAAAAGTAATGCATAATGACATAAGATTCACACAATACTTGGTAGAATATGAAATATGCTTCATACCATGCTAGTAAAAAATGATAAAAGAAAGCAGTGATGCAAGTTATCAATTCAGATTGTGTAACAATTTAAAAAGGCAAAGTTGTTATCCCACTGCAATTTGAAACTTTGTTGCAATAAATTTACCCCAAATGATGCCAAAATTTCACAAATTTGGGTGAAACATTAACTCATATTTAATGATGGTGGGTTACAATGTAGCATTAAAGAGCCATGGTGCAGAGCCTACATTATCACAAGACTAAGCATCATCGGCACGTTTGTATATTCACACCCAGCGTCACAAACACTATGACATCGGCGGAAAAAAAAATTAAAAAAGTTCGTTTTAGTGGATTACAAACAGATCAAAATTTAGCGAGTTGAACTGGGAGAGATGGTGTGATTTTAACATCCATGACGTAACTTTGTAACTTCCTTGGCTATGCACTTTCTTGTTGGCCCGTTTCTATATTTTATATCATTGAGAAACAAAACTAAGAGATAAATGCTAAGTGTATAACTGAATATATATATATTAACTAACGCATGCTAAACAAATGCTGCCCAAATATGACCCCAACTACAACCATAACAAATCATCTTTGTAATTCTGTAAATCCGAAAACATTCACCAACAAACAAATCATCTCACTGAATAAACTCGATATCAATCACCGAACCAATCGAATTACCACACTACGAAAATAAAATCATGATCGGTTATTAGGAGATGCATCATCTACTAATAATATCATCATCAATAAATAATAAATTGAATCATTTAATCAATAAACAAGTTAATAGTTGAAAAACTGATATTGATAAGATACAAAATATGTGAGAAAAAGGGAATATACCTGGAGTTGAAGAGAGGGTGGTGGTGGTGGTGGTGGATGAATGAATGGATGGATGGTTGAGACATAAATATTAAAAATCTGGTTTCTTCTTCATCTTCTTATAAGTTATAACGTATTATTAATTTTTTTAATTTAATTTTTGTGACAGTGGGACAGGGAAAAAGTAAAGGCGGGGAAATACGTAGACTGTGGGGCCCACCCACCTTACTCCTCGATTCATCAGATCTTTCTCTTTTTATTACTTTGGAAGTACCAAATTACCCTTGGATTTATGTACAAATCTACTTAATAATAATAATAATATCCATATTAATATTAGTATTAATTTTTTTAGGATGTTTATAAGGTAAGTATGCTGTTATTAATTAATTTGGGATCGATTTAATTTATTTGTATATTATTATATGTGTGTGGATTGAAGATTCATTCCAAATATATGTTTTGTAATTATATTTTTTTGTATTATGATTACATAAGGAAAATAATATATTTAGTGATTGAATATATTTAACTTTAATTGTCCTACTTTGTGAAACAAAAAATAAATGACTTATATTTTACAATAAATATAATAATATCAATAAAAATATACATAAATATGGATTAAAATTTATTAGCTCGGAAATATTTCACGAAGGAAATAAATTTGTGTAAATGCAATGAACATTGAGTGAATAATATTCTAAATAAACCGATAGAAGACACATATAAATTACTAGCATTTAATGTAAAATCAATCTTTAAGTAAAAAAAAGTTGTGAGATCCGTTATAACTATGTATTATTTTAAATGTTACACCATAGGTGTTTTTAGTTGTCTCTCTTTTCTTACCACTCCATATGTAATTTTTTTTAATGGTAAGTTTCTTTTATTTCTGCCGTTGTCGTTTGTATGGCTTGAACCCAAAACCTCTCTCTCCCAACGTGTTTAAAGGTTTTGGTCACACCATATGTAATTAATTATCTATATAAAAGTTATTATCTGAAAACACACCCATATATAATGTGTATATATTTGTTTTTATAGATATAATAATAAAAGTTAATTTGTATGGAAACAATAAATGCTATATTGATTCAAAACGTGAAGGGGGGATATTTATGTCATTGTAGGAAAAAGAGCGGTGGTCGGTCCGATGGGCAGGGATGGATGTCATGTACAGAACACAAGAACCAAATGGTGGGGCCCACCCTTGTTTTGTGGCGGGTAAATGCTGGCCGATTAGACTGAAGGGAGTGGGGCGACCTCAAAAGAGGGGGTCTTGCGACACGTGGCGTTTGGGGGGCGACTTGGGGCGTCCTCAAAAAAGGGGGCGTGGTGTTCATGGCAACTCAAGTTGCCACCAAGACCTCTGATTGGTTGATTTGTTTGAAAAGGGGGGAGTTCTTGGAATTTTGTGCCAAAAGTTGGGTAAAGTGTGAGAGGAGGGGCGACGAGAAGAGGACGGGCAAATGAAGTTGCCATGGAAGTTGGGCGAGGGGCGCGGTGTAGGGGCGACTTGGGGGCGACTTGGGGTGGGAGTCGCCCCACTACCTTCAGTCTTAGAAAACGACGACCCGCAATATTAGGTTTTTTCCCATTTATAACCTTTTCATTCAAGACATTTTCTTTGTTACTCATCTATCAACATTTGAAACTTTGGTCCCTTTACTTTATTTTATTGGTGTTTGGGTATATTACTTTTTGAGTCCCTGTGTTTTAATAGTTTTAACCACTTGAGTTCAAAATTAAAATGTTTAACGTCCCGAGTCCCTATAGCCAGTCACTTTACTTAACCATGTGATTCCAAATTTTTAACACTGTTAAAATTATTCTGTTAACTTTTGTTAAATGACCAAATTACCCTTGTACTTAAAAAACCATTTTATTATTATTAAAACTATTATTAAATATATACGCATATTCCATCCACTCACATATCTCTCTCTATCTTCAGATTCACACACTCTCTCTCTGCCTAATCAATTTCTCTCTCTTATCTTTCTCTCTCAACAAAACAACCACCACCCCACCACAACCACCACCATCACCACCGCACCAACACCACCACCATTGTAGCCCCTCCACCACCGCCACAACTCCCTCGAGCACCGCACCACCTCCTCTATCGCTGCAACTCCCTCCACCACTGTAAAACAACCACCGCAAAATAACGTAGTTGTAGCACCATTCGCCGTGAAGTTGAAGCGGAGCAATAAAAAAAAGATCTAGGGTTTGCCGAGTAATCCCTTTTGACATCAACAAGATCTGAATCAACACCAATCGAGTCGCCTCTAAACAAACTGCACCAAACTGCAACATAACCCCCCAACTATGTGGATCATGGTGAGTGAAATAGGGTACGGCCAGTCGTACATCTTGCGATCTAGAATGTACTTGTTGTAGACGATGATGGTGAAGCTGAGAAAGATCCATATGGCAACGTAGGTGTAGGAAAGGATGATCTTTTTAGTACACCTTCAGTCAGGGTTCCACCTTTGCCCATTGTGGGTGAATTGGGGTGGATCTTGGTGGGATTTTTAGTGGAAATTTATGATTTTGATGGATACCTAGATGGGGGATTCTGGACATGTGTTTTAGGATGAATGTTTGGGAATTTGGTGACATAAGCAGCACGTTACATGTTTATATGGTGTATTGGTGGGGATGGTGGTGGTGCAGTGGTGGGGACGGGGGTGCGGTGGTGGGGGTGGGGGTGGTGGAAGTGCGGTGATGGAGGGTGGTGGTAGGATCTCTAGAGAGAGAGAAAGTGCACTGTGAATTGTGTAAAGATGAATTGGTAAAGAGAGAAACATTTATTTTTTATATATAATATATAATATTTTACTCATGTGCATTAAAGACTTGTTCATTATACTCTTATGCATATAAGAGTTGTACTTTGTGTGTAGATGACTAAATTGCCCTTGTAGTTAACAAACTTGGTGGATGGTTTTAGAAATTTGGACTCAAATGGTTAAGAAAAGTGGTTGTAGGGACTCAGGGCGTTAAACATTTTGATTTTTGTAACACCTCGAAAATTCATGTCCAATATTATATCGACACGTGTCAAGGGCTTAAAACGTGTAAAGGATTGATTGGAAGGACTAAAGTTGACAAAAAAAGAAACTATGTGAATAAAAGGGTTCAAAGTGTCAACAATGGATAAATATACTTCACAATAGCCCCACATAATGTTTATAACCTTTAACGAATAAATCATGGATCATACGAAGCTAATTGTGGAAGAAAGTGAGAGATTACAAACTACAGGGGTTAAATGTGTCAACATGTTTAAAGTATACATCTGAGTGACCTTTTAGCAAACCCGAAGCTTTGTAATGATTAATTATGTTCACGAGAATAAGTGATAAAAATTTCACAAGGTTTCGTTAAAGTATGAGAAAGTTATGACAATATTCGTATACGAGGGGTTAAAAGCATCAACGTTGAAATTTATGACTTTTCGGGTGATCATAAAGTTAACCAAGGACTTAACAAAGTTTGGTTATGTCTTAAGGCCCTTAAAAGTCAATTTAGAGGGCTCAAAGTGCAAGAAACCATGTTAAAATTAAGTTTACAAGGACCAAGGACCTAAAGTGCAAATAACGAAACTTGTTTGGCCAGTTCTGAACATCCACACGGGGCGCGTAAGCCCAGGATGGACTTTACGCGGGCCGCCTGGCACCCCCAGATACAGAAAACACAGGCAGCTGCCTGTTTCAGCAGGTTACACCGACTTAACTTGCCATTTCTTGATTCTAGGGGCTTGTTTAATGTTTTAGAAGGGCTTAGGGACACTTGGAATGATCCCATAACATCCATAGACTTTGTTTGGCATGATCTTGTGGGATTAAAGTCCCTATATAAGAAGTTCTATGTTGCATCATTTGATCACATTCACTTGCAAGCTCACAACTTCACTTCTGGAGTATTTTGGAGCTCAAGACTCATTCCTAGTGATCATTAGTCGTGCTTAGGACCTTGGTAAGTATTCTTAACCTTCCTTAATTCAGTTTTGCTTGGTTTATTAGCTTAAAGTCAAACCGCCATAATTAAGGTTTGACTTCGTCATTAATCTTAATTTGTCCAGTCAAATTACAAATTGAAAGTACCTATGAGTTGGTAATTAAGTGGGCAATAAACCCTTAAAAGGGCACCCTCTGATTCTCACTCTAAGTAGGTCAATTGTCGGGTCAAACTTGATCTTAAAAAGTCAACAGGAAGAAATTTTGCAAATAAACACATAATTAGCAATGTAGAAGCTATGCAACCTGATTTATCATTAACATAACTTGGTAATTAATGTAAGAACATGTCTAAACATGTTCAACTCGACAATTTTCAGTTTAGGCTCGGTTCGGGACCGAAAGTCGCACAGTTTGACTTCTGCTTTGACTTTCAGTTCTGACCCGTTTAAGCATGTTTTAGAAATTCCTTAGAGCCTTATTAGGACCAGGTTTCATATAAGTATAACCCTCTGTGATTATACAACTTGGTTCATTAGTTATCCGCTTCATATGCATATTTCCGTTAAATACCTAAATATTGACTATTATGCCCATTTGACCTTAAAACGAGAATTTTGGAAATGTGAGAGGACAATAATCTTTGTTACTGATTTATAAACATGTCCCTAAAATTTCACATCAGTTTGAGGTCTAGATTAGGAGTTATGCTCAATAGCGTAATTAGAAAGCCTTTTATTAATTAAACGGCATAATTAGCGTAAAGCCTATCTAAACCCAATTTTTGACACCAAACCTCTTACTCACTGATGTAATATAATATTTTGGGATTTTTGAAGATTTTTAATTATTTTTAAACTGATCATAACATAGGGTTATTAC
The DNA here is from genome assembly GCA_030545235.1 of Helianthus tuberosus. Lineage (NCBI taxonomy): Eukaryota > Viridiplantae > Streptophyta > Magnoliopsida > Asterales > Asteraceae > Helianthus > Helianthus tuberosus. The sequence continues at coordinate 36,435,027 of CM060383.1, forward strand.
CTTGATTCGGTAATTGCCGATTATACCCTTTTGGTCTATAAAATGAGTTTTACTAATCCTTTTGATACCAAACATTTTCTACTGATCTAATATGATAAATAAAATATTTTGAGCCTTCCGGAATAATAAAAATACCAGCCTTCCTTTGAAAACCCGGAAATGGCTCCAAATCGCCTTTTTAAGCATCTTTAACGCATAGTATGTATCAAAACCATTTTATAAATATAAGACTTGATACCCTACCGTTATAACTTATTAAATTAAGTATTTTACTGATTACATCAGACCCGAAACTCAGATTTATATTTAAACTCTTTCATAACCTTTAAAATGACCAAAATACCCCTACGGGGCGTAATTTGGATTTAAATCCGTTATGGGCATAATAGAAGATATCTCATTGATGTCACAACATATTTAAGGTATATTAACTTAGAAAACTTGCATATGACTCTTTTGGTTACTCGTTACACACTTTTCGCGTTCGGATCGGCTTATGTAACTAGTTTGCATATATTAGCCGAAACGGGTCAAACCATATCGTTTTCGCCTCAAAATCCAGAATGTGTTCAAGTTACCCATATTAAACAAGCATACAAGCTTGTCGGGTCAAAACCACATTCTAAACCGGTCTTCGCTTTATCATGCGTTTGAACCGAGTCTTCCTTTTGAAAACTAACCGGTCTAAGTCTAAGCTTAATTAAAGACCCGTTAGGATTCTAATAGGTTATTAAAAACCTTCGTTCCAGATTAGGAGCCCAGTAAAAGCTACGTGCACTTGTTGTATTTGATTTATACTTTGCTCAGGTAAATACTCTTAACTTATTTTCCCTATACGGGCTTGGGATACGGTATTATAATAATACCGCTTGGTCGGGTATGTAGTCATTTAAATCGTATTGTGATTGATGTACTTACATAACCTGTTTAATATGTATTATTTGGTGTATGGCCTTTGGGGGTTAAATGACCATGTCCCGGATATCCTTGGCAACATTCAAAGAAATGGCCACGACCTAAGCACGGGGTGTAGGCGTACACCTGACAGATGCATTATGTAAAAACTGGTAATCCACTTAGAGGAAATAATCCTGGTGGGCATTATACTTGTGGCGTGTCAGTTAATCTAGTCCGGCCCTACAAACCGGCCCTGATGGACGACAAATAAGTAAAACTGTATACAAGATTATATACAAATAATTGTCCCAAGTTATAAAGATATATTTGCCGAAGCGCATTCAAATCAATTTTCAAACTCTTTTCAAAATGAGACAGTTAAATTGTGTTTACCGGTGTAAACTGATGTATTTTCCAAAAAGGTTAAGTGCAGGTACTATACGTAATAGGCTGGCTACTCCAGGCATCAATAATCAAGTCTCGCAAGCTCTAGATGTCAAAGTCTGCTGAACAGTTTTCCTTTTTATTTGATATGCCTGTGGATCTGTTTCAACTTTTTTGTGATACTTGATATTATAGTTTATTCAGTTGAAATGAATCTATCTTTTGCTTCCGCTGTGCATTTATATATTGTGTTGTTTGACTATGATGATATCAACTACGTCACGTTACTCCCCACCGGGTCCACCGGTAATACGTGGAAATATAGGGGTGTGACAGGTTGGTATCAGAGCCAACACTGAGTGAATTAAACACTAGCCTTTTTGTGTTTAATCTCAGTTACACAGTTGCACATTCTCTAGTCTAGACAAAGAACATAGGACTAATCCAAATTCGTTTTATTTGTCTTTTATTTGTTTCCTTTGTTATTTTCTGATTAGCCCCTGCATGGGCAAGTCATTTCAGTTAGAAGTCCCGTTTAGGGCAACCATGTACTTATTTAAATTTTAATGGAACGGATAGATTTAAAATATCATTCCTTTTATAAGATCTACCATTATAATAAAATGGCAAAATCTAAAATGGACAAAACCTAGCTCGTGTGTCATCTTAAGACAGGGCCGAGATGGTAGTTCCTCAATTAGATTCAGATCCTTGTTAACATCTCAATTTAGGATTGTTATGCGTTAAATATCAAAAAGAATCTTAAAGGTAAAACCTAGCCTAAATGTTGTTGCAGACATGGCCAAGATGGTAAAACCTATTCAAAAGATTCAAATCCTTGTTAAACATCTGAAAGCATATTAACATGGTTGACAAATATGATTCGATAAAATCACATAAGTCATTTCTAAATTAAGTTATTCTAAATTCCCTTGTTTATATAATCATCCCTAAAGGATGAAGTGCCCACGGGCTATATTAACGTCCTCGGAGACTAAAGACAGTGGTAGCCTACAACTCCCTGTCAAGAAAAGGTAATGAACTTTGATTCAAACCTTAATGCCTCGATTCCATAAAATCTGGGCTTATAAATTAAACTTGTCTACGTGACTAGGCCTTTGGTGCTACTATTAACTTATAATTTAGGGTTATGATAAAGATCCTGAATAATTAGATACTTAACAAATTAACCAAATATGGTCTATGTTTACCATGGTTAATGAATTGCCATAAAAGACAATTCCATAATAAACTCCCAAATAAATTATTGTCAATATCTTATGAAACAGTTCAAACTACATGGCTGACTCGGATGAGATCAACAGTCACCCAAGGGAGGATCATGATAATACCCGAATTAACATAGCGGGTGCAGAACTGCAAGCATTAATAGACAATGTTGTTACAAAAGCTATAGAGCGGTAGTATAATGAATCTAACGGGACTCGAAGTAGGACCCTATCCGCACCGCATTCCAAGCCTAAGACTCATTCAGAGGCTCACAGCAAGCCGCCCTCTAAGGAAGATGAGCCAAAGAATGATAATGATCAACATTCCTCAAACCAAAACAATGTTCCATCCAAGAAGATAGTGTTTGATGATAAACCACGTACCAAGTCCTGTACCTATAAGTACTTTGTTTCCTGCAAACCCCAGGATTTCACTGGGGACAAAGGGGCAATTGATTGTATGACTTGGTTAGATGAAATGGACACAGTAGTTGACATCAGCTGTTGTGCTGAGAGGGATGTAGTGAAGTATGTATCCCAATCGTTCAAGGGAGAGGCACTAGCGTGGTGGAAGTCTCTCATTCAAGCTACTGGAAAGATCCCGCTCTACAATCTGACATGGGATCAGTTTGTTGCTCTCATTAAGGAAAATTATTGCCCGCAGTATGAGGTCGAAATGATTTAATCAGATTTCTTATCATTGGTGATGAAGAATCTGGATTGCCAAGCTTACCTCACCAGTTTCAACACCCTGTCTAGGCTAGTTCCGTATCTGATAACACCGGAACCCAAGCGAATTGCTCGCTTCATTGGGGGTTTGGCCCCAGAGATAAAAGCCAGTGTTAAGGCATCTAGACCTGCTACCTTTAGGTCAGCAGCTGATCTAGCTCTGTCTCTTACCTTGGATGCGGTCAGGCTAAGATCGCTCAAGAATTCTGAAGAAAGTAAGAGAAAGCGTGAGGATGATAACTCACGAAGATCTGAGAAGAAGCACAAAGGTAATACAGACCACAAGAAAAAGTCTGGGTCCAACAAAGGTAATCAGCAGACTGAGGAAAAGCCAAAGTGCACGACTTGCCAAAAACGCCACTTTGGAAAATGCAGGCTTGAGGCCAAGTCTCAATCAGGATCACCTGCATGTGGGTTATGCAAGTCCAAAGAGCACAAGACGATAGAGTGCAAGAAGATAAAAGATGCCACGTGCTACAACTGCAATGAGAAAGGGCATATCAAGACCAACTGCCCTAAATACGCCAAGAAGCCTGAAGAGGTCAAGAAGACCAATGCAAGGGTCTTCCGGATGGATGCAAAGGAAGCTGTTCAGGACGACAATGTGATCACAGGTACCTTCCTCATAAATGATGTTTATGCAAGAGTGCTATTTGATTCAGGAGCTGATAAGTCGTTTGTAGATAATAAGTTTTGTAAGTTGCTGAATTTACCTGTTAAAACCCTAAGTGTGAAATATGAGGTTGAATTAGCCGATGGAACTAGAGAAACCACATCAACCGTGTTAGATGGATGTGTTATATCCATTAGGGACCACTCTTTTCCATTGTCCTTACTTCCTTTGAAGTTAGCCGGTTTTGATATAGTTATAGGCATGGATTGGTTATCTCATAACCAAGCCCAGATCGTCTGCAATAAGAAGCAAGTAGTGATTAAGACTCTGTATGGTGAGCCACTTACCATTCAGGGAGATACCCAGTATGGACTGCCTGAGCACGTGTCTATGCTCAAGGCATCTAGATGTTTGAAGAAGGGTTGTGTCATTTATATGGCACAGGTAACTATTGATGAGCAGAAGCCTAAGGTTGAAGATATTCCCGTCATTTCTGAATACCCTGAAGTTTTTCCTGAAGAACTACCTGGTTTACCACCAGATAGGCAAGTAGAATTCAGAATTGACATCATCCCCGGAGCAGCACCTGTTGCGAGGGCACCTTATAGGTTGGCACCAACAGAGATGAAGGAATTGAGGACGCAGCTAGATGATTTGCTAGCTAAAGGTTTCATTAGACCTAGTTCGTCTCCTTGGGGAGCGCCAATCCTATTTGTCAAAAAGAAGGATGGGTCGATGTGTATGTGCATCGATTACCGTGAGCTTAATAAGGTCACTATCAAGAATAGATATCCTTTGCCCAGGATCGACGATTTGTTCGATCAATTACAAGGGGCAAGCTACTTTTCTAAGATTGATTTAAGGTCAGGCTATCATCAACTGAAGGTTAAAGATGAAGATGTACACAAGACTGCATTTAGGACTCGTTATGGTCATTAGTCATTACGAGTTCCTAGTGATGCCTTTTGGGCTCACTAATGCACCAGCGGCATTCATGGATCTCATGAACCGTGTCTGCAAGCCATACTTGGACAAATTTGTTATAGTCTTCATTGATGACATTCTGATTTATTCAAAGAATCAAGCCGACCATGAGAAGCATCTTCGATGTATTCTTTCACTACTTCAGCAGGAGAAGCTTTATGCAAAATTTTCTAAGTGTGAATTCTGGCTTCGAGAAGTCTAATTTCTTGGACACGTTGTTAGTGAGCGTGGTATCCAAGTAGAAACCACTAAAGTTGAAGCTGTCATGAATTGGTAAGAGCCAAAGACGCCTACAGAGATTCGTAGCTTTCTAGGTTTGGCAGGATATTACAGGCGTTTTATTGAAATTTTTTCAAGGATTGTTGCACCCCTAACTTCTTTGACCAGGAAGAATATTAAGTTCGACTAGGGACCGAAGCAACAAGAATCCTTTGATATCCTTAAGCAGAAGCTAAGCAATGCACCTGTGTTGACATTGCCTAATGGAATAGAAGAGTTTGTGGTATATTGTGATGCATCACACACCGGGATGGGATGTGTGCTTATGCAGAAAGGCAAAGTTATTACCTATGCTTCACGTCAGTTAAAGGTGCATGAAAAGAATTACACCACCCATGACTTGGAGTTGGGTGTCGTTGTATTTGCACTGAAACTATGGAGGCACTATTTATATGGTATCAAGTGTGTGATCTATTCTGATCACAAGAGCCTCCAGCACCTGTTTAACCAAAAGGATTTGAACATGAGGCAACGACGTTGGATGAAAACTTTGAATGATTATGACTGTGAGATAAGATACCATCCCGGCAAGGCGAATGTAGTCGCCGATGCCTTGAGTAGAAAGGAAAGAGTAAAGCCTATAAGAATCAATGCCAAGAGCATTGAGATAAAGAATAGTTTGAATGAAAGGTTGTTAGTTGCGCAGAAAGAAGCTGTGCTGGAAGCTAACTATCCTAATGAAAAGCTAGGAGTAACTGAAGAACAGTTATCCTATGGAAAGGACAGAATTCTGAGGTTGAATGGACGAATATGGGTTCCAGTTTATGGAGGACTTCGAGATGTTATCCTCCAGGAAGCCCACAGTTCTAAATACTCCGTCCATCCTGGAGCTGACAAGATGTACCAGGATCTGAAAGCAAATTTTTGGTGGATAGGCTTGAAGAAGTCTATAGCTGCCTATGTAGCTAAATGTTTGACGTGTGCGCAAGTCAAAGATGAACATCAGAAGCCGTCAGGATTGCTACAACAGCCTGAACTTCCCACGTGGAAGTAGGAAATGGTGACAATGGATTTCATTACCAAGTTGCCAAAAACAAAGAAAGGAAATGATACTATATGGGTGATAGTGGATAGACTATCTAAGTCAGCACATTTCCTACCCATTAAGGAGACCTATAGCTCCGACATGTTAGCCCAATTGTACGTAGATAAGATTGTATCTCTGCATGGCGTACCAGTGTCTATTATCTCTGACAGAGATACTAGATACACATCACACTTTTGGAAAAGTTTCCAACAATCTTTGGGCACGCGCTTAAATTTTAGTACGGCTTACCATCCTCAGACGGACGGGCAGAGTGAGCGTACAATCCAAACTTTGGAAGACATGCTTCGTGCATGTGTGATTGACTTAGGTGGTAGTTGGGATAACCACCTGCCATCAATCGAGTTCTCCTATAACAATAGCTATCATACAAGTATTAAGGCAGCGCCTTTCGAAGGTTTGTACGGTAGAAAGTGCAGAACGCCCGTTTGTTGGGCGGAAGTTGGGGATGTCCAACTGATAGGACCTGAAATAGTCCTGGAGACGACAGATAAGATTGTGCAGATACGCGATCGTCTCAAAGCTGCCAGGGATAGGCAGAAAAGCTACGCGGATTTAAGGCGTAAACCTCTGAAATTCGAGGTAGGTGACAAGGTACTACTTAAGTTATCACCCTGGAAAGGGGTAATGCGATTTGGTAAGAAATGCAAGTTAAGCCCTAGGTGGTATTCATAACGTATTCCACATCTGCAATCTGAAGAAATGTCTAGCTGATGAATCACTAGTCATACCACATACAGATGTGCACATTGATGAGAGCTTAAAGTTTGTTGAAAAACCTTTGTCGATTGAGGATCGACGGGTTAAGAAGCTTCGAAGGAAGCATGTACCGATCGTAAAGGTTAAATGGGATGCCCGTAGAGGTCCCGAGTACACGTGGGAGGTAGAGTCCACAATGAAAGAAAAGTACCCTCATTTATTTCAGTAAATCTCGAGGTCGAGATTTCTTTTAAGGGGGTGAGGATGTAACACCTCGAAAATTCATGTCCAATATTATATCGACACGTGTCAAGGGCTTAAAACGTGTAAAGGATTGATTGGAAGGACTAAAGTTGACAAACAAAGAAACTATGTGAATAAAAGGGTTCAAAGTGTCAACAATGGATAAATATACTTCACAATAGCCCCACATAATGTTTATAACCTTTAACGAATAAATCATGGATCATACGAAGCTAATTGTGGAAGAAAGTGAGAGATTACAAACTACAGGGGTTAAATGTGTCAACATGTTTAAAGTATACATCTGAGTGACCTTTTAGCAAACCCGAAGCTTTGTAATGATTAATTATGTTCACGAGAATAAGTGATAAAAATTTCACAAGGTTTCGTTAAAGTATGAGAAAGTTATGACAATATTCGTATACGAGGGGTTAAAAGCATCAACGTTGAAATTTATGACTTTTCGGGTGATCATAAAGTTAACCAAGGACTTAACAAAGTTTGGTTATGTCTTAAGGCCCTTAAAAGTCAATTTAGAGGGCTCAAAGTGCAAGAAACCATGTTAAAATTAAGTTTACAAGGACCAAGGACCTAAAGTGCAAATAACGAAACTTGTTTGGCCAGTTCTGAACATCCACACGGGGCGCGTAAGCCCAGGATGGACTTTACGCGGGCCGCCTGGCACCCCCAGATACAGAAAACACAGGCAGCTGCCTGTTTCAGCAGGTTACACCGACTTAACTTGCCATTTCTTGATTCTAGGGGCTTGTTTAATGTTTTAGAAGGGCTTAGGGACACTTGGAATGATCCCATAACATCCATAGACTTTGTTTGGCATGATCTTGTGGGATTAAAGTCCCTATATAAGAAGTTCTATGTTGCATCATTTGATCACATTCACTTGCAAGCTCACAACTTCACTTCTGGAGTATTTTGGAGCTCAAGACTCATTCCTAGTGATCATTAGTCGTGCTTAGGACCTTGGTAAGTATTCTTAACCTTCCTTAATTCAGTTTTGCTTGGTTTATTAGCTTAAAGTCAAACCGCCATAATTAAGGTTTGACTTCGTCATTAATCTTAATTTGTCCAGTCAAATTACAAATTGAAAGTACCTATGAGTTGGTAATTAAGTGGGCAATAAACCCTTAAAAGGGCACCCTCTGATTCTCACTCTAAGTAGGTCAATTGTCGGGTCAAACTTGATCTTAAAAAGTCAACAAGAAGCAATTTTGCAAATAAACACATAATTAGCAATGTAGAAGCTATGCAACCTGATTTATCATTAACATAACTTGGTAATTAATGTAAGAACACGTCTAAACATGTTCAACTCGACAATTTTCAGTTTAGGCTCGGTTCGGGACCGAAAGTCGCATAGTTTGACTTCTGCTTTGACTTTCAGTTCTAACCCGTTTAAGCATGTTTTAGAAATGACTTAGAGCCTTATTAGGACCAGGTTTCATATAAGTATAACCCTCTGTGATTATACAACTTGGTTCATTAGTTATCCGCTTCATATGCATATTTCCGTTAAATACCTAAATATTGACTATTATGCCCATTTGACCTTAAAACAAGAATTTTGGAAATGTGAGAGGACAGTAATCTTTGTTACTGATTTATAAACATGTCCCTAAAATTTCACATCAGTTTGAGGTCTAGATTAGGAGTTATGCTCAATAGCGTAATTAGAAAGCCTTTTATTAATTAAACGGCATAATTAGCGTAAAGCCTATCTAAACCCAATTTTTGACACCAAACCTCTTACTCACTGATGTAATATAATATTTTGGGATTTTTGAAGATTTTTAATTATTTTTAAACTGATCATAACATAGGGTTATTACCTTGATTCGGTAATTGCCGATTATAACCTTTTGGTCTATAAAATGAGTTTTACTAATCCTTTTGATACCAAACTTTTTCTACTGATCTAATATGATAAATAAAATATTTTGAGCCTTCCGGAATAATAAAAATACCAGCTTTCCTTTGAAAACCCGGAAATGGCTCCAAATCGCCTTTTTAAGCATCTTTAACGCATAGTATGTATCAAAACCATTTTATAAATATAAGACTTGATACCCTACCGTTATAACTTATTAAATTAAGTATTTTACTGATTACATCAGACCCGAAACTCAGATTTATATTTAAACTCTTTCATAACCTTTAAAATGACCAAAATACCCCTACGGGGCGTAATTTGGATTTAAATCCGTTATGGGCATAATAGAAGATATCTCATTGATGTCACAACATATTTAAGGTATATTAACTTAGAAAACTTGCATATGACTCTTTTGGTTACTCGTTACACACTTTTCGCGTTCGGATCGGCTTATGTAACTAGTTTGCATATATTAGCCGAAACGGGTCAAACCATATCGTTTTCGCCTCAAAATCCAGAATGTGTTCAAGTAACCCATATTAAACAAGCATACAAGCTTGTCGGGTCAAAACCACATTCTAAACCGGTCTTCGCTTTATCATGCGTTTGAACCGAGTCTTCCTTTTGAAAACTAACCGGTCTAAGTCTAAGCTTAATTAAAGACCCGTTAGGATTCTAATAGGTTATTAAAAACCTTCGTTCCAGATTAGGAGCCCAGTAAAAGCTACGTGCACTTGCTGTATTTGATTTATACTTTGCTCAGGTAAATACTCTTAACTTATTTTCCCTATACGGGCTTGGGATACGGTATTATAATAATACCGCTTGGTCGGGTATGTAGTCATTTAAATCGTATTGTGATTGATGTACTTACATAACCTGTTTAATATGTATTATTTGGTGTATGGCCTTTGGGGGTTAAATGACCATGTCCCGGATATCCTTGGCAACATTCAAAGAAATGGCCACGACCTAAGCACGGGGTGTAGGCGTACACCTGACAGATGCATTATGTAAAAACTGGTAATCCACTTAGAGGAAATAATCCTGGTGGGCATTATACCTGTGGCGTGTCAGTTAATCTAGTCCGGCCCTACAAACCGGCCCTGATGGACGACAAATAAGTAAAACTGTATACAAGATTATATACAAATAATTGTCCCAAGTTATAAAGATATATTTGCCGAAGCGCATTCAAATCAATTTTCAAACTCTTTTCAAAATGAGACAGTTAAATTGTGTTTACCGGTGTAAACTGATGTATTTTCCAAAAAGGTTAAGTGCAGGTACTATACGTAATAGGCTGGCTACTCCAGGCATCAATAATCAAGTCTCGCAAGCTCTAGATGTCAAAGTCTGCTGAACAGTTTTCCTTTTTATTTGATATGCCTGTGGATCTGTTTCAACTTTTTTGTGATACTTGATATTACAGTTTATTCAGTTGAAATGAATCTATCTTTTGCTTCCGCTGTGCATTTATATATTGTGTTGTTTGACTATGATGATATCAACTACGTCACGTTACTCCCCACCGGGTCCACCGGTAATACGTGGAAATATAGGGGTGTGACAATTTTGAACTCAAGTGGTTAAAACTACTAAAACACGGGGACGCAAAAAGTAATTTACCGTTGGTGTTTTATCTAAACGAGCAATGTTTTTGACGAGATCTGAATGAAACATGACACGTTGACTGTAGACACGAATCAAATACGAAAATAATCAGGTTTTGAGTCAGTAAATATGACATGCTTATTATATAGATCAATCCAAACACAACCTATTTAATGAATGAGTTAGTCTGAACCCGATCTGTAATAGATTGACATAATAACACGTTTAAGAAACAATAGTAAACTTGCAAAATGGTCCCTGAGGTTTGGTCATTTTTGCCACTTTAATCCAAAACTCAAACCTTTTGAATCTGGTTTCATTTGGTTTCAATTTTGTTGCCATTTTCATCCAATATCAAAATATGTTCAGATTTTTCAGTGACCAAAACTCAGGGAACATTTTTTTTGACAAAATTGAAACCACAGGGACCTAGATTCAAAAGATTTTAGCTTTGAAATTTTTTGAACTAAAGTGGATGAAAATAACGGATCAACCCGATCTGTTAAGACACGAACACGATAAGACACGAACCCGAAACACGGACACGACATGAAATCTTATCGTGTCAGAATTTTGAAACATGAACACGAACCTGTTAATAAACAATTATACGAAACGACCTGTTAAGACACGAAAAAAATTACCAACGTATCATACGACCTGTTTAAGACACGAACACAACCTGTTAAGACACAAACCTGACCTGTTTAAGAGACAAACACGACATGTTAAGACACAAACACGACCTATTTAAGACATGAACATAACATGTTAAGACACGAACACGACCTGTTTAAGACACGAACACGACAAAATTGGGGAAGCTGTGAACCGAATTGAGAATGGTGGTGTTTGTGAGAGTGATTTAAAAATTAGGGTTTGGATTGTGAAAAAGAACCACGTGCGTTTATGTATAATTCATCCTAGGTCCCACGACTGATGACCCCATGTCCAAACCCACATATAATATTTTCTAACTTTTAATTATTGACATGTACTTAACGGGTCTTAACAGGTTAACGGGTTTTAACCTGTTTAGACATGAAACATGTTAATTCTTATCGTGTCGACCTGTTTTAGACATGAAACCTGTTAAGGTCAAACACGAAACATGATAACTTCGTGTAGGTTCGTGTCGTGTTATCGTGTTCATGTCAGAATTGCCAGCCCTTTGAAACAATAAAGTTTTATGCTTTGTTATTATTTTAATTCTTCCTCTTACTATGTATTCCACGGAAATGGAATTTCAAAAACTACATGAATAAATCATTTGAGTTAAATTCATTTGTTGTTTAAATTGTTACTAAATTATCAAGTATTACTCATATCTATAAATGAACACTAACAGATTGATCCAATACATAACACAATTTTAAGTGTATCCAAATTAAGGCTGATGTTCTTGACACAGACAAGTCTATGAGTTGTGTCTGGGTACATATTTTCAATTCGTTAACTCATCAACCTAAATAGATTGACATCCTTGATCTAAATGTTTATATTTTGTTTATTTTTTCAAATTATATAAAAAAAGAAGATTCGTTTGTATTCACATTGTTGACTTTACATATACAGTGTTGGAACGAGATTACTTACCTACAAATTTTTTATTTCGTAACTACCGAATATTACATGCAAAAAAAAAAAAACACACATAACTGTGGGAACTTTAAAACCATCCCGTTTGTCCAAAGAAATTGGGAGATGGATAGTGACGTAGCACAACACGTGTAGGAAGGATGGTGTAGATGGAGAGTAGCCACTAGGGTATTGTGCGATAAGAGGTTCTTGACTAAATTAAAGGGGAAATTTTACAAAGTTGTGGTTAGACCGGCAATTAGGCTGGCATAACGGGTCAACCCGATCTGTTAAGACACGAACACGATAAGACACGAACCCGAAACACGTAAACACGAACACGACACGAAATCTTATCATGTCAGATTTTTGAAACACGAACACGAACCTATTAATAAACTGGTTACACGAAACAACTTGTTCAGACACGAAAAAATTACCAACGTATCATACGACCTGTTTAAGACACGAACACGACCTGTTAAGACACAAACACGACATGTTTAAGACACGCACATGACCTGTTAAGAAACGAACACAACCTGTTTAAGACACGAACACAATCGAATTGGGGAAGCTGTGAACTGAATTGGGAATGATGGTGTTTGTGAGAGAGATTTAAAAATTAGGGTCCGGATTGTGGGAAAAAAACCGTGTGTGTTTGTGTATAATTCATCCTAGGTCCCACGATTGATGACCCCATGTCCACACTCACATATAATATTTTTTTAATTTTTAACTATTAACATGTACTTAACGGGTCTTAACAGGTTAACGGGTTTTAACCTATTTAGACACGAAATATGTTAAGGTCTTATCGTGTCGACCTGTTTTAGACACGAAACCTGTTAAGGTTAAACACGAAACATGATAACTTCGTGTAGATTCGTGTCGTGTTATCGTGTTCGTGTCAGAATTTCCAGCCCCACCGGCAATGTTATACAGTGTGGAATGTTGTGCCATCAAGAAGACACAAGTGCGCAAGCTAGAGGTAGCAGGAATGCGGATGTCGAGATAGATGTGTGCGCACACTAAGTTGGACCGGATAAGAAAAGAGGTTTTTATAAAAATTAAGGATGGCTAGCATATCAAGTAAGATAAGAAGGGGGTGGAGATGCTTTGGGCAAGTTAGGAGGAGACATACGACAAGTACGATTAGAACTAAGGAAACTCTCACTGTAGAGGGGAAGAGGCGTAGAGGTGTATAGGCGAACCTAAAATGACTTGGGATGAATGGATTAGGCATTTGCTTGATTTAAAATCGACCGAATCGATCCAAACCCTATGAAATGTCCAAAAGATATCAAAACATACTTGAAAATCAGGTCAGAGCAAAAACTTTTTCACTTTTTAAGTGCTTTAGATCGAATATATGACCCCATTAAAAAGGAATAGTTGTTTTTAGAGCAACTCTCAATGAAACACAAGGCGTAACAGCAGGTTTAGTTGCCATCGAAACAGAGGGATTAGGGCTTGTAACAAAGGGGCAACGAGATTGATGGTCAATCACATCATTTCCCTTTGATTTGAAGATCAAGATATACGGTTTCCATTCCTCACAATTGACAGCAAGCAATAGTTGTTTTTTCTATATTTAGAACCATTGTATTTTCTGTTTAAATAGAGGTTATCATCTTCCTTGTAATTCAATACAATACAAAAACCATTCAAATATATTTCCTATCGATATCATGGTATCAAAGCATGGTTGTTAAAATATGCTCATCACCTACCTTATTCAGCTGATCATAACTCTAGCCACCATGTCCGAAGACGACAACATGAATAATGATCTAGCTTTCCAACTCGCAAACCTAATTAAACGGGATTGATTCCCATCAAAAAATCCCCAAGCTTTCTGATAGTTTACAGATCAACCATAAACTCAGCAGTCAGAATTATGCACTATGGACCCGAATGATTCGGGTTGCCATAGGCAGGAAATCAAAGGGTCTGTTGAAACATTTAGACTCAAATCCTCCAGACCAACAGGATAAATCCTACGAGTAGTGGGAACAATACGATTTAATCCTCTTCTCATGGTTATACAGAATATTGAACCAATGCTCGCTAGCAACCTAACCGAGTTTCCCACCGCAAAAACATTGTGGGATGCTCTAGCGGTTACCTACAGTAGTGGCCGAGATAAGTTGCAGACTTTCAACCTTCATGTTAAAGCAAACAACATCAAACAGAACAACAATTCCCTTGAAGATTCCTGGATAAACTCTTCAGGGAATTTGGGGAGAAATCGACCATCCAAACCCCATGAAATGTCCAAAAGATATCAAAACATACTTGGAAATCAGGTCAGAGCAATTTTTTTTTCATGTTTAAGAGCTTTAGATCGAATATATGACCCCATTAAAAGAGAAATCCTCCAATATGAACCTTTACCATCAGTAGGGGCAGCATACGCTGTTGTCTGAAAAGAGGTCACTCACCAGAACATTCTAGGAGCAACTCTCAATGAAACACAAGGCATAACACCGGGTTTAGTTGCCACTGAAACAGAGGGATTAAGGCTTGTAACAAAGGGGCAACCACGATTCGATGGGAAGAAGAATGGAATGCCAATTAAGGAAGATAAATCTCACCTCAAGTGTACTCATTTTGGTATGCTAAAACACACTAGAGAACTGTGTTTCAAGTTGGTCAGCTACCCTGATTGGCGGGCCGATGGCCACAAGAAGACCACAAAAAACGTTAGACCGGAAAGGGGCAAGGCCTCAGCGACTGTGAGTAACAAAGATGTCGTCAAGACTAGTGATGATCGGAAAAATCCCACCGGATTTGGGGGGTGGTAGCGGCGACACGTAATGAAGAAGATGGTGAATGCTTTTTGATGAGCACAGATACAGTGGGTGAGAGACATGTCTCGAAACCCCCATTTTATTTTCCACCTATTTACAAAAATCCCCTGAAGAATCTGAAATACTGAAAACCACAGCTTTGTTTATTTTATAAAAGAAAGTCTCAAAAATTGCCAAAATGGCCCTGCTATTAGTGGTTTGGAAAATATGGCTCAAAATTATAATATAAGAAAGGAAAAATCATGGATATTTAATTATGGAGCCACATACACCATGACTTATGATTTATCAGATTTTGCGACATCAACTAAATTGAAAAAAAATCTTATATACACACGACAAATGGAGGGAGAATGAATGTAAAAAATGGGGGAAATATTGATAATTTCAACGACACTTAGGCTTTCTAATTGTCTTTATGTTCCCTCTCTTTAACATAAACTCCTATCAATAAGTCATGTGACAAAAGAGTTGAATTGCTCAGTTCTTATACAACCCAACTTTTGTATCTTACAGGATATCAGGACGGGAGCGATCATAATCATGTTTTGAGTTGGTAAATATGACATGCTTATTATATAGATCAATTCAAACACAATACGTTTAATGAATGAGTTAGTCTGAACACGATGTGTAACAGGTTGACATAATAACACGTTTAAGAAATAATAAAGTTTTATACTTTGTTTTTATTTTAATTCTTCTTCTTACTATTTATTTCACGGAAATGGAATTAAAAGAACAACAACTACATAAATAAATCATTTGAGTTAAATTAGTTTGTTACAAAATTATAAAGTATTACTCATATCCATATCCGTAAATGAACATCAACAGATCGTTCCAATACACAACACGATTTGTAAGTGTGTCCGAGTTAGGATCAATGTTTTTCACACGGACAAGTCTATGAGTTGTATTTGGGTTCATATTTTAAATTCGTTAACTCGTCAACCTGAAAAGATTGACACCCTCGATCTGAATGTTTATATTTTGTTTCTTTTTTTCAAATTATATAAAAAGAAAGAAGATTTGTTTGTATTCACAGTGTCGAATTTACATTCACAATGTCGGAACGAGATTACTTACCTACATTAACTACCAAATAATAAATGAAAAAACACACACATAAACTTAAACCATCATGTTTGTCCAAAGAAATCGAGAGATGGATAATGACGTAGCACATCACGTGTAGGCTGGCTAGTGTAGATGGAGGACAACCACTGGGGTATGTGCGACAAGAGGTTCTTGACTAAATTAAAGGGGAAATTTTATAAAGTTGCGATTAGACCGGCAATGTTATACGGAGCGGAATGTTGTGCCATCAAGAAGACATAAGTGTGCAAGCTGGAGGTAGCAGAAATGAGGATGCTGAGATAGATGTGTGAGCACACTAGGTTGGACCGAAAACTACCAAATATTACATGAAAAAAACACACATAAATTGTGGGAACTTTAAAACATCCCATGTAACAACCCGCACGTTCGTGCGTTGTTACTACTCGTTACACTCGTTACGCCTAGCACCAGAGATTCGGATCATAATGTGGCTATATCGCATACATCGCTATATCGCAATGTTTTCGCATAATTTCGCATACTTTATCGCTATCACATCACATTATACTTGCTGACAACCACGAAGATGTCAAGTGAGGACCAATTCTACCCTCCTTGATAGCCGTGATGTGTCGCAGTGCAACTCAATACTCACTCGCAGGCACGCGTAACTCGATTATCGTAGGATTTGAAATATGGATATGTATATACGACCCAACGTGACTAATTATAATAAATGTGGATGAAAATGTGTAACCAAACTATCGCAACGCTTAACGATCGAAATGAAACGCTGAGACACGACTCGCCGGATGCCACCGATCTACTGACCGCTCGATCGGATTACCGTCCGATCGGATTGCCACCCGATCTAGGTGGCACTCGATCGAATAGCCGTCCGATCCGATTCACTGCACCACCTTTCTCCTCCTCCTTGCCTATAAATACCCCACATGTCACATCAACAGCAGTTGATGTGAGTACTCTCGCTCGATCAGACGCCTTCTCGCCATTTTCTCTCGATTTCTCTCAATTCTTGTAAGTTTCTACCACAAATCTTGTACTTCTATGATCTACACGCACTCCTTCATCTTTTTCACCATCAAATCTCACTTTTTCACCGTTAAATCTTTGGATTTGAGTCGTTCTAAGATGATGTCATCATGGAGTTCTTAGGAACAATGAAGTGTGACCTCATCTCATCAAGAACAGTCCAGATCTGATGGATTCTACGGAGAATAAACAATAAACTCGCACAAATCTAAGCCGAATCAAAGTTTTCTAAGCTTCTCTTTAAACTTTCTTAACTTTTTACTCAAACCCGGTAGAAACAGAGCTCGTACAGACCTTCTGCTCTTTCTCTAGTGAAGTGTCGGTTCGAGAACTGGTTCCTATCAACGAGATGACCGACTTAGCGTATTGAACACGAATAACCATCAAGAACAGTTAACTGATCGGACGGGGTGATTCCCATCCGATCCGATGACTTGGACTTGGTGGAGTTCCATTGTTTAGCTCGTAGTCATACCGTCTCGATCAAATCGCAGAAACTTAACAAAATAAACAAGTTGTGAAACGATCAAGTTGCGGGACGGATTGCCATCCGATCGGACTGCCACCCGATCAACCCGCAATCCGATCGGATTGCACTTGGTATCAAGACTTAAACAATTTTACAAATCTTCATCGCACAAACAGTTCCAACGGATTGTCACCCGGTCGGATTGCAACCCGATCGAGTGACCAGTCTGCTATGAACTTATCAACCAAAGTGTCTCACTGATCGGGTCACCATCCGATCGAACAGCCACCCGATCGACCGACCGTTCGATCGACCGACCGACCTGAAAGGTAGAGATACTTCGCTGTTCTCAAAATGCTACAACGAAAAATTCAAAGGTCAAGCCATCACACACAAACACATCCTCCCCAAACGAGGTAACAATCCAATCGAATGGTCACCTGGTCGGATGACCATCCGAACGGATTTTTACCCGATCGACCAGCCACCCGATCAGATTGCCATCCGATCGGAGTACTGTCCGATCCATTGACACACTGCTCCGTTTCACACACTATCCAACACTTACGCTATCAATCTGTAATCAGGCTATTCTTAGGCGCGCTCCTTTCAAACCAACCAAGTTATGTTTGCTTGCTGAACACCGACTGTGAGTATACTCGAACCCCTTTTTATCTCATTTTGGGTGTAACATACGTTCCTATCAATCAAAGTTATCAAAACGAATTATTCAATCAAACTATTTATCACTTGCGAATAACTGTTATGCATATTTACACGTGATGCTAGTTACATATGTGTTAGGACTTATACTCGCGAGGTCCCGCCTTAACTAGTATAGTACTATAGCACCCGACGGGGTCTAGTTAGGATGAATAACAATCGCAATCGCAGCTCGAGTTACTTAGCTGGTAGTATCAGTCTTGTATGCATGTATGTTAAGGTAACTCGTTTATGTATTTGGAAATTCGCAACACTTTTTATCTATTTCTCACTACTATCAAAACTTGTATACTCGCCAATACTTTTGTATTGACGTCATTTTAATGTATGTTGCAGGTTTAGTCGCAGTCTACATCAAATCAAGCTAGGAAGTCTAGAAACTCGCCTAAAATCTATGTTGTCGGATTTGTATCGTTCGAGAGGACAAAAAATCTGTGATACCTTATGTGATTGTATGGTTTATTAGTATGGGATAATGAACGCATTAAATATTGTCGCAATATAGTTGTTATGGATTCTCTTGAGCAATCTGATTTGCCTAGTGCCGTGCCCTGATGATTCCACCATCGGTTGGGGTGTGACATCCCATTTGTCCAAATAAATCAGGAGATGGATAGTGACGTAGCACATTTCGTATAAGCTGGTAGGTGTAGATGGATAACAGCCACTGGGGTATTGTGCGACAAGAGGTTCTTGACTAAATTAAAGGGGAAATTTTACAAAGTTGCGGTTAGACCGGCAATGTTATACAGAGTGGAATGTTGTGCCATCAAGAAGACACAAGTGTGCCAGCTGGAGGTAGCAGAAATGTGGATGTTGAGATAGATGTATTGGCACACTAGGTTTTTAAGGAAAGATTAAGGGTGGCTAGCATATCAGGTATGTAACACCTCGTGCTTCGGGAAGTCAAAGTACAAGTCAAAGTCAAAGGAAGAAAAGATTGCTAATTGCGATCTGTCACTCCCTGCTTAACTATTGATTTGATTTCCTTGACTTGTAATTGAATTCTGTGATTTATTTTCTTTAGTTGTATTATGTGGAGTATCTATAATAATCGAGGTTTAATCGATGTTTATCACTAATCTACTTATCACTTCATCACTAATCGTATCGCAATCGCGTTCGCAACTTGATTGATAGGTTCTGTATATTGTTTTACGTGTGTGTTATTATGTGTTACTTGTGCATGTTTACTTTATGTTTGTGGTGATTAATCAAAACGCAATCGCAACCCAATTCAATCGCAAACGCTAAACGAAAGTTATTTAGGATGATTGTATGTTAAATATAGCATTTGTGTGATTATTATTAATCTATCGCATCGCTTAATCGATACTCGCTTAAAAGTGTCGCAATGCTCAACACGCAAAACGAAACGCCGAAACTCAACTCGCCGGAACACTTCGATTGAATGACCATTCGATCGAATGGTCATCCGAACGGATGACCATCCGATCCGACACCTGCACTCCTCTTTTCCTATTTTGGCAACCTATAAATACCCCTGTCACATCAGCTCTCTCGTTCGACCAGCTCGCTCAAGCTCACTTTTCCTTCGATTTCTCGCGATTCTTGTAAGTTTCTTCCTCAAATCTTGTACTTCTATGATCTAAACACACTTCTTCATCATTTTCTCCTTTGAATCTTAACCTTTAACCGTGAAATCAGCGGATTTGAGGTGTTCTAGGATGATGTCATCATGGAGTTCTTATGAACTTCAAGATTTGGCTTCATTCCACCAAGAACAACTCAGGACTGAAGGATTTCCACATGATTAAACATTGTTTTCGCATAGATCTAAACATTTTTAAAGTTAAAAAGGATTGAAAGATGCTTTTTCCAACTTACTTTCAACTCTTTTACACTCAATGCACTCAAAACCGATAGAATCGGAGCTCATTCAGGGCTTCTACTCGTTTCTAGTGAAGTGTCGGTTCAAGATATGATTCCTATCAAAGAGACAACCAATTTCGGGTTAAACATGAACAACCGTTACGAACAGTTAGCTGAACGGACTGGGGTGATTCCCACTTCGGTTGGACGACTTAGACTTAACGAGGTTCCGTTGTTTAACACGTTGTCATACTGTTTCGATCAAACCGCAAAACATTCAAAACTTAACAAAGATTCAAGTTTCAAAATGATCGGATCATCGGGACGGATTGCCGTCCGATCGGATTTCCATCCGATCGAACGACAATCCGATCAGATTGCACTTGAGCTCCAACACTAAATCAATTTCAAAATTTTCAAACTATCAGGATGATGAATGGATTACCGTCCTATCGGATTGCCATCCGATCGAACGACAATCCGATCGGTTGATGTTTGGACCTCTAACACTTAAACTTTTCATTGATTTTCAAAGATCAACAGTTTCTAATGGATTGTCATCCGATCGGAAGACCATCCGATTGAATGACCGTCATGCTGTGAACTTGTTCTCAACTGAAATGTCTCGACAATCGGATCGCTATCCGATCGAACGACCTTAAGGATAGAGATACTTCTCTGTTTTCAAAATGCTACAACGAAAACTTCAAAGCCATCATACACAAACACATCCATCCCAAACGAATGTCAATCCGACCGAATGGTCATCCGATCGGATGACCATCCGAATGGATTGACATCCGATCGAATGACCATCCGTTCGGATTGCCATTCGACCGGATTACCATTCGTCACTTAGTCACTTTTCACCGTTTATCGCGCCGTTCAATCGCTTATGCTATCGTTTTGTAATCAGACTAACTTTCTAGCGCTCCCTTCAATCCAAGAGAGTGTTTATTTACTAAACACAATCTGTGAGTATACTCGAACCCTTTTTGCTTTATGCGCTTTTGGGTGTTACATATGTTACTTATTCAAATCACAATCGACACACAACGCAAACACTATTTATACGCTGACCGTTATTGCATGTTACATGTTATTCGATGAATGCTTGTATGTTATGTTTACACAGTGATTGTTGCCTGACACCTTAGCAACGATGGTACTATAGTTTGGACTCAGTACCAGTCGTGGACAGGGGTTGTTAAGGGCTTTACTTCACGTGTCCTAGTGGGGATATGTGTTGCGCATTCTACAACTCGCAGTCACGTCTGTGCAAATTTCATTGTCGAGAACCTACATGCTTCACTTTGCTACATGTTACATGCTGGTTATGCGTAAATGATTTTCGCTATCTATTATACTATCAAACTTGTATGCTCACCTTTACACTATGTGTATTGACCTCTATTTTAACGTATGTGACAGGTGCATAAGACGCTAGGAATGATGTGCTTTGGTGAATCAAGTTAGTGGTCTAGTTATGTCACGCTAAATCTGAGTTGTCGTAACAGTGTTTGTTTTTGAGACAATTATTTGTAATAATTGTTTTATTTGGATATGTTGTGGTATGGGATATGACGTTTTAATATCTGGTAATTAATAGTTGTTATGGATATTCATGGACAATCTGTTTCGCTCAGTGCCATGCCCCGATGTTTCCGCTATCGGTTGGGGTGTGACAGATTGGTATCAGAGCCATAACTATAGGGAATTAGGCAAGACTCGACCTAGTCCGTGTCGATGTCTTAGAAACGACCTAGTCTATAGTCTAAGTACCAACAGATCGCCTTGTGCGAACCCGTTAGGGGTCCCGCACGAGCCTATTACTGCTATTCGATCGACTCGCAATCATGCTATACTATCACACTGCCTTTCCTAAGGCAACCGCACTGCACTATTTTCAAAAATGAATGAGTGATTAGATCGAGATTAGGTGTGAAAACCACAAACTCTCGATTAAATCGCTTGTTCGACCCGCATTTTTTACTACAAACAAGAGAAGTTACGTTGAATTAGGAGTGAAATCCATACTTCGATGCAATTCTCTCTCTAAATCTTGTGATTTTATCACACAAACAGGAACGTAGTCGCTAAGTTAGGGGTGAAACCCGAACCTTGATGATTCGTTCCGTTCTCTATTTTGGTTTTACAAAACTCTCACCAAAGTCTCGATGGATTCCAACAACTCGAGTTGCGTGACTAACCGAAAGGATGCGTGCCATTCGCCGTATGCCGGTGATAGAGCACAGTCCATTAGGCCAAACCATGCACTCGAGGCACTTGAGAATAGTCGAATCACTTTGGATAGTCAACGTCTATCAGCCTAAGACAATCTATTTTCGATTTCAATCTCGCAATCGCTGATTTTATGTGTTTCGATTCTGAGCCGCAACTGCTGACTCTGATATTTGTCGTTTTTATGTGGAATTTTGTGTGATTTATGTGGTTTTACCTGTTTATGTGTTTCGATTTTTGGTAATTTATACATTTCCCGTTGTTTGTTTTGATCAACACACACAACTCGCATTGCACTTCTATCCCAAAACGTTAACAAATCGCATGCTATGTTACTCGCTTATGCTATACTACTCGCTATGCTACTCGCTGTGTACTCGCTAATCGCAATCGCTATTCTCGAACGCGCGAACCTAGAATGATAGGTGAATATGTAAGATAAATGTAGGTGAATACGTGCAAAATATAGTGTGTCCTCGTGGTTGCAACATTTTATGTGCTTTATGTGCTTTCGTGCCGTACGTGCTTACGTGTTTTGTGCCTATGTGCCTACATGCCTATGTGATTGTACGAATAGATGTGTTCCTGAGCTTTATACGTAGTAGTTTTGGGCGGTGTGATAGTCTATCCTAGGAGTAATTGAAATTTGTGTCGGAGTCCTATGGCGATGTCTGTTGCAGACAATGTCGTCATTTGGATCGTTCCACTCCCGTACTGCTCACCGCAATCATGAAGACAAACGCATTGCTGCCCTCGTCGCTAAGCAAATGGCGAAAGTTATCCCCTAGATCGTCAGTGAGCTGAACGAAAATGCCAGCAAGTCCTCTGAGGAATCAAGGACTGACTCACCAAAGGATACATTCAGCTTTAAGCAGTTCAAGGCCTGCGGCCCGAAAGACTTTACGGGAGAAGACGGACCTACCGCAATGTTACAATGGTTCGATTCGATCGAGGTCACGCTCCGTCAGAGCAGATGTCCAGAACACCTACGAACTGTCAACGCTACCGGTGTCTTCCAGTCCAGGGCTCTGGAGTGGTGGACGGCCGAAAGGAACAAACGTGGGAATGATGCACCCTTTGGGCTCACTTGGGAGGAGCTGAAAGACCTCATGATGAAGGAATTTTGCCCACCTCATGAGCTTCAAAAGTTGGAGAATGAGTTCTGGCATATCAAGCAAGACGGTGGCGATAACGCTGGTCTTACTGTGCGCTTCAAACAGCTGAGTATCATCTGCCCAGGTCAGGTGGCAACACCTGACATGACGATGAAGTACATTCGAGCTTTACCGAACTGTGTTGCTGACTTCGTGCAAGCCACGAAGACAAAAACAATTGAAGAAACCTACCTACTCGCTGCGGAGATAAACGACAAGCGAGTTCTCGCTAAATACTTCAAGAACACCCCAAAGAGCCTCCATCAAGCAACCGCCGCTCCCACCGCTGAAACCGCCGCCGCACCGCAATCTTCGAAGTCCTCCCGCCGCAAGAGAAAGAACAACAACAACAGTAGTAAGAATGGAGCAGGTACTGTTGCCGTTCCATTAAATGCCATCTCTACTCAACCGCAACCCCAAAATGGCCAAGTCGCGGCCTCGGTAACCTATGCACCACCGGCCAAGCGTGCATATACTGGTACTCACCCGGCTTGCCCAACCTGTACTTATCATCATCCCGTGGGGATTGCTTGCAGATACTATGTTCACTGCAACATGTACGGCCATTTTACTGCTAACTACCGTACTAGTCCACGTCAAGCTCCAGCTCCAGCTCAAGGCCAAGCTCTTGCAGCACAAGCTCTCCTGTAACACCTCTTAAAATCGTGTCCAATGATGTATTGACACGTATAATGAACACTAATAAAGTCAATCGTTGACTAAGAGGGACTAATTTCGTCAAAAATCAAAAACTTTGAATTTAAAAGGACTGAGAGTGTCAACATGCCTAAACTAGGCCTCTGAGTGACCTTATACGATGTCCATATTCTCAAATGAGCCACTTGTTGGATGAGAGGAGTCGTTTGTGTAATTATGTGAAAGTTTGCGTATCGAAGAGTTAAAAGTGTCAACATTTAATTCTTACCTCTGAGTGACCTTTTAACAAACCCGAAGCATTATGATGTACAATCATACTCTCGACAATGCTTAATATGGGCTGCATGGGGCTTTGATGCTATTAATTAGTAATACGCGTAAGTTTTCACGTTAAAAGGACTAAAAGCATCATAAACTGCGTAAGTTTGCATTTATGCGCATATCTTACGTTCTGACCATATCCGGACATCCAAAGATTTTTGTAGTCACTAAAATAATTTTTTTTAGTGATCGGAATGCAAAAATACCATTCGTCGCGTAATTTGGATCGTTTTCGTGTCCGTTCGAGTTTCGTCGTAATTAGACGAATAACGCGACCGTACGACCAAACGAACCGACATCCGAGATATTTCCAAGCATATTTTGTGTCCTCTATACTTTGACTACCTTGTAGAGCCTTGAAAATAGCTTAACGAGGGTCAAATGTGCCAAAAATGAGCTGATGATAGTGCAGGGACCAAACCTGCTAAAAACAAAACTGTTGCTGATCTGTAGGGAGGTCGCGGGCCGCGTAGACCTGCCCTCATTCTTACGCGGGGCGCGACAGAAGACCCAGTTCCAGAAAGTTGATTTTCAGCAACAATTTGCAAATCCAGGGGATGTTCTTGCAAGTTCTTTGTGTAATGACCAAGTTAACACCTTAGCAAGGCTTCTAACCACAACCAAACACTTGTAAGGCCAAGATAATTCCTTGGAGAACACACTTACACATGGCAAGATCTTAGAACTTCTTGAAACCTATAAATAGGAAGTAAGTCCATCCATTTCTTTTTTACCTTTACATTCTATCTTCTCCTCTCTCAAACCTGGAGCTTTCTGATCTTGTTGAAACTTATTTTTAGTAGAAAAGATAGCTAGGACCCTTTGTAAGTGTCTTAGCCCTCTCTATAGTTCAGTTTTATGTATTAAAAACCGAAAAGTCAAGTTATCGTAAATTAGCTTTGACTTTCGGTTTAATCATAAATGGTCCAGCCACTGACCGAAACGAAAGTGGTTATGGAACCATATTAGGATAGGTGGTTAACCCTTAAAAGGGCACCTCATAATTATTTCGTTTGACTAGTTAATTGTCGGGTCAAACTAGTTAGTCAAAAAGTCAAACTGGACAGAAAGTTTAAAAATGATTTAAATAAATAAAACAGAGGTTCTAAATTATATTTAACATTCTAATAACATAGTAATTAATATTAGAACATGTCTAATCAGTCATAACCCGGCAATTATCAGTCTAAGGTCAGTTTATAACCGAAAGTCGCAAAAGCTTGACTTTTGCTTTGACTTTCAGTTCTGACCCGTTTAAGCTTGATTCTTCCATGTTTTAAGCTTCCATTAGGACCGTATTATATAGTAGTATAACCCCCTGAGGTTATATTACCTGGTCCTTAGTAGTTTGAATTATATGCACATGTCCGTTATTATGCTTATAAATGCCATAATTGCCCTTTTGACTTATAAATGAGATTTTTAGAAATGTGAGTGTACAAAAACCTTTGTTACTGATATATAAGTGTGTCCCAAAAATTTCACATCAGTTCTTGGTCTCAAATAGGAGTTATGCTCGATATCGTAAATAGAAGCTTTTTTATTAAGTAAATTGCGATATCTTGCATAAGGCATGTTTAAACTTGGATTTTGACCCAAAACTCATTACCTACTATTAAGATATTATTTTTAGGGATTTTTGGAATTTTTGATCAGATTATAATCTGATCGTATCATGGAGTTCTTGTGTAATTCGGTAAATGACGATAATACCCTTTTCATGCATAAAATGAGATTAACAATTGATTTGAATGCCAAACCTTTTCCTACTGATTTCATACATTAAATAAATTATTTTGGGCATTCAAAACTGATCAAAATCTCATATTTCCATAAAACACCTTAATTATCGTCAATTAGCGATTTTACGCTATTTAGGCGCGTAGTATTGTTTTAAACCATATTTAACACCTAAGACTTATTACCTACTGAACTTTTAAGTAAATTTTAATATTATTACAGTAAGTATAAGTCATGAACTCAGACTTCCAAAATTATCCCTAAAAGCCTATGTGAAATGACCAAAATACCCTTTCGGGGCATAGTTTGGCCATAATTGGTAAACCTCACATATATATAAAATCTTACTGATGTAATGGGATAAAATAAATATTTTTACTGATTACCAAAGACCAGAACTTCAGTATTGCTTTAAAACCTCTTTTATAAAGGGTAAAATGACCAAAATGCCCCTACGAGACTTAATTTGGTTTTAAATACTTTTTGGGCATATATGTTAACATCCTACTGATGTATTAACATATTTTAAGCATAATAACATAAGGGACTAGTATATAATTCATTTGGTTGCCCGTTACGCATTTACGCGTTCGGATCGGTTTATGTAACTAGTTTACGTAAGTTTGCTGAAACGGGTTAAACCTTATCATTTTTGCTTCAAAATCCAGAATGTACTTAGTTTATCCATATTATACAAGTCTTTGAACTTGTTGGGTCCAAATTACATTCTATTCCGGTCATCGCTTAATCTAGCCTATCGTACCGTTTTAGATACTTTAAGCTAGCCGGTCTAAGTCTACCACTTAAATAAGACCGTTAGCATTCTGAATTGGTTATATATTACCATCACTCCAGACTAGAGCCACACGGTAAAAGCTACCTGCATTTAGATAGATTGGATACGACTGAGTTAGTTTGCTGTGAATCAAGTATTAGCTCAGGTAAATACTTTTAACTTATTTTCCCTTATACGTGCTTGGGATACGGTATTATAATAATACCGCTTGGTCGGGTATGAAATCATTTAATCGGATTGTGATTTATAAATTTGCATAACCCGTTTTAATCTGTCTTGTTTGATAACATAAGCATTGGGGGTTAATTCGACCGTGTCCTGGATATCATCGGCTCATTAAAGTTAAAAATGGCCACGACCTATGCACGGGGTCTAGGCATACACCCGACAGATGCAAATGCTAAAATATAAATAACCCACATGTTGGGGATAACTCCTTCGTGGGTTTTGTAAGTGGCAAGTCGGTTAATCACGACCGGCTTCCAAACCGGCCCCATATGTAAGACAAACATGTAAAACTGTATACAAGATTATTTAAATAATTGTCCCAAGTATAAATGGTTTGTGCCTTGTGCACTTAAATTAATTTTCATAAACTCTTTTCAAATGAGTCGGTTAATTGTATTTACCAGTGAAAACTGACGTATTTTCCAAAGACTAAGTGGCAGGTACTACTCGTAATAGGCTGGGGGATTGCTCGGTGTCGAAGTAGAGGATCTTGCAAATCCTTAAAGATGCCTTAAAGTCTGCTAAACTTCATTTTATACATTCTGTAAAGATCCACCTGTGGATTTGATATTATAGGCTCGTCTATAATAAATACTTTGATATTTTCAGACATTTGAGTTTGTAATAATATTTTATTTTCCAAGACTTCCACTGTGCTATTCTGTGTATGTTTGACCATGATGATATCAACTACGTCACGATACTCCCCACCGGGCCCATCGGTAATATGTGGAAATATCGGGGTGTGACAGGTTGGTATCAGAGCCAACATTGAGTGAATTAAACACTAGTCTTTTGTGTTTAATCTCAATGACCCAATAGCATATTCCTTAGACCTTTTGAGTCTAGACTTAACATAGGAATGCTCTCATCCCTATTAATTAAACAATGTTTTCGATTTTATGTATTTTAAATAAGTCGCCAAGCAAGGAAGCCGTTGATAGAGATTCTCCTCATCCGAAGCCAAGGAATGCCAAGCTTTATAATACGGTTAGAATAAGCGTGCGACTAGTTTGGAGGAAAGACCTTCATGAGCTCATTCCTAAAACCAAATCTATTGAATAGCAATCAGACTTCAGAGTCCATACCGGAGGCCCCTGAGGCTCAAAATTTTAAAGTTTGTGCTAGTGGAGTCCATACCATGTGGTCCCTAAGACTCCCGTTTTGAAAATAATGCTTGTGAATGCTGATGATCCTTATTTCTTACCTCCAAGTTTGGAATCCCAGACTTGGATTATATCAGTCAAAACCCAATCCGTAATCCATATCATTCCTTAACCATTGAATCCTTGAATTCTACTTCTATAACGGATCCTGATTGGAATATTTACCTTATTCACTAAGGTCTTCAGTGTCTTCACCGTGTATGGTAAACAAAGAAGAGAGCAATCGAATGAAGCAAGGAAGGCGTTGGAGAATCCTTCTTATTATTGTCTTTTGAGTCCTTATAAGGACATATCTCTTCTATTTAGTCCATGTGTGGACATACCTTTCGACTTAAGACCCTATATGGGCATTTGCTATTTAGTCCTTTCATGGACATTATATTTCAATATAGTCCCTTGTGGACATTATATTCCAATAAAGTCCCTCGGTGGACATACTACTTTAATATAGTCCTTTCATGGACATCATACTTCAAAGTAAGTCCTTTCTTGGACATTATACTCCATCGTAGTCCTTTCACGGGCGTATTAATTCATTAAAATCTTTTTGTAGATATATTATTATTACATCAAAGTCCCTTTATGGATATATTAATCCATTAAAATCCCTTGTGGACATGATATTTTATTATAAGTCCCTTAAAGGACATATTGTTTCCTTGATAAGTCCCAATGAGGACGTATCTTCCGATATAAAGTCCTTACGAGGACACTTATTTATTAACGTCCCTTCATGGACATGTTATATCATATTAATCCCTATGCGGGCATATCTTATAGTCCCTTTACGGACTTATATTTCCTTTTAGTTCCGGCGTGGACTAGAGTTGCTTAAAGTCCCTGTGAGGACATCAGTACAGCAAAGCCCTTTTGTGCGCACGCTGTACCAATATAGTCCTCTTATGGACATGTTATTTCATTAAAATCCCTTTGGGAATACGCTATTTCAAAATAGTCCCTTTGAGGACATTGATATTTCATTATAACCTTTATATAGATTTGTAATATTTTATAGACCTTATACGGACTTATAATTTTTCCTCTTAGTCCTCTGTGGACAAATATATTACTAAAAGTCCTGATTAAGGCACTATTGTAAATTCCTAATGATTTAGGAAAGTTTGGAAAATTTTGTGTAGGTATTCATTTCGTCCTTTATCCAACAATAGTTCTGAATTTTACTCGAACTTTATCGATCAGCTGAAAATTTCAAAAGATCCTCTTAATGGTATAACCTAGCCGATATGTCTATGAACATGGCTATGAAGGTAAAACCCTCTTAAGACAATTAATCCTTGTTAACATCTAAGAACATGTTAACATTCCTGGCTGTGTGACTTGAGAGACCACACTAGCTTCCAAAAGTACTTGGACCTTTCCAAGCCACCTTCATAGCCTATATGATCAATACAAATCACGGCTATTAAACAACAGTATGATGTATACATTAAAACATCCAATTGAGATGTATGCCTATAGGAGAAGGTGTATTCATGACAATGACAGTTTTATTTTATAAACTTCTTGTCAAAAGGGCGATGAACTATGTTCGACCCTTAAAGATCACTGATCCAAGAGATCATTGATTATGTTTTAATTGTCCTTGTGACAAGGCCTTTTGTGCCATCTAACTGTCCTTCGAAATGAGCTTTGTGCTATATGAGAATGTCTCTATGACATTGACATTGTGATCTTTATGATCCACTGTCCAAGGTAGTGAGCTATGCTCAAGCCTAATGGTCTATATGATCAGTGTGATCATGACTAATATCATCTAATACGATGATCATATTATTTAACATCCTTTAGTGATGTTTTGCCTACGGGCTATAATATATTGTCCATTTGAGACATTGACATTGTGATCTTTATGATTCCTTGTCTAAGGTAGTGAGCTATGCTCAAATCTCATAGTCTATATGATCGTTGCGATCCTGGCTAATATCATCAGTATGATGATCATAATACTAACATCCCTAGTGATGAAATGCCTACGGGCTATACTTTACTCTATTGTCGATCAGACAAAGATAATGGTGGTCTTTGTGAGCCCCTGTTCAAAGAGGTGGGTTATACCCAAACCTAATAGTCTATATGATCCATACGATCATGACTAATCTCATCAACATCTTAATTATACTAAACATTCCTAGTAATGTCTCGTCTACGGGCTACATTATATCGTCCATGTGAGATAATGACAGTTGTGACCATTATGGTTCCTTGTCTAAAGTTGAAAGCTATGCCCAAGTTTTCGCAATCTATATGATCATTGTGATCATGACTAATATCATCAAATTCGATGATTATATATAAACATCCATTAGTGTTGTCAATTGGTTTACCTTGGTACCAAATAAGTCGTCTAGAAAGACAGTGACAGTTGTAGTCTATGACTCCCTGTCCAAAGGTGAAGAACTATGTTCAAACCTGGAAGCCCCTAATCCAATAAGATCGCGGCTTATAAATAAATGTCCTTGGTGACAACTCATCAAGTTATATTCCAAGTCATCCATGGCAAGCCTCTGTGCTATAATTTGTCGTTCGTGTTAAGCTAACATACTAAATGTTAACATCCTTTGTGACAGGCCTTTTGTGCCAGATTTGATATATGTCCTTTGTGACAGGCCTTGGTGCCATATCATGTAACGTCCTGGAGACGGGGCCTTTTGTGCCATATCTAAATGTCCTTTGCGACAAGGCCTTCGTGCCATATAATCATTTATGTCCGTCATGACTAGGCGTTATGCCATATCTTTCTACGTCCCTCATGACGGGCCTTTGTGCCATATGTATATATAATAATAAAAGTCATGTAAGACTATCCTTCGAACTATCTATTCATAATCATCCTTGTGACAAAGACAGTTGTGACATTATGATTCCCTGTCATATAGGTAATGGACTCGCTCCAAACCTTAAATGCCATTGATGGTCCTTTTGTGACCTAGGCTAAATGTAATGGATATACATTCAAATAACATTCATTAGGAATGTTTGGAACATAATAGCCTATACGGTTTATGGATGCCGTGGCTAATCTATGTCAGGTCATCAGGATGATGACTAACAATTGTTTACTGTGGTGGTTAGTACCAAGCTTCGAGTATGGCAAACTCGGATGAGGTAGACAACAGTCACGATACTATTAATGTGACAAAAGCTAATAATGCTACAAACGTAAACCTCAATATTAATGGAGTTAATCTCCAAGCTGTGGTTGACGCAGCAGTTGGAAAGGCCATGGAAAAGGTCATGAAACAGTTCAAAGAGCCGAATGCTTCTCGCTCTAAATTTCATTCAAAACCACATTCAATTGCTCATGAAAAGAGCTTTGTTCACACTTCGAATATGAAGGATGAACCAAAGGAGGAGGATAACTCCCAGAAATCTAAGAAAAAGAGCAAGTACGGGCTTAATAAGAACCAACAAAAGTTCAGTAAGAAGCCTGTATGTAAGAATTGCTATAAAAGACACTGGGGACAGTGTCGAATAGAACAAAGACCAAAGCAGTGTGGTATCTGCAAAGGAATTGGTCATCAGTCCCATGAATGTAGGGACATAAAGAATGCAGTCTGTTAGGGTTGTGGTGAGCAAGGCCACATCAGAACTATATGCCATAAAGCTGCCAAAGAAGGTGCAGCTAAGCCTGTAAAGGCTAAGAAAGGAAATGCCTGAATTCGCCTGTCGAATGCCAAGAGGCAGTACATGATGTCATCAAGTACATTCCTTATCATTTTACCAATGATAACTTCTGCTAAGTGTCCTGTTTTTAATACAAGAAATAATAAGTCTTTCATAGACCATAAGCTTAGCAAACTTTTGATGATATTCATAAGAACTCCAGATTCTAAGTAAGGTAGAACCTACCAATGAAACCTTAGAGACCGTTTCTTCTCTTCCTCGGCAATAATCTTTCTGAAAAATCTAAGAGTACTCTTTCTTTGAATAGAGTACGACAATATATGTTATTTTAATTATTTTCCTCATTGATTTTATCAACTGCGAGTGCCAACTATGTTTGATAAAAGCGCCATATGAGGATTGGCGTAACCTAGGGTGTCTCATAGATTGCTTCCATGCCTGATCAGTATGGAGGTTTAATGCATGGAACCACTAAGATATACCAATGGTCATATTGTACTAAAGTCAGCTAGTGGTATTCAAAGAAGATATCCATAATAGAAATGCCTAAGTATGTCATAACCCTTTCTATGGCGGAAGCACGAGGTGTGATCATGAAAGGTTCTCATTGCATACGAAAGGTAAACATACTACATGCTCGTAAAAATAACTTCAAACATTACATTACTGAAAACATAAGTTAAGTGTTTACATCACAAGACATCATATTGTCTGAAAACTTTACAACTTTATTTAAACATAAACAACATCCAGGAGCATGAGTAAGACCGCGCGCACATCCACTAATTACCTGAAATACATGTGAGTTTTGGAAAAACGTCAACATAATGTTGGTGTGAATTCATGCAGTTTTTGTATTTTACGTTTGTATACTTTGTATGAAAACATAGTTTGCATCTTGTATAAATCAAGTATCCTTGTATAAATCCAGTATTCATGTATAAATCAAGTATTCTTGTGTACACCACGTACTCATGTATAAATCAAGTATTCTTGTGTAAATCAAATATTCATGTATAAATCAAGCATTCTTGTGGTATGAATCTTGTATAAATAAGGTGTTCTTGTATGTATTAGGGTTGTTAATGGGTTGCAAGGCCATTAACATGTGACACGACATAGGAAGTCACCAAACCATAGGCATTTATCAAGTTTTTCTGAGACACAAAAGCACTACTTGGTACTCGTTCTCACCAAGAGTGTGGCTGCCCGAAACCCGTTAGATCTAACCTTTTGTTCTGCGGTCTAGGTATATTGTTGATTAATGGTGCTTATGGTACCCTATTCGTGACACGATTTCTCGTATCATTCCTCAAAACGCATCATACTTGGTACTAGTTTTCACCAAGAGTGCTTCTTGTATTCCTGTATTCTCAAAACACATCATACTTGGTACTCGTTCTCACCAAGAGTGCTTCTTGTTTTTGGTATCCATCATACCATTTGTAAACAGTGTAATATTTGTAACATGTATTTCACACCCGAAGTTATAAAACTGAAAACAGTTAAAAGAAAAGGGGGAGCATAAACTCACAACTTTGCGTTCCTGCGTCGTAAACTTCACCGGATTTGCTTATTTAGCGTCGTGACCTAAACGTGTTTTATTAACGTTAGTCACTAGACTTGTATCACACAAGTACAAGTCACTATCTTTTGTATATGTTTTCTTGTGTTAAAAATAATTTATATTTTTAACTATGTGTCTTACTTATATTATTTTCTCAACAATAAATATAAGTATTTTGTATTTTTCACCCGAATTATGTATTTTGTCCAAAACTTCATTTCATGTTCATAACTTGTCCAAGTTATTTATTCTATCAAGTAATATATTTTCATAAATATATTCTCTTGTATTTGTCTAAGTATGTTGTATTTTGTATCTTCACTCCTTAGGAGTATTTAGTGTATTTTCAAGTCCTAATACACTATCACGTATAATACATACTACATACACTTAGCACAAAATTTGGTGATCAATAAATATATATATTTTTCTCAAAAATATACATACTTAATATCAATTTTAATCTTGAAGAAATCATCATTTCTTACCACAAAAATTAGGGAAACCTTGGTAAATGTTTTTGGATACATTTTTAGGGAATAAGTTTCTCAAAAACTTATATTTTTCTAAGTGTCAAAATTTATAGAAATTTTGACCGAGTTTCCCCTAAAAATGGAGGTTTCTCATGTTTTCAAAACATGTGTTTATTTTCTTTTAAATCATCATCAAACATCAACAACTTATTCTACACTTATCAAGTGCCATAATCAAGTAAATCACACTACATCATGAACTTGAAGTTTTGTAAAAACTTGTAGTAACTTACCATGTTATTTAGTAGGTTTAGTTACTCTTAAAAACATGGTTGTTTGCTTGTAAATCTCATTCTTGGAGAATTTAGTCATTTACAACTTGTAGGATGATTTTTCTGAAAATACTTCTCTTGTATTTTTCTTGTTACAAACATGTTTCTATTCTTGTTTAAACACTAAAAATATTATTAGCTTACTTAGAAACCATGACTTTGTAAGTCTTGTAAATAATCTTGGTTTCTTGAGAAAATTATTTTTGTAATCACCCATTTACAAGAATTGTATTTTGTTTAAACCATCTTTACATAAGAAACCCCATTTCATTATTCAAGTTCATGAAGACATAAAGTATGAAGATCTTGGTCTTTCACAAGATCACCACTTTAACTCACTAGATCATGTGTTTAATCACAATCTAGTAGGCTCCATATGACGTCTAACATCACCAACACTAATAAAAAAATCAACAAGAAGCAAATCAACATATTCAACATATATTCTTATGTATTTAAGCTTATGTGAAAGATTCATGTTCATATTCTTTAGTGTTCTTGTAATTTTCACCATAATATATCTTTTAACCAATCAATATATGAAGTAATAAGAGATTATAAGGGCTCACCACTAGCAACAAGGCTAGGGAAGATTACTAGGACTTGAAGATGACAAAAGTGTTGGATAAAAGCAAATGAAGAAGGTCCTTCAAGATCTACAAGCTTCCAACTTCCTAATTCACCTTCTAGCACCTTATGTGAACCTTGGAATGGATTGAAATGGAGTGGATGTATGGTGGGTGTATTGGGGCCGTAAGTGGGAGTGAAGGGAGGAGGGAAGTGTGGTGTTGAGTGGTGAAATGGTTATA
Source organism: Helianthus tuberosus (assembly GCA_030545235.1). Taxonomy (NCBI): domain Eukaryota; kingdom Viridiplantae; phylum Streptophyta; class Magnoliopsida; order Asterales; family Asteraceae; genus Helianthus; species Helianthus tuberosus. The sequence goes on from CM060383.1 coordinate 36,470,294, forward strand.
CTTGTATATCTTCACAAGATCTAAATCAATCTTCCATATCTTCAAAGATCACACAATATCTTGTAAGATCATAGGAAATCTAAGAAAGATCATTTGGGATATTGGCAAGATTTGGCAAATATTTGGTGGGGTCACCCCCTTTGAACCGTGAACATATGGGGGAGGGGGTAAAGTGCAACTTTCCAATCTCTAATTCAATAACAAGTTAGTTTACAAGTGTAGTTTTTTTAGGGACTTGTGTGTTATTATGTTATAAGAGGTGTTATGGTGTTCGGGGACCATAACTAGCTCATAAATATTAAAACAATGTTTCTAATAATATTTTGATGTTCCGGGTAATGTCCGGTTGTTCGGTTAGATACCGGTTCGTTAAAGTGCTAAATTGCACCGTTTAGTGTCCTTTATGTATCCTTTTGTGACCCTTTTAATTCCCGACACCTAGGGAAGTATTCTGGATGATAAAACATGAATTCTGCATAATATTTTGAGGTTATAAAGCTGATTATAGCTGAATTCTGTAAAATTCTGCACTTAAAGTGCGTTTCGGGTGCTTTTTAGTGCGTCGGAAAGACTATATGTTAACCCTTGTATATACTCTTTGGTTTTAATGTATTCTTGACGTTGGACCTACACCTAGGCTCCAATTCTATTGTCTGACTGCTTTCTGCAGAGTTGTTGACACAATGTGTCTTACCGGTGAGTTTACTAGTATTTCTAACGCAACGCTATTATTAATGTATAAAGCAAATTTCTTGTAGTATAAAACGTGCATGAATTCACTTGTTTAGTATGAAATCAGACAATGTTGACATTTAAGCACATAATTACAGTCATTAAATAATAATTAAAGTGTACGGAAATTACCGGTTTGGTGCCAGTTGTCACAAAGTAGGCGTCTCTACTTAAGGCATCCGTGCACTCATAAAACGGATGTGTCATTTGCATGGCACAAGCGACGGTAAGTGAACCAAGGTCAGAGATTGAAACTACCTCTATCATATTTGGATAATTTGATTTCTTCTCAGTAATAACTACCCTGTTTTACCTCTTGAGAGGCAAGGTGGAATTAGGATTGACATCCTATTATGAGCTGTATCTATTACAGAAGCTCTATATCGGTTAGCATCAACGGAAATGGAAGAGCTGAGAGCTAACCAGAGGAGTTTTTGGAGAAAGGCTTGTACAACCTAGCTTATCGTCTTAAAAGCTCTGATTATTGTTGATAAAGGAAAGCACGATGCAATATGCTTGTGCATTGATTACTGCAACCTAACTAGGAAATGATTAAGAATCATTATTAGCTGCCCAGGATCGTCTATTTGTTCGACCAACTATGGGGGTAGTTAATTCCTTATGATTTATTCGAATAATGATTGGAATGATCATCTCACCCTGAATAACTTCTTCTATAACCAATAGCGTTATATAAGCATAAAGGCTGCTCCATTGGAGACCTTGTTTAGGAGAAATAAGTCAACGCCCGTTTGTTGGGCAGGAAATTGGGAAAGCCCAATTATCAGGATCTGAGATTTGTCTTAAAGACAACTGATAAGATATTATGAATCCGAAATCATCTGAAAGCTGCCTGTAATCGGCAAAAGAGCAATGCGAAAGAGAGGCGCAGATCTCTTAAAGATCCAAGTAGGGAACAAGACTCTATTGAAAATACCAATATGAAAGGGTACGATACGTTTAAGTATAAAGGGCAAGTCAAGCCCTGGATAATTAGGACCATTCGAGATAATCGAATGTGTCGGCAGTATAGCTTATAAGCTAAACTTGCCTAAGGAGCTTAGTGGAATTCACAATGTGTTCCACATCTTTAACTTAAAGAAATGCCTAGCTGAAAAATCGCTAGCAATGTCTCATAAAGACGTATAGATTGATGAAAGCCTGAGGTTTATTGAAAGACCTATATCGATCAAGGATCGACAGGTTAAGAAGCTCCGAAAGGAAGCATGTACCTATTAAATAGGTCAATTGGGATGCCCGTAGAGGTCCCTAATATATTGCGGAAGTTAAGTCCATTATACGACGGAAAGTACTTCCATCCTTTTGAGCAAATCTCGGGTTTGAGATTTCTTTTAAGGGGGTGAGGATGTAATACCTCTTAAAATCGTGTCCAATGATGTATTGACACGTGTAATGAACACTAATAAAGTCAATCGTTGACTAAGAGGGACTAATTTCGTCAAAAATCGAAAACCTTGAATTTAAAAGGACTGAGAGTGTCAACATGCCTAAACTAGGCCTCTGAGTGACCTTATACGATGTCCATATTCTCAAATGAGCCACTTGTTGGACGAGAGGAGTCGTTTGTGTAATTATGTAAAAGTTTGCGTCTCGAAGAGTTAAAAGTGTCAACATGTTAATTATTACCTCTGAGTGACCTTTTAACAAACCCGAAGCATTATGATGTACAATCAAACTCTCGAAAATGCTTAATATGGGCTACATAGGGCTTTGATGCTATTAATTAGTAATACGCGCAAGTTTTCGCGTTAAAAGGACTAAAAGCGTCATAAACTGCGTAAGTTTGCATTTACGCGCATATCTTACGTTCTGACCATATCCGGACATCCAAAGATTTTTGTAGTCACTAAAATATTTTATTTTAGTGATCGGAATGCAAAAATACCATTCGTCGCGTAATTTGGATGGTTTTCGTGTCCGTTCGAGTTTCGTCGTAATTAAACGAATAACGCGACCGTACGACCAAAAGAACCGACATCCGAGATATTTCCAAGCATATTTTGTGTCCTCTATACTTTGACTACCTTGTAGAGCCTTGAAAATAGCTTAACGAGGGTCAAATGTGCCAAAAATGAGCTTATGATAGTGCAGAGACCAAACCTGTTAAAAACAAAACTGTTGCTGATCTGCAGGGAGGTCGCGGGCCGTATAGACCTGCCCTCATTCTTACGCGGGGCGCGACAGAAGGCCCAGTTCCAGAAAGTTGATTTTCAGCAACAATTTGCAAATCCAGGGGCTGTTCTTGCAAGTTCTTTGTGTAATGGCCAAGTTAACACCTTAGCAAGGCTTCTAACCACAACCAAACACTTGTAAGGCCAAGATAATTCCTTGGAGAACACACTTACACATGGCAAGATCTTAGAACTTCTTGAAACCTATAAATAGGAAGTAAGTCCATCCATTTCATTTGCACCTTTACATTCTATCTTCTCCTCTCTCAAACCTGGAGCTTTCTGATCTGATTGGAACTTATTTTTAGTATAAAAGATAGCTAGGACCCTTTGTAAGTGTCTTAGCCCACTCTATAGTTCAGTTTTATGTTTTAAAAATCGAAAAGTCAAGTTATCGTAAATTAGCTTTGACTTTCGGTTTAATCATAAATGGTCCAGCCACTGACCGAAACGAAAGTGTTTATGGAACCATATTAGGATAGGTGGTTAACCCTTAAAAGGGCACCTCATAATTATTTCGTTTGACTAGTTAATTGTCGGGTCAAACTAGGTAGTCAAAAAGTCAAACTGGACATAAAGTTTAAAAATGATTTAAATAAATAAAATAGAGGTTCTAAATTATATTTTAACATTCTAATGACTTAGTAATTAATATTAGAACATGTCTAATCAGTCCTAACCCGGCAATTATCAGTCTAAGGTCAGTTTATAACCGAAAGTCGCAAAAGCTTGACTTTTGCTTTGACTTTCAGTTCTGACCCGTTTAAGCTTGATTCTACCATGTTTTAAGCTTCCATTAGGACCGTATTATATAGTAGTATAACCCCCTGAGGTTATATTACCTGGTCCTTAGTAGTTTGAATTATATGCACATGTCCGTTATTATGCTTATAAATGCCATAATTGCCCTTTTGACATATAAATGAGATTTTTAGAAATGTGAGTGGATAAAAACCTTTGTTACTGATATATAAGTATGTCCCGAAAATTTCACATCAGTTATTGGTCTCAAATAGGAGTTATGCTCGATATCGTAAATAGAAGCTTTTATTAAGTAAATTGCGATATCTTGCATAAGGCATGTTTATACTTGGATTTTGACCCAAAACTCATTACCTACTGTTAAGATATTTTTTTTAGGGATTTTTGGAATTTTTTATCAGATTATAATCTGATCGTATCATGGAGTTCTTGTGTAATTCGGTAAATGACGATAACACCCTTTTCATGCATAAAATGAGATTAACAATTGATTTGAATGCCAAACCTTTTCCTACTGATTTCATACATTAAATAAATTATTTTGGGCATTCAAAACTAATCAAAATCTCAGATTTCCATAAAACACCTTAATTATCGTCAATTAGCGATTTTACGCTATTTAGGCGCATAGTATGGTTTTAAACCATATTTAACACCTAAGACTTATTACCTACTAAACTTTTAAGTAAATTTTAATATTATTACAGTAAGTATAAGTCATGAACTCAGACTTCCAAAATTATCCCTAAAAGCCTATGTGAAATGACCAAAATACCCTTTCGGGGCATAGTTTGGCCATAATTAGTAAACCTCACATATATATAAAATCTTACTGATGTAATGGGATAAAATAAATATTTTTACTGATTACCAAAGACCAGAACTTCAGTATTGCTTTAAAACCTCTTTTATAAAGGGTAAAATGACCAAAATGCCCCTACGAGACTTAATTTGGTTTTAAATACTTTTTGGGCATATATGTTAACATCCTACTGATGTATTAACATATTTTAAGCATAATAAAATAAGGGACTAGTATATAATTCATTTGGTTGCCCGTTACGCATTTACGCGTTCGGATCGGTTTATGTAACTAGTTTACGTAAGTTTGCCGAAACGGGTTAAACCTTATCATTTTTGCTTCAAAATCCAGAATGTACTTAGTTTATCCATATTATACAAGTCTTCGAACTTGTTGGGTCCAAATTACATTTTATTCTAGTCATCGCTTAATCTAGCGTATCGTACCGTTTTAGATACTTTAAGCTAACCGGTCTAAGTCTACGACTTAAATAAGACCGTTAGCATTCTGAATTGGTTATATATTACCATCACTCCAGACTAGAGCCACCCGGTAAAAGCTACCTGCATTTTGATAGATTGGATACGACTGAGTTAGTTTGCTGTGAATCAAGTATTAGCTCAGGTAAATACTTTTAACTTATTTTCCCTTATATGGGCTTGGGATACGGTATTATAGTAATACTACCGCTTGGTCGGGTATGAAATCATTTAATCGGATTGTGATTAATAAATTTGCATAACCCGTTTTAATCTGTCTTGTTTGATAACATACGCATTGGGGGTTAATTCGACCGTGTCCTGGATATCCTCGGCTCATTAAAGTTAAAAATGGCCACAACCTATGCACGGGGTGTAGGTATACAACCGATAGATGCAAATGCTAAAATATAAATAACCAACATGTTGGGGATAACTCCTTCGTGGGTTTTGTAAGTGGCGAGTCGGTTAATCACGACCGGCTTCCAAACCGGCCCCATATGTAAGACAAACATGTAAAACTGTATACAAGATTATTTAAATAATTGTCCCAAGTATAAATGGTTTGTGCCTTGTGCGCTTAAATTAATTTTCATAAACTCTTTTCAAATGAGTCGGTTAATTGTATTTACCAGTGAAAACTGACGTATTTTCCAAAGACTAAGTGGCAGGTACTACTCGTAATAGGCTAGGGGATTGCTCGGTGTCGAAATAGAGGATCTTGCAAATCCTTAAAGATGCCTTAAAGTCTGCTAAACTTCATTTTATACATTCTGTAAAGATCCACCTGTGGATTTGATATTATAGGCTCGTCTATAATAAATACTTTGATATTTTCAGACATTTGAGTTTGTAATAATATTTTATATTCCAAGACTTCCGCTGTGCTATTCTGTGTATGTTTGACCATGATGATATCAACTACGTCACGATACTCCCCACCGGGCCCATCGGTAATATGTGGAAATATCGGGGTGTGCATCTCCTTCCTGCTCCTCAAGGCCAACAAGCTCCTGCACCTGCGATCCATGCTAGAGCTTGCTTTGCATGTGGTGATCCCAACCACTTTGCAAACATGTGCCCCAACAGAGTGGTGAAGCAGGAGCCACAACAGCAGTAGCCTCAGCAACAGCAGCAGCCTCAGCAGCAGCAGCCAGCAGCCCGCGGACGTGCCTTCAACATCAACGCCCGCCAGGCTCAAGCAGATAACAACTTGGTTAATGGTACGTTCCTTGTGAATGGTATATATGCTTCGTGTTTATTTGATACTGGAGCCGATAACTGTTTTGTATCGTTTGAATTCGAAAAGCTCCTTAATCGTAAGCGCGCCCATCTCTCCTCGACGTTCGATGTTGAAGTTGCCACTGGAAGAACCGTCGCTGTCAATCCTGTTATTCGTGATTATATTCTCGAACTCAACAATCATGTCTTCCCTATCGATCTTTTTCCATTGCAGCTTGGTAGTTTCGATGTCATAGTAGGCATGGATTTTCTTCGCAAAAATCGTGCTGAAGTCGTTTGCTTCGATAAGATGATTTGTTTCTCGCTTGCTAATGGTGATCAATTGTGTGTTTACGGTGAAGTCGCATCGAAGAAACTCCAACTCATGTCGTGTGTCCAGGCTAGCATGTATCTCCGCAAGGAATACCAAGCTTTCTTGGCACACATCGTAGTAGCAGAGAAAAAGGAAGTTAAGGCAATAGACAAGGTGCCTGTGGTTTGTGAATTTCCTAACATCTTTCCCGATGAGTTACATGGTTTACCCCCGAGTCGTGATATTGACTTTCGTATTGACCTCATTCCTTGAGCCAACCCTGTTGCTAAATCCCCTAATCGCCTCGCTCCGTCCGAGATGCGCAAACTCTCGAGTCAACTCCAGGAATTACTTGACAAAGGCTTCATTCGCCCTAGCACCTCTCCTTGGGGCACACCAGTCCTTTTTGTCAAAAAGAAGGACGGGTCGTTCCGGATGTGCATCGACTATAGGGAGTTGAATAAGCTGACTATCAAGAATCGCTATCCTCTACCTCGAATCGATGATTTGTTTTACCAATTGCAAGGTGCTACTTGTTTCTCAAAGATTGATTTACGCTCAGGCTATCACCAGTTACGCATTCAGGAGAAAGATATACCGAAAACCGCTTTTCAAACCCGATATGGCCATTATGAATTCGTCGTAATGCCATTTGGTTTAACCAATGCACCGGCGGTTTTCATGGATTTGATGAACCGTGTGTGCAAACCATTTCTTAACCGCTTCATCATCGTATTCATCGACGACATCCTTATCTATTCAAAGTTGAAAACCGAACACGCGTAGCATCTACGTTTGTTTCTCGAGCTACTCCAGGGGAATCAACTATATGCCAAGTTCTCCAAGTGTGAATTTTGGCTAGAGGAGGTTCAATTCCTCGGTCACATTGTCAATAGTCAAGGTATTCATGTCGACCCCGCGAAGATTGAAGCTGTTAAGAGCTGGGTTACTCCAAAATCACCATCCGATGTTCGTTCATTCCTCGGATTGGCGGGCTATTACTTTCGATTCATCGCTGACTTCTCGAAGATCATTGTCCCGCTTACTTCTTTAACGCATAAAGACACGCCTTTTGTTTGGGGAACTGAACAAGAGACTGCCTTTCAAACTCTAATGCATATGCTCTACAATGCTCCTGTACTCGCTCTGCCCGACGGAAACGATGACTTCATTGTCTATTGTGATGCCTCGAACCTTGGTCTTGGTTGTGTCCTCATGCAACGGGACAAGGTTATCGCCTACGCGTCTCGTCAACTCAAGATCCATGAGAAAAACTATACAACCCGTGATCTCGAGCTTGGTGCAGTTGTTTTTGCGCTGAAGATTTGGTGACACTACCTTTATGGTACCAAGTGTACGGTCTTCACAGACCATATGAGCCTACAACACATCCTCAGCCAAAAAGAACTGAATATGCACCAACGTCGATGGGTAGAACTTCTCAACGATTACGACTGTGAGATTCGTTATCACCCTGGAAAAGCAAATGTCGTTTCTGATGCTCTAAGCAGACGAAGCTATTTGCATAGCGTTCCTAATATCCAAGCCCAACACCATCTCGAAACTCTTATCCGTGATGCTCAGCATGCTTGTTTCACCTAATGCACCTTGAAGAAGAAAAGGATTCTTAACGATGGCGCCTAACTAGTGAATAAATCGAATGGTATATTCCATTTTCTGGACCGAATTTGGATCCCCAAGTGTACCAATTTACGACAAATTCTGCTGGACGAAGCCCATAAGTCTCGATATTCTATTCATCCCGGTGCCGATAAGATGTACCAGGACCTTCGCTACAAGTACTGGTGGTCGGGCATGAAGAAAGATATCGCTATCTATGTTTCGAAATGCCTGACTTGCTCGAAAGTCAAGGCCGAACAGCAAAGACCCTCTGGCTTACTCGTCCAACCCGAGATCCCTATGTGGAAATGGGAGAGTATAGCTATGGACTTCATAACGAAACTTCTGCGCACGCCATCAGGTCACGACAGCATCTGAGTTGTCGTTGACCGTTTGACTAAATCTGCTCATTTTCTGCCGATACGAGAAGACTTTAAGGTAGAAAAATTAGCCCGAATCTACACCGACGAGATCATTTGTCGACATGGGACGCCTCGTGATATCATCTCTGACTTCGATGGTCGGTTTACCTCGCGTCTTTGGGGAACGTTTCAATCTGCTCTCGGTACTACTCTCAATCTAAGTATCGCTTTCCATCCCCAAACCGACGGTCAGACTGAAAGAACGATTCGTACGCTTTAAGACATGCTCCGCTCGTGTGTCATAGATTTCGGTGGTAATTGGGACGCGCACTTATCTTTGGTCAAATTCTCGTACAGTAACAGTTATCATTCTAGCATACAAATGGCACCATTTGAGGCATTATACGGAAGAAAATGTCGATCGCCGATTGTGTGGCATGAGATCGGAGATGCGCAAATAACCGGTCCTGAGCTGCTGCAAGAAACGACAGACAAGATCCTCCAAATTCGAGAAAATCTGTTGAAAGCCTGGAGTCGTCAGAAAAGTTACGCCGATAGACGCCGCAAGCCCCTTGAATTTGATGTTAGCGATCAAGTACTCCTAAAGGTATCACCTTGGAAGGGTGTGATCAGATTCGGCAAGAAAGGAAAGCTCTTGCCTCGATATGTTGGACCCTTTAAAATTCTGGAAAGAATTGGGAATGTGGCCTACAGACTCGAACTACCGGAGGAACTTAGCAACGTCCACCCGACTTTCCATGTATCGAACCTCAGAAAGTGCCCGACCGAGCAGGATTTACATGTCACACCCCAACCGATGGCGGAATCATCGGGGCGCGGCACTGAGCGAAACAGATTGTCCAGAAATTTCCATAACAACTATCATTACCATTCAATTTAAGTTAACATGTCCCATACCATGTTTCAAATAGCAAACAAGTTATTACAGACAAAACTAAACAAATATTCTGTTCCGACAACTCAGATTTAGACATAACAATTTATTCGTTGGTTTCTAGGACACCAGTTCCTAGCTTCAAGTTCATCACAGCACAAAGAGCATAAAAGCAACCTAAGCACCTGTCACATACGTTAAAATAAAGTCAATACATAAAATGTAAAGGTGAGCATACAAGTTTGTTAATAGCATATAGAGTTCGAATTCGTTTACGCATAACCAGCACGTACACATAGTGAAATGAAGCACGTTAGTTATCGACATAGATCCATCTATATCAATGACTGCGGGTTGACTGCCCGAGGCAGTTCGCAATACATGATTACCACCGTAATCCATGCAAGTAAAAGATCCTTAACAACCCCCGTGTGAACGGGTGCTGAGTCCAAACTATAGTACTATCGTTGCTAAGGCAGGTAGACAGCATTCCATGTGTAAACATAACAAACAAGCATTCATAAGCCACGCATAACATGCATTAATGGTTTAGCGTTGAAATAGCTTGAGTAGTGTTATAATTGTAGTTTGAATATTCGTAACGTATGTAACACCCAAAAGTGCTAAAAGCAAAAAGGGTTCGAGTATACTCACAGCGATTATGGATTGAAGGGAGCGCTTTTCAGCGAGTACGGTTAGCCTGAATAGATTCGATAGCATAACGATAAGTGGCACGTAAACAATACAGAATGAGAGTGGGTATGGTGGCTGCTCGTGCGGACTAGTGATCCGTGCGAGGGAGTTATCCGTCCGGTTGGCATTCCGTCCGGATTAGCTACTCGTGCGGATTAGTTATCCGTGCGAGTGGGAGTCTGTCCGGATTGGTTATCCGTGCGAGTGGTAATCCGTCCGGATTACTTACTCGTGCGGATGACTTATTCGTACAGACAACTTACTCGTGCGGATATCCTTTCGAGTGGATTGTTTCTTCCAAAGTGTGAGATGTGTTTGTGTATGATGGCTTGTGCTTTGAAGTTTTCGTTGTAGCATTTAGAAAACACCTAAGTACCTCTACCCTTCAAGCCGGTCGCGCGGACAACAATCCGTCCGGATGGCAGTCCGTGCGGACAACGTCTTTAAGGCTGAGTCACTAAGTGGATTAGGTAATCCGCCCGGATGGTAACCCGTGCGGATAGTGACAATCCATCCGGATAGCTTACTCGTGCGGACAGTGACAATCCGTTCGGATAGTCTGTCCATACGGGCAACCTGTCCGTGCGGATGAACATGTTGGAATTTGTTTTAAGGCCTTAGTATCTCATGATCCGAAGAGTAATCCATTCAGAGGTCGTCCGTCCGGATTGCTCATTCGTCGATACTCAAACCTTGTTTGGAAAGTGGGTCCCAAGGGTAGCTCGTCTGGGTGACAACCCGTTCGGATAGCCTGTCCGTGCGGACAGCTCGTCCGTGCAGACAGCTTGTTCGTGCGGACAGCCTCTCATTCTGGTTGTTCCATCCGTCTACTCTTGGTTGTTGTTATCGTTTTATCGAGACGTTCTGATTATGTGGCAACCACTTGGAATTGTATTCTCACCCGCATGACTAGACCGGTCAGGAACCACCCTAACTTGGCCTGTCGGCGACTCAGAACGGTCATTCCGGTTGACCCCGAAATTAGGTGTCTGGTGGGTAGGATCCAAATCTAGGACTAGTGCATCACTATTAACGAGTAGAATACTAGAACCGATCGGATTCGTACCGATTTTAAGGGTAAAAGGAGGAGAAACTTGAGTTCATTCCTTTCAACTCTTTTATCCTTTGAAAAGTTTAGATTTAGGTGAAGTTGTTGCGAAATCTTGTGGAAATCATTCAGATCTGAGTTATTCTTGGTGGAATGAGGTCACATTTGAAGTTCGTTAGAACTTCATGATGACGTCACCCGTGAGTACCTCAAATCTTGATGATTTCACGGTTAAAAGTTGGGATTTGAAAGATAGAAAGGTGTAGAATTGTGTAGTGATCAAGAATGTACAAGAATTAGAGCAAGATCTTACCTGGATTGAGAGAAATCTGAGAAAAGGTGAAGAATGCGTGCGGTTCGGACGTCACGTGCCAAAAGTGGAAAGGTTGGAGAGTGACCCGTGTATTTATAGGATGCTAAAAGGGGAAAGGGTGAGCCGTGCGGATGGCACGTAACCCTGATAGGCTATCCATCCGGATTGGTCATCCGTGCGGATTGGCAATCCGTGCGGATTGGCAATCCGTACGGATTGGCAATCCGTGCGGATTGACCATCCGTTCGGATGTCGCCTGATTTGGTGTGTTCGGTGCGATAACGCTTCGGCTTCGATTGCGAACGATTCGATAGGGTTTCCTAGTCAAATTACTTTTAGTCCCAACTACTTCGTATACGACATGGTTTGATCGGGATTCGGGTTCGGGTTCGATTGTATTCGAGTTAGACTTCGAGTTTCGATTGAGTTCGCTTGATTAACACCACATAACATAAAATAAACATGCGCAGGTAACACATAAGGCACACACACACGTATAAACGCAAGTAAAATACACAGCTCGAGTTACGATTCGATGTCGATTCGATTAGCATTGCTTGATCATTAGTTGATTAATTTTATCGCATTGTTACTGCCTATGATTCACAGTCGTAGGTCGATTGAAATACGATTAACACGATTCGATTATTGTGAGTAACAACACTTACTCCACATAATATAATTAAAATAAAAACATTTCTACGATTCAAGTCGCGCGAAATCGGTCGTTGACTTTGACCTTGACTTTGACTTTCACTCGTGAAAACACGGGGTGTTACAGCCTCCCTTTGTTTAGGGAATTTCGTCCCGAAATTAAGCTAAAAGCGATAACAAGGTCGTGAATCACGTGTGAGAGTTCTTCGTTTGGACCGATTTTTGACCTTGTAACGTGCGGAATCCGTGCGCGATCGTGGCCAACCACAATTGCGACGGAGTCGAAACCGGGCCTACAAGTGGTATCTGAGCAGGTGCTCGATTGCGCTGATCAAACACACTAGAATGTAATATAATCGTGATCCTATTAATTAGATCTAAAATCGTACAGAACTTGAATCACGTGAGCACTTTTTGTTCGGAACACTGAAAATCGTCAAATTAATCGACTTTTTACGGATAAAAAAATTGCTGATTTTTGGATATGTTGTGCGAAATACATTGATCTATAAGCCTACAAAGTTTCAGATCTTAATTCATAGTCATTTGTGAGAAATCTGAATTTTTGTGGTTCGCTTCTCTAATTAAACAATTGCGGGTACTTGGCCTTCATGTCGCTTTCGAGTTCCCAAGTAAACTCCGCGCCTCGTTTACCTTCCCATCGGACTTTCACAATAGGAATGCGTGAGCGCCTGAGCTGCTTGGTTTGGCGATCCATGATTTCGACAGGCTTTTCCACGAAGTGTAATGTTTCGTTCACTTGCAGATCGTCTAGAGAGACGTGTAAATCGTGGTCGGCGATGCACTTTCGGAGGTTTGATACATGGAAAGTCGGTGGACATTGCTAAGTTCCTCCGGTAATTCGAGTCTGTAGGCGACTTTTCCGATTCTTTCCAGAATCTTAAACGGTCCAACATATCGAGGCGCGAGCTTCCCTTTCTTGCTGAATCGGACTACACCCTTCCAAGGGGATTCCTTTAGGAGTACGTAGTCACCAACGCCAAATTCCCGGGGCTTGCGCTTTTTATCGGCGTAAACTTTCTGTCTATCCCGAGCTTTCGCTAAGTTGTCTCGAATTTGGAAAATTTTGTCTGTCGTTTCTTGTAGCAGCTCCAGACCGGTTAGTTGCGAGTGACCGATCTCGTGCCATACAATAGGCGATCGACATCTTCTTCCATACAACGCCTCGAAAGGTGCCATCTGAATGCTGGCCTGGTAGCTGTTGTTATACGAGAATTCGACTAACGGCAGGTGTCTATCCCAATTACCTCCGAAGTCTAAAACACACGAACGGAGCATGTCTTCAAGAGTACGAATCGTTCTTTCAGTCTGACCGTCGGTTTGTGGGTGGAAAGCGGTACTTAGATTAAGCGTTGTACCGAGTGCCATCTGAAACGTTTCCCACAATCGCGACGTAAACCGAGCATCACGGTCAGAGATGATATCACGAGGCGTCCCATGTCTACAGATGATCTCGTCGGTGTAGATTCGGGCTAATCGTTCCACGTTGTAGTCTTCTCGTTTGGGCAGAAAGTGAGCTGATTTAGTCAAACGGTCAACAACAACCCAAATGCTGTCGTGACCTGATGATGTGGTTGGAAGCTTGGTTACGAAATCCATGGCTATGCTTTCCCATTTCCACATAGGAATTGGTGGTTGTTCGAGCAAGCCAGAGGGTCTTTGATGTTCAGCCTTGATTCTAGCACAGGTTAGGCATTTCCCGACGTAGAGAGCGATATCCCTTTTCATACCCGGCCACCAGTACCTATAACGAAGATCCTGGTACATTTTGTCAGCTCCGGGATGAATAGAATAGCGGGATTTATGGGCTTCGTTCATGATAATCTGTCGTAAGTCGATTCGCTTGGGAATCCAAATTCGGTCTAGAAAGTGGAATATCCCATTTGATTTGCTCACAAGCTGGGCTCCATCGTGGTAGATTCTTTCTTTCTTCAAGGTGCGTTCGTTGAAACATGCATGCTGGGCGTCGCGGATGAGAGTTTCGAGGTTGTGCTGGGCTTGAACATTACGAGTGCTAAGCAGATAGCTCCGTCTGCTGAGTGCGTCGGCTACAACATTTGCTTTGCCTGGGTGATAACGAATCTCACAGTCATAATCGTTGAGAAGTTCTACCCATCGGCGTTGACGCATATTTAGTTCCCTCTGATTAAAGATGTGTTGTAGGCTCCTATGATCGATGAAGATCGTACACTTTGTACCGTACAGGTAGTGTCGCCAAATCTTTAATGCAAAAACAACCGCGCCTAGCTCGAGATCATGGGTTGTATAGTTCTTCTCGTGGATTTTGAGCTGACGAGATGCGTAAGCTATGACCTTGTCTCGTTGCATAAGGACACAACCAAGACCAAGGTTGGAAGCATCACAGTAGACAATGAAATCATTGTTTCCGTCGGGTAGTGTGAGAACAGGAGCATTGCAAAGCATGTGTTTGAGGGTTCGAAAGGCAGACTCTTGTTTGGTTCCCCAAACAAAAGGCTGGTCCTTATGTGTAAGAGAGGTAAGTGGTACATCAATCTTCGAGAATCCTTGGATAAATCGTCGATAATAGCCCGCTAGTCCGAGAAAAGAACGGACTTTGGATGGGTTCTTAGGCGTGACCCAGCTCTTGACAGCTTCAATCTTCGCAGGATCGACGTGGATACCCTGACTATTTACAATGTGACCCAGAAACTGAAGCTCCCCCAAACAAAATTCGCACTTGGAGAACTTGGCGTAGAGTTGGTTCTCCTGGAGTAACTCGAGAACCAAACGTAGATGTTGCGCGTGTTCGGCTCTCGACTTGGAATAGATCAAGACATCGTCGATGAATACGATGACGAAACGGTCGAGATATGGTTTACACACTCGATTCATCAGATCCATGAAAACTGCTGGTGCGTTTGTTAGGCCAAAAGGCATGACAACGAATTCGTAATGGCCGTAACGGGTTCGAAAAGCGGTTTTAGGTATATCTTCCTCTTGTATACGCAGCTGATGATATCCTGAATGTAGATCGATCTTCGAGAAACACGTAGCGCCTTGTAGTTGGTCAAACAAATCATCGATGCGAGGTAAAGGATAGCGGTTTTTGATAGTCAACTTATTCAACTCCCGGTAGTCGATGCACATCCGGAACGACCCATCCTTCTTTTTGACGAAAAGGACTGGTGCGCCCCAAGGAGAGGTGCTCGAGCGAATGAAGCCTTTCTCAAGTAATTCCTGGAGTTGGGTTGAGAGTTTGCGCATTTCGGACGGTGCGAGTCGATAAGGAGCCTTGGCAATAGGATTAGCTCCAGGAATGAGATCAATACGAAAGTCAATATCACGTCTTGGAGGTAGTCCGGGAAGGTCCTCTGGAAAAACTCGAGGAAATTCTCGAACCACAGGAACGTCTTTCACTTCCTTCTTCTCTTTCTTTTCCTTCTCCGCTGCTACAATGTTAGCCAAGAAAGCCCTGTATTCCTTGCGGAGATACTTGCTAGCTTGGAGACATGACATAAGCTTGAGACCCTTTGAAGTAGTATCACCGTAAACACATAACGAGTCACCGTTTGCGAGCGAAAAACGAATCATCTTGTCGAAGCACACAACTTCGGGATGGTTTTCGCGAAGAAAATCTATGCCTATTATGACGTCGAAACTTCCGAGTTGCATCGGGATGAGATCGATTGAAAAGATATGATTGTTGAGCTCAAGAGTACAATCACGGATAACGGAACTAACAGCGACGGTTCTTCCGGTGGCGACTTCAACATCAAATGCAGAGGAGAGTTGGGAACGTTTACGACTAAGGAGTTTCTCAAATTCGAGCGACACAAAGCAATTATCGGCTCCGGTATCAAACAAACATGAAGCATAAATACCATTCACAAGGAACGTACCGTTGACCACGTTGTTGTCAGCCTGAGCTTGACGCACGTTGAGGTTGAAGGTTCTGGCACGTGCGGCCTGTTGTTGCTGTTGCTGTTGTTGTTGCTGCTGTTGTGGCTGCTGCTGATGGGGCTCTTGTTTCACTACCCTGTTTGGGCACATGTTGGCGAAGTGGTTCGGGTCGCCACACGTGAAGCAGGCTCTGGCTTTGACTGCGGGTGCCGGAGGAGCTTGTTGACCCTATGGGGCAGTGAGTAGGGCTTGATTGGCAGGAGCTTGACGAATACGGCAGTTGGCGGTAAAGTGGCCGTACACGTTGCAATGAGCACAGAAGCGGCATTGAATAGCAGTCGGGTGATGATAGGTGCAAGTAGGGCAGAGCGGATGTGGCCCAGTGTATGCACGCTTGGCAGGCGGTGCATTGGCCACAGACACCGCTGCCTGACGTTGTTGAGCAGGTGCAGCTTGAACTGGTGCAGCAGTGATCGCACAGTTCTTGTTGGTGGAGCTGTTCTTTCTTTTGTTCTTCTTCTTGTTGCTTGATGAGGTAGGTTCAACAGTTGATGCGGTGGCGGTAGCTTGATGCAGATGCTTGGAGGTTTTATCCCACACCCCAGCTTTAACCCTTTTGTTGTTGATTTCAGCGGCCAACAGATAGGTCTCTTCGATCGTCGTAGTCTTAGCCGCTTGCACGAAATCAGCAACGCAGTCGGCCAAAGCTCGGATGTACTTCTTGATGGTGATCTCCGGGGTCTTGACTTGGTCGGGACAGATAATGCTGAGCTGTTTAAAACGAGCAGTGAGACCAGCATTGTCTCCATCCTTCTGCTGTATGTGCCAAAATTCATCTTCCAGCTTTTGACGCTCGTGAGGAGGGCATAATTCTTCCAGCATGACTTCATTGAGTTCGTCCCACGACAGACCGTAGGCTGCATCGTTCCCTCTCTTGTTTCTCTCGGCCGTCCACCAGTCTAGAGCACGGGACTGAAAGACGCCGGTAGCGTTTAGAGTTCGGAGGTCATCAGGGCAACCGCTCTGTCGTAGAGTAACCTCGATAGAGTCAAACCAGTGAAATAATGCAGTCGGACCTCCTTCGCCAGTGAATTCTTTCGGCCCACACGACTTGAATTGCTTGAAACTGAAAGGTCTCGTTGCTGCTTTAGGACCTTCAGTCCTCGATTCCTCGGATGATTTCCTGGCGTTCTCGTAGGCATCACTCACAGCTTTTGCCACACTTTTCGCGATAATAGAGGCAAGACGTCTGTCCCTCTTTTCCTGACGAGTGAGGGTATGACGAGATCCAGACGACATTGTCTGCAATTGACATCGCCACGGAACTCAACACATGTATTCGAATCTCACCTCACACGTCTACTACTACTAAAGCTCAGTAACACGTACCATGTAAACGCAGATAGTCACAAATTCACATAATTACACGAATCACGTAAACACATAGAGCACATAATCACAACACTCCTAAACACGTAAGCACAATAGCAAGAAACACATATACCTTAGTCACTAGGGGCAGTCAGAAAACAGAAACCTAGCATTCAGAGTTTGCAAGTGTTCGAAAGTAGTGGAGTGCGAGAGCTTCGTTAATGATGTGTTGTGTGAGTAGCTAAGGCCAAAAACATTAGATTGAAACCGGTAGTACCTCAAAACGTTAATAAATAAGCACAAAACACGTATCTCACATAAAAGCGACGAAAACTTGAAACGCATAAAATCGAGAATGGATTGTCTGCGGCTATTTAGACTTCGACTAACCAAAGTGGTTCGACTATTCACAAGGATCCTATGTGCACAATTACCTTCAGGACTATGCCTTTGCCTCGATTCTTGGGCGTTGGCGCAATTCCCTTTGGTTATATTGCGTCTTTAGATCGTTGGAGTCCGTCGAAACTTTGGTGGGAGTTTTGTATAAAAGCAGGACAAGTCGTCAAGGTTAGGGTTTCACCCCTATCTTACAACTTCGTCCTTGTTCTTCATAAAATTTGAGGAGATTATTCATCAAAATATGGATTTCACTCCTAATTTGGTATGATTCTCCTCGTTTGTAGCTAAAATGCAAGCTGAATAGGCGACTTTAGTCGAGAGTTTGCGGTTTTCACACCTATTCTCGGCCTCATTACCTGTTCGTAAATTGAAAATTCGAGTGCAGTGATAGTGTAGGTGCATACAAATAGCGAGGAATGAGCTATGTACGAGCTCACAAGTCGGTCTGTTGGTTCCTAAGTATAGTCTAGGTATCTAAGACTTCGACCCGGACTAGGTCGAGTCTTGCCTAATTCCCTATAGTTATGGCTCTGATACCAATCTGTCACACCCCAACCGATGGCGGAATCATCGGGGCGCGGCACTGAGCGAAACAGATTGTCCAGAAATTTCCATAACAACTATCATTACCATTCAATTTAAGTTAACATGTCCCATACCATGTCTCAAATAGCAAACAAGTTATTACAGACAAAACTAAACAAATATTCTGTTCCGACAACTCAGATTTAGACATAACAATTTATTCGTTGGTTTCTAGGACACCAGTTCCTAGCTTCAAGTTCATCACAGCACAAAGAGCATAAAAGCAACCTAAGCACCTGTCACATACGTTAAAATAAAGTCAATACATAAAATGTAAAGGTGAGCATACAAGTTTGTTAATAGCATATAGAGTTCGAATTCGTTTACGCATAACCAGCACGTACACATAGTGAAATGAAGCACGTTAGTTATCGACATAGATCCATCTATATCAATGACTGCGGGTTGACTGCCCGAGGCAGTTCGCAATACATGATTACCACCGTAATCCATGCAAGTAAAAGATCCTTAACAACCCCCGTGTGAACGGGTGCTGAGTCCAAACTATAGTACTATCGTTGCTAAGGCAGGTAGACAGCATTCCATGTGTAAACATAACAAACAAGCATTCATAAGCCACGCATAACATGCATTAATGGTTTAGCGTTGAAATAGCTTGAGTAGTGTGATAATTGTAGTTTGAATATTCGTAACGTATGTAACACCCAAAAGTGCTAAAAGCAAAAAGGGTTCGAGTATACTCACAGCGATTATGGATTGAAGGGAGCGCTTTTCAGCGAGTACGGTTAGCCTGAATAGATTCGATAGCATAACGATAAGTGGCACGTAAACAATACAGAATGAGAGTGGGTATGGTGGCTGCTCGTGCGGACTAGTGATACGTGCGAGGGAGTTATCCGTCCGGATTAGCTACTCGTGCGGATTAGTTATCCGTGCGAGTGGGAGTCTGTCCGGATTGGTTATCCGTGCGAGTGGTAATCCGTCCGGATTACTTACTCGTGCGGATGACTTATTCGTACGGACAACTTACTCGTGCGGATATCCTTTCGAGTGGATTGTTTCTTCCTAAGTGTGAGATGTGTTTGTGTATGATGGCTTGTGCTTTGAAGTTTTCGTTGTAGCATTTAGAAAACACCTAAGTACCTCTACCCTTCAAGCCGGTCGCGCGGACAACAATCTGTCCGGATGGCAGTCCGTGCGGACAACGTCTTTAAGGCTGAGTCACTAAGTGGATTAGGTAATCCGTCCGGATAGTCTGTCCGTACGGGCAACCTGTCCGTGCGGATGAACATGTTGGAATTTGTTTTAAGGCCTTAGTATCTCATGATCCGAAGAGTAATCCATTCAGAGGTCGTCCGTCCGGATTGCTCATTCGTCGATACTCAAACCTTGTTTGGAAAGTGGGTCCCAAGGGTAGCTCATCTGGGTGACAACCCGTTCGGATAGCCTGTCCGTGCGGACAGCTCGTCCGTGCAGACAGCTTGTTCGTGCGGACAGCCTCTCGTTCTGGTTGTTCCATCCGTCTACTCTTGGTTGCTGTTATCATTTTATCGAGATGTTCTGATTACGTGGCAACCACTTGGAATTGTATTCTCACCCGCATGACTAGACCGGTCAGGAACCACCCTAACTTGGCCTGTCGGCGACTCAGAACAGTCATTCCGGTTGACCCCGAAATCAGGTGTCTGGTGGGTAGGATCCAGATCTAGGACTAGTGCATCACTATTAACGAGTAGAATACTAGAACCGATCGGATTCGTACCGATTTTAAGGGTAAAAGGAGGAGAAACTTGAGTTCATTCCTTTCAACTCTTTTATCCTTTGAAAAGTTTAGATTTAGGTGAAGTTGTTGCGAAATCTTGTGGAAATCGTTCAGATCTGAGTTATTCTTGGTGGAATGAGGTCACATTTGAAGTTCGTGAGAACTTCATGATGACGTCACCCGTGAGTACCTCAAATCTTGATGATTTCACGGTTAAAAGTTGGGATTTGAAAGATAGAAAGGTGTAGAATTGTGTACTGATCAAGAATGTACAAGAATTAGAGCAAGATCTTACCTGGATTGAGAGAAATATGAGAAAAGGTGAAGAATGCGTGCGGTTCGGACGTCACTTGCCAAAAGTGGAAAGGTTGGAGAGTGACCCGTGTATTTATAGGATGCTAAAAGGGGAAAGGGTGAGCCGTGCGGATGGCACGTAACCCTGATAGGCTATCCGTCCGGATTGGTCATCCGTGCGGATTGGCAATCCGTGCGGATTGGCAATCCGTGCGGATTGACCATCCGTTCGGATGTCGCCTGATTTGGTGCGTTCGGTGCGATGACGCTTCGGCTTCGATTGCGAACGATTCGATAGGGTTTCCTAGTTAAATTACTTTTAGTCCCAACTACTTCGTATACGACATGGTTTGATCGGGATTCGGGTTCGGGTTCGATTGTATTCGAGTTAGACTTCGAGTTTCGATTGAGTTCGCTTGATTAACACCACATAACATAAAATAAACATGCGCAGGTAACACGTAAGGCACACACACGTATAAACGCAAGTAAAATACACAGCTCGAGTTACGATTCGATGTCGATTCGATTAGCATTGCTTGATCATTAGTTGATTAATTTTATCGCATTGTTACTGCCTATGATTCACAGTCGTAGGTCGATTGAAATACGATTAACACGATTCGATTATTGTGAGTAACAACACTTACTCCACATAATATAATTAAAATAAAAACATTTCTACGATTCAAGTCACGCGAAATCGGTCGTTGACTTTGACCTTGACTTTGACTTTCACTCGTGAAAACACGGGGTGTTACATTACAAGTATAACTTGAGGATCTACAAGTGGATGGAACATTACACTTCGTGGAGAAGCCTGTCGAGATCATGGACCGAGAAACCAAGAAGCTCAGACGCTCACGCATTCCCATTGTGAAAGTTCGCTGGGAAGGCAAACGAGGCGCAGAGTTCACATGGGAACTCGAAAGTGACATGAAGGCGAAGTATCCACAGTTGTTTGTTACGCCTGCGCCTTAATTTCGGGACGAAATTCCCTAAAGAAGGGGAGGTTGTAACACCCCGTGCTTCGGAAAGTCAAAGTACAAGTCAAAGTCAAAGGAAGAAAAGATTGCTAATTGCGATCTGTCACTCCCTGCTTAACTATTGATTTGATTTCCTTGACTTGTAATCAAATTCTGTGATTTATTTGCTTTAGTTGTATTATGTGGAGTATCTATAATAATCGATGTTTATCGCTAATCTACTTATCGCTTCATCACTAATCACATCGCAATCGCGTTCGCAACTTGATTGATAGGTTCTGTATATTGTTTTACGTGTGTGTGTTATTATGTGTTACTTGTGCAGGTTTACTTTATGTTTGTGGTGATTAATCGAAACGCAATCGCAACTCTATCACAACGCAATTCAATCGCAAACGCTAAACGCGGGTTATTTAGGATGATTGTATGTTAAATATAGCATTTGTGTGATTATTATTAATCTATCGCATCGCTTAATCGATACTCGCTTAAACGCGTCTCAACGCTCAACACGCAAAACGAAACGCCGAAACTCAACTTGCCGGACCACTTCGATTGAATGACCATTCGATCGAATGGTCATCCGAACGGATGACCATCCATTCGGATGGCCATCCGGTCGAAGTGCCATCTAATCCGACACCTGCACTCCTCTTTTCCTCTTTTGGCAACCTATAAATACCCCTGTCAACGGTGATGTGACAGCTCTCTCATTCGACCAGCTCGCTCAAGCTCACTTTTCCTTCGATTTCTCGCGATTCTTGTAAGTTTCTTCCTCAAATCTTGTACTTCTATGATCTAAACACACTTCTTTATCATTTTCTCCTTTGAATCCTAACCTTTAACCGTTAAATCAGCGGATTTGAGGTGTTCTAGGATGATGTCATCATGGAGTTCTTATGAACTTCAAGATTTGGCTTCATTCCACCAAGAACAACTCAGATCTGAAGGATTTCCACATGATTAAACATTGTTTTCGCATAGATCTAAACATTTTTAAAGTTAAAAGGATTGAAAGATGCTTTTTCCAACTTACTTTCAACTCTTTTACACTCAATGCACTAAAAAACGATAGAATCGGAGCTCATTCAGGCCTTCTGCTTGTTTCTAGTGAAGTGTCGGTTCGAGATCTGATTCCTATCAAAGAGACAACCGATTTCGGGTTAAACATGAACAACCGTTATGAACAGTTAGCTGGACAGACTGGGGTGATCCCACTTCGGTCAGACGACTTGGACTTGACGAGGTTCCGTTGTTTAACACGTTGTCATACTGTCTCGATCAAACCGCAAAACATTCAAAACTTAACAAAGATTCAACTTTCAAAACGATCAGATCGTCGGGACGGATTGTCGTCCGATCGGATTGCCATCCGATCAAACGACAATCCGATCGAATTGCACTTGAGCTCCAACACTTAATCAATTTCAAAATTTTCAAACTATCAGGATGACGAACGGATTGCCATCTGATCGGATTACCATCCAATCGAACGACAATCTGATTGGTTGATGTTTGGACCTCCAACACTTAAACTTTTTATTGATTTTCAAAGATCAACAATTTCTAATGGATTGTTATCCGATCGGAAGACCATCCAATTGAATGACTGTCCTGCCGTGAACTTGTTCTCAACTGAAATGTCTCGACAATCGGATCGCTATCCGATCGAACGACCGTTCGATCGAACGACCTGAAGGATAGAGATACTTCTCTATTTTCAAAATACTACAACGAAAACTTCAAAGCCATCATACACAAACACATCCATCCCAAACGAATGTCAATCCGACCGAATGGTCATCCAATCGGATGACCATCCAAATGGGTTGGCATTCGATCGAATAACCATCCGTTCGGATTGCCATCCGACCGGATTACCATTCGTCACTTAGTCACTTTTCACCGTTTATCGCGCTGTTCAATCGCTTATGCTATCGTTCTGTAATCAGGCTAACTTTCCAGCGCTCCCTTCAATCCAAGAAAGTGTTTATTTACTAAACACAATCCGTGAGTATACTTTAACTCTTTTTGCTTTATGCACTTTTGGGTGTTATATATGTTACTTATTCAAATCACAATCGACACACAACGCAAACACTATTTATACGTTGACCGTTATTGCATGTTACGTGTTATTCGATGAATGCTTGTATGTTATGTTTACACAGTGATTGTTGCCTGACACCTTAGCAACGATAGTACTGTAGTTTGGACTCAGCACCTGTCGTGGACAGGGGTTGTTAAGGGCTTTACTTCACGTGTCCTAGTAGGGATATGTGTTGCGCATTCTACAACTCGCAGTCACGTTTGTGCATATTTCATTGTCGATAACCTACATGCTTCACTTTGCTACATGTTACATGCTGGTTATGCGTAAACGATTTTCGCTATCTATTATACTATCAAACTTGTATGCTCACCTTTACACTATGTGTATTGACCTCTATTTTAACGTATGTGACAGGTGCTTAAGACGCTAGGAATGTTGTGCTTTGGTGAATCAAGTTAGGGGTCTAGTTATGTCACGCTAAATCTGAGTTGTCGGAACAGTGTTTGTTTTTAGACAATTATTTGTAATAACTGTTTTATTTGGATATGTTGTGGTATGGGACATGACGTTTTAATATATGGTAATTAATAGTTGTTATGGATACTCATGGGCAATCTGTTTCGCTCAGTGCCATGCCCCGATGTTTCCGCCATCGGTTGGAGTGTGACAAGGTAAGATAAGAAGGGGGGTTGAGATGCTTTGGGCTAGTTAGGCGGAGACATATGACAAGTACGATTAGAGCTAAGGAAACTCTCACTTAGAGGGGATGAGGCGTAGAGGCAAACCCAAAATGACTAGGGATGAACTAATTAGGCATTTGCTTGATTTACACCTTTATAATGACATGGTCCATGATATGAGTTTGTAAAGACGTAGCATTAAGGTTAAACATTTTTAGGAGTATGGATTAGGTTTGTAATAGATTACTTGCCTTAGGGGCTTAGCTTGTCATATATTTTTTTGGCGGCCTTTGCATGTTACCATTGTTTGTGTGTCTTAGGGCCGGCTCAATAGGGAGTGAAATAAAACAAAGGCTTTAGGCTCATTTCCTTAAGACCTCAAACTCTAAAAAAAAATTATGTGTATGTGATTTTAGCTTTGAAATTGTTGACATTGAGCTTTATGATCTATAATTATTCATACATAAAGATAATATATGAATAATAGAATCTAAAACATTTTTTTTTCTTTTTTATTTAACGAAAAAGGCCACAATTTTATTATCTGCTTTGTGCCTATAAAATTTTGAGCCTGGTGTCACTTTGTGTGTTACTTGTTCCTAGTATACAACTATTAGTAGGTTACTAAGACAGTTTTTTAGCATTCTCTAGCTTTTGCGTTGTATTTTTTTTTAGCTATGTATGTTTTCAATTGAATTTGTATATACTTTTTTAACTGAGGGTATCACTAGAAGTAGTTTCTATATCCATTGAGATAGAGATAAGACCTTATATTCAACCCTCCTATTAATAACTTTGCTATATGTGATATTTTACTAGTATGCTTGTTGTTTAACCACCCCTTTATGACTTCATTGTAATTTGCGTGTTTCATATATTTTTAGGGACATATTTAGTTACCTTAAACTTTAGGGGGGCAAAATGTAATTATTTTGTGTAGTTAAGATAGTTATTATATTATGCACCTAACAAAGTATTAGAGCATTCTCATCCAATCCATCAATTTATACATACATTCCACTAAAAAACAACTCATATATCAATATATTTCCACTAAAAACAAATACCTTTTCTCTCTACTTTTCAATTAAATAATATTATCATCACATTTTTCTCTTTCCTTCACTCACAACCACTTTCAATATATATTAAAAAAATTATACTGGGTGAACAGTGTCCCCCCAAATATACAGATGAACAGTAACATTTTCTCTCTCCTCCACTCACAACCACTTTTTATACCCTTTACAATATAAAAACTCACCCTCACAAGTTTTGATGGATTGGATTAGTTGATTAAACCGGATTCTGGTGAGATATTTTTACTATTTAATTTGACAAAGTTATGCTATAACAGGTTGCATTAGGTATAAAAAGTAGTGTACCACATTAAATTTGATACTTGTTACAATAGAAAGTTTTATGAAAAGGAAAGACATCAAAATATGGAGTGACAATGTGCTGAAACTTTTTCTTAGCAATAAATCAAGAATATAAATGGAAAAAATAATGTGTATTGCAACAGAAAAACGTTCTTACTTTTAAGCGCGTTTAAATATGAGTCTTGAGGCGGACCTTGAATGAAAAATCAGTGGAAGCCGGACTCTCAAAATCCAAATCAGTGCCATCGGACTCTTAAAAATCCAATATTTTACACTACATTTTTTTTTGGAAATTTTCGGTAACACTACGAGCGAAAAATCAGTAAGGGCCGGGGCAACCACGAGCCTATAAGAAGATCCGCCCATGCCTTCTTGTTTACAATCAAAACGCAAGGTTATAGTATTCTTTATAAACCTAATATTGTCTAGAAAGGAATCTATTAGTTAGAATTTTAACTACCATGTGAGCATAATTTTCAAAGATTATCGGTCCTCAATGGTTTCCGGACTCTGGGGGCATCTAATTTGTACCATTCTTGAGACTTGGACTTTTCTTTTGACTATGTAATTTTTATTTCTTGATAGATAATTCAACATGATGCTAGAATTTTCTTTTCATGTCTTATTATTATTTATTTATTAAATAGTGAAAATGTTGTTGATGCTTTTAGTTTAATCAAATATTTTATGTAAATGAGATTCACACATAGCAACTATATTTTACCATGTGGTTGAACATGTAAATCCAAAAGTTGCATTTTTACATAGTAAATGATGATCATAAAGATGAGGCTTACATAAAATAATTCGTCCTGCTTAGTATTTTTAGAATATGTACATATATATTGACGGATTTAAACTTTCAACCTTTGGTTGTGAAGCACAACACTTAACCACCAAAATGTTCATTGGGGGCAAGTGATTATGTCTTTGTGCAGGTTACAAGATGTGCTCATATGAAAGTTCGACAAATAAGTAATAATATAGACATCTGGCTATATGTTGATTGCATGTTATTCTTTTGCACAAATAAAAAATATGTTGATACAAACAAAAAACAATTGTCACCCAACCCCTTTTATAAATGATCCTAGATAAGATTTTTAATGGAAAAAATAATGTGTATTTTTTTTTTAAATTCAACCATTAATTATATATTTCTCTTTTCTTTATGTTTCATTCCAATCATCGGGACAAATTACATAAGGATAATAGGTAGACGAGCAACAAACTGTGCCGCCATCCCTTTCTGAATAGAAAACCATAATCTACTAAAAACAAAGCCTCGCCCCTGAGGAGTCGAAAAGTTGTTGTGGACCACACGCTGAACTCTAGACAAGAACCGAACTACCTCCGGCGCCAAGGAGCCGAACGTGTCAAACGCCAGGGGGACAAAAGCATGCTAATTATCCTCACAAGCTTTCGTGTGCTTTTCCACCTTTTTTGACTCTGCTTTCAGTACCGCTTGCCCCGCCACAAACCCATTTTCCCGGAACCCGGCTAGGGGAGATACACATGTGAGATCGACACAAGCATGTTTCCCGCCCTCCCAACCAAAAACTAGCACGTCAGCCGGGCGTAGAGTGGATCTCCCCTCCGACCGATCTGTAAGAAAAGAGAGTATTAGCCAATGAGATATAGCTCAATTGGCATTGGAGGGAAGTGAAGATTTTGGTTTGAGGCCATAGGTCACAAATTCAAATCCGATCCCAATCGGGTTTTACCACAGTGGGTCTTCGAGCGGCGGGTTTTCCTCTAAATTGGAGATGGTGGGCTTGGGCTACCCAGTGTTGTCTGTGATAGCGGGCATATGAGATTACCTTTAGCTATTGAGTTACCCTGGATAGCCTGACTTTTTTTCATTGGCCGTTAAAAAAAAGAGTACTAAAAAAATTAGAAAAAGATCATGAATTATGACATGACGTATGATGGCTTTACTTCATCATAGAAGTAAGTTGTATTACCAATATTAGGGAATTTATCATATTAGGGGCTTCCGAGAAGTAACATGCATAACTAATTGAGCTAATGATATGAGTTTGGTTGATTAAGGGATTTGCAACGACCTACTGCGCAAGTCAGACGCCGAGATGACAAGACACTAAGTTCACCTCTAATTAACGCTTAGCAGCAGAACTAGGGGTGTGCGATGGGGTCTCTATGACCGGACAGTGTAACGGTGTAAGGTTGGGGCAGTTTTGGTTCGGACTAGTTGGTTCAGCAAAAGACTAAAACTTGTAGGTATTTAAGAAACAAAGTGGAAATTCTTGTTTTAAATATCCCCAGTTTTAAAGAATCCCCATTTGAACTTTTTAAATGACAATCGAATTGCTTTAATTAATAAGAATTATACAAAATTTTTAGATGGTATGCCTTTAATTAATAAGAATTATCCAAATTTTTAGATGGTGTGAAAAAGAAAATGGCTGCATTAAGCAAATTACTTGAAAAGCATCATTAGATAAAAGCATACAAACATCAATGTTTATTATCCAACATTCATTTTCTTATAACAGTCACCAACACATATGGAGCATCCATCATAGTCCGATTTCAGATTCTTGTGTGTAACATACACATGTGATAGATACACTCTTGATTGATACCACGGGTTAAGTAAGTCATCAACAACCGAATCAAGAAACTTGTAAATTGAAGAAACCGATACAATAAAAATGTTTTACCAAATATAAATGCAAAGCAAACTACATTTAACTTCTAACAACCACAAAAACTTAACCTCTTACAACTTGAGAAATAATAACCACCTACCTAAAACATACCTGCAATCCAAACAATCGTATATAAAATCCAAAATATCTTTTTTCAAACAAACCAGTAACAGAAACCGCCAAACATCCACCCTCATAACCAATCATGCCTGTAACAAAATGCCATACAATTAACACACCACTCGCAAAATAATTGAACCAACAAACATTTTTTAAGGTCTCACGGTTACTTGCCTTGTTAGCTATGTTGTTGGAAAGCCAATCCAGTCCCTCGTAAAGTCCCTCTCCAGATGTTGCACAAGTGCTCTGGATATACCTGCATCGTTGAGTTTGTTTAGTATATTGAGCTTGCGCTTGGTTAGTAGATCAATATGAATTACAGCGGGTATGGGTTTTGATAGTGTAGTTGAATTGACTGACAAACACCCTCTATGATAACTAGTCCCATTTCATCATTCCCAAACCAAACACACCCTCAATTAGTTTTCTAGTATTATAATGACCAAGTACAATGGTTAGTTACAGAACAAGATGTGATTATGATATAACTAGGGGAGGCAATTCTTGACACGACCTGGACCTGGACCCGAACCTGGCATGAGAAAAAAAAAACAGGTTTGGGTCGATTGACATGACCTGTTTAAAAACGGGAGGTTCGGTTGGCCCGTATTAAAAGTAGGCCAGGTTCGGGTTGACTCGTATAAAAAATGGGTTGACCCATTAGCCCATTTAAGTATTTAAAAAAAGCGTTTATATTTTTGTTTTATTTTCCGCTTTCCATTTACAAGGTTAACTAGCAATGTTTTTGACACACCATATTAGTTACTTGTCACACTCATACTCACCATTAAACATGTTATCAGTGACCCGCTTACAACCCAACAACACGCTTATAACTCGTCAACATGTATGACTCATTCATGTGTGTGCGGGTTAGGGTTGAAATCTTTGACACGGATAATAATACGGGTCGGGTTTGGGTTCACATTTCACCCGCAACCCGACACGACTGACCAATGTCACCTAATTCGCGGTTCGCTCCGGTTCGGGTACGCGGTTCGGGTTCGCGATTCGCTAGTGGGTGTGAATTCGGTTCGGAGGGGGTAGGTTCATTTCGGTGTACTATTACGTCCGGTTCGGTATACACAAATTAAAGCAAAAATTACTAATTGCTTTTTTCCCCAAAAAAGCCATTTGATTGTGAATGTGTGAAATTGAGGATGAAATCAGTGAAATTGAGTAAGAAATCAGTATATATATAAACATGATTATGGATTTCTGGGTTTTGGTAATTGATCAGAATTACGGAAACATCCATTCGTATTCTCTGTGTCTCCCGCTTTTTTATAATCCCGCCAATTCTATTCATACGCGCCGTTTCCAAACCCTAATACGTATTATACCTACAAATTCGCTACTTTAGAAAACGGAATTGAATGAATTCATTAGCGCAATACGCTGAATTGATGTCTGAAATTCGATGAATTGATGTATAAAATACGCTGAATTGATATCTGCAATTCGCGAATTGGAACCGTACGATACTCATACGAATTCCGTATGGTACGAAATTCGTGGCTTCAGGGACGAATTCTGTGACTATGCGACTGACACCCCTAGATATAACTCAATTGAAATAACGGAAATAAAAATGGCATTGTTCCATATGGATAATAATTTACCAGTGACGCTGTCGAAGAGAGTGGAGACCGAGCTTGTCAGTGATTTCAGCGGCATTCATTGCATTCGGAAGATCTTGTTTGTTAGCAAATACAAGGAGAACTGCATCTCTTAACTCATCCTGGCAATTGGCATAGAGAAGTATATATATCATTCAAATAATCATAAAAATACAGCAATATCAATTATGAAAACGATTAAACTGAAGGTTTTAGGCTAAGTAGCACTGGAACGGGTACGGGATCGGGGTACGGGGACGATACGGGAACGAGGAACGGCAAAACTCAAAATTCCAAGATACGGGTACGGCAATAAAAAATATAAAAAATAAAAATACATTAAACAAATTCCAAAAATACTACATCTTCCAAAGGTAATTAATTATCAATAATCAAATCATTTTCAAATTCCGGTTCATCTAGTGAGAGATCGGCAATCGATAGAGAAATAGAGATGATGAGACTTGAGAGTTTAGAGATTAGAGAAGCCGAATATGATAGGTCTATTTATTTAATGGCCGGTTGTGGAATTTGAAAGGGTAAAAATTCTAAAAATAAATGGAAACGGGCTGGATACTTCTACCAGATACGTCCCCGACATTGGAAACGTTTAGGAAACGTCCCCGACGAGTACCCATGGTGTTTCCGTCCCCGACATTGGAAACGTTTAGGAAACGTTTAGGAAACGTTTAGGTCATCTATGTCTTTGATGAAAGGCAATAATAGAGTAAACTTTGAAAGATGCAAACTTACCTCGTTCAACATCCTGTGCAATTCATCTCTTGCCTCAACAACTCGGTCCCTGTCGTTGCTATCAACCACAAAGATAAGACCTTGGGTGTTCTGGAAGTAATGCCTCCATAGTGGACGGATCTACATATAAAACACATTAGCATACACATGTACTTCAGCAGTAACGAATACAAGAAATTTTATAACATCCAACCCAAAACAAATATGGGTTTGCAGCATTAAATATTCAAAAGTCTTAAATTATATACCTTGTCCTGACCCCCAACATCCCACACGGTGAAGCTAATGTTCTTGTACTCAACAGTCTCCACGTTAAAACCTGCAAAGAATAACCTCATTAGCTATAAAACGTCTAACTTAGCTTATAGGTGATATCATACCATGTTAATGAGTAACTAACCACTCCATATTTGTAACTCAAATGACAATTTGTAGCTAATATGCTAACCAAAACAAACTGAGACTGTTAGTCCGTTACAGAACTAATTACCTATGGTAGGGATCGTGGTCACAATCTCGCCGAGCTTGAGCTTGTACAAAATGGTTGTCTTACCAGCTGCATCGAGACCCACCATCAATATACGCATCTCTTTCTTGGCAAAGAGCCGGCTAAAGAGTTTGGTGAATGTTAGCCCCATCCTCTTGCTACTGAGGATCCCTATAAACAAGTACAACACCACTTAATCAACACTTTAAGACCAAAAAAAAAAACTTTGTGAATGACAATTTACAGAATGTAATTTAATCCATCACACCACACCTAACAAACTATATAACTAAACTATTTCAAACTAGTCTCTGTCAAAAGATTCACTAAAAACTCACTCGTTTATCAGTAAAATCATCTTAAAATCCACAAGAAGACCATCAACAATGCGTACAACCTATACTATATATATATAACCAGTCATAGTGGAAGTAAAATTTACACAAAACCATCACTTATTATCAACAGAAGTCATCAATTAAGGTTGTGATAATATCTACATAACCTTTTTCTAAAACAAAAAGGTTCAAAATAGTAGATCTTCATTCCAATAATGTCATGATTGATAAATCAACTAACAATCACATGACAAACGGAATCTATAACACGATGCATCCATAAACAGAAGTTTATACATATATAATCAATACATAATCAGATCGGATAACAAAATACATGAATTAAATCCCTAATTCCACCATAAGTTCCGTTAATAAGGCTAGAAAATCATACAGATGCAGATCGATTGCATAAAAGACAGAGAATTATGATGCAATTAGCAAATAAGGTGATGATCTAACTTACAAAATGGTGAGATCTGATGAGAGAAACTGGATCTGGAATTACCTGAGAAAAGGTTGTTGGAGAGGGATCAATGGATCGATTGGATGAGAAAAGGGGTGGGGTGTGTGAAGTGAAATAATAAAGGGGCGAGAAAACTGATAATGCATATGAGGTTAAGTAACCCATTATATATTTGCCCATGAGCCTAGTGATATGGAAATGAAGTAAATACTTCTGACTGAATGGTCTCGAGTTCAATTCCTGATCCACTCGGGTTTTACCGGCTCTACATTGTCGTGCCCTCGGGCGGGTGCAGGGTCGGGTTTTCCCCGGAACTGATGGTGGGCTAGGGGCTCTGTGCGTGCAGGTTGGGCTGCCAATGGGTACCGCGTACGGAGTACCCGGCGATTCTTATGTTGGACGTTCAAAAAAAAAGGTCGATTCCCACAAATGAGGTTTTTCCTATATTTATTAGGTTTCCTCCTGAATTGGTGTATATGCATTATGTCTAGTGAAGATGGATATAATCGGGTGATTCCGCTGGTGGCATGATGATACTCCAGTGGTCCATCAGTGATCCAAATTTGCCTTTAAAAAAAACCTATTATATATTGATTATTATTATTATTATTATTTATCCGAATATGATTCAGGAAGGTTGATGTATATTTCTTTTTTGTGATTGGTTGGTTTGAGACGTGGCATGTTTCGATTGGTTTGTTTCTTTGAGGGTGAACAGGGTGGAAGCGGGGTGAAGAATCTTCATCACGCGAGGAACACCGCCGCTATTCCCCTTCACCGCGCGGCAAGCCCAAAATTCGGGGGATAGTCACCACTCCTCATATTTGACCGTTGGACTTGAATGTAACCGTTGTTCACGGGTAACGGCTATAATGCCGTTTAATTTAAAAAAAATACCTTATAAATATTACTACTTTACATTCCATTTTTCCACCCAATTCACAAACTCTCAAAGCATACCATGGATAGACAAAACAAGGGCGATGGCAAGAAAAAAGTTTCGGGTTCCGGTTCGAAGGCGAGGGGGCGTGGCTCGCAAAGTAGACGAGGCGGAACGAGTGTGTACAAACCCAACTATCCACCACAATTTTTTTCACAACCGGGTTTTTACAACACCCAACCCTAACCCAATTATCCACCACATTTTTCTCATTACCATAAGGTCCCACGATGGTTGCACCGGGTGTGTACAAGTATCTTACGGAAGCCCAAAACGCTTTTAACCTGTTTGCTTATCGAAGTCCACCGACTCAATCTCCAAGAGATAATGTTGAACACATGCTTCCCATATACGATGACAACAAAGATGAAGAATTTGTACCCGAGACTCAAAACTTAGATAGAGATGAAAATGAAGAAGCCGAAGAAGAGGAAGAACTTGAAGTCGAAGAAGAAGCCGAAGATGAACGGAAAGGAAAATGGGTGTCACAACCCCCGCCCCCTTATCTGTCAAGGGAACGGGCGGCCGCGAACATTCGTTTGTGGTGGTATCAGTGATTAATTGGGCAGCGGAAGTTACATCAGGACCGTAGTTAGGAAATGTTTATCAGAGTAAAAACCACCATATTTTATATTAATAAACACATGGGTAAAACCCAAGTTTCTTATTACAACATGTTTATAGGGACAAACCTTACTTTATTGAATTTAAAACATCGTATTTTAGGTAACTTTTATAACCACATTTTTTCAAGCCTTCAGTGCTCTCCAGCTGTCTTTTTACTAATTGGCTTTCACATTGTGTTACCTGAAACGCGTTTTAAAAACATTTGTCAGTGGGAAATACTGGTGAGTGAATCCTAGTTTAATCATGAAACATTTTATCAATTAAAACAGTATTGAGAGCGATCACATTGTTTATTTCTACACAATTACTCATTCAGTACTGTCAATCCTGACTTGTGGGTCATATTACACATTGGCTAACTCGTTGTCCAATGGTAACGTACTGTCATCCCGACTTACTACTCGCAGTAGTAAATTTTGTATACAAAACCCCAACATACCGGCAGTAATTGAAGAACTACAAAGACTCAATCACCGCTTAATCACATTGTAAAACATTTAAGGTTTTGTAAAATATTACAAAAAGGTTAACAAAAAGAGGATAAACTCACATTGCTATCTTAGATTTTCCGTAAGGGTTTCCTGGTGACAATCTATAATTTACACAAATGCACATGCGTTAGTATAATAACACATTTTAACATTAGTAATACCCTCCCCGAGACGGCATTCCAACGACTACGTCAGGCAGAACCACAATAGCCATTACGGAACCCTAGATCAATCGGGCAGCGTATCTAATACGTATCCAGGGGTTATAATACTTACAACGGAGCAGAACTTCGCTATTTAGGGGGGTATAATACCCGCGTATTATGCCTTCTATTCAGAAATTAAGATTGAGAAACGTTTGTGAGCGATCGGAACTGAATGCCGATGCCCTTCTTATATAGGGCATGATTCTGTTTTTCTCGCGGCCCGCGTAAAACAAAGACAGGGCTTACGCGGCCCGCGTCAATCCCCGGTCAAAGCGTAGCTGATCCTGGTCAGCGTATAGACTTGCCACGATGATGACACGTGTCATCACCGGGCTGCGCCATCTTTCCGATCTCACGCGGCCCGCGTTAACTTAACGGGGGTCTTACGTGGCCCGCTTGGACTTATAATTCAAAGAAATCAAATCTTAGCCTTGATACCGCCCGCGTAAAGGTTGGGGTGGGTCTACGCGGCCCGCCTCAACTTACTTTTTCTTGTTTTTAATTTATTTTTAATGCTATATTGTATTTCGGGCTCGGTTTTCACGTATGGGATGTATTTTAGAAAGTGTAGGGTGTCAGGAGTGTTTTAGGAGGGTTGTTATATTTTGGGTATAATTCATGGGTTATTTAATAAAATATATAGTGCACTCATATTAAGTATAGTGACTCAATTCTACTTTATCCCTACGTCACGAGACAGAACCCCAACGAATTTAGGCAGAGCCTTGACATACGTTACGGGACGCTACGTCACTTGGACAGGGTATCAGTGATCAGGGATTACAATACTTAAAACGGGGCAGGGCTTTGAAGTATTTAGGGTATAATATTTTAAAGAAATGGATGTAAAAAGAGGTAGAGTGAGAGCCAGAATGTAGGAGAGATATGAGAAAATGAAAGCTCTACATCTATCTATTTATAGGTGAAAATTTGAAATTGTAGGACACGAAATTCGATTCCCTTTTTGACTTTAGGATGAGACACACATACTACTGAATTTAATTCAAAACACACGTAACCATGTTAGTTTTAATATTAATGGAAAAATCAAAAAGGTCGTGATTTTCTAGGTTGCCCAGTTGCCCTTTCTAATCTCAATTTCATTCCCTTTTGTTTTTCTTTTAACCGTTCCAACTTATAAAAGCTCATATCATATCATGTATACACGAAAATCATATATAAATTATATATAAGGAAAAAGCCTTTAAATATTTAAAAGAATACCAAAATCGATAAGATTATAAATATTCCTAAAAGTTTTAGTACTTTGACTATGATTTCTTAAAAGGTTTTTAATTTAATTTTATTTATTATAATTAATTCAGCTGCTTTAGTAATTTGGCGCGTATAACTTCTAAGATATGACGTTTTATAAAATAATGAATATGCCATTAGAACTAGAATAAATTTATCTACATTTTGAACCAAGTTTCATTAAAAACAGAGTAGGTTCAAATATAATGTATTTTTAAAATTAAATTATTAAATGGTTCCTACGCTTGCTCAAAATACCTCATATTTCCATCGGTCAATTTATCCATGATGCATCCTTTTAACAACATAAGTTTTTATATATTTTATATAAATGAAAAATTTGGGAATGTTACATCATCCCCACCTTGTTTTAAATCTCGTCCTCGAGATTCCCTGAAATATGGATGAATATTTAGTTAGTTAGTTTCTAGGTATATTCTGGTCCTTGCTTGTAATTCTACTTTACTTTGACCAGAACTATTCTCTATGTTGTGAGATTCTTATCTTCTCAAGATTTCTTAATGAAAGTAAAATTATTAGCGCAAGTGTTTAGATGTGTTGTGTCTTCGCACAACTTTTAGTTACAGGTTTCCTAATGCGTCAATATGCTAAGGTAATGCAAGAGGAATTCTTAAACTTTCAATGACGTCCCAACTTAAAGAGTTCCTGTCGTTCATCTTGTCGTACGAATTTCGAGACGGGTGATCAAACGAAATATTGTTTGATACTGAAATTATAGATGTATACGAGAGATTCCTAAATAAATCTAAAATTATCATTGACACACCTGTTCGTGATTTATTCCTAATTGTCAATCAATATGGTCTTTGGATTTCCTCATAGACATAGATGTCTATATAATCATATATTTCACATACTGGTAGTATATATACCATTTATAAGGTCAATGTATTTAATATATTCATATTTCCAAAAACAGGTCAGACATCAGTTCATGGTACTATTTAGGGAATTTCATAACACATACCCCATCTTATCCGGTCTTGCCGGAGAGGTAACCGTATCTCACCCGGACAAGCTGGAGAGTCTATCGCACCATACCCAGTTTTACCGGAGAGGTAACCACATCTTACCCGGACAAGCTGGAGAGTCTACCGCACCATGCCCAGTTTTACCGGAGAGGTAATTATCATGGTATTTCCCATAAATAGACTTCTCTCAAATTAGGATTTTGAAAGTACATTGTTTATTATAGTTTGCATCAAGAAACAAGGAAATCAGTATTCTCATGATGGATCATATTCTAGAACCGAGTAGTACCAATAAACAAGAAATAACAGTGGTCAGGTGTTATTGCTTATTTATCATACTGGCACTGTCCTAGTCATCATCCTCACGGGATACCAATAACCATCATACTTTATCTTCGCAAGTAATTGGCTTATCTCAAAGCTTTATACTAAGGCATTTTCTTAGATTCAAGTCTAAATATTATTCTAGGTGTCACGAGTAATTATCAATATCATAATCCTTTTTGTTTAAGCATAGATATTATTATGGTTGTGGTTTTTCTTTTGCTTGGAAAATGAAGTTTTGACAAAAATATAATTGTCTCCATTGACACTACAGCTAGGTTTGATGTGATAAGTATACTTACAGCTAACTCTATTTATGCATATATAACCTTAGATTCCGTTACAAGGAATATTACATTGAGACATATGGTATTTTTAAAACATAGTAGGTTTCATGGTTTATTCTTATAATAACTTCATGTTTTTCATATGACTTACCAATAATATTTTCTCTTATGTTTATCTTACAGAAGATATTATATTGGGTATACCATCAAGAAATTCTATTGGGTATAAGCATATATATGTATAAAAATTCAAATTTCTAGTTAATATTAAACTTACGGAATATATATATACACATATATATAATACTAAATTATTATACAAAAATAATACTATACATCCGATGGTACCCATCATCAAGCTTATTTCCATGACTTTATTTTATCATTTTATAAAAGTAGTATATTGAAATAAACTTCTGTTTAAATTTATTGAACATAATATTTTGGAATTTAAGGATGGATAAATAAAAGATTTAAAGAAATAAATTAATCAAAATATAAATTTTCTGAACTCATGGGAATAAATTTATTTTTAACTAGAGGGTTGAACCATATGGGTTCAAAATATCAAAACTTAACTCTTAATTTATTGTATATATTATATTATTTATTCAAAGAAGTACGTATGGTAAGTAATACAGAGTTTGACGTTTCTAAAATTGATTCTAAATATATTTGAGTAATATACATGTATTAGAATATGTATGTATATCCCATACAATAGTAATAGAATTTTTTTTTTAAATATTTAAAATTGTAATCTGATTTTTAAATAAAGTTATATAAAAGACAACTGTATTAAATACACATTTGGGTTAATTATATTTATGTGGGGTATCTATTTTAAATTTTAGTTTTGAAAATGAAACAAAACTAGAATTTTCAGTGAAATTTTAATGTGCCAGGTAAAATAAATAAATAAGTAAATAAATAGAATACTTAAATTATTAATTTAAGTCGAGTAGGAAAAGGGGTTTTCATTTTGTAACATCTTTTACTTTTAAAATTATTTATTCTCTTTTATATATACCGAATGTATAAACCATTATATCCATCTTTTCTTTTCTTTTATAATATATTTTAAAATAAAATTTATTACTTCTTTTAAATATAATATTCCAGTAGAGAATAAAAACATGATGATTATAAAAATCTTTTGAACATATACTTTCTTTGAATTATGCTATACGTATAAAATTCTACATATAACCTATGTAGAATAATTTTTAGTTTATATTATATACACGTATAAATATATAAATGTTACTTAAACGTTATGATAATATATATATATATATATATATATATATAGGGAGGAGTTCATGCGAGAACCACCCTTATTGCGAGAACCGCGAGAACCAATGTGAACACAACCTAAAATAGCTAAAAAACCTAAAAAAACCTAACCCCCACCCCCCCCCCCCCAAAAGCTAAACCCCCCACCCCCCCAAAAAAACCTACCCCCCCCCCCCCAAGCTAA
The DNA here is from genome assembly GCA_030545235.1 of Helianthus tuberosus. Lineage (NCBI taxonomy): Eukaryota > Viridiplantae > Streptophyta > Magnoliopsida > Asterales > Asteraceae > Helianthus > Helianthus tuberosus. The sequence continues at coordinate 36,508,791 of CM060383.1, forward strand.
ATGCTAAAAACTAAAACTCCCAAAAAACCTAACCCCCCTGTAACACCTCGAAAATTCGTGATCAATGATATAACGACACGTGTCATGTAAGACAAAAAAAAAGCGTTGTAAACCCGGATTTAATAAAGATATTTTGGCAGGATTTAAAAGTGTCGTCATGTTAATTTTCACCTCTGAACGGCCTCATTTATAAATCCCAAGACCCAATTATATTTTACACACATCTAACATATCTTAAATCCATAAATTGTTGACAATAATTGAATTCGAAGTGCATGATAGGTTCCTATGGAAATTTCTACGGTAAACCTTCAATTTCGGCACTTTCAAAAGGATTCAAAGAAACATATCATAATGGTAGGGTATGTAACTGTTCAAGGCACATTTTAGAGGCCCTAACTGATAATTGAAGTCCCAAATTCGGAAAAGATGGTTGCCCTTTCGAAATCCTGAAAGAACAACAGATTTTTTGCTCCTGATCATATGCTTGCGCACCGTAAGCATACCCCTTGCGGTGCGCAAGGGGTTGCCAGCGAACAGAAAAATGGATGTTGCCTGTTTAAACGCATTTTTCGACCTTTAAACGATTTTCCACATCTTTCTTGACCCCTAAACAACCCCTAAGCATCTAGGGACACCTGTGGGAAGGTTATGGTCAGTTGTAGACTTATTTGTCAACACTTTGTGGAGTCTTGGTTACTGTATAAAGCTCCTAAGTGCAACACTTTGATTATTCATTCCTCAAGCAACTTCTGATCAATTGTGGAGCACAAGAGCACCTTCCAGGGCTTCCTAATCGACCATTAGACACTTGTAAGTTTGCTTAACCTTCTGTAATTGAGTTTAGCTTAGTTATTTAGCTAAAAGTCAAACCGTCGTAATTACGGTTTGACTTCGAGATTAATTAATAATGGCTCAGTCAAATCTCGAATTAAAAGTACCTCTAAGTAGGTAACTATGTGGGTAATAAACCCTTAAAAGGGTTCCCCCTGATTCCCACTCTAACTAGGCCAAATGTCGGGTCAAACTTGTAAATAAAAAGTCAACAAGATACTTAAATTCTAATTCATGCATAATTAGCAATGTAGAACACATACAACCTGTTTGATCATTAATATAACTTGGTAATTAGTGTAAGAACATGTCTAAACATGTTTAACCCGACAATTTCCTGTTTAGACCCGGTTCGGAACCGAAAGTCGCAAAGCTTTGACTTTTGCTTTGACTTCAGTTCTGACCCATTTTGGTATGATTTAGAAATACCTAAGAGCTTCATTTGGACCAGGTTACATGCTAGTATAACCCTCTGTGATTATACACCATGGTTCATTAGTTAACCGATTAATACGCATGATTCCGCTAATTGCTCATATGTTGACCATTATGCCCTTTTCACCTTAAAACGTGATTTGTGAAAATGTAAAAGTGTAGAAACTTTAGTTACTGATATATAAACTTGTATGCAAAGTTTGACATCAGTTTGAGGTCTAGATTGAGAGTTATGCTCATTAGCGTAATTAAGAAGCTTTATGTTAACTAAACGGCGTAATTAGCGTATAGCCTAGTTAAGCCTACTTTTTGATATCAAACTTAATACCCAATGATGTAATATATTATTTTGGAATTTTTGAAGATTTTTAATTAATTTTAGGCTGAGCATAACTTATAGTCGTAGGCTTAATCCGGTAATTGTCGGTTTTGCCCTTACGGGCCATAAAATGAGTTTTACATATCTAATCGACTCCAAACCTTTTGCTATTGATCTTAAATGATAAATAAATTATTTTAAGCCTTCTGGAATGATAAAAATATCAGCTTTTTATATAGAACCCGGAAACGGCTTCTAATCGCCTTATTAAGCGTTTTTAGCGCATAGTATGTACTAAGACTATTTTAAACATACAAGGGTGATACCTACCGATATTTGAGGCAAATTATAATATTTTAACAGTAAGCAAAAGTTATTAAACTCAGACTTTAGTTTTGAGCTTTTCGGCTTATGTGAAATTACCAAAATGCCCCTACGGTGCATAGTTTGGTTATAATTGATAAATTTCACATATATACCTTACCCTACTGTTATAACTTAGTAAAATAAGTATTTTTTCTGATTATATCAGACCTGTAACTCAGGTAAATACTTAAACTCTTTTATAACCTTTTAAATGACCAAACTACCCCTACGGGGCATAGTTTGTGTTTAAAATCGTTTCGGGCATAATAAAAGACATCTTACTGATGTCACAACATATATGGAGCATATTAACTTAGGAAACCTGTAAATGGCTCATATGTATACCCGTTACGCTTATTACGCGTTCGGTTCGGTTCGGTTTATGTAACTAGTTTACATAAACTAGCCTAAACGGGTCAAACCTTATCGGTTTTATCTCAAAATCCAGAATCTGTATGAAATACCCATATTAAGCAAGTCTTTGAACTTGTCGGGTCTAAATCACATTCTATCCGGTCTTCGCTTAATCGTGCGTACGAGCTGTATCTTTGAAACTAACCGGTCTAAGCTTTAGCTTAATTAAAGACCCGTTAGGATTCTAATAGGTTATTATAAACCTTCATTCCAGATTAGGAGTACCAGTAAAAGCTACTTGCATTTTGATTATTGTGATTATTACATTGCTCAGGTAAATACTTTTAACTTATTTTCCCTATACGGGCTTGGGTTACGGTATATAGAATACCGCTTGATCGGGCATCAAATCTTCCATCGTTGGGTGGTTAATTGAATAATTTGATCGGCTCATTTAAACAGTCTTGTTTACTTAAAGCCTTTGGGGGGTTAATGACCATGTCCCGGATATCCTTGGCATCATTTTACGAAATGGCCACGACTTAAGCGCGGGGTGTAGGCGTACACCCGTCAGTGCACAAAAGAATAATGTGGTGTGTCTATTGATCTTTAACCCGGTACGTCCGGGCTACTGAACGCACAAGGAACATGTAATTCGTTCACAAGATTATATATTTAAATAATTCTCCCAAGTTATAAAATGTTTATGCCACGTGCATCCAAATTAATTTTTAAATCATTTTTAAAATGAGTCAGTTGATTGTATTTACCAGTGTAAACTGACATATTTTCCCAAAAAGATTAAATGCAGGTACTAAGCGTAATTGGCTGGGATTTCTCCTTAGCATCAATAGAAGTCTCGCAAGCTTAAGATGCCTACAGTCTGTTGAACTATTATTTATTTTTTATCCTTCTGTGGACGAACCTTCAACTATTGTGATACACGATATTACAATATTATTAAAGTTGAATTATATTTCTCATTTGCTTCCGCTGTGCATATTTATATATTGTGTTGTTGACTATTATGTTGCCAACCACGTCACGATACTCCCCACCGGGCCCACCGGTGACACGTGGAAACAGGGGTGTGACAGGTTGGTATCAGAGCCAACATTGAGTGAATTAAACACTAGCCTTTTGTGTTTAATCTCAATAACACAATTGCACATATCTAAACTTTCGAGTCTAGACAAATAACATAGGACAAATTCTACCTTGTTTGGTTTTTGTTTTGTCCTTTAATTTTCTTATATATTGTTGTTGTTATCTCATGCTATATTGACAGGATTAACAAAATGCCGCCAAGATTCTTCCGAAGAAGAGGACGAGGAAAGGGGCCAATCACCGCCCCCAATGACAACGAGGCAGGACCTTCGCATGTGCGAGCTCCTCACCACCGAGAGTGACGATCCCCGACAAAACCGGAGGAACCTCTTCGAGCCGGCTAGACGGTCGGTTTTGCACAGTTCAACACCTCCTGTTCATAACCCTTACGGGCCACAGCCGGAGTATGAGCCCAATAACCCTCAACCTTCCTACATACCTTTACAGCGATCCTTATCACATAATTTTTTTGGTGACCCTACACCAGTTTTTAGGGGCCGGTTTAACCCGGCAAATTTTATACAAGAACCAGTGGGTTTCAACCCATTGGGACCGGAGGACCACTTCTCGGGAGACAACGCTATGGACATGGACGAGGACACGGATCCCGTCGAGCCAGCAAGCGGTACACCGAACCATCCCATTGAGATTTCGGATGGATCTTCTTTCCACAGATCACCCTACGGTGGTCCATACAGTTTTCAAGCTATGTTTACCCGGCACGAATGGTATTATACACCTCCTCGCCATTCACCGCCTCAGCAGCAACAACAGCAGCAGGATCCCTCTGTGGATTCACGGTTTGTGGCAGTCACGCCACCACCTCCACCGCCACCAGTTCAACCGGCACCTCCACAACCGTCGAGGCGTAGGAGGACAGGCGCACGTATGTCTGTGCGAGCGGGGGATTTCCATTTTAGCTCCCCACGCCAATCAAGTGGCAGCCATTACCCGCCACTTCAGGAAGACCCGCAGATGGGTGGACCTTCGCACCCAGTTGCACCGCAACCACCACCGATGGGTTTTGATAACCCAATTCCGGCATACACGGGTTCCATGGCGTATAACCCGTTTGAGCAGCCGGTGCACACCAACTACAACTACGCCGAAGCCGACCCATACTTGGTAGCGGCTAACTACAACACCCAAGGACCGTATGGAGACCCATGGGGAGTAGGGTACCCAACTCATGGGTACCAGATACCGGCCAGACCTATCATTCGGACGCAATCGCAGCCGCCACGATTTTCTCCCCCCAGAACGGGAGGAAATTCTTCAGAGACTGGATCAGGTTGAGCGAGACTTTCACCGCGACCGCAGGGAGAGACAAAGCTTCTTCCAAGGATTAACAAGCTTGATCAAAGGGAAGAGCAAGAAGGACCACTAAATCATTCCAATTGTAGTTGAGCCCCTGCGTGGGCCAGTCTTGCTGTATAAACCCCTGCGTGGGTATGCTTGGTTGTTTTGACCCCTGCGTGGGCCTATCTTTCTGTTAACCCCTACGAGGGCATGCTATTGTTTAAGTCCCTGCGTGGACTATTATGTTATTTGTGTAAGTCCCTGCGTGGACTATTATGATGTTTGTTGTTAAGCCCCTGCGTGGGTAAGTCCTTGTTTGAACCCCTGCGTGGGTAAGTTTGTTTATTAAAAAGTCCCGTTTAGGGCGACGTGTAACCTTTTAATAAATTAATGGAATGTTATGTTTATAAATTTCATTTTTTTGCTATTATCTGCATAAATATATTACATGAAATAAATAAATCAAAATCATTCATTTTTAATAAATAATCTGCCTACTCTAAATATTAATTAAGGATCTTAAAGGTGAAACCTAGCCTTCGGGTCAATTAAAAGACCGGGCCAAGATGGTAAGGCCTGTTAAAAAGATTCAAATCCCAGTTAACATCTGAAAACATGTTAACACTCCTGGCAGACGTGATTCGTTAAAATCACACACGTCATTTTTATATAAGGATCTTTCCACAGATTCCTAACCCAGCTTAATGATCTCTGAATCATGGGTTAGATCATCAATTATGATGATCATATTTTTACCATACGTGGTAATATGGTGCCTACGGGCCCTGCTCATTTCCATATGAGCCAAAAGACAGTGGTAGCGATGACTCCCTGTCAGATAAAGGTAATGAACTAAGGTTCAAACCTTCATGCTTTGATTCTCTAAAATCATGGCTTATAATTTATAAATGTCCTTGTGACTAGGCCTGTTGTGCCATTATACCTTCATGTTTTGATTCTCTGAAATCATAGCTTATAATTTAAAAATGTCCTTGTGACTAGGCCTTTTGTGCCACAAATAAAACTGTTATTGTTTTATAATTAGGATAAATTATAATAGAAATCCTAAACAAATATGATTAATAAATTAACCAAATATGGTCTCTGTTTACCATGGTTAATGAATTACCCTAAGGGGCAATTCCGTAATGAACTCCCAAATAAACTATTGTCCTTGTTTTCTGTAACAGTTCAATTAAAATGGCTAACTCAGACGAAATTAATAGCCATCCTGTGGAGAATATTGATAACGCCCGGATTAATCTAACGGGTGCTGAATTGAAAGCGTTGGTAGACGACGCAGTTACAAAGGCATTGGAACGGCAGTACGAAGAGTATAGTGGGACTCGAAGTAGGACCCTATCTACGCCGCATTCGAAGCCGCCTTCCAAAAAGGATGAACCCAAGAAAGATGATGATAGACTCTCCTCAAACCACCACAGTGCTCCATCTCAACATGTTGTATTAAACCAAGGACCCAGTAATAAGGGATGCTCCTATAAATACTTTGTGTCTTGCAAACCCAGGGATTTTACTGGGGAAAAGGGAGCCATTGACTGCATGACGTGGTTAGACGAGATGGACACGGTTGTGGATATCAGCGGATGCGCTGAGAGGGATGTGGTCAAGTTTGTGTCACAATCATTTAAGGGAAGCTTTAGCCTGGTGGAGATCTCTGATTCAAGCCACCGGGAAAATCCCATTGTACAACATGTCATGGGAACAATTTGTTGCCCTTATCAGGGAAAATTACTGCCCTCAGCATGAGGTGGAGAAGATAGAGTCTGATTTTCTATCATTGGTGATGACAAACCTTGACTGTCAAGCTTACCTCACGAGCTTCAACACGATGTCCCGGTTGGTTCCGTATCTGGTAACCCCGGAACCAAAAAGAATAGCTCGTTTTATCGGTGGTTTAGCCCCGGAAATCAAGGCAAGCGTGAAGGCTTCTCGGCCAGCTACCTTTAGATCTGTCCCTCACTTTGGATGCGGTCAGGCAAAGATCGCTGAGGAATAAGGAGGCTGAGAAGAGAAAACGTGAAGATGATAGTTCACGGAGGTCGAACAAGAAGCACCGTGGGAACGGTGACAACAAGAAAGGATTTGAATCAAGGAAAGATGGGCATCATTCTGGTGAGAAGCCCAAGTGCAAAGTTTGCAAGAAACAGCACTTTGGAAAGTGCAGACTTGAGTCGAACTCACAGACTCAGTTAAAAACCTATGCTTGTGGTATATGCAAGTCCAAGGACCACAAAACCTTGGATTGCAAAAAGCTGAAGGATGCAACTTGCTACAGTTGCAATGAAAAGGGGCACATTAAAACCAACTGCCATAAACACGCCAAGAAGCCTGAAGAGACCAAGAAGACCAATGCTAGGGTCTTTAGAATGGACGCAAAGGAAGCGGTTCTAGACGACAACGTTATTACAGGTACTTTCCTTGTAAATGATTTCTATGCAAGAGTACTTTTTGATTCAGGCGCTGATAAGTCTTTCGTAGATAATAAGTTTTGTGAATTGTTGAAATTACCTGTCAAAACCTTAAGTGTGAATTATGAGGTGGAGTTAGCAGATGGCACACTAGAAACCGTCTCTACTGTGTTAGATGGATGTGTTATATCCATTAAGAACCACTCTTTTCCTCTGTCTCTACTTCCCTTTAAGTTGGCCGGTTTTGACATAGTTTTGGGTATGGACTGGTTATCTCATAACCAGGCCCAAATTGTCTGCAACAAGAAACAAGTGGTAATAAAGACTCCATCTGGTGAATCACTTACCATTCGGGGAGATACCCAGTATGGGCTACCTGAGCAAGTGACTATGCTCAAAGCTTCAAAGTGTTTAAAGAAGGGTTGTGTCATCTACATGGCACAAGTGATTATCGATGAGCCTAAACCGAAGATAGAAGACATCCCCGTCATTTCTGAATACCCTGAAGTTTTTCCGGAAGAACTACCTGGTTTGCCACCAGATAGGCAAGTGGAATTCAGGATTGATATCATCCCTGGAGCAGCTCCAGTTGCTATAGCACCTTACAGGTTGGCGCCAACGGAAATGAAGGAATTAAGAACGCAACTGGATGAATTGCTAGCTAAAGGTTTCATTAAACCTAGTTCGTCTCCATGGGGAGCACCTGTCATGTTTGTCAAGAAGAAGGATGGATCGATGCGTCTGTGCATCGATTATCGTGAACTTAATAAGGTCATGATAAAGAATAGGTATTCTTTGCCCAGGATCGACGATTTGTTCGATCAATTGCAAGGAGCAAGTTATTTCTCGAAGATTGACTTAAGGCAGGCTACCACCAACTGAAGGTTAGAGATGAAGACGTACACAAAACTGCATTTAGGACTCGTTATGGTCATTACGAGTTCCTAGCGATGCCTTTTGGGCTCACTAATGCACCAGCCGCGTTCATGGATCTCATGAATCGCGTTTGCAAGCCTTAATTAGACAAGTTCGTCATCGTTTTCATCGACGACATTCTTATCTACTCGAAGAACCAAGCTGACCATGAGAAACACCTTCGCTGTATTCTCAAACTCCTACATCATGAGAAGCTCTATGCCAAATTTTCCAAGTGTGAATTCTGGCTTCGAGAAGTCCAATTCCTTGGACATGTGGTGAGTGAGCGTGGTATCCAAGTGGATCCCGCTAAGGTTGAAGCAGTTATGAACTGGCAAGAGCCAAAGACGCCTACAGAGATTCGTAGCTTCCTGGGATTGGCAGGATATTACAGGCGTTTCATTGAAAATTTTTAAAGGATTGCTGCACCCCTAACTTCCTTAACCAAGAAGAAAGTAAAGTTCGTTTGGGGCCCTAAGCAGCAAGAGTCCTTTGATATCCTAAAGCAGAAGTTGAGCAACGCTCCTGTTTTGACATTGCCAGATGGGATAGAAGATTTTGTGGTTTACTGCGATGCATCGCACACTGGCATGGGGTATGTGCTTATGCAGAAAGACAAAGTTATTGCCTATGCATCACGACAGTTAAAAGTGCATGAAAAGAATTACACCACCCACGACTTGGAGTTGGGTGCCGTTGTATTCGCACTAAAACTGTGGAGGCATTATTTATATGGAATCAAGTGTGTGATCTATTCTGATCACAAGAGCCTCCAGCATCTATTTAATCAGAAGGATTTAAACATGAGGCAACACCGTTGGATGGAGACTTTAAATGATTATGATTGTGAAATCAGATATCATCTCGGCAAGGCGAATGTAGTCGCCGATGCCTTGAGTCGAAAGGAGAGGGTGAAACCCATCCGAATCAATGCCAAGCGCATGGAGATAAAGAACAGTTTGACTGAAAGGTTGTTAGCTGCACAGAAGGAAGCTGTGTTGGAAGCTAACTATCCTAAAGAAAAGATAGGGGTAACTGAGGAGCAGTTAACTCTTAGCAAGGACGGAATTCTAAGATTAAATGGACGAATATGGGTTCCAATTTATGGAGGACTTCGAGATGTCATCCTCCAGGAAGCCCATAGTTCCAAATACTCCGTTCATCCTGGAGCTGATAAGATGTACCAGGATCTAAGGGCAAATTATTGGTGGATAGGCTTGAAGAAGTCTGTAGCCACCTATGTAGCTAAATGCTTGACATGTGCGCAAGTCAAAGCCGAGCATCAGAAACCGTCAGGTTTGCTACAACAGCCTGAACTTCCCGCTTGGAAATGGGAAATGGTAACTATGGATTTTATCACCAAGTTACCTAAGACAAGGAAAGGAAATGACACAATATGGGTGATCGTTGACAGACTGACTAAGTCAGCACATTTCCTACCCATTAAGAAGACTTATAGCTCCGACATGTTAGCCCAATTATACGTCGATAAGATTGTAGCTTTACATGGCATACCTGTGTCTATTATTTCCGACAGGGATACTAGATACACGTCACATTTTTGGAAAAGTTTCCAACAATCTTTGGGCACACGTTTGAATTTTAGTACGGCTTACCATCCTCAGACGGACAGCCAGAGTGAGCGTACTATTCAAACGTTGGAAGACATGCTACGCGCATGTGCGATCGATTTAGGTGGTAGTTGGGATAAGAACCTACCGTTAATCGAATTCTCCTACAACAATAGCTACCATACCAGCATTAAGGCTGTGCCTTTTGAGGCATTATACGGTAGAAAGTGTAGAACGCCCGTCTGTTGGGCGGAAGTTGGAGATGTCCAATTATCAGGACCAGAGATAGTCTTTGAAATGACGGACAAGATTGTCCAGATTCGTGACCGTCTCAAAGCTGCCCGAGATAGGCAGAAGAGTTACGCAGATCCAAAGCGTAAATCTTTTCACTTCGAAGTAGGTGACAAGGTGTTGCTTAAAGTATCACCCTGGAAGGGAGTGATGCGATTTGGTAAGAAATGCAAGCTAAGCCCGAGATACATAGGACCTTTCGAGGTCATTGAACGTGTCGGATCGGTTGCCTATAAGTTAAACTTACCTGAAGAGCTCAGTGGAATTTACAATGTGTTCCACATCTGCAATCTGAAAAAGTGTTTCGCTGACGAATCACTGGTAATACCGCATACAGATGTGCATATAGAAGAGAGCTTAAAGTTTGTTGAAAAACCTGTGTCGATTGAAGATCGACAGGTTAAGAAGCTTCGAAGGAAGCATGTGCCTATTGTAAAGGTCAAATGGGATGCCCGTAGAGATCCCGAGTATACGTGGGAGGTTGAATCCACCATGAAAGAAAAGTACCCTCATTTGTTTCAGTAAATCTCGAGGTCGAGATTTCTTTTAAGGGGTGAGGATGTAACACCTCGAAAATTCGTGATCAATGATATAACGACACGTGTCATGTAAGACAAAAAAAAAAGCGTTGTAAACCCGGATTTAATAAAGATGTTTTGGCAGGATTTAAAAGTGTCGTCATGTTAATTTTCACCTCTGAACGACCTCATTTATAAATCCCAAGACCCAATTATATTTTACACACATCTAACATATCTTAAATCCAGAAATTGTTGACAATAATTGAATTCGAAGTGCATGATAGGTTCCTATGGAAATTTCTACGGTAAACCTTCAATTTCGGCACTTTCAAAAGGATTCAAAGAAACATATCATAATGGTAGGGTATGTAACTGTTCAAGGTACATTTTAGAGGCCCTAACTGATAATTGAAGTCCCAAATTCGGAAAAGATGGTTGCCCTTTCGAAATCCTGAAAGAACAACAGATTTTTGCTCCTGATCATATGCTTGCGCACCGTAAGCATACCCCTTGCGGTGCGCAAGGGGTTGCCAGCGAACAGAAAATGGCTATTGTCTGTTTAAACGCATTTTTCGACCTTTAAACGATTTTCCACATCTTTCTTGACCCCTAAACAACCCCTAAGCATCTAGGGACACCTGTGGGAAGGTTATGGTCAGTTGTAGACTTATTTGTCAACACTTTGTGGAGTCTTGGTTACTATATAAAGCTCCTAAGTGCAACACTTTGATCATTCATTCCTCAAGCAACTTCTGATCAATTGTGGAGCACAAGAGCACCTTCCAGGGCTTCCTAATCGACCATTAGACACTTGTAAGTTTGCTTAACCTTCTGTAATTGAGTTTAGCTTAGTTATTTAGCTAAAAGTCAAACCGTCGTAATTACAGTTTGACTTCGAGATTAATTAATAATGGCTCAGTCAAATCTCGAATTAAAAGTACCTCTAAGTAGGTAATTATGTGGGTAATAAACCCCTTAAAAGGGTTCCCCCTGATTCCCACTCTAACTAGGTCAAATGTCGGGTCAAACTTGTAAATAAAAAGTCAACAGGATACTTAAATTCTAATTCATGCATGATTAGCAATGTAGAACACATACAACCTGTTTGATTATTAATATAACTTGGTAATTAGTGTAAGAACATGTCTAAACATGTTCAACCCAACAATTTCCTGTTTAGACCCGGTTCGAAACCGAAAGTCGCAAAGCTTTGACTTTTGCTTTGACTTCAGTTCTGACCCATTTTGGTATGATTTAGAAATACCTAAGAGCTTCATTTGGACCAGGTTACATGCTAGTATAACCCTCTGTGATTATACACCATGGTTCATTAGTTAACCGATTAATACGCATGATTCCGCTAATTGCTCATATGTTGACCATTATGCCCTTTTCACCTTAAAACGTGATTTTTGAAAATGTAAAAGTGTAGAAACTTTAGTTACTGATATATAAACTTGTATGCAAAGTTTGACATCAGCTGAGGTCTAGATTGAGAGTTATGCTCATTAGCGTAATTAAGAAGCTTTATGTTAACTAAACGGCGTAATTAGCGTATAGCCTAGTTAAGCCTACTTTTTGATATCAAACTTAATACCCACTGATTTAATATATTATTTTGGTATTTTTGAATATTTTTAATTAATTTTAGGCTGAGCATAACTTATAGTCGTAGGCTTAATCCGGTAATTGTCGGTTTTGCCCTTACGGGCCATAAAATGAGTTTTACATATCTAATCGACTCCAAACCTTTTGCTACTGATCTTAAATGATAAATAAATTATTTTAAGCCTCCTGGAATGATAAAAATATCAGCTTTTTATATAGAACCCGGAAACGGCTTCTAATCGCCTTATTAAGCGTTTTTAGCGCATAGTATGTACTAAGACTATTTTAAACATACAAGGGTGATACCTACTGATATTTGAGGCAAATTATAATATTTTAACAGTAAGCAAAAGTTATTAAACTCAGACTTTAGTTTTGAGCTTTTCGGCTTATGTGAAATTACCAAAATGCCCCTACGGTGCATAGTTTGGTTATAATTGATAAATTTCACATATATACCTTACCCTACTGTTATAACTTAGTAATATAAGTATTTTTGCTGATTATATCAGACCTGTAACTCAGGTAAATACTTAAACTCTTTTATAACCTTTTAAATGACCAAACTACCCCTACGGGGCATAGTTTGTGTTTAAAATCGTTTCGGGCATAATAAAAGACATCTTACTGATGTCACAACATATATGAAGCATATTAACTTAGGAAATCTGTAAATGGCTCATATGTATACCCGTTACGCTTATTACGCGTTCGGTTCGGTTTATGTAACTAGTTTACATAAACTAGCCTAAACGGGTCAAACCTTATCGGTTTTATCTCAAAATACAAAATGTGTATGAAATACCCATATTAAGCAAGTCTCCGAACTTGTCGGGTCTAAATCACATTCTATCCGGTCTTCGCTTAATCGTGCGTACGAGCCGTATCTTTGAAACTAACCGGTCTAAGCTTTAGCTTAATTAAAGACCCGTTAGGATTCTAATAGGTTATGTTCACATTGTTGTTGTGTGATTTTTAGCTATTTTTAGGCATTTTTTGTTGTGTTCACATTGGTTCTCGCAATAAGAGGTGGTTCTCGCATGATCTTCTCCCTATATATATATATATATATATATATTTCCAATTATTAATACTAAACAAGGCAATAGAACAATATAACACGTATTTGGATGAGTTATAGGATATTATTAATATTTACTATTATAAGTTATGTTATAATCATCAATATTGTATTTTGGTTTATATTTCAACTATAGTTAATAAATATAATAATAATGACTATACCAAATATCTTGTTGTAATATATGAACTTAGTCAATAGGTTAAAACATTTACTTCATAATGATCCTTTATTTACGTTAATCAGTTTATATAATATCTAAATCTAAACAATACTGATGACACAGAATCATAAATTAGTTTTAAATAATGTAGATAAAACATTAAACTTATAGTTAAAATTGAAGTTTTTATTAAACAAATAGTCTATTATATATAAATATAAAAGCTATTATATGATGTTTTGTGAAGTAGTAACTTAACTTTGCTGTTTATTAGAGTATTCTAGTTTGACAAAAATCTTCTCCATTTTTTATTATATATATATATATATATATATATATATATTTTCTATCATAAAGTTACTACTACAACTAAACCATTTATTCTTTGTATGTGAAGGAATATATCATGTAAGATATATATAGTATGTATTAATATATAATAAAAAAATCAATCACATGAATGAATGCCAGCTCCCTTGGACACGTGTAGTTTCAAAGAAAATTTATGGTGACTTACCTCAATTGGGATATACATGAATTGCAATTTCAATTATATATACATATACATAAATTCATAATGGTAAACTCATATGTATTAATAAAATAATTAGTAGATATCTGTATATATATTAGTGAAATGATAAGAGGCTGTTTACTCATTTGTATAATAATTTGAAATGTTCCTTGAAACAATTACTTTTTGAATGGTTGTTTCACAATTTAAATACGGCTTAAGATTATTGGAATGTATATTTTACGAAACAGCTAACATTTGGGTATAATCATAAAATAGATTGATTAAGAACGGCGAACCTTGCGACTTATATATATATATATATATATATATATATATATATATATGTATTTATTACAGACTACAACTGGAATTCAAAATATACTAGTGATTATGCATCCGTAACTTATTTTAGTCTATCTGGGTTATAGGAGTATTATGCTCAACATGCTTTCATGTAAGGTTTATTCTATCTCTTTCCTCTACTAGGTTGTTTATTAATGAGCAAAGTTCCTTTAAAGTTTCTGGCTCATAGGTGGCATGAGTGCTAGTACTGGTTTGGCGGTTCAACTATTTAATATAAGTTAGCATTTACTGCTGTAGTGGCTAACATATGGAGATTTACCCATTGTTCATCTAATTCATCTTTTCATGGTAGGTTATTGCCTATTTCCTGAGTTTGTGCATTTATTTCCTGATTGATTATCGCTCCCTTCGGTTGTGACTTCTTTATTTTCTCTCGACCTTTTCTAATAATCCAACTTCTCTTCTTAGAGGTAAATGGTTTCTTAGACTGTGCCTTACGAATAAATATTCCTTCCTCAGTATCTGCTGAGTATCCTGAGGGATTTGGTTGAAATGAGGTTCCCTTATCTTTTGGTGAACTATCTAATTGACGATAGATGTCCGAAATTCTTTGCTTACCCATACTGTAGACTAACAAATAGTCAAATAACATAAAACACATAATTACATAAATTATTTCCTAACACAGAATTTAAAACTTAAGTGTCAGCAGAACACTTCTTTGGCTTGAACCAGTGGCATGGCTCTGATACCACCTTCTGTCACAACCCCCGCCCCCTTATCTGTCCCGGGAACGGGCGGCCGCGAACATTCGTTTGTGGTGGTATCAGTTATTAATTGGGCAGCGGAAGTTACATCAGGACCGTAGTTAGGAAATGTTTATCAGAGTAAAAACCACCATATTTTATATTAATAAACACATGGGTAAAACCCAAGTTTCTTATTACAACATGTTTATAGGGATAAACCCTACTTTATTGAATTTAAAACATCGTATTTTAGGTAACTTTTATAACCACATTTTTCCAAGCCTTCAGTGCTCTCCAGCTGACTTTTTACTAATTGGCTTTCACATTGTGTTACCTGAAACACGTTTTAAAAACATTTGTCAGTGGGAAATACTGGTGAGTGAATCCCAGTTTAATCACGAAACATTTTATCAATTAAAACAGTATTGAGAGCGATCACATTGTTTATTTCTACACAATTACTCATTCAGTACTGTCAATCCTGACTTGTGGGTCATATTACACATTGGCTAACTCGTTGTCCAATGGTAACGTACTGTCATCCCGACTTACTACTCGCAGTAGTAAATTTTGTATACAAAACCCCAACAAACCGGCAGTAATTGAAGAACTACAAAGACTAAATCACCGCTTAATTACATTGTAAAACATTTAAGGTTTTGTAAAATATTACAAAAAAGGTTAACAAAAAGAGGATAAACTCACATTGCTATCTTAGATTTTCCGTAAGGGTTTCCTGGTGACAATCTATAATTTACACAAATGCACATGCGTTAGTATAATAACTCATTTTAACATTAGTAATACCCTCCCCGAGACGGCATTCCAATGACTACGTCGGTCAGAACCACAACAGCCATTACGGAACCCTAGATCAATCGGGTAGCGTATCTAATACGCATCCAGGGGTTATAATACTAACAACGGAGCAGAACTTCGCTATTTAGGAGGGTATAATACCCGCGTATTATGCCTTCTATTCAGAAATTAAGATTGAGAAACGTTTGTGAGCGATCGGAACTGAATGCTGATGCCCTTCTTATATAGGGCCTGATTCTGTCTTTCTCGCGGCCCGCGTAAAACAAAGACAGGGCTTACGCGGCCCGCGTCAATCCCCGGTCAAAGCGTAGCTGATCCTAGTCAGCGTATAGACTTGCCACGATGATGACACGTGTCATCACCGGGCTGCGCCATCTTTCCGATCTCACGCGGCCCGCGTTAACTTAACGGGGGTCTTACGCGGCCCGCTTGGACTTATAATTCAAAGAAATCAAATCTTAGCCTTGATACCGCCCGCGTAAAGGTTGGGGTGGGTCTACGCGGCCCGCCTCAACTTACTTTTTCTTGTTTTTAATTTATTTTTAATGCTATATTGTATTTCGGGCTCGGTTTTCACGTATGGGATGAATTTTAGAAAGTGTAGTGTGTCAGGGGTGTTTTAGGAGGGTTGTTATATTTTGGGTATAATTCATGGGTTATTTAATAAAATATATAGTGCACTCATATTAAGTATAGTGACCCAATTCTACTTTATCCCTACGTCACGAGACAGAACCCCAAGGAATTTAGGCAGAGCCTTGACATACGTTACGGGGCCCTACGTCACTTGGACAGGGTATCAGTGATCAGGGATTACAACACTTAAAACGGGGCAGGGCTTTGAAGTATTTAGGGTATAATATTTTAAAGAAATGGATGTAAAAAGAGGTAGAGTGAGAGCCAGAACGTAGGAGAGATATGAGAAAATGAAAGCTCTACATCTATCTATTTATAGGTGAAAATTTGAACTTGTAGGACACGAAATTCGATTCCCTATTTGACTTTAGGATGAGACACATACTACTGAATTTAATTCAAAACACACGTAACCATGTTAGTTTTAATATTAATGGAAAAATAAAAAAGGTCGTGATTTTCTAGGTTGCCCTTTCTAATCGGGTCATGCTATTTACACACGGAAGAAATTATTTTCACACCTCAAAGCGCCGCGCTATGGCCATAGCGCAGCGCTTAGGTCGACATAAGGTGATTTGACTGATGTCTGAGAGACATAAAGTTGCTGCTTGACATAATGTTGATTCCAAGGTTGCAGGTGGCCCCTGAACCCTAAGCGCCGCGCTATGGCCATAGCGCAGCGCTTCGACCCCAAATTTTTACTTTTAAAAGCTGGTCAGGCACAAAACTGTATTCGAGACATAAAGCACTCAATATATTGTTTCCAAACATACGGTGGTTTTGTTGTTTGTCGATTTCTAAATTACTTGTGTTTCTTCAAAACCTAAATTCGACCAAGCCCAAAGCACCCCTCTTTGGCCATAGCGCGACGCTTTAGGTGTGCAAAAAGACAAATGGCGTATGCGAATAGACCAAACCTTCTAATCTCAATTTCATTCCCTTTTGTTTTTCTTTTGACCGTTCCAACTTATAAAAGCTCATATCATATCATGTATACACGAAAATCATATATAAATTATATATAAGGAAAAAGCCTTTAAATATTTAAAAGAATACCAAAATCGATAAGATTATAAATATTCCTAAAAGTTTTAGTACTTTGACTATGATTTCTTAAAAGGTTTTTAATTTAATTTTATTTATTATAATTAATTCAGCTGCTTTAGTTATTTGGCGCATATAACTTCTAAGATATGACATTTTATAAAATAATGAATATGTCATTAGAGCTAGAATAAATTTATCTACATTTTGAACCAAGTTTCATTAAAAACAGAGTAGGTTCAAATATAATGTATTTTTAAAATTAAATTATTAAATGGTTCCTACGTTTGCCCAAAATACCTCATATTTCCATCGGTCAATTTATCCATGATGCATCCTTTTAACAACATAAGTTTTTATATATTTTATATAAAAAAAATTGGGAATGTTACAATGGGGTAAGGCGGATCCGCAAAGATGGACGAAGAAACAAGAAAAGGCGTTAGCAATGGCGTAGGTGCATTGTAGTGTTAACAAGAAAAAAGGAAATGTCCAAAAATCGGAAGGTTTTTGGAAAAAAAGTTGTCGCTCACTACAATGCAACCGTTGGAGGAAGTTCACGAACCGTTCATCAAGTCCGTCTGAAATGGAAAGGCAGAAAGCTATGCAAGGGAAGTTGAACTTATTCAACGGCTTTTGGCATCAAGCAGTATATTTTTTTACGTTTACATACTTCTTATTTTTTACCCTAATATATTCTTATTTTTTACCTTAATTTATATTTTTATTATAGGATCGTTTACGTCCTAGCGGGAGTGACGATGCTCATGTTATGAAACAAGCGCAAAAAGATTACCAAAAACATTCGGGTGGCTTTCTATAACAACCCTCGAAAAACACCCCTAAAACGCCTTAATTATACCCCGAATATACGTAAATGGAGCCGAATAACCTTAATTTTTATAAAAATCAAATAAAAAAAATATTTGGGTTGCTCGCAGGCCGCGGCCAAGTTCACCAGGTGAGTCGCGGGGAGCGACCGAGTAGCACCTGGCGGAACCTCAACGTGCCACGTGGCACGACACACGACGAACCTACATAGGTGACTAACCAGACCTAGCCCTAGCTAAGTCTGGCTCGCGGACCGCGAAGGAACAAGGGAGGGGACTCGCGGGGCGCGAGAGACCCCAGAATCAGCCTATAAATAGAGGCTTTCAGCCTCGGTCCCAACTCTCTCAAAATTCTAGTATGAAAATTATCGGGTATAATACCCCTAAAACACGAAGCTCTGCCTCGTTGTAAGTATTTTAACCCCCGATCACTAATTCGTTACCCTACCCGATTGATCCAGGACTCCGTAACGCATGTCGAGGCTCTGCCTGACTAAGTTCGTTGGAGTTCTGTCTCGTGTTGTAAGGCTAATGTGATTTAGGTTATCTTACTAACACGTGTGCGTTGTTTATTTTTAATAGACTAGTAGGAATGCCTGCGCGTTGCGGCGGGTGCGTCTGTTTTGTAGCATCGTAGTTGTTGGGGTTTGAGGTGTGTGTATGTGTTTTGTGGGTTATTCGTTACGGGGACGTGTGAAGTAAATAGGAAGAAACACCCTAGTAGTAGGCTTAAAGCAAACATGTGCTTTGTTATATGATTTTTAGCACACACACAAAAAGGAAAAATTACAACTTTTGTCCTTTATCTTTATACCACTTTTCAGGCGGTGTCCTTTTAAACGAATGTTGACAGACGGTGTTCTTTACTAGGTATTTTGTTGCAAGTTTAGTCCTTTACTAGGTGTCCTTTACCAATTAACAGGGTTTTTTAACTGGGTTGGGTGTAAAGGACTAAACTTGCAACAAAATACCTAGTAAAGAACACCGCCTGTCAACATTCGTTAAAAAGAACACCGCCTGAAAAGTGATATAAAAATAAAGGACAAAACTTGTAATTTTTCCCAAAAAAAAAAATATCCTGGACTTCACTTGAGTCGTTGCTTTGATTGTTGAATGCGTAGATCCAAAATCACCATATAACAGTGTTACCATTGTTGGATATAGAGGCTTGATGAAACGAATGAAGATAAACAACTTCAATTGTGGGTTTAGGTCATCTCGTTTAGAGAAATGTTATTTTGGTTCGAGTCAAAACTGATAATGACAAAAATGGGTATAGGTCAGACAGGCTGATTCATCATTGAGGATCTGATTCATCATTTGTCCACGACAACAAGACCACACCAGGCTTCTTACCAACCTCGCTTTCCCACAAATCTTTAATTATATGTTGTGAAGAACCATGAACACTTGCATGCTCCTACATTGACAAATCTTAAAAGATTTCACCAATTAATGACCATTTTAACCTAGGGCTTACGATCGAGCTCAAACTTAAACAAGCAAGCTCGACTCGAATCGTTATTTTTTTTTTAACTTTTTTTTTGTCAAATATCGATAATAATACAAAAGATAAAAAAAAAATTAACACATACGAGCCGTTGAGTTGAGCCACAAAGCCAACCATGGAGTCGCGCTATCGATCCGTAAACCCCTGACTTGAGCCAGTGTGGTGTAACCCTCCCACGTCCCCTACACAAACGCTCTCTGAGGGTTAATATATTACCTTTGTGCCTAAATCTGTTAAAGCAATTTAAACAAATCATTAAGAACCCTAACTCCCTTAAATCTTAGTTTACCCAATTCATTAAGTATCCTGTCTTACACTTAGTCTACCCAATTTGTTAGTATCCTTCCTTCTAACATGTTCAGTCTCTTATACAAGATGTTTCTAAACTTTTATAAATCATAACCTTCATAGACTTGAAGAAATTTCATTATGAATTATCAACTTTCATCAAAATCTCTACATTCGAAGATTAAGTTACAAAAATACTTATTTGTGGTTTCCAATTCAAACACCTTTGGTCCTTCAAATTTCCTTATGTCATTTTCGTCCCAAGATTGCATTTACACTTGCAGCCTAAATGTTATGCTTAATCACATTTTGGTCTAAATTTTGCTTAATCACTTATGTCTGCTGTCAAAATTTGGATCTTTTACCTCGGAATCTCCAAATCTCTTTGCTCATTAGTAACCAAGGGCCTGATTTTCTCTTGTTTTCATCATTAATATCAGGAATCATCGATTCATCATCAGAACTCTTTTTATCTAGATTTAAATTATTCTCTTGGATACGTGTTAATTCATTTTCAAAAACTAATGGTTCGTTCTGCGGGACAGGCGTTGACTTTTGTTGACCCGCCTGGTAATCTTCAATATTGAGTGATTGTTTAAACTCTATGTCAACACTATTTTCAGCTCCTGTTTCAAGATTTGGGACCTTACCTGTAGTTTCTTCCCTGTCACCTTCAAAGCTACTATCGTCATCATCAAGATACTCAGAATTCGGCTCGTTTTCCTGAATTTTATGAGAATTTGCACCGTTGATTTCCATATTTGTGTTCATCACAAAATATTGTTGTTGTAAAGGCGTTGAAGTCGTTAAAACTTGCTCTCTCTTGAAACTCTTTATAATTCGCCATTTCGCTTTTGTATCTTTCTTTATCTTTCACCGCCTTTTCCTGGTAAACCTGACCACATGAATAAAAATCCATTTCAACACGTTTACTTGAATGGGTCGATTCAAGTTATATTTCATCTAATAACCAGTTAAAAAAGAAAACACATTCCAGCGTCACACGACGTGTGTTTAAAATGCATAAAACCTCTTAAATCTCTTGCTCAAAATTTGAAAAACGATTGAAATAATATAACAAGTAAATTTTCATCGCCGAGGTTTGGCCACTTTTGCGGCTTGCTTCAATATCGCTTAAACAAGCCAAAGCTCAGCTTGAGCTCAGTTTGCCAATGTTATCATCATTATTATTATATTATATATTATATATATAAAAACTAAAATTTTGTTTGGGCTTGTTTAGGCTAGCGAGCCTAAACGAGCTTTGTATTTCAGGCTCAAACTCAACGAGCTCTATTTCAGACTTGAGCTTGGGCTCGAGCTCGTTAAGGCTCGGCTTGTTCGAGCTTTTAGCCGAGCCGATCTCGAGTAGCTCTTGAGCCTTTGGGCTTGTTAATACCCCTAGGCACTTCCATCCTCTCAGCAACCTGATACGGGCTCTCTTCTTATCTTCTCTATCTAATATTCAGCTAAACCAAAAGCAAGCAAATTTGTAAGTTGGTTGTCATCAACCATTGGTCTAACAAAAAAAAAAAAAAAAAAACGGACACTATTAGTTTTTAGTTCATAATTCACATTTTAAAACCTATCATCAATATCATAGAAAAACAGTAATAGCACATTACCATTCCAACACGGTTAGCTAAAGTAAGACCATTTGTTCCAGTCCCACAACATGCATTAAAAAGCAAGATATTAGGACCCAAACAAGCCCATTCTCAGCAAGTGCATACAACTTTTCTGCTGCAAGGGTGTTCACCTGCAAGTTTTAAAGTCCAAAAATTAAGTGCTACACTTATTTTAACATGGCAATGTTACTAAAATACACATTTTAGCACATACCAATTGTAGTGTTTACATTTAATAATACCAGATATACGTATACAGATAACAGTAAAATATACTTTCAAAGAAAAGATGTACTTGTAAAAGCATATCACCATGTTAAATCGCTACAGACAATGAAGAATAGCAAATAATAGAGAAGTTGGTCTTGGTTATAATTTATTGAAGTAAAAGAGCCAAAAGTAAAACCACGATACAAACTGTTTAACATCAAGAATAGGTACCTTCTGCCAGAGTAAGTTATTTATTATGTTGCCGATAATCTTAAAAAGATTCTTACCAATGTTGTTGCTAAAGGTACGCTGACAAAATTTGTGAATAGGTGGTTATGTATTATGTATACCTTATAATCCAGGTATATCAGTATATCATTGTGAAAACGTTCATTCATCTCTTGTAGATGTTCCCCCACCCCATTGAATCAACCTGAGGAAGTTCTTCAAAAAATAAAAACAATTATTACAATAAACTAATCATATATTCATATCATCAAAATGACACGTACTAAAAAGTTCAGACTTCATTAAAACCCTAAGTTCAGAGGTTTTGTAAATTATAACCATTAAATTTCAATAATAAGTCAAATCATACAAAATCCGCATCAATTTAGCTTCTCAAAGATCAAAACACATAATAATCAACTAAATCAAAGTAATTCAAGTAACAATCATGATATAACCACAGTAAAATTGGAAAGCTAAACACGTAAATCAATAGATCAGTTACTCAATCAAAACTAAATTGTAATCATTTACATATGAACATCACCGATTCACATAAAAATAAAAATAAAATGGTGCGAAGAAGAAAGACGAGAACGCTGACAAACATCAAATTGACCAAACACACACCACAAATACAATCAAACTACAATGAATTGAATCATGGATGCAAAATACAAACCGTGGTTGCTCCAATCGAGAATCTTTATCACATATTTACAGTCGTAGACTTGTCGTTTCCATTATATGTAAATTGTTCATACCTGAAAATTCAAAGACAGACACAAACACAATATTAGATCCTCTAGATTCTAGCAATTGATTTTTTGACAATAGCAGTATCAATATTAAAACATGCTCTATCTAACATGTTTCCATTGAAGATAGAAAACTCATTGACCCTATAACTAACAAATTGGGGCCAAGAACATTGTGAAAGCAATCTGAGAACAATAATGCATATAAAAAGAAACATGTAATTGGATGGTTTCTAGAGACAGAAAATACTGAGAGCTCGAAAGCTGGAGCAAATCCAATCAAGATTGGTGACCTTCATACCCTAATTCGCCCAATATCGAACACAATCTAGCCCCACTCATCTGTTTTCAATGATTCAACTGAATAAAACAAAAGTAAATACAAACAGGAGATCGATTGTTTCTTAAAGGGGGAGGGGATTTGATTGAAGGACTGCCCGTGATTTATCACATCAGAGAACACCAACATCCTCTTGCACTGCGACGTTTTGAGACAATTGGGATTCTGGATCTTAAATGCAGGAGAATGATTTCTCAATTTTAGCCCCCTAGAGTGTCTTAAAACTTTGGTGAATATACAAATTCAACCCCTCTAAAAATGCTTCATTTACTTGTACATCTTGTTATAAAGTTTGTACGCGATGTTAAATTACATTTCTATCCATTAGATTTGCTTTATATAGTTATATAGATATAGATATATAGATAATAATCAGGAACACCAACAGGAAGCTGTAGAAATACCTAAGACATCAGAGTGAGTCATTCTCTTTTTCTACCAAACTGTTTTTACAAAACCTCAGCTCGAGTAGCAAACATCTATGCTAACCAGCCACATGCTATTTCAACAGATCTACTATTAACTACCAATAGTCACCACAAGAACACTTGCCATCACTAAAATGATGATACCTAAAAGGATCTCTCAAAATAATTCTTCGCCTTTCGATCTCGCTTATAAACTTGAAAACAGAATGACAATCGCCACAAACCCGAAGGTTCTTAAATATCTGCAAATCTGAACCTTGAGGCGTGTGGATCAATCCATATGCAAGTGCCAATCTCTCACTATGCTTCCATAAATGATCCTCCTTCTGTTCTTCATCAATGTCTTGCAATGCAAAACTTGTATCAGGAACATAACCAGCCTCTTTGATCATCTTCTTCAGTTCATTCAACTTACCATAGATCTCATTACTCTGATAGTGGGATTTATCCCCTATCGCGAAAGATGTAATCTTTCGCTTTATTTTGATCCAACTGCACGCGGGTTTTTTTTTAACATTACTAGATTCCATTTCCACCCTTAGATCATGAACTGCATCCCATTTCCCAGTAGTTGCGCAGACATTTGAGTATAAAACAAAAGCCGAATCATCTGAAGGATTTGACTCAAGAAGATGGTCAGCCGCTTGTTTTCCAAGCTGTGAATTTCCATGGATTCTACATGCTGCCAGCAAGCTCCGCCAGACAAAGTCGTTTGGTGGGACCGGCATGTTCTTGATGAATTTTTCAGCTTCCAAAAGCCTCCCTGATCTCCCAAGAAGATCGATTACGCAAACACAATGCTCGATGCCAACATCTACTCCAAACTTTCTAGTCATTAAAGAATAATATTCAAGACCTGCGTCTACTAAACCTCCATGGCTACACGCAGATAAAAGTGAAACAAACGTCACATGATCGGGCTTCAATCCTGTGTTCACCATCTCATCGAAAGCTTCCCGTGCTTCCTGAAAAGATCCCTGTCTAGCAAAAGCTGATATCAGTATGTTCCACAACACACGTGGTCTTATATTTGGTTCTGGAAGCATTTTTAAAACATCATTTATCTCCCCACACTTTCCATACATATCCGTTATATGCGTCATAACATACTGATACGAGTCAAACCCGAATTTAAAGGTCAAAGCGTGAAGTTGTTGACCTTCTTCAAGAGTAGATAAGCTAGCTGCAGCAGCAAGAGCTGCAGAGTAGCTAAATTGGTCCAAATGTACACCGGTTTTGTTCATCTCTGAGAATCTTTTCAAAGCCTCTTCTCCATGACTATTGTGAACATTTGCAGCAAGCATTGCGTTCCATGAAACATAATCCTTGTTTACAAATCCGTCAAATATACGTGTACTTGAGTCGAGATCGTGACACTTTCCATACATTGTAATAAGAGAATTCTTTACATAATCATCTGAATCATAACCAGTATGAATCACATACGCGTGTAATGGCATCCCATGGCTGAGAAGGTAGCTCGGTGCAGCACAAGAACTAAGCACATGAACCATGGTTATATAGTTGGTCGCTTCATCCTGTCTTCTCATTAAGTTAAACACTCTGATTGCATGGTCTGGTTCTTCACAGTCGGCATATCCTCCAATGAGAGTGTTCCACGTCACCAAGTCCCAACGGGGCATCCTTTCAAACACCCGTGCAGCTTTCCACATCATCCTATGCCTCCCATACATTGTAACCAACGCGTTTCCAACAATTAAGTTGTTTTGAAGGCCGGCTGTGAATACCAGTGCATGAAGAATTTCAGCTTCTGCAGGGTCTGAACAAGCAGCTAAGACAGTTGCAAAAGTCACATGATTCGCACTCTGAAGCATTTTAATAAACACTTTCAAAGCATCCAGGCCCTCCCCCTCTTGAACATGGCCAGCTATTAATGAATTCCATGAGATTAAATCTTTCTCCGGCATCTCTTCAAACAGCTTTATCATTTCTTTCCGTCTTCCAGTATCCGCATACACGCCCAAAAGGGTATTGCATATTAATAAGTTTGAATCAAATCCAAGCTTGTGCACCAGACCATGAACTGCAGCACCCCAGAGGAAATTGTCCATGGAACCACACACTGACAAGAGTGCAGAAAGTGTAATCGAGTCCAGGTTTTCATGGACACAACGCATTAAGTTAAAGCAGTGGAAGGAGTCTTTGTATAAATTATTACGTGCATACGCAGAAATCATGGAATTCCATGAGATGGTGTCGTGCACACTCATATGAGCGAAAACATAGCAGGCTTCTTGTACTCTACCCAAATTACCAAACATGGATATAAGAGAGTTGGCCACCGAGAGATCATTTTCGTATCCAAACTTTATAACATGTCCAAGAACTTGACGACCCAAGGAGTCATCTTCTAGCGAGCCAATCACGGTGGTGAATGTATTCTGGTTACCATCGACATCTTCTGACCTCATTTTCCGAAACAGGTTTATAACCTCCATGAAATCTCCCTGGTCCGAGTAGCTAACCATCAACGAGGTCCAAGATACCACATTCTTTTCGGGCATCCTGTCAAAGATACTACGCGCACACGAATGAAATCCATACCCAGCATAAAAGTTTAAAAGGGCGGTACCGGCATAGACGTTATCCAAAAAACCATTTTTCAAAATCAAACCATGAATTTGAAAACCTTGATGTACCATAACCTGAGACGCAGTGCAACCAGTTAACAAACTGGCAACAGCGAAGGCGCTTGTTTCAAATCCTTGGGCACGCATTTGACTGAACAACAGAAATGCGTCCGGGTATAAAGAAACTCGAACGAAAGCGGATATCATGGTGTTCCACGTAGCTTCGTTTCTGTGAGGCATTTCATCAAACACATACCGAGCAGCTTGGAATTTACGAAATTTGGAGTACATGTTTATCAATGTATTTGCTTGGAATGTGCTTAGACGGTGGAGATTCTTTATATAATAAGCATGTAGTGATTTTCCAACGGCTTCGTCGGTGATCTCCGAGAAACCCTTGTGTAAGAAGCTCAAGATAATGGGGCTGTTGTTTTGATGCATCGCACGACATGTTGCTTTCACACCAAACGCCATCAGATCTTCTCAATCCAACAGCTTCTAATGAATTCGGTTCATCTCAAGTCGATTCACATATCCTACACTACACTAGGTTAGGTATACTACAGTATAGAGTGAGAAAGTGAAGTCATAAAATTGCCTATAAAAAGTACACCACCACTTAATCAACACCACTTAATCAACACTGTGGAAGGTATAGTCAATCACCCTAGGGTGTTTGATTGAAATCCTACCCAATAATATTATACCATGTCAATTCCCCATTTCACTCCACATTTTGGACTCAATCACAAGGTATGGTCAAACAACCCTCAATTAAAAAAAAATAAAACTTGATTGGTTGAGCCTCTCTTTCTCGTCTCTCCTCTCCTCTCATCACTCTCTCCCCTCAATCAGTGAACACTCACCGAAATTCACATCATCTCTCTTCCTCACCAAATGCCCCCAAACCCACGGTATAGTCACCGCTCGGTGACATCCCTTCCCCGCACAAGTCCCCGAGCTCTAATCCCTCCACCCTAAGATCAAAAACATAGTTCAAATTCCCAAAAAAAAATTTTACTTTTTGAGTAACAATGTTTTATGGGTTTTAACCACTTGAGTCCAAAAAACAAAAAGTTTAACGATTCGAGTCCCCATAAGCATTTTCTTTAAGCATTTGAGTCCAAATTTCT
Organism: Helianthus tuberosus; assembly: GCA_030545235.1. Lineage (NCBI taxonomy): Eukaryota > Viridiplantae > Streptophyta > Magnoliopsida > Asterales > Asteraceae > Helianthus > Helianthus tuberosus. The sequence goes on from CM060383.1 coordinate 36,536,096, forward strand.
AACACTGTTAAATTTTTTTTGTTAAGTATTGTTAAATGACCAAAATACCCTTATATTGGTAAGACACTTTGTTTGGTAACAAGAAGTAACAAGTTCGAATCTTGTACTTATCTTTTTTTGTAATCTGTTTTTTGCCTTGGTCTAAATTTAAAACTATGGGTTTCTTACTTCCTACACAAACATATGCAAACATACATAAAACAGTTTATTTGGTGTATCAGTTTTTTATTTTTATTTTTTATTTTTACTTTTTACTTTTTACTTTTGGAGCTGGTCCATTAGGTTTTTTGATGGCTGTAGTTTTTATTTCTATTGCCTAGCACTCTCACATTCTATTAATAAGATTTGTTGGCCTTAAAAAAAGACATAGTTTCTTAAAACTTGAATTTTAGGGCCAATGATGTAAGGATCAAAAACTTGTATGTTATGAATTTTAACTTTAAAAATTTGCAATGTGTTTTTTTTCGTTTCGAATGACATCGTATTCTTATTTTGTGTTTTCTAATGAGTAAAGAATATATATCTTTTGTTATGTGTTCCTCACTCTGACCCGACCTGAACGACGATCGACCCGAAAATTTAACGTCAGGTTGTGAAATGTTAGAACACCGAAAAAATTGGACCCCATTGGAAAAAAAAATATCCTAGGTTCGGCACTTAATGATTTAAATCTGGTTGAACACTTAGGTAGTGTTTGGTATGTAGGAATGAGATGTGGAATGGAATGAACTACTACGAGGGAATGAAAAAAAGTGTGTTTGATTGGTCAACGTAATGAAATCACCCATTACATAAGTCATTCCATTCCCTCAAATTCATTCCATCCACTCCCCCTGTTTTTTTTCCATTCCATTTCCTCTCTCAGCTTACGTCACAAACACCGCCCATCACCTCCACCATCTACCACCACCACCTGCCGTCGTCACCACCCGCCACCAACCTCCGCTGACCACCACCACCGTCCTCCGCCGCCACCGCCGCCCACCGCCACCGCCATCGACTACCATCGCTGCCACCCGCCATCGCAAACCACCGCCACCCTAAGCACTACCGCCACCCTCCGCCGACCACCACCACCCTCCGCCGACCACCACCACCATCCTCCGCTGCCACCAGCCGCTACCGTCGACCACCACCACCCATCGTCACCGCCGCCGCCACCACCACCCGTCGCCACTACCATCGACCACCATCGCCGCCACCCACCACCACTGACCACTACCGCCACCCTCCATCGGCCACCACCACCATCCTCCTCGGCCAACTTCCGCTACAGTCGACCACCACCACCCACCGTCGTTGTCGCCACCACCATCGACCACTATCGCCGCCACCCGCAACCACTGACAACCGCCACCCCGACCACTACCGTCACCCTCCGCCGACCACCACTACCATCCTCCGCGGCCACCACCAGCTACCGTCGACCACCACCCACCGTTGTCGCCACCACCAACGCCGCCACCTGCCACCGCAGACCACTGCCAACCCCGACCATCGCCGCCGCCACCGCTAACAACCGTCACCCACCGACCACCGCCACCCATCGCTGCCACCGCCACTAGCCGCCACCGATCACCGCCATTACCCATCGCCGATTTAATTCATTTCTATTTTCTTACCTACCAAACAACACAAGTTAATGATTTATTCCTTTCTCGGCCAACTTCCGCTACAGTCGACCACCACCACCCACCGTCGTTGTCGCCACCACCATCGACCACTATCGCCGCCACCCGCAACCACCGACAACCGCCACCCCGACCACTACCGTCACCCTCCGCCGACCACCACTACCATCCTCCGCGGCCACCACCAGCTACCGTCGCCACCACCAACGCCGCCACCTGCCACCGCAGACCACTGCCAACCCCGACCATCGCCGCCGCCACCGCTAACAACCGTCACCCACCGACCACCGCCACCCATCGCTGCCACCGCCACTAGCCGCCACCGATCACCGCCATTACCCATCGCCGATTTAATTCATTTCTATTTTCTTACCTACCAAACAACACAAGTTAATGATTTATTCCTTTCTTGCATGGTAACCAAACAAGACTATGTAATGTAATGATCCATTTCATTCCTTTGTCCATTCCATTACCTCATCCATTCCATTCCCTCGCCTATTCCATTACGCCATACCAAACAGACCCTTACCCATTCAGAAGTTACCAAACAACCTAATGATATATTCCCGTTATCTCAAACGCGTAATATTTTTAGCAAAAACATTTGCATAGTTGATTTTGTTCAAAGTTATATTCCCATGTTTTTGTTATATTCCCTTGTAAGGGTGTCCGGAGTGGTAATCGGTAAAGGGTGTTTAAACACTTTACCGAGTGGTAAACACCACCGCCAACATAGTTTACCTCTCTCAAGTTTACCAATTCGGTGGTGGCTTGACGATTCGGTGAGGGGAGGAAGGAGAGAGAGAGGGGGTGTGTGGGTGGGGTCCATGCCATCTCTCAACCAATCACACCTTTTCCTTTTTTTTTAAAGTTTACCACTTCACCAAGTGTCTAAACCATTGCCAACACTTTTCACCAAAGTTTAAACACTTTTGCCTGATTGACATGGCGCGCTCTGATTGGTCGGTTTTTTAGTTTACCACTCCAAAGTGTTTAACCACTCCTTACACCCTAAATGCATATATCTTACTTTAAATGTCATACATAAACATAATCTATTATCACTATTTTTCCACTTTATCAAGATTGCACTTGCAATATATATTCTATGCTTAAAATTAGTAATGTGCTAAACGCATCTCTATACCACAAAGTTGTATTGTTTTAGACCCCTATGCATATCAATTTAGTTATGTACAAATAAGCTTCCAAATCCATATGTTTGCAATAACATGAGATAGCTCAAAAGTCGACTCAGAAAATAAAAATAAAAATATAAAACTGCTACAGCTTAAAATGTTGGCTCTACGTACATGAATAGCATTCCTCCTTTTTTTTTTAATAACCAAACACGGTAATTTTCCTTCTTTTTTTGTTGAATAGTGACATGGTAGGAAAGGGAAGTGATGGAAATCTGGAGTTGTTTTAGGCTTTTTTAACACGAGTTACATAGCGACACTGATTATGTAAATATACGTCGACGCTAAAGTGTACATTGTTTAAAGTTTGGTTAGCTTCACATCCAAACACTGAAACGTGACGAAACCAATAAAAATCTATAAACCCAGCACCTTAACACAATGCTAATGTTGTGAAGAGTCCTGGTATTATGGTCTAACCCGTCATCAACCGAAACTTTTTACAAACTAATTAAACCAATAATATACGAAAATATGAGTATTATTTACACCCCTATACAGATTTGTTTCTCCAGGACCCCTTTGCAACCTGAAGATATATCGACACTCACATTAATAAAATACGCAAATATTTTTAATAAAACAATATAATAAATAACAAATAAAACCTTTATATGATCAATAATCATCTCCAGTATTGTGCCCAACGGTGAATAGTCTCAACCATTTGAGGAAACAATGCGCTAACGCTCTCGTTGATAAGATCCTGGAAGAAATGTATGCACTCTTCGTCATCCAAGTCCAGACGAAGTTTCTCTTGAAGCTACAAGAATTAACAAAGATCCGAGTTATAACCAGACCGTGGGTCCCGTTGATAGCATAACTATATTTACATAAATAAAATTATAGAAAAGATGGGATAAAGTGTGCACCTTTAAAATGCCCTTTTCAGGATCAGAAGCTATATCGGGAATGTTGGAGCCGGCCATTAGATGAAAGAGGTTCAAAATTAAGTTACTTGATTTACGAAGGATGTTATACGCCTCGCAACAATAGGATTTGAACCTTGTATAATATTGGCTGCAGGAGACGAACGAAAAGAAAGTTGCGTAGCTAAGTGAATAATATACTGCATTTTCTTGCGGTTTGCCGAAAACTATTATGAAAAGGTTAATATTTTCTTGCAATTTGCCGAAAACTATTATGAAAAGGTTAATAATAGAGTAAAATGCCATTTTTGTCCCTGAGGTTTGGCCAGTTTTGCGACTTTCGTCCAAATGTTTGTTTTTTCGCATCTGGATCCAAAAGGTATGAAATCTTGTCATTTTCATCCGGCTCGTTAACAGGGGTAATTTCGTCTTTTTTGTTAACTTAACGGGCAATTCAGTCTTTTGAATACTTGTACATTATGCTAAATGCTTGTACATAATGTGAAAACGACTGAATTGCGCTTAAGTTAATAAAAAAGACAGAAATACCCATGACTTAACGGAGAAAAATGGATGGAGTTAACGAGCTGGATGAAAATGGCAAGATTTCAAACCTTTTAGATCCAAATGCGAAAAAACAAACCCTTGGACAAAAGTCACAAAACTGGACAAACCTAAGGGATGAAAACGGCATTTTACTCTTAATAATATTAGTGTACCTTTCTGCACCACCCATAGCCTCCACCATTTCTTTGCAAAGCTTCATAGGTGGAGGAAACGGCTTTGGGTCACGACCCAATATATAACCAAAATCAACATGAAAAAGGCGACCATCATCTCGAAGTAACAGATTATCCAGGTGCCTGCACATGCAGTATCGTAAGTAGAAATTAAGGGGGTGTTTGGCTCGCTGGAACATATATAAAAGATTCTACCTGTCTCCAATGCCAAGTATGTATGTGATCACTGAATAGCCTGCACAACTTTTGATGAATGTTTCAAGACAAGTGGCTGTAATCCCAAACGGTCCCTCTTCATCAGGATGAAATTTCTGCAAGTAGCTTGTAATACTTCGGTGTTCTGAAAGAATCTGAAGACAACCAGATATATCATATTAGGGGTGTGCACTGTTCGGTTCGGTTTTTGGATACAACCATAACCGAAACCGAATGTTCGGTTTTCGGTTTTTGAAAACCGTTCAGTTTCAGTTTTTTCGGTTTTAAAAAACGGTTCGGTTTGTTTTTTCGGTTTTTGGAGCAAAATTTCATAAGATTAGAAAATGAAAAGGATAATCCAAGATTTATGTTAATATATTTAACCTTTTAAATTTACATTTGTTAAATAAACCTAACCTTCTAAACTATTTTTATATTTCTCCAAAGTTTTTATTAAGAGATTTTCTTTTATAATACTTTGAAAATCACTTAATTAATGTGTTAAATTTTGTTATTTCGTGTAAGCAATGAATAAATCATTTCAAAGATAAAATAACATGATAATGTTCTTATTATAAATATTTAATATTCAAGAATAAAATTAATAATTCATACATCAATATATAAAAAACATCAAAAGAATGATCTTTTTGGTTATTTGGTTTGGTTATTTTGGTTTTTATAAAATGCAAAACCAAAACCGAACCGTAAATTCGGTTCTTTTTTTTTTTTTTGGTTCGGCTTCAGTTCGGTTTTTTCGGTTTCTGCTCACTCCTTAATCATATTACAGATGTATCACAAGTAAATAAATAAATCCAACAAACTTGTTTTCTGGACCGAAATAATCTCATACCTGAGCTAGAGACTTGGATGGTATGAATTCCAGCATGCCCTCATCATGTCCGGTGGCTAACACCCTGTACGGCGTTAAATGTAAATCGAGATTTTCCAATTTAAGCAGACGATCCATGAGTGAAACCATTTGAACAACCTACACAAATGACCAAACACACATGAGTCTTTGTATCGAGACCCAGAAAGAAGAAACTGAAAAGATAAAAGATCAAATTATATACCAATTGGTCTTGTCGAAGATCATCCCCTTTCTTGAAGATGATCTTTAAACATCCGCCACTAGATGTTCTAAACGCAAGGCGTAAAGGATGCAGTGCACTTTTAAATATTGATGAATCTGATGGAATGATCCCGGTGATAAGAACAGTCGGTGCCAAAGGCGATCGTATAGGCTACAAAAGTCACATATCAAGATGTTTAGTGTCAGGAGTCACTAGAGACGAGATTTTTCCCAAATACCCGTTACCGATTTTGGCTATTTGATACACGTATCAGTACCAAGTTTTATTGATTTCGGCATTCAGTATTTTCGGTATCGGTACGGGTATGGGTAAAAAATGGTATTGGTACCGAATTTGATTACGAATGAACTTGATATTATGCTTTATTTTCGTATTATGGTACGCGTATCGACTTTACATACTTGGTACCTTGTATTGTATTACTACTCGTACTGATTTTACCTTATTTGGTATCTGTACTGTATTGGTACTCGTACCAATTTAAAGATTAAAAAAAAAGTGGTACCAAAGTGGATACCGTACTGAAATACCAGTGCCGATACCCGTACCATAATATTCGCTTCGCTATTTGGTACCCAGTTTTGTTCAGATTCGGTACCGGTATGGGTACGGGTATTGTATCGATCCCATCCCTAGGAGTCACATAAGCTACAAATATAGAAGCATGGTCATTAATGCCTTCTAGAAAGTATTACCTCCTCAAAGTATGTAAGTTCACTAAGAAGTCCTGAAAGAAGATGCCGAAGCTTTTCAATTTTCTTTTGAGTTCCGCCTCGTACGTTTCTTACGTCTCGCATTATGGAACACAGCTGAGCTGTCAATTCGGTCTGGCGAACGAGACTTTGCCATAACTTAAAGCCATCTCCACCGTCAAACACCCCCATTCCCAACTGTAACATCAAACGTAAAGTGATCACGAGTTGCTGACTTTTAACTAATTCTATCTGTAATCACCAAACAGAACCTTACCTTTATCATATTTTCTTCCAGCATCTCGTACGTACAATAAAAACGTTTCGCGTATGCAGGATCATGAAGTTCAACAGCAACATACCATCTAAGGAAGCTAGCAAACTCGATGTTCGTTAATGCTGCAAAATAAAATAAAATAAATTTATCAGATTCCAGAAAGTAGAATACTAAAATTAAGATCCACTTTTATAGATGTTACAGCTGGCATACAACGCTGCACGAGAAACTGAGAAAGACGAGATTTATCTGAGCGTTCAAACCGCATAGCTTGAACTAGTTGAAGTAAATAACATTGGAGCTCTTCATCATCAGCCCTTTCGAGAACACGAACAGCATGAGCACGGACCTATTAACATTTGAACATAGGTCAAAAGTTCTTACTTATAATTTATAGATTCATATTAACATGTGTGTGTTCGAAACATACCTCTTCGCTCTCAAAAACGGGTGACAGAAGCTCTAATGCATCACATACATCAATCATTTCCCAGCGACCCATCAGTTCAATCGCCTGTTTTGCTTCCTGAATGTCACTCCACTCGACACATCGAAGAAACTTTGTTAATGCTCGTTTCTCCGACATTAACGAGAAACGGAATTTCCATAGCAACTGTCTCTCGTCTCCACTCAAAGTTCGTGTTGGTGGGTACTTTAGTATCCTTTGAATTGACCTAATAAGTAGCATACAAGGATAAATGGATAATAATATAAAATAAAAAGAAAGGAATTAGAAATATAAATGATTAAATTTTGAATAAAACTTGCTTTCTTTCGGTAGAGCTGGGCTTAAGATCTCTATCGATGATACCGCGATTCAAACTCCTTGCAAGCTTCAACTGCTTGTGCTCAGAAGGGTTGATTTTCCCCACTTCTGGGTCCCACACAGTAACCAGTTCATTTGTTGAAGTTATAGATGCCGGTATTAATAAATTTGGCCCGGATTCCTAAAATGTACGAACACGAGTGTCACGACAATCAACACAGTTTGCGTATCAAATTATAAAATTAACAATGTTGGCACCATTAAGCTTCCTATTCAAGGTTTTACAAGGTATGTCGCTATTACAACCCGTTTATATGAAAATGGGTCAATCCAGGTTGTATTTTATTGACAACCTTGGTTTAAAAAAGCGGGAAGCGCACAAAAGCGATGAGGTCTAAAACCGATTTTTTAAAAGCGAAGCGCAAAAGCGGTGAGCTTTTCGTACGCAAAGCGCAAAGTGATTATATAATTTATTTTATATATCCCATAAGTGTTTAGCATCCAATACCTATGATTTAGCTATAATTAAGCTTTATATATGTTTTAAAATGAAAAAAAAAACATAAATGTACAGCATAAAAAGCCAGTTGTACAACACTCAGAAGCATAGAAACACCCCATGTACAAAAAGCGTGCGCCTCAGCTGCGCCTTAGGTCGATTTTCACCCTAAAAAGCACGCCTCAGCTGCGCTTCTTGTACATCGTGCGCCTTATGTCACACAAGGCGATGGGGTTTGCGCCTAGACGCGCTTTGCGCTTAAGCGCGCTTAAGGCGCGCTTTTTTAAACCAAGTTGACAACAAATAAAAAATGTAGAAAATGAGCTGAAAATAAAATAAGTTAAACAGGTCAAAGTTGCCTAAGTATATTCAAAAGCTAACAATGTACTAAATCGTTTTATTTAAAGAAATTATCTTAGTTTCCAGACCCTGCTATGAGTGGGATTCTACTGGGGTACATTTGTTTTTTTTTAAATCTTTTTTAGAGTAAATGCCATTTTTGTCCTTGAGGTTTGGCTACTTTTGCGACTTTCGTCCAAAGGTTTGTTTTTCAGCATCTAGCATCTGGATCCAAAAGGTTTAAAATCTTACCGTTTTCATCCAATTCGTTAACTCCATCCATTTTTTAACGTTAAATCAGAGGTATTTTCGTCTTTTTAGACATTTTTGTGATGATTAAAGGGTTTGGGTGGGGAGAAAGTCAACAGAGGTGGATCTTTATTTCTTATGGTGTTTTTATTTTAATAAAAAAATGTCTAAAAAGATGAAACTACCCCTCATTTAACAGAAAAAATGGATAGAGTTAAACGAGTTGGATGAAAATGGCAAGATTACAAACCTTTTGGATCCAAATGTGGAAAAACAAACCTTTGGACGAAAGTCGCAAAAGTGACCAAACCTCAAGGACGAAAGTGGCATTTTACTCCTTTTTTATTACATAGTTTTCATAATCAAATATTATACAATAACAAAAAGATGGACAAAAAGTGGTAATATAACCCAACCCAACCCAACCCTAACCGTTTGACGTGTACATTGAAATATATGGAGATATGGAATTACATGTTTTGGCCCAAACCCAATTTGACCCGTTACCCAACCTGCCATGTTGTCACCTCTACAGTAACAGTTAATCAAATAAATAAAATTCAGAAAGAAAACAAAGTATACACAAGAGAAATTGATAAAAGACAAACCTGCAGAACAACTCGATGTTCAAAACTGCAGAAATCAACAAGCACATACAAATGAGAACTCCCGTTTTTACTGCTTTCAAGATCCTTGATTTTTTCCATAGCTTTAAAAGCAAGGCGGTCCAACCAGTCAACTCGCTGGATTAGACCTCTTTCATACTTATTCACAAGCTTCTCCAAACGCTCCAATTCCCCACGTTCCTCTTTAGGAACCTACGCTCATCAATAACATGTATTTAGTGAAAAATTCAACGGTATAAACTTGGAAATGAAATGCGTTTACGAAACCTTTCCAGGGGTAGTAGAGTGAATCGATCCATCCGCCTCTTTTCCTTGCCAAAGCCTAAGTTTGTGCTTCCCTGTTTTCAGTTGTTTTTTCACGTTAAAAAGATGGATAGTGGCCCCACCAACCAAACCCTCATCTTTCCCACACGAAACATCCCAAACCTACATTAAATAAAAAAGAAGAAAAAGAAACTCTTCATACCGTGAAATCTAAAAACTAAACGGATAGAGTAAACTATTATTAACTTACGGTTATTGCAAGTTGAGAGTTGGTGGTCAAGTCTCGATATTTGGTACTCAATGTAATGAGTTCACCCCAGCAATAGGGTGGACCGGAAGATTCTAGCCTGAACAAAGTTTCAGTATCATTTAACGAAAGTTTTGAAAATATAAAAAATGATGCAAGGCATGCTACAGAAACCTTGTTCTCATCGGAAGCCCAAAAGGAGCACCATCAATGTACAACGCACACTCAACATAAAGCTCGGGTTTTTTCTCCTCAACACCACTACCTATATCCGCTGCATATTCAATAAAGACAGGGCGTAAATATACATTCTTGATGATATGGCTAGATTTGGGTACCAAATAAGTTACTTCCTTGCACTAATAAACAACAAGATAAAAGCTTATTTAACTTATTAATTTCCATTTTCAAGACAGCAGACATCTGAAAATAATGCACTTGATACACCACCAAATTAATATTAAGCAATTAGAATAAATGTAGTATCACACAAACAGTTGATTGTTACAAGAGGCATGATCATGAGATACCAAAGTTGCCAACTTTTTACATTCCACAAGTAGCAAATATATTTACATACCATATAGATTCTTCTAACTTATTATTATTATTATTAAAAAATTTACAACGAAATTTTCAGATACCAAATATCAAATTAGGGTTTCAAAAAAATACTGGAATTTTAAAGGAAAATACCTGGATTAGATGAATTGGTTGAGGGTAAATTGCCTTCTAACTTTTCAATTCTGAAAGTAACTGGAAGATTGATGTCACAAGACAAGAAGAACCGAAACTCGTTCCCAGTCATTCCTTTTTTCAAAGGGTTCATCAAATCATCGAAACGTGATTAGGGTTTTGCCAATTTGAGAGTCGAGATTGATTGCCAATTGTGCATTTGCGTGTACTACAGGCTACAGCTTCATTAAGGGAGACGACGACTGGGTTGATCAAAGTGAAAGAAACTTCATATAATAATATGTACATGTATCAATGGAGTCTAGCAATTTTAATCAACAAAAAAAAAAAAAACACAATCTTTTATTAAATAAAACAGTAATTTTACTTTATCTCTTCGAAACGTATAGTATCTCAAATTATACCGTCAAATGAAAATGCCCAGTTTTCGAATAATATTTACGTCAAAACATAGACCAACTGAAAGGGTACATAAAAACAAGCATGAAAACGTATTATATTTTACTCGACTCATTTCCGAAAAAATTACATCGAAATGTAAACCAATGAGGCTTAAAATATAACGTAAGAAAATAATGTTTTTTTAAGTTAAAAAATGAAGAGTAAACTTCCTTTTTCCTCTCTGTGGTTTGGTCATTTTAACGATTTTGCCCCAAACCTTTAAAAATAACCATTTTCCTCCAATAGTTTGCTATGGTTTTTCCATTTTGCTCCCTACGGGGAGCAAATTGGAAAAACAGACAATTTGGATGGAGTTAGAGGTGGAGAGCAAAATGGAAAAACCATAGCAAACTATTGGAGGAAAATGACTATTTTTAAAGGTTTGGGGCAAAACCGTTAAAGTGACCAAACCACAAGGAGCAAAACAGAAGTTTACTAAAAAAATGAAAGTACAGGGAGTAACTTGAAACTTTAGAAACTCAAGGGGGTGAAAATCACAACACTTAGAGGCTAAGCCAAGCCAAGGCTAGCTCGAGCTTGACTCAGTCTTTCTACTGAGCTAGCTTGATTTAGCTTAAAATTAAAATCGAACTGAAATCTAAAACTCGAGCTTGGCTAAGTAAAGTACGGAGTTGGCTCACTCGGCCAAACAATATGACTTATGACGTGTCGGAGCGTGTATGGATTTTTAATGTATTTTTAGTACTTTTTTACTCTTTAATCAAACTTTAAATTTATAAAACACGATATAAAACTACCACTCTCTATAACACGCTAGGGCAAGTGCACCCATCGTTGGCGTAGTATAGTGATGGTAAGATACCGAGGTCGTCAAAGGACACAAGAGCTTTTAATACCGGAATATCGTCGACGTCTAATCTAACCAAATATTGAGAGATTTTTTTTTTTTTTTTGTTATTTTGATACATAAAAATAAATAAATAAAACAGATAGAATCATTTGGATCCGACTCATCATTTATGTATCATTTGATGATTTTCTCGCTTTGGGTTTTTAAGATATTATCTTAATTATAGTGGCATGTCCTTCTTTTGGAGGCAACGCTACCCTCGGCCATATTGGTTTGAGTCATGAAGGATACAATCCCGCAAGGCGGATTATTGAAAGATAATTAAGTAAGTTATTAATACAAAAAGTAGCATGTCCTTCTTTTGGAAGCAACACTATCCTCGGCCATATTGGTCTGAGTCAGCAGGGATACAGTCCTGTAAGGCCGGTTTAAAGTTATAATAGTAGTTAATTTATAAGAGATTACAAGTCGTTCTTACTTCCCCCGTTTGATTCGATCTGCCTCGAGGGAAGTCCTAATAAGCTTGAATCAGGTCCTCGCAGGATCTATACACTCTACACTGAACCAGGCAAAAACTTTACCCAACCACCCTTCTAACCCCCTCCAGTCAATTAACGCGTTTTATATAAACCGTAAAGCCACAAATGAGTGAATCAACAAAACATGAAAAAATGTTTGAATAAAGTTCACCTTCAATATAAAAAACTAGTTATTAAAGTCATTAATACAAACCCAAATAAAAAATTACCAAAGCTAGGAAATCAAAAGCAATACATAAATAATTTTGTCTTCACCAAGTGATGTAAGAGATCAGTCGATCTGTTGGGGAATTTCAGTTTACCGGATGATCAGAGAGGCGTGTAATCACTCTCAGATCAAATTACCCAACCACCCTTCTAACCCCCTCCAGTCAATTAACGCGTTTTATATAAACCGTAAGGCCACAAATGAGTGAATCAACAAAACATGAAAAAATGTTTGAATAAAGTTCACCTTCAATATAAAAAACTAGTTATTAAAGTCATTAATACAAACCCAAATAAAAAATTACCAAAGCTAGGAAATCAAAAGCAATACATAAATAATTTTGTCTTCACCAAGTGATGTAAGAGATCAGTCGATCTGTTGGGGAATTTCAGTTTACCGGATGATCAGAGAGGCGTGTAATCACTCTCAGATCAAATTATTTCGGTGGTTCACCCGAATAATTCAATCGGATACAACTCTGATTTCGAGAAATTGAACAGGAGTATGTTAGTGTGTGTGAATTTTCGAACCAGGAAGAAGAATATGATCAAAACTGTCTACGAATTAGGTTTTGGGGTTGTAGCCGCCCCTTGGACCCTACTCCCGGGGGCGCTGCCCCCGGACCCCCGCCAAGGGGGCGTTGCCCCCTTGGAACCCCCGTAGAGTACGGGCTCCGCCAGTACATTTCGAATTATAATAACTCAAACAAGCGTGCACTCCCGCACCTCCTAACTTGCTTGATGTATATTATTATTCGATTTGATCACCAAGTCAATCCCGATTACACTAAAATATCTAACATTCCTCCCCCATTTTAGCGTAATCCTTGATTAACTTAAACAAATTCACAACAATCAAACTTATGCATAAATGAAATATCGCGACGATTGAATTTCACATTAGTATATTACACATTCCAAATATTCGAATATAGGGGTGTCACTAAGGATTGAACCCTTTCTATTCAGTGAATACATGAAGATAATATACACACAAGTTTACATACTCTAATGTTCTTTCTTAACACTATTTTTACTAGCCTGTGTCCCATCCTTCAATGAACATATCAAAGCCAAGTCCTAGCTTCTTGAAGCGGCTAAAGTTCATGCTCATATAGGTAGCTCTTTATTCTTGCACTTGCATATGCAATTTTTCAAAGAACTATTAAGAAGAAAACCTTCAACCTCCTTTAACTTGCAGGTCTGAACACATACCTTGGGATGATGCTACTAATGTGTTCCAATTTCTAGATGTTAAGCTTTCCACATTGAATTCAGCACCTAACGTCATATTATGTGGGAATTGGGTATCTTAACACGAGAAATCTCAGGTGGACTTTAATCCCATCCCTACAGCCGCCTTGTGCACAAGATCTCTACATAACTCTTTGGTTAAGTGGTCGGCTAAATTCTGTTGAGTTCTCACAAACTCCACCGATATCACCCCTTGCGTGATGAGCTCACGAATCATGCTGTGTCTAACACCTAAGTGTCTAGACTTCCCATTATACACTTGGCTATATGCCTTAGCCAAGGTAGCAGCACTATCACATCTAATAGATATAGGTGATATAGGTTTAGGCCACAATGGAATTTCATAAATCAAGTTTCTTAGCCACTCAGCTTCTTTGCCAGCTGCGGCTAATGCTACAAACTCAGACTCCATTGTTGAATCAGTTATGCAAGTATGTTTCTTAGATGCCCAAGATATGGCACCTCCTCCGAGCAGAAAAGTCCATCCACTCGTGGAAGAATGATCTTCCTTGTTTTTAATCCAGCTTGCATCCGAATAACCTTCTAAAACCGAAGGAAATCCAGTATACGTCAAACCATATTTCATGGTTCCTTTCAAGTACCTAAATACTCGATTCATTGCTTGCCAATGACTTGCACCTGGATTGCTAGTATACCTACTAAGCTTTCCAACAGCATAAGCTATATCCGGTCTAGTGCTAATCATGGCGTACATGAGAGATCCAATGGCCCTTGAATATTCAAGTTGGCTTACAGCTACACCTTCATTAGGTGAGAGCTTAAAAGCAAGATCCATTGGAGTGCTAACCAGAGAACTATCATGAAAATTAAACTTTTTCAATATCTTCTCAATATAATGAGCTTGAGAGATAGATATGCCATTGTTCTCCCTTTTGATCCTTATACCAAGGATCACTTCCGCCTCCCCCAAGTCTTTCATATCAAAACAAGATGACAAAAATTTCTTTGTTTTATCAACTTGATCCTGGTCAGTACCGAAGATCAACATGTCATCTACATATAGACAAATTATGACTCCTTTCCTAGAATCATCAAATTTGCTATATACACACTTGTCTGCTTGGTTTAATACAAAACCATTAGACAAAACCACTTCATCAAACTTTTGATGCCACTGTTTTGGTGCTTGCTTTAAGCCATATAATGACTTAACTAGCTTACACACCTTATGCTCATTGCCAGGCATAACAAAACCCTCTGGTTGTTTCATATATATCTCCTCATCCAAATCACCATTAAGGAAAGCAGTTTTCACATCCATTTGGTGAATTACAAGATTGTGTATTGCAGCCAAGGCAACCAACAATCTAATAGTGGATATTCTTGCTACAGGAGCATATGTATCAAAGTAGTAAATTCCTTCCTTTTGTCTAAAGCCTTGGATAACCAACCGGGCTTTAAACTTTTCAAATGAACCATCTAATTTCATCTTCTTCTTGAAGATCCATTTACAACCAAGTGGTTTACACCCAGGGGGTAGATCAGACAGTTTCCAAGTGTTATTCTGCATAATAGAGTCCATCTCATCATTTATAGCTTCTTTCCAGAAAGCTACATCTCGAGATGCCATGGCTTCACTATAGGTTTTAGGATCTTCCTCAATATTGAAACAATATTGATATTGAATTTTAATTTCATCTCTAGATCCTTCAACCAAATATAGCTGAAAATCATCACCAAATGATTTAGCTTTTCTTGCTCTACCACTCCTCCTAAGTTCCGGAGGAGTATCAATCACTTGATCAGCCACGTGAGAGTTACTAGAGCTTGGAACCATGTCTCTAGGCCTAGGCATTGAAGAGAATGTATTCTCATCATACTCTACAGTTCTTGCCTCAATAACCGTATGCACTGACACGTAGTCATTTGGTTCTATAACATAGAACCTGTGAGCAAATGAATGCTCCGCATACCCAATGAAAATGCAGTCTATGCCTCTTTCCCCTATGTTCCTTATTTTAGGATCAGTGAGCCTCACCACAGCTCTACAACCCCAAACTCTCAGCTTATGCAGCTCAGGTGGTTTTTTATACCAAAGCTCAAAAGGGGTGGTCTTGTTCCTTTTATTTGGAACCCTATTTAGCAAATAGCAGGCTGTCAACATAGCCTCACCCCAAAAGCCCTCACTTAGGCCCGAATAGGACAACATGGTATTAACCATTTCCTTTAAAGTCCTATTTTTCCTTTCCGCCACACCATTTTGTTCCGGTGTGTAAGGAGCTGTGGTATGGTGTATTATTCCAGTAGATTGGAAATACGCCGGATCAAAATACTCACCACCTCTGTCCGTATGTAGGGTTTTGATCAACCCACTCCGATGAAGCTCTACTTCTTGTTTATAAATCTTAAACTTTTCAAGAGCTTCATCCTTAGCATGCAACAAATAAATGTAACAAAATCTAGTAGCATCATCTATAAATGTTACTACATATTTTTTATTACCTAGAGATGGTGTAGCATGAAAATCACATAGATCACTATGTATCAAATCTAACACTTTAGTTTCCCTATGAACATGTTGCATGAAAGGCTTTTTGGTTATCTTATTCAACTTGCAAACATGGCATTTATCATTGTTTATGTTAATAGGCGGAATTAAGCTCATTTTAGACATTTCTTTAACTCTTTTATAATGTACATGTCCTAGTCTAGCATGCCATAATTCCGATTCAGTCAAGTTGTTTCTACTACTAGTTGAAGCTATGCAGTTTGCATTACTAGTTGAAGGTACATCATTAACATGACTAGTTGAAACAACACAAACAGATTCATTCATAAACGAGACATCAACATTCAACATAAACATACCATTACATAGATAACCAAAACCAACAAAGGTACCATGTCTTGACAAGATATACTTGTCACTTTCCAATACTTGTTTGTACCCACAATTATTCAACACAATGTCACTTAACAGATTCTTTCGAATTCCGGGCACATACAAAACATTGTTCAAAAGTAAACATTTTCCAGAAGTAAAAACAAGATTCACAGTTCCTATTCCCTTGATTGGTTCAGTTGCAACGTTCCCCATCTTGATGATAGATCCGTCTTCGATTGGTTGAAAGTCTTTAAACCAACGAAGATCCTTGCATACATGACTCGTTGCACCCGAATCAACCCACCAAGCAATGTCATCATCCTGCACATAAAATGCCTCAGAAATTAGTGACACATAATTCTGAACCGAATTATTAAATTGTACTAAATTCTGACCTTGCTTGCCCGGGTCCTTGGACCCGCTAGAACCATCCTCATTCTTGTTCTTTGAACCGGACTTCTTGTTATTCTTCATCATTTTACAGTCCCTCTTAAAGTGACCAACCTTACCACATTTCCAGCAAGGGTAATTCGGCTTTTTGTTTGAACCCGAATTGTTGTTTCCTTGAAATTTGCGTTTCCCTTTGAACTTACTGTTTCCTTTGGATGATTCACCCGTTTCAACCATGTTCACAGAACTTGATCCAGCCCGTTTCTTATCATCATTGACCAACACATTTTCCTGTGCTCTCAAGCCTTCTTCAATTCTGAAGTGGCTTCCAAGTTCAACCAAAGTTAACTCTCCTTTCTGATGTTTCAGATTATGTTTAACATCTCTCCAGGAAGGAGGTAACTTGTCAATGATACTCGAAACAGAGATGGATTCATCCATCTTCATATCATGTTGGGCAAACTGGCCCAGAATTCGTAGCAATTCATGATATTGTTCCATCACAGGCCGTTCATCAACCATTCTGTAATTATTGAAATTACTGACAAGAAACTTCTTACTAGAAGAATCTTCTGCCATGTATTTGGCTTCCAACGTGTCCCACAGTAACTTTGCAGTTTCAACATTTTGATAAACATCAAATAAGGGATCAGACATACCGTTCAGGATTTGGCCAAGACATATATAATTGTCGTTCTCCCACTTCGACCTCTTCCTGATTTGCTCCAGATTTCCCTCCTCCTGTATCTCTGGGATTGGAGTAGTCAACACGTACACAACCTTCAACGAAGTCAGAAGAAAATGCATCTTCTTCTGCCATATTCGGAAGTCCACCCCTTCGAACTTCTCCAGTTTGTTCTCCTTGATTGTCATATCCTTCATCGATCCGCTTGCCATCTTCACAGAAAATAATTTGATCTTTGTTGGGGAATTTTAGTTTACCGGATGATCAGAGAGGCGTGTAATCACTCTCAGATCAAATTATTTCGGTGGTTCACCCGAATAATTCAATCGGATACAACTCTGATTTCGAGAAATTGAACAGGAGTATGTTAGTGTGTGTGAATTTTCGAACCAGGAAGAAGAATATGATCAAAACTGTCTACGAATTAGGTTTTGGGGTTGTAACTGCCATTAGGCAGTTACCTCTATTTTTCAGACAAAAATCGCCAAAAACTACCGTTTTTTTATCATTTCGAAAATGATAAAAATGCCAGAAAATAAAATTTTCTGATACAGTTTCATTAAGGCAATTTAATGAAAATAAAAATTTTCCAAGCTGAACTGGCAGCTCGACCCCAGCCAGGGGCTCTGCCCCTTGGACCCCGCCAGGGGCTGCCGCCCCTTGGACCCTGCTCCCAGGGGCGCTGCCCCCGGACCCCCGCCAAGGGGGCGCTGCCCCCTTGGAACCCCCATAGAGTACGGGCCCCGCCAGTACATTTCGAATTATAATAACTCAAACAAGCGTGCACTCCCCGCACCTCCTAACTTGCTTGATGTATATTATTATTCGCTTTGATCACCAAGTCAATCCCGATTACACTAAAATATCTAACACGATCTAGGATCCTGAGACTACACACAGTCTAAGGATGGATGATGGATGAAAGTGGTGGATGATGGTGGTGGAGTGGTGTTTAAGAGGGAAATTGACATGGCACATCATTGGATGGGTGAAAATTTCCCTCCATCTCATGAGGGGTGCACCCTATATTAACTACCGATATTATTCAATAATGTCTCTGAATTCACAAATCCAAATGCCCCAAAAGATGCAAGTTATGGAAGTTCAGTAAGCCTTCAAATGGGATTTAGATTTGATCCAAATTTTGTAACAGGAAAACTTGATTTTATTGTTTCATTGAACAAGAATTGGTATGTTATGTTCCTCTCAAATTATTTGTGTAAATGTAAAACCGAGTTGATCCGATAGCTAGCTGACTTATAATTGGACCAACTAGACACCAACTTAAAAAAGGCATAACTTTCACTACGTTTAGAGTTACTGACTTCAGTGTTTCAAAAATTGACTAGACATGTCAAGTTTATATTTGATCATTCCATATTATATCAATTTTCTCCAGAGACCATTTCCGCTCTGCGTCAAAATTAGATTGTGACTGTAGAACACAGCTTACACAACTATTTCAAGAATTTGTCAAATATGTAGGAAGTAACAAGTATTTCTATTGCAGTATGCTGTTTTCACTTACACAACTTATCTTTCATTCTTTTGTATATACATTATATATTATACACCACCAAGCTAGCTATAAGACATGAATCGGGGCGGGTCAGCAATTACACAAATTCACCAAACTGTATCTATCCTATGCTGCACATTTAGCATCATGATGCCCCCACTTGTTTGATGACTGTCCTTCCTGTAAACAATCAATTTCCGGGATAATCGGAGCATCTAACTGTCCAAAAGCCTGCCAGCAGAATGTTTCAGACATCTGGTGACCATCTGGCTTCGGTTTGAGTTCAATATTAGATAGTTTCAAGTTCATACAAGGCTTGCTATCACTGCATGACAGATGTATGGGTTGTACCGTATAAGTTCCCTTTATATTCTCGTACATAATATCCGCTATACTGACAGCAGATGTTTTGTTCTTGCAGGTGCTGTGATCACAATAATACTGATTGATCATGATTGGGACTTCGACTTGAGATACTTGGATGTTTGAGAACGACACTCCTCGTACCAACCCTTTTGCACCCTGCACAAGTACTTAACATTTAGAGATCAATGCTACGCATATTAAAATATTATTATATAGTTCGTAGTGTTATACCTGCCATGTCTTGATCCTAACACCAGTCATCGTGTCGTGAATCTTGACGTTTTTAACAGTGATATTGGAGACACATGCGGTTAAGCCATCGATCCCTAAGCTTCCGATGCTTATTCCATGCCCCGGTCCACAATTAACATCATGTACAAGTACATTTGTACATCCTGTTTGTATAGATATACAATCGTCTCCTGCATACCGATCAGGTGTCATAAGTCGTAGCTAGTTTTTAAACGGGTCGAGTAGGGGGTACTGCTAGTTTATAAAGAGAAGCTTTTACCACAAGCAAGTTTTGTGTGATGGATTATCACATTCTTGGAGGATCTCAAATGAATTCCGTCCGTATTGGGACTGTCACCAGGAGATGAGATGCTGATATGGTGGACTAAAACGCCGTCACAGGTGTCAAATGTAAGGTGGAATTTGGGACTGTTTTGGATTGTTATGCCGGTGACTGTTATCTTAGAACCCCCAACAAACATCACTGCCTGTGTGAAAAAAAAAATGTTTTTGTGTCATTAGACTCCAACTATGGTTAACAAATACACTTCCGACTTCGGTTGGTCCTTACCATTGGCCTGGATGTCTGTTTTTTCTCATCCGTTGAGACGCTTACCTGTCAATTAAGAGAAGGGTAAAAGAATTGGACATAAAGTAAAACGATCATCTTCAACCTGAACCCGTTTTGACATGTTACCCAACCCATCTGACCCACCCATCTTGTAAGCGTTATGGGATTTGTATGTTTTACTTGTTTAAAATCATGTATAGAATCTGTCCACCAAACTGAGCCACTTCCATCAAGGGTGCCTTTTCCGTTGATAGTGAATTCTTCAAGGTTCGTAAACTCGAGCCAATGGTCTGCACCACCCCAAGCTTTGGAACTTGTTGGAGCCAAAATAGTACCATCAAGCTGCAAAACAAGATCCATATTTTAAATATAAATGATGGTTGTAACTAGTTATGATATTATTATATTAGTTATTCTTATAAATGTTACAGCTTTGCTATATTCTTATAAATTTTAAACACCTTTCTTATATTCGTATAAATTTTATACCAACCACTTCTCTTTTTTCTTCGCAGTTCTACTGGTTAATCATTTAGTTTGTTGAAATCTGATATTATTCTTGTACTTTTTGAATCATGGAGAAGTTTGTTGGAACTTAGTTACTACCTGAAACACAATGTTTTTATGACAGTTTGAACCCGAGAACGAAGTGGGTCCCACGAGGAACTTGTAACCAGATGGCACGATCATCATTGATGCATCAGCTTTACAAGCGTTCGCCCAAGCAGCTTGAAACGCCTGTATATACAACATTGGATTTCCAAAATATGTTAGTTATATTATATGATCCATGCAAACTGCCATATGATCTAGTACTTAGTTGTCAAAATAAATGCTTTTATAACTTTATAAATCACAGATGTTCTACGCGTTGTAAGATTCTATATGTTTATACCTTGGTATCGTCGGATTTACCATCCCCTTTAGCTCCATAATCGAGCACGTTGAATTTCAAACCGTTGTTTGGTTTTGATTTATGGATATGAACATGGTGGTGGCCTGCAGTGTGACTCCTATATTTGGCTGTTGTTGCAGCATTGCAGGTTGCAGAAGTTGATAACCATATAAGGCATGCAACTAGAATAACAAATGTCTCATTTTTAAAACTAAACCCTCTCATGTTTAGATGTGTAGGTGTAAGGTGGGTGTATGTACATGTTCATAGTAAATATGGTCTGGTGTTTATATAGGCAAATCACCTCAAGAATTGTCATGTTATGCATATTGTTGCACTCCTTTTTCCATGCTGACTCACATCTCCCTTCTCCTTTTCTTTTATGGCAAAATGCAAATAGATAACAACAATAATAATAAATAATAATAATAAAAATTTTATTATTCAGTTAGTTAATGGGTTAATTACATAAAGATAATTAACTTTAATTATCATAGTATTTTCTTACACCTAAAAAAGTATAAACTCTTAAAAGGTTTTTATTTAAGGTAAACAATATTTAACTTTTTTCTATTTTAGGTAACCAACTTTTAATCCTCCCATTGCTTATAACTTTCAATTTATCAATTTTAAGTAAGTTGATGTACTCGCGCAATGTTGTTTATAAATTTTCATGAGCTAAGAAAATACTATATCGACCCGAGTTTATAACTTTTCTTACGCAATTAATCTATATTTAAATTATATGTTGGACAAATATAATGTAACAGAAAACCATTTTTTTTTGTATATGATTGTCTGTTACATCTATATATGTATGTCCCATTTTCACAAATGGCAAAATATGATTGCACTTGGCCAACTGGAGAAGCAACTGTGATTAATCTGTGATTTCACTTCCTCAGGAAGCATTAAGGTAATATAAACCTTGTTAACTAGTTCAACAACAAAGTTTAATTAATAAAGTGCAATTTGCCTTCATTAGAAACCTTTAATTAAGAGTTTGTTTAGATTTGTTCACGTGAGATGGTCTTTCTAGAATAGGTTGTCGATGAACTCATTTACTACGTTTCGGTTATCTTGAAACAAAGCAATCGTTTTGTGGGGTCGAGTAATGTACCGTTCATAATAGTTTCTATAGTAATCATAATGATAGCCGAATTGTTTGTTCTCAACATGTTATAATGAGCAAAGAGTGGTCCAACATGTGATTTTGTACTTAGGATTGAGATCTGCCATCCCAATTTATTTCTAGTAGTTACACACATGCATGAGAGAATATGGTATTAGTAACGATTAAATGTGACAATTTATAAACCGGGGATAACTCACGATTTACTTATTAAGTGAAAATAATCAAGAAAGATGTTTAAATTCAACGTAAAAGTTTATTGCCCTTAATTTACGTGTCTGTCACACTCTTACCAATCGGATATAAATCTGATAGTTACGTAAACTTATCTTTCATCATGGAAGTAGTCTCGCTAACTATAGGAATAGATGTAAGGTTTATCTGTGTCCTGCTATCTTCCTCAAATTCTTTTAATAGTTTTGCTATTTGTGAAATTTATTGATGATTAATGTTGTTGTTGGTGCTTCATCATGGAACACTTTGCCTGTCTTTGAGTCTCTTAATGATTGATAGTTTAAACAAATATGATGTATTAGATTAGATACATATATTGTTTGAATGACAAAAAAAAACACATCTTTTCAATATATATAAAAAAAACACAACATAATCTATCATTTTTGTTTTTATAGTCTAGTTCTTTTCAAGGCCAGAATATTTTATTTTCATAACATAAAATAAAACATTACATCTAGAATACGTATACGTGTAGTCCTTCTTCCTCATCCTACTTCCTACAATATTCTTATGCTTTGGATTTTATTTGTTTGTTTTAGATATGAGAATGAATATGTACCAATAAAATTGTCTTTTCTAATTAAATTTAAGAATTTGTCCTGAAGAAGCTAAGTTTTAGTTTAATAAATGACATATAATTATGTGAAAGCAAACAGATTATAGGTGTGTCTTGTCATTGTTCATCAAGTTTGTACCACTTTATAGATGAGTTTAATACAACAGATAAACGGTTCAATACGGGTTCCCTTTCACGTAGAATCGTATACATAACATACATAAATACTGAATAACCTTTTACTTACAAGGATTTGAACAAACACCACTTTTATTAGCAAACATCATACCACTTTATAGATGAGTTTAATACAACAGATAAACGGTTTTATATGCTTGGATAAAAATAACTTAGTAGTATTTTCTTGTTTTAACGTGCAAGTTTTTCTAAGTTTATTATTTAAATCATTGAATTAGCCCAGCCCTAACATGCAAATATTTTCGTATTGAGTTAAAAAATGTGAAGAACGGACTATTAGTAAGTTTTTATAATTGTTTATAAACTTTAAGTAGAGTTTGTTACTACTTTATATATAAATCAAAGTTGAGGGTTCTATTTTATCTTTAACTCAAAGATGTTTAAAGTAGTTTTATTTGGAGTTATTATTGTTTGACCAGGCTCGAAATATAGTGATTAAAAAAAAATTGGTCCTATAACTTTCCGCTCCTCTCCCCTCCCCCCCCCCCCCCCCCCCACCGAAACTTTTGGTTAAACTCCACCACTGTGTTTTAGCCTGCGGTGCTTATTTGTTCTCTCATGATTGGCTTTTTGGATATATTTCTTTTATGCAAAGGCCAAAACTCAAGTTTGTTTTGGTAAATTTTTCCGGTTAACATTTAGGTGATTTTCCCGTAGTTATTCGTGTCATGTCGTGTAGAATCCACTTAAAATTGTGTCGTGCTTTGCGTTAGACCGTTTAATGTCTATTTGTGAATATGAGTAATACTATTGACTTCAATGAAAACTTATTATCTTTTTTTTTGTGTGTAATTGGTGTCATTTGATTGTTTTTTTTATTATTTCTCATTTCCAGTTAAAAGTATGTTATTACATATTTAGCTTGGAATTAGAAGGTACGAATATAAATGATTGGAAATGTGTACTTAAACTAATAAATAAACTTTTTTTAATTAATAGGTGATAAAGATTTGAAGACAGGAGAAAATTTACTTTTAAAGTTAATAGTTTAATAAGAATAAAAAATCAAACTTAAAGTTTTGTCACTCTTAAATAACCCCTCCTAAAATCTTGATATGAACTTTTTTCAAAACCTTTAATGGGTTAACAAATTAAGTCATTTATTAAACTGATCATGTTCTTGTTAACTCATTTATTAAATGTGTCGTGTTCAGTCCTTTTTATAAAATATGTCTTGTTAGCCGACCAAAAACATGTTTTTCTCATGTCATGATCAGGTTGTGTCAAGAATGCCACCAGGGCCGGCTCAACCGTTTTAGAGGTCCAAAGCAAATTAGAGATCTGAGGCCTACTAAATAAGGTTCTTTTTGCTGGGCTTGTACCAATTGGATTTTGGGCTTTGTATTTAAAAATAACAAACGAAAAAAAAAGGCCTAACAATGTCTCAAACCCCTGCCTTACTTGTAAATAGAGAGGAAGTTTACCACTAAATCAACATACCAGTTTATGTTTAACCGCCCTAATTTCAATGTATATACAAAAACTAGTGGTCTTTTTTTTAAATTTGGGGTCTTTCTTAAATGGTGGCCCAAAGCCCTTGCTTGGGTTTACTTAGGGGCTGTTTGTTTACCTCTTAATGAGACTCTTAATGGTTAAGACCTCTTACTGGTTCAACACTTAATGGTTCCGACTGTTTGTTTCACGAGCAGATGTCTGAATGGTTCAGACATTTGCCTCTGAATGGTTAAGATTTAAACAGAGTCTGAATGGTTAATAAAGGAGAGTATTATCAGAAATGATTTGTGTCCTTCATTGATAAACAAACACCCCATATATAGGGGAAGATTACAACCGGAGCCTAGGACTATTTTTAGGAGATATACATAACAATATGCTCTACATAATAGGAGATGTACATGATCTTTATAATAAATACAATATATCCGCTAATAGCCCCCCGCAGTTTGAGCGGGCGGTAAACAGACGGTCAAACTGGACCGAAGTGAGGTGAAGAGCTCCTTAGACAGTCCCTTAGTGAAGATATCTGCATACTGCAGCGAAGAAGGCACATGCAAAACTCGAATATCACCGACACGAACCTTTTCACGAACAAAGTGGATATCAATCTCGATATGTTTCGTTCTTTGATGCTGGACCGGATTATCGGATAGATAAACAGCTGAGACATTGTCGCAGTAGACCACTGACGCCCGTCGTAACGGAACATGCAACTCAAGTAACAGATTGCGAATCCAAGTCGCCTCGGCCACCGCATTAGCAACTCCTCTGTACTCTGCCTCTGCGCTCGAACGAGAAACTGTAGGTTGACGTTTAGAAGACCAGGATAGTAGATTGTCACCTAGGAATACACAGTAGCCACTGGTGGAGCGTCTAGAATCTGGACAGCCGCCCCAATCGGCGTCCGAGTAGGCAACCAGATCATGTGAGGCGGTCCTGAGAATCCGAATACCATAATCAATAGTACCTTGGAGGTATCGGATGATGCGTTTCATGAATGCAAAGTGGGAATCCCGAGGGTCATGCATGAAAAGACAAATTTGCTGTACAGCATATGAGATGTCAGGTCGTGTAAATGTCAGATACTGGAGCGCCCCTGCCAAACTTCGATATAGAGTTGGATCATGAAATGGTGCGCCATCTGTGGCACTGAGTTTGGCTGCAAGATCTACCGGAGTGCTGCATGGTTTACAATCTGTCATTGAGGCACGGCTGATGATTTCTTTTGTGTACTGCGACTGGTTCAGGAACAGCCCGTGAGCTGTATGAGTGACCGTGATACCTAGGAAGTGGTGTAGCTGGCCTAGGTCGGTCATAGCGAACTCTCGTGAGAGTGTTTGGATTATCTGCGAGAGAAAAGAAGTAGATGAAGCTGTAATAACTATGTCATCAACATATAGGAGTAGATATGCCGTGTGGGGTCCGTGGCGATAGATGAAAAGTGAGTTGTCACATTTGCTGCTGTGAAAACCGTGACTGGTAATATATGAGGCGAACCGTGTATACCATGCACGAGGAGCTTGCTTCAGGCCATATAGAGATTTCTTTAGGCGACAGACAAAGTTGGGGTGTCGTCGGTCTACAAAACCAGCCGGTTGATGCATATATACCGTTTCATTTAAGTGGCCATGGAGAAATGCATTTTTGACATCAAGCTGGTGAATCGGCCATGCACGAGTGACTGCTAAGGAGAGGACGGTACGGATGGTTGCTGGCTTGACAACCGGGCTAAAGGTATCCTCACAATCAATACCAACAGTCTGTGACTTTCCATTGACTACCAATCGGGCCTTATACCGTTCCAACACTCCATCTGATTTGAATTTGTGCCGGAATAACCACATACAACGAATCACAGGGTGGTTATCCGGTCGTGGGACCAACTCCCAAGTGTCATTAACCTGTAACGCATTAAATTCGGCTTGCATGGCTTGTACCCAATTTGGATCCGAAAAGGCTTTGGTATAGTTGGAAGGGATGGGTGAAATGGTAGTTGTGTGTAAGTTGAGTTTTTGGGCCGGTTTAGAAGATCCGGTTTTGGATCGGGTGGCCATTGGGTGATGGTTTAAAGGTGGATGTGCTGTGGACTGTTGGGATGTTGGGTTGGAGATATGTTGGGCCGGGGCAGAATGTGGGACGGAAAAAGAGGTGGTTGGTTGGGCCGTAGTGGAAGCTGGCTGATGTGTATGCTGCTGGACATGGGCTCGGTCCAAAGTTGGGGCAACAGGCTTGGGTCTACGGCTGTAGGTAATAGGCTGAGGTGGTGGTGGTGCGGGTGGGGAAGGTGGGGTAGGGGCGGATGAGGGTGTTGTGGGGCTGGTCTGAGAAGAGGTAGGGATGGAGGTTGGTTGGAATGTAAAGGTAAGGGGAACCGAGTCATCAAGGAAGTGGAAGGAATCGGGTGATTGAGGGATGGTATAGGGAAAAGTTTGCACATCGAAGGTTACATGGCGGGATATGGAAACTTTGCCTGTAGTGGGATCGAAACATCTGTAACCTCGGAAGTCGGGTGGATATCCGAGAAAGATGCATCGTGTGGCACGAGGGTGAAGCTTGTGGGGTTGGGTAGCGGATGTGTTGGGGTAACAGGCACAGCCAAAGACTCGTAAGTGGTCATAGGAAGGGTGGCGAAGATATAGGGCAAAGGTGGGTGTGAAGAAGTTGAGACGTTTTGTGGGCAAGATGTTGTGAAGGTAGGCAGCGGTGTGAAGTGCCTCTATCCAAAAAGTAGGTGGGAGATTGGCATGAATGAGTAAGGAACGAATGACATCGTTGCGTCGTCGTATCATTCGCTCCGCACGTCCGTTTTGAGAGGACGTTTGAGGACACGCAAACCTAAAGAGGAGGCCATGTTGGTGGGCAAAATCCTTAAAGGCGTTGTTATCGAATTCGCCCCCAAGGTCGCATTGGAAAGATTTTATTTTTCTATTGAATTGAGTGTGAATGAGGCGGTGAAATTTAGTGAATGTTGGGAAAGTTTCTGATTTATACTTTAGGGGGTAGACCCAAACAAAATGTGTAAAATTGTCAACAAGAACCATATAGTATTTATAACCTGTTTGGCTAAGTATGGGTGACGTCCACAAATCACAGTGAATTATATCAAAAGGTGCAAATGTAATAGAAGTAGAAGAATAAAATGGCAAACGCTTACTGTTCGAAACATGACAAGAATCACAAAAACTAGAAACACAGGTTTTATTACACGGAAAATTAAAATAACGAATAAGCGTGTCGAAGACTTGAGCACCGGGATGTCCAAGTCTATCATGCCATGGGAAAGACTGAGAAGCAACGAAACAAGCTGGTGGTTGTGGTGCGGTGAATGGGTAGAGATCTCCCGTGCTGTTATGGCGCGAAAGATGCTTGCCAGTGGTGAGGTCCTTCAAAGAAAAACCGTAAGGGTCAAATTCAATAGAAACGTTATTGTCACGGGTAAAACGTCTCACAGATAAAAGGTTTTTAATAACTTTTGGGCTGTAATGTATGTTAGGTAAAACATAGTTTCGGTTGGGTAATTTATGGAAGCCAGTACCGGATCCAAGAATGGGTAAACAATTTCCATCACCAACCAAAATTTTAGTACGAACAGGTAATGAAGATGGGATATGGATCATACCTTGGTGAGCCGTGAGATGCTCAGTTGCGCCTGTGTCCATGGTCCAGGTGGGTTCTGGTTCATTGAGTACCATAGTGGTGAAAGCAGCCCCTAAGTCCGAAGGGGACAAAGCATCGAACTCCTGAGTGGGACCGGCTGGACTGTAAAAACCTTGAGCAACAGAAGCGTGTGCGGTATTCTGGGCTGTTGGGCCGGCCTGCTGATCTGCAGTGGGCTGATTTGGGTCGGGCTGCTGGTTAGTTGGGCCGAAAACTGCAGGAACAAACTGGTCGAAACCAGGAGGCGGGTATTGGGCTGCATAGTGGGCTGAGGGGTTTTGAGGTGCAGGAGGGTTATGGGCTGAATTGTTGGGCCGGTAGTTGGGTTGGGTCGGGTAAGGGCAAGGTGGGGTGTTCCACCAAGCCCAAGGCGGGTAAGAGGTGTGGGTGTTCGGGTAGGAATTGTAGGTATTATTGTTTTGAGGGCGGTGGCCACCTCCACGACCACGTCCACCCCGGTATGGCCGAAAGCCTTGTCCCCGACCACGACCCCTACCCCGATTAGAGTAGTAGGTCTGGTTGGTTGAAGGATTCGGCTGATTTGAGGCGTTTGAAGGCACGGAGGCAGCAGCGAGGACAGAAGATTGGTGCTGTTGACGAGCTTCAACACGAATCTTTTCGTCATTAAGCATGGTCCTGGCAGTGTCCCAATCGGCATGGTTTTGGTTGATTAGGGATGCTGTGGTGTCATATTCGGCTGGTAACCCGCGAACGAGTTGCAAAACCAGCCGAGACTCCGAAATGGGATGGTCGACATCAGCCAATTGGTTGGCGAGTTCCTGCAGACGGGTACAATAATCGTCCAGCGACGAACAGGCGGCCAGATTCAGATTCACAAAGGTTGTCTCCAAAGCCGCAGCACGGGCTTGTTTGTTACTGAGATAGATTTTCTCGATCTTGATCCATGCATCACGAGCAGACGTGGCTGAGTCAATTACTCGGCCGACCATAGAATCAGATAACGTGCTAAAAATCCATTGAAGGACTAGCGCATCAAGCTCCTTCCAGACGGGATATTCTTCAGAAGTTTCGGCCGGAGCCGGGGTCCCATCTATGTGATCTAAAACTTTATACGCCATGGCGTGTAGTTTGAAAAGCTTGGTCCAGGATGAATAAGTCACCTTGGTACCATCAAGTTGTCGGATTTTGGAAGTGATATTGGAGACTGAGTATGCTGGGTGAAGGGCTGAAGTTTTCTGAGGGGGTATTGAAGTGTCAGCTTTGTCGACATCAGCTATTAAAGGGTCAGCTTTGTCGGCCATTGGAACAGGGTAGGCTGCCGGTTAGAAAAAAATAAACCAAAGGGGAACGGATGATCGGAAAGTATGGTAGGGAAAGGAAGCGATTAGGGTATTGCAGAGCCTTGGCTCTGATACCATAAAGGAGAGTATTATCAGAAATGATTTGTGTCCTTCATTGATAAACAAACACCCCATATATAGGGGAAGATTACAACCGGAGCCTAGGACTATTTTTAGGAGATATACATAACAATATGCTCTACATAATAGGAGATGTACATGATCTTTATAATAAATACAATATATCCGCTAATAGTTAAGACCTCTAATCTGAATTTGTCAGACATTTGCCTCTGAACGGTTAACCATTATACAAGCTCTTAATGGTTCACACCTCTTACTAATTCAGCACTTAATGGTTCAGACCTCTTACTGGTTTAGCACTTAACCATTCAGATGTTACCAAACAGCCCCTTACCCTTGCACCGTCCCTGAATGCCACCCAACGAAGTGTTAACTTTCACCAAAACTCATGTTTTACAAACTGTAAAATATAATCAACCCTTTAAGTATTTCAATCAAATTACCTGATCGTGTACTCTATACCTTCAACTCGTATTATAACGTAAAAAACAAATTATCTCACTATGAATGTCAATTACAATAAAATAGGTAGATGAAAATTAAATCACCGGATGTTTAATCATAGTAAACACAAAAGTAAGGTAGAATACATCCTCCTTTGAATACAAAACAATAATATTGGCAAGAATTTGACTCTTCAAAGCGACCCATAGCAAGGCCATGGCCCATGGGTATGACTCCACGCAACCCAAATTACTTGCCAATTTTAAGATTCGAAAACCCATCTTGTTTATTTTTTATGTTTTATATGATTTTGAAAAGACTTTGCATGTGCCTAGATCGTTGTAGGGATGAGTATTTGATATCGGGTATCAGTACTGAATCAGTATCGTACCGAATCATATCAGATATATTCGGTACCTGTACCGGTACCCACTTTCACCCAATCATGTTATGTGAATTGGGTGAAGACTTAAGACCAGGGGCGTACCCACATGTATTTTAAGGTGGGCGGGCGCACCCTTTGAAAAAATAAAAATTTAGTGCTAAATTCCCGGTAAAATCACAACCGCACCCCTTGAAAATTTTCGTCCGCACCCCTTGGAAATTTTCGACCGCCCCCTTAGGAAAAAAATCTTATGAATTTGTAAAAAATTTACGTAAACACTGATTTTTTTTAAAATACAACCTAATTAACTTTCCACTTAACTAATTAATTTTCACTTAACCCAATTAACTTTCTCTTAACCTTTAACCCAATAAACACACCATAACTCAAGCCCAACCCAATCTAATAATCTAATTTGAACTAAAATATAATAACCCAACCCACCGCAATTTCGGCCGCCAAACTCACGGAAACAACATCTCATCACTATTTTCGGGTATGTTTCGATTATTTTTTTTGTTTTCTTGTTTTATTTGGATTTTTAGGAGAAATACAATTGTTAAAAAAGTTAGAAATTTTGAGTTCTTTTGTTGTTTTTTGAAACATTAGTTGGTTGATTATGTTGTTTTAGTTAAAGTTTAGTGTGTTTAAATGGTTAGTTAGAAGGAATCAACAATAAAAACAAGGGCTTGATTTTAAAGTTGAAAATTATGAAGTTTGGTGATGATTGTTTAAGTGTTTAGTGTTGAAATTAGTTGTATATGTTATATAGAGAAAGACTTGCTTAGAAAAAGTAGCTCTACATGTTTTGATAGATTTCAAAAAATGAAAACCCGTAGAGCGACATTTTAAATATGTTCGTAACGACGTTTGACATGTTTTTGATAATTGTATAAATTTTAGCTTGATATTCTTTTGTGTTACATGACCCGACCCGATACGACCCGATATGAACTGAATTTTTTTATATACCTAGGGGCCTAAAATCTTTAAAAATATTCCGCACCCCATGAAAAAATTCCTGAGTCTGCCACTGCTTAAGACATGTTAAGACCTTTGATATAATTAGATCAAATCTATGTCCATTAATCTTAACGATTTTATCTTATAATGTGAAAGAAAGTGAATATAAGGAGAGAACATATATTACCCACATGGTTTTTTTTTTTTTTTTTTTAATAAAAGAATTTTGTTTTACAAATCTATATCTATTTATAAAAAGGGGTAAAATTATTCAACAAAGTCTATAAATTTAGGAAGTAGTACAAAGACATAACTGATCGCAAAATATAATACAACGCCAAGAAATATAACACAATGGTGAGTTAAAAGGACACAATGGACGAAAATAACACAATGCCAAATAAATAGAAACAATGATAAACAAAAATTTTAAAATCTAAAAGCTAAAAATTTAAAAGTGAAAACCTAAAATCTATGATCGCAGAGTTTAACGAGATTGTTTCGAGGCCACTAAAATGAGCTCAACCGGAGTCCGTCAGTGGCGAAGCTTGAGATTTCCGACGGGGGGTCGAAAACGTATATACCCAAAAATTCTATAGAACCAGGGGGTTGAAAACGTATATACCAAAAAATTTCTATACGAAAACCACATATATTACACTACTGAGCGAAAAGTTGGGGGGGTTGAGTGCCCCCGGCCCCTTAATAGTTGTGCCCCTGCGTTTGATACTCATCCTATGACTTTTATAATTTTAGGATACCATGTATTTGAACATTTTCCTTATAAAAGGTTATCAACATTGTTGGTTTTATATATTTTTAGATAGGGGTAAAAATAGTTGTAGTAAATAAACTAATTGTTATGTAATTATAGTTATGATAATTACCTATTTGATGTGTTAAAAATTACGTGTCGTACAGACGAAAATGTCTTCACGATTGGATGGTTTGGCAAACATTTTAACCAATGGATTGGCTAACTCTAAAAAGACTTGCTTTTAATTTCGAATAATTCTGTTTCATTTATTAAAACACTTATTAATTATCAAGTTTATTTAGCTTTATAGTTTGGTTTATTGTGTAAATTTTAAATTTTCAACATTTAGTTTTACTGTTAGATTCTATAACCGTCCTATGAAAAAAGTTTGATATAATGTTTTAAGTATTCATTAATAATACTTTATACATTGTGATCTAGTCTATAGGTTTTAGACTTTTATTTTGATAGAAACGTATAATTTAGGGATGATGAAAAAGACCCGTGTTGTAATAGGTTGCCGCCTTCACAGCACACACCATCAGAAAACCTTGATGAAAAAGACAAGACATGCATGAATTTCATCCATAACGAGTTCGTTATTATGTTTATCGACTTATGTTTGCATTTCCTAAAACGACTCAGTTATGTTTAGGCATCTATCTTATCGTGTGCTATAGTTTTGTACGTTTTTCGTAAGGGGTTAATTGTTGAGTAATCATCAGAAACACTTAATGTGGTAAGCAATAGCTAATCAAGGTTATGGCTTATTCAAGACGCTTAAGTGCTCATGTAACTAGGAGGCTCGATATACTTGGTAGATAAATCAATTAAATAAAAACGGATGTGCATTAGGCATGTAGAGAAGCAGAGGGCAGTTCAATACATAACCATTTTTTAATTGTGAGAACCTCATAAACATATGAATATATTCAAATTATACGATTATCTAACTACATAGTCATATCTTTTTTTCTCTCACATTACAAGTATTTAGTTTGTGAGGTAAATTTATATAATGTTTGAATATTAATGATGTTGACCTTGTCAACTAGTCATAAATTCTCGCTTCAAAACCCTGAAATTTAGGGATGAGATTTTTTACCAAAATACCGGTACCGTACCAATACCGGTAATAGATTTTTTTAAATTTCGGTATTGGTACCGGTATTTTTGGGTAAAAAACGGTATTCTTACCGAATTTCAATAAGGAATGCTAATGGGTATTTTGGCAAATATGAATTCAACATAAATCATAATTTTCCAGTATTATTAGAAAAATAATTCCAAATATACTACTATTAAATTAAAAGAGTTATGAATAATAGTACCCTGTCTAGTTGTATCGACATTCCAACAATATTATTAGAAAAAAGATATCCATAATACTATTAAATAAATATAATTAATTCAATAATAGTCATAATCTCCCAGATATATTATGATGGATTAGAAAGAGGTTTATGTATTTATTTAAAATCTTGAACTAATATATAACATAACCTAAACCTAAAATCTTTTATCAACCATTCTATAGTGATAGTACGATCAATCAAGAATTCAAAGACAGAATCATTAGATTTAAGGTATTCAAATAGTGTTTTCTTAGGCTGGAACGTATGGTGAGGCTCATCCCCTAAGGGATGGGCCGCCACGTAGACCGGCACGTAAGCGGGTGTGAGGATGGGCCTAAAGGGAATGGACCTAGGGGTGGGGGATGAACCCCTTTATATATGTGTATGTATGTATGTATGTATGTATGTATGTATGTATGTATGTATGTATGTATGTATGTATGTATGTATGTATGTATGTATGTATAGGTGTGTGTGAGGGGGTGAGGCCCGGCTTGGGCGGACGGAGGCGACGAGCCTGGGGCGGTGACGGAGCAAGGGGATGGGGTGACTGGGGCGGCGGCAAGGGGATGGGCCTAAGGCCGTCCCCCCATACCTTCCGGTCTTAGTTTCTTTGCTCTCCTTTTAGTTGTTGCAGTTATGAATTATGATGTTTTTTTAGACATGTTGAAATTTGGATGTTAAAAGTGGAACACATGTATGTTTTCCTTTTGATTTTTTAGTTTTTACTACGTACATTTGTCTAGTTTTCCCACTATATATTACGTCAATTCAGTTAATAACGGATGGATAGATTTACATGATATTTTTTTAGGTAAACCAATGGAACACACCAAAGCGGTACCAATACGGTAAAATACCGAAATACCGGTACCTTACCGTTACCGAAATGAGAAATTCGGTACGGTATTCGGTATCCAGTTTTCCTCAATTTCGGTAACGGTATTTACGGTATCGGTACCGGTATGATACCGATCTCATCCCTACTGAAATTCGTCAGAATAATTGGCGACTCATGCAAAAATGACGTCGAACAACATTAAGATCATACTCGTGATTTTCAGAAAATTAAGATCATACTCGTGATTTTCAGAAAAATAATCGCTTACCAAACAGTTTTGAGCAGCTTCACTCGAAGTACAGAAACAATGAACTCATCTTCTACGGATTCATCCGGTGAATAGTTGTGAGCTTTCATGCCCTTTTGGGCTGATTGTGGCTGGAGCAGTGGAGCGTTACCATTAGCCCATTACACACATTATTGTTATGAAACATTATACTTCACATTTGTCTTTTTTTCTTTTTTTTTTTTCCCAAAAGTTGCAGCCCAACATTTCCTGCCTGATCCATTAATGCCATGTTTGAGATTAAAAAAAAGTAGGGCCAATTTTCTAGGATCCCAATTTTGGGCTCATCTCTGGTGCTATGATATTTTCATCTGTCACACCATGACATACACCAATAGTAAGCTGGAAGAAAAGTTTAATGATACATTTGCATTTTGTGTGAAAAGAGTATGATAGTCCAATGATCATGTTACACATTTTTATCGTTCCCACGTTGCAATTTCAACACATTTACTTTTGAACATGTCGGTATGGATTGCGCTTTATTGCAAACAAACGAAAAAAAAAAAACCATAGCAAAAAGGTGAATTAGTCAAAAAAAAATTAAAAAGTTGTCCAAAATATGTTGACACATTTCAAATTTGTTTTGTTCAATGATTTATATGATTACCATACTTATATTTGATAATCTAATATAACTACATAATACTTTAGGTCTTCCAACCGAACCCAAATTTGTTTTAAGTTTTGATTCAAACTAAGTGACTGTTTGTTTACCTCTTAATGAGCCTCTTAATGGTTCAGACCTCTTACTGGTTCAGCATTTAATGGTTCAGACTGTTTGTTTCACGAGCAGATGTATGAATAGTTCAGACATTTGCCTCTGAATGGTTATGATTTATATAAAGTCTGAATGGTTAAGATCTCTAATCTGAATTGGTCAGACATTTGACTCTGAATGGTTAAGCATTATACAGGCTCTTAATGGTTCAGACATCTTACTGGTTCAGCACTTAATAGTTCAGAACTCTTATTGGTTCAGCACTTAACCATTCAGATGTTGCCAAACAGCCCCTAAAATGTCTTGCAACACAAACCTGTTTTGGCATGTTACATCAACCTACCCACTTACCATCTTCAGGGCTGTTCATGAGCCAAGCCAAGCTAGGGCAAGCTCGGGCTCGGCTCGATTATAAATCGAGCTGACTCGACTCGGCTCGAATTTGAAACCGAGCTGAAAATCTAAGCTCGGGCTGGGCTTGGTTTTAAACCGAGCTGGCTCGTCTTGGCTTGGTTTGACTCGATTTTAAAAATAAAAATTAATACAATATTTTTTTATTAGCACGACAATCAACTATTAAATATGTCATAAATATCAAACTACAAGCCTAAATACATGTAAATAATAATCATTTTTTTGTAATATATTATATGTATTTAAAAATAAAATATATGATAAGTAAAATAATTCGAGCTAAGCCGAGCCGAGTTACCAAGCGAGCCAAACCGAGCCAATTTGGCTCGTCACAAGCCGAGCCGAGCTAGGCTCACTTTCTAAACGAGCCATATCGAGCGAGCTTTTTCCGAGCTAAATCCGAGCGAGCTCTGAATCGCGAGCTTTTTGGACAACCCTAACCATCTTGCCACCTTTATTATGCATTAGGGGTGTTCATGAACCGATCCGATCCGATCGAGGGTCTGCTCATGCTCGGATTGAATTACAACCGATCCGATCAGATCGAATTTGCAAAACCGAGCACAAAAGTGATGCTCATGCTCGGATTGAATTTGAATCGATCGGATCGTTTTTCCTCGGTTTCGCTGTGTTTTTATCAAATCCTAACTAAAATCGAGCGGATCGTTTTCGCTCGGTTTCGCTCGATTGAATTATAAGCTTGCGTTCAACAAAAACAAATCCTAACTTAATTAAAACATGTCCAACACTTTACTAACAAAAGCAATACATAACTAAAATCATGATTCTAAAAATGTTCTTAACAATATCAAGAAGCACAAAATAAAGTGCGAAATACAAATTGTCATTTAGTTCAAAAGCCATGAACTTCTGGTGTTAGATTTTGGTGTGTGGCAAGGCAACTGGTAGCGGCGATATGCAGATCTTTGAAGTTCGAACAATCAGTTTATGAGTATTGTTTTAGGAATTAGGGATTTAGGGTTAGATTTTGATATTAACTATTAAGTTGGGCTAGTATATATTTTGGGCTTTTAATTTTTTTGAGCAAGTATATTTTTGGGGTTTTAATCTTAAAATCTATAATATATATATATATATATATATATATATATATATATATATATATATATATATATATATATATATATATATATTATTAATAAAAATAATTCGAGCGAAACCGAGCGATCGACGAGCCAGCGGGCCTATGCTCATGCTTTGATTGAATTTGAATCGAACCGATCCGAGCGGCTCATTTGCAAACTGAGCAGGAATCGAACGAGCATTTTTCAAGCATTTTTCGAGCGATCGTCGAGCGATCCTCGATCGTCGAGCAGTTTGGACAGCCCTATTATGCATACGTTTTCGTGTTTTTAAAATGTCACGGTGTAAATGTCATTGAAAACAACTTATTAACATTCTACAAAAAACAAGACTTGTCTTCCTTACTTAAAAGTGTAAATGTCGTTGGAAAAAAAAAAAAAACAAACCAAACTTTTAATTTATAAAGTTTTTCAAAAGTTGTCGTGACAACCACGTTTTAGGCCGATAAACAAACCGAACTTTTAATGAACCGTCTGTGAACTATTTGTGTTTACTTTATAAACAAAGGAACATAAATATATAGCCACTTCGTTTATTTATGTTCATACAAGTTTGTTCCGTACTTCTATCTACAGTCGTTCCTTTATGTTCATTGTTGATCATGAAGATGGTGTGTTGAAACTTGGCATTAGCACATTCATTTGAATAAAAATGAATTAAATTATAATTAGTAATTTACGAATTTAACCCTAAGACAATTTTAGTTAGTAAGCTTCTAAACCATACAACACACCGGCATACATTTCCAACCCAACATCCACAAAATACACATCTCTCATCTTTTGAAAAGCATGCCACGTCAGCAAGCTATCCGAACCGGCCTGATGACACTTCCCAGCAACCCGGTTCACTTCCAACAAACTCGCCACCCGGTCCAGCCCACCGTACAACCCGGTCCGACAAAACTTCATCAAATGCTTCACATCATACACACTCTCCCCAAAAAACAACCTCAAAATCCCCAAAAACTCCGGCAACCCATCCGGCAACTGACGGCGCGTGAGAATCTTCAACAAATACCCAAAATCATACGCGCTGTGAAACGTCACCCAACTCACCGAGTCACTACACACCAACCCGGATGACATCATCAACTCACCAAACTCACCCGAGTCAACCCCCTCAACTCGGTTCCGTTCAAAGTCAATCTCTTGCCGTCTCAACAACTCGATCGACTCCGGCGCGTGGGGGTCACGCGCGACATCAAAATCTTTAAAATTGAACTGCCAGATGAAGCGTTGACCGGTGGTGTCATGTGGGAGGTTGCCGGAGGCGTCGGAGAGGGTGAGACCGAGCTGGATGATGTTTAAAACGTCGACGTTTGACTTGAGAAGTTTGTAGTTTTGTTCCGGCGGGTGGTGGGTGTGTGATTTTCCGGCGGGTGGAGAGTGGCGGTATACGACGCCGGGGAACTCTGTGTCCATGGAGATGAAGGGGTGTGTGTCGATGATGGATCGGATGAGGTGGAACTCGGAGTGTAAGTTGTGAGACCATACTTCTCTGATGGTGATTGTTTTATCGATACAAGTTGACATGATTGTAATTGTGGTGTGTGAGTGGGGAGATGAAGATGAGATTTATAGAAGAGAGTGTGATTGGGAGAGTAAGATGGTGGGCGGAAAGAGGGGATTCACCTGGAAGATGACCGGATTCACGCGTACTTTGCACAGCTTTGTTTGACTAAATTTAGAGTGTGGAAAGGGACAAGAACCTGCCTTCACTCCTATCTTGTGATATTAATAATAGCATTGGATTCGTTATCTCGGGAATTCGATCAGTATCGTTTTGACTCGTTATATTATGGATGCTTGCTATTGAAGACTCAGAACCAGTTGGTACGACCTGGTCAGAGCAGAGCTTCAGATGACCTAGCAAGAAACCTGCAAGATCACAAGAGAACAAACACACCGTTAGCCTCGTCACAGGGAGGGGGGCCTCTCTGTGACCAAGCTCGGGCGTGAGAATAAGTATTTGTGAGGAGGAAATAGGTCAGGGAGAGAGAGATGAGTTTAGAGAGAGAAAGTAGCGATTACCCCTTGCTGGAAGTCTTGGCGGGGTATTTATAGCTTTTGGGTGTGCTGATGTGGCAAGTTAGTTAGGGTCGGACCAGTCGCTATCATGACAGTTATGGCGGTGGGACCCAGTTAGTTATGCCGCACCAGCGTATCTGTCCGATTCGTCTATGGTGCAAGGTGCCATGATTCGGTCCGGTCTGGGACGTATCCTCATCAAGTCCCCCTAGTTCGTAGCGTTTCTTAGATAAAAGCTTCGAACTATGACGGCGCAATTTTGGCGGTCTAAATCTCTGATTTGTCGTTTTGTGAAGTTTTTTGAATTTTAAATTTCTAGGCGGTGACCTTAGTTGGGTAACCGACGGTCACTTTACGTTTCCCGCCTGATGTGACGGTTGGTGTGCGTCAGCTGTCATGACGTGTCACCATCTGATTGGCGGTTTTAAGGCGGTTCCATATCCCTATAAAAGAGGAGAAAAAGTAATCTTCGATTTTACTTTTCACTTTTCATCTTCTTCACCCCTTTTTCTCTGAAAACAGACGATTTGCAAAACAGGTTAGTTTCTTCCTTATATAATGGCGAAAAACAACTTGTCCGGTTGCTTTAACATTTTGAATAAAAATGGTTTAGCCTGGTATGTCGAAAGATATGCAATCCCTGCATCTCTGCACCCCATTCTCCCCAAAAAGAACACGCCTATTTATCCGTTTCCTTCGGGGAAGATAGGGGTTTACACTCGTTTATTCGATTATTGTAACTATCGTCTTCCTCTGACGAAGTTCTTGATCGGAGTTCTTACGTTTCACGAGGTTCATATTTCTCAAATGAACCCCTTCGGCCTTGCCAAGGTGTGTCATTTTGAGTTGGCTTGTCGTAGTTTGGGATCCGACCCGGACTTGGATGTGTTCCGGGCTTTTTACAAATTGAATCGGTCCGGCAACTGGTACACCTTTGAGGTCAGAGATAAAAATTCCTGCTGCTATACATGGATTACTACTAGCATAAAGGACTGGAAGGAACGATTTTTCTATGTTGATGACCAGTGCGTTCCGGAGTTTATGGTATGGAGGACCAAAAAGACGAAGCTCCCGTCTTCTCTTCCTGAAGACTTTGAATTTAATAGGGACTTATACGCAAACTTGATTAAGGAAGCAGGCCGCATACAAAGTTATCCGGAACACATCCTTGTTATGGGACGGATCAGCACGATTTGGGCCGAACCGGAGTGGTATCCTACCCTTAGGTGGAACGGAAAGGGTTAGTCATGCCTTTACTTTTGATACGGTGCTCGTCGTGTCGCTCGTATAATTATTTTATTTTTACTTTTATCTTTTCTTTCATTATACCGGACTTCGGATACTACTTGCTTACTTTTTTGCAGCTATGGGTTTGAGAGAAGCTTTAAGACTGAAGTCCTTCGACTCCAAGGAGCTTGAGATCCGAGCCACAAGGACACCGAAAGGTGACCCTCCGTATCTAAACGTGGTGCAGGAGAATCTTTATCAGATCCGAGAGCCGGAAGTTCCGGATGACCAAAGAGGTTCAGCCGGTCAAGGAGGTTCAGGCTCAATTCCTGCGGCACAAACAGCGGATGTTGCTCCGGCTCAGACTGTGATGGTGACCGGCAGTGGTAAGGGTAAGGAAACTGGTTCGATCGGGTCGAAAGGGTCCGGTTCCAAGTTTGTGATCGAAGATGAA
Organism: Helianthus tuberosus; assembly: GCA_030545235.1. Taxonomy (NCBI): domain Eukaryota; kingdom Viridiplantae; phylum Streptophyta; class Magnoliopsida; order Asterales; family Asteraceae; genus Helianthus; species Helianthus tuberosus. Next base: position 36,576,843 of record CM060383.1, read on the forward strand.
GGTGTCCACCTATCTGTTGACGATGAAGGAGTGCGTGATGAGGACGTGAAAGAGGGTGGCGACGATGGGGACGGGGAAGGAACGGACGAAGAGGAGCATCCTCAAGTTAGCTTGAAAAGGAAGAGGGCTGTTCCAGCTAAATCCGGTCCGAAACCTAAGCAAAAGAAGACGAAGACGGATCTTAAGACTATTACTCTTGATGACGATGATGACCAAGTTACTGAATTTTCTGCTGCTGGAGGTATTTTGGCGAACTTAGATGCCCATCTTCATGGGGGCCGAACCCCTAGGGACCGTCCGGTGAACATTCCATTGAGCCCCTTGTCTTTTGGGGGAGGAACTACCAAAGTTATCACAGACGTCCATATGTCCGATCCTTTATCTCTCAAGAAAACCGAACCTTCTCCTTCGGGTAAGTTTACCACGGGGGTTGCTTCTAACGTGTCAAGGCCAAGCCCCAAGCTAGTTGATGGTGGGGACAGTGCCTCTTCGTCCCCTTTATGGTATAACACTGAGGCTGTTTTCTTATCACGGGAGTTAGGTTCGGGCGGCATTGAGGATATGGATTCAACTCGAGCATTGGAGAAGTACGTTCCGGAATGGTCGCTGACGAACAAGGATCGGATAGTGGATGCTCTGTCGGCGAAAATGGCATTATTTCATTTGGGAACTCCAGCTGAGCATTCTCATTATCGGAAAATGAGCGGTCCGGAGCTTGGGAATGCCCTTATGATAAATCAAGCTCAATCTAACTCATTGGTGGTGGAATCGTATAAGCGTTGGATCGAGTCAGAGTCAACCTGTAACAAGCTCCGACGTGAAATTGCTAATTTGAAAAATGAAGATAATGTCCGATCGAAGACGAAACAAGAGCTGAGCTCTCTTCGATCTCAGATTGATCGTTTAAAGGAGCAAAACTTAGAGGCAAAATAAGTTAACAAATCTACCCAAGCTTCGGCTGCAGCCGCTTATGAGGCTCGAGACAAAGCTCTTCAAGACTTGGAGATTTTCAAGTCAAAATTCACTGACTTGGAGAAAAAATTATCTAGTGTGGAGAAGAAGCATGCGGCTGAGCTGAAGGAAATGCGGACATCTCATGATCAGCTTCTGGCCGATTATCACCGATTGGTTGATGGTATGTTCGTAATCCATTTTTTTATTACTTCCTCTCCTGTTCATTGAACCTTGTTTCTTTCTTTTTTTGTTTTTTTGTTAAAGACGAATTAGAGAGAGCTCGTGACATGGAGGTTGAGTCACATAAAAGAACGATCGATGAAGCAAAGGAGATGTTGATTCGTTGCGAGCGTGATATGGTTGAGTCGTATGCCCAACTGTCGGAGCTTAAACTCACCAAGCAATGGTTCTTAACAGACGGGATCGCATGGGTAATCAAACTGGTGCATCAAAGCCCGGAACTAGAGAAAGTTGTTGCGGATTTGGTGAACAGCGTTAATGCGGTTGGGGCGAACGAAGGTATCAAGTACGGCTTCGAAGCCGCTAAGGGCCCTGTTCGATCCTTTGAAGAAGTCCCGGGGAATGATGGAGGTGCTCAAGATAAGTTAAATGCTGCGATAAAGGCTTTTGAAGATTTTAACATCTCCGTACTTGGGAAGGTTGCCGATTTGGTGGACGAACCTTTGTCCGTTATCAAGCAACAAAGTGAACTTCCCATAGTGAAGGAAGACTTTGAAGTTTGAGATTCGATCTTTCTTGCCATAAAACTTTGGGCTTTTATTCATTGTGACCGTACAATTTGAAATATCTGTTTCCCTTAGCATGTAACCAGTACAATTTTTTGTTTGAAATATTCAACTGACATGTTTTGTATGGAATCAGACCTTGTTATTGGTTATTCATTCCTGGCTACTTAGTTTTTAGTTTGCGTCCAAACTTCACTGTTCGACCAGGCTTTTGGTTCGGTCATCTTAGGTGACCGAAGCATAATAGGGAATCCGTTTTGTAATGGGACCGTTTTAAGTACGGACCGTTTTGCTTAATAGGTTTTGTTATTTTTGAACTATTTAAGCCTTCTCGATCGGCGCGAGGCATGGGTCGAGGCCCGCTTGTGCACGTTTTAAGAAATTGTTCGAACTTATACATATGCTATTTTATACTTATAAAAGTATAGATCGCTTTATTCATTGATTTGCTAATCGTTGGTCCGGGGAAAAACCCTCCCTGTTACAAAGAAAATGGAAAAATATCGGGGCATTACCCTCCCGAATTACATACGGAAATTGGAAATAAAAAACAAAAGATAGCGATCTTTTTTAGCCGTAGCAGGCTGTTCACATGAAGCATTTCTTTAAATGCACCCCGTTCCACGTCCGGGGTACTGGAGTTCCATCAATCTTCTCCAACACATACGAGCCCTTATCGCTAGCTTCTTTGACTCGGTACGGTCCCTCCCACTTAGGGGTTAGCTTGCCGGGAGCTTCGACGCGGCTCGGATCGTTGTTTCGGAGCACGTAATCTCCGACCTTGAACTTGTAGAGTTTAGCCCGGGCGTTATAGTACTTCTCAATCTTCTTTTTGTATCGGGCTTCTTTGATTGCCGCGATGTTCCGGCACTCTTCTAACAGGTCAAGGTTGGACCGGAGTTCATGCTCATTTTCCTCCCAATTCTTGCACCTCTGGTTTGGGAGTCCGATCTCAGCGGGAATCACTGCCTCGGTACCGTAAGTAAGACTAAACGGTGTTTCTCCGTTGCTAGTCTTGTGCAGTGTTCGGTGCGCCCATAAAACGTTCGGCAACCCGTCCGCCCAGCCTTTTCCCTCGTTACCGAGCCTCCTCTTTATCCCATCGATGATTCGTCGATTTATCTGTTCGACCTGCCCGTTACCCTGGGGGTGGGCAACCGAGGAAAAGACTTGGTTAATTTTTAGATTTTCACACCAGCGCTTAAATGGGTTTTCTGCAAACTGCTTTGCATTGTCGCTTATAATGTAGAGCGGAATACCGAATCGGCATACGATTTGTTCCCAGAAGAAACGCGTCACGTTGTAGCCGGAGATGACTGTAAATGGTCGAGCTTCCACCCATTTGGTGAAATAATCCACCGCGACTAGCAGGTACTGAGCGCTTCCGCTTGATCTTGGAAAAGGCCCGACGATATCAACGCCCCATTTTTGGAAGGGCCATGCAGCGGTTACCGGTATCATTTCATTCTTGGCTCGGAGGCTGATTGGTGCGTGTTTTTGGCACTCATCACACTGTTGGAGCTCTTTTACTGCACTTTCATGCATCCCGGGCCAGTAATACCCTGCGTTTTTGACCTTCGTCACAATCATCTTAGGTCCGGCATGGATGCCACAGATGCCATAGTGTATTTCCCTGATGATATAACTGGCTTGCTCCGGGTCCAGACACTTTAGCAGAGGTCCGAGAAAAGTCTTTCGGTATAAGCCTCCTTCTTGCATCTGGTATTGAAGAGAGTTGATTTGGACCTTTCTTGCTTCCGCTTTGTCGGTCGGCAGAACGTCATGCACCAAGTAGTTAATTATTGGCGTCATCCACGTTTGCGACGGTGCTTCGACCTGCATAACCTGCGGAGCTGCAATTGAAGGTGTAGTTAAAAATTCCACTCTCACTTCTTTGGCTAGGTGACTGAACGATACCGATGCCAACTTGCTCAAAGCATCAGCCTTCTTGTTCTTGCTACGGGGAATATGCTCGACCTTACATGCTTCAAATGATGCCATAGCTTGCTTTACCTGTTCGAGATACTCGACCATGTTTGTTTCCCTCGCCTCGTATTCTCCGTTTACCTGATTTGCTACGAGCAACGAATCTACATGGGCTATGACATTTTTTGCTCCGACTCTCAGCGCTAGGCGTAGGCCGGCTAAGAGGGCCTCGTATTCAGCTTCATTGTTTGAATTCTTGAATTCTAGCCGGAGCGCATACGTCATATCCGTTCTGTCTGGATCGGTGAGAATTAGGCCTGCCCCAGCTCCTTCGGCACTAGAAGCTCCGTCGGTATACAAGGACCACGACTTCTCTGGAGCTTTTTCAACTTCTTCCATTCCTTTATCTTCCGGAATTTCAACTAGAAAATCTGCTATTACCTGCCCTTTCAACGGACCTTTAGTTCGGAAGGTGATGTTGAATGCGCCCAACTCGATTGCCCATTTTGCCATTCGACCCGAAACTTCAGGTCATCGGAGAATGTGCTGGATTCTCTGGTCTGTTCGTACCTCGATTGGGTGGGCTTGAAAGTATCGGCGAAGTCTTCTCGAAGCATGGACTAATGCCAGGGCCAATTTTTCCAAGTTTGAATATCTTGTTTCGTAATCTTTTAACGTTCGGCTTACGTAATAAATGGGAATTTGCTTCCCAGTACGGTGAGCAACTAATACTGCACTGATAGCTCCAAACGACGCGGCTAAATATACCGTTAGTACCTCATCTTCTTCCGGTACTGTGAGAGTTGGTAAAGTGCCCAGACAGGTTTTAAGCTCTTCGAAAGCTCGTGCGGCTTCTTCCGTCCATTTAAACTCCGATCGAAAACTTTTTCTGAGAACATCCATGAACGGGAGCGACCGGTCTGCTGCTTTTGACAAGAATCGATGGAGAGCAGCCAACCGTCCATTTAAGGACTGAATCTCTTTAACCGACGTCGGAGGCTTCATTGTAAGGACAGCATCAATCTTGTCTGGGTTGGCCCGCATGCCTTTTGACCCAACCATGACTCCCAGAAACTTACCCTCTTCTACCCTGAACGTACATTTTTTGGGGTTTAGCTTCATGTTGATGCTTCGAAGTCGTGTAAAAGTTTCAAGTATATCTTTTAGCATGGTGGCCTCATCGTGACTTTTGATCACGATATCATCAACATATACTTCTACGTTTCGCTCAATCTGATCTTTAAAGGCTTTGCTCATCAAACGCTGGTATGTAGCACCGGCGTTTTTCAAACCGAACGGCATCTTAGTAAAGCAATACACTCCTTCATTGGTGACAAAGGCTGTCTTATCCTCATCTTCGACCGCCATTTGTATCTGATGATATCCCTTGTAGGCATCCAAAAAACATTTCAACCTGAACGTGGCGACGGAGTCAATCTTCTCATCAATCTCCGGTAGAGGAAAACAATCTTTCGGGCACGCATCATTTAAATCGGTGAAATCAATGCACATTCTCCACGAATTATCTTTTTTCCGCACCAAAACGGGATTTGACACCCATGTTTGATACCGGACTTCTCGAATGATTCCAGCGTCTAAGAGGCTCTTAACATCTTTTGCAATGGCTTTTGTTCGATCCGGCGCCATGTGTCTTTTCCTTTGTGCTATTGGTTTGATTGATTCTTTTACGTTCAGGTGATGTTGTGCCATAGATCTGGGAACTCCTTGCATATCGGAGTGCTTCCACGCGAAGACGTCTATCGAATTGCTTAGCAATTCCCACAGGAGCTTCTTTGTTCGTTTTGGGAGCTGAGCCCCAATAGCTACTTGCTGCTCGGGAAAATCCGGATTGATTGCCCAAAGTTCGGTAGGTACTTCGGACTTTTTGGAGCTCGTTTCCGCTGCATGTCTTACTTCGGCAACAAACGAGTTTGACTCTGAGAAAATAGTGGCAACTCCGGCCTCGGTAGGAAATTTAATAGCTCCATGTATTGTCGAACTGATCGCCCCGAGGGCACTCAACCCCGGTCGTCCGAGTATTATGTTATGCGATGAATGAGTGCCAACAACCAGGAAGGTTAGTTGGACAGTCCTGCTTTTATCACCCTCTTTGAATGTGGTCGGAAGGGTAATCTGTCCTATCGGACGAACCACCTCCCCGGAGAAACTGATCAGAGGGGTGGAAACTTCAATCAACCTCTTCTTTACTTGGGGGTTCAGCTGCTGGAAACACTGTAAATACATGATCTCAAAAGTGCTTCCTCCGTCCACGTAAATTCGTCAGACCAGGTGTCCGGCGATGACAGCCGAGATTGTAATTGGTCCGTCCCGAGCATCATCGGGATCGATCGGAGGGAAGTACGTTGGTTGATGCATCCATGCTGCCATATGCTGGCTCGAGCGCTTTACCCCTCTTGGTTCGGTTGACCGGATCATATTGATTCCGGGCTCGGTGATCGGATTATCAATTGTTGTTGCTGACTTCTTCCCATCTTTCACTTCTTTCACAAGGTGCGAGAGTTTACCGGATCGTACAGCCTTTTCGATTTCTTGCTTCAGAGCCCAACATTCATCAGTGGTATGACCCTTGTCTCGGTGATATTCACAATATTTCTTGGAGTGCCTGTCCGAGGTGGGTCGTTGCTTCGACGGCGTAGGGAACCGAGTAGTCTCCGTACTGAGAATTTCGCTTGGTGATTTGGTGAGCTCGGAAAAGGTGTTGAAACGCACATTTCCTGTTCGGAAACTGCTTCGATCCGACTTCTGATACGGGCCACGATTTCTGTTCCAACTGCTGCTTCTATCTTTTGGTGGCGACGCATTGCGTTTCCACGAAGTGGTCCGAGCCTTGGCGTTTCTTGCTGTAGTTTCGTTCGGCTGACCGCAGGCACTCTTTCCCCGAACGAATGCCCGAGCTCTCTCCATAAGCGTCTCCATAGTTTTTGGGAGATCTTCATGGAGTTTCTCCACAAGCTGATTGTTCCGAACTCCGTGGCAGAACCCAGAGACTCGGAGCTGGTCAACCGCTCCACTTATCTGCATGCTTTCTCGATTGAAACGATCGATAAAATCTTCTACAGACTCTCCGTCGCGGCGCTTTATATGGTGAACCTCGGTAATATCTTTCTTGCAACGTCGCTGCTGACAGAAATTTTGCAAGAAAATACGTCGGAAATCCTCAAAGTGGTCGATCTACCCTTCTGGCAACCCATCAAACCAAACCCTTGCCGAACCGGTGAGAGTTTGGGCGAACATAAGACACCAAGCCGGCATAGGCCACTGCTCGACCTTAGCCGCTCCGGCAAACGCAAACATATGGTCGTCCGGATCGGACGTACCATCGTAAAACTTCAGTGTGGGAGGCATCTTCAGCTTAGCTGGGAGTGGGGCATTGACGATCCGTAACGTAAACTTTGATTGGGAAGTCATAGACGTGGGGTGGTATGGCATGAGCAGCTCTTGATCTTGGGGGTTTAAACCCATAGATCCCTGGAGAAACAGGTCGTTCAGACCGTTATTCATCGGAGCACTTGTAACCGAAGAAAATTGTGTAACGTGTGTTATAGGAGTGGAGATCATAGAACTTACCAGAGATCTAGGAGCGAAGGTTCCAACGGAGACGGGGTTTCCCCCTGGATAGACGTTGTTAAACAAGTTTGCTCGGAGACTTTGCAGCATCTCCTCTCGCTGTTGTTGCTGCTGTAACTGACGCAATAGATCGGCATTCCTTAAAAGGAAAGCGCTGTCGAAGTTAGGTAATGGCGTGACAACCGGGGCAGTAACAGACAGCGTGGTGACAGAGCTTCCGCCTACAGGATTTGCAGCTGGAGGAGCCGACGCGGATCCTATCGAAGCTGCTGAGGCAGCAACTGCTGCTGAAGCAGTTGTGGAGTTAGCGTTTCCTTCCCATATATCATTGTAAGATGGGAAAGTGCTGGTGGAGACTGCTGTCGTCGATTCTGCCATGACTTCAAATGAACGAGAACAAAGAAACGAATTATGTGAATTCGAGGGGATGGCGCCACTGAAGACTCAGAACCAGTTGGTGCGACCTGGTCAGAGCAGAGCTTCAGATGACCTAGCAAGAAACCTGCAAGATCACAAGAGAACAAACACACCGTTAGCCTCGTCACAGGGAGGGGGGCCTCTCTGTGACCAAGCTCGGGCGTGAGAATAAGTATTTGTGAGGATGAAATAGGTCAGGGAGAGAGAGGAGTTTAGAGAGAGAAAGTAGCGATTACCCCTTGCTGGAAGTCTTGGCGGGGTATTTATAGCTTTTGGGTGTGCTGATGTGACAAGTTAGTTAGGGTCGGACCAGTCGCTATCATGGCAGTTATGGCGGTGGGACCCAGTTAGTTATGCCGCACCAGCGTATCTGTCCGATTCGTCTATGGTGCAAGGTGCCATGATTCGGTCCGGTCTGGGACGTATCCTCATCAGCTATGGCAACCGAAAGAGTATAACAAAAAGATAATGGTGTGATATGTTTAAAAAGATATCGACACGTGTTTTTTACATTAACCGAAACCACAAGACGAATATTTATACTGATTTCGATAGTACCGGTTGTTTGCTCGGAATTGGTTCGGTTTGTAAGGGTACCAGCACAATATCGATACTCGTATAGCCTACGTCTGAAAAAACGCACTTTGTTTTGAATACATCTTTGTTAGTTCGTTGTCAACAAAATTTATATCGGATTTTCAAGAAACTTTTTTATAACACAACTCAATATTTAGTTTTTTAAAGGTTAATGAATGAAAGTTATATGAGGAAAATCAAATTAAATGAGTTAATGACGTATATTATTAATAGTATGAGAAATGAAAGTAAAATTAAAACTAAAACTCAATGTTCATTTTTTTCTAAAGGTTAACGAATGAAAGTTATATAAGGAAAATTTAACTAAACGAGTTAAAGACGTCTATCGTTAATTGTATGAGGTATGAAATTAAGACTAATATAAATGGTTATTTAATAAGTAAAACAAAGTGTTCTTTGAAGGGTATCATTCTCACAAGCAGACTTTGGTTTTTTTAATAAGTATAATAATAACCAGTTGTTTTGATCATTTTGTTAAAGGAACATGTGTGACAAGCACTAGTATTCCTTTTGGTGTACCTAACTACTTTTGTAAGCAAGGTATTATAATATTGTTAATTCTTATTCAAACAAGGTATCCTATTAGCAAGTTGACCATAATGTTCTGATGTAGGGACACGGATAAGGCCCGTAAGCATCGTGTTGTTATCAATAATATATACAGCTACATTGAATTATATAGCCAACTTGACTATGGTGGACCTGATGTAGGGACATTAATAAGGTCCACAGGAATGCTTATATGCGGCTCGACTTTATTAAATTAACTGGTTATTGCTATTAAAATTAGTTCCTCTAGTAAGTTCATGTTACACTTTTTTGTTGAATATTATTTAAAGTGAAACATGTATTGTTTACGTGGTAGTAACATTTTCAAGTTTTTCACTATAAGACTAAAGAATCCGTCAAACATTTTTACATGGAAAGCCGATGTGGCACATGGAAAAAGAGGGGTGGGGGATAGCGTTGGTTATTTTCTTTGATCATGGTCTCCTGTATTTACAACCGAGTCTCCTAAATTATGGAGAAGATGTACAGATTATTAACATAATATAAATTCCTTATTTACGATATCTATTACACCCCCGCAGTCGAAGCAGGAGGAGGCTGTATGCTAAGACCGGATCGAAAGTCGTCAAAGAGAACTCGAGGACGACCTTTGGTGAAGATATCGGTTATCTGGTAGCGAGAAGGTACATGTAGAATTCGAACGCACCCCCGTTGAACTTGCTCACGACAAAATGTACGTCTTGCTCGATATGCTTGGTTCGTTGATGCTGAACCGGATTGCCGTATAGGTATATTTGCACTGACGTTGTCACAATATACAAGAGTTGCACGAGATAGAGAATGGTGAAGCTCTAGAAGAAGGTTTCAGAGTCAACATATCTCAACATCCACGTTAGCTACACCCGGATATTCAGCTTCAGCGCTGGAGCGAGAAACTACGGACGAGACTATTTACTGGTATAACAACCCTCGGAAAACGCCCTAAATACACCTGCATACGAGAAACTAGACCCGTATAACCTTAGTTTTTATAAAAATTAAATAAAATAAAGTTTTTGTGTGTCTCGCAGGCAGCGACAAGGTTAGGGGTGGTTGTCGCGGGTCGCGACCCATCTTACTTGCCGGACACACATTTTTTACACGTGTCCCACTTCGTGTTGAGGCTATAGTGGTGAGTGTCAAACCTAGCCGTAGCTAGGGTCCTCTCGCGGGCCGCGAGAGGCAGACCCCAGCGAGGCGCGAGGAAGTGCTGATTCAGCCTATAAAAGGAGCCTCTTAGCATCAGTTTCAATCGTTCAAAATTTCGTTCTCTCTGTTCCTATAGTGCAAGTATAATAGCTCGGTATTATACCCCTAAAACACGAAGCTCTGCCCCGTTGTAAGTATTTTAACCCCCCGATCACTAATTCGTTACCATACCCGATTGATTTAGGACCCACCAACGCATGTCGAGGCTCTGCCTGACTAAGTTCGTTGGGGTTCTGTCTCGTGTTGTATGGCTAAAGTGACTTGGGTTATTTTACTAACACGTGTGCATTGTATGTTTTAATAGAAAATAATCAGGAAACTCAACAGGAAGCCATAGAAAAACCTAAGTCTACAATGTGAGTTATTCTCCTTTTCTCACCGTTTGTGAGCCATTGTTTCAAATGTTTTACAAAACCCTAAGGGGCTGTTTGGCAACATCTGAACCAATAAGTGCTGAATGAATAAGAGGTCTGAATGGGTAAGAGGCTCTGAACTAATAAGTGCTGAACCAGTAAAGTGCTGTTTGGTTGCACCTCTGAATGACTGTGTAAAATGACATTTTTACCCCCCTGAACTACTTTGTATAACCAAACGGTTTCTAAAATCATTCAATATAACATACTAGTATAACCAAACTACCATCTATAAACTGTTTCTAAAGAGATCAACACAACAATCAGGTCAACAACAATCATGGCAACACAACTGGGCAACACAGATCCACACAACAATCAGGTCAACACAACAAGAACAACTCAAATTTTGACAAAAAGAATCAACTTTTCTGTAAAAAAAGGACCAAATTCAAATCAACAAATCAAACCCACAACTTAAAGATCAAGAAAAATCAAACCCACAGCTTAAATCGAACCCATTTTTATGAAACAAAAATTATTCAAAAGATGGCTGTGAACCCTAGATGGGTTGCAGGTGGATTTATTAGTTGCTGTGAACCATACATATATACATAAAGATGGCTGAAACCCTAATCACTCGAGTGGACCATACATGTATACATAAAACTTTGGACAAGATCACAGGAGTTCAGGAGGAGACAAAAAAAAGAGCGAGAGGGATGGTACCTGAGAGATGCAGCGGCAGAGGAGAGCCCACAGTAGACGTGCGACGGGGTGGAGGAGGCCGGTGAGGTGGAGGAGACCGGTGGAGGAGGCCAGTGGAGATGGAGATGGAGGCGGATCTTCTGTGCAGAGCGTGAGGGAGAACAGGTAGGGCAAAGGGGTATTTTGTGGAAAAGTTTCATTCAGCGACTTGTAGAATCTGAATGGATCAGATCTGAATAGACCCATTCAGATGTGGGCCTTTAACCGAACCAAACAAGCATACCTCTGACCGGTTCAGAGGTTTCATCTGAATGAAACCATTAAGTGGCTAACAAACAGCCCCTAAATGTTTATCAGTATACTTACAATGATTAAGTTTTTGTAATTCTACAATTATCATCAGTATGTGGGGTTTTGTATACATTACTTGACACTCGTTACTATTGCGAATAGTAGCATGATCGCAAGCACGGGGGACAAAGGTTGCCCCAGTAGCAATATTGTGTTGAGTAATTGGATAGATATAAACATTGTAATCAATCTTAATACTGTAAAGTTATAAAAGTTTATTTTGATTAAACTGGGATGCACTCGCCAGTATTTATTGCTGATAAAATAATTTTTAAAACGCGTTTCAGGTAACTTAATGTGAAGCTATAAGAAGCCAGCTATGGAGCACTGAAGGCTTAAAGAAAGTGGCTATAAAAGTTACCTAAATAAAAGTTTATGTTTTCAGCAACCAGGGTTATCCCTGTAAATGTATTATGAATGAAACATGGGTTTTATCCCATTTTGTTTAATATAAAAGTTTGGTGTTTTGAAACTCTGAAATTATTTCCTAATTACGATCCTGATGTCTCATTTCCGCTACCGAAATAATAAACACCAATACCACCGGTTGCTGTCTCGCAGCTCCTGCTCTCGGGGTAGGGGTCGGGGGTTGTGACAGAAGGTGGTATTAGAGCCAAGCCACTGGTTTAAGTCATTTAGGTGTTCTTTTAATACCTAAATTTTAACCAATTGTGTTAGGAAATAACTTATGTGTTATTCTGTATAGATATACCTATTATTATTATTATTATTATTATTGTTATTTTGATAATTTTCTAGTTTACAGTATGAGTGATCAGGGTACTTCTGATGCTTACCGTCAATTACCTCATTCTCCAAAGAATGAAGGAACATCCCAGCCAACCTCAGGATACACAGCCGATTCCGAGGAAGGAATCTTTGTTTTTAAAGCCCAATCCGAAGAACCTTTTCCTCATAAGAAACGAGGATGGTTTAGTAGAGCCAAATCAGAAAGGAGAAAAAGAGTGAGAAAACTTCAACAACAAAGAATAGTGAATAGAGAGAGAAATACCCAGAATCGGGAGACTAGACCCTTATGGGAAGAAGAACTGGATAGGCAACTAGCTGATTTCCATATGTTAGCAAATACAGTATCAAAACCTAATCTTAACCAAGTAGCAGACCCACAACTTTTACCATTATTCCCTAACCAACCTATGGAACTAGAACCGAACCAGGAGAACCAACTTCCAATCCCAGCATTTGATCCAAATGAAATACCTAGAATTCCCGCACCAAACCCTTTAGATTATGACCCGTGGTGGGATGACAACCGGTCAATTCAGGAAATATTGAATAACTCATATCCTTACGGAGAACCCATACCACGTTATCCTGAACCAGTGTCAGCCCCACTACCACCAATGAATCAAGAGAATGTGGAAAAACTTCGCCAGTAAGGTGAAGAGTTAGTTGAAGAGGGAAATCAGATTCGCCAAATAGAAGAAAAACTCGTCTGGAAATATGACGAGCGTGAAATGCAGTTCTAGAAAAAGCCAACACCTAATATATATATATATATAGGGGACCGCTAAAATGAGAACCACCTCCAGTTGTAAGAATCGTGAGAACTTTTTGATCCGGGGCGAGTTGGACCAAAATTTTTTTTCATAAACGTAGATGCGTGTATTATAAACACATTTGTAAAAAAAATTCAAAAAAAAAATGTCGTGTGTGTAGTTTTGAGCACCACAAGTTTGTGTTTACGGGTACCGTAAATTTTAAATAAAACTTACGGTACCCGTAAACACAAACTTGGGGTGCTCAAAACTACACACACGACATTTTTTTTTGAATTTTTTTTTACAAATGTGTTTATAATACACGCATCTACGTTTATGAAAAAAAATTTGGTCCAACTCGGCTCGTACGGTATAGTTCTCACGGTTCTTACAACTCGAGGTGGTTCTCATTTTAGCGGTCCCCTATATATATATACATATATATATATATATATATATATATCGATGCATAATTACTAGTGTTTAAATTTCTAGTTGTAGTTTGTAATAGATGCATATATAAATATATATGAAAAGAGTAAGTCGCAATGATCGACGTTTTTTATTCAAGCTGCTTGAATGTTTGAATGTTTGTTTGTATTAACTTTATTATGTGATATTAATACCTGATAAATGTTTACAATTCAGATGTCAAACGAAGTAAACAAGGAAATCCAGAATAACAATAATAACGAGAATCAAGTGAATAAAAGTGCCATTGAACACATAGTAGCTCAAGGAATCATAGATGCTATGCCATATATTATCAAGACTATTAAAGAGGCAGAAAATAACAATTCTGTAATCGGAAGTAAACGTGCACCCACTGAACCAAGTCACAGCATGAATGAAAATCACGGACCACTTATCCAAGCTTCCATTCCAAAAAGAAGAAGGACCATCTCATATGGTTGTTCTTATAATGAATTCTGGTCTTGCAAACCAATAGAATTCTCAGGCAATGAAGGAGCCATTGCAGCCTTACACTGGATAGAAAAGACAGAAGCAATGTTAAAAATAAGTAAATGTTGAGATGAAGATAAGTTTTTGTTTGCTTCTAATCTCTTTAAGAATGCAATATTAGAGTGGTGGAATACTATTCTCCAGTCTAGAGGAAGTGATAGGGTATATAACATGGAATGGACCAACTTTAAGGAAATAGTTGAAAGGAAATTTTGTCCTCCTCATGAAAAGGAGCAAATTGCTAATAAGTTTCTGAATCATAGAATGACTAGAACAGAGTGCAGGGAGTACACTACCATATTCTTTGAATATGCTACGATAGTACCAACCTTAGCCTCACCAGAACCAGTATTAATCTCCCGTTACATCTGGGGATTAATCAGTGAAATCAGACATGTAGTCAAGGCAGCCAGACCACAAACAATAGAAGAAGCAGTAGAACTTGCTAACACCTTGATAGATGAACTGGTACACACACAAGAGGAAAATCAGAAAAAGAATATAGCTTAGAAAATTTCTCAGGAATTACGTGGAAAAGGAACAGGTTCATCTTCTTCACCTTTCTGTAAGATATGTAAGAAAAAGCATTATGGAAAATGTTCAAGTTATTGTAATTTCTGCAAGAAGCCCGGGCATAAGGAAGAAGAATGTCGAATGAAGGCTAACGCCCGAGTATGCTACAATTGTGGAGAAGCTGGCCACATTAAGTCGAACTGTCCGAAACTAACTCTAGCGACAAACAACAAAGCTAAGGCAACCGAAGGACCCAAGAAGAATGCCAGAGCGTTTGTTCTGATAGCCGAAGAAGCCAAGATGATTCCGGATGTGATTGCCGGTACTTTTTTAGTTAATGATGTTTATGTGAAAGTATTATTTGTCTCTGGTGCAAACGAAAGTTTTATCAATACTTATTTCTGTGAACTTCTCAATCAACCATTAACTAAACTTCACCAAGACTGTCTGGTGGAGACGACAAATGGAGATTCTATCAAGATAAGCGAAATCCTACCAGGAGCAAAGATAGAAATTTTAAACCATAACTTTACTGCTAACCTTTTTTCCAATGAATTTAGCCGGATTCGATGTTGTACTAGGAATGGATTGGTTGGTAGCTAATCATGCAAGTATATTATGTGATCAAAAGTCTATACAAGTAAGTACACCAATCGGTGAAAAAGATCACAATTACAGGAGATAAGACAACAAGGTCAACAAAATTCATCTCTGTGATGAAAGCTGCAAGTTATGCACGAAAAGGAGAAATGGTGTATATGATTTCAGTAATCATTAACACTAAAGGAAAAGAATTAAAATATATTCCTGTAGTATCTAAATTCTCAGATGTTTTTCCAGAAGAGTTACCTGGATTACCGCCAGATCGAGAGGTTGAATTTAGAATTCATCTAATACCAGGAACGACACCGATTGCCAAAGCACCATATCGACTAGCACCAACGGAGATGCAGGAACTGAAGAAACAGCTTGACGAATTACTAGAAAAAAGGTTTCATACAGCCTAGTTCATCACCATGAGGAGCACCGGTGTTATTTGTCAAGAAGAAAGATGGATCGATGCGTATGTGCATAGATTATCAAGAACTGAATAAGGTCACGATTAAAAATCGGTACCCACAACCGAGAATCGATGATCTGTTCGATCAACTTCAAGGAGCCCGATTCTTTTCTAAGATCGATTTACACTCAGGATATCATCAATTGGAAGTACATGATGAGGACATTCCTAAACCGCTTTCAGAACAAGGTACGGTTATTATGAATTTACAGTCATGTCATTTGGTTTAACCAATGCCCCAACCGCATTTATGGACATGATGAACATGATATGTAAACCATACCTGGATAAATTCATAATTGTCTTTATAGATGATATTCTAATTTACTCTAAGAGTAAAGAGAAACATGCGGAGCATTTGCATATACTTCTGACATTGTTGAGAAAGGAAAAGCTTTATGCTAAATTCTCAAAATGCGAATTCTGGTTGCAAGAAGTGCAATTCCTTGGACATCTGATTAATCATGGAGGAATTCATGTGGATCCCACAAAAATCGAGGCGATTACCAAATGGAAAGTCCCTGAGTCACCAACAGAAATAAGAAGTTTTCTTGGACTGGCAGGATATTATAGATGTTTTATTCAAGATTTTTCTAGAATAGCCATTCCATTGATCAAACTGACTTGCAAATCAGTTAAGTTTGAATGGGGACCAAAACAAGAAGAAGCATTTAGGATTTTGAAACAAAGGTTAACCAACACACCCATACTCGCGTCGCCTGAAGGAACTGAAGACTTTATAGTCTATTGTGACGCGTCTAAGTTAGGATTTGGATGTGTGTTGATGCAACGTCAAAAGGTTATAGCTTATGCTTCTAGACAACTTAAGAAACATGAAGAGAATTATACAACTCATGATCTACAGTTAGGAGGGATAATTTTTTCCCTTAAAATTTGGAGACATTATCTTTATGGTAGTAAGTTCATTGTATTTACAGATCATAAGTGAAGGGGTATGGTCCCAAAAACCTTGCGTAGGCGCATAAGACCATACCCCAACCATATCCCATAACATCTTGAACAAAGACCGTGCGCGGCTGCGCAATGGTCCTAAACAAGATTTGGGAAAAAACAGGTCAATAACGAAGGAATAGGGTCTAGGAAACCTTGCGCGAAGACACGAGACCATACTACCTTTAACGAGACCCTACGTGGCTGCACAGCGGTTCTAAACAAAGATATAGAAGAAAAAAATCTTCTATAACCGTGCGCCGGAGAAAGGATAAAACTAACCTTCACCTAACACCCATGCGCGGGCTCGCGCAAGAATACAGTTAGACTTGAAGACAAGATCCTAAACATCTCCGCGCGCCTCGGACCAAGACTTGAACAAAAATGGTTTTTCGGTTGCAACAGAATAGACACGTGGCAAGGGCATACAGGTTTACAACTGTAGATCTTCTAGAAGGTTGTTAATACTCATCGTGCACAACCATTCAGTTATAACTAATTGTGACGTGGCATGATCTAGAAGGCTCATCTGATCATGGTGATGGCACTCCTTTGAAGATTAATCTACAACAAACCTACTTTCCACGTGGCATCTCCACAGCCGTCGATTACACTCACGATCCGTGTGATTAAACATGACGTTAATGATCGACGGAAAAGAGAGCAACTTCTTACAGAAAATGCCTTCCGTTATCTCTCCGTCACACCATTTTTCCCGCCAAAACCGGTTATAAATAAGACATTGCAGGTATGATCTCACAAGTTACATTCACTTCACTTTTATCACTTCTTCTTCTTCATCGAGATCACTGTACTTATTCTCATGCCAGAGGGTGGTCACGGAGAGAACCCCCATTCTCCCCGTGGCGAGTCTAACGGCTTTCTGTTTTGCAGCGATCACCGGAGAAGGAGCTCAGCCGAACCCTCGAATCAAGCGAGAGGATTAACCTTTTTATGCAGAGACTAACCCCTGGTCTGATTGATTCCGGTCATTCAAATCACTGTTTCTTCAATAAGAGTTTAAGATATGTTTTTGGGCAAAAGGAATTAAACATGAGGCAAAGACGTTGGATGGAAATTCTTAGTGATTATGATTGTGATATCCAGTATCATGAAGGAAAAGCTAATGTAGTAGCTGATGCTTTAAGTCGAAAGTATCATGAAAAGCCAAAACGAGTACGCTCTCTTAGACTAAATTTTCAGATAGATTTAAATGAGCAAATTAGAGAGATACGGGAAACAACAATCAAGGATGATGCTGAAGATTTGAAAGGAATGATTAAAGAATTAGAACAATGAGTAGATAGAATTTGGAGATTCCATAAGAAAAGAACTTGGATACCTATTCAAGGAGGTTTATGAAACCAAATTCTAGAAGAAGCCCATAAATCTAAGTATACGATGCATCCTGGTAGTGACAAAATTAGTTTAGGATTAATTCGAAGTTTATTTGTGTTACGTCGTGTCAGACCCGCCTAAAAAGTTATTTTTCGAGTTAATTCGTTTAGGATTAATATGCGAATCTGAGTAATTACGAGTGACGTGTTTACAATTTAAACAACTAGCAACACCAATTTACACATGGGCGCCCCGCTTCGGGCCATGGTCTATTCCATGATTTGCCACCTCATGGTCCTCACCCACAGGCGATCACTTGCCTTTGGGCTAACGATGGTCTAAGTGCGTTAATCCATGTACTGATGAGAATGGTAAGAAAATTCAACGGTGTAGACTCTTTTAATTGTTTTCTTGTTAAGTGATATCGTATAGAAGTAAAATTATATTGGGGGGGGGGGGGGAAGGGTGCTCAACGGGAGTGCCCCGGACTCCATCAATCATGCATTGCCACCTCATTGTTAACGTCCACTAAAATAAAACACCTTAATAGGTGACAAAACTATCCTAAACCATGGTTCCCACCTATTTTTCTCTACTCTCTCCTACCCAAATCGATAAACAACACCCGACTTCACTGCCCAATTTGGGGTAACCGAATAGGCGACGACGGTGTACTTAATTTGGGTACACTAACCGAAACACCCTACCCAAGAACGCCCCTTGTAACAACCCGACTTTTGGAAAGTCAAAGTACAAGTCAAAGTCAAAGTCAAAGTCAAAGTCAAAGGAAGAAAAGATTACTAAATGCGATCTGTCACTCCTTGCTTAATCATTATTGTACTCCTTGACTAGCAATCAATACTCTAAGTTATGTTACTTTAGTTGTATTATGTGGAGTAAATGCTAATAATTGCAGTTTATCGCTAATCGAATTATCGCTATCTCACCGCCATCGCATCGCAACTCGAATTACAGGTTATGGATATTGTTTTACGTGTGTGTGTTATTATGTGTTACCTGTGCATGTTTATATTGTTTGAGGTGATGTTAATCGCAAACGAAATCGCAACTCTATCACAACGCAATCTCATCGCAACACAAAACGCAGAATGGGTAAGTTTAGGTTTATGACTGTTAGTTAGGTTATTTGTGAAATTAATGTAAATCTCTATCGCATCGCTTGCTCGCATCGCATCACAACGCTCAACACACGAAACAAGAAGTCGAAAACCAACGCGCACAACCCATCCGATCGGATGGCCATCCGATCGAACTGTCATTCGATCCGTCTTCTACACCGCCTTTCTCCTCTCTTTGCCGATAAATAGCACATGTCACATCAACAATCATTGATGTGACAGCTCCTCCTCCGACCAGCACGTTCCATCCCTCTTTTCTCTCGATTCCTCGTGATTCTTGTAAGTTTTCAACCCAAATCTTGTACTTATTTGATCAACACACACTTCTTCATCTTTTGCACCATCAAATCTTAACTTTTCACCATGAAATCAGCTGATTTGGGCTGTTCTAGGGTGATGTCATCATGGGTTCTCAAGAACACCAAAGTGTGACTTCATTCCACCAAGAACAACTCAGATCTAAGTGATTTCTACAACATTTGAACACTGATTTCTCCTAAATCAAAACATAATCCAAGTGTTTCAACATTTTCTTCAATAAACCTCAACTTTTCACATAAAGCTGATAGAATCTGAGCTCATTCAGGCCTCCTACTCTTTCACAACTGGAATGTCGGTCTGAGAACGGGTTTCTATCGAAGAGACAACCGACTCACGGGTTGAACATGAATAACCGTCAAGAACAGTCAACCGAACGGACGGGGTGATTCCTATCCGATCGGATGACTTGGACTTGATGAGGTTTCCGTTGTTCAACACGTTGTCACACCGTCTCGATTCAAACGCTAAACTTTCTAAACTTGGTTGATTCTACAA
This sequence comes from Helianthus tuberosus, assembly GCA_030545235.1. Classification (NCBI taxonomy): domain Eukaryota; kingdom Viridiplantae; phylum Streptophyta; class Magnoliopsida; order Asterales; family Asteraceae; genus Helianthus; species Helianthus tuberosus. The sequence goes on from CM060383.1 coordinate 36,596,523, forward strand.
AACTTTTTAACTCGAACAAGTCGCCTGGACGAACGGCCATCCGATCGGATAGCCATCCGACCGAATGGCTATCCATCCCAGGGACTTGTGTTGTTAAACACTTAAAACAATTTCAAAAGTTCAAAAGGATAAAGTCTCCACTCGGGTTGCCATCCGAGCGAACGGCCATCCGTCCGGATGACCGTCCGACCGGACGACCTGAAGGATAGAGACATTCTAAGTCTTTTCAAATGCTACAATGAAAACTTCAAAGTTCCATCATACACAAACACATCCATCCCAAATGAGTGACCTCCGAGCGAATGGCCATCCATCAGGATGACCATCCTTCCGGAAGGTCATCCGATCGGATGACAATCCGTCCCACACTTCACATGTCTCGTTTTGCGCACCGTTCAATGCTTATACTCTCCTACTGTGTTCAGGCTAACCTCTCAACGCTCCCTTCAATCCAAGAGAGTGTTTATTTACTAAACACAATCTGTGAGTATACTTGATCCCTTTTCGTTTAACCATTGTTGTAGCTCACCATGTGTATGCCATGCCCCCTTATCCATATCTAGCTACTGACTATGGTGCACAACTATCATTGTTCACACATCATATGTGGATTAGTGGATTTCTCATAGTTGGTGCTGCTGCGCATGCAGCCATTTTTATGGTAAGAGACTACGATCCAACTACTCGATACAACAATCTATTAGATCGTGTTCTTAGGCATCGCGATGCAATCATATCACATCTCAACTGGGCATGTATATATCTAGGCTTTCACAGTTTTGGTTTGTATATTCATAATGATTTAAGCACTTTTGGGTGTTACATACGTTACCTATATCAAATCACATCAATCACACAACGCAACACATTTTCATACGCTAACCGCTCTGTATGTTATACGTGTTTACTCGATGAATGCTTGTATGTTATGTTTACACAGTGATTGTTTGCCTGACACCTTAGCAACTATAGTACTATAGTTTGGACTCAGCACCTGTCGTGGACGGGGGTTGCTAAGGGTATTTCTTCACGTGTCACAGTGGTGATATGTGTTGCGCACTCTACAACTCGCGGTCATGTCTGTGCATATTTCATTGTCGATAACCTACTAGCTTCACATTATACATGTTACATGTTGGTTACGCGTAAATTGCTTTCGCTACTATTATACTATTAAACTTGTATGCTCACTTTTACACTATGTGTATTGACTTTATTTTTAACATATGTGGCAGGTGTTTAAGATGCTAGGATTGCTTGCTGTCATGGAACCAAGTCTAGGGGAGTCTAGAAATAAACAATTAATAAATTGAGTTATCGAAACTGTTTATTTGTCTTTGAGATACTCTGTCCATATTAACTGATTTGCTAAGTATGTTATGGTATGGGACGTAACTTTAAATATTTGGTAAGATTAGTTGTTATGGATTTCTCTTGGAGAATATGTTTCGCTCAGTGTTGCGCCCCGATGTTTCCGCCATCAGTTGGGGTGTGACAGATTGGTATCAGAGCCATAACTATAGGGAATTAGGCAAGACTAGACCTAGTCTGGGTTGACGTCTTAGAAATGACCTAGTCTATAGTCTAAGCACCAACGGACCGACTTATGCAAAACCCAGTAGGGTTTTGTACGAGCTTACTCGACACTCTCGCTCGAATTCGCTGTACATTACACCTTTGCGCGAACATCGCATATTACCGTTCCGCGCAAGGTCAGCCTTTCCTAAGGCTGGTAACACACACAAACAAATGATCTGGTTGAGACCTAGGTGTGAAAACCGCAAACTCTCGACCAAATCGCTCGTTCGACGCACCATTTTTACTACAAACACGAGAATTTGCGTTGAATCAGGAGTGAAACCCATACTTTGACGCAAATCTCCCTTTTCTATCTCTATCACACAAACATGGATGAAGTTGTTTAAGTTAGGGGTGAGACCCGCATTCTTAATGCTTGATCCTGCTCTATATTTGATTTTACAACACTCTCACCAAAGTCTCGATGGATTCCAACCACTTGAGTTGCGTAAATAACCGAACGGATGTGTGCCATTCATCGTACGCCAGTGATAGAGCACCGCTATTAGGCCAAAACGTGTACTCGAAGTCCTTGAGAATAGTCGAATCACTTTGGGGTAGTTCAAAGTCTAGCACACCCGAGACATTCTAATTTTCGCTAATTTTACGCTTATTCGCTTTTATGTGTCTTGATTCTGAGATCGCAACCGCTCTGTGAATTATGGATTTATGTGTTTTTATGTGTTTTCAATTTTGGTAAATTTACACGCTTTTCGCTGTTCGCTTCGATAAAACACACACAACCCGCACTACACATCTATCTCAAAACGTTAACAAATCCCTATGCTACTCGCAATCGATACTCGCTTCTCGCACTCGCAACTCTCGATCTCTTTTCGCAACCTCGAATGATAAGGGAACACGTCTGCATTATGTAGGCGAATACATGCAAAAATATAGTGGAATATGTGCTTAGGAGGATTACGTGCTTCTGTGCTTTATGTGCTTATGTGCCTCTGTGATTACATGATTGATGTGCTTAAGTAATTGAGGTGTTCCTGTGTTTTATATAGAAGTAGACTTGGGTAATTCGATTGGCTATACTCGACTTAATCGATATGCGTCTGAGTCCTATGGCGATGTCTGTTGCAGACAATGTCGTCATTCGGTACGCATCACTCTCGCGCCGCTCGTCGAAATCACGCTGACAAACGCATCGCATCGGCTCGTCGCTAAACAAATGGCTAAGGTCATTCCACAAATTGTCAATGAACTTAACAAAAACGCTAGCAAGTCCCTCTGAGGAATCAAGGACTGAATCGCCTAATGCTACTTTTAGCTTCAAGCAGTTTAAGGCCTGCGACCCCAAAGAATTCACCCGAGAAGACGGGCCTACTGCCATGTTTCAATGGTTCGATTCAATTTGAAGTCACTCTGCACCAAAGCGGTTGTCCTCATAATCTTCCGCACTGTTAACGCTACTGGCGTTTTCCAGTCCAGGGCTCTGGACTGGTGGACTGCCGAAAGAAACAAGCGCGAAAATGATGCAGCCTATGGGCTTACGTGGGATGAGCTGAAGGAAATCATGATGAAGGAATTCTGCCCTCCCCATGAGCTTCAGAAGCTGGAGGATGAGTTTTGGCACATCAAGCAAGAGGGTGGCGACAACGCTGGTCTAACTGCTCGCTTTAAGCAGCTAAGTATCATTTGTCCTGGCCAAGTCTCTACTCCCGATATCACCATCAAGAAATACATCCGTGCTTTACTGGATTGTGTTGCTGAATTCGTGCAAGCCAAGACAACAACTATCGTAGAAACCTTCCTGCTCGCTGCCGAGATTAACGACAAGTGGGTTTGGGCTGGATACTTTGATAAAGCCACCAAGAGTCTTCACCAAGTTACCGCTGCTCCCACCGCTGAAACCGCTACACCGCAAACCTCCAAGTCTACCCATCGCAAGCGAAAGAACAACAACAATAACAAGAACTGTGCTGTCACCACCGCTTCACTCAATGCAGTACCCGCTCCACCTCAAAACCAGAACTGCCAGGTAGCAGCACCAGTGACCAATGCATCGCCGGCCAAGCGTGCATATACTGGACCACACCCGTTGTGCCCTACCTGTACTTATCATCATCCTGCTGGAATCGCATGCCAATTTTGTTTTCACTGCAACCTCTACGACCACTTTACTTCTAACTGCCGTACTGGTCCTCGTCAAGTTCAAGCTCCAGCTCAAGTTCAAGCTCTTGCACTGCCAGCTCCTCTTCCTGCTCCTCAAGGACAACAAGCAGCTCCTGCCCCCGCTGCACATGCAAGAGCCTACTATGCATGTGGTGATCCCAACCACTTCGAAAATGTCTGCCCCAACAGAGTGGTGAAGCAAGAGCCACAACAACAACCAACATAACAACACCAGCAGCAGCAACCTCAATAGTAGCAGAAACAGCCAGTAGCCCGTGGACGTGCATTCAACATCAACGCCCGCCAGGCTCAAGCAGACAACAACGTAGTTAATGGTACGTTCCTTGTAAACGATATATATGCCTCGTGTTTATTTGATACTGGAGCCGATAACTGTTTTGTATAGTTTGAATTCGAAAAGCTCCTAAATCGTAAGCGTGCCCATCTCCCTATGACGTTCGACGTTGAAGTTGCTACTGGAAGAACCGTCACTGTTCGTTCTGTTCTACGTGATTGTACTCTTGAACTCAACAATCACGTCATCCCGATCGATCTTATTCCGATGCAGCTTGGTAGTTTTGACGTCATAGTAGGCATGGATTTTCTTCGTAAAAATCATGCCAAAGTCGTTTGTTTCGATAAAATGATTCGTTTCTCTCTCGCTAATTGTCACACCCCGAATTCCACGTGTCACCGGTGGGCCCGGTGGGGGAGTATCGTGACGTAATTGATATCATCATAGTCAAACAACACAATATATACATGCACAGCGGAAGCAAAAGATAAATATATTGCAATCCGAATATATCGTAATATCCAGTATTACAACGGAATGTAAAGATTCCACAGGCGGATCTTTAAATCATAAACTTTGTTCAACAGACTTTAGACGCCTAGAACTTGCAAGATTCCTTATTAACGTCCTGAGCAGCTTCCAGCCTATTACGTACTTGTACCTGTCACTTAGACTTTTGAAAATACGTCAGTTTTCACTGGTAAATACACTCAACCGACTCATTTGAAAAGAGTTTAAGAAAATTGATTTAGATGCGCTAGGCACAAAATATTTTGACACTTTGATTAAAATGCACAAGGCAAGATTAATCTTTTATACTTGGGACAAACTATATCTCATGTTATCAGTTTTACATAACTTGCTCTACATGTGGGGCCCGAATCTATGCCGGTTCAAGATTAACCGACACACCACTATTCCCTTATTGGGTATAAATAATTAATTAGCATATAGCATCTGTCAGGTGTATGCCTACACCCCGTGCTTAAGTCGTGGCCATTTCAATTGAATGAGTCAAGGATATCCAGGACACGGTCGCATTAATCCCCAATGTTTCAGTCAAGCAATACGAATTAAAAACAGGTTATTTGGATTTCCCGACTCATTTGTCTTTGAATCCCATACCTGACCATGCGGTATTTATATTACCGTATCCCAAGCCCGTAATAGGGAAAATAAGTTAAGAGTATTTACCTGAGCTAGCTCCTGTCTTAAATAGCAAGAATTATAATAACTCAGCCGTATTCACTTAAGTAAGCGTAGATACAATTTACCGGAAAGCTCTAGTCTGGAATGATGGTATAAATAATCAATTAGAATGCTAACGGGTCTTTAATTAAGCCTAAGCTTAGACCGGTTAGTCTTAAGGAGATATATGGTTCAAACGCACGATTAAGCGAAGACCGGATAGAATGTGATTTAGACCCGACAAGTTTGAAAACTTGTATAATATGGGTATAGTAAACACATTCTGGATTTGGAGACAAAATGATAAGGTTTGACTCGTTTCGGCTAATATAAATGAACTAGTCACATAAGCCGATCCGAACGCGACAAGTGCGTAACGAATAACCGAAAGAGTCATATACATGTTTCCTAAGTTAACATGCCTTTAATATGTTGTGATATCAGTAGGATATCTTCTATTATGCCCAAAACGAGTTAAATCTCAAAATAAGCCCCGTAGGGGCATTTTGGTAATTTCACTTAGGCTTAAAAGGTTAAAACCGGAAACCTGAGTTTATAAACTTTTACTTACTGTTATTTTATAAAAATATACTAAGCACATCAGTAAATATAAGTCTTATATGTTTGATATGGTTATAGTATATACTATGCGTTAAAAATGCCTAAAAAGGCGATTTAGAGCCGTTTCCGGGTTTGTAAAAGAAAGCTGAGATTTTTATACTTCCAGAAGGCTCAACACACTTTATTTAACAAATAAAATCAGTAGAAAAAGGTTTGGGGTCAATCGGATTTGTAGAACTTGTTTTATGACCGAAAAGGGCAAAATCGGTATTTACCGAATTTGGTTTAAAGACCTATGTTATGCTTATCCAAAAATTTAATAAAAATCTTTAAAAATCCCAAAATATTATTTAACAACAGTAGGTACAAATTTTGGTGTCAAAAATTTGGTTTTGATAGGCGTTATGCTCATATCGCCGTTTAATTAATAAAAACGGTTTTATTTGCGATATTGAGCATATCTCACAATCTAGACCTCGGATTGATGTCAAATTTTAAGGACATGTATAATTATCAGTAACAAAGTCATTTGTCCATTCATACTTCCAAAAATCTCGTTTTTATAACAAAAGGGCATAATGGTCAACTTTAAGCGTAAATTGGAAACATGCATATGAATCGGTTAGACATTGAACCGAGTTGCATAAACTCAGAGAGTTATACATGTATGAAACCTGGTCCAAAATAAGCTCTAAGTCAGATCTTAAACATGCATGAACGGATCAGAACCGATAGTCAAAGTAAAAGTCAAAATATGCGATTTTCGGTTCCGATTCGGGTTTTAAACTAAAGATTGTCGAGTTGATCATGTTGAAACACATTCTTACATTAATTACCAAGTGATTTTGATGATCAAACAGGTTGCATGTAGCCTACATTACTAATTATGCTTAAATTTGCGAAAACACATTCTGTTGACTTTTTAGAACGAACTTTGACTCGACAATCAACATAGTTAGAGTGGGAATCTGGAAATACCCTTTTGAGGGTTTGTTCCCCACATAAATACCTACTTGTAGGTACCTTCAATTCGAGATATGATTGAGCACACTTTGTTTAATCACAAAGTCAAACTAGTTTTACGACGGATTGACTTTTGGTGAATATACTAAGCTAGAACGAATTTGAAGGGGTTATAAACACTTACAAAAGTCCTAATTATGCTTAGAGATCACTAGAAAGCTTGAGTTTGATCAGAGGAGCTCCAGGATTGAGCATGCAAGTGAAAGTGAGTTTGGTTGCAACTTGAATGTTCTTGATTATGAACTTTGATCAATCAAAATGGTGCTACAAATGATCTTCTGATGTTATGAGACTTGTTCAAGGGCCCCTAGTATCATATAAAACCATTGGAGAGCCCATGGTATCAAGTACAGCTGTTAACCATTCGGAACAGACCTGATAACTGGCAGCTGTCGTTCATTTTGCCCAGATACAGGCCTAGCGCACCGCTACGCTTCTGGTGTAGCGCACCGCTAGCCTTGTCAGGTGGCAAAATTTTGTTTCCTTGTTTTGCAATTCAGTCCTTGGTCTTTTGGAACGTGGTTTTGACTATTATTCTTGTACGATAGACCCTAAAACTGACTTTTAAGAGCCTTGGGACATTTACCAACATGGTAAAGTCCTCGGTTAACTTTGCGCTTACCCGAAAAGTCTCGAAACTCAACGTTGACGCATTTAACCCTTCGTGTACGGTTTTGATCACAACTTTCTCATACGTTCACGAAACTTTATGAAATTTTTACCACATAACCTAGTGAGTATATTTTATAATTACAAAGCTTCGGGTTTGCCAAAGGATCACTCAGAGGTATACTTTCAACATGTTGACACATTTAGCCCCTGTAGTTTGTAATTCCTCACTTTCTTTCATTTCTCGTTTCGTATGATCCGTAATCTATCCGTTTAAGGTTATAAACACCATGTAGGGTTATTGTAGAGCTTATTTATCCATTTTTGACACTTTGGACTCTTACAGTCACACAGTTTCACTGTATGTCAACTTTAGTCCCTCTAAAGTACGTTTTCACATATTCAAAGCCCATGACACGTGTCAAAGCATTATTGGACGTAAATTTTCGAGGTGTTACACTAATGGTGATTAACTCTGTGTATACGGTGAAACTCCCTCGAAGGATCTCAAACTCATGTCGTGTGTCCAAGCCAGCAAGTATCTCTGCAAGGAATACCAAGCTTTCTTGGCACACATGATGTGCGCAAAATGCAACATATAAATTACATCAAATATGGCATAAAACTAACCCTTTTTAGTACTAATGTTGGAAAAAGTGTGTTTTTGTCTTCCTTTTGTATTTTCAGGATTAAATGAGCTCAAATGAACACAAGAAGCAAAAAGGCAACTAAATCTAACATAAATACAAGAAAAGGAACAAATGTGGCATGCCCGACCCCCCGACAGCATCTTCCCAAGCAAAATCAAGAAGACAGAAGGCTGAACACGCCCCGTGCTCAGTGAGCATGGGGGCGTGCCCAAGTGTCAGTATAAAAGACAAAGCTGTAGAAGCTTCTATCACCCACCACGGGGTCGTGCTAAGCGGACACGGGGCCGTGGTCAACTCTAAGATTCGCAGAATCTGAGGAAATCTTGATAGTACAGATATGCTTCTGCACACGGGGGCGTGCCCAGCGGACACGGGGGCGTGGTCAACTAATGCAGACAAACTGCAATAAATGAAGAAAGAGAAGGAGGATGGACACGGGGCCGTGCCCGAGCTACTGTTCAGGCTATAAATAGGGGTGCTTGGCTCATTTGCAAACCATCCCTTGGCACACCACCTCTCTCACACTTCACCCACCACCCACCACCATCACAACACCATCATCCACCACCATCATCCATTGCCCATCATAGAGTGTGTGAGTCGTCTCGGGATCCAAGATTGATCGTAAGAGTTCTTGACAATCAAAGGCAATGTTTGCCTAAGTCTCTTACATCACTTGGTGAAGACAAGTGTCTAGTGTAATACTTTTTATTTTTAATCTTTTCGCACTTTTTACTTGGTTATGTATTAATGACTTTAATAACTAGTTTCTTATGTTGAAGGTGATTCTTCCTTATCGTTTTTCCGTGGTGTCTTGGCATTATTTTACTGTCTATATAAAATAAAAGATTTTCACCATTCATATCTCTACGGTCTATATGGAGATATGTTGGCTACCTAGTCGGGGGTTAAGGGAACGGTTTGGTAAGAGTCTTGCCTTGTTCAGTGTATAGATCCTGCAAGGACCTGGGTCAAATTTAGTAGGACCTCCTTCAATACCCACCGGTATTGGATGGCGGGGGTCCAAACTCTTTGATCCCCTCACATGTAAGCTACTATTAATACTTTAACCCGACAACTTAGGACTGTATCCCTGCTGACTCAGACTACTTAGCCGAGGGTAACGTCACCTTCAAAAGAGGGGCCTACCATAATATGCATTAATAACTTAATTAATTATCTTTCAATAATCCGACCCTTTAGGATTGTATCATTGCTGACTCAAACTACTAGGTTGAGGGTAACGTCACCTTCAAAAGATGGGCCTACTACAATAACTAAGATAATCTCTTAAAAAGTGCAAAAGTGCGGAAATAATCAAAGGTTACACTAAACACGAGTCGGAGCCAAGTGATTCATCTTGTATATATGTTTTTACTTTTATTTTATTTTTCAGCATTTTAGTTAGTTTTTATTTTTCTAGTTTAAAACCTTTTTCTAAATTTTTGATTTGATTAGACGTTGAGGATAAACCAGTACTAAAAGCTCTTGTGTCCTTGGACGACCTCGGTATCTTGCCAACACTATACTACGCTCACGATGGGTGCACTTGCCCATATGTGTGTTTGGTGTTAGTAAAATATCATGTTTTATAAATTTAAAACTTGACTAACGTGTAAAACGGGCTTAAAATATACTTAAATATATATCACACCGCACGCACATCAAGTTTTTGGCGCCGTTGCCGGGGACACAAGGATTTTAAGAAAGCTTAAAATCGACGGCCTAATCAGTTTTTTAAAACCTTTTCAAAACGCGCACATTTTTTTCTGCATTTTAGTTTAGTTTGCATTTACAATAGCCTAAACACGGGGCCGTGCTCACTGAACACGCCCCCGTGCTCAACGAAATCAGTAACTTTAATTAAAACGCCCAGATACAGATCCTGAACACGGGGCCATGCTCACTGAACACGGGGCCGTGTCCAGCCTCTGTTTCTGTTTCCGTTTCTATTTTTTGTTTTCTGGTCTCGAGACTTTGTTGTGGTCTGCTGAGTGATTCTTATGGATCAATACTCAGGAGGTTACAACTACACCTATGGGGAGGATGATTATAGGGAAAACTATTGCACTAATTGTGGTGACCCGCACTCGGTTTAGTATTGTAACTTATATCAACCATCCACTTCATACACCTACTATGAGGAGCCCAGGTATGAGCCATCAACTTCATACACATCCTATGAAGACCAAAGGTATGAACCTTCTCCCTCATACTCATATTTTGATAAACCAAGGTATGAGCCTTCATACTCATACTTTGAGGAACCAAGATATGAGCCACCACCTTCATATGCTTACTATGAGGAACCATGGCGTGAACAACCCACCTCATATGAGTATTATGAAGAACAAAATTACGACCCTCATCCATCATATACTTACAATGAAGAACAATGGTATGAACCATCTACTTCATATGGGTATTATGAGGAACAAAGGATCGAACAACCGGATTCAAGCTTTTAAAATCCCGATCCTTATTCTATCACCGAAGTGACCGATAGGATATTAGAACACCTTAAAACTACCGAACGCTACATAAAAGAATCTCGCACAAGGGAAGAGGAGTCCCGCGCAAGAGAAGAATTAAATAAAGAAGAGATAGTTGAAAGTGTAAAAATGGAAGAACAAACAAGTGAAAAACCGACACATGAGTTAAACAACGAAAAAGGTGAGTCCGTTAACGTTAAAATTCAAGAAGAGTCTAATTTTGAAGAAATTAATCTCTTGTCACCTTCTTTTGAAAATCACTGTTTAGTTCCCACTCATGCTAAGTTTTTAAAAGAGTTAAACACTAACACTAAAATTGACGAAACGGTAAGTATTAAGTTAACTAATGATCAAACCTCGCTAATAAAAGAAGACCCATTTGAAATCAACATTACACCGGTTCCATGTTTTTTTCAAAATTCCTTTATTAGTAATGTCACGATTGATAAAGATCTTTGTGTTAACATAATGCCCAACTACATTTTCGAAAAATTAAGTATTAGTGATTTTTCTCCACTTCAAATACCCATTTTTCTATCTAATCAGAAAGTAATAAAATCAATCGGTGTAGTTGAGGATGTCTTGGTTCAAACAAATCAAATGGTAATCCCAACCGACTTTGTCATCCTTGATGACGCTCCTCTAGTGTTGGGACGACCCTTTGTAAAAACCTACGAAGCTTTGAAAAACCGGAAGTACAACAATCTATGTATTCAATTAGGGGCATTTAAAAAGAGTGTCGATCTTGAGCGGTCAATGAAATATCCATTTGGCAATAATGACCCCCTAATTGAAGATGAAGATGAACCACCCGATACAAGTGAAAAGATTGACCACTTTGTTGAAGAAGAGGTCGCCATAGAACAAACTTTTAAAGTTCTTGATCAAAATAAGCAACCAAATAAGGAGTCTCCTAAAGACCCACCTCTTGAGCTCAAAGAACTTCCGAAAGGTTTGGAATATGGTTTTCTAGATAAAGATGGTAAATCACCTGTAATTATTTCGTCTAAGTTGAGTAGTTTAGAAAAAGAAAAATTAATTAATCTTTTGAGAAAACACAAAGATGCGATCGCTTGGAAGCTTGTAGATATTAAAGGAATAAGTCCTTCCATGTGCACGCACAATTTTAATGAATGATGACTACAAATCGGTAATACAACCACAACGTCGAGTAAATCCAAATGTTCAAGAAGTGGTTAAAAACGAAGTCATCAAATTACTTGATGCAAGACTTATTTATCCTATCTCCGATAGTCCTTGGGTAAGTCCCGTCCAAGTGGTTCCAAAGAAAGGAGGTATTGTCACACCCCCAAAATCCACACGCGGAGTATCACCGCTTGGAGGCGTGACTGACCAGGATCAAGCCACCAATCATATTGAACAATGTAATTAGTAAATGTAATTCAACCAACCAATATGAAAGGTGTTCAAAACAAAGGTATAGTATCAATGTTTAGCGGAAGCATAAATGAAAAACCCAACATAAGTAATAAGTTTGAAATGTCATAAATGTTTAACATGGCATCCACGATCCATGTCCCACAACGACTGTGCCTCCCCGTGCAAGCTCCATGAGTACCTAACGACCTGCAAGGCATGTAACAACGAGTCAACAACAAAGTTGAGCGAGTTCACAGTTGGTTGTTTAGTTATAGTATTCGTTCGTAAATCATTTGTTCGCTTGTACCAGGTATCGTATTAATTCGTATCGCGGTCTCCCAGACATGTGTGCGAAGGTTAGTGGGGGTTTCCCATGTATCCTAGACTAGTTGTATTAGTATTTGTATCGCAGTCTCCCAGACATGTTTGCGAAGATTAGTATTCGTATCGCGGTCTCACAGACATGTTTGCGAAGATTAGCATTTGTATCGCGGTCTCACAGACATGTGTGCGAATATTAGTGGGGGCTTCCCGTGTATATCGTATTAATCCGTATCGCGGTTTCCCAAACATGTTTGCGATGATTAGTGGGGGCTTCCCATGTTGTATGTTACTAGTCTAGCTGTATCTATAGGTGTCCTACACCTAACGAGGTCAGTGGTACATATTTCAGTAGTGATGTAAGTACAAGTAATCATTCAATCCCATTCCCAACCCCGGGAATCCCATGCCTTGGTAAGAGTGTGAACTCACCTTGGTTTGCTCGGTATGCTAAACTATGTGCTCACAAGAAACCAGTCAAGTCCTATAGTTATGCACGTATACATAATCAGTACATGTTTGTAATGTTTCACACACGATCTATGTCACCTAGTGTGTTTGGCAATTAACATCATGCATCACGTAAGCAGTTAATCAATTTCATGCAACTCATGTTTCACATACATGTCCTTCACAGTTTATTCTATCATGGTTATTCTCTTACATACTTGACAGGGTTAACAAGGTTAATAATAAACTAACAGTGTTAAATCAACTAACAGAGTTGCATATTTAACGGAGTTACTTATTTAACAAGGTTACATGCATAACTTAACAGAGTTAACATCTACCAGAATTAATAACTAACTTAGTTAATGGCTTAACATAGTCAATGAGTTTAACAGGGTTAATAAGCTAACCAGAGTTAATAAACTTAACTGGGTTTACATTCATAACATGCATAGCAGAATCAACATACTTAACAGGATTTATACACTAACAATGTTACACGTTTAACAGAGTGAATGAGTTTAACGGAGTTAATAATCTTTGACAGAGTTACTGTGCCAGAATACACAACTAAATTACATATGGCGAAATCACATGCATGGCGAAATCCCACTTGCGACGAAAACACCCGGGACGAAGACACCTGTTTTCGTCGGCTTCAGGTGTGACTGGGCCGTTCAACCTAGTGGGCTGGCACACTTAATCAATTCTCGTGAACATTGATAAAGCCAAGACTTTAATGACATGCACACTGCTAATACCAATGAATTTCAATTTGACCGAAAACTTTTGATCAGATCACATGCAATGTTTCAATCAAGAGCCTATTGGACCTCCAAGTCCACTAAACCGACAAGTGCCAACTATGATTACTAACCGATGACTTTATTGGCAGGCAATTTGTATTTCCCAATCAATTCAATTAATTCTATTGCACTAAGTGTTTTCGTCTGGTGTTGTGATTTCGTTGGCCCCTGGGTTTTCGTCGACTGGTCATCATCTTCATTAACAGTTACAATAACAAGAACAACCCTAATCATCATCTAACAGATTCAACCACTTCAACGAACAATCGATCAATTAGGAACTAATACAATCGCTTAGATATTTTCTCATTTGTATCATCAGAATTATCATCCAACATCATGTAAACAGAATCATCATTCAACATTCAATTCAACAATTAAACATACATGTTGCAGCCGATCTATTTACATGTGCATCCATCCATCGATTAATTTTCTAAAACCCACAAACCCTACGCTTCACATCATCAGATCTATTCTACAAGATTCATGACAAAAACATACAATCCATCCATTCCGTTTTATGTCATCGATAGATCATGTTTAATATACGGAACCTTAATATACAATTCAATTCCAATCATATGCTCATCATCACACCCACTAACAGTTAATTCATGATTTCAACAAGTAGTCAAATGATTTTAATATAACAAAATCATACATAACAGATTACAATAAAAGGTCACTAACCGGTACGAGTGTCTGAGAGTTTCATAGAAATCAAAGCTGCCGTCTCAGAGAATGAGGTGCTCTAGGGTTTCAGTTTTTGGTGATTAGACTTTCACGTGAAGTGGGGAAACAAAATATATAAGACCGATTACTACTGGGCCAAAGCCCAACCTGTTTTCGTTGACCACATGTGGACGAAAACACATGAAGTGTTTTCGTGAGGTGTGTGTTTTCGTGGGGTGTGTGGGTGTTTTCGGCTATAGCTCTTAATTATGCAACACAACATCCATACTAAGCATGTTATTAACACAACAATCTATATACAAACACACTTATGATGCACACCAAATATAACATATCAGTCGCAATACGATTTAACATTTTACGAATGTGTACAGTTGTGAAACAAACAAGTCGTGTAAACAAACAACTTAAACAATTAACGTGCAATTAATGCGGAGATGGAATCTTGGAAACTCGAGTTGTCTCACAGGTATGCCGGTAATAACTAACGAAAAGAATGAATTAATACCAACGAGAACCGTCACATGATGGAGAGTATGTATAGATTATAGACGATTAAATGAAGCAATGAGGAAAGATCACTTTCCTCTGCCCTTCATTGATCAAATGTTAGAAAGATTATCTGGTCATAAATTTTACTGTTTCTTGGATGGTTTTTCAGGTTACTTTCAAATCCCGATAGCACCCGAAGACCAAGAAAAGACAACCTTCACATGTCCCTATGGAACTTTTGCTTATCGACGCATGCCATTTGGTCTATGTAATGCCCCCGCAACATTCCAATGTTGCATGGTAGCCACCTTCCATGAGATGATAGAAAAGGCAATGGAAGTCTTCATGGATGACTTTTCTATCTTTGGGGATTCATACGACCAATGCCTCGATAACCTTGAACGAATGCTATCCCGATGTGAGGAAACTAACCTCGCCCTTAATTGGGAAAATGCCATTTCATGGTAACGGAGGGAATAGTACTCGGTCACAAAATCTCAAGCGAAGGAATGGAGGTTGATCGAGCAAAAATAGACACTAATTCTCGATTACCACCACCATCCTCCGTTAGAGCAATCAGAAGTTTCCTAGGGCATGCCAGATTTTATAGGCGGTTTATCAAAGACTTTTCTAAAATTTCAAGACCTCCAACAAAATTACTTGAAAAAGATGCCCCTTTCATCTTTGACAAGGATTGCAATCAAGCATTTCTAACCCTAAAGGAAATGCTAGTCAATGCACCTATCATGATAGCGCCTAATTGGAAATTTCCTTTCGAAATCATGTGCGATGCAAGTGACTTTGCAGTTGGAGCTGTCTTGGGACAAAGAAAAGAAAAGCATTTTCACCCAATTTATTATGCTAGTAAAACACTTAACGATGCACAAGAAAATTACACAACAACTGAAAAAGAATTACTAGCTGTGGTATTTGCTTTTGATAAATTTCGTTCTTATCTTGTTCTTTCTAAAACAATAGTCTATACAGATCATGCAGCCATTCGATATCTCTTCAAAAAGCAGGACGCAAAACCACGTTTGATTCGGTGGATTTTACTCCTCCAAGAATTTGATATTGAAATCAAAGACAAAAGAGGAGCAGAAAACACCGCAGCAGATCATCTTTCGCCCTTAGAAGACCCAGCTTTGGAGGCAACCAGGGACGAGCAAATCAACGAAAAATTTCCAACAGAGTCCCTAGAAATGGTGGAATACAAAGAAGAACCATGGTACGCCGACTATGCTAACTACCTAGCTAGCGGTATAGTCGCAAAAGGTTGGCCACATCATCAAAGAAAAAAATTCTTTGCTAATGTAAAACATTATTTTTGGGAAGATCCTTATCTTTTCAAAATGTGTGCCGACCAACTCATCCGACGATGCGTAGATGGTAGCGAAGCACGAAGAATTCTCCGCCATTGTCATGAAGGTCCATACGGAGGACATCATGGTGCCGCTAGTACCGCACGAAAGGTATTCGATTCAGGGTTTTATTGGCCTACCATTTACAAAGACGCCCAAAGTCTTGTCAAGACATGTGATGCTTGCCAAAGAACAGGTAATATTTCTTCCAAAAACGAAATGCCACAAAATGGCATTCTTGTTTGTTAAATTTTTGATGTGTGGGGACTCGACTTTATGGGACCTTTCCCACCGTCAAAAGGAAACAAATATATACTTGTGGCAGTAGATTACTTGTCTAAATGGGCCGAGGCCGAGGCACTTCCAACAAATGATGGAAGAGTCGTGGTAAGATTTCTGAAAAAATTATTCTCTCGTTTTGGTACACCTAAAGCATTAATAAGTGATAGAGGTACCCATTTTTGCAACCATCAACTTGAAATTTTTTTAACAAGATATGGGGTCTATCACAGGGTCTCAACGGCATATCACCCTCAAACCAACGGACAAGCCAAAGTGACTAATAGAGGTTTAAAACGAATACTTGAAAAAACCGTAGGGTTAAATAAAAAGGAATGGGCCGATAAATTAGATGATGCTTTATGGGCTTTTCGAACTGCTTATAAAACAACCCCATATAAGCTAGTCTATGGAAAAAGCTGTCATTTTCCAGTAGAAATAGCACACAAAGCCTGCTGGGCAATTAAAAATGTAAACTTAGATTTAGAATTTGCCGGTAGAAATCGATTTTGTTAGTTAAATGAATTAGACGAACTTAGGAATTATGCATACTCAAACTCCGAAATTTATAAGGAAAGAATGAAAAATTTGCATGACAAACATATTAAACCTAATGAATTTCGAGTAGGAGATCAAGTTCTTTTATTTAATTCACGACTTCGACTATTCCCTGGTAAATTAAAGTCTAGGTGGTCAGGACCTTTTTCCATCACCCATATTTTCCCACACGGTGCAGTAGAAATTAAATATCGGAATGGAATTCCATTCAAAGTCAATGGCCAACGGCTGAAACTCTATCAAGGATTCATTGAGGATTAAGAGGAAGAAATCTCACTTCAAACGGTAGAAGAATAAAAGCATCAACATCATACCTGGTAAGTTACGAATGACTGGGTTGACATCTAAATCAGTAAGTCTTCTAACCAAGTTTTTGGGAAACAAGGGCACTCACATGAGCACTTATCGTTAAAAAAAATTAATTCTTGCTCGGCACGAGGCCGTGTCCGCTGGACACGGGTGTCTACGCGACTGTCGGGATAAAACCCCTTTTCAAAACAGTTTCTTCATTTCCACACGCCCCGTCTCCCCAAAAACGCTCTGGTCAGGCGATTTTTCCGCAGAATTCCGACGTCTCCTCTACTTCTAACAACATCAAGGTATGATTCTATCATCATTAGTAGTTAGATTAAGCACTTGCATGTAGTTAAAACATCAAAAATTTGGGGAAAAATCTAGGGTTCTTGAAGTTCATCCGGATCGAACCTCAAATTTTTGCATAAATCTGTTAGCATTAGTTTAGATTAGTGTTATAGGAAGTAAATCCATTTATATTGTTCATAGATTTTCCCTATTTCTCACAAAAACCCCAAACCCTTGTTCTTGAACCGAAAAAGATAAAATCGAAGGGGTAAAGGGTTTGTTTTGGGAAAAACGGCACTTGGGGTTTCATTTTCGGGGGAAACTGCACCTACTGGACAAAAAATTTTCAAGTTTTCGAAACCGGGTCGAAAAATGAAGTTTTTGAGTAACAGACGCCTAGACACGGGACGTGTCCGCTGAACACGGGGCCGTGTCTAGCTCGCTGTTTTCAGTTTTGTCCGAAAATTTCACTGTTTCATGCTAACTTTTGGTGTATTCTTTCAGATGTCAAAGAAATTCACAAAGTTCAATGCAAATGAGCTCGATGCTAGGGCAAGATACGATGTGCTTCGAACCAGACCGGAGGAATACCCAAGACAAGTGTGCACAGATCTTTTGGGATTAGTGAACCAATGGGACCGCTTCAACAACCTAGTCACCGGGCGGCTGAGAGTCGCCCTTACTACTCGCCTTCGCTCGGTCCTCGAATACACTCTAGAATTCTATAGCACATTCGTGTTCAATTCAAGGTGCGACCCATTTGACAACGAGGGGGTAGAATTCAGATGTGGGGGAACCAAGTACTCAATTTCGATGGCACAGTTTGGGTTGATGGTGGGTTTGTATGCGGAAGAAGATGCGGGTAATGAAGAAAACACCGGAGGGGTGCGAGAGTTGGATGAAAATGAGCGCCAAGCCGCGTGGGCACAGATTGGTGAAGGGCACTACAACCCAAGCAGCACTAAGAGCACTAAGCTGAGGGACCCGCTTTACCGTTACATCCATAGGGTCCTCACTTACTCTCTTAGCCAAAGGCATGACAATAGTGGCGTTGTTGGGTTGAGAGATATGGTGGTCCTTCATTGCATTCATAACCGCAGACACCTCGATGTTCCGTTCCTCCTGCTCCGCAACATGCATTTGAACCGGCTTGCTACTCCACCAACCCCTATCTTCTTCGGGGGGTGGATTTACCGTATCTTCAAGCGCTTCGTGGACATGCCTCGGTCTTTCCGAAAGAGCCCATGGTCGGGAAGAGTGGACATACACATCTGCCGCTCCATGAACTTGATCTATGAAGCCGAAGACGGGTCGGTTAGCTTCCAAAGAGTCCAGGGACATGCATGGAACCCGCAAAAGGCACTCGTCCTTCACGCTCCACAGTTTCAGCACCCTCCTCAGTACCAGTACCATCCCCACGGTGATCCGGGCCAGTCCTCCTCATAAGGAGGCGATTTTCCTAACTTCCAAAGTTTACATGATTTATTGCAGGAAAACCTCATGTGCACCAGGAACACCTATAACATGGCAAGCAACACGTACACCCGTGTTGGAGCAATTGAGAGAAACGTATCCGACATACAGGATGACATTGGGAACATCCGGGAGTACATGGTTGGGCACGGAGGAGGATGTGATGATGATGAGGACGAGGACATGGACTAGGTAGGTGGAGTAGAGGCAGGAGCAGCTGGTAGGAGGTCCCACAGGTTAACCCTTTCTTATCTTGAACAATTTCCGGCCTGCGTGCCGTGTGTTGAACAATTTACTTTCCTTTAACTCTTTTATTTTCTGCATTTTTTTTAACTTTGTGATGTGGATGTTGAACTATGGTAATTTAGGATGTTTGCTATGATTTAGTGTAGTGTTTATTGATAAAACAGGTACATACGAGGCTTAGAGCACTAAACATTAGTGTTACTAAAGCCGGGACAGGAAAACCGGAGCCAGAAACCTGTTTTTCACCTTTGCAGATTGTCTACACGGGGTCGTGTCCAGCCGACTGACGTGATTGTCATGGTCACGCAAATTTAATCCCAATAGCAACTATATAGATAGCGGTAATAGGGTATCGAACACAGGGAGTTTGTGGAATGTGTGTTATTTAGAAGTGTATCTAAGTTAACTAAGATTAAACTAATGGCAATAAAAAGTAAATTCAAAGAGTTGGATTGTTTGGATTGGCTTTAAAAACTAAAAATACTAATTAATTTGAGAAATGAAAATTGAGTTTGTAAACAATTTGGAGACGAATGACCATCCTAAGTTTCCGGTTTGTTTTAACAATTGTGTTATCATCCACTAGAAAGAACTACATAGACATAGTTCGTGTGTAATTACTTATTGTGATAAAAGGGAACGAAGTACTCAGATTCCGAGAACGTGAGGTTGTTACCCGATGACCAATCAACCCTTACCCAATCCTAATTTTACCCATGATATCTCGATTGCCAACGGCACCAAGAACGTATGGTTTCAAACTAGAAAAATCATAAGAATTAACAATTTACAAATAAACAATCACACACCATGATAAACAAAACATAGATAAAGTTTATCATTCTAGAAATATGGAATCCAAAACACAACCGTCTTAAACAAACCTTCAACCTAGGATGACCATAGAGTGTTTAGCCACGCATAGCTTCAAACAACATCTTAACACAAGTTTCAATGTTCATCAAGATCAAAAACCATAAAACCTAATGATTGAGAGGTGTTCTTGTTGCCAAAAAGTCTCCAAGATAGCTCCAAAATTCGTCCACAATGATTGATAACCGAAAACAAGTGAAAAGCCACCATAAAACCACTTGAAAATGGCATTTAATGAGGAAGTTACAAACAACATCAGTCGGAGCCGTAAGCTACGGCTCCTTGCCGTAGCTTACGGCAGTCAATGAGCCCAGAGTCAACAACAGGAGCCGTAAGCTACGGCTGGGTGCCGTACCTTACGGCTCTCAGCAATCCTTTACGGCTTGTATCTTCTGTTTTACGGCAGCTGATCTTTTTGATTCAATGAGGGCCGTAAGCTACGGCTGGGAGGCGTAGCTTACGGCTATATGTGAATTTTTTCTCTTTCGTTTCCTTGTTTATTCCCTCATAATCCAAGCTTGTTTCCATCACTTGTGACTTCCATCCAATCATCATAAAATCCGTATCTTGAGCACTTTAATACCTACATTATCAAACATAAAGTGGTTACCAAGTTCAAGCGATTAACCGAATAAAATGTAGAATGTGCATTGTATTAAGCCTTTTAAGGGTTGTCCTACGGACCACCCGTCACCGACACGCCCCCGTGCCCACTTCCCCAGACCTGCTGTTTGTTTTATTCTACAGACTTTTGCCAGACACGGGGTCGTGCCCAGTGGACACGCCCCCATGTCCACCTTCTGTAAGTTTTCGTTACTGGCACTCTGAACACGGGGTCGTGTCCAGACGACCAGTAACATAAAATTCTGCTTTTTCACACCTTTTTACACATTCAATCAACCTAAAAACTTATTTTTTGGACACATTGAGGACAATGTGTAATTTAAGTGTGGGGGGGGGGGGGATGCTAAAACCTTGAATCTTGCAACTCCTAAATACAAGCCTTACACAAAACTCTATTGGAACCGCTAATCACCCTAAATTTTTTCAAAAATTTTCAGTTTTTTACTTGTCTAGGTTTAATTTGGGAATTTCAAATTCTAAAAAAGGTTATATTTTTACAAACTTACAACCGATAGCGTCGTGATAAAAAGAACCAACATAAGAAAATTATGAAACGGCATGGCAAGCTTAGTTAAAATTTGATTATATACTTGATCACATAAAAACCCATTCCCACAAAAGTGAGTTTTGAGCCTTTATTGAGCATACAAATACATATCTTTAAACTAAATGCTCATTTTTCGTTTCTTGTGTGAATAGCCGCTTGGTTCTTACAACTCTAGAACTTGCCACGACGATACATTCCCGGTCCTTACCAACATAAACCAGAGTAAGTAAACGATGGAGGCATTAGGACTAACCCTTTTTATTTCTACACCATTATTTTTCTTTTTTTTTACCACCTACCCAAAATCCCCCTAGTTAACCCCTTTGAGCCTAAACCTTTTCATTTCATAACCCAAACCAAACACCCTTTCACCCACCAAAACCTTTTTATTTTTAACCCTTTGTTTTAGTATCAAGCTCGGTTTTTTCTTATGACTCTTGAAAGAAAAAAAAATATATGTTAATGATGAAGCAAAAATAAACAAACAAGTTTATCAAAAATAACTTTGTTTGAATAATGGCTTCATCAAAATAAATTTCAAAAAAAAAATAAATAAATAAAAAGTCTTACGAAAACCGACGCTTTTTACGCCTTTCGCCCTTTTACTAACCACTAACCCAACCACATACCTTTAACCCAAGCCTAACCCTTCACCCAAAAGTCCTCTTGATATTTACAAAGGTATATAGTTAAAAAGGAGGAGGATTGATTGCTTGACAAGCCTATGGTAGGAGTAAGTTCCATGCCGCTCTCGAGTGATTCACTAAAATACATCTTCGGCCGAGTGTTGAGTGATCCTTGTGAGGTATGTGAACTTGTATATAAGTGGAATTTTAAAAAGGCATGTTATGCCCTAATAAGTAATTTATCTTATGTAATGTTTTAAATAAATCATGACGAAAAGGATCGTAAGTAAATAAAAATAAAACTTAATAAAGAATCTTGGAAATCCCGACACTCTATGACAAGCCCAAAAACCTTCTTTTCTACTCATTCCATTTGGGAGTGTAAAGCCACATTATAAAGAGTTTTGCTTGAGGACAAGCAAAGATTCAAGTGTGGGGGTATTTGATGTGCGCAAAATGCAACATATAAATTACATCAAATATGGCATAAAACTAACCCTTTTTTAGTACTAATGTTGGAAAAAGTGTGTTTTTGTCTTCCTTTTGTATTTTCAGGATTAAATGAGCTCAAATGAACAAAAGAAGCAAAAAGGCAGCTAAATCTAACATAAATACAAGAAAAGGAACAAACATGGCATGCCCGACCCCCCGACAGCATCTTCCCAAGCAAAATCAAGAAGACAGAAGGCTGAACACGCCCCGTACTCAGTGAGCACGGGGGCGTGCCCAAGTGTCAGCATAAAAGACAAAGCTGTAGAAGCTTCTATCACCCACCACTGGGTCGTGCTAAGCGGACACGGGGCCGTGGTCAACTCTAAGATTCGCAGAATCTGGGGAAATCTTGATAGTACAGATATCCTTCTGCACACGGGGGCGTGCCCAGCGGACACGGGGGCGTGGTCAACTAATGCAGACAAACTGCAATAAATGAAGAAAGAGAAGGAGGATGGACATGGGGCCGTGCCCGAGTTACTGTTCAGGCTATAAATAGGGGTGCTTGGCTCATTTGCAAACCATCCCTTGGCACACCACCTCTCTCACACTTCACCCACCACCCACCACCATCACAACACTATCATCCACCACCATCATCCATTGTCCATCATAGAGTGTGTGAGTCGTCTCGGGATCCAAGATTGATCGTAAGAGTTCTTGACAATCAAAGGCCATGTTTGCCTAAGTCTCTTACATCACTTGGTGAAGACAAGTGTCTAGTGTAATACTTTTTATTTTTAATCTTTTCGCACTTTTTACTTGGTTATGTATTAATGACTTTAATAACTAGTTTCTTATGTTGAAGGTGATTCTTCCTGATCGTTTGTCCGTGGTGTCTTGGCATTATTTTACTGTCTATATAAAATAAAAGATTTTCACCATTCATATCTCCACGGTCTATACGGAGATATGTTGGCTACCTGGTCGGGGGTTAAGGGAACGGTTTGGTAAGAGTCTTGCCTTGTTCAGTGTATAGATCCTGCAAGGACCTGGGTCAAATTTAGTAGCACCTCCTTCAATACCCACCGGTATTGGATGGCGGGGGTCCAAACTCTTTGATCCCCTCACATGTAAGCTACTATTAATAATTTAACCTGGCTACTTAGGACTGTATCCCTGCTGACTCAGACTACTTAGCCGAGGGTAACGTCACCTTCAAAAGAGGGGCCTACCATAATACGCATTTATAAGTTAATTAATTATCTTTTAATAATCCGACCCTTTAGGATTGTATCCTTACTGACTCAAACTACTGGGTTGAGGGTAACGTCACCTTTAAAAGAGGGGCCTACTACAATAACTAAGATAATCTCTTAAAAAGTGCAAAAGTGCGGAAATAATCAATGGTTACACTAAACACGAGTCGGAGCCAAGTGATTCATCTTGTCTATCTGTTTTTACTTTTACTTTATTTTTCAGCATTTTAGTTAGTTTTTATTTTTCTAGTTTAAAACCTTTTTCTAAGTTTTTGATTTGATTAGACGTTGAGGATAAACCGGTACTAAAAGCTCTTGTGTCCTTGGACGACCTCGGTATCTTGCCAACACTATACTACGCTCACGATGGGTGCACTTGCCCATATGTGTGTTTGGTGTTAGTAAAATATCGTGTTTTATAAATTTAAAACTTGACTAACGTGTAAAAAGGGCTTAAAATATACTTAAATATATATCACACCGCAGGCACATCAACACATCATAGTAGCAGAGAAGGAAAAGAAAGAAAAGGCAATGGAAAAGGTGCCTGTGGTTCGTGACTTTCCTAACGTCTTTTCTGAAGATTTACCTGGCTTACCGCCATCTCGTGATATCGACTTTCGAATTGACCTCGTTCCTAGAGCAAATCCTATCGCTAGAGCGCCTTATCGTCTCGCACCGTCCCAAATGCGCGAACTCTCGAGTCAGCTCCAGGAATTGGTTGATAAAGGCTTTATTCGCCCTAGCACCTCTCCTTGGGGCGCACCGATCCTTTTCGTAAAAAAGAAGGACGGATCGTTTCGGATGTGCATCGACTACAGGGAATTGAATAAGCTTACTATCAAGAATCTCTATCCCTTGCCTCGAATCAATGATTTGTTTGATCAATTACAAGGTGCTACGTGTTTCTCGAAGATTGATTTACACTCAGGCTACCATCAGTTACGCATTCAAGAGGAAGATATACCCAAAACTGCTTTTCGAACCCAGTACGGTCACTACGAGTTTGTTGTTATGCCATTTGGTTTAACTAACGCCCCCGCAGTCTTTATGGATCTAATGAATCGCGTGTGTAAACCCTTTCTCGACCGTTTCGTCATCGTGTTTATCGATGATATCCTGATCTATTCCAAGTCAAAAGCCGAACACGCGCGACATCTCAGTTTGGTTCTTGAACTACTTCAGGGAAACCGCATTTACGCCAAATTCTCCAAGTGCGAATTTTGGCTCGAGGAGGTTCAATTCCTCGGTCACATTGTCAATAGTCAAGGTATTCACGTCGATCCTGCGAAGATAGAAGCAGTTAAGAGTTGGGTTACACCAAGAAACCCGTCTGAAGTCTGTTCTTTTTTCGGACTAGCGGGCTACTATCGCCGATTTATCGAAGAATTCTCTAAAATCGCTGTACCGCTTACTTCTCTCACGCATAAAGACAAGCCTTTTGTTTGGGGAACTGAATAAGAGACTGCCTTTCAAACTCTCAAGCATATGCTCTGCAATGCTCCTGTTCTCGCTTTACCCGACGGAAATGACGATTTCGTAGTCTATTGCGATGACTCTAACCTCTGTCTCGGTTGCATTCTTATGCAATGTAAGGACCTTCAAAATTGTCCCAAAACGACCCATAAGTGAAAACCCAGACCCCTGAAATCCTAATCCATATCAAAACCAAGAAAACAAGAAATCTGGTCTTCTGGCGGGCCGCGTAAAGGATAAGCGAACCCTTACGCGGGCCGCGTCAACTCAACATTTGACCGGATAAGCGTTCAGGGCCACGTGTCACACACGTGGCAAGCCTAGGTGTGACACGCTAGCCCTAGTATACGATTAGGAGGCCCTCGCGGGCCGCGTAAGTGTTAAGCATGGTTTTACGCGGGCCGCGTAAGACCCAAATTTCTGCTATAAAGAGGTTGGATCATGAGCAGTCCTCTGGTGTCGAAATCTTTTCACAAAAACGAAATCTCACTGCTCAAAAATCGAATTTCAATATAGCAAGGCGCTGCTACGATACAAGGTATTAACTCGATCGCTGCTACGATTTAATGTCCGATCGATTGAAACTATCCAATGGATGTTTAAGTGCTGCCCAAATTAGGGCTATACTTTGTCATTCGTCGTGAATTCGATGGATGTTTAAGTATTGCGCTTTGTCATTCGTTGTGAGGGTTTTAATCTCGTGAGTTATCCTAAATGTTGTATTAGTTACTGACCTAGTTCGTGTGCATTGTTATTTAAATTAGGTTACAAGGCTAATCAGTAGGCTAAACTCTGCCCGTTTAAATCTGCAATGTGAGACATTCTCTTTTTATCAAAAGTGTTTTACAATACTCCAATTATTTTCAAAGGTTATAATTACAGGGATTAAGTCGTGGTTATCTTAAATCACTTGCTAGTGGGGTATTGTGCACATTACTAATTTCTCACAGTTAGGCTAATAAATCCTAACAGTGATAATCATCACTACTTGGGGAAAGACCCAATAGTGGTATGACCATCGTCACCAGGAGGTGACACAGTGCCAGATAAAAATAAGATAGAAGCCATTGTAATCGCTCTTATGCTATAATTTATAACTATGTGTCATTTTATTAAATTTGAGTGACTCGCCAGTATTTCCCCGCTGATAAAATATTTTCGAAACATGTTTCAGGTGACTACTGTGAACCAAGGAAAAGTGCTACGGAGCACTAACAAAGCTTGAAGTTGTGGCTAAATTAAATAAATAAACTTGTTTTGTAAATCAGGGAATTTCCTTGTGAAATTCCTCTATTGTAAATTACGGGGGTTTATCCCGAATTATGAAATAAAATAATCGGGCATTTCAAGTTTAAAAAGATTCTGTAAAATCTTCGCTGTCAACTCAATTAATAATTACCACGGGTTCCTGTCCCGCGGCTCCTGGACCGGGTCAAACCGGGGCGGGGGCCGTGACAGGAAGAGGTGGTATCAGAGCCACTGATTTAAGCCAATTAAGTATTTAGAAATACTTAATTTTTCCTAATTACCATCTTGTGATTACGTGTTTTATTAACTGGCTACTTGTTAGTTACAGTATGGGTAAGCAAAGACTTTCGGACATCTATCGTCAATTAGATAGTTCACCAAAAGATAAGGGAACTTCATCTCAATCAAATTCCTCAAAATACTCAGCAGATACTGAGGAAGGAATATTTGTCCATAAGGCACAGTTTGAGAAACCACTTACCCCTAATAAAAGAAGTTGGATTATTAGAAAAAGTCAAGAGAAAATAAAGAAGTCACAACCAAAAGGAGTGATGAGTAATAAGGAAACTCAGGATATAGGCAATAACCCACCATGGGAAGATGAATTAGACGAACAATGGGCAGATCTCTCTATGTTAGCTACTACAGCAGTAAATGCTAACTTATAGTTAAATTGCGAAACTAGTACCAGCACCTATATCATCTATACGCCAGAAACTTTGCCCATTAAATAAACAACTTAGTAAGAAAAGATAGATTAAAATAAATTATCCCCTAATATGTTTTTAAATTTCAATTGTATTTTGTAATAAATATATATATATATATATATAAATCGCAATATTTTGTTTTAATCAATCTATTTGTATAAATATTAGATTTCTTTCTGTGATTATTCAATTTACAAAATTTTAACCTTGAATTTTGTGTGTTTCTTCATATCTGCTAAACAACATGAATGAGTTATCTGAAGCTCTTCAGAATCTCAATCTCTATTCTGTTAATGTGGAAGTTTACAAAGACTTTACTGGGTATTGTGCCGATGTTGAGGAACCTATGGAATTTCAAGCCCAGTCTCCGAAGAAACCCAAGCCAAAGAAAAGAAGAAGAATTGTGGGTTGGAGGCGTGTGCGCAGAAGGAAACCAGTAACTAGGAAAGTTGCCAAGACGGAGGACCCAATGGATAAAGGGAAAGGAATAGAGATTGGAGAAAGCTCCAAGCAAGCCGAGGAAATGCCATTGCAGGAAGAGCTAGATTGCATACTAGCAAGTTGGGATATCCTCAAGCCTGTTAATGAAAACCTTTTCACTTATCCTGCCGAAACCCAGCTTCCAGTAAACTTGGAACCAGCCATTCCAGATCCCCTTGTCAATACCCGACCTTTAGGAGAAATGGAAGAATGGTGGACCAACGATTGGCAATTCAACAATCTTTTAAACAACCCTTATACTTTTCTCCCTCAGTTTGACCCCGAGCCTGCACCAAACCCACCGATGAGCAATGAGAACCTGGCTGAGCTCCACCATTTTGGCGAGGAGCTGATGGATGCAGGAAATCGAATCCGAGAGGTGGGAGAACAGATCTCCTGGAAGTACGACGAAAGGGAACGTCGTTACTGAAAATGCCAGCTGATAGGATAGCATGTGATGGTGGAAGCATGTGTTTAATAATAATATAATAATCAAAATATAATCGTATGAAATAACTTAAAAATAAAACTTTTGTAAGATAACCAGTGTGTACGGATGCTTATTATAATATATAAAATATCGAACGTCGAAAAATCGACAATTTTGGCTATACATGTTGACATGATTATGTGCAATTATTTTGTGTTTGATTATTAATTATTTTCTACTAATTATTTATATAAATTAATTACCAGATGGAACACGCTGGTAATGAACCCGTTAATGAAGTTAATCAATATGAACAAAATCATGAAGATCAATTTCTGAATAGGCAAGATATCGAGAATATCGTTGCTCAGGGAATAGCCAATGCTATTCTAGCAATTCTTGCTGCTGCCCGAAATCCAGTTGAACCTCAACAAATTATTCCTAGCAAATGAACACACGGAGATAATTTTAGTAATAGTGTAAACGGAGGCGGCAACCATACTAATAACGACAACGATGGAATGCAAGCTCCACTCCTTAAGAAAATGAAAGCTGCAACACCTGGTTGCACTTACAAGGAGTTTCTTACCTGTAAACCGGTTGAATTTGCAGGCAATGAAGGGGCGACTGCTGCACTGCGTTGGTTATAGAAAACCGAGGCGGTGATTAAAATAAGTAAATGTACTGAAGAAGACAAAGTCATGTACGCGTCACATCTTTTCAAAGAAGGGGCGCTAGAATGGTGGAATACGGTACTTCAAGCCAAGGGAAGCGATGTGACCTATGCCATGAGCTGGGAAGAATTTAAGCGACTGGTGGAAATAAAATTCTGTCCCGAGTATGAAAAGGAACAAATGGCAAATAAATTCTTGAACCACCGAATGGTAGATGTAGATTGTCGAAGGTATACTTCGACATTCTTCGAGTACGCTAGAGTAGTACCAACCCTGGCTTTGCCAGAGCTGGTGCTTATTTCCCGCTATATTTGGGGATTGATTGGCAAAATCCGTGATATCGTTAAAGCTGCGAGACCTCGCACTATTGACGATGCGGTGGAATTAGCCAACACTTTAACTGACGGACTGGTGCGTACGCGAGAAGAAAACAGAAAGAAGGAAGTGGCCCAAAAGATTACCTAGGGATTCCGTATGGGTAACCGTAGTAATTTCAAGAAAAAGAGAACTGGGCAATCTTCCACTGTTCCATTTTGCAATGCCTATAAGAGAATGCATTTTGGAAGATGCAAAGGGTATTGTAATTTGTGCAAGATTCCAGGGTATCAAGAAGAAGATTGCAGAAAGAAGAAAGCAACAGTCTGCTACAACTGCGGAGAGGCTGGACATTTTAGGCCAGACTGCCCAAAATTGGCCAAACCGGCTGATAACAAAGCCAAACCTGCAGAAGGAACTACCAAGAAGAACGCAAGAGCCTTCCAGTTGACTACTCAGGAAGCAGAACTAATCCCTGACGTGATAGCTGGTACGTTCCTAGTTCACGACGTTTATGCAAAAGTATTATTTGACTCTGGTGCAAACCAAAGTTTTATAAATACTTCATTCTGCCAAGCTCTTAACTTACCCTTAACCAACCTTAGGTAGATTTTTACAGTCGAAACGGCAGATGGGAATTCTGTTAACATAGATAAGGTTTTGCGAGAAGGAAAAATAGAACTCTTAGGCCATAAATTCTCTACAAACCTGTTACCTATGGATTTAGCCGGATTCGATATAGTATTAGGAATGGATTGGTTAATAGCCAACCATGCTCGAATTCTCTGTGATAAAAACTCCATAGAAATTCATACACCCACATGAGAGTTAGTGGTAATTACAGGAGATCAGCCACGAAAACCACTGAAATTCATTTCAGTAATGAAGTTGGCCAGTTATTCAAGAAAACAAGAGGTGGTGTATATGATTTCAGTAATCATTACCACAAAAGGTAAGGAACTTAAAAAAATTCCTGTAGTAGCAGAATATCCGGATGTCTATCCGGAAGAACTACCGGGATTACCACCCAATAGGGAAGTTGAATTTAGAATTCATCTAATTCCTGGAACTACATCGATAGCCAAGGCACCTTATCGGTTAGCACCCACCGAAATGCTAGAATTGAAAAAGCAATTAGATGAATTATTAAGCAAAGGATTCATACAACCTAGTTCATCCCCGTGGGGAGCTCCAGCGTTGTTTGTGAAAAAGAAAGATGGGTCAATGAGAATGTGTATCGATTACAGGGAATTAAATAAGGTTACAATTAAGAATCGATACCCATTACCTAGGATCGATGATCTTTTCGATCAACTTCAAGGAGCTAGGTACTTTTCTAAGATAGATTTACGTTCAGGATACCATCAGTTGAAGGTACAAGAACAGACATACCTAAAACTGCTTTCAGAACTAGGTATGGTCATTACGAGTTTACAGTCATGCCCTTCGGACTAACAAATGCTCCTGTAACATTTATGGACATGATGAATAGAATCTGTAAACCGTATTTGGATAAATTTGTAATTGTCTTCATCGACGGTATACTTATTTATTCCAAAAGCCAGGATGAACATTCTGAGCACCTACATGCACTCTTAACTTTGTTAAGAAAAGAGAAACTCTATGCCAAATTCTCGGAGTGTGAATTTTGGCTACAGGAGGTGCAATTTTTAGGACACATGGTAAATCACGAAGGTATTCATGTAGATCCTGCTAAAATAGAAGCAATTACCAAATGGAAAGTCCCGCAGACAGCTATGGAAGTTAGAAGTTTTCTAGGATTAGCTGGATACTATAGACGATTCATTAAGGATTTTTCCAAGATAGCTGTACCACTAACGAAGCTAACATGTAAAGCGGTTAAGTTTGAATGGGGACCTAAGCAAGAAGAGGCTTTTAAGATTTTAAAGCAAAAGTTAACAAACGCCCCAATTCTAGCCTTGCCAGAAGGAACAGAAGATTTCGAAGTTTACTGCGATGCTTCTAAGCTAGGATTAGGATGTGTACTAATGCAACGCAAAAGGTAATTGCGTATGCCTCAAGGCAATTGAAAAAGCATGAGGAAAATTATACAACTCATGACTTAGAATTAGGAGCCATAATTTTTGCCCTTAAAATTTGGAGACACTATCTGTATGGAAGTAAGTTTACCATCTATACAGATCATAAGAGCTTAAGGTACATATTTGGGCAAAAAGAATTAAACATGAGGCAAAGGAGATGGATGGAGATCCTAAGTTATTACGATTGTGATATTCAATATCACGAAGGAAAAGCAAACGTAGTTGCAGATGCTTTAAGTCGTAAGTATCATGAAAAGCAAAAGCGAGTTCGTGCTCTCAGATTAAATCTACAGTTAGATTTAATGGAACAACTGAAGAACGCTCAAGAAATAGCAATCAAGGATGATGCTGAAGGAATGAAAGGAAGAATAAAGGAATTAGAGCAAGGATCTGATGGAATTTGGAGATTCCATAAGAAAAGGATTTGGGTATCTAAGCAGGGAGAATTAAGAACTAAGATTTTAGAAAAAGCCCATAAGTCTAGGTATACCATACATCCTGGTAACAATAAGATGTACCAAGATTTAAGAAATAATTTCTGGTGGATAGGAATGAAAAAGGACATAGCTAGATATGTTTCTAAATGTCTTACTTGTTCACAAGTTAAGGCAGAACACCAGAAACCCTCAGGTTTACTTCAACAATTAGAAATGCCTGTATGGAAATGGGAACTTATAACTATGGATTTTGTTACTAAGTTGCCCAAAACCAGAAAAGGTAATGATGCGATTTGGGTAATTGTAGATCGATTAACCAAATCAGCTCCTTTTCTACCCATGAAGGAAACCTTTAGCATGGAAATATTAGCAAAATTGTACGTAGATGAAGTAGTATTCTTACATGGAGTTCCGCTCTCCATTGTATCGGATAGAGATAGTCGTTTCACTTCCCATTTCTGGACAAGTTTCCAGGAAGCAATGGGAACCCGACTAAATCTAAGTACTGCATATCATCCTCAGACAGACGGACAAAGTGAAAGGACGATCCAAACTATGGAGGACATGCTCAGGGCATGTGTAATAGATTTTGGTGGAAACTGGGATGACCACCTACCCTTAATCGAATTCTCCTATAATAATAGTTATCATGCAAGCATAGAAGCTGCCCCATTCGAAGCACTATATGGACGAAAGTGTAGAACTCCAGTCTGCTGGGCAGAAATAGGAGAAAGTCAATTATCAGGTCCTGAAATCGTGCAAGAGACCACCGACAAGATCACTCAAATCAAGGAAAGACTGAAAACGGCTCGAGATCGCCAGAAGAGTTATGCCGATAATCGACGCAAACCACTAGAATTTCAAGTTGGAGACAAGGTACTCTTGAAAGTTTCTCCTTGGAAAGGAGTAGTTCGGTTCGGTAAGAAAGGAAAGCTAAGTCCAAGGTACATAGGACCATTCCTAGTAATACAGCAAATAGGACCAGTTGCCTATCGCTTACAACTACCAGAGGAATTAGCTGGAGTACATGACGTATTTCATGTATCCAATCTCAAGAAATGTCTATCAGACGAATCTCTGGTAGTGCCTCTTCAAGACATAGAGGTAAATGAAAAGCTAAAGTTTGTCGAGAAGCCACTGCAAATAGAAGACAAAAAGTTCAAGTTTCTCAAGCACAAAAGATTGGTACTAGTCAAAGTCAAATGGGATTCCAAAAGAGGACCTGAATACACTTGGGAGTTGGAATCGGAGATGAAACGAAAGTATCCTCACTTATTTCAGTAAATCTCGAGGACGAGATTTTAAATAAGGTGGGGAGGATGTAAGGACCTTCAAAATTGTCCCAAAACGACCCATAAGTGAAAACCCGGACCCCTGAAACCCTAATCCATATCAAAAACCAAGAAAACAAGAAATCTGGTCTTCAGGCGGGCCGCGTAAAGGATAAGCGAACCCTTACGCGGGCCGCGTCAACTCAACATTTGACCGGATAAGCGTTCAGGGCCACGTGTCACACACGTGGCAAGCCTAGGTGTGACACGCTAGCCCTAGTCTACGATTAGGAGTCCCTCGCAGGCCGCGTAAGTGTTAAGCATGGTTTTACGCGGGCCGCGTAAGACCCAAATTTCTGCTATAAATAGGTTGGATCATGAGCAGTCCTCTGGTGTCGAAATCTTTTCACAAAAACGAAATCTCACTGCTCAAAAATCGAATTTCAATATAGCAAGGCGCTGCTATGATACAGGGTATTAATTCGATCGCTGCTACGATTTAATGTCCGATCGATTGAAACTATCCAATGGATGTTTAAGTGTTGCCCAAATTAGGGCTATACTTTGTCATTCGTCGTGAATTCGATGGATGTTTAAGTATTGCGCTTTGTCATTCGTTGTGAGGGTTTTAATCTCGTGAGTTATCGTAAATGCTGTATTACTTACTGACCTAGTTCGTGTGCATTGTTATTTAAATTAGGTTACAAGGCTAATCAGTAGGCTAAACTCTGCCCGTTTAAATCTGCAATGTGAGTCATTCTCTTTTTATCAAAAGTATTTTACAATACTCCAATTATTTTCAAAGGTTATAATTACAGGGATTAAGTCGTGGTTATCTTGAATCACTTGCTAGTGGGGTATTGTGCACATTACTAATTTCTCACAGTTAGGCTAATAAATCCTAACAGTGATAATCATCACTACTTGGGGAAATACCCAATAGTGGTATGACCATCGTCACCAGGAGGTGACACGGCACCATATAAAAATAAGATAGAAGCCATTGTAATCGCTCTTATGCTGTAATTTATAACTATGTGTCATTTTATTAAATTTGAGTGACTCGCCAGTATTTCCCCGCTGATAAAATATTTTCAAAACATGTTTCAGGTGACTACTATGAACCAAGGAAAAGTGCTACGGAGCACTAACAAAGCTTGAAGTAGTGGCTCAATTAAATAAATAAACATGTTTTGTAAATCAGGGAATTTCCTTGTGAAATTCCTCTATTGTAAATTACGGGGGTTTATCCCGAATTATGAAATAAAATAATCGGGCATTTCAAGTTTAAAAAGATCCTGTAAAATCTTCTGCTGTCAACTCAATTAATAATTACCACGGGTTCCTGTCCCGCGGCTCCTGGACCGGGTCAAACCGGGGCGGGGGCCGTGACATGCAATGAGACAAGGTTATCGCGTACGCCTCTCGTCATCTCAAGATCCACGAGAAGAACTGTACAACCCACGATCTCGAGCTTGGTGCAGTTGTTTTTGCGTTAAAGATATGGCGATACTACCTTTACGGTACCAAGTGTACGGTCTTCACTGACCACAAGAGCCTATAATACATCTTTAACCAGAAGGAGCTGAATATGCGCCAACGACGATGGGTTGAACTTCTCAACGATTACGACTGTGAGATTCGTTACCACCCTGGTAAAGCAAACGTCGTAGGCGATTCTCTCAGTCGACGAAGCTATTTGCATAGCATTCGTAATACTCAAGCCCAGCACAATCTCGAAGCTCTTATACGTGACGCTCAACATGCTTGTTTCACCGAACGCACTTTGAAGAAGGAAAGGATTATCAATGATGGCGAACAACTAGTGAATAAGTCGAATGGCATATTCCATTATCTAGATCAAATCTGGATTCCCAAACGAACTAACTAACGACAGATTCAACTGGACGAAGCCCACAAGTCTCGATATTCTATTCATCCCGGTGCAGACAAGATGTACCAGGACCTTCGCTACAAGTACTGGTGGCCGGGCATGAAGAAGGATATCGCTATCTATGTTTTGAAATGCCTAACTTGTTCGAAAGTCAAGGCCGAGCATCAATGCCCCTCTGGCATACTCGTGCAACCTGAGATCCCTATGTGGAAATGGGAGAGTATAGCTATGGACTTCCTGAGATCCCTACTCGAGCATCAAAACGAAACTTCCGCGCACGTCATCAGGTCACGACATCATCTGGGTTGTCGTTGATCGACTTACTAAATCTGCTCATTTTCTGCCGATACGAGAAGACTTTAAGGTAGAACGATTAGCACGGATCTACAACGACGAAATTATATGTAGACACGGGACGCCTCGTGATATCATCTCTGACCGCGATGGTCGGTTTACCTCGCATCTTTGGGAAACGTTCCAATCTGCTCTCGGTACCACTCTTAATCTAAGTACCGCTTTCCATCCCCAAACCGACGGTCAGACTGAAAGAACGATTTGTACTCTTGAAGACATGCTTTGCTCGTGTGTCATAGATTTCGGTGGTAATTGGGACAGACACTTACCTTTAGTCGAGTGCTCGTACAATAACAGTTATCATTCTAGCATTCAAATGGCACCATTTGAGGCATTATATGGAAGAAAATGTCGATCGCCTATTGTATGGCACGAGATCGGAGACGCGCAAATTACTGGTCCTGAGCTGTTGCAAGAAACGACTGACAAAATCCTCCAAATCCGAGACAATCTGCTGAAAGCTAGGAGTCGTCAGAAAAGTTACGCGATAGACGCTGCAAGCCCCTTGAATTTGACGTTGGCGATCACGTACTCCTAAAGGTTTCACCTTGGAAGGGGGTGATCAGATTCGGCAAGAAAGGAAAGCTCGCGCCTCGATATGTTGGACCCTTTAAGATCCTGGAAAGGATTGGCAAAGTGGCCTACAGACTCGAACTACCGGAGGAACTTAGCAACGTCCACCCGACTTTCCACGTCTCGAACCTCAGAAAGTGTCTAGCTGAGCAGAATTTACAAGTACCACTTGAGTATCTACAAGTGGACGAAACATTACACTTCGTGGAAAAGCCTGTAGAGATCATGGATCGAGAAACCAAGAAACTCCGATGCTCACGCATTCCCATTGTGAAGGTTCGCTGGGAAGGCAAACGCGGCGCGGAGTTCATCTGGGAACTCGAAAGTGACATGAAGACGAAGTATCCACAGCTATTCGTTATGCCTGCGCCTTAAATTTCAGGACGAAATTTCCTAAAGTAGGGGAGGCTGTAAATAGCACATGTCACATCAACAATCATTGATGTGACAGCTCCTCCTCCGACCAGCACGTTCCATCCCTCTTTTCTCTCGATTCCTCGTGATTCTTGTAAGTTTTTAACCCAAATCTTGTACTTATTTGATCAACACACACTTCTTCATCTTTTGCACCATCAAATCTCAACTTTTCACCATGAAATCAGCTGATTTGGGCTGTTCTAGGGTGATGTCATCATGGGTTCTCAAGAACACCAAAGTGTGGCTTCATTCCACCAAGAACAACTCAGATCTAAGTGATTTCTACAACATTTGAACACTGATTTCTCCTAAATCAAAACATAATCCAAGTGTTTCAACATTTTCTTCAATAAACCTCAACTTTTCACATAAAGCCGATAGAATCTGAGCTCATTCAGGCCTCCTACTCGTTCACAAGTGGAATGTCGGTCTGAGAATGGGTTTCTATCGAAGAGACAACCGACTCACGGGTTGAACATGAATAACCGTCAAGAACAGTCAACCGAACGGACGGGGTGATTCCTATCCGATCGGATGACTTGGACTTGATGAGGTTTCCGTTGTTCAACACGTTGTCACACCGTCTCGATTCAAACGCTAAACTTTCTAAACTTGGTTGATTCTACAAAACTTTTCAACTCGAACAAGTCGCCCGGACGAACGACCATCTGATCGGATAGCCATCCTATGTGTATTGACTTTATTTTAACGTATGTGGCAGGTGTTTAAGATGCTAGGATTGCTTGCTGTCATGGAACCAAGTCTAGGGGAGTCTAGAAACAAACAATTAATAAATTGAGTTGTCGAAACTGTTTATTTGTCTTTGAGATACTCTGTCTGTATTAACTGATTTGCTAAGTATGTTATGGTATGGGACGTAACTTTAAATATTTGGTAAGATTAGTTGTTATGGATTTCTCTTGGACAATCTGTTTCGCTCAGTGCCGCGCCCCGATGTTTCCGCCATCGGTTGGGGTGTGACACCCCTTCCCCCGTAGTTTATCTCACTTCGGCTAAGTATACCCCCATCTAGTAATCATGATATTAATTACCTTTGTTGGAGGGGGCACTCAACCCGCTTTTCCTTTTTTAGGCTGGAGGGGGCACTCAACCCGCTTTTCCTCGAGTTCTTGCGAGTAGCTCCGGTAGAGCGGGTACACCGCCACAACCTACCTCGGGTTGATGGTGTGAGTTGGTTTCCCAGGTTAGTGAACTCCATTGCCTAATCTCCGCCACTTTCTTCCCCATCTTCTCCATGAAAAACCCTAGTTTACACCCTGACCCTACATCCCAACCATGGGGTTTTAATCGGACTTTGAGACGAGTTGATTGGCATCAAGATTAACTCAAATGTCGCATGATTTGATGACAATGAACCTTGGCAGGAAAAAACCGATGGTGAAAGTGCCAAAAAAAAAACATATTTGAGTCTGATTTGATGATGGTGGCCCGATCTAATGAAGGTTCCCATCAACAAATTTCTTGAATTTCTCGATTTCCACTGACTTTCTTGATATTCAGTGGTGGCCGGCCAGAAAGCGCGACCGGGAAGTTGAAGGTTTAGGTGTGTGTGTGAAACATATTTAATCTTTAGTAAAAAATGGGCATTGGGTTAAATGAAGTGGGTGCCCTCATATTGGGTTAATTGAAATTATGGGTGGCAAAATGGGTGGGTTGGATAAGTTTGGGTAATGAATTAGGATGGGTTTGGGTTGAGATAGGTTTGGATTACGATGGATTTATTAAGAAAAAGGTTAAAATGGGTTTGGATTAAGATAGGTTTGGGTCAAGATGGATTTCAGTCATGAAAGGCTAAAAGAAAAAAAAATAAAAAAAAATATTCAAAAGAATTCTAAAAAAAATTCTAAAAAATCAAAAAAACCTAAAAAAGAAAAAAAAGAATTAAAACAAAAAAAATTCAAAAAATAAAAAAAAAATAAAAAAAGTTCTAAAAAATTCAAAAAAAGATTCTAAAAAACCTAAAAAAAATCAAAAAATTATAAAAATAAAAAAAACTCTAAAAAAATATAAAATATAAAAATTCAAAAAAATTCAAAAAATCTAAAAAACCAGAAAACTTCTAAAAAAACTAGATTTATTTTTATATTTTAGGATTTTTTAGAATTTTTTTTATTTTCAAAATTTTTAGAATTTTTTAGAATTTCCTAATTTTTTAAATTTTTTAGAATTCTTTTTGACTTTTTTGAATTTTTTAGATTTTTGTTTATCTTTTAGAATTTTTAGAACTTTTTGATTTTTTGGAATTTTTTAAACTTTTTTAGAATTATTTTGATTTTTTTTTACTTTTTAGAATTTT
The DNA here is from genome assembly GCA_030545235.1 of Helianthus tuberosus. Classification (NCBI taxonomy): domain Eukaryota; kingdom Viridiplantae; phylum Streptophyta; class Magnoliopsida; order Asterales; family Asteraceae; genus Helianthus; species Helianthus tuberosus. The sequence continues at coordinate 36,634,707 of CM060383.1, forward strand.
TCCAAATTTTTGTTTTTTTTTTGTTATATATATATATATATATATATATATATATATATTTACTATTTTAGGATCTTTTTGATTTTTTTGAATTTTTTAGAATTTTTGAGATGGGTTGGGTTCATTTTAGAACTCTAAATAGTTACAGAACTTTCAGAACTCCTAACAAACTATCATTTTATATATATATTTTTTATATTTAAAATCTTTTTATCATTTATTATATGTATTTTTATGATTGCATACATGTTGAAAGTAGTTTACATATGTGTAATAGCCAAATTATATATGTGTTATAACTAATTACATGTGTAAAAAACTAGTTTACATACGTGTAATTATAAAATTACATATAGAAAAGATAAAATTACTCTCTCTGAACATGTATGTAATCATAAAAATTCACATAATAAATGACAAAGTTATCCTAAACATAAAAATATATAAATACAAAGATTGTTTATTAAGAGCTCTGCGAGTTCGGTAAATATTTATGGTTCTGAAATAATCCTTACCCTTTTTGAGTTTTTTTTTATTTTTTTTATTTTTTGATTTTTTTATTTATTTGTGATTTTTTTATTTTTTACTAGTATTAAGCCCATGCGTTGCAGAGGTTGTCATAAAACTGTGTTAAGAGGTAGCAATACTATACCATTGTCAGCGACCACCAACACCGAAAAAGCTCATAAAAACAAAAATAAATAAAAACGGGAAAAAAATAACGCCGAGCAAAAAACAGACGTAAAATCTTTGAATCACGCACGCTCGTCGCTGAGAAATCACGCACGCTCGTTGTTGGACGAACTTGTCAAACACAGAAGAATAGATGTGACGCGACGGGCCAATCAAACGGGAAAAAAATGTACGAAAAATATGTTGAACCCCACACGCACGTTGTGGTGCGTTAACTCACAAAATTTAGAACGAAATGAAAAACTTGGGAAAAATGAAAAGTATGATGGACCAAAATTGAAAATAAAAAAGAGTTGGGATTAAATTGTAAAAGATGAAAAACTTTGGGTTAAAAAAAACAAAGGGTCTAAATTGCAAAATTGAAGTTATTTATTAATTTTAGATAAAAATAAGTGATAGCTATATATTGGTTATTAATTAATATTAACTAGTATTAAGCACCCCCCGCGTTGCGGCGGGGGCGAACACTAATGCCAAACTACTGTCACCGACCACCGACACTGAAGTTGCGGTGTTAGTGCGAAGAAATTAAACCGAAACGTAAAACAAAAAATAAAATAACTAAGTTGATCTAGGACTCGTGCGTTACGATGAACCTGCGTCTATTTTTTCCCGTTTGACATGTTCATCATAATCTATATATAATATATATCATTACCACTATACAAACCATAATGCATACATTACAACAACCATTGCATCAATATGTTGCAAATTATATTTATACAAAATTTGGCTAAATTAATTAGATTATTATAAATAATAATAATTTACAAATAAAACAACACAACTTTGAATGGATCAAACAGATTGAATATGGTAAGATAATGAAACCATTATTTGATTAGGGTACAATCACTTAAGCATAATTTACAACCATACATGCATACAAAACATATTGAATTTGGTAAGATAATGAAACCATTATTATTTGATTAAGGTACAAACATTTAAGCACAACTTACAACATATATTTGATTATGGTACAAGTATTTAAACACAACTTACAACAAAATATGCACCCAAATGTTTCAAATTAATAGTATATAAATATTAAAAGAAATTTATTAAACAAATATAAATAAAATTTATGAGCTTGAAGGAGAGAATGCCATGTGACATTATTTGGAGTCTTTAATTATAAGTTAGATTATATATTTTTTTAATATGGATCGATCCATTCATTTAAAATTATTTGGATATTGATCTGATCACTATTTAATTAAGTGATTTTAACCTATCCTAACCCGTTTGGGTTTTATCTCATACCCATCTTGACCTGCTCATTTTTTTTATCCGGCACTTCATACCCTATCCTAACCTAGTGACTAATTTTGTTTGACACATCTTTACCTATTTTAAAATTTACAATGCCCATGTCAACCCAAAATAGAATAAATGTGCTTGTTTTTATAGGGCTAATTGAAATCACAAAATCTCGTTGATGACAGTAGAGTGAGTTGTTAGGCTACACGGTATGGTGATGGTCCTCCCTTGGAGGATGATCCGCCACGTAAGCGCCACGTAGGATGGGCATGATGATAGGGCAAAGAGGATGAAGTTAAGGAAATGGGGGGATAGTCCTAAAATATATATATATGTTGTATGTATATATGTGTGTGAGAGGAGGTTTTGTCCTCATGTGGGACGGCTTGAACGGCCTGAAGAAGCCGGAGAGGACGCGACGGAGGAGGGGCGAAATGGGTGGAGGATGGGCGCCGCACCGGGACGAAGGAGGACGGACCTCCATACCGTCCAGTCTTATGGTTTGCTAGGTAGATGCCCCACCACTATTATTAAAGCGGATCTTAAATCTTTTATTAATAGTTAAAACATCTTTTATTCAAGTAGTTCTGTACTTGTTCCACATCATGTTTTTTTCTTCTAATTTTTAAATTCCACCCACGTGAAAAACATATCTGCAAATGTCTCAAAAACACCACTAGCTGAATACTCCAAAACAACTTTCTCAATTCCCCATTTCTTTGACCTCCATTGACAGCCTACTCTCAAACATTCATCTCTCCTTTGCCTCAATAGGATGTGATTCATCTCTTCAAACCCATTGTTTGCAATGAATACATTGTGGCTATACACAACCATCATACTCACAACCTTTTCACTAAAAGCCCACTCAAACCCCATTTGCAACCCCAACGATTCCATCACATTAAACCATTTCATGAACGGAATGGACTCACCAATTCCCGGATGGACTACAAACTCTTCCAACTGCTGCAACTGGGATGGCGTTACATGCGATTTATCCGGTAACGTTATTAAACTAGAACTATCCAAGAAAAAACTAGTTGGTACTTTAGTTAACTCGTTCACTAATCTAACCAACCTTAGAACCTTAAATCTATCTCGTAACTTACTCAAAGGCACCCCACCTGTTGCAATATTCCACTTGCAATGCTTACAAGTTCTTGATTTAAGTGCTAATGAGTTTTCTGGATCTTTACCCGATAGTGTGAATCTACCTATGATCCAGTTGTTGGATATATCTGACAATAATTTTGAAGGCCCAATAGCGGTTGGTTTTTGTATTAATTCTACTGGGATTAAGGTGCTTAGATTGGGTGTTAATTATTTTGATGGAGAGATCCCATTAGAATTTGAGAATTGTAGTGTGTTAGAAGAGCTTTCTCTAGATGGGAATTTTGTATCTGGGATGTTACCTGAATATTTGTTTAGATTGCCTAGATTGTTACGGTTGACAGTTCAGGATAACGCGATAAGCGGGCAGCTGAGGAATAGTGAGGTTTCGAGTCTTGTTTATTTGGACGTGTCGTTGAATTATATTTCGGGGAGGCTGCCTGATTTCTTTCACTTGTTTCCGAATTTGAGTTACTTTGCTGCACATTCGAATAATCTTGATGGGAGGATGCCCTTTTCGCTTGTGAATTCTCGCAGCATTTCGTCGGTGGTATTGAGAAACAATTCGTTTTCTGGTTTGATTGATTTGAATTGCTCGGCGATGGTGAACCTTAAGTTGCTTGATTTGGTTGATAATAAGTTTACAGGATCGATTCCGAATAATCTTCCTGCCTGTCCTTTGTTAAAGACCATAGATCTTGGTGGAAACAATCTAACAGGTCAAATACCGGAAACATTTAAAAGCTTTAATTCATTGTATTATCTTTCTTTATCGATGTGCAACTTGAATAACTTATCTGGATCGCTACAAATTCTACATACGTGCCCAAATCTTACGACTTTGGTCCTTAGCCGAAGCTTTGACAACGAAGAAATGCCGTCTGATGCTAATGTACAGTTCAAAAAGCTCAAAACTCTAGTGATTCCTAGTTGCAAGCTCACGGGTAGGATACCCAACTGGTTAAACGGGTTAACCAAACTCAGGATACTGGACTTGTCATGGAACGAGTTGACCGGAAGTATCCCACCCTTTTTAGGAAGTTTGCAGTCTCTGGTTTACTTGGATCTATCAAACAACTATCTAAGTGGAGAGATCCCGAAAAGCCTAACAGGATTACCCGATCTGCAGTTTCATGAAAACTCGTTAGAACTTTCTGTAGAGTTTCCTATTTCCATGAGGCGGGGTACGAATGGGAAAGCGTTTAAATATAGTTACGGCATTCGATTCCCACCAACGTTAGACCTCAGTAACAACTTCCTAACGGGTCCAATATGGCCCGAGTTTGGAAACCTGATCAACTTGCATTGTTTAAATCTTAGATACAACGAGTTATCGGGTAATATTCCAAGCAGTTTGGGAAATTTGACTGGCATAGAGACTTTGGATCTGTCTCATAACGATTTATCGGGTGAAATACCACTTTCTTTGGTGAGCCTTGGGATGTTACGAAAGTTTAGTGTTGCATATAACAACTTAACCGGGATTATTCCTTCTGGAGGACAGTTTTCGACCTTTTCAGTTTCTAGTTTTGAAGGGAACCCAGGTTTATGTGGGGAATTTGTTTTAAGCTGTGTGAAAAAACAAAAATCATTCCAGATTCGGGAATATGAAGTTATCGAAGAGTCGCTTATTAGTTTGCCTGTTTGGACAGGGTTTGGAACTGGTTTCCTTTTTGCTGTCATCTTGTTGCTTGTTCTTCCGAGAATTAGGGATAGACAGGACACGGATAAATTTGAGTAATTTGGAATGTAATGTATTGTAATGTAATGTAATGTGTGTTTGTTTTCAGTTTTCTGAGTTGTTCTTAACTTAATCTTATTCCAGTTTTATACAATGTAAGTGTACAGGAAAATGCTTAGTTGTTTTGATTTCTTTTTTTAAAACAGATTGATCATGCTCTATTTTTATTTAGGTAATAACTAAAGAAGACAAAGGTTTCATAGTCTATTTATTTTTATTTTTTAGTTCCCTAAATTTAGGCTTGATTAATATTTTTTTTTATTGCTTTTCTATTTGTTTCCCTACGTTGATCTGTTTACAAAGGGTATTCCCCTATATATTGTTTTTAATTTAATCAATAGAAAAAGCTCCGATACCATAATAAGTAATAGAATATTCTGTAATTATATTATTGATTGTATCATTTATTGTATCAATATCTTCTCATATTTAGAAGATATGGTGATGTATTATTTATAGGGCATTGTATCAATGAAACAATCCAAGTTGAATATCATTCTTACATGGTATCAAGCCCTTGATCCTTTTTCTTTCCCTGCCCTTCTCGCCGCTAACCTTCCCTCTCCGTTTCTTCATCCCTGCTTCTCATGGATACCAAACTTCATCCCGCCCTAACCGTTTCCAACATCAAGACCCACATCCCGATTACCCTAGACAAAGATTCGACTCATTACACCACATGGAAAACCTTATTCAAGGTCCACTGCCAAGCCTATGAGGTCCTTGATCATCTCGCACCCAAACCGGCAACCAGCGCTTCTTCCTCTGATGCAGCGGCTGCCAAGACCGAAGCCGCTGCCGCTGATGCTTTGTGGTCTCGGCTGGATGCCATTGTGCTCCAGTGGATTTATGCTACAATATCTCCTACGCTCCTTCATATCATTCTCAAACCCGGTCAAACCGCCAACGAAGCTTGGACTTCCGTTGAAGCCGAATTCAGCGACAACAAGAACACCCGAGCGGTGTTTCTAGGCCAAGAATTTGCTAATCTCAGTCTTGACAACTTCTCCTCCATGGCCGACTATTGTCAGCATGCCAAGCACTTGGCCGATCAGCTTGAGAGCGTTGGTTCTCCGGTTGACGATCGAATGCTTGTTATCAAAATCCTAACTGGTCTCACCGAACCATATGACGGCATCTCCACCGTTCTTCAGAACCGCGAGCCACTACCGGATTTCAATGAAACCCGTTCGCGTCTCACACTTGAAGAAAGCAAGAAAAAAAGACAGGTTGCTCGTGCTTCATCTTCTGCCGCCACCGCTCTTACCGCCGCTGCCTCCTCCCAGCAACAAACCACCCAGTCCACACCATCCTATGACCCCACCTCTGACCGTGGGGGCCGTGGTCGTACCCGTGGGGGTCGTGGCCGCGGTCGTGGCAGATCGTCGTCTGGCCGTAACCGGCCCTATACAAACCAACAACCTAATCAGGCCCATCCCTACATAGTGTTTCCAAGTAATTGGACTGCATCACAATGGGCCAGCCTTCGCCACACCAACAATTCAGCCCAACCCCCGTGCCCATATCCTTCCAAGCCTGCTTCGCCGTCTTCTCAAGGCATTCTTGGTCCGCGGCCCGATCAAGCAAACCACACCACTTATTCTCCAACCGACATCGAGCAGGCGCTTTACTCCTTGGCACTCAACCCTCCAGATCACGGCATAATGGATACCGGTGCCACCGCTCACTCGGCTAATGAGCAAGGTATATACTCCCCGTCTACTTTTAATAAGTGCACTAATAAAAACATTATTGTTGGTAATGGCATGTCCATTCCTGTTTTGGCACAAGGCAACCAGATCCTACCCCCACCCTTCCCCCCTCTCAAACTAAACAATGTTTTATTTGCTCCTAATATTATTAAAAATCTTATTTCTGTTCGCCGTCTCACCACTGATAACTTAGTATCTATTGAATTTGACCCCTTTGGTTTTCTTGTGAAGGATCTCAAAACTCGGGCTCCTATCCTACGATGTAATAGCACCGGCGATCTTTATCCACTGACACAACCTCTTTCTCTCAAATCTACACAACCATCCGCTTTTGCTGCTGTTTCACAAGATCGCTGGCATCAACGCTTGGGCCACCCTGGCAATGATTTACTTCAGTCTTTGAAATTTTCGTCTTTTGTGGATTATGGAAAATTTAATAAAACTCTTTGTCAAACTTGTGTTTTTGGTAAAAGTGTGCGCTTGCCTTTTTATGATTCTATTAATTATACTCGTGCACCATTTGACATTGTTCACAGTGATCTTTGGACATCACCCGTACTTAGTACGGGTGGCCACAAATATTACATTCTTTTCTTGGATGACTTCACTAATTTTCTGTGGACTTTTCCACTAGCTACAAAATCACAAGTCTTTCATACCTTCTCCACCCTACATAATTTGATTCACACTCAATTTGACAGAAAAATCAAACAGTTTCAATGTGACAACGGAAAAGAATATGCAAACCAAAATTTTTATAATTTTTGCAATCAAAATGGCATGCAATTCCGTTTTTCATGTCCTTACTCCTCCTCCCAAAATGGTAAGGCGGAACGCAAAATCCGCACCATAAATAACATGGTTCGTACCCTTCTGGCCCAAGCTTCCCTACCTACCAATTTTTGGCATCATGCGCTCGAAACCGCTACTTATCTCCTTAACATCCTACCTAGCAAATCTTACCAATTTAAAAACCCAACCACAATGCTTTACAATTGCATCCCTGAATATGCCCACCTTCGTGTTTTCGGGTGCCTATGCTATCCGCTCACCCCTTCTACTACCATACACAAACTAGACTTTCGTTCTCACCCGTGTGTCTTTCTTGGGTATCCCTCGAATCATCGAGGCTATCGATGCCTCGATCTCACTACACATCAAATTATCATCTCCCGTAATGTACACTTTGAAGAATCCATATTCCCTTATACCATTCAATCCCCAACTAAACCCCCCACATATGACTTCCTAAACCCCACCATAAATCCCCTTGTTTGGGAATATCTTCAACATTCCCCACCTACTCGATCCCCCACAACTCCACAGTCCACCAATACCTCTAACCACAGCCCACATCCTCACGGCCCACCTTCTAGCCCACCTCCACACCCTTCGTCCAGACCCTCACAGCCCCAAACCAACACCGGCCCATACTCCTTGTCCCATCCCATCATACCAGCCCACTTCCCTCCACCACAAAACTCAACCAATACCGGCCCACACCCTTTGGCCCACCCCACCACTCCAGCCCACTCCGCTCCCAGCCCGTCTCCATCACCCAGCCCCACCGCAACACATCCCTCTCCTACTGTTCCGCCACCCCCTCCCCCACCTCCCACAAATCGGACCATTCGAACCCGCTCTATGAGCGGCATCGTTAAACCCAAACAATTATTTAATTTACATACTTCCACTGTCGTTCCTATTCCTAAAAATCCACAGGTTGCCTTGTCCTCACCAGAGTGGTATAATGCTATGTCCAATGAATTTAGTGCTCTTATTAAAAACAAGACCTGGGAGCTTGTACCCAGGACTCCTGACATGAATGTTATTCGCAGCATGTGGTTGTTTAAACATAAATACAGGTCGGACGACAGTTTGGAACGGTACAAAGCACGGCTGGTTTGTGATGGTCGGAAGCAACTAACGGGCGTTGACTGTGGCGAAACGTTTAGTCCCGTTGTCAAGCCTGCCACTATTCGCTTGGTTCTTTCTCTTGCGTTATCAAAGTCTTGGCCGATTCACCAATTGGATGTTACTAATGCGTTTGTACACGGCAACCTGGAAGAAACCGTGTATATGCATCAACCAATGGGTTTTCGACACCGCGACTTTCCTGATTATGTGTGTCGTCTCAACAAATCCCTCTACGGTCTCAAACAGGCTCCGCGAGCCTGGTATCAGCGATTCACCGACTTCGTGACTTTGCAAGGTTTTCGGCAAAGTAAGTCCGATAACTCTTTGTTTATTTATCATCATGGTCGTGATATTGCGTATCTTCTAATCTATGTCGACGACATTATTCTCACCACGTCGACTGAAGCTCTTTGTACACGGTTAATGTCTACATTGTCCGGGGAATTCGCTATGAAAGATTTGGGGCCTTTATCATATTTTTTGGGAATACAGGTGACCAGGGACGGCAACAATCTGTTTTTGTCTCAACAGGCTTATGTTAAAGACATTATTCATCGAGCATCTATGGACTCTTGTAAACCAGTTGCTACACCGGTTGACACACAGTCCAAAATGTCCGCTACCTCCGGTCCCTTGCATGATGACCCGTCCACCTACCGTAGTCTTGCAGGCGCACTTCAATATCTTACCTTCACTCGTCCCGATATATCGTATGCTGTTCAACAGGTATGTATGCATATGCACGCTCCTCGGCTCGAACACTGGAATGCGCTAAAGCGCATCATTCGCTATATTCAGGGCACAACTGATTATGGTTTGCATCTCGGCTCGGTCACCAATATGTCCTTAGTTGCTTACACTGATGCTGATTGGGCTGGATGCCCTGATACTCTTCGCTCGACCTCCGGCTACTGTGTTTACATGGGTGACAATTTACTCTCCTGGACATCTAAGCGTCAGTCCACTATTTCACGCTCTAGTGCTGAGGCCGAATACCGAGGCGTGGCGAATGTGGTCGCTGATATTTGTTGGTTACGTAATCTGCTTCTCGAGCTTCATCATCCTCTCTCTCGAGCTACTCTCGTCTACTGTGACAATGTGAGCGCTATTTATCTTTCAGGTAACCCGGTTCAACACCAGCGAACCAAACATATAGAGCTCGACATACATTTTGTGCGCGAGCAGGTTCAGCGTGGCCGCATTCGAGTCTTACATGTTCCCTCTCGACATCAAATCGCAGATATCTTCACCAAAGGTCTTCCTCGGGTTTTATTTGACGACTTTCGTGCCAGTCTCAGCATTAGACCTCCCAACGCTTCGACTGCGGGGGTGTAATAGAATATTCTGTAATTATATTATTGATTGTATCATTTATTGTATCAATATCTTCTCATATTTAGAAGATATGGTGATGTATTATTTATAGGGCATTGTATCAATGAAACAATCCAAGTTGAATATCATTCTTACAATAAGGACTAGTTTGGATGTGTACACAACACGGTGGCACTTGTAAAAGCTTTTTTCGTGATAATATACGGTTTTTAAATTCATTCATTTATCTAACATTTTGGGAAAGCGACACTTGTGTTCTAGAGTTTCCTAATGGGGTTGGCTAAATGCACTCCTTTTTTTTTACTTTTCATACCCTCCTATTAAAAATAATAGTTTTAAAGTTGTTAAATTTCACCCTTATAAAAAATCTTATTTTTAGTGTGATACAAAAATAATTGATACGTATATAATCCGTACAAAAATTTGATTAAGAGCTGGTTACATAATTTAATAAATTCATTTGAAATTTTCTAAAAATTTTGGATAAGACCTTGTTATATATTTTAATTAATTTTATTTTTTTAAATGTTTGAAACTTACGTAACGATACTTTCTCAATTATAAACATATATTATAGAGTAAACTGTCATTTTGGTCCTTGTGGTTTGGGCAGTTTTGCCACTTTACTTCAAATCTCAAACATTTTACATCTGGGTCCTGTGGTTTCAGTTTTATTGCCATTTTGGTCTAAAAATGAAAGCAGGTTTTGTTTGTCTTATAAAACCCTGCTATTTTGTCATTTTCCTCAAGGGCAAAATGGTTATTTCATTTTTATAAATAAATACCAGCCGGCATCTCCTTTCCTCTGCATTCTTCATTCTTGAAGAAACCCTAATCTACAACACCTCCATAGCCGCACCCCATCTCTATCTATCTATCCGGCGCCTCGTCTTGCCGATAACGAACACCCACAACCATCCCTCAATCTCCTCTTCTCCTTTTCATCTCAAATACACCACACCACTCCCATTCCGCCTCGATTTAATGGTCGGCCACCACTGTGGTGGTGGCAACGAGAGAGAGAGAGAGAGAGACAAAGAGAGAGAGATATCGGAGAAGATTCTGTCCAGAGTGTTGATTATAATCGTCGTTTTAATTATTTGATTCTGAACGGAAAAACAAACTTCTCCGGTGTCAAAACGTAAAACAGGGGTTTTGATTTCTGCGTTTGATCTTGAATTCGAAACGATTCTCGATTGTATGAACGATCTGGGTGTGCATATGATAATTTTGAACAGGATTTGATCACAGGTTTGATCAAATCTTTGAAACGGACTGATTTTGATTCTTGATCGAAATACAAGGATGGAGTTTTCTGGTTTTGGTTCGATGATACTTCACAGGATTCAAGATTGATTAAACAGGGGATCAGATTGTTGATTGTGTGTTTGTGATTACAGGGATGGTTGTTTCAGTGATGAGCGGTGGTGGAGGTTGAATTTGAGAGCGTGTTTGGTAGAGAAGAGTGGTGGTGGTGGTAGTGGTAGTGAGGTGTGGAGTGCGTAGGATAACTGTGTAGAGAGATGAAGACGCCATTGGAGTAGAGGTTGCAGAGAGGGAAGAAGAAGAAGAAGAAGAAAGAGGTGTGTGATAGGATAAGAGGATTTATAGGTTTTGGACCATTTTGCCCTTGAGGAAAAGGACAAAATAGCAGGGTTTTATAAGATAAACAAGACCTGATTTCATTTTTGGACAAAAATGGTAATTAAACTAAAACCACATGGACCCAAATGTAAAAGGTTTGAGATTTGGACTAAAGTGTCAAAACCGTCCAAACCACAAGGACCAAAATGGCAGTTTACTCTGTATTAAAAGATTTTGTGGCACATCTTCCATCCTTTTTAGCACTCGATTAGTTTCAGCCACTCCTTTTACATATCTATTTAATCTATTTAATGTTGGATTATTCGGGTTTGTTTACGGGTCACGGGTCGGTGCGTTATCGGGTCACGGATTTAATTACGGGTCATGAAACAGTCAACAATAAGCTGCATGTTAAAAGGGATTATACCCATGTGTAGCTGCATGTTTTATTGAATGAGCTGGTATTGTGTTGACCGAATTACATGCAAGTGGAACGTTGGAGAATTACAAGTGCATGGAGGACCGAGTTATGTGGAAAAGTAGTGGAGGTTAAAGCCATAATTCGTTAGGCATCTTGGACTAAGTTTAATTTGCATGTGTTTAATTCTTTAGTATAAATATTGGAGTTAAGGTTTTGTTATGTAACCCTTCTGTGATTATCGAATACATTCAGCAACAACTTTCATTTTTCCATCTTTTATATTTCCTCTTCTCTACAATTTTACACAGCTGAGAGTGAGTGTTAGTGTGTGAAGTGGGACCTGAAACCAACATTTGGTATCAGAGCCTGGGGCTCGTCGAGAAGCGGGTTTGAAGATCAGAGGAATCCTCCGCCGCCGGCGGGTGTGTCGGTCGGTGGAGGGCAGGCGTAAAAGAAGGGTTCGGGACTGTTATACAGCAAAAGACGGAGACCGGGAGGTGGTTCGTGTGAGTCGTTGTCGTGCGGAGAGTACCGGTTAGGATGACGGGGGTGACGGGTGAACACCAGTGTGTCTCGTAGCTGTTAGTCATGATTAAAGGCATTGAAAGGGCTGTTCGGTTGTTAGTTGCGGGTTTGCGCAACTGGTATACAACCGGTGATAACAGTAGATGGTGAGAAGGTTGCCTTGATCGGTTGTTCGTGAGAAGAGGAGACCGGCGTAGTGCGTGAAAAGCGGGCAGAAAGGATCCGTGAAAGCAGGTGGCTTTGGATTCGTCTCGTTTGGCAAGTTGAAAGAAAACGGAAGAAGCGGGTGGCTTGTTTTCTTTGTCGGTGGAGTGGCCTCTTGAACAAAGCCGGTCGTAAAAAGGAAGATATTGGAGAAGAACACAGTGTGACATTATGGCGTTGGAGTTCAAGTCGGGTGGCTTTGGATTTGGCCGGGGAAGAGGTCGTCAATCTGTGATGAGTCAAGATGTTAGTGAACGTTTCCAGCGTTTATGCCATGTGAGATGTTACAAGTGTGGTGAAGATTCGGGTTGAACCGAGAAGACTTTGGACGTGATCGAGGTGAAGATCGGGTGTCCGGTAGAAGTCGAGATGGTTCGAAACCGAGGTGATTCGGTGCTGCGGTGAAGGCGTAAACAAACACCGATTAAGGGGGTGATTGTTGGATTATTCGGGTTTGTTTACGGGTCACGGGTCGGTGCGTTATCGGGTCACGGATTTAATTACGGGTCATGAAACAGTCAACAATAGGCTGCATGTTAAAAGGGATTATACCCATGTGTAGCTGCACGTTTTATTGAATGAGCTGGTATTGTGTTGACCGAATTACATGCAAGTGGAACGTTGAAGAATTACAAGTGCATGGAGGACCGAGTTATGTGGAAAAGTAGTGGAGGTTTTGTTATGTAACCCTTCTGTGATTATCGAATACATTTAGCAACAACTTTCATTTTTCCATCTTTTATATTTCCTCTTCTCTACAATTTTACACAGCTGAGAGTAAGAGTTAGTGTGTGAAGTGGGACCTGAAACCAACATTTAATGAGGTAATATATAAGTGTAAAAGTGCCTTTTTTTTCATAATTATTAGAATGAATATAATTTTAACAGCAATTTCATTAAACAAAAATCTTTTGAATGAGGTAATATATAACTCTAACAGTGCCTTTTTCATAATTATTAGAGTGATTATTATTTTAACAGCAATTTCATTCATTAAACAAAACCAACACACTGCTGGAGAAACAAACAAAAAAGTACATAACAAGAAAAGCCCAAAGGCCACACAACTTACAAAACAAAATAAAAACTCAGCACGGACCTAATCCGAACCGGTACCGAAAATGTTAAAAGTCGGTACCGAAAATGTACCCGGCTTGATAAATTCGGTACCGAAACCTGATACCATTTGCTCATCTTTAGTCTAAAACTTAAATTTAGATTTGCGTCTAACCCAAAAGTACACTATAGAGTACACTACATGTGAGCAATAATCTCATCAACAGTGGTCGAGATAAGAGGATAAATTCAAAATTTAAAAATAGTTATATTATTATACATAGATAATTGATCCAAATTCAGTTTAAATAATATTTTTGATAAGATTTGGTTATATAATTTATTTATCTTTTTTAAATTGTTTAAAAACTTCAAGTAGATGCAATTTAAAAATATACAAAATAAAAGGTTTGATTGAATTTTTTTGAAAACTTGAAGGAGGGAGGCAACTAGGGCTGCAAACGAACCGAACGAACATGAACAAGACCTTGTTCGTGTTTGTTTGTTAAAATATATATGTGTTCGCGAACCGTTCAGGAACACTTATCGAACAAGATTTTATGTTCGTGTTCGTTTGTTAAGGAAATGAATTTGTTCGTGTTCGTTTGTGTTTGTTTGTTAATTTTAGGCAACGAACGTTGACGAACACAAATGAGCACAAACTAATGTTCATGAACACAAATGGAAACAAACGAACACAAAAAATCGTCCATGAATAGAATATATAATACACCGACACTTATTAGATATTTAATTTGTCGGAATTTTGAAGTATTTAAATAAATATAAAAACTAAAAACACTAATGAAGTATCGAACACAAACGAACATGACCTCTGTTCATGTTTGTTCATTTAACTAAACGAACGAAATTTCTTGTTCGTGTTAGTTTGTTTAGTAAACGAACGAACACAAACGAACTTCCCGCCGAACGGTTCACGAACTGTTTGCCGAACGTTTGGTTCGTTTGCAGCCCTAGAGGCAACCAGTAAATTTTAAAGAAATGAGAGTGTATTTAACAACACCCTTCACTAATGGAAGGAAAGAAAAGAAAACAGAAAGAAAGTAAAAATATTTTGTGTTTCAAAGTTTCATTTAAGGAAGGAAAAGAAAGGAAAATAAAAAATGTTGTGTTCCCGAGTTTCATTTAAGAAAGGAAAAGAAAGGAAATTGAAAGAAAATAAGGCTAAATTCTTTAGTTTTTCTTTCCTTCTAATTTGGAAAGAAATAAAAGAAAAAACATACTTTCTTTTCCTTCGTTAGATGAACTCAGAAACTAAGGTGGTGTTTGTTTTTTGGCCAGAATCACTTCTGGCCACTTATGTCTGCGTCGCGCAGACGCGCGCAGACGTTTGAGTGCTGCAGCTTGTTTGTTTTCTCGCAGACATTTCATTAAAAAAGGTCTGCGAGACCTCTTCTTGGCACATACATTGACCCATGTCTTCTAAGGTCTACTCACCTCTTCTCACATTCTCCTCTTCTCCCTCCAGACACCACCTCCTCTGCCACCACCTCCACCTCCACCTCCGCCGCCCACCTCCACTCCGCCACCACCTCCACAAATCAACAGAATCAACGAACACTATAAACCCCTGTTCATGTTCCTTCGACACCCTCAAATCAACAGAATCAAGAACACCTCCACCTCCGACACCCTCTCTCTCTCCTCCGCCGTAAAAACCCACCACCATCGTCACCGTCAATCCCCAAATCGAATAAAACCCCCAAATCGAAACCCCCAAATCCACGATCTCTCTCTCCTCCCTCGATCTCTCTCTCCTCCCTCGATCTCTCTCTGCCTTCATCTGCAAATAAAACCCCCAAATCGAAACCCCCAAATCCACCATCATCTTCATCGCAGAGAGAGAGAAAGAGGAGTGTTCTGTGGTGGTGGTGGTAGATGAGGGCAGAGAGAGAGAGAGATCGAGGGAGGAGAGAGAGATCAGTGTGTGTGTTGTGTGTGTGAGAAGGGGTTTTGTAGAAGTAAAAAAACAAACCCTCTTCTCCTTGCAGACTGCAGACATTTGGTCCACCTCTTCTTCTGCAGATGCGGTCCGCAGACTGCAGACATTTTCCCGCAGAAAAAACAAACAACACCTAAGTCAATAACAGAATTAATGTGGTCCCGTCGTCATTGAAATGGCTTCACATGAAGGGTGGCGTGTCATTTTAACGAATAAAAAACAAAATGAAATAGTTGCATTATTTGATAACATTCATTTAATTAGGTCATTATACTACTGCCTTGTTTAATATTGGGGCTAGGGGTGTGCAATAACCGAACTATTAACCGAAACCTAACTAAAAATTGACAAAATCGAACCGAAATTAACCGAAACCGAATTAACCGAAAGTCGGTTAACGAATATTTTTTTTACCATCGGTTAACCGAAATTAACCGAACCGAACCGAATCGTTTATTTCTTTATATATTTCTAGCTTTTATACCTCTATTTCATATATTTCATGTTTTATACTTTCATTTCATGTAATAATACATCTATTTCATTTATTTATGCCTACATTTCTTTTATTTATATCTTCATTTCATTTATTTAAACATCTACTCATGCATTTATACCTCCATTTCATTTATTTATACATACATTTCATATATTTCTACATCTATTTCATGTATTTATACCTCCGTTACATGTATTTCTAAGCAAAATAATTAGCCCTTGTTTGAATTGGTTATTAACCGAAAATTAACCGAACCGAACCGAAAACCGGCAAATTAACCGAATTAACCGAACCGATTAACCGATGACTTCGGTTACGGTTACGGATAATGCTAATAACCGAACCGAACCGTGCACACCCCTAATTGGGGCACACAATAGTTGCAAATTTAACATAAAAGTATGGCTTGGAATGAAAACTCACCAGAAACTAAATTACAAAAATTAAGATACCTAACTCTTCGAGTCTCTTGAATGTCGCTAGGGGTCTCAATCAGGGGTGGACCCACATAGAGTGGGTCGGGGTCCCCGAACCCCAATATTTTTTAAAAAAATTAGTAGATCTGATATATTAAATTTTCAAAGGACCCCATAAAATTAATTAGGTGGGCACTATAACATAAATAGTAAAGCTGCTGTAGTGGCAAATACCCTTATCTCCTAACAAGAAGTCATAGGTTCAAAGCCAACTCCTTTTTTTATGGGCTCTTCTAATGGCACACCCCCTGTCTATCTACACACTTTTTCAATTCAATACGCATCGTATAGGCCTATACGATGCATATTGAATTAAAGTAAAAAACATGGCAGACTGACAGGTGCAGGTTATGTCTGGCGGCGGGCCTGATACGCATCGTATAGGCCTATACGATGCGTATCAGGCCGCTATTTTTTTGAATTTATTTTTTGTTGTGTCGTGTCGAATGCGAACCCGAGAAACGAAAGGGATTTCGAGCAGTTGGTCGATGATATGATTGATAAAAGAAGCGCTTTTATCATGTGTCATATTAGATGTGTTATGGTGAGATTTTTTAAGTTTGTACAGTGAGAGAAAAGACCAGCACCTCTGTCAGTATTGTCCTTTAAATTCGCATAAACATATATTCGTTTCATAACCTCCTCCTATAAATCAACCACAACTCACCCGATACGTCTTTTTTGGATCACACATGATAAAAGCGCTTCTTTAGACAATCTGGGATTATGTTCTGTTTCTTCAAGATTTACGTCTGATGTCCGAATTTGATCACATTTGACTTCATCGGCGGCAGTCCAATGACTTTCTTGAGTCACATATCTGACAATAGGGCCCATGGATTTTATGCCCACCCGAGACCGACCTCTGAATCATCATAGAAGACGTGTCGGATTCTTCTGCTAGTGGTCGGGCTTCCAATGCTCACACAGGGTGATAAACAACGCTGATATCATCATAGAAGCGTTGGGATTCAAGGGTTTATGAGTCAAAGTTAACATTCAGATTCAGATTCAGAAAGCAGATGATTTTGTAATTGGTTTATTCTCTTTTAATCTATTAGAACGATCCTTGTTTTGTCACGTACATGCGTTTAAGTCCCAACATCCTTGTAGTGTTTAGAATGTTTGAAGGAAATGTTGGTTCAATACCACCGGTTTCTAACTTTATGCTTGCATCCACCGCAGTGAATATTAACTTTGTTGGAATCTACGAAGAAACTGTTTGATTTCACGGTGAGTGGAGAAATTAGAGACGGAGAAACTGTTTGTATTTGTGGATTTCTGTTGGTTAAGAAACTTAACAAGAGAAGCAACTAAAAAAGCGGTGAACGGTATTTAACGTACACACCGCATTCGAAGATCCCTGATTGAGAGAAACTTCTTCGAGCTAACCGCCGATATCTCATCCTTCTGTTGTTCAGTACTTCCGAGACGATTCAAGTTATTTCAGTTATTTCTGTTGATTCAGTAATTCAACGTATTTTAGTTGGTTTCGAATATACCCAAAGAGATCTGAACCAACCGAAATCCACTTCCGAGACGATTCAAGTGAGTCCTATGAAGCAACCGAAATCGGAGCACGCCGCTTAAATCGGAGCACAAGTAGTGTAACGTTACCGATCAGTCCGTTGATCGAGTAACTAGCAGAAGAACCCGACACAAACAAGTTCTCCAAGTTTGTTATTCAGATCTCTATTCGGTCATCTTTCCAAACTACAACACACGATAACTTTAAACTTTATAGTGTGTGATTTGACCAGGAAATGATTGGAGGGGATTGCTACTTTTAATAAGCTGTCATAGTTGTCAAATCTTTTCCTTTTCCTTCAATTTCTAGAACATTCTCTGTAACATGAAGACGTGTCGGGTTCTTCTACTGGTATTTTAATGAAGTATTGAAGATTGAATTGTGCAAACCCAACCGTTTTTTACTAAGGAAATGGTGGTTATGCGAAATACAAACCGCAACCGTTTTTTACTACGGAAACGGTGGCTATGCGAAATACAAACCGCAATCTTTTGTGACTATGGGAAACACAAGTTTTCTTTTTTGAGCTTGATGGATGTTCGTTATCTCAGTTGAGGCGGGCATTGTTTAAATCCGAATATAACTGGATGTTACGTGTAACTTCATTAAACCAAGAATAAACCCTATTTCGAAACACATGTGTTCGTATCAGCGTTGTTTATCACCCTGTGTGAGCATTGGAAACCCGACAAACAGTCTTGACAATTGTGACAGCTTATCTATCTATGTGTATCACATCCATCCTGTTATAGCAATCGATATGATTAATTTTACATATTTTTTTCTAATTAGCGTTGTTAACTACCAAAATAATGCATACACAAATAGTTCTAGTGGACGAAGCAAAGAGAACCTCATTCTGTTGTTCAGTACTTTCGTGTGCTAAATACAAAGCCGATTTCAACTTCCATTGATCAAATAATAAAAACCCTAAGAATGCATACACAAATAGTTCTAGTGGACGAAGCAAAGAGACCGCCTTGTTAACAAAAGTATGTTGTTCCAAGATCAATTCCAAAGATTATTGATGGTAACAAGAGTATTGAGGTGGGTGGGTTCACTTCCAAGATCAAATTCCAAGATATCAGCGTTCTTTAATCTATTAGAATGATCCTTGTTTTGAGAACCTGATACTGTTATTACATCCGAGACGATTCAAGTGAGTCCTATGAAGCAAGTGTCGGTCTATTCAATTGAGAGGAATCATTGCATTACATCTCCGTTGAAAACAAGTGGTTGTAATGATGGAACCCTTGATTTGAAAAAACATTTTTGAGAAATTTATAGTTCAATATGCATCGTATAGGCCTATACGATGCGTATTAGTCGATGATTTTACTTAAATACCCCTGGTTTTCTGATAAATTCAGGGGTATTTTTGAGAAAATTCAAAGTTTAATACGAATCGTATAGGCCTATACGATTCGTATTAAGCTGATATACGATACAACATAGGCCTATACGATCGTATATGGCATTATTTCAAATTTAGTGTTATCGTGTTTTCCTCGGTTCGACGCGTATACGTCTCGTTTTTTGTCGAACTTTCGCATATTTTGTCGTTTTATTACGTATACCTTCAACATAAGTGGTTTCGGTGCCGTTCGGTTGCGTGCGAATATCTTATTCTATGATTACGTACAGTTTTGTTTGAAATCCACTTGAACTCCATAGTGCCGTATTATATGTATACATGTGTGGAAATATCGTTAGTTGCGTACTTTGACGTATTTTTGCATATTTTGACGTATTCTAACATATTGTTGCGTATTTAATAGTATTTTGACGTATTTTAGCATATCTTAATGTATTTTTACGTTTTTAGCGTATTTTAACGTATTGTAACGTATTTTAGCGCATTTTAACGTATTGTAACGTATTTTAGCGTATTTTAACGTATTCCTGGTCAAATCACACACTATAAAGTTTAAACTTTTCGTGTGTTGCAGTTTGGAAAGATGACCGAATAGAGATCTGAATAACAAACTGTGGAGAACTTGTTTGCGTTATCCATCAACAAAAGATAAAAATACTCTAAAATTAACAAGGCGGTCTCTTTGTTGCGTACTGATTACTGAAAAGATTTGCGTGCACAGGGAGAATGTTCTCGAAATTGAAGGAAAAGGAAAAATGGTTGCTGATGTTTTTCACTATCAGGTTTTTGTTGGTTTGTTTGAGAACCTGATTCCAATGTCCTACTACTACAATCCTTCCTACATTATTGAAAAATACTATATCACCCCCACTAGAGACATCAATTTGTCACTTTCAAAATTCAAATCAAACGTTCATGTATCACAAGGAATGACCGATCTAAGGCAGAGAACCTGATTCAGATACACAAATTCGATTTCAACAAATCTTTCAAGGTCTTAAGTGATGGACAATTGGTTAAAAGATGTAGAAGAGTTTGTGTAGAGATCTTTACAGTATGGTTTCTCGACAAATGAAGTATTAAAAGATGTTAGTTTCTTGACAGTATAATTTCTCGACAAATGAAATATTATCTGACAAAACTCAAAACAATTGTAATCTTCCCAGTAATAATCCATAACAAGGGTGAGCTCGTGTATTGGACCCTGGCACAGCAACAAAACTTGGTGTAAATCATTCATGTCCATGTTTTTCCTTGTACTTGCTACGTCAGATGTTAGCTCGGAAGTTCTATTACACAAAGTAAACCGAAGGCTTGTCTTTCAGTCACATATCCGGCAATAGGGCCCATGGATCTTATGCCCACCCCGAGACCAACCTCTGGATCACACATGATAAAAGCGCTTCTTTAGAAAATCTGGGATTATGTTCTGTTTCTTCAAGATTTACGTCTGATGTCCAAGTTTGATCACATTTGACTTCATCGGCGGTAGTCCAATGACTTTCTTGAGTCATATATCCGACAATAGGGCCCACGGATCTTATGCCCACCCGAGACCGACCTCTGAATCATCATAGGAGACATGTCGGGTTTTTCTGCTAGTGGTTGGGCTGCCAATGCTCACACATGGTGATAAACAACGCTGATATCATCATAGAAGCGTTGGGATTCAAGGGTTTATGAGTCAAAGTTAACATTTAGATTCAGATTCAGAAAGTAGAAGATTTTGTACTTCGTTTATTCTCTTTAATCTATTAGAACGATCCTTGTTTTGTCACGAACAAACTGTTCGATTTCACGGTGAGTGGAGAAATTAGCGACGAAGAAACTGATTGTATTTGTGGATTTCGGTTGGTTCAGAAACTTAACAAGAGAAGCAACTAAAAAAGTGGTGAACGGTATTTAACGTACACACCGCATTCGAAGTTCCTTGCATCTCAAGATGAAAACCGCTACCGTTTTTTACTACAGAAACGGTAGCTATGGGAAATACAAACCTGACACGAACCACAATGGACTCAGACTACCCTTGTTGTTCCGTATTTTCTCCTTTTCTAATTTTCGAAGAATCTCATAACGTATGACACATGATAAAAGGGGATGTCTAATGGAACACCTGATTGAGAGAAACTCCTTCAAGCTAACCGCCGATATCTCATCCTTCTGTTGTTCAGTACTTCCGAGACGATTCAAGTATTTTCAGTTATTTCTGTTGATTCAGTACTTCAACGTATTTTAGTTGGTTTCGAATATACCTAAAGAAATCTGAACCAACCGTAATCCACTTCCGAGACGATTCAAGTGAGTCCTATGAAGCAAGTCTCGGTCTATTCAATTGAGAGGAAACATTGCATGTATAACAATCCTCAAGAAAACCGACACCTTCGAATATTTTCCGACATCCTAAAAATATTTAAAATATCCCAATATGTCCCAAAATCTACCCCATACGAGAAAATGGGCCCCGAATACCCTAAATATTATCAAAAATAATTAAAAATCTGATTTTTAGGTTTGTCGCGGGCCGCGTAAACTTCTTAAAGGTTTTACGCGGCCGCGTAAGATCAAAAATGGTGGCGCAGCCCGGTGATGACACGTGTCATCATCGTGGCGAGTCTAGTGCTGACCCGGATCAGCTACACGCTGACCAGGGTTTGACGCGGGCCGCGTAGCCCTTAGGCTACTCTTACGCGGGCCGTGAGAAAGTCAGGTTTCAGCACTATAAGTAAAAGCCATCAGATCTTCAGTCGAACTCGCTCACAAACATTTCTTTTCTCTCAAATCTGAATAGTAGGCTTATTATACGGGTATTATACCCCCCTAAATAGCGTGGTTCTGCTCCGTTGTAAGTATTATAACCCCTGGATACGTATTAGATACGCTGCCCGATTGATCTAGGGTTCCGTAACGGCTGTCGTGGTTCTGCCCGACGTAGTCGTTGGAATGCCGTCTCGGGGAGGGTATTACTAATGTTAAAAAGGGTTATTATACTAACGCGTGTGCATTTGTGTAAATTTTAGATTATCACCAGGAAACCCTTACGGAAAATCTTAGACAACAATGTGAGTTGATCCGCTTTTTGTTAATTGTTTTTGCAAAACCTCATTTAATTAATTATATATTAAACAATTATTGAGTATTTTTAAGAATACAATTATCATGAGTATGTTGGGGTTTTGTATACAAAATTTGTTACCACCTGGTCAAGGAGTAACATTTCCACAAGTCGGGTTCGACAGTACCATGGATGTTAATTGATATGTCTTGGAAACAAATGTAATTGCGAGATCGCCCTCAATACTGTGAAATGGTTTTTATTTAAACTTGATTAAACTGGGATTCACTCACCAGTATTTCCCACTGACAAATGTTTTTAAAACGCGTGTCAGGTAACAAACTGTGAAAGCCAAATAGAAGTCAGCTGGACAGCACTGAAGGCTTGGAAAAGTGGCAATAAAGTTACCTAAAATAAAATAGATGTTTTTATTAAATAAAATAGGATTTGTTCCTATGAAAACGTGTGTACTACGAACTTGGGTTTTAACCCATTTGTTTAGTGTTATGAAAATGTTGTATTTTACTCTGATCAAAGTTTCCTAACTACGGTCCTGGTGAAAATTTCCGCTGCTAAATTAGACAATACGCGATACCACCGAAACTGGCTCGCGGCCGCCCGTTCCCGGGGATCAGGGATCGGGGGTTGCGACAGAAGGTGGTATCAGAGCTAAGCCACTGATTCAGCCACAGAAGTGTTCTGCTGACATCAAAATTCAATCTGTTAGGAAATAAATTATGGAAATACGTGCATAATTGTATTTTATTATTGTGTGTTATTTAACTATTTGTTAGTTTACAGTATGAGCGACCAAGGACCATCTGACGCGTACCGTCAATTGTCTGGTTCGCCTAGAAGCGAAGGCACCTCCTCTTCTCAGCCTGCCCTCTCAGGGTACTCTGCTGATACAGAAGAAGGAATCTTTGTGTTTAAGGCTCAGTCCGAGGAGCCATTTCCTCAGAAAAAGAGGAGATGGTTCAGTCGAGGGGCACACGAACGTAGGAAGCGTATGAAAAGGTTACAGGAGCAGAGAGTGCTAGCGGCAGCCAAAAGAGAAACCGATGCCTATGCCCAGTATATGATAAATAGGGGTATAGCCAATATTCACATCTTAGCAACCGCTGCAGCTGACCCTAATCTGGAACAAATAATAACACCCCAACCACAGCCACCTATCCCTGACCAACCCATGGAGATAGAAAACCCTGAAAACCAAGTAGAGATGCATGACTTTAATCCGGAAGAAATACCTAGGGTACCAGCACCAAATCCCTTAGACCCAAATTACGATCCCTGGTGGGATGACGTTAGGGACTATGTGCAACGTTACATGAAGACACACCCATGCAGAACTTAGGAGCCTACCCAGGTATGAATTCCTTAGATCCCTATTACCACGATGAATATATTAGGGAAATTTTAGAAGATCCTTACCGATTCCAGGAACCTACACCCCCATACCAGGAACCCGCACCCCAGATTCTGAACCCAGTCCTAGAACCTGCACCCCCAATGAGTGCAGACAATGTACAAGAACTTAGGACATATGGTGAGGAAATTCTAGAAAGTAGTGAACGAATGCGACAGGTGAGAGAGCGACTCGTCTAGAAGTACGACGAGTGCAATATGGATTTTTGGATGAATCCATATCCGTGATGCGGTGGGAAGGACGGTAGTAATAATAATAAAATAATAAAATAAAATATGTGTGTATGGATGCCTACTACTATTAGTGTAATTTCATTTCAGTCGGTATTGTAATCTTTATTTCAGTACTGGTGTGTAATAGATGCCTAGTATATGGAAATAAAGTAAAGTATCAATGATCGACGCTTTTGGCTAAATTGCGTGTCATGTGATTGACTATATTAATATTATTTTGTGATATTAATACGGGGTAAATGTTTAAAATTCAGATGGCCGACAAAGGAAATCAAGATAATCTGAATAACGATAACAAGAGTAACATTAACGTGGTTAATGAGAATCTGAGCATCAATAACAATGGAAACCAAATGGATAACAGTGCCGTTCAACACATAGTGGCACAATGAATTATAGACGCAATGCCATTTATTATTCAAACGGTTCAAGAAGCGAATAATAAAAGTAAACATAGCAGTAAGCGACCAATTGAACCAGAAAACAACGTGAACAATGGACCCGTACTTCAGGTGCCCATTCCCAAAAGAAGAAGAACCATGCCTTATGGTTGTTCTTACAAAGAATTCTGGTCCTGCAAACCAATAGAATTCTCAGGCAATGAAGGACCCATTGCAGATCTACGCTGGATAGAGATGACTGAGGCTGTTTTAAAAATAAGCAAGTGTGCTGAAGAAGATAAAATAATGTTTGTTTCTAATTTGTTTGAGAACTCAGCCTTAGAATGGTGGAACACTATCCTCCAGTCAAGAGGAAGTGATAAGATATACAACATGGAATGGGAAGAATTTAAAAATATGGTAGAAAGAAAATTCTGCCCTCCCAATGAAAAGGAACAGATAGCTAATAAGTTTCTGAACCTTAGGATGACCGGGGTAGATAGTAAGGGGTATACTACTACATTCTTCGAATATGCTAGAATAGTACCAACCCTTGCATCACCTGAACCGGTATTAATCTCCCGTTACATCTGGGGATTAATTGGAGAAATTAGACATGTAGTCAAAGCAGCTAGACCACAAACTATAGAAGAAGCTGTAGAACTAGCAAACACCTTGACAGATGAATTAATCCGTACTAGAGAAGAAGACCAGAGGAGAAACCTAACCCAAAGGCTTACTCAAGAATTCCGTACCGGGAATTACAACCGTAGGAATACGGGTTCTACTTCTGCACCATTCTGCAAGGTCTGCAAGAAAAAGCATTCGGGAAAATGCTCCACTCTTTGCAATTTCTGCAAGATGCCAGGACACAAGGAAGAAGATTGCAGGAGGAAATCCAGTAATGGACTGTGCTTCAACTGTGGAGAAAAAGGTCATATCAGGCCAAACTGCCCAAAATTGGCTCCAGCTGCGAACAACAAGAACACTAAAAATGCTAGAGCATTTGTTCTGACTGCAGATGAAGCCAAGATGATTCCAGACGTGATAGCTGGTACGTTTTTAGTTAATGATGTATTTGCTAAAGTATTATTTGACTCTGGTGCAAACCAAATTTTTATTAATACTTCGTTTTGCAAACTTTTAAATCAGTCATTAACTAAACTACCACAAGAATGTCTAGTTGAGACAGCAAATGGAGAAACTGTTAGGATTCCTGAAATCTTGCAGGGAGCAAGAATAGAAATTTTAAATCAAAAGTTTATGGCAAACCTTTATCCCATGAATCTGGCAGGATTTGATGTCGTTTTAGGAATAGATTGGTTAATAACCAATAGAGCCAGTATTCTATGTGATCAAAAGTCAATTCAAGTAAATTCACCAAAAGGTAAAAAGATCACAATTAAAGGAGATAAGTTCTCTAGATCCACGAAATTCATCTCTGTGATGAAAACTGCAAGCTATATAAGAAAAGGATCTATAGTGTATTTGATTTCCATAATCAGCAACACTAAAGGAAAAGAACTAAAAGACATTCCAGTAGTGTCTCAGTTTTCAGATGTCTTTCCAGAAGAATTACCAGGAATACCACCGGACAGAGAAGTTGAATTCAGAATTCACCTGCTACCTGGAATAGCACCGATTGCCAAAGCACCTTACCGATTGGCACCCGCAGAAATGCAGGAACTGAAGAAACAATTAGATGAATTGTTGGAAAAAAGATTCATACAGCCAAGCTCATCACCATGGGGAGCACCAATTTTATTTGTTAAAAAGAAGGACGGATCAATGCGTATGTGCATTGACTACCGTGAATTGAAGGTCACGATTAAGAACCGGTATCCATTACCACGAATCGATGATTTGTTCGATCAACTGCAAGGAGCTCGATTTTTCTCTAAAATAAATTTAAGGTCAGGATATCATAAATTAAAGGTATAGGAAGAGTACATTCCTAAGACCGCTTTCAGAACAAGGTATGGCCATTATGAATTTACTGTCATGCCATTTGGTTTAACCAATGCCCCAGCCGCATTTATGGACATGATGAACCGAATATGTAAGTCATATTTGGATAAATTCATAATTGTCTTTATAGATGATATTCTAATTTACTCTAAGAGTAAAGAGGAACATGCAAAGCATTTGCACACACTTCTAAGTCTATTAAGAAAGGAAAAGCTTTATGCTAAATTTTCAAAGTGCGAGTTTTGGTTAGAACAAGTACAGTTTCTTGGACACTTAGTTAATCATGAAGGAATTCATGTGGATCCAACAAAAATAGAGGCAATTACCAAATGGAAAACCCCTGAATCACCAACTGAGGTTAGAAGTTTCTTAGGATTGGCTGGTTATTATAGAAGATTTATTCGAGATTTCTCTAGAATAGCCATCCCTTTAACTAAGTTAACATGTAAATCCATTAAGTTTGAATGGGGACCAAAACAAGAAGAAGCATTTAGAATTCTTAAGCATAGATTAACTAATACACCCATACTAGCGTTACCAGAAGGAACTGAAGACTTTGTAGTCTATTGTGACACTTCTAAACTAGGTTATGGATGTGTGTTGATGCAACGCCAAAAGGTTATAGCTTATGTGTCACGGCCCCCGGCCCGGTTTGACCCGGTCCAGGAGCCGCGGGACAGAAATCCCCTGGTATTTGTTTAATGTGGCAGCGGAATTATTATCAGGATCGATTAAAAACTGGAAAATGCCCGATTATTTTATTTCATAATTCGGGATAAACCCCGTAATTTACAATAAGGGAATTTCACTGGGAAATCCCTATTTTACCAAAAACATATTTCTTTATTTTTATTGAGCCACTTCCTCAAGCCTGTAGTGCTACACGGCACTTTTTCTTGGATCACAGTAGATCACCTGAAACATGTTTTTAAAAATATTTTGTCAGCGGGGAAATACTGGTGAATCATTCATTTTGCACAAAACGGCACATTGTTATGATTTACAGTATTAAGAGTGATTACAATGTTTATATATCAACCAATTACCCAACGATATTTGTCACTCGACTCGTTTCTGTGACTATGGTCATATCACCCATTAGCTAACCCGTTGTCCAATGGTGACGGTTATCAAGTATTGTATACAAAACCCCACATACCGGCTGTAATTGAAGACTACAAAGACTTAATCCCTGTAATTATAACTTTGAAAACAAACATGATTTTGAAAGCAAATTTGGTAAAAAGAGAATGACTCACATTGCAAGTTTAACGGGCAGAGTTTAGCCTACTGATAAGCCTGATAACCTAATTTAACAATGCACATGAACTAGGTTAGTAACTAATACAACATTTACGATAACTCACGAGATTAAAACCCTCACAACGAATGACAAAGTGCAATACTTAAACATCCATCGAAGTTACGACGAATGACAAAGTATAGCCCTAATTTGGGCATCACTTAAATATCCATCGGATAGTTTCAATCGATCGGACATTGAATCGTAGCAGCGATCGAGTTAATACCCTGTATCGTAGCAGCGCCTCACTACCTTAATTTTCGAATTTGAGCAGTGTATCTTCGTTTTTGAGAATTGTTTTCGACACCAGTGAACTGCTCCTGATCAAACCTATTTATAGCTGAAAAATGGGGTTCACGCGGCCCGCGTGAGCCCCCCCTTGATCCTTACGCGGCCCGCGAGGGCACTCTATTCGTAGACTAGGGCTAGCGTGTCACACCTAGCCCTGCCACGTGTGCGACACGTGGCCTGTTCATGCATCCAGAGATTTGATGTGTTGTCGCGGCCCGCGTAAGCCTATGCTTACCTTTACGCGGCCCGCGTGAAGACCAAAAATATGTTTTTCTTGGTTTTTCATGTACAGTAAGGTTTCAGGGGTCCGGGTTTTCACTTACGGGTCGTTTTGGGACATTTTTGAAGGTCCTTACATCATCCCCACGTTATTTAAATCTCGTCCTCGAGATTTATTGAAATAAGTGAGGATACTTTCGCTTCATTTCTGATTCTAGCTCCCAAGTGTACTCGGGTCCTCTTTTTGAATCCCACTTGACCTTAACTAGTACCAATCTTTTGTGCTTGAGAAACTTGATCGTTCTGTCTATATTTGAAGTGGTTTCTCTACGAACTTCAATTTCTCATTTACCTCTACATCTTGAAGAGGTACTACCAGGGATTCATCAGATAAACACTTTTTGAGGTTGGATATATGAAATACGTCATGTACTCCTGCTAACTCCTCGGGTAGTTGCAAGCGGTAGGCAACTGGTCCTATTCGCTGTATTACTGGGAAAGGTCCTATATATCTTGGGCTTAACTTCCCTTTCTTACCGAACCGGACTACTCCTTTCCAAGGAGAAACCTTCAAGAGTACTCTGTCTCCAACTTGGAATTCTAACGGCTTACATCGATTGTCTGCATAACTTTTCTGGTGATCTCGAGCCGTTTTCAATCTTTCCTTGATTTGAGTAATCTTGTCGGTAGTCTCTTGCACAATTTCAGGACCTGATAATTGACTTTCTCCTATTTCTGCCCAACAGACTGGAGTTCTGCATTTGCGTCCATATAATGCTTCAAATGGGGTAGCTTCAATGCTTGAATGATAACTATTGTTATAGGAGAATTCAATTAAGGGTAGGTGGTCATCCCAATTTCCACCAAAATCTATTACACATGCTCTAAGCATGTCTTCTAGGGTTTGGATCGTCCTTTCACTTTGTCCGTCTGTTTGAGGATGATAAGCAGTACTTAGATTTAGTCAGGTTCCCATTGCTTCCTGGAAACTTGTCCAGAAATGGGAAGTGAAACGACTATCCCTGTCCGATACAATGGAGAGTGGAACTCCATGTAAGGCTACTACTTCATCTACATACAATCTTGCTAACCTTTCCATGCTAAAGGTTTCTTTCTGTAACGACTCTCATCAAAAGTCATAATTATTAAATTAATTAGTCCAAAAGGAAACCCTAATTAAGACACCCAAGTGATTCTGAACAAACCCTAAAATTTTCAGAATTTTCAGAATCAGGATTAGGGCCTAAAACTCAGGGGGGGTTAAACCCTATGGACGATTATCCACTTAAAACGTTGGCAACAAGGAATTTTCGAAAACTGTCAAGTCAGCAAGGCTAGTCCCAACCGTGGCAAACCTATGCCTAAAAATAGGTCTCGCGCGGCCCGCCTCAGGTTAAGCTTAATTCTCACGCGGGCCGCCTAAGGGTCAAATTTTACCTATAAATAGTGGACAGTGGGACTTGAATTCTGAAAGAAAAACGACGTAAAAATTCACTATACACTGCAAGTTACGTTCGAATTACTACCAAAACACCCACAGTTCACAAATCGACGCCGCAAAACAGGGTATTAGCACAATCGCTGCTACGATTCATTTTTCCGACGATCAATATATCCAATGGATGTTTAAGTGCCGCCCACATTAGGGTTATACTTTGTCATTCGTCGTTAATTCGACGGATCGTCGTTAATTCGATGGATGAAGTATTGCACTTTGTCGTTCGTTGTGAGAATTTGATCTCGTGAGTTATCGTAAATGCTGGATTGATTACTAACCTAGTTTTGTGTGCATTGTTATTTAAATTAGGTTAACAAGGCTAATTCATAGACTAGACTCTATCCGTATTAAATCAGCAATGTGAGTCATTCTCTCTTTTTATCAAATCTATTTACAAAATCATGTTATTTTCAAAGTTATAATTACGGGGATTAAGTTTATGTAATCACCATATTACAGCCGGTATGTGGGGTTTTGTATACATTACTTGATAATCTTCACCATTGGGGCAGCCAATGGGTGATATGACCATAGTCACAGACACCATTGGACGGAAGGGCCAATGGGTCGAGTGACAAAGTACTGTGGGTAGTTGGTTTGATATCAGAAACATTGTAATCTTCCTTAATACTGTAAATTATAACAAATGTGTCATTTTAGTAAATAGAATGATTCACTCAGTATTTCCCGCTGACAAAACCTTTTTCAAATATGTTTCAGGTGATCTGTTGTAATTCAGGAAAAGTGCTGGGGAGCATTTCAAGCTTAAGATAGTGGCTCATTATAAAATAAAGAAATAAATTTTGTAATATCACGATTTCATAGTAAAAACATAATATTGTAAATTATCGGGGTTTTATCCCGAATTGTGAAATAAAATAAATCGGGAAAATTTTAGCTTTAAACGATCCTGATGTTAAACTTCCGCTGTTAAATAAATACCACGGGATTTCTGTCCCGCGGCTCCTGAGACGGGTCAAACTAGGTCGGGGGCCGTGACAGAAAAAGGTGGTATCAGAGCCACTGGGTTAAGCTAATTAAGTATTTAGAAATACTTAATTTTTCCTGATTACTATTATGTGATTATTTGTGTTATTAACTGATTATTTGTTAGTTACAGTATGGGTAAGTAAAAGCTGTCAAGTATCTATCTTAAATTAGATAGATCATCCAATGAGAAGGGAAGTTCATCCCGAACCAAATCCTCGAATCAGGCTGAAATTCCTGAAGAAGGAATATTTGTGCGAAAGGCACAATACGAGGAATCACTTTCTCCTAGAAAAAGGGAGATGATTATTAAGAAAAGTAAAGAGAAAATCCGAGAAAAGAATATTAAACGGGAAACCCAGGAATTAATTGATAAATCACCTTGGGAAGATAAGCTAGATGAGAAATGGACAAACTTATATATGCTAGCCACAGTAGCAGAAAATATAAATCTTTAAAGATTTTAAAGTTTAGCACCTTACCCTTACAAATCTAGAAACCCTGTGCAATAAATAAAATTTCAAAACCTAAGTGTGTTTTCCAGTTATCTTTGTAATAAATTAGTACACAGTATGTAGTAAATAAAAAGTTTTTTTTTTTATGAATTTTAACTTAGTATTTTACGCATTTTGCATATATGCTACATCAGCATGAGTGAGATATCTGAAGCCTTTCAGAACCTTAATCTTTACCCAGTGAATATTGAAGTTTCCAAAGAATATACTGGATACTTTCCTGATATAGAACAACCAGTAGAATTCAAGGCTCCTCCTGTGAACAAGCCAAAACGAAAGAAAAGAAAGAATTACGTGTGGGGAAGTCGTATACGTAAGAAAAAGCCAGTTACAAAACTTCCCAAAATAAATAATCCTTTGAAAAAGGGAAAAGAAATTATAACCGGAGAAAGTTCGGAACAGCAGGAAATGGAAACTGAAAACAAGGAAGAGGTTAAGGAAATAGGAATACAGATGGAGGAAGGTACTAAAGAAATAGTAATGGAAATTGGGCAAGGCTCTAAACCAACTCAGATAGAAATCGGAGAGAGCTCCAATCCAAACCAGGAAAGGACTTTTCAAGATGAGATAGATTTCCTATTGGCAAGCTGTGAAACTATTCAGCCTGTCAATAATAATAATAATATTTTTACTTATCCTCTTGAAAACCAACTCCCTATGAATTGGGAACCAGTAATCCCAGACCCAATAGTCCACTCCCAACCCATAGGAATGGACGAATGGTGGACGAACGATTGGCAATTTCAAAATATTGTCAACGATCCTTATTCCTTTCTTCCACAATTCGATCCAGAACCCCTACCTAATCCACCCATGAGTAATGAAAACATGGCTGAACTTCGCCACTTTGGTGAAGAGTTGTTTGATGCTGGAACTAGAATCAGGGAAATAGGGGGACAAATTGCCTGGAAGTACGATGAGAGAGAACTGCGTTTTTAGAACGGCAAGTGACGAGAGATAGTAGGATGGTAAAACGGTGTTTGTATAATAGTAATAGTAAAGTTAGTCTGTAAATAACGAATAAAACTCTTTGCGAGTAATGATGCATACTATACTAGATATAAAATGAAATCGAGAAATTGATTGTTTTGACTATACCTGTATTGTAAAATTTCTGATTGTTTGTATATAATTGTTATTTAGCAGATACTAATAAAATTTATATATATTATCAGATGGCAAACAGTGGTAATGAACATATAAATGAAGTTAATCAGTCTGAGCCACATTCAAGAGATCAATATATGACTCGGCAAGATATCGAAAACATTGTTGCTCAAGGGATAGCCAATGCTATTCCAGCATTCGTCGCTGCTATAAAGAATCCAATCGAACCACAACAAATTGTCCCTAGTAAACAGATTGCTGAAGATAACTTCAGTAATAGTGTAAATGGAGGCAATAATCATGTTAATCATAATAGGGAACCACATCAAGCTCCATTACCCAAGAAAATGAAAACTGCAACGCCTGGTTGCACTTTCAAAGAATTCCTTGCTTGTAAACCTACCGAATTTGCAGGCAATGAAGGAGCAACTGCATCATTGCGTTGGTTAGAGAAAACTGAAGCAGTCATTGCAATAAGTAAATGTGGTAAAGATGATCAGGTCATGTATGCATCAAATCTCTTCAAAGAAGGAGCACTCGAATGGTGGAACATTGTGTTACAATCAAAAGGAAGAGTAATAGCTTATGCTATGACTTGGGAAGAATTTAAGGGTTTGGTGGAAAGAAAATTTTGTCCCGAGTATGAAAAGGAACAGATGGCGAATAAGTTTCTAAATCATCGGATGATGGGTGTGGATTGTCGCGGTTATACCTCGACATTCTTTGAATATGCTAGAGTGGTACCAACACTGGCTTCGCCAGAACCGGTACTCATTTCTCGCTATATTTGGGGGCTAATTAGCGAAAACCGCAATACTGTTAAAGCTGCGAGACCTCGCACTATTGATGATGCGGTAGAATTAGCCAATACTCTAACCGATGAATTGGTGCGCACAAGAGATGAAGATAGGAAAAAGGAACTAGCTCAGAAGATTACCCAAGGATTTCGGGCGGGTAATAGTAATAATTTCAAGAAAAGAGGAACAGGGCAATATTCAAATCCACCTTTCTGTAGAAATTGCAAAAGGAAGCATTACGGAAAATGTAATTTAACCTGCAACCTTTGCAAGGGTATAGGACACCGTGAAGAAAACTGCAGAAAGAAAACCGTAATCTGTTTTAACTGTGGAGAAGCAGGGCATTATAAAACAGAATGTCCTAAATTGGTTAAACCAGTAGACAACAAACCTAAGGCGACGAAAGGAACTACTAAGAAGAATGCCAGGGCATTTCAGCTGACCACTCAAGAAGCAGAACTCATTCCGGATGTGATAACGGGTACGTTCTTAGTTCACAACGTGTATGCAAAAGTATTATTTGACTCTGGTGCAAACCAAAGTTTTATAAATACTTCATTTTGCCAAGCTCTTAGTTTACCTTTAACCAATATTAGGTAGATTTTTACAGTTGAAACAGCAGACGGAAATTCAGTTAAGATAGATAAAGTTTTGCAAGAAGGAAACATAGAACTTTTAGGACATAAATTCTCTGCAAAACTATTGCCAATGAATTTAGCTGAATTTGATGTTGTATTAGGAATGGATTGGTTAGTAGCCAACCATGCTAGAATCCTTTGTGATCAGAATTCCATAGAAATTCAATCACCCACCGGAGAAGTGATTAGGATTACAGGAGATAAACCACGTAAGCCCATGAAGTTCATATCAGTAATGAAAGTTGCTAATTATGAACGAAAACAAGGAATAGTGTATATGATTTCGGTAATCATTAGCACTAAGGGTAAAGATCTTAAGGAAATACCAGTAGTCTCAGAATATCCTGATGTATTTCCAGAAGATTTACCGGGATTACCTCCAGACAGGGAAGTAGAATTTAGGATTCATCTAATTCCAGGAACTACACCGATAGCCAAGGCACCTTATCGGTTAGCACCCACAGAAATGTTAGAACTGAAAAAGCAACTAGATGAATTACTAAGTAAATGATTCATACAACCTAGCTCATCCCCTTGGGGAGCGCCAGTGTTGTTTGTAAAGAAAAAGGATGGTTCAATGAGAATGTGTATCGATTATAGAGAATTGAATAAGGTTACAATTAAGAATCGATACCCATTACCTAGGATTGATGATCTTTTTGATCAACTTCAGGGGGCTAGATATTTTTCTAAGATAGATTTACGCTCCGGATATCATCAATTAAAGGTACAAGAAGAAGACATACCTAAGACTGCTTTCAGAACTAGGTATGGTCATTACGAGTTTACAGTCATGCCCTTCGGATTAACAAATGCACCTGCAGCATTTATAGACATGATGAATAGGATCTGTAAACCGTACTTGGATAAATTTGTAATTGTCTTCATAGACGATATACTTATTTATTCCAAAAGTCAGGACGAGCATTGTCAGCATTTGCATGCACTCTTAACTTTGTTAAGAAAAGAAAAGTTGTACGCCAAATTCTCAAAATGTGAATTTTGGTTACAAGAAGTGCAATTCTTAGGACACATGGTGAATCACGAAGGTATTCAAGTAGATCCTGCTAAGATAGAGGCAATTACCAAGTGGAAGGTTCCACAAACAGCAATGGAAATAAGAAGTTTTATAGGATTAGCTGGGTATTATAGACGGTTTATTAAGGATTTTTCCAAGATAGCTGTACCATTAACTAAGCTAACTTGTAAAGCTACTAAGTTTGAATGGGGACCCAAACAAGAAGAAGCCTTTAGGATTTTGAAACAGAAATTAACAAATGCTCCAATCTTAGCCTTACCAGAAGGAACTGAAGATTTTGAAGTATATTGTGATGCTTCAAAATTAGGTTTTGGATGTGTGCTTATGCAACGCAAGAAGGTAATAGCGTACGCATCAAGGCAATTGAAAAAGCACGAAGAGAATTATACGACTCATGATTTAGAATTAGGAGCCGTAATTTTTGCCCTTAAAATTTGGAGACATTATTTGTACGGAAGTAAGTTTACTATCTATACAGATCATAAGAGTTTAAGATATATATTTGGGCAAAAAGAGTTAAACATGAGGCAAAGGAGATGGATGGAAATCTTAAGCGACTACGACTGTGATATTCAATATCATGAGGTAAAAGCAAATGTAGTTGCAGATGCCTTAAGTCGTAAGTATTTTGAGAAACAACGACGGGTTCGTGCTCTTAGATTAAATCTACAAATAGATTTAATGGAACAATTGAAGAATGTTCAAACTACAGCAATCAAGGATGATGCTGAAGGAATGAAAGGACGAATGAAGGAATTAGAACAAGGAGCAGATGGAATTTGGAGATTCCATAAAAATAGAATTTGGGTACCTAAGCAGGGAGACTTAAGACCTAAGATTTTAGAAGAAGCTCATAAATCTAGGTACACTATGCATCCAGGAAACAATAAGATGTATCAAGATTTAAGAAAGAACTTTTGGTGGATAGGAATGAAAAAGGACATAGCCAGCTATGTTTCTAAATGTCTTACTTGTACACAAGTTAAGGCAGAACATCAGAAACCTTCAGGGTTACTACAACAATTAGAAATGCCAGTATGGAAATGGGGACTTATAACAATGGATTTTGTTACTAAGTTACCCAAAACCAGAAAAGGTAATGATGCAATTTGGGTAATTGTGGATCGATTAACCAAATCAGCTCACTTTTTACCAATGAAAGAAACCTTTAGAATGGAAAGACTGGCTAAATTGTATGTAGATGAAGTTGTATCCTTACATGGAGTTCCACTCTCCATTGTTTCGGATAGGGATAGTCGTTTTACTTCCCATTTCTGGAAAAGTTTCCAGCAAGCTATGGGAACTCGACTAAACCTAAGCACTGCATATCATCCCCAAACAGATGGACAAAGTGAAAGGACAATCCAAACTCTTGAAGACATGCTCCGAGCATGTGTGATAGATTTTGGTGGGAATTGGGATGATCACTTACCATTAATTGAATTCTCCTATAACAATAGTTATCATTCAAGCATTGAAACTGCCCCATTTGAAGCATTATATGGAAGAAAGTGTAGAACTCCAGTTTGTTGGGCAGAAATAGGAGAAAGTCAATTATCAGGTCCTGAAATTGTGCAAGAAACGACTGATAAGATTACTCAAATTAAAGAAAGGCTGAAGTCGGCTCGAGATCGTCAGAAAAGTTATGCAGACAATAGATGCAAGCCATTAGAATTCCAAGTTCGAGACAGAGTACTGTTGAAAGTTTCTCCTTGGAAAGGAGTTGTGAGATTCGGAAAGAAAGGAAAGTTAAGTCCAAGGTACGTAGGACCATTTTCAGTGATCCAACGTATAGGACCAGTCGCTTATCGTTTACGACTACCAGAAGCATTAGCAGGAGTACATGATGTATTTCATGTATCCAATCTCAAGAAATGCTTATCAGATGAATCACTGGTAGTACCTCTTCGAGATATAGAGGTAAACGAAAAGTTGAAATTCGTTGAGAGACCTCTTCAAATTGAGGATCGAAAGATCAAGTTTCTCAAGCACAAACGACTAATTCTAGTCAAAGTCAGATGGGATTCAAAGAGAGGAGCTGAGTACACTTGGGAGCTGGAATCAGAAATGAAGAAAAAGTATCCTCAATTATTCCAATAAATCTCAAGGACGAGATTTTATTAAGGTGGGGAGAATGTAA
Source organism: Helianthus tuberosus (assembly GCA_030545235.1). Classification (NCBI taxonomy): domain Eukaryota; kingdom Viridiplantae; phylum Streptophyta; class Magnoliopsida; order Asterales; family Asteraceae; genus Helianthus; species Helianthus tuberosus. Next base: position 36,671,714 of record CM060383.1, read on the forward strand.
CGACTCTCATCAAAAGTCATAATTATTAAATTAATTAGTCCAAAAGGAAACCCTAATTGAGACACCCAAGTGATTCTGAACAAACCCTAAAATTTTCAGAATTTTCAGAATCAGGATTAGGGCCCCTAAAACTCAGGGGGGGTTAAACCCTATGGACGATTATCCACTTAAAACGTTGGCAACAAGGAATTTTCGAAAACTGTCAAGTCAGCAAGGCTAGTCCCAACCGTGGCAAACCTATGCCTAAAAATAGGTCTCGCGCGGCCCGCCTCAGGTTAAGCTTAATTCTCACGCGGGCCGCCTAAGGGTCAAATTTTACCTATAAATAGTGGACAGTGGGACTTGAATTCTGAAAGAAAAATGACGTAAAAATTCACTATACACTGCAAGTTACGTTCGAATTACTACCAAAACACCCACAGTTCACAAATCGACGCCGCAAAACAGGGTATTAGCACAATCGCTGCTACGATTCATTTTTCCGACGATCAATATATCCAATGGATGTTTAAGTGCCGCCCACATTAGGGTTATACTTTGTCATTCGTCGTTAATTCGACGGATCGTCGTTAATTCGATGGATGAAGTATTGCACTTTGTCGTTCGTTGTGAGAATTTGATCTCGTGAGTTATCGTAAATGCTGGATTGATTACTAACCTAGTTTTATGTGCATTGTTATTTAAATTAGGTTAACAAGGCTAATTCATAGACTAGACTCTATCCGTATTAAATCAGCAATGTGAGTCATTCTCTCTTTTTATCAAATCTATTTACAAAATCATGTTATTTTCAAAGTTATAATTACGGGGATTAAGTTTATGTAATCACCATATTACAGCCGGTATGTGGGGTTTTGTATACATTACTTGATAATCTTCACCATTGGGGCAGCCAATGGGTGATATGACCATAGTCACAGACACCATTGGACGGAAGGGCCAATGGGTCGAGTGACAAAGTACTGTGGGTAGTTGGTTTGATATCAGAAACATTGTAATCTTCCTTAATACTGTAAATTATAACAAATGTGTCATTTTAGTAAATAGAATGATTCACTCAGTATTTCCCGCTGACAAAACCTTTTTCAAATATGTTTCAGGTGATCTGTTGTAATTCAGGAAAAGTGCTGGGGAGCATTTCAAGCTTAAGATAGTGGCTCATTATAAAATAAAGAAATAAATTTTGTAATATCACGATTTCATAGTAAAAACATAATATTGTAAATTATCGGGGTTTTATCCCGAATTGTGAAATAAAATAAATCGGGAAAATTTTAGCTTTAAACGATCCTGATGTTAAACTTCCGCTGTTAAATAAATACCACGGGATTTCTGTCCCGCGGCTCCTGAGACGGGTCAAACCAGGTCGGGGGCCGTGACACTTTCATGGCTAGAAAATGAGCTGATTTGGTTAATCGACCCACAATTACCCAAATCGGGTCATTACCTTTTCTGGTTTTGGGCAACTTAGTAACAAAATCCATAGTTATAAGTTCCCATTTCCATACCGGCATTTCTAATTGTTGTAGTAGACCTGAAGGTTTCTGGTGTTCTGCCTTAACTTGTGAATAAGTAAGACATTTAGAAACATATCTCGCTATGTCCTTTTTCATTCCTATCCACCAGAAGTTATTTCTTAAATCTTGGTACATCTTATTGTTACCAGGATGCATGGTCTACCTAGATTTATGGGCTTCTTCTAAAATCCTATTTCTCAATTCTCCTTGCTTAGGTACCCATATTCTTTTCTTGTGGAATCTCCAAATTCCATCACTCCCTTGCTCTAATTCCTTTACTCGTCCTTTCATTCCTTCAGCATCATCCTTGATTGTTGTTTCTTGAATGTTCTTCAGTTGTTCTATTAAATCTATTTGTAGATTTAATCTAAGGGCACGAACTCGCTTTTGTTTTTCATGATACTTACGACTTAAGGCATCTGCAACTACATTGGCCTTTCCTTCGTGATATTGAATATCACAGTCGTAATCACTTAAAATCTCCATCCATCTTCTTTGCCTCATGTTTAATTCTTTTTGCCCAAATATGTATCTTAAACTCTTATGATCCGTATAGACAGTAAACTTACTTCCATACAGATAATGTCTCCAAATCTTAAGGGCAAAAATGATGGCTCCTAACTCTAAGTCATGAGTCGTATAGTTTTCCTCGTGCTTTTTCAATTGTCTTGAGGCATACGCAATTACCTTCTTGCGTTGCATTAGCACACATCCTAATCCTAGCTTAGAAGCATCGCAGTATACTTCAAAACCCTCTATTCCTTCTGGTAAGGCAAGGATTGGAGCGTTTGTTAACTTTTGCTTCAAAATCCTAAAGGCCTCTTCTTGTTTAGGTCCCCATTCAAACTTAACTGCTTTACAGGTTAGCTTAGTTAATGGCACAACTATTTTGGAAAATCCTTAATGAATCGTCTATAGTACCCAGCTAATCCTAGAAAACTTCTAACTTCCGTAGCCGATTGCGGGACCTTCCATTTAGTGATTGCTTCTATCTTGGAGGGATCTACGTGAATACCTTCGTGATTCACCATGTGTCCTATAAATTTCACCTCCTGTAGCCAAAATTCACACTTCGAGAATTTAGCGTAAAGCTTTTCCTTTCTTAACAAAGTTAGGAGTGCATGCAGGTGCTCACAATGCTCTTCCTGGCTTTTGGAATAAATAAGTATATCGTCGATGACGACAATTACAAATTTATCCAAGTACGGTTTACAGATCCTATTCATCATGTCCATAAATGCTGCCGGAGCATTTGTTAATCCAAAGGGCATGACTGTAAACTCGTAATGACCATACCTAGTTCTAAAAGCAGTTTTAGGTATGTCTTCTTCTTGTACCTTCAATTGATGGTATCCGGAGCGTAAATCTATCTTAGAAAAATATTTAGCTCCCTGAAGTTGATCGAAAAGATCATTAATCCTAGGTAATGGGTATCGATTCTTAATGGTAACCTTATTCAATTCCCTATAATCGATACACATTCGCATCGAACCATCCTTTTTCTTTACGAACAACACTGGTGCTCCCCAAGGGGATGAACTAGGTTGTATGAATCCTTTACTTAGTAATTCATCTAATTACTTTTTCAATTCTAGCATTTTGGTGGGTGCTAACCGATAAGGTGCCTTAACTATCGGTGTAGTTCCAGGAATTAGATGAATCCTAAATTCTACTTCCCTATTTGGTGGTAATCTAGGTAGTTCTTCTGGGAATACATCCGGATAATCTGATACTACAGGAATTTTCGTAAGTTCCTTATCTTTAGTGTTAATGATAGCTGAGATCATATACATTATTTCTTGTTTTCTTGAATAACTGGCCAACTTCATGACTGAAATGAATTTCAGTGGCTTTCGTGGCTTATCTCCTGTAATCACCACTAATTCTCCTGTGGGTGTATGAATTTCTATGGAATTCTTATCACATAGGATTCGAGCATGGTTGGCTACTAACCAATCCATTCCTAACACCACATCGAATTCAGCTAAATTCATAGGTAACAGGTTTGCAGAGAATTTATGACCTAAGAGTTCTATCTTTCATTCTCGCAAAACCTTATTTATATTAACCGAATTTCCATCTGCCGTTTCTACCGTAAAATTTTGCCTAAGGTTGGTTAGGGGTAATTTAAGAGCTTGGCAGAATGAAGTATTTATAAAACTTTGGTTTGCACCAGAGTCAAATAATACTTTTGCATATACGTTGTGAACTAAGAACGTACCAGCTATGACGTCAGGAATTAGTTCGGCTTCCTGTGTAGTCAGTTGGAATGCTCTTGAATTCTTCTTGGTAGCTCCATTTGCTGGTTTGGTTTTGTTGTCTGCAAGTTTGACCAATTTGGGGCATTCTGGTTTGAAATGCCCAGCTTCTCCATAGTTATAGCAGACCCTTGTTTTCTTTCTGCAATCTTCTTCACGATGTCCTACAACTTTGCAGAAGTTGCAGGTTACATTACATTTTCCAAAATGTTTCTTTCTGCAATTCCTGCAGAACGACGGAGTGGAGATTTCCCAGTTCTTCTTTTCTTGAAATTGCTATTATTACCCACACGAAATCCTTGGGTAATTTTCTGAGCCAATTCCTTCTACCGATTTTCTTCTCGTGTACGTACCAGTCCATCTGTCAAAGTGTTAGCTAGTTCCACCACATCATCGATCGTGCGGGGTCTCGCAGCTTTGACAATGTCACGGATCTCGCTAATTAAACCCCAGATGTAGCGAGAGATAAGTACCGGCTCTGGTGAAGCCAGAGTAGGCACAATTCTGGCATATTCGAAAATTTTCGAAGTATACCCTCGACAATCTACATCCACCATCCGGTGGCTCAGAAACCTATTTGCCATCTGCTCTTTTTCATATTCAGGGCAGAATTTTCTTTCCACCAGACGCTTAAACTCCTCCCAATTCATGGCATAGGTCATGTCACTTCCCTTAGCTTGTAACACCGTGTTCCACCATTCTAATGCTTCTTCCTTGAAAAGGTGAGAAGCATACATAACCTTATCCTCCGCGGCACATTTACTTATTTTGATTACTGCCTCGGTTTTCTCCAACCAACGCAGCGCTGCAGTCGCCCCTTCATTGCCTACAAATTCAGTAGGTTTACAGGCAAGAAATTCCTTGTAAGTGCAACCAGGTGTTGCAGCTTTCATTCTTTTGAGATTTGGGGCTTGCAATACGTCATTATCATTATTAGTATGGTTGCCGCCTCCGTTTACATTATTACTGAAGTTGTCTTCATGCGTACGTTTGCTAGGAATAATTTGTTGAGGTTCAACTGGATTTCGGGCAGCAGCAAGGATTGCTGGAATAGCATTGGCTATTCCCTGAGCAACGATATTTTCAATATCTTGCCTATTCAGAAATTGATCTTCATGGTTTTGTTTAGATTGGTTAACTTCATTAACGGGTTCATTACCAGCGTGTTCCATCTGGTAATTAATATATATAAGTGATTAGTAGAAATAATTAATAATTAAACATTACAAAACAATTACACATAATCACATCAATGCGTATAGCCAAAACTGTCGATTTCTCGACTTCCATTTTTATATATTATAATATGCGTCCGTACAAACTTGTTATCTTACAAAAGTTTTATTTTTAAGTTTATTTCACAGGATTATATTTTACTACTATTATTATTATACAACCACAACCATGCCGTCATCCGGTCTGCTGGCATCTCAGAAGCGACACTCCCTCTCGTCGTATTTCCAGGATATCTTTTCTCCTATATCCCTAATTCGGTTCCCTGCATCAATCAGCTCCTCACCATACTGGCGGAGTTCAGTCAAGTTCTCGGAGCTCATAGGTGGGTGTAGTGGAGGCTCCAGGTCAAATTGAGGGAAAAAGGTATCAGGGTTATTGAGGAGATTTTGAAACTGCCAGTCAGTGGTCCACCATTCTTCCAGCTCTGCTGGTAGAGGTTGGGAGTGGATAAGGGGATCTGGTATGGCTGGTTCCAAATTCACTGGAAGTTGGGTTTTGGCGGGATAAGTGAAGAGATTTTCATTGACTGGCCTAAGGATATCATAACTTGCCAGTATACGATCTAATTCCTCCTGCAGTGGCAATTCCTCGGCTTGCTTAGAACTTTCCCCAATCTCTATTCTTTTTCCTTTATCCAATGGTTCCTCCATTTTGGCAACTTTCCTAGTTGCTGGTTTCCTCCTGCGTACACGCCTCTAGCCCACAAATCTTCTTCTTTTCTTTGGCTTTGGTTTCTCCGGAGGTTGAGCTTGGAATTCCATAGGTTCCTCGATATCGGCCAAATAACCGGTGAAGTCTCTGGAAACTTCCACATTCACAGAATAGAGATTGAGATTCTGAAGAGCTTCAGACAACTCATTCATGCTGTTTAGCAGATATAGAGAAAATACACAAAATTCTAGGTTAATACTTATTGCACACATTGCAACTTTTATATATTTTTATTGCAAATTACAACGGAGATTCAAAATACACTAGGGTTGTGCATTCATAATTTGTTTTAGTCTATTTTCTCTTACTAAGTTGTTTTATTTAATAGGCAAAGTTTCTGGCTTGTAGGTGATATGGGTGCTAGTACTGCGTCAGGGTGTTGGCAGTTTAACTTAATTAAAAGTTAACATTTACTGCTGTAGTGGCTAACATATAGAGATCTGCCCATTTTTCATCCAATTCGTCTTCCCATGGTGGGTTATTGCATATTTCCTGAGTTTCCTTATTAACCCTCACTCCTTTTGGTTGTAACTTCTTTATTTTCTCTTGACTTTTTCTAATAATCCGACTTCTTTTCTTAGGGGTAAGTGGTTTCTCAAACTGTGCCTTACAAACAAATATTCCTTCCTCAGTATCTGCTGAAGTTCCCTTATCTTTTGGTGAACTATCTAATTGACGATAAATGTCCGAAATTCTTTGCTTACCCATACTGTAACTAACAAGTAGTCAGTTAAAAACACATAAGCATAGGATGGCAATCAGAAAAATTAAGTATTTCTAAATACTTAATTGGCTTAAATCAGTGGCTCTGATACCACCTTTTTCTGTCACGGCCCCCGGCCCGGTTTGACCCGGTCCAGGAGCCGCGGGACTGAAATCCCGTGGTATTTGTTTAATGTGGCAGCGGAATTATTAACAGGATCGATTAAAAACTGGAAAATGCCCGATTATTTTATTTCATAATTCGGGATAAACCCCGGAATTTACAATAAGGGAATTTCACTGGGAAATCCCTATTTTACCAAAAACATATTTCTTTATTTTTATTGAGCCACTTCCTCAAGCCTGTAGTGCTACACGACACTTTTTCTTGGATCACAGCAGATCACCTGAAACATGTTTTTAAAAATATTTTGTCAGCGGGGAAATACTGGTGAATCATTCATTTTGCACAAAACGACACATTGTTATGATTTACAGTATTAAGAGCGATTACTATGTTTATATATCAACCAATTACCCAACGATATTTGTCACTCGACTCGTTTCTGTGACTATGGTCATATCACCCATTGGCTAACCCGTTGTCCAATGGTGACGGTTATCAAGTATTGTATACAAAACCCCACATACCGGCTGTAATTGAAGACTACAAAGACTTAATCCCTGTAATTACAACTTTGAAAACAAACATGATTTTGAAAGCAAATTTGGTAAAAAGAGAATGACTCACATTGCAAGTTTAACGGGCAGAGTTTTGCCTACTGATAAGCCTGATAACCTAATTTAACAATGCACACGAACTAGGTTAGTAACTAATACAGCATTTACGATAACTCACGAGATTAAAACCCTCACAACGAATGACAAAGTGCAATACTTAAACATCCATCGAAGTTACGACGAATGACAAAGTATAGCCCTAATTTGGGCAGCACTTAAACATCCATCGGATAGTTTCAATCGATTGGACATTGAATCGTAGCAGCAATCGAGTTAATACCCTGTATCGTAGCAGCGCCTCACTACCTTAATTTTTGAATTTGAGCAGTGTATCTTCGTTTTTGAGAATTGTTTTCAACACCAGTGAACTGCTCCTGATCAAACCTATTTATAGCTGAAAAATAGGGTTCACGCGGCCCGCGTGAGCCCCCCCTTGATCCTTACGCGGCCCACGAGGGCACTCTATTCGTAGACTAGGGCTAGCGTGTCACACCTAGGCCTGCCACGTGTGCGACACGTGGCCTGTTCATGCATCCAGAGATTTTGAAAGCAAATTTGGTAAAAAGAGAATGACTCACATTGCAAGTTTAACGGGCAGAGTTTTGCCTACTGATAAGCCTGATAACATAATTTAACAATGCACACGAACTAGGTTAGTAACTAATACAGCATTTACGATAACTCACGAGATTAAAACCCTCACAACGAATGACAAAGTGCAATACTTAAACATCCATCGAAGTTACGACGAATGACAAAGTATAGCCCTAATTTGGGCAGCACTTAAACATCCATCGGATAGTTTCAATCGATCGGACATTGAATCGTAGCAGCAATCGAGTTAATACCCTATATCGTAGCAGCGCCTCACTACCTTAATTTTCGAATTTGAGCAGTGTATCTTCGTTTTTGAGAATTGTTTTCAACACCGGTGAACTGCTCCTGATCAAACCTATATATAGCTGAAAAATGGGGTTCACGCGGCCCGCGTGAGCCCCCCTTTGATCCTTACGCGGCCCGCGAGGGCACTCTATTCGTAGACTAGGGCTAGCGTGTCACACCTAGGCCTGCCACGTGTGCGACACGTGGCCTGTTCATGCATCCGGAGATTTGATGTGTTGTCGCAGCCCGCGTAATCCTATGCTTACCTTTACGCGGCCCGCGTGAAGACCAAAAATCTGTTTTCTTGGTTTTTCATGTACAGTAAGGTTTCAGGGGTCTGGGTTTTCACTTACGGGTCGTTTTGGGACATTTTTGAAGGTCCTTACATCATCCCCACCTTATTTAAATCTCGTCCTCGAGATTTATTGAAATGCCAGTGTGGAAATGGGAATTAATAACAATGGATTTTGTTACTAAATTACCCAAAACAAAGAAAGGTAATGATTGTAGATAGGCTAACTAAGTCAGCTCATTTCCTACCAATGAAAGAAACTTTCAGTATGGAACAGTTAGCTAAATTATATGTGAATGAAATTGTTTCATTACATGGAATTCCTTTATCACTTGTTTCTGATAGAGATAGCCGTTTTATCTCTCATTTTTGGTCAAGTTTCCAAAAGGCAATGGGAACCAAGTTAAATCTGAGCACAACTTATCATCCTCAAACGGACGGACAAAGCGAAAGGACAATTCAGACAATAGAGGACATGCTTAGAGCTTGTGTAATTGATTTCGGAGGTAATTGGGACGATCACTTACCTTTAATAGAATTTTCTTATAATAATAGTTATCACACAAGTATCAATGTTGCACCATTCGAAGCACTTTATGGACGAAAGTGCCAAACCCCAGTCTGTTGGGCAGAAATTGGGGAAAAGCAACTATCTGGACCTGAGATAGTACAAGAAACAACTGATAAGATTATTCAAGTCAAGGAACGACTAAAAGCAGCACGTGATCGACAGAAAAGCTATGCTGATAACCGACGCAAACCCTTGGAATTTCAAGTAGGAAACAAAGTATTGTTGAAAGTCTCTCCTTGGAAAGGAGTAGTAAGATTCATCAAAAGAGGAAAGTTAAGTCCAAGGTATATTGGACCTTTTGAGATTATTAGAAGAATAGGACCTGTAGCCTATCAGCTACAACTGCCAGAAGAAATGGCTGGAATACATGATGTATTTCATGTATCAAATCTCAAAAAGTGTTTAGCTGATGAATCACTAGTAGTACCTCTTAAAGATATAGAGGTAAATAAACAACTTAAGTTTGTAGAAAAACCTCAACAGATCGAAGACAGGAAAGTCCAGAACCTCAAGCATAAGAGACTAGTTCTGGTCAAAGTGAAGTGGGACTCCAAAAGAGGACCTGAGTACACATGGGAGCTTGAATCTGAAATGCAAAGGAAATATCCACACTTGTTCCAGTAGATCTCGAGGACGAGCTCTAAAACAAGGTGGGGAGGATATAACAATCCTCAAGAAAACCGACACCTTCGAATATTTTCCGACACCCTAAAAATATTTAAATTATCGCTATATGTCCCAAAATACACCCCATACGAGAAAACGGGCCCCGAATACCCTAAATATTATCAAAAATAATTAAAAATCTGATTTTTAGGTTTGTCGCGGGCCGCGTAAACTTCTTAAAGGTTTTACGCGGGCTGCGTAAGATCAAAAATGGTGGCGCAGCCCGGTGATGACACGTGTCATCATCGTGGCGAGTCTAGTGCTGACCCGGATCAGCTACACGCTGACCAGGGTTTGACGCGGGCTGCGTAGCCCTTAGGCTACTCTTACGCGGGCCGCGAGAAAGTCAGGTTTCAGCACTATAAGTAAAGGCCATCAGATCTTCAGTCGAACTCGCTCACAAACATTTCTTTTCTCTCAAATCTGAATAGTAGGCTTATTATACGGGTATTATACCCCCTAAATAGCGAGGTTCTGCTCCGTTGTAAGTATTATAACCCCTGGATACGTATTAGATACGCTGTTCGATTGATCTAGGGTTCTGTAACGGCTGTCGTGGTTCTGCCCGACGTAGTCGTTGGAATGTCGTCTCTGGGAGGGTATTACTAATGTTAAAAAGGGTTATTATACTAACGCGTGTGCATTTGTGTAAATTTTAGATTATCACCAGGAAACCCTTTACGGAAAATCTAAGACAACAATGTGAGTTGATCCGCTTTTTGTTAATTGTTTTTGCAAAACCTCATTTAATTAATTATATATTAACCAGTTATTGAGTATTTGTAAGAATACAATTATCATGAGTATGTTGGGGTTTTGTATACAAAATTTGTTACCACCTGGTCAAGGAGTAACATTTCCACAAGTTGGGTTCGACAGTACCATGGATGTTAATTGATATGTCTTGGAAACAAATGTAATTGCGAGATCGCCCTCAATACTGTGAAATGGTTTTTATTTAAACTTGATTAAACTAGGATTCACTCACCAATATTTCCCACTGACAAATGTTTTTAAAACGCGTGTCAGGTAACAAACTGTGAAAGCCAAATAGAAGCCTGCTGGACAGCACTGAAGGCTTGGAAAAGTGGCAATAAAGTTACCTAAAATAAAATAGATGTTTTTATTAAATAAAATAGGATTTGTTCCTATGAAAATGTGTGTACTACGAACTTGGGTTTTAACCCATTTGTTTAGTGTTATGAAAATGTGGTATTTTACTCTGATCAAAGTTTCCTAACTACTGTCCTGATGAAAATTTCCGCTGCCAAATTAGACAATACGCGATACCACCGAAACTGGCTCGCGGACGCCCGTTCTCGGGGATCAGGGATCGGGGGTTACGACAGCATGCCTTGAACGAGTCTAGATCACTCGTAATCCTCAACCGGCTTTGAAACCGGACGGAATCTACGAAGAAACTGTTCGATTTCACGGTGAGTGGAGAAATTAGCGACGGAGAAACTGTTTGAATTTGTGGATTTCGGTTGGTTCAGAAACTTAATAGGAGAAGCAACTAAACAAGCGGTGAACGGTATTTAACGTACACACCGCGTTCGAAGATCTTTGCATTAGGCACAATTTGTTGTAATTTGTGGATCAACAGATATAACTGAAATAGTTCTCTTTAATCTATTAGAACGGTCCTTGTTTTTGAGAACCTGATTCTGTTGTTCAGTACCAACAGAATGCATACACAAATAGTTCTAGTGGATGAAGCAAATGAAACCGGATCTGTTATCTTGGTTGTTCAATACTTTCGTGTGCTAAATACACAGCCGATTTCAACTTCCATTGATCAAATAATAAAAACCCTAAGAATGCATAGAAAAATAGTTCTAGTGGACGAAGCAAAGGTACCGCCTTGTTAATTTAAGGGGTATTCTCAAATAATGTTTCCTAGATGTTTGAAGACAAACAAATGTCCAAAGTGCTGCTTCTTCGTTCGCATGACGGAAAGCTACCGCGTGACAAGAAGCTACCTTGCAAAAATTAAAAAATTAAATCGACACCCACAATACGCATCGTATAGGCCTATACGATGCGTATTACTTTTTGGCGGGGGACAATGGCAGCCTTTGGCAGGCATAGAAGTTTGAACCCACCTCAATACGCATCGTATACGCCTATAAGATACGTATTGAGGGTGTCGATTTAACCCCCAAGGTGTGCCAATAATACCACCCTTTTTTATTCCCTAATCTAATCTAATTTGAAACTACTGTTTCCAACTTTCCTTCCTAAACAAACAAAAAAACAAACAGATTAATGGTTTCCTACTTTCTTTACATCCTAAACAAACATAACACACAGGTAAACCCAATTTTTTTTAGTTTTATAACTTTTGTTAGTTGTCTAGTTGTTTAAAGATTTATTACTATACATATAAAGTTTGGAAATTATCATAAAATGTAAATCTTTGTATCATTGTAATGCTATGATTATATTAATTTGAATTTAGAATTTGTGACTTAGTTTCTTAAACTTGAATTCTAGGGATAATGATGCAAGTATCGGAAACTTGTATGTTATTAATTTTGAACTTTAAAAATTTGCAATGTTTTCTTTTTCGTTTCAAATGAAATCGTATTTTTATTGTGTATTTTCTAATGAGTAAAGATTATATATTTTTTTGTTATGTCCTCGCTCTGACCCGACCCGACCCGAACGACGATCGACCCGAAAATTTTAACGCTTGGTTTTTAAAACCATGAACATCGAAAAATTTGGACCCCATTAGAAAAAAATCTTGGGTCCGCCACTAGTCTCAATTGTGTCGGGTTAGTGGGTTGACAGGTTGGGGGCTAGCTGGTTGGCGGGTTAAAATGTGTAACGGAACCCGATTTATATTATTATTCGTGTAAAAAACTTTAACCATAACCCGCACACACATAAATTCTGGTTAACTCGAACACGACCCGTTTAGCCTATTTTTTAAAGCAGTGATACATGTTGACGAGTTATAAGTGGGTTACTGGGTTGTAAGCGGATTATCGGTAACATGTTTAATGGTGAATATAAGTGGACAAGTAGATAACATGGTGTAACAAAATTAACAATATTATCACTACCATGTAAAATGGATAAAAGGAAACAAAACAAAAATATAAACGTTTCCCTTGTTTAATACTTAAGTGGGTCTTGGACCCGACCCAAAACTTTTTTTCGTATCGGGTTCGGGTCAAGTTTCGAGTTGTGTAAAGAAGGTTCAATAGTAACATGTATTTTTAATTTTGTAATTATTTTTTATATAATATATACTGTACAAATAAAAAAAGGTTCAATAGTAACATAAATTTTTTATTTTGTAATTAATTTTTATTATAATATTTTATTATTTATATACAAAATGGTTAACAGGGAGGCGAAGAAGGCAGCGACAGAGGCAAAGAGCATTGCATACAAGAAAATGTATGAATGCCTTGAAACAAAGGAGGGTGAGCATGATATATTTAAGATTGTTAAAGCCCGGGAGCGTAGGAGGCAAGATTTTAGAGATTTATAATTCTTCTGTTTTGTTGGATGGATTGCAATGAATTAGATTTATAAGAACCCCCAAGTCCTAGCTTTTCAATAAAAAATGAATCCTTTAGAGCTCCCTAGGGGTAGTGAAGTTTATAAAGAGAGAGGATTGATGTGTTTTAGTCAAGCAACATGACATTAAACTGATTACAAACTTACTTCCACAATCTTTTCAACAGTGGCAGGGCTTAACAACAAGTAAATGACAACTCCATAGCTCAAAGACGACAACAGAATAACTGTTATTGTCGGCGTATAATAGAGGGAGAGGTGAAGATAGCACTTAGAAAGATGGGAAGGGCTAAGGCAGTTGGTCCAGAAAACATACCGATTGAGGTGTGGAAGTGTTTGGGAGATGAAGGAGTCCAATGGCTAACTACCTTGTTCAATCTTATTTTCAAATATGGAAGAATGCTCGATCATTGGAGAAGTAGTGTCGTAGTGCCTCTATATAAGAACAAAGGAGACACCCAATGTCGTAGTAATTATAAAGGGACAAAGTTGCTAAGCCATACTATGAAATTATGAGAGATGATAATTAAGACTACAGTAAACCAATTTGGTTTCATGTCAGGGCGGTCGACTACCGAATCGATACATATTCTAAGGAGATTGATGGAGAAATACAGGGAAAAGAAACAAGATCTACATATGGTGTTCATTAACCTTAAACAAAACAAGCATATGATATTGTACCACGTAACCTAATTTGGGATAGTTTGGAGGGTAGAGGGGTTCCTGAGAGGTATGGAGACATAACTTGGGATATGTATGTTAAGATTGAAACTAGTGTCTATATGCCTGTAGGGGATACAAATTTCTTCCCTGTGGAGGTAGGACTCCACCAAGAGTCTGCGTTAAGTCCTTTTCTCGTTGCGGTTATCCTAGATGAGTTGTAAAAGTCGATTCAAGAGACATTTCGGTAGTGTTTGCTTTTTTGTGGATGATATTGTATTAGTTACTGAGAGTATTGTATTAATTACTGAGAGTAAACAGAGCCTAAATGCGAGAATAGAGGAGTGGCGAGTTGTTTGAGAAGGAAAAGGTTTAAGGATTAATCGCTCTAAGACTAAGTACCTATACTGTAATTTCAGTGGAGCAGGCGACGACGAGACTCAGATTACCATTCAGGGCCAAGTGGCACCGCAAACAACCAAGTTCAAGTATGGGATCGTTTGTTCAGAGTGACGGGGAACTAGATAGTGACGTAGCCCACTGCATCCAGGATGGATGGTGTAGGTGAAGAGCCGCCACAGGGGTATTATGTGACAATAGGTTCCCAACTAAATTTAAGGAAAATTTTATAGCGTTGCAGTTAGGGGTTGTTTGTTTACCTCTTAATGAGGCTCTTAATGGTTCAGACCTCTTACTGGTTCAGCACTTAATGGTCAGACTGTTTGTTTCACAAGCAAATGTCTGAATGGTTCAGACATTTGCCTCTGAATGGTTAAGATTTATACAGAGTCTGAATGGCTAAGAGCTCTAATCTGAATTGGTCAGACATTTGTCTCTGAACGGTTAAGCATTATACATGCTCTTAATGGTTCAGACGTCTTACTGGTTCAACACTTAATGGTTCAGGCCTCTTACTGGTTCAACACTTAACCATTCAGATGTTGCCAAACAGCCCCTGAGACCGACTATGGTATACGGAACAGAGTGCTGGACCATCAAGAAGACACAAACACGTGATGAGGATGTTGATATGGTTTAGGCATATTAGGAGGAGACCGATATTGGCCACATTTAGAACTGTGGAAACCATCATGATGGAGAGAATGAGGAGTAGAGGCAGGCCAAAACTGACTTGGGATGAGAGGATTAGGCGAGATTTACTAGACTTGCACCTTTATGAGGACATGGTCGAGGATAGAAGTTCTTGGAGACGTAGGATTAAGGTTAGCGACATTTAGGAGGATAGTTTGATGTTTTTTTAGATACTTGACTTAGGGGACTTAGTTTTCCATCTTTTATTGATAGCCTGTGTGTGTTTTCGCTTGCATTTGTGCTTTTGTATGTTTATTTGACTCTTATGTCTGGATATGGTTTGAGAGCTGGGAGTCTCACTGGAAGCAGTCTCTCTATTTCTTAGGATAGGGGTAAGGCTTATCTACATCTCACCCTCCATAGACCCTACCAGTAGCTTGGCTTTAGGTGCGATTACACTAGGTACGTTTGTTTTTGTTGTTTATTTTATTATTTATTTAATTTTATTATAAAAAAACATTTCCCAAATCAAGAATTACGTCATGTCAAAATGAATACCATAATGGGTTCTAAGTTCTTCTTGTTACACGATATGGAGTAAAAGATTTACAAAAAAGGTTGAGCATTAGATCCTATTCCTTATATTATTCTTTATAATTTAACTAAAATCTAGCATCTATGAATTTATCTCAAAATTTTGCTCATCTTTTAAAAATTCCTCACACCTCATTTTCTTACTCACAAACATTTATTTTGTATTTTTTTTTCTCTTTCCTACGCTCATGTATTTATAGAGAGCGATCAATAGTTACCTCTATGTATATAGAGTTACTATTACTTTCTACTATATATTTTTGAAATAGAGAGTAAAATATAGAATGGGATGTGAAAGCTATAGGACTAAAAATTATATTTTCCAACATATTATAGAGATGAAGGGTAACATAGGTTTAAAAATGATAAGACACTATTTACCATCATCACATGAAACCCATCATTCTTAAAGCTTGAACATTTTTACTTAAAGACTCCATCAAATCCACCACAACAGCCACTGTCTTCCGCCGTGTGCAGCCTCGCCTCTCTAAATTTCTAACGAGATTTTCACACCCATAACGACTACTTTGACCTCTAAGAACACACCCTAACATCTTTCTATCTTAATAGCGAGCGTTAGCAGGGCTACGCCCCTTTGTTTGGTGCTGGCCGGTAATGCCCTCAACAAGGTGTTGAGGGACACCACTTGTTGAAGTGGAAGTGGGATAACACCACTACACTTGGTCTTATAACTAATACAAACTCCAAATTCTATTAATAATTTTGATAGATCTCAAATTAATGACAGATGAAGAATTTATAGTCAGACACAAACAAACTGCTTCTCTTAGTTGCGTAAGTGGGTCATTATCTAATACTGAGTGACATTTGTTTCTAATGTATTATAGCAAGACAAATGAGTTACACTAGGTGCAATGAGCCAATGACTTGTATTGAGTTATATATGGGTGTCATGACTTATATTGTATTATATATTTGGATTTCATGACTCATGCTGAACTATATATGTAGTGACTTAAACTGAGTCATGTGCAAATTAACATGTTGATTTACATATATTCTATTTAGATGTAAACTTAATCACATATGAAAGAAAGATTTAGTGAAGGTAACTCGCAGATTGTCACCAAATCATCGCTAAATGGTTATGGAACGTTACACTATCACACGTGAATTCGGTTTAAGCCAAGTAACAATTGACACATGATTATGAGCAGAATAAAGTGCGACTCTTTTCTATTATAATTTGACGAACGAAAGGAAGAAACAAAACAGAAAAGACGTACAAATAAATTCAATACCTAATGGGTTTGTAATACCCTTACAAAGACTAATTCTATCCAACTAATAATAGAATTGTTAACTCGAAAATTTTGCTGATCCAGATTTGTGATTTTTGACTGATGATTATCAGTGTTGGAGTCTGTTGGTGCAAAAGCAAGGACAGTAACTGTCGCTATGCAATTCAATGTTTTTTCTTAGTATAGGCGCACTTAAGTACTTTGCACTTAAAGGGCTTGGTGCACTCGAGTGCTTTGTGCTTTAGTGCACGTAATGAAGTTAGCACAATTAGTCGTACTACCGTATAAATATTTGTGTTTGTGTAATGTTTCAGTTTGAGCGTTTTAGAGAACATTTGGATTGCATGTTCAAGTGTGTTAGAGAGAGTCCTCACTATGTGTTAGTGTAGGATGTGAGTCTTCAACCCGAGGGGAGTTCACCTAGGGTTGCCAATGGTGCGTAAACATGGAGAAGTAGATGTGTACGTTTTTGGTATATTGTAATATGTGTTGATCGTATTGAATTGAGTTTTCTTTTTCTTTCTATCTTCTTTGTTTATGTAAAAATGACTTACACACGCTCTCGTCTCAATCAAGACTGATGTAATTGATATGTGTTATCGATCCTAGAGCGGTCCCAAGGATTTTCAGGCGGTATCAGATCATGGTGCTCGATTCGGAAAGGACCAACTACCTATCGGAATCACCATTGCTCTTGATTCGGTGTTTGTTTCCATTAAACATTGTGGGACATTAAAATTGTGGCTAAATTGAACATTTTTGTTGAAATTTGAAAGTTATAATCCCTACACATCCTTAAGTTCAAGGGTTATATGGTAATTAATAAAAAGATTGGCGGTTACAAAGTTGAGGGACTATTTGTGACAAATCAGAACTTGGTAACTACCACCCCAAGGGTGGCGAAATCCCTTGGGAGGCACCCCTTTGTCGATTGGCAGCCACAAGAAGGAAGAAGGACACACCCCTTCATGTTTAATTGCATCCACATATTCAAGAGATGCACCTGTTCGTGAAGAGACGCATCTATTGGATCGCACCCTTTAGAAACTATAAATAGGGATAGATTTCTCATTTGTAAATCACTCTCATCAATTGTATTCTATTGTATTCAAACTCTCATTTTATATATTTCAAGTTATTCAATTGTCTAGAGATCAAAGATCCATTTTGGGGCCAACAATTGGTATCAGAGCACCAAGCTCTAGGGATTGGGAATCACAAGGAAACGAATCGCGGGAAGTCATTCGCGATCAGGTTTCATCTTTCTATTTTTCAATTCGCAAGTTTTTAGTTTTATCGGTTCAAGGTTATCGAACCAGGGTTAGAAATCTAGGGTTTTTTGATTCCGGGGTTTACTGCTGTTGATACATATTATGTGGATACGGCTCGGCTCGGTTCGACTCGGCTACGAAGTGAAGGTCGTAGTCAAGACATCCTCCTGTCTTGACTCGGTATGCTATTTACTTTGTATTGTTCGATGTACATGTAACTGCGTGTGTGCAGTATACATGTTAGAATATGTTTAATGTGTTTTCTGTTTGTTCGAAGTCCAATCCAAATCCATGATGAAGCCCAAGTCAAAGCCCAACATGATGAAAACCCTTTGGCCCAACATGCATGTCGACGAAGACCCTTATGGTGAAATCCCTTTTGGCGAAATCCCCTTGTGGTGAAATCCCTTTTGGCGAAATCCCCTTGTGGTGAAATCCCTTTTGGCGAAATCCCCATGTGATGAAATCCCCATGTTGGCGAAATCCCAATATGTGACAAAATCAATGGATTTCGTCATAATGATGTATGTTCGCCGAGGGATTTCGTCGGCTTCTTGATTTCATCGAGCATGTTAGTATATATACACAGACAACAGACAGAACACAATGTAGAAGTCTGAATAGATTTCATTGAGAGCGCACACACTGTAAACACACACACACTGAGAGTTTATAAGGATATCTTGTAAACATTGCATTGTAACCGTTTCATAGCATTAATACATTGAGTGTTAATCATTGAATCTTGTGTTTTACGTGTTCGTAACTTGGTTTAACTTACCCGTTTGGATTCCGCACTCTCGGGTTTGTCGGAAAACAGGAATAGAGGTTGACTCGATCCTCCGGGTGGACCTACAATTGGTATCAGAGCCATGGTACCCGATTTAGTAAATCTAACAGTTTGCTAAGTCACATGTGCTCTAGATCTGTGATTTTCATGATTTTTGTTCAAGATCTAAAAATGGTGAAAAACCCAGATCTGGACCGAAATATTCGGGTCTAGATGAAACAGAACATATACAAGAGTTGGGTTTTATGTTTTACACCTAAATAAACAAGTTTTCATCATCAAATATGATCTATACAATGATTTTCGTCAGATCTGGAAACGAACAGTTAACTGTGTTCTTGAGATGAGTATGGCGGCTGGTAAGAAACACTAGGGTTCCTGTTGATTCCGTACGATGAAATCCCAGCTGACGAAATCACCCATCTTCGTCAAACATATCCTGGATGAAATCACCCATCTTCGTCAAACATATCCTGGATGAAATCACCCATTTTTGTCACACCTGACATCGACGAAATCCACACTCCGACAAACACTCAAAACATCGACGAACTTGGTATCGCAGCCGATGTAATCAGGTTTATGGCATACATCAGTGATGTGTCGACCTATGAATGTCTTCTCTTCTTCATCCTATCATCATCATATTCCTCACCTGAAGAATCTGAACCCCTCGATTTCTGCTATGATGTTATTCTGATTTGGGGGTTTGGAAGTGAAATCGAAGAAAGAGGGACATAGACTTTGTAGATGATGATGTTAGATGCTGATGTTGTATCGCATAAAGAGAGTGAAGGGTTTGATGATGTCTGCACAATTTGTATTTGGGGATTGGAGTGATGATTTACAGTTGTTGCTTGTTGTATCGAAGATGAAAAAAGAAGAGGAAGATACTAGGATGATGTCGGATGGTTGCTATTGTGTATCGAAGAGGGAAGTATGAAGAGGGTGAGCTTGAGACTGGTTGATGTCGGCTGAAGTGAGGTTGAAGGAGGAAAATTTGGGGAAATGAAATTATGGATTTGAGATTGTTGGATGTATGATGTATGATGTCGGCTGCTGCTATGTATGATGTTGCTGCAAATAAGTTTCTTTTTGGGTTCTGAATGTATCGCAGACTTCAAATTGGGCTTGGGCCTTTTTATTAAGAATTGGGCATCATTATATTTATTTGTTTGGCAGCTAAGTGTTTCTATTTTGGGCCTATTTGATGTAAGATCAAAATTAATTTAGACTTATTGGTCTAAATAAAAGGCCCAGCAATGTTGGCTAAATTAATTTTGGTCGGTTGATTAAAATTGGGGCCACGCATGGATTCACAGAAGAACAAAAATAGATCTATTTTTGTTGGACCCAGTCGCAGATAGGAGTCGGGTGTTCGCAAAGCTTATCTGACTCGCGCTTCAAAGACAAATTCTTACGGGTTCAGGAGCGCGCGAGATGATGCGGCATGATGAAAATAGATGATGATATTAAAAAAATGTGGGGTAGTCACGGTTACCGATGCAAACATCAAATATGGTGACTTGATGTAACACCTCGAAAATTTATGTCCAATAATATATCAACACGTGTCATGAGCTCAAAACGTGTAAAGAATTACTTTAGAGGGACTAAAGTTGACAAACAAAGAAAGTATATGAATAAAAGGGTTCAAAGTGTCAACAATGGATAAGTATACCTTACAATAACCCTACACGATGTTTATACCCTTAAACGAATGAATTATGGATCATACGAAGCTAATTGTGGAAGAAAGTGAGAGATTACAAACTACAGGGGTTAAATGTGTCAACATGTTTAAAGTATACCTCTGAGTGACCTTTTAGCGAACCCGAAGCTTTGTAATGATTAATTATACTCACTAGAATAAGTGATAAAAATTTCACGAGGTTTCGATAAAGTATGAGAAAGTTATGATAACATTCGTATACGAGGGGTTAAAAGCGTCAACGTTGAAATTTATGACTTTTCGGGTGATCATAAAGTTAACCGAGGACTTAACGAAGTTTGGTTATGTCTTGGAGCCCTTAAAAGTCAAGTTAGAGGGCTCAAAATGCAAGAAATAAAGTTAAAACCACGTTTGAAAAGGATCAGGGGCCAAAACGTAATAAACGAAACTTGTTTAACTTGTTCCCGGCACTCATACTGGCCGCGTAAGCCCCCTGGGGACTCTAACGCGGGCCGACTGGGACTACCAGCGACAGAAAACACCTGCAGATGCCAGTTCAGGCCTGTTAACCGACTTTAAACGCTTGTTTTACATACCAGGGGCTGCCCCAATGGTTTCTCATGCACTAGGGGCACTTGTAATGATCTGGAACCATGCATAGACTTCCTTGGCATGATCCTATGTGATCAAATTCACTATATAAGCACCCTCTTTGTTGCAACACTTCACACACCCACTTGGAAACTTGCATAACTTCTTTCCTGGAGATTGCTGGAGCTCAAGACCACCTCCTAGGGATTCTTAGTCGTGCATAGGACCTCAGTAAGTGTCCTTAACTTTCCTTAATTCAGTTTTGCTTAGTTAATTAGCTTAAAGTCAAACCGTCGTAATTAAGGTTTGACTTCGTGATTATTCACAATTTGTCCAGTCAAATCTCGAATTGAAAGTACCTATGAGTTGGTAATTATGTGGGTAATAAACCCTTAAAAGGGCACCCCCTGATTCCCACTCTAACTAGGTCAATTGTCGGGTCAAACTTAATCATAAAAAGTCAACAGAAAGCTTATTTTCAAATAAATGCATAACTAACAATGTATAAGCCATGCAACCTATTTTATCACTAATATAACTTGGTAATTAATGTAAGAACATGTCTAAACATGTTCAACCCGACAATTTTCAGTTTAGGCTCGGTTCGGAACCGAAAGTCGCGTAATTTGACTTTTGCTTTGACTTTCAGTTCTGACCCAATGTAGCATGATTTAGAAATGCCTTAGAGCCTTATTAGGACCAGGTTACATGTTAGTATAACCCTTTGTGATTATACAACTTGGTTCATTAGATATCCGATTCATATGTATGTTTCCGTTAAATGCTTAAATGTTGACGATTATGCCCATATGACCTTAAAATGATATTTTTGAAGATGTAAAAGAATAGAAACCTTTATTACTGATTTATAAACTTGTCCCTAAAATTTGACATCAGTTTGAGGTCTAGATTAGGAGTTATGCTCATTAGCGTAAATGAAAAGCTTTTTATTAATTAAATGACGTAATTAGCATAAAGCCTATCTAAACCCAATTTTTGATACCAAACTTTTTACCCACTGATATAAAATAATATTTTGGGATTTTTGAAGATTTTTATTTATTTTTGGGCTGAGCATAACATAGGGTTCTAAGCTTTGATTCGGTAATTGTCAGTTTTGCCCTTTTGGCCTATAAAATGAGTTTTACAAATCTTTTTGATACCAAACCTTTTTCTACTGATCTAATATGATAAATAAAATATTTTAAGCCTTCTGGAATAATAAAAATATCAGCTTTCATTATAAAACCCGGAAATCGCTTAAACCCGTCTTTTTACGTGTTTTTAACGCATAGTATATACTAAAACTATTTTAAACACATAAGACTTGATACCTACTGATTTTTTTAGTAAACTTTTATACATTAACAGTAAGCAAAAGTTTTAAACTCAGATTTCCATATTTGACCTTTAAACCTTATGTGAAATTACCAAAATGCCCTTTCGGTGCATAGTTTGGTTATAAATGGTAAATTTCACATATATGTAATACCCTACTGATATAACTTATTAAATTAAGTATTTTTACTGATTATATCAGACCTGAAACTCAGAATCATATTAAATCTCTTTTATAACCTTTTAAATGACCAAAATACCCCTACGGGGCATAATTTGAGTTTAAATTCGTTTTGGGCATAATTATTTTACTGATGTCACAACATATTTAAGGAATATTAACTTAGGAAACCTGTATATGACTCTTATGGTTACCCGTTATGTATTTTTCGCATTCGGTTCGGTATATGTAACTAGTTTGCATAAATTGACCGAAACGGGTCAAACCTTATCATTTTTGTCTCAAAATCCAGAATGTGTTTAGTTTACCCATATTACACAAGTCTCCAAACTTGTTGGGTCTAAATCACATTCTATTCCGGTCTTCGCTTAATCGTGCGTTTGAACCGTATCTTCCTTTAAAACTAACCGGTCTAAGTTTAGGCTTAATTAAAGACCCGTTAGGATCTAATAGGTTATTAAAAACCTTCGTTCCAGATTAGGAGACCCGGTAAAAGCTACGTGCACTTGCTGTTTGTGAATTATACTTGCTCGGGTAAATACTTTTAACTTATTTTCCCTTATACGGGCTTGGGGTACGGTATATAAAATACCGCTTGGTCGGGCATTGAATCTTTAATCGTATGAAGGTTAATTTATTGAAATGACCCGTTTAAATTGTTTTGTTTGCTTAAAGCCTTTGGGGGGTTAATGACCATGTCCCGGATATCCTTGGCATCATTCATTGAATGGCCACGACCTTAGCACGGGGTGTAGGCATACACCCGCCAGTGCATATATAATTAATAAGGTATAACCGCCGGTTACGAGAATAACTCGCCGCGGGACTATACCATGTGGTGTGTCTATTAATCTTTAACCCGGTATTCAACCCGGGCTACTGAACGTATAACGAACATGTAATTCTTTTACAAGTTTATATATAAATAATTATCCCAAGTTATAAAAATGTTTTGTGCCTTGTGCATTCAAATCAATTTTTCTAAACCTTTTCAAAATGAGTCAGTTAATTGTATTTACCAGTGTAAACTGACGTATTTTCCCAAAAAGGCTAAGTGCAGGTACTAATCGAAATAGGTTGGCCTCTCCTTAGCATCAATAAGAGTCTTGCAAGCTTGGATGCATTTTAAGTCTGATGAACTATGTTTCCTTTTTATTTGATCCGGCTGTGGATTTACAGTCTGTTGTAATACTTTGATATTACTTTATATTCGGTTTGTAATGTGATTCATCTTTTGCTTCCGCTGTGCATTTAAAATTGTGTTGTTTGACTATGACGATATCAACTACGTCACGATACTCCCCACCGGTAATACGTGGAAATATCGGGGTGTGACACTTGACTACTATGGGCCAAAAACAAAAACGGTATGTTCACTTCCGCACGTCAATATTTATGATTGTTATCGGTTATTCGAAAATGTTCGAAAGCATTTTGTTTATTGTCATATTCTCGCATTTGAAAACGAACGTATGAACCTGGAATGTCAATACTGGTCCTAACGAGTTCACAAAGTCTTTGGAGGGATACAAGTCGGATCCTACGGGGTACTAGGCGAAATTTCTTTATCAACTAGAATATGCAAAGAAGAAAGTTTTTTGTTTATTGTCATATTCTCGCATTTGGTAACGAATGAATGAACCTGGAATGTCAATACCGGTCCTAACGAGTTCACAAAGTCTTTGGAGGGATACAAGTCGGATCCTACGGGGTACTAGGGGACGTTCTTATTCAACTAGAATATGCAAAGAAGAAAGTCGTTTTCATGATTTTTCGGAACCGAGAACATTCAGTGAAGATTGACAACAGTTCCGCTAAGTGAAGGGAATTGGTGAACATTTGGAAGTTGACGACAATTCCTTTGAAGTGGAGGGAATCTGTTAAGGTTTAGAGATCTTACCAAGAAATGGGGGAATAAAACGTATGATGAATTTCTTCGGTAAATTTCTAAACGTAATCACTGGTGGTAGAGTTTGTGATTTTCTGGTGATACTAAAGGTTCGGCGTGGAATGTTTTGCACAGACACATATTTGAGGTTTTTAATTAATTCTCCAGCCAGCGTGAAGAGTTTTGCACGGAAACATACATGCATCTTAAGTCTACAGTAGTTACAAAAGCGCTGTTCACTGAAGACCTAGGGAATCTTTATGAAAGCTGATAGTTCAAGACTGAAGACCTGCAGGATTCGATTTTGGGTTTGATGTTTCTTTGGGATTTTACAGGGATCTGGGGGTAACTCAATTCGTTGAGTTTGCAAACGACGTACTTGGTCTAGCTGACTTCCTGAGTACTAATGCTGAAGATCCGTAGTGCATTACGTGGTCAACTTCACAAAGGCGAGACAATGAGATCTGGATGTAGTTCAACTAAGCATGCTGGTTGAGCTTACAAGGGATACACTTGGTCTAGCTGACTTTCCTGAGTGTTGATGCTGAAGATTAAAGTGCATTACTTGGTCGATTCCACAAAGACGGTTTACAGAAGACAGTTCACCAGAAACCTCTACTAATGTAGTATGCTTGAAGATCAAGACTTGATGCAGTTTTTAAAGAATGGAACCCTTATCAAATGCCGGTTGGAGTATTGGAAGATCAGCGGAAGATCGGTCAATTGAGCCTTTTGAGGAAATTGCACAACACCCAACACAGATACGCATACTTTGAGGGGGAACTATTATACAAGAAGCGTCAAGATAATACTTACCTGGATCATCGGTCAAGGGGGAATTTGTTAACACAGAAAAGATGAATACTTGACTGAAGATCGATTGCAGTTGCATTTTCGGCATTCGACAACAACGGACAAGGGGGAATTTGTTAATGCAGATTTTGTGTCCGATGCTTGTCAAATAGATTAGATTTATTTTATGCTGAATATGTAATAGTTAGTGAAATGGTCAAACGAACGTGTATTGACCCGCTCGTTTGAAGTGGTCAAACGAGAGGGTTATTTGTTTGACCGTGTGTGTTTGCAAGACAAGGGGGTGTGGCTATAAATAGCAACCCCTTGCCATTTGCAACATTTGGAAGTTTTAGAGGTTTGAGTCCTCACAGGGAGAGATCACCACTTGGTCTCTCCCCGGATGTGTACTCCTTTGGTATGGTTCGGTTAGCGTGTTAATCGGGCCGGTTTGCTTTGTTATGTTATCAAATCTATACAAGTAAGTATTTCATCCGTCTCTAATCTTCCCGTGTATAAACATAATCATGATAATCAAGGTTTCGGTCACGAAACACGGACCTATAATTGGTATCAGAGCATTGGCTCGATTCCTTGTTAAAACCAAGTAGATTTTCATGTGTTTCCAGATTTGTTCTTGATTTTTGAAACAGAAAGTTTGTATTTTCAGAAAAATCAGGTTTAAATCTTTGAAAATCTTGTGTTTTTGTTGATTGTTCTTATAAAATCTTGCTATTTTTCATCTATACATGTTAAGAAAGGATTTTTATTGAACATTTGCGCAAAAACTGTGATCGGAAATCTTTCCGGTGGCTGGTAAACTCAGAAACTTCATCCAGTTCATAAGAGTATTCAAAGTGTTCTTGCATATTGACTGAGTTTGATCTTTATTTGTGTTTAGATTATTGTGTTTGTTATTATAATACAATTGTTTGAAAATAGTGTACACAAATCATGATGGATATTTGAAAAACAGGTTCCTCGATAAGGTGTGGCTTGACTTATTTGACAAAAGAAATTTGTGTGTCAGTGGATAAGATTTGTTTTATTTTGAAAATATCTCAATTGGTTGTACACTTTAGTCAACGAAAACACCTCATTCTGGACGAAATCTCCATTTCGTCGAAGGTGTTTCTGGACGAACTCTAATTTCGTCACACTTGTTCTGGTCACATTTGTCAACAAAAGCTCCTGGACGAAATCACCTTATTTTCGTCAAACATAACCAGCGACGAAATCACTTGCTGTCTTCAACGAAATCACCTTTGTCAAAGAAATCCAGCTGGACGAAAACACCTAATTTCGTCAACAATTATCCTGGACGAAAACCCCATTTTTGTCAACACTTCCAGCGACGAAAACACTTCATTTCGTCAACACTTCTCGATAAAATCCTCCTTATTTTCGTCACACAAGTCCTCGACGAAATCACTTCTGATTTGGACGAACACTCTATAGATTTCGTTGCATTCACTTGTGATAATTTTAACAGAAGCTTTTTAAATCATATTTAACTGGTTGATTTGAGTGTTTTGAGCAGGTTTTCATCATTATACATCCAGAATGAATCCGAATTGGTGGGGTACTCCGTCAACTGCAGAGAGTAAGTATATTAACACGCGTTTATCTCCATCATGGGCCGAATCTCCCGCACCCGCATCTAATACGGAAAGTAAGTATACAAACACACGTTTATCGCCATCATTGGCCGAACCTCCCACACCACCTCGAATTATGGCAGAACAATGGGCATCGGTTACTAACCAAAATCAAAGTGAACCGAAAATGGCTAGAAATTTGTATGGTGATCTAGTACCAGTTACTCAGTTACCAGCAATCTGTGTCCCAACCACCAACTTGTATGGAAATACACTACCACCAGTTGCTTCACAGCGCCATCGTTCTACTGTAGCACCATCATCTCTTGATCCAAGGAACTGTAGTCAAACAAAAACGGCGTTTTATGCTAAAATTGTCAAAGATGCCAGCAATGGTGAATCATCGCGAAACGATGATAGTTCTGAACATGACAGTAGTTCAGTTGAAGACGTTTAAACTTCAGTTGAAGATGTTACAACTTGAAGTTCAAGTTCAAGCGGGGATGGATCTGAATGTGAATCATCAAGGGAGGTTGTTGATTCTGATGCAGATAGGTCAACATCTGAGAGTGATTCCAGTCAGGTACGTGTCGATGAATCAAAATCTGATAGTTGTGATAGGTGTGATATGTGTGTTGGATTAAGTGTTAAATTGTCTGATTTGCAAAGCAAATATGACGATTTACAAAGCAAATATGACGATTTGAAAAACAAATATGATGTGACATTTATCCATAATCAACATTTGATCGTGGATCTTTCAAAATGCACAGAGGCCAACATGTTTCATGAAAATTATGAAAAGGAATTTAAAAGGATAATTGAAACATTAAAAAAGGATAAGACCGAGCTAACGAAAATGATTTCAAGAAAACAAACTGAAATAAACCTTTACATCAATAGGCTCGAGTTAATGCAAAAAGAAATGGCTTGTGTTAAATCTGAAAGTGAGGTGATCCGACTCAAGTTAGACAGCTATTTAAGCTCTAGCTATGTGCTGGATTACATCATTGATGTTCAGAAAAAGAAAACTGATGTCACATGCATAGGTTATAAGAAGTGTCCACCACCTGTTAAACACGATTATTCTTCGATGCCTGATGAGGAAAATAAACCTCATTTTGAGCCCTCAGTTTCATTGAGCCTTGAGGAATTCACATTTGGGCTAGGTTACAAAAAGGAAGTATCCTCATATTCGGATGAATCAGCAGATGCGAAAGTGTCAACAGCTAAACGAAATCAGGATCCTCTAGTCATTGTTGAGGATGTTGATTCGTCAGATGATGAATCCAAGGATACTAACTCTGAACAGTCAGAAACGGTAACAAAAGAGGAAAACATACCTCTCGAAAATTACATTCTTTGTGATCCACATGCAAAACCATTTGTGACTGCTACAGCCAAGTCTGTTGAATCCTCATCTGGAAGCTGTGAAAGCGTGAACTTGCTTTACACGTTGATTGGATCTGATAAAATATACTCAGACAATGATTTTCCAATCAATAATGTCAATCAATCTTTGATTGATAAAGTTTTCGAAGATTCTACCAGTAAGTTTTTGGGAAAGTCGAGCTCAGTGTGCTCCTATCCCAAAATCCAAAGTTAGAAAGAAATATGGGAATCAAAAATTGCAATCACAACACAATCAACGAAAGCAAGGTCACATTCACCAAAGAAAGGGAAAAGGCAAACAAAGCCAAAACAAGGAGACGATTCAGAAGTTGAACTTCATGAAATCCAGAGGGACTGATAAAATTGAAACTTTCGAAAACAAATCCAATACGGATTTTGTTAAACAAAGTAAAATTTTGAAAAGAAACAGTCAAAACAACTACACATAAACGGTTGTGATGTAGGACCAAGTACCTCAAGATCACGAAGTTCATCATCAAGCTCCTACACTTATGATACTCCGAGGTTTGTTGAGCAGAGATCATGCTTTGAATGTTGTGAGTATGGACACATTGTTAAGAATTGTCCATATCTCACCAAGGGAAAGTTAAAGGTTGAACCCCCCTGTGGTAACAAATACCATAAAAGATCTGTTTCACCAAAACAGGACCCTCGTCTTGTTAAACAACAAGAAGTGAAACAGATAAAGAAACAACGGAAAAATGTTGAAAAGGTTTTAAAACCGGAGGTTGTCCAAACAAAATCTATTGAATCAAATGTTAAACATGAAAAACAAAAACAGATTTGGAAACCAAAATCGGAAATTGTTTCAGGGGGAGCTACATCAATTCCGAATCATCGGGAAATGGATGTCACAATTCTCGATGATGACGGACAACCCAAGTCTGTGAAGGCTTGGGTCCCCCTCTCCAACTAATCTCTGAATGAGAGTGCAAGATGTTCCAGGAGGAACTATTGATAGTCTTAGGATTGTTGATAGTGGAGCGTCCATGCACAAGATCAGCGACATAAGGCTCCGAAACATTGTTGTATCTAGGAGAATATTGTTGCCATTGGTGGAGAGAAAACAAAAAGAAAAGAAGACAAAAATTCCGATGAAGGAATGATGGTGAAAGAATGTGGTTGAATGAAGTTGAAAAATTCGACAAGTTGAAAAATGTGCCAAAAATTTGGTTGTTATGGTTTTTGATCGGGTCGACAGGAAAGATTCCAATGAAAAGTACGCGCCTGCAGCACGTCTGAAGCCTTTTTAAGATTCATGGATTTTTCTTCCACAAGAAGTTCAAAGTCCACAAGATGAACGTGTAGGGTACTTTTCTCTAAGGTGTGATTGAAGAAAATGTGTTGGTTGATCAAACCAACCGGGTGTGCGGATGCCTTAGCATGGATTGAACAACTGCACACTACTTCTCAAAGAGGAAGACAAAGACCTTCGCTGGTACAATGTGGAAGACCAGCCGAACCCAGATGTTTATGATCTTGTTGCTGTGAAGAGATTTCTCGGTTAGTTGAAGTAGCAACAAAAATCGACTTTGAAGTCCACAACGGGTGGATATCCAGTTTGGGAGAGCACTCAGATTCCTGGCAATGCACGAAGCAGTTGCAGGATACGGTTTTAAATTTCTAATCTCTCCTATACTTGTCGATATTTAAGCTGCTTTATAAATTATTATCATCTCGTACAACACTCTTGACCAAACACATTGAAATTAAGTATCACTTCATACGTGATTGCTTTGATAAAAGGCTAATCGATGTTGTTAAAGTCCATACCGATGACCAACGTGCCGACCTTTTTACCAAAGCATTTGATAAATCAAGATTTGACTTTTTATTATTGGTAAACGGCATTAAGGTCAAGCAAGAGTAATCCGCATCGGAAAATCGTTTTTGTAAATATCTTTGTGTTTTTACAATTTATTTTAAGTTTGTTGATTTTAGGGGGAGTAATTCCAAAATTTGAAAATTCAAAAACATCGAAAAATTTCAAAAACTCAAAAACAATAGAAAAACAAAAATGAGTTTCCTGGCGAGCAAAAGAGAAAATGATAGTACATCAGTGGTCTGTTGAAACCTCTTTGAGCTTAAAATGCAAAATGAAAAATGTTAAGCAGCTCTATATAAGATGTATCGGTAGGCTCACAATCATCTTAAAGTGTGCAGGGTGATATAAACTTAAATCGACTGAAGACTAGGTGGGAACCATTCATTGGCATATGGTCTTAGTACCGAAATTTCGTTTGAGAGATTTCCGAGGTTCTGAGATATCTGGTCTTTATGCTGTTTATCATCTGGGTATCATGGTTGTTTCTTTTACCGAAACAAACAGAGACGAAGTCTAGATCTTCCATGATATCATACATACGTGTACATACTGCATACGACCTCAATAAGTGATCAACAATCACATGTCCACAAAATAAGTGATAATATATCACATTTATCCGGGAGTCAAGTTCGTCTCTTTGTTGTACGTTTGTACTGACCTGTTCACGGACTTGCTCCTATGCCCTTCATGCATTTGAAAATCAAGTTCCTCATCAATAAGTGATTCTATCACATAGGGCTTGTTTTCAAACAAAATAAGTGAGTTTCTCACATTTTCATATACGTCAAAACAGATGATAAATGGTATACTCACCAGTAAGATGAACTCTCGTGCATACCTTGATACGGGAATGTGTCGTGATGTGGATGAACACCGGCCGGTAAGTATAAATCATACCTTAACGTATCCACTCGCCATGATTACATCTGATAAGTTGAGCTTATGTGGATAACAATACCGATAATCGTTATAGGATGTTTATCTAAATGTTAACAAAAAGAACAACAAGAGTATTTTGGTATAACCGTACACTGATATGATTCTCTTACCCTCGAAACTCGCAAAAAGAATGTATGTATATATTTACTTTTCTTAGTTTCTGCAACTCTGTATATATTTATTTACTGCTTTCAGTCTTTAAGTTTGAAATATTCAAAATGCCAAAAAGATTTTAGGTGTGTTTTAATATAAACTTTATAAAAGTCAAAAAGATTTTATTTCTGCTTTAGTTTTGATTAACCGATGTTGGAACTCAAGTCTTCGTTGCCTGAAATCTGATTGAAAACCAAAACGACTGAATCTTCATAAACGGTCAGAGTTTGCAAGTTTTGAAAGTTAATAATCAAAATTGAAAAATCTGTTAACTTTTCGAACTAAATTGTCGGACGGTAGTTGATAAGAATTGGTCTCATATGTGTCATTTGTTTATGTTAACTATATTCCAAGCAGCTGTTCTCATTACGCGTTTAGCTTTCTTGCATGTGCAGATGCTAAAAGCGAAGAGAACGTGTTCGATGATAAGCTTCAGAATGAAGACACGACGTGAAGGCACTCAAATGATAAAGATGATCGAGTTGTTGCTGATCAATCATCAACACCACAAGGATCTAAAGTATCGAAAATCAAAAGATTCACAAGCATAATCAAAGGGGGAGCTTATTGATACACTTCCTAAATGAAAGCGGGAGTTTGTTAATACACTTTCTACTTACAACACGTGAAGACTTTGAAGATCCTACGACAAGAATGAATGAACCATCAAGAGATGGAGAACGAGATTACGAACCTCGCGAGCAGCATCCAAGGGGGAGTTTGTTGATACATATTATGTGGATACGGCTCGGCTCGGTTCGACTCGGCTACGAAGTGAAGGCCGTAGTCAAGACATCCTCCTGTCTTGACTCGGTATGCTATTTACTTTGTATTGTTTGATGTACATGTAACTGCGTGTGTGCAGTATACATGTTAGAATATGTTTAATGTGTTTTCTGTTTGTTCAAAGTCCAATCCATGATGAAGCCCAAGTCAAAGCCCAACATGATGAAAACCCTTTGGCCCAACATGCATGTCGACGAAGACCCCTGTGGTGAAATCCCTTTTGGCGAAATCCCCTTGTGGTGAAATCCCTTTTGGCGAAATCCCCATGTGATGAAATCCCCATGTTGGCGAAATCCCCATATGTGACGAAATCAATGGATTTCGTCATAATGATGTATGTTCACCAAGGGATTTCGTCGGCTTCTTGATTTCATCGAGCACGTTAGTATATATACACAGACAACAGACAGAAAACAGTGTGGAAGTCTGAATAGATTTCATTGAGAGCGAACACAATGTAAACACACACACACTGAGAGTTTATAAGGATATCTTGTAAACATTGCATTGTAACCGTTTCATAGCATTAATACATTGAGTGTTAATCGTTGAATCTTGTGTTTTACGTGTTCGTAACTTGGTTTAACTTACCCGTTTGGATTCCGCACTCTCGGGTTTGTCGAAAAACAGGAATAGAGGTTGACTCGATCCTCCGGGTGGACCTACAACTGCGAATTAGATTGTTTGATTATTAAGCGGTTGGAGTTATACGCGGGTTAAAGATTTGAGAGTTTGTTGAATTCAAGGGAATTGAATTTACCGGTACAGTGGTTCGTATTGGAGGCCAAGAAATTTTAGAAACAAGAAAGTAAGGGTTGTGAGAATTCTAAGTTAGCAATCAGACTAAGGATTCGTGGGTGTATCGAACAAAGTACAAGAGCGCAGGATAAGGTTCTTTTTTGTTTCATTTGGAGGGCCAGGAAGAATCAAAATTTAATTCGGTGGTTATACGCGATCAGTTTTATTCGCGGTTGAAGGATTGAAGGCCAAAATTCATAGTATAGAAAAGAAAATTGAGCGAATCAATTGGGAAAAAGAAAATCGAGTGCATTGATCGTGAAGAAGAAGCGAGTAAAGACGGAATCATTCGAGTGATTCGAAGTGTGTTCGAAGAATCTAGAATTACCAAGTGAAGGCTCGAAGGTTTTTTCAATCAGAAACAAAGTGCTATGTGGAATAGACAATTGTAGATGCAGTGAATGCAAAGAAACACGGTGATGCAGCGAATGCAGAAAATGGAAAAAAAGTAATGCAGTGAATGCCGGAAACAAGAAGATAATTTGCAGTGAACGCATAAAAAAGTGCAATGAATGCAGAGAAAAACGAAGCAGTGAATGCTGGGAAATAAATGCAGTGAATGCAGAATTTGATATAGTAATATGCAATAAAATAATCCAGTGAGTGGATCAAGAAAAAGTGAAGAATCCGTGAGGGAAGCAGTCAATGATAAAAGAACTCGTTGTGAGAGACAACCGTGATGATGAGATTAAATCTGTGATAGACCAAAAGAAGGCACGCGCGTGAACGAAACAAGTAATCCTGTGACTGGGTCAGAAGAAAGAATTGTTGTGTGACACAACCGCTAGAGATCCGAGTGAGTTAGAATGTCTAAAATCTATGCGATATGGATTCAAGCCATGTGATATGATGGTGGGCAAGTTAATTAAGACCGGGTGGAGTTCGTGTTGAGATAACTACACAAGAAAAGGTTCGTGTGATACAAATCAAGTGTGAAGAAAATTATTCGTGTGAAGCAAGTTCGTGTGAAGCGAGTTCAAGTGAAACAAGGTTCGTGAGGAGCAAGGTTGGTGAATAAGAAGATCCGTGTGAAACGTTGGATACCGAGGAGTTTCAAGAAAATGGAATTGATCAAATTTCAAGATCTACAACTCAAGGATGTTCGTGATTAGGGGGTGAATGAAAGTTATAATCCCTACACATCCTTAAGTTCAAGGGTTATATGGTAATTAATAAAAAGATTGGCGGTTACAAAGTTGAGGGACTATTTGTGACAAATCAGAACTTGGTAACTACCACCCCAAGGGTGGCGAAATCCCTTGGGAGGCACCCCTTTGTCGATTGGCAGCCACAAGAAGGAAGGGACATGACTTTTCAATCAAAGGACACACCCCTTCATGTTTAATTACATCCACATATTCAAGAGACGCACCCGTTCGTGAAGAGACGCATCTATTGGATCGCACCTTTTAGAAACTATAAATAGGGATAGATTTCTCATTTGTAAATCACTCTCATCAATTGTATTCTATTGTATTCAAACTCTCATTTTATATATTTCAACTTTCAAGTTATTCAATTGCTTAGAGATCAAAGATCCATTTCGGGGCCATCAAAATTTATAATTGTTAGTGAATTACAGATAAATAACAAGTGGTTTAGAGGTGTGTTGTTCGACTTTTTGAGATCAAATTCGAAATAACAACGATTAGCGAAGTTGTTTGTTGGTAACTGTCTCTTTAGCGCAGTTGCTTAGGTTAGCATAGTTGTTAGTGATAGCGAGGTTAACTGGGCTACGAAGTTATGGAGGTTAGCAAAGTTATATAGTGAATTGAAGTTCGTATACTTAGCTCAGTTGTTGACGGTGGCAAAGTTACTGAGTGTTGGAGAGGTTGTGACTGTTGGTGAAGTTGCTATAATTGGCGCAATTGTTCCCCATGTGCAGTTGTGTAATGTGGTGTAAAAAAAATAAGTGTTGCAGCAGTTAGTTGAGTTGGAACAGTTAGCAGAATTAGGAGTTTGAGGAAATAAATGTGAGAGATTTGTTAATTTTGGAAAATTCTGCAAAGAAAAAGGGCAGATAAAATTTTCAAGAAATTAGTTTTCTTTGAAAATTTTCCAAATACTCGTTGAACGTTAATGTGATCAAGATCATGCTACACTTTGATTTCTTGTGTGGGATCTGGGTGATAATAATTAGGCTGATCACCTAACTTGGGTTTCTCACTTGAGACAAACTAATTTGGTTTCTCATTATGGGTGATGATGAATTAGGCGGAGTTAATCATTCCAATTGAAGACTACCGGTTGCATGATGATGATTATTATTGAGCTTGTGTTTGTGATTTTGTAAAAATGTATTCGTGATGAAACAAATTGTTCGTTGGGTGATTAGTTGAAGGTTGAACCTTTATCATATGTCGGTTATAGTAGGGATAACTGATCGGGCGTAAAACTTACCAGTTGATCGAGTCAGAGTCTCAAAATAATCCGAAGGTGCTTACCTTGAGGGGAGATTGAAAAGAACGACACCGGGTAATTGGTAGAGACATGAAGATACAATACGGAATCATACACTTTTGGTTGAAGACAAAGATCAAGAAAATGTTTATGGTAGTTGCAGACAGTATCAAAGTTCAGTTCGCTATTAGCTTATCGAACAAAAGCTTTTGTCTTTATGGAAGCTGATTCATTTGATGCAGAGATTCGAACTCTCTGCCATATGTCTATTACATCTTAAGTCTTGGGACGTTAAAGTGACTATAGACGAAAGGTTTTTCTATTGCTGATATATTAGGAAAAGGTTATTGTTGAGGGGGATAATTTCGATGATTGATGTTGGATTTGTCAGTTTTCATAAGTGGCCAAACATAATTGATCTACAACAAGTCTTAGTGATTGATGCATGAAGATCACTGTGGAAACTAGAAGATCAAGTCTTTCCAAAGAGAGAAGACCTGATATCATCTGTCAAGGGGCGAGTCTGTTGATGTATATTTGTGGGCATGTGGCTGATGATTACTAGTGTTGGACATAATTGATAACAATAGTCAAGGGGGAGTTTGTTGGTGCAAAACCAAGGATAGTGATTGTCACTATGCAACTCAGTGTTTTGTCTAAGTATAGGCGCACTTAAGTACTTGGCTCACTTAAGTGTTTGGCGCACTTAAAGGGCTTAGTGCACTTAAGTGCTTGGTGGTTTGGCCCACGTAAGTGGTTAGCCATTTACTCATACTGCCTTATAAATATGTGTGTTTGTGTAATGTTTCACTTTGAAAATTTCAGAGAGCATTTGGATTGTGTGTGTTTAGGTGTGTTAGAGAGTACTCACTATGTGTTAGTGTAGGATGTGAGTCTCCAACCCTATGGGAGCTCACAGTGGGTTGGCAATGGTGCGTAAACGTGGTGGAGTAGATGTGTACTCTTTCGGTATATTGTAATCTGCATTGATTATAATGAATTGAGTTTTCTAATTATTTCCATCTTGTTTGTTTATGTAAGAATGACTCACATCCCCTCTTAATCAAAAGTCATGTTATTGATATGTGTTATGGATCCTATAGGGGTTCCAAGGACTTTCAAATTTAAATAAATTATTTAAACTTAACAGATAACTTAAACATTCAAATAATAATACACCAGTTATTATCTTACTAGATCTCCTTCAAGCCACCCCATGAGATCAAAACCAATCCACCCTTATCTACAAGTGTTTTTGGGTTTAACATGGAATTCATCGAATTTGTTACCAAAACTATCGCAAGATGGTCCGTTATGGATAAATCCGACGCTAAATAGTCCTTGAAACCCGTCGTAAATCTGTCATAAATATTACGTTGTTAAAACTTTCACAAATCCGTCGTATATGTTGCGAGAGAATCTCCATTGTTTTACCTTTCACAAAAGGTTAACAATGACACAACAAAATGTGTGTCGTTGGATGAGGGCCAATATGGACACTATGCTTCATATCAACCACACATAGTTAAAACCTTTTGATGAGTTGGTATACGTCCTAATCGAAGACTTCATGAAACTACCTACCAGATTTTAAACGTGTATATGTCTAGAAACTTCCGCGATACTCATAATCTAACGTTTAACACTGATCATTGGAAGTAAACGCGTTCAAAGTTAGGATCGTTTTTAGACATTTCACTAGTTGTGATTAATCACGACATCCAAATGATGAAAGTTGTGATTATTAAAACCCAATATCCCTACATTGATTTTTTTTAACGGTAACTAAAGCAATAGTAATAAAACATAATATATATATATATATATATATATATATTAAATTATTAGTTAACATCTTATGATTTCTAAATCTTCATCTTAAATACTCAATATTTCTTCTATTCTATTTGTGTAACCTAGCAAATTAAATATATTAATAATTTTTAATCAATATAATCATATGTTTTCTCTCCAATTTCCTTTCCATCATCTCTCAATTCAAACACGTTTATAACCTTTAACTACATGTATGCAGTGAATATTCGCAGACAACATTGTCCCACACCATTGATGATCAAATTCCTTGGAGTTACTCTCCTGTACTAGTCATATAATATCTACTAAATCACATGATTGAATAAACCCAAATACTGAATCATATTTTTGCAATCTTTAAGATGAATGTCTTTTGGTTATATGCAACTATCATACTTGCAGGGTTTTCTGTAAAAGCCCACTTAAACCCCACCTGCAATTCCAACGATTCCATGGCATTACAACATTTCATGAACGGAATGGAATCACCAATTCCCGGATGGACTTCAAATTCTCCCAATTGCTGCAATTGGGATGGTGTCACTTGCGCTTTCTCCGGTAAGGTTATCGGATTAAAACTCTCAAGAAAAAACCTAGTGGGTAGTTTGGCTGATTCATTGACAAATTTAGGCCACCTTAGCACCTTAAATCTATCTCATAATTTACTCAAAGGCACTCCCCCTGTTTCCATTTTCCACTTGCAACATTTACAAGTTCTTGATTTAAGCATTAACGAGTTCTCCGGGTCTTTACCGGCTAGTGTCAACCTACCTTCGATAAGATGGTTCGATATATCTGATAATAATTTTGTAGGTCCAATTCCAACAGGCTTGTGCATCAACTCTAGTGGAATTAGAGTTCTTAAAGTTGGGGAAAATCACTTTAGAGGTGAGATTCCACCTGAATTTTCGAATTGTAGTTTCTTGGAACATCTTTCTTTAGATGCAAATTATGTTTCTGGGATCATACCAGACTATTTATTCAGCTTACCAAGATTGTCTAGATTGTATCTTCAAGATAACGAACTAATCGGTCAGCTTCGAAATAGTTATCCCTCGAATCTTGTTTATTTGGATGTTTCGATTAATGGGCTTTCGGGTGAGCTGCCTGACTTCTTTCACACCTTTCCGAATTTGACTTATTTTGCAGCTTATTTGAATAATTTTGATGGTGGGTTACCCTTTTCACTTGTAAATTCTGGCAGTATTTCTAGGTTGATATTAAGAAACAATTCGTTTTCTGGTTTGATTGATCTAAACTGCTCGTCAATGATAAACCTTGTCTTTCTTGATTTGGCTTTTAACAAGTTTTCAGGAGCGATTCCTGATAATTTGCCCGCTTGTTCATCGTTAAAAACCATATATCTTGATGGGAATAAGCTCACGGGTCAAATCCCAGAAAGCTTTAAAAGATTTAACTCTTTATCTCTTCTTTCCATCTCAAGATTGAACTTGAAAAACCTTTCTGTTTCACTCCAAATTCTCCAACACTGCCAAAATCTTACCACTTTGGTCCTTACATGCAGCTTTGTCAACGAAGAAATGCCATCCATTGCTAACCTACGATTTAAAATGCTCGAGAATCTTTTGATGCGCAGATGCAATCTCACGGGTACGATTCCTCTCTGGTTAGATGGTCTAACAAAACTAAAGGTTTTGGATTTGTCGAGTAACCAGTTGCACGGACAGATTCCGCCCTTTTTAGGAAATTTACAGTCTCTCGGTTACTTGAATCTATCGACCAACTGTTTAACTGGTGGGATTCCAAAAAGCCTCACTGGATTAACGGGCCTTCGGTTCCTTAACACCTCGTTAGGGATTAGTCTAAATTTACCTGTTTTCAGGAGGCGCGGCATGAGTGGCAAAATGGTGCCATGCAGCTATGGCATTCCACTCCAAAGGACGTTGGACCTCAGTAACAACTCTCTCACAGGCCAAATCTGGCCCGAGTTTGGAAATCTCATATACATAGAAAATTTGAATCTCAAATACAATAAGCTATCAGGTAATATTCCAGGTACCTTGGGGAATTTATTTAGTATACAGATTATGGATTTGTCTCATAACAACTTGTCTGGGGAGATACCTCATTCTTTGGTGAAACTCCACGCCTTATCAAACTTCAGTGTCGCGTACAATGCATTATCGGGGACTATTCCTTCTGGAGGCCAGTTTTCGACTTTTTCAAACTCCAGTTTTGAAGGAAACACGGGTTTATGTGGCGAATTCTTTACAAAATGTGATAAAGTTCAAGATTTGTTGCAACCTTCAGCGTCTAAGAATAAAAAACTTTCTATCACTTATTTGGTTGAATGGGTTGGGTTTGGAACTGGTTTCCTTCTCAGTGTCATCGTATTGCTTGTTATTCCAACAATTCGGGAATTTCAGATTGAAGAGCTTTGAGAAGCCAATCATGTGTCCTATGAAACTTGGAGTTTGTATACCTATTGAACATAGAGTAAATTAGATTCTCTGTCTATGTGATATGTTAAAAGGTTATGATGTTTGTCCATAACTTTCATCAATCGTACTGTTTTTACCTTTTCTTTAATCCCAAAATCTTGATGATTGCAAGCCAACGAGCTAAGTATAATTTGTTTTAACTTCTAATAAACAATTCCACTTAATGCCACGTGACAACTTCTTCTCCTCTCTGTTTCCTTCAATTGTTTATAACATGACTTCTATATCTGTATATGCTTCCCACCAAAATTCGGGAAAGACCTAATTAATTCGAATGCGTGTGACAAGTTATTTACCAACTAGTCACGTTAACATGTTAAGAGTGGGGTGTGACAATACACACAATTTTTTTTAACTATATGACACAATGATTCAAGTCCTTCAATATACAAAAATAGAACAATCAATTAAATGCCAATTTAAAAATTAACAAAATGTGTATTCTATGACTTTAAACAACTAAGTAAACATCATGAAGTACGTTATTTGGTTACTTTCATCTACCATCTTGAATATTGTTCATAAAGCATAAGGTCATTTCTACAAACGGTTGGTGTAGACAAACCATATTATATTATACATAATCTTAAAACACAAAGTCGGTGGCCTTCGCCACCGACATCCCGTCTCAAATTACAGTTATGTCCTTTGATGTGCAAGATAGCAGCAACTGCCACCGACATATTCTGAGGAAGAGTGGCTAGGGCAGTTTAGTAATTTCCAGCTATCCACGAGTACAAATTGATACAAACAATTACCCCTAACTGGATCGTCACACCCGACCCGGCCTTCAACCTTAACAACGGACCCGGTATCAACCCGAACAAATAATTCCCACCCAACAACAACCTCTCAAACCCGTTATCCTCCGCCACCGCCTTCACCGCATACTGCGCCGGAATCATGCCGGAAAACTTATTGTTCTCCAAAGATAACGCCGTTAACTTCGGCATCCAACCCATAAACCCAGGTAAAAACCCAAGGATGTCATTATTACTCAAGTCAACTGCTATTAACTCACTGTTGGAACCCCAGTTCGCCGGAGTTTCAAAATCAGAAAGGAGGTTGGAAGCTTATCGTTAAACTCTAGCGAACACAAATCGGGTCTAGAATACCACATGCAACGCTAGATCAAGACTGCGTTCACTTTAAAACGCAAGAAATAGGCTACCCAATCGCTGATGTAAATCCAGATGCTGCTATCGTCCACCGTTTAGCTGATATTTGGTTCGCCGGAGATCATGGTTGTAAAAACGGAACCCACCGGAGCCGCCGCATCCGTGGAGGTCCGGCTTCCTATTTTACCTTTTTATAGATTGAGAATCTGAATGAGAATGGGTTTTGGAAATATAACTAAACGATGAGAAAGAGAGAGGGACTTTGGAGGATTGGAGGTAGTGGGTGATGTAATGATGTAATAGGGTGGAGGAGTGTCCAAGTCTTTTCCCACTTAATTTGTTTATGTTATATATTTTTTAATTAATTAAATGAAAAGTAAATCATTCATAGTTATTATCCCAATAACTCAATAAGCAGTTATTCCATTACATTGAATAATTGTTTTTGTTAATATGTAGTTTAACTTTCTAAAATATAATAAAACGTTAATATGTGTATATTTCATCTTCTAATTTCTTGGTAACTATACTTTTTAGGAGAATGTAATCATCAATATGTTAAGTTTGTTCAATTAACCTTATTTAAATTTACTGTTCACTCTTCTCTAAAGTCATAATAACTATTATAATTTTTTCAATTTTTAGAATTGATTCATTTAATAAAAAACAAATAGTCTTATGAGTAGATTAAATTATTTATAATAAATTCGAACATGTCACCATTTTATATTACGTTTTTGTTGATTACTACGTAACGTTTCCTAGACTACTACTCTTACTTTACAAATACAAATGCATTGTGTTTTATGAAATGTCTTAGTCATTGTGTTTTACATTTCATGTCTACCTTTGTGTTTTACTATTTTTTTAATTGTGTTTTATGCATTATGTTTTACACTTTTTTAATTGTCTATTACGCATTGCGTTTTACGGATCGTGTATTGCCTTACTACATGTTTCCACCCGCCGCGTGCTGCCGCAACGAGCGGCGGGCAAAAATACTAGCTACATCTTAAAATAGAAAGTCGGTGCATAGCCACCGACACCCTCAAAAATTGTTTCAATATTCTATCAAATAGTTTGACATTTTAAATACTTTTATATCATTTACTATAACCAATTAAACAATCAACTAATAAAATAATATATTATTAAAAAGGTATTCTTTTCCCCTGTATTTTTACGATATTGTAATTTTATCCCCTTAACTTTCGTACATTCAAAGCTTCATAAAATGACAAATTTAGTCCATAAACTACTACTCCATTTTACAAATATTTTGCTTTTGACACCCCAACTTTGTCGTAGTTTCCTTTTCAGACCCCAACTTTGTTATAGTTTCTTTCTTACCCCAAAATTTATCTTTACCTTTTCTTAGCCCTTAAGTTTAGGAAATGCAGTTTTTAACCACTTAACTTTTTATGCGCTTTGTAAATGGCACTTTGACCCCCTCAAGAGTTTTTGGCTTGACGATATAAATTCGAGTTAGTCGGATCGTGTATAATACATTATGATTGTACGATATAATTTTGATTTGCGTTACGTTTTGATCCAATCACAATGCAACTATAGGATACATTGAGTTCAATCGGACACGTCAAAACGTGCGTTTTCATATGGTTAACACATCATATAACGCTTGGACTAATCCGTTTGATATTTAAGAAGTACCCGCGCCGCAACGCGCGCGGGCATCATTACTAGTTATTTCATAAAGTAAAAGTTCTATGTGAACCGGTTTGTGGTGATGTGAACTCTACCGGTATGAACCAGTTCTAATCGGGTATAAAAAAACTAGTTTTATTTATTTAATTGATAAACAAATACATAAAAAATACTCTTTATTTAATACTTAAAAACTCAAACTTAAACTTAAACATTCAGGAAACATTAAAAAATAAATACATAGTATATATTTTATTTTTAGCAGAACTAAATAAGCAAACTACTAAATCTTGAAAACGGGCTTTTAATTTTCGACATAACCGGAGCTCTTTCGGATATATTCATCAAATGCGGTTTCTTTGTCGGTCATTGCGGTTGTCAATCCGCCATCTACCTCGTTCTCGTATATTCGGGTTCACATTCCAATTCTTCCTCGAATGAGCGTTTATCTTATACTCTCTCGGTCATATCCAAGTAATCCTTCAAGCAAATCGACATCTCTACCGTCGGTTGAGTTAGTCGACTTCTCCTTATCGATAAAACGTTGCCACTAATAAAAAAGGTAGATTCCAAAGCTACTATGGAAGCTTGGAACGTTAGTAAATCTCGAGCCACGGTGGCTAAGATCGGAAATTTAGCTTCCTTACTTTTCCACCAAGCCAAAAAATCAAATTTATTAAATTCTTGTGGAGTCAAAGTCGTTAAAAAGTTCAACCCACCATACCTCCCGAGTTCGCTACTCGTAGTGTTACTACGTTGACGTTTAGTAGACTCATCCCATAAATGGTTATATAAAGCAAAATCCGGTTCACTTCAACTTTCAGCAAAAGTCGCATTTCTCATTAACTCATGAATGTTTGAGGTTATACCATATTTTGACAAATAAACTTCAAACATATTTGTAAGTTGACCGTTAAATCGACTTCTTAAACCTTGACCTAAAATGGGTCTTGAGGGGTGTTTAAATCCAACTCGTTAGCAATTCTTTCAATTAATATTTCAACCCCCATTATATTTAAGTAAGGGATTAAGGCAGCAACACAATTGAAAACCGCAAGTAGTTCTTTAAAATATTTTTTAAGCTTTTCCTTCATTGGGCCTGCCATATCCGAATATGATCTACCTCTAACCTTTAACTCACTTAATT
This sequence comes from Helianthus tuberosus, assembly GCA_030545235.1. NCBI lineage: Eukaryota > Viridiplantae > Streptophyta > Magnoliopsida > Asterales > Asteraceae > Helianthus > Helianthus tuberosus. The sequence goes on from CM060383.1 coordinate 36,715,023, forward strand.
TTAAACACATTGTATATATTTTACAAAGTGTTAAAGAACTTGTTGGATAGTAAATTCCGGATAAAACGGTTGTTGTGGTTTTGAAAACTTGAAGCATTTGGGTTACAACTTCAGTACTAGCCCAACCCAAAGGATGGTAAGCCGAAACCTTTCCACGATTTGACAAAATTTCATGAAAGGCTATTAAACTATCTTTTTTTACAAAATAGCCTTTTCAAACATATTACTAGTGGAATTCCATCTTGTAGGGCAATCCCAATACGGACCTAAGCATATGGAATTCACGTTTCTATAAAACTTGGTATATTTACTATATATCTTGCACTGTTGCTAAAACAATATCACATAACGTTCTTTTAGAACCATCTTTTTTGTGTTTCAGTGATTTTTAAACCATCTTGAATAGCCAAATTTATAATGTGTGTAACACAACGGCTATGAAAAAAACCCATCACAAACCGGCCGACATTTTAATTTTAAATGTGTTACCGCAACCATATTGTTTGAGGCGTTATCAAAAGATATTGAAAAAACTTTGTCTTGCAATTTATAAGTTTGAATAAATTTATGAATAACCTTAAATGTATTTTCACTGGTGTAAGGATAATCGAATAATTCAAACGCAATCGTATATTTCATCATTTGCCACGATGCCGGTTCAACCAAATGGGCGGTGACACAAATTTACGAGTCGGGTGAACCGTGCGGTGTCAACCAAACCTCACTAGTTAAGTTAACACCAGTTTGTAAGTTTTCAAAATAAGAAATCTATTCATTTTTAGCTTTGTACCAACTTTTTAAACAATATCTTCTAAGAGAAGCGTAACTTACATGGGTGTAGCGCGGTTGGAGAGTTCTTTGAATATGCCGAGTATAACGTTGGTTTTCAAAATGGTTGAATGGCATGCTTTCTTAGATCACAAACTTTGTAATTTGCTCCTCAGCTGCTTCAACATTGTAAGCCCACAAGTTTCCTTCATTGGTCATCGAAGGTTGACCAGTAGCCGGTTCTAGTTTCAACGCGTTGCAATACGGATTTTGGATGTGCTTTCTCAAAGTGGAGTTTGTGTCTTTTCCTAAAATTTATAATAGAGTAAAATGCACGGATAGTCCCTGTGGTTTTGCAAAGTTTCAGCTATAGTCCCCAGATTTTGGAAATTACACTCATAGTCCCTGTGGTTTGACAGTTTGTTACGCGGATAGTCCCTGGAGTGGATGGGGGTTAGTTTTCTCAGTTAAGTTGGTGTGAAATTACAAAATTGCCCTTATTAAAAAAAGATAATAAAAGAAATAAAAAAAAGGTAGGCCCCACCTTCCACTTCTTCTTCCTCCTAAAACCACCACCGCCTACCACCTATTGAAACCGTCACTTGCCACCACCTCCTAAAACCACCAATTTCCACCACCACGGAAAACCACCACCCTCCATCATCACCTTTTCTCCACCAACACGACCCTAAAATCAACTACCACCTCCTTAAAAAAACCGAAATCTGTACTAGAGCCATGGATATCATCAAGTCACCCACAAAGATTTAATATTTTCATAGCAAAACCAAAACCCAGCTAATGTGTAAACAAAATCAGACCAAATCAAACCTGGATTGGAGCAAAATCGGGCCAAAACGAAACTGAAACCTGCAAAATCAGGCCAAATGAATAAATCATAACAAGTATAAAACAACGCCACACCGGTTGCCGCCGGTAACTCCTTCGTCCCCTTCATTGGAATCGCGATCCACCACAAGGCAATAAGAGTATGACGTGGCGTTGATTTGTGACGGAAATGATATCCGTCTGCTGCCTAATCCGATTAATCCAGCAGCTCCGACGAATAATCCTTCATTATTGTGTCCACATCCGATGGCGATATTCTCAAAGGTTGTAGATCCTTGAAGCATTAGCGTCTCCGTCACGAAATCTCCGACGGTGTAGGATCTGTCGCCGTACGATACTTTGTACAGGCACGTGCCAACGGTAGAGATGGTGATTGCCGGATTTGATGGTGGTTGTGTGGGGGTTGTGGCAGGTGGTGGTGCTGGTGGGGGTTTGCCTGAGAAAGAGAGAGAGTCAGTGTGTGACTTTTAGTGAGTGTGTGTGTTTATATGTATATATATGTGGGTGTGAATTATTTCTTATATTTTAATAAAAGGAAGGGGTAGTTTTGTAATTTCATATGGACTTAACGGAGAAAACTAACCCCCATCCACTCCAGGGACTATCCGCGTAACAAACTGTCAAACCACAGGGACTATGAGTGTAATTTCCAAAATCTGGGGACTATAGCTGAAACTTTGCAAAACCACAGGGACTATCTGTGCATTTTACTCTTTATAATAATACTTGCAACGGGCCTTTTACGGACCCTTGGCCATCTCACACAAATCAAAGTGTTGCCAGATATCTTGGTTTCCCTTCGTAGGAATATCCTGAACCACCACGTTGCTTGAAAAATGTCACACCCCGATATTTACACGTATTACCGGTGGGCCCGGTGGGGAGTATCGTGACGTAGTTGATATCATCATAGTCAAGTAATCACAGTTTAATGCACAGCGGAAGTCTTGAAAGTAAAATATTAATAAAAACCGAAACACAAAGTATAATGAAATATTATACTAGCGGTTGTAAGTGGATCAACAGGCAGATCTAAAACAGAAAGTAAATATTGTTCAACAGACTTTAAGTACTAAGAGCTTGCAAGACTCTTTAACTAATACTCAGGAGCTTCCAGCCCATTTCGTGTAGTACCTGCACTTAATCTTTTTGAAAAAATACGTCAGTTTACATTGGTAAATACAATTAACTGACTCTTTTGAAAAGTGTTTATAAAATTGGTTTGGATGCACAAGGCATAAAATCTTTTATAACTTGGGACAATTATTTAAAATAATCTTGTATACAGATTTATATGTTTGTCGTACGTTCAGGGCCCGGTTAGAAGAGTCGAGACAAGATTAATAGACACGCCACTAGTATAAGCCCACAAGAAGTTTCCTCACGAGTGAGATACCGTTTTACATACGCAACTGTCAAGTGTATGCCTACACCCCGTGCTTAAGTCGTGGCCATTTCAAATGAATGAGCCGAGGATATCCAGGACACGGTCATATTAACCCCCAAATGCTTTGTATCAAACAAAACAGATTAAAACGGGTTATCTCAATGATTTAACCACTAATCGATTAAATATTCAACACCCGACCAAGCGGTAATAATTTACCGTATCCCAAGCCCGTATAAGGGAAAATAAGTTAAAAGTATTTACCTGAGCTAAATGTAAATTTTACTCAGCCGTATATTCTAATCAGCAAGTGCAGGGAGCTTTTACTGGGCTCCTAATCTGGAACAAAGGTTTTAATAACCCAGTAGATTCCTAACGGGTCTTATTTAAGTTATAACTTTGACCGGTTAGTTTTAAAGGAAAGCTTACAGTACAAAACGCAAGATTAAGCGAGGACCGAATTAAAATGTGATTTAGACCCAACAAGTATGAAGACTTGTATAAAATGGGTAAACTAAATACATTCTGGATTTTGAAGTAAAAATGACAAGGTTTGACCCGTTTCGGGTAATTTACGCAAACTAGTTACATAAACTGTACCGAATGCGTATATGCATAACGGGTAACCGAAAGAGTCATGTACAAGTTCCATGAGTTACTATGCTTAAAATATGTTGTGATATCAGTAGGATATCTTCCATTATGCCCAAAATGAATTTAAAACCAATTTAAGCCCCGAAAGGGTATTTTGGTCATTTTAAAGTTTATAAAAGAGGTTTAATAGCAAACTGAGATTCTGGTCTAAAATTTTCAGTGAAAACATTTATTTTATGTTGTTATATCAGCAAGACATCATACATATGTGTGTTTAATCATTTATGGCCAAACTATGCACCGTAGGGGCATTTTGGTCATTTCACATATGCTTTTAAGGTTAAATTTGAAAATACGAGTTCAAGACTTATACTTACTGTTAAAGTATAAAAATTTATTTATAAAATCAGTAGGTAATAAGTCTTAGGTGTTAAATATGGTTTTAAACCATACTATGCACCTAATAAGCGTAAAAGTCGGTATTTGACGATATTTGAGATGTTTATAAAATTTTGAAGTTTTGATCAGTCTTGAATGCTTAAAATATTTTATTTAATATATGATATCAGTAGGAAAAGTTTTGGCATGCAAATCATATGTTAAACTCATTTTATTAACAAAAAGGGCATTACCGTCATTTAACGAGTTTATGCTAGAACTCTATGTTATGGTCAGTATAAAATTTGACAAAAATTTCAAAAAATTTCTAAATATTATATTATAACAGTGGGTAGCAAGTTTGGTGCCAAAAATTGGGTTTAAATATAATTTATGCTAAAAATTGTCATTTAATTAATAAAAATATTTAGTTTTACGATGTAACAACCCGCACTTTTGTGCGTTGTTACTACTCGATATACTCGTTACGCCTAGCACCAGAGATTCGGATCATAATGTAACTATATCGCATACATCACTATTCGAAGGATAATCGCATATTTTCGAAATACAATATCGCTATACTATACCACATCACAAACATTAACACTCACGAAGACATTGAGTGAGGACCTATTCTACCCTCCTCGGTGACCGTGATGTGTCGAAACGCAGACAATTAACGCTAACAAAGACTCTCGGGTGAGTGCTATAGCTCCAGTCGTCGTGACGATGGTGACAATACGAGTGAGTGGTACCCCGTCAGTCTTTGTGGCACAAAACACAATAACGTTCACGTTGACATCGAGAAAGGACCTATACTACCCTCCTTGATGGCCGTGAAACGTCACTAATAATCGCATACTCGAGTCGAAAACCGGTTGTTAATTATCAAAACTTTGAAATATGGATACGTAAATACGACCCTAGTGATGTATATACATATATAATAATAATATAAATGAATTATAGAAAGCACGTACTCCAAAAACTATCGAAACGATCAAAAACGGAGAAACTCACCGCGCCGGAGTGGCCATCCGGATGGACAGCCTCATCCGAACGGATGGGCCATCCGAACGGATTGCCATCCGACCCAGTAACTCCCTTCTTCACTTTTTGCCTATAAATAGCATGTCACATCACTGTTCAAGTGATGTGACAGCTCCCATTCGACCAAGCACGCTCTAGGACCCTTTTCCCTCGATTCCTCACGAATCCGGTAAGATTTCAACCTAAAACTTGTACTTCTATGATCTACACTCAATTCTACATCATTCTATCTTTCAAAACTCAATTTCTAACCGTGAAATCTACTGATTTTAGGTGTTTTAAGGTGATATCACCAAGAGTTCATATGAACTTCAAGTTGTGACCTCATCCCACCATCAACGACTCAGATCTGGGTGATTTCCACATGTTTTGATAACAAATCTCACCTAAATCTATGTATTTAACCAAGGCACTGTGCGATTTCGAGTTAAACGTGAGAAACCGTCAAGAACGGCCAGATCTGATGGAACGGGGTGATTCCCGGCCGTTAGAACGGGTCGGAACTGGTGGAATTTCAATTGTTAATACGAAATTACACTGTCCCAGTAAAAACCGCATGTATTCCCTCCAAGAACACTCAAAAACAGTGATCGGAATGTTAGAACGGATCACCATCCGAACGGATCACATGTCATCCGAACGGATCACAATCCGAACGGATGACAGCAAGTTGACCAGTCAACAGGTTATCCGACCGGATAGCTTGTCATCCGACCGGATGACAGCCATCCGATCCAAACCAGCTCATCCGATCCATATTGTCATCCGATCCATATTGTCATCCGATCCATATTGTCATCCGATCCATGTGTCATCCGATCGGATGAGCCCATCCGAACGGATGAGCACCATCGGACCGGATAACTGACTTTTCGATGCTATTCTCGCTTAACCGTGCTTCGTTTACTATATGCTTCAATGATTAACGCAGACGTACTCGCAACCGACTCAATCAAGTTGTATTCTCGCTAAAAACGCACTGTGAGTGTACTTGAACCCTTTTTAATCGCATTTTGGGTGTAACATACGTTTCTAACAAATCGAACTTATCAATCGAATTATTCAATCAATCGATTTATCACTTGCGAATAACTGTTATGCATAGATATATGTGATGCTAGTTGCATATGTGCTAGGGCTTATACTCGCGACGTCCCACCATGACTAGTATAGTACTATTGCGCCCGACGGGGTCTAGTTTGCCATCGCATATTCGAGCATCGAGGACTTAGTTGGTAGTATCAGCTTTGTGAGTTTATATGTCGTGTGTTACGTTTATGCATGTGGAAATTCGCTACACTTTTTATCTATTACGCTATACTTATCAAACCTGTATACTCGCCAATACTTTTGTATTGACAAATATTTTAACGTATGTTGCAGGTTAGATCGCAGACTATATCAAATCAAGCTAGGAAGTCTAGAAACTCAACTAAAATCGAAGTTGTCGGATTTGTATTGTTCGAGAGGACAAGAAATCTGTGATAACTTATGTGATTGTATTATTTGTTAGTATGGGATAACGAATGTATTAAATATTATCGCAATATAGTTGTTATGGATTCTCTTGAGCAATCTGATTCGCCTAGTGCCACGCCCCGATGATTCCGCCATCGGTTGGGGTGTGACAGATTGGTATCAGAGCCATAACTATAGGGAATTAGGCCAGACTCGACCTAGTCCGGGTCGACGTCTTAGAAATTGACCTAGTCTATAGTCTAAGTACCAACAGGCCGACTCGTACTAACCCAGTGGGGTTTGTATCGGGCTTACTTGATACTCTCGATCGAAGTTGCTAAAAGCTACAACTTTGTGTGAACACCGCGTACCACAGCTTCACACGAAGGAGCCTTTCCTAAGGCCGGAATACTACTTAGCCTTTCCTAAGGCTGACACAATACACATGTTTTCGAAAATACTCGCATAACGAAACCGAGTGATCCAGTCAAGACCAGGTGTGAAAACCGAGAACTCTCGACGAGATCGCTCACTCAGCGCATTTTCTTCTCGCACGAGAACCTTTCGTTGAGTTAGGAGTGACATCCACATCTCGACGAAAGTCTCCATTTTGAAATCTAGTGGAACTCACGAATTTATTCGAAGAGTATAACCACAATTAGGAACGAAGCTGTTAAGTCAGGGGTGAAACCCGTACCTTAATAAGCCGTTCCACTCTCTAAATTGGTTTTCAAAAGCTCTCACCAAGGACTCGACTATCATGATAACTCAAGCCACGTGATGACTAGGAAGACGAATGCCATGAGCTGCATCCCAGAGGAAGCATGGAGTCTTCTAGGTCAACGGGCGCGCACGAACTTGTTAAATGTAGTTGGGTTACCTTGGGTAGTCGACGCCTAAACACCCAAGGCACTCTATCATACAAACCGCCGATTTTACAAATGGTTGGAACTTATTTACGTTTTGAAACTTTACGCGTTATCGATTTCTCGATTTAACGATTTTCACTCCCTGCTTTATAAACGCACAAATCGCACAGCCATCGCAATCTAAAACGAAACCCGATTGTTCGCAACAAAACAAATGCATAATCTATCGCCTTCGCTCTCGTTTTCTCACCTCAACGCGTCCTCGCTTATTCTAAATTGACCTGTATGTGTATGATTACAAATTACAATTATATAAATACACATATAAATACGTATAAACAACAAGTCATTATGTGAGATCTTAGGAACTTCGTGTCTCCTATATGGCTCCTATGTGATTCGCATTACTATTATACTATCACATCAAGTTTTGAACGCACTCAATCGCATCACAAAACTCAAAAATCATTATGATTGAATCTCATTCCAAGTCTCTTCCTGTCTAGATGCCTTCCAACGACTCTACCTCGAGACGAATAGCTAGGAGAAGAGCCAAACGAAGCGCCGATAAGAGGATTGCATCACTTGTGACTAAGGAAGTGGTTAAGCTTATTCCTCAAATTGCCGCTCGAGTGCACTCTCTCAGCAACTCTCGAGCCTCGGAAGACTCCAAGACGGAAGCGCCGCAAACTGCTTTTCTTTACAAACACTTCAAAGCCTATGACCCGATGGAATTCACGGGTGAAGGAGGTGTGACTCAACTACTCCAGTGGTTCGATTCTATCGAAGTTACCCTTCGTCAAAGCAGGTGTCCCGATAGTTTCCGTACTACTTGCGCTACCAGAGTATTTCAATCACGAGCACTCGACTGGTGGACCGCCGAACGTAACAAACGTGGAATCTCCGCAGCTTACGCTCTCTCTTGGGATGAGCTGAAAGAGCTCATGAAGAAAGAGTACTGTCCCCCTCACGAAATTCAGAAGCTGGAGGACGAATTCTGGAAAATCAAGCAAGTCGAAAGTGACAACGCTGATTACACCGCAAGGTTCAAACAGCTTAGCATAATCTGCCCAAGTCAAGTCAACACTCCAGAAAAGGCCATCGCGAAGTACATTCGTGGCTTGCCTGAGTGTGTGGGTGATTTTGTCGAAGCTGCGAGACCTGCTACCATCAAAGAAACCTACCGCTTAGCCGCAGAAATCAACAACAAACGACTCATGGAAGGGTTCTTCTCAAAGAATCCTGTCAAGAAAGCTTATCAAGCGATCGCCACTAATTCTTCAGGCGATCCTGTCGACGATTCTCCTGACGAATCTGTTGACGATTCTTCTGACGAATCTGCTGACGATTCTTCTGACGAATCTGCTGACGATTCTTCTGACGAATCTGATGCCGATTCTTCTGACAAATCTGCCGACGGATCTTCCGACAACCCAACCAAAGATTCTGCAAGCGAGTCCTTAGACGAATCCTCCAACGACAACACCTCTTCGCAAGACACCGACAAACCCAGCCGTAAACGAAAGACTTCAAGCCCGAACTCATCAACCACCGAACTGCCGCAGCCGAAGCCTCTTCAAGCAGTCCCGGTGTTTCCAAAACGAGCATAGAATGGAGCTCATCCTCAGTGTTACTCGTGTACCTATCATCATCCAGTTGGGGCTGACTGTCGCTATTGCAATAACTGCAATCGTTACGGTCACTTCACCCGCAACTGCCACATCGAGCCGTGAACTTGAGTACAACAACAACAGCTCCAGCAAAAGTTTTCAGCATCAAACATCTAGCAAGCGTAGGATAAAGTTGTAATGATACGATTTTCGACGTTACTTTCTAAGTTTTGAATCTACTCTATTACTCGATGTTGCCACTATGCGTAACATTAACTCTTGTTTTCGTATTCTCTTTCACACTCTAGTCGTCACACTCAGACTAGAGTCACACGCGTACTATATACTATATCACGAAGTAATGTGTTTTACCCTCACTACACTCTTAGAACGAGGTACGATACACGTGCAAGGAACGACTAATCGCGGGTGCACACGGGATTATTTGGGTCAGTGCACGGAGATCGTAGTAAATTCTAAAGTGCCATAAGCGTTACGACGAAGTATGACACCAAACCACGGGATCTAAGTAGTAGGGGTCAAGCAAGGTGTGCTTCATCATACTACCGAAGTTCCGTGAAGAAAGTGCCACGTGGAGTTGAACGTTATTAGACCTATTATACTATTGTGATTATTTTCAACACACTACACTCAATCGCAATGCGTAACAAACCGTATCATCGCGAGACTTGTCGTAAGTCTGCAAACGCAGTGCAATCGCCTCATCGATGGACTCTGGGGATTCTACCTCGCAGGGCAATTGCATCAACGCAAGACTGGTCGTAAGTCTGTTGCAACGAATCTCATCAAGTACATAAACGCTCACGATATTGTTGAGTGAGGATCTATTCTACCCTCCTCAATAGCCGTGATGCGTCGCAACGTAACGTTAAGCTTGTTCGAAACAAAACTCGTCTAATCGCAATCGCTTACCATGTGTATCTCGCAATCTCTATCGCTTATTATGTGGATCTATATCGCTTGCTGTGTGTCAGTCTATCGCTATCGCCTACCGTTATCTGTGATATTTGTGTTAAGTCAGCACGCATGACCTCGCTTCACGAAATGAAGCTCATATGGTTAAAACAAGGTGTTTTAGTCATATCAGCGGACTTTCGTGGAAAAAGGCCATGCAGGGCCCGATGTTAGTAAACTCTATGGTATTAATCAATCAAATCAAACCGCATAAACCGCGCATACCTCCATCGCTGGCGATGCAACAACTGCCTATTATCGTAATTCGCTTACCATCGCCGTCATTGTTGGTGTTGTGTTATTCGCTTAATCACCTAATCGCTTATCGCTTATCGTGTATAGACTACCGCTTATTCGCTCGTTGGTGTTCGTTACAGTCTGTGTGGTATTAGTACGCATGACATCGCTTCACGAGGCAAAACTAATCTGGGTAAACGTAGTGTTTCACCATGTTAGCAAACCCTCGTGGAAACGTGCCATACGAGTTCAATGTGGAATCTAATCGACATCGCGCTAATCGCTTATCGTCTACCGCTCGACGCCTGTCCAGACACGACACATAAGCGTTTCGTGTCATCAGGCTACTCGCGCACGCTGTTGTAGCTACGTTCGCAATACAACTCGCCGGCCTAACCTATTCGATTCTACCTTATACTCGGCCTAACTTTCTATCTGTGTCGTATCGGCGCACATGACACCGCCTCACGAAATGGAAGTAATATGAGAGAAACATGGTGGATACGCCACTGGTACTTCCTATATATAAATGTTTTAATCATATTAACGAACTTCCGTGGGAAGGTGCCAAGTGGGGCCCGATGCTAAATTGTCCTTTTTCAAACGGTTAAAACTGATTTTTATAAAACTTTTATTAAAAACCATAGGACAAGTGAAATTCTTCACAATGTGGGGGTAACATCGAATCAACTTAACCCCATGCCCAAGGGGAGCTTTCACGAGTCCAATTTTTCCTAAAAACTTTTTGCTACATCAACAACAAGACTTTCTTGAGACGTTAGTTCAACATCGAGTTCAGTTGAACCCATGTCGTAGGAGAGTTTTCGTAACCCCAGTTTTCATCTTCGAATCCCTTAAAGTGTTTAAAATTTTAAACTTCCTTACAACGTTGGTTAACATCGACTCCGTTGACCTCACGTTAAAAAGGAAAATTTTTCAAGATTTCCACCCAAAATTCCTTTTTAACATCTAAAAACGAACGTTTCTTGTAACGTTGGTTAACGATGACTCAGTTAACCCTACGTCATGAGAAACCTTTTCAAATCCTTTAAAATTTCAATCGCATCGAACTAACGAATTCTTTGCGACACGAGGTACTTGGGGACGACAACTCGTGGGATATTACTTTTGTCTTTTACGTCGCCTTCTCGCTATCGCAATCGATCTCTCTTATTCAAAGCACTCTCGCTTGTCAACTCACGGTCAAACCACTCGCTGTATCGCTACATACATGGGATCAACTCTCAGAAGTCTACCTATTAGATTAATTTCGGGACGAAATTTCCTAAAGTAGGGGAGACTGTAACAACCCGCACTTTTGTGCGTTGTTACTACTCGATATACTCGTTACGCCTAGCACCAGAGATTCGGATCATAATGTAACTATATCGCATACATCGTTATTCGAAGGATAATCGCATATTTTCGAAATACAATATCGCTATACTATACCACATCACAAACATTAACACTCACGAAGACATTGAGTGAGGACCTATTCTACCCTCCTCGGTGACCGTGATGTGTCGAAACGCAGACAATTAACGCTAACAAAGACTCTCGGGTGAGTGCTATAGCTCCAGTCGTCGTGACGATGGTGACAATACGAGTGAGTGGTACCCCGTCAGTCTTTGTGGCACAAAACACAATAACGTTCACGTTGACATCGAGAAAGGACCTATACTACCCTCCTTGATGGCCGTGAAACGTCACTAATAATCGCATACTCGAGTCGAAAACCGGTTGTTAATTATCGAAACTTTGAAATATGGATACGTAAATACGACCCTAGTGATGTATATACATATATAATAATAATATAAATGAATTATAGAAAGCACGTACTCCAAAAACTATCGAAACGATCAAAAACGGAGAAACTCACCGCGCCGGAGTGGCCATCCGGATGGACAGCCTCATCCGAACAGATGGGCCATCAGAACGGATAGCCATCCGAACGGATTGCCATCTGACCCAGTAACTCCCTTCTTCACTTTTTGCCTATAAATAGCGTGTCACATCACTGTTCAAGTGATGTGACAGCTCCCATTCGACCAAGCACGCTCTAGGACCCTTTTCCCTCGATTCCTCGCGATTCCGGAAAGATTTCAACCTAAAACTTGTACTTCTATGATCTACACTCAATTCTACATCATTCTATCTTTCAAAACTCAATTTCTAACCGTGAAATCTACTGATTTGAGGTGTTTTAAGGTGATGTCACCAAGAGTTCATATGAACTTCAAGTTGTGACCTCATCCCACCATCAACGACTCAGATCTGGGTGATTTCCACATGTTTTGATAACAAATCTCACCTAAATCTATGTATTTAACCAAGGCACTGTACGATTTCGAGTTAAACGTGAGAAACCGTCAAGAACGGCCAGATCTGATGGAACGGGGTGATTCCCGGCCGTTAGAACGGGTCGGAACTGGTGGAATTTCAATTGTTAATACGAAATTACACTGTCCCAGTAAAAACCGCATGTATTCCCTCCAAGAACACTCAAAAACAGTGATCGGAACGTTAGAACGGATCACCATCCGAACGGATCACCATCCGAACGGATCACAATCCGAACGGATGACAGCAAGTTGACCAGTCAACAGGTTATCCGACCGGATAGCTTGTCATCCGACCGGATGACAGCCATCCGATACAAACCAGCTCATCAGATCCATATTGTCATCCGATCCATATTGTCATCCGATCCATGTGTCATCCAATCGGATGAGCCCATCCGAACGGATGAGCACCATCGGACCGGATAACTGACTTTTCGATGCTATTCTCGCTTAACCTTGCTTCGTTTACGATATGCTTCAATGATTAACGCAGACGTACTCGCAACCGACTCAATCAAGTTGTATTCTCGCTAAAAACGCACTGTGAGTGTACTTGAACCCTTTTTAATCGCATTTTGGGTGTAACATACGTTTCTAACAAATCGAACTTATCAATCGAATTATTCAATCAATCGATTTATCACTTACGAATAACTGTTATGCATAGATATATGTGATGCTAGTTGCATATGTGCTAGGGCTTATACTCGCGACGTCCCACCATGACTAGTATAGTACTATTGCGCCCGACGGGGTCTAGTTTGCCATCGCATATTCGAGCATCGAGGACTTAGTTGGTAGTATCAGCTTTGTGAGTATATATGTCGTGTGTTACGTTTATGCATGTGGAAATTCGCTACACTTTTTATCTATTACGCTATACTTATCAAACCTGTATACTCGCCAATACTTTTGTATTGACAAATATTTTAACGTATGTTGTAGGTTAGATCGCAGACTATATCAAATCAAGCTAGGAAGTCTAGAAACTCAACTAAAATCTAAGTTGTCGGATTTGTATTGTTCGAGAGGACAAGAAATCTGTGATAACTTATGTGATTGTATTATTTGTTACTATGGGGTAACGAATGTATTAAATATTATCGCAATATAGTTGTTATGGATTCTCTTGAGCAATCTGATTCGCCTAGTGCCGCGCCCCGATGATTCCGCCATCAGTTGGGGTGTGACATACGATATCTTGCATAACCTTCATTTTAGACCAGAAATGGATGTCAAACTTTTAGGACATACTCATAAATCAGTAATGAAGATTTTTGTCCTCTCACATTTACAAAAATTTCGTTTTTATAACATAAGGGCATAATGGTCAACTTATAAGCATTTAACGGGTCAGAACTAAACTAAGGCGTAAATGAACCCTAAGGCGTAACTAAACTAAGCTAAATCGGGTCAGAACTGAAAGTCAAAGCAAAAGTCTACTTTTACGACTTTCGGTTGCGAACCGAGCCTAATACTCAGAATTGTCGGGTTAAACATGCCTAAACATGTTCTTATATTATTTACCAAGTTATTTAAGTGATAAAATGTATTTTATAGCTTCTACATTATCGGTTATAATTTATTTTGTAAAAAGTGACTCGTTTGACTTTTCTGTTAAGTAGTTTGACCCGACAATTGACCAAGTAAATGTGATAGTTAGGAGGTGCCCTTTTAAGGGTTTAACACCTACATAATTACCAACCCATAGCCACTTTCAATTCGAATAGTGGCTGGACCGTTAGTGATTAATCACAAAGTCAAAGCATCATTACGATAACTTTGACTTTCGGTCATTAAGCTAATAAAATCTTAACTAGAGAAGCTAAGAACACTCACAATAGTCCTTAGCATGAAAATTCAACTAGAGAAAGCTTCCTTGAACACCAGGATGCTTCAGAGAATGAGTTGAGAAGTGAAAATGAAAGTGCAAGTTCAAGTGTTCAAAATATGGAGCTATTTATAGGAGTTTGATGGCCTTCAAGATCAATCCATCTGTTCCTTGACGTGAGGTCGAAGTCTCAATCAAATTTAATCCAAATACAACTAATTAGTTAGCGGTAAGTGGGTATCGAACACAGGGAGTTTGTGGAATGTATGTTATCTAAGTGTATATCTAACATGACTAAATTACTCTAGTTGCAAATAAAATAAAATTCAAGAGTTGATTTGATTGGATTGATTTTAAAACTAGATTAACTAATTAAATTGCAAGAGAAAAGATTTGGTTGTAAACAAATTAGAGACAAATGATTATCTTTAGTTTCCGGTTTTCTTTGACATTTATGCTATCATTCCATTAGAAAGAACTACATAGACATAGTTCATGTGTTATCACTTGCAGTGATGAAAGGGAACTAAGTACTCAGATTCCTAGAACGTGAGGTTGTTACCCGATGATCAATCAACCCTTACCCAAGCCTAACTATACCCATGATATCTCGATTTCCAACGGCACCAAGAACGTATGGTTTCTAATTAGTTCAACATAAGAATTAACAATTTACTAACAAACGATCACACACCATAACAAACAATTCAACAAAGATAGAGATTGTTATTCTAGAAATAAGGAATTCAAGAATAAAGTCTTACATAACCTTCCACCAAAGATAATCACAAAGTGTTTAGCCACTCATGGCTTGAAGCAACATCATAACAAAAGTTCTATTGTTCAACAAGATCCAAGCAACAAAACTAAAGATTAAGATAGTGTTCCTCAAGCTCTAATCTCCAAAAGTTAGCCAAAATTCGTCCCCAAGTGTTGTGTAACTGAAACATATGATGAGACACACTTAAACCCCATGAAAATGACAATTAAATGCATAAGTTACGATTTTGGATCAGTCGGCGCCGTAAGCTACGCCATAGGGCCGTAGCTTACGGTGAGCAGCCAAGTCATACGGTCCTTGTCTTCTGTCTTACGGCAGGCAATGCTGAAAACTTGTTTTCAGCATAACTTTTTCGTTTCAACTCCGTTTTCTTCACCGTTTTTGCCTACGTTCTCGTAATTTTGTCCTCTATCATGCTATCCCCTTAATTCTTCAATTCCAAAAATTGATTTTTTATTGATGCTCCAAATTCTTTCCCTTTTATGCTCCATTTGCACCTGCACGTCCAAACAACTAGTAGTTACCAAGTTCAAACAATTAAACGTGTAAAGCATGGGATTTTAATCTTTTTAAGGCACTTAAGGGTTGTCCTACGGACCACCCGTCACATCCCCACACTTACTCGTTGCTTGTCCCAAGTAACCTATTCAAAAACCATTTCAAAACCACAAGCGATCAACATGCAAATCAAGCTAAAATGTATCGTCCTTTTACTAACTTTTTATCACACCACAAGACACAGCCCTCACAACAACTCTCGGTGACAAGAAATATTAGCACATTATGCTAAAACACTCAATGCACGTGTGTGATTGTGCGACAATAAGCTTGTATACAAATCAAATCTCCTCCTATCAAATATTTAGCATGCTTATGAAACAAAAGGACATTCGGGTTGTAACGGGGCTATGTGTAAAGGTAGGAAATAGTGGGAATGTGAAAGTAGCTCATTGATTCGACCCGGTTTTTATTTCTACTACTAAACAAAGCAAACATCAACTATATACACAACTTCATCAACATTTTCAACTACTATTGCAACTAAATCCTTCTTTTTGTATTTTTCTCATATTTTTTTCTCTTTTTTTTTTCTTCTTTTTTTTTTAAGCATAGAACTCAAAAATATATACAAGAACATCAACAATCACAAACTAAATTCCTAAACCGGGTCATCTCAATAGGTAAAGTTTTTGTAAGAAGTAGGTTTGTGTCACAACCGAATGGTATAAGGCTCAAACATGGCTTTCTAAAGACCAAACCCTCACCCCTCACAATACCAAGCTCATATATGTAACGTATGAGGTCCAACCCCCAATTCCCACACTCTCACACATCTAGACGAGGCTACCTAAAAGTCCCCTATCATTTTCACAAGCATGCTAATCCTAGGCTTCAACAAGAATTCGTACACAAGTTCTATTAACACAATACACACACCGCCACTCAAAACAAGGAAAGCATCTTTAATAATCATATGTGGCTCAAAAACTCACCATGAAATGACTAGAAAGGGGTGTCGGTGTGTCATGCGGAACAATGTCAAGTGTTCAAATTCCAACAACTTTTCGTTTGGTTTCACAAATTTTTCAAAAATTCTCAAAATTTTCCCCTCATCCCCACACTTGGGATACATTGTCCCAATGTATGGTTTTGAAGGGAATATCGCTTTCAACAAAAACACCAACATTTGCTTATACTCTCAAACCCCAAATTTCTTTTTGTATTTTTTTATTTTTTAAACAAAAGCAAACAAACTAACTACCAATATTTCAAAGCTAAAGAACAAATCAAGACTAAGGAAAGAGTACATGACCTGGTGAAGTTTGACAAAACAGATGTTGTAGATAATCCGACTTTCTATCACCACCTTCACACAAATATCCGTACATCCTCCCCACACTTGAATGTTGCCATGGCCTGAAACATAGAAAAATAACGAAATAGCAAGATCAGTGTAAAACCCCGGGTTGCCTCCCGAGCAGCGCTAAGTTTTCAGGTCTTCAGCCAGACCGTGCCACCCCCATTTATGGTGGCTCAAAGAATCGGTTCCTGCCACTTCCATCACTACATCGTGCCATTGCGTAGAATACATCCGTCCCGTTTCGACTCGATGGGTAATCAAGTACACTCCTGCTTGAACCCATATGTTTTTCTTCACGGTCCGGTGGGTGTTTTTTTCTCATTCTTTGAAACACATTTTTCATACAATCACTAGACTCACCACCCTTCCCCTCAATGGACTCATAACTAATCACTCTAGTTTGAACATCAAAGGACAACTTACGCTTCTTTTCGGCCATGGTAATAAATCCGTCTCTACAATTAATTTGAGCATTTGCTGTGTATAGAAACGGTCTACCTAAAATTACCCTTTGTTGTGCTGCCATTTTGGTAAAAGAATAGTCTAGAACTAGAAAATCCACCAGGTATTCAAACTCTCCTAACTGAATCTTAACATTCCTAACCATTCCCCGTGGACGCCTCCAACTTTCATCCGCCAAGCTCACCATGGTGTCTATATCTTCAAGCGGACCAAAGTCGTACATATCGTATAGATCGCCTGGTAGCACACTCATACTCGCCCCATAATCCAATAATGCATGGGGAATTTTTAATTTTTCCACTCGGATCGGCACAAGTGGTGCTCCATGCTCTTTGTCCGCTTCAAACTTGGCATCCCTTCCTATACCTGCACTCACTTGACAAGAAGATGTTAAAAATGTTTCATCGAATTCACTATTAGGAACGATGCTTACCATATTGATATTAACACTTTTAAAGTTTTTGGGATTTATCACCGTGTCACTTGGTAGCTGGCCTTTTGCTTTCTTCAATATCGCCACTTCACTTGCAAGTTGACCCATTTAGGTGGTCAAAGTTTGAATCGCTTTATCACGGGCCTCGTCCTTTTGCATCCGAACCTCATCACGTTGATTCATTCGTTGCATTTCAACTTGCATCGCCTTCAACATCTCCATTACTTCGTTTCCACCCGAAGAGCTTTGACCCGTTTGATATTGCCTTTGAAATCCTTGGTTTCCTTGGAAATTCGGGTTAGCTTGATTTGAAGGGTTCCCATACCAAAAGTTTGGGTGGTTTCTTAAACCGGGGTGGTAAGTATTAGAATTCATATTGTTGTAATTTCTACCACCCCCTCCTTGACCTTGTACTGCATGAACTTCTTCATATTGCCCTTCCACCATTCCTTGGCAATTTTCAGCCGCATGACCTATTTCATTGCAAATAGCACAAACATCATAAATTTGATTAGAAGTTTGAACATTACCATCGTCAATCGCATGCACTTGTGTTCAGGTAACGGCCGGTCGTGCTCTCCTAGATGCTTGAACTTTCCTCTTAGATGTAATTGCCATTTGCTCCAAAGACTCCCAATCGTCTTACTCATAGTTCGTACCAAAAGTGCCACCGGTAATAGACATTAAGTCGCGAGCGTCTTCGGCACTCAACCCCTCATGAAAAGCGTTCGTCAATTCCCAAAGTTCAATCCCATGGTGAGGAAAATTCTTAATCAACATGTTGAAACGCTCAAAGGCCTCATGGAACATCTCACCTTGTTGTTGTTGAAAACTCCTCAACCCCTTCCTAGCATCATTGGTCTTTTGAGCGGTGTAAAATTCATCCAAAAATATTTGTTGCATTTCCGCCCAAGTGTAAATAGATGCTGAAGGCAAAGTATAGAACCACTTCTTTGCCTTATCCTCTAGAGAAAATTGAAACAATACCAACTTGACATCATCAGCCGAAAAACCTTGACTCCCAAGAGTATTGCAAATTGAGTCATAGGCCTCCAAATGGAAATAGGGCTCCTCTGTTGCTAGCCCCTTATATTTCGGCAAACTTTGTAAGGAATTAGTCCTTACTTCAAAAGTTCTTCCTTCATTGTTGTGAGGGATAACTACCGGTGAAGGGTTGTGAGTAATTACTGGCCTAAAATGTGCTTCAATACCCCTTGCATGTTCTCTAAGATGCCTTCTTGGTACACCAAACCGACCCCTTGGACGAACAGGGCCCATTGGTCTTGGTATATGCCCTTGTGGTGCGAATGGTTGTTGAAATTGCTGTTGTGGCATCGGTGGGTGTTGAATTGGCCTATGGAATTGTGGTTGTGCATTTTGTGGACGAACTTGTTGTAATGGTGTAGGGCGTTGCATTGGTGGCCCTTGTGGCCTTGGCCGAATATGTTGTGGTATAATTTGTTGTTGTGGCATTCCACCAACACTTGCCATCCCTTGAGGTTGGCCTTGCACATAACCAAACTCTCCTTGATCCCCATCACCCATATATGCATATCCTTCTTCCTCGTAACCCTCAAAATCCTCATATCCTTCTTCGTATCCATCTCCCCCTATACCCGAAGATTGCCCAACTGGAAGAGTCGAATATTGAAAACCCGACTGGTTCGATGGTCTAAATGTAGATGTATCACGAATAACAGTTGAACCTTGTGGTAATGTATAGGTTGCGGATGATTGACCTGAAACTGGGAAGAAATGAGAAAATGGTGGAATTGTAGTATAAGGGTTAAAGGAAAGTGAAGGTTCTCCTTGAGTGGTAATGGGTTGGGTGGTGTTAGTTGGTGTTGCATCATGAGGTGAAATAGGATTGGTAGTGATGTTTGGTATGGTAGTGTTTGGTGAAGGTTGAGTGGATGATGGTATGAAAGGTGGTATAAGTTCACCCGTAGTGGGTGGTGGTTGTGGTGGATCCATGTATCGAATTGGTGTGATTGGTGTAGTTGGTGTTGTTGGTGAACCACTGATTCTATTCTCTCTTAGCAAAATTCTGTTTCCTCTTAATGTTCGCTCAATTTCCGGATCAAATGCCAAAGGTGATAGCTTGTGAGAGCTTCTAGTACGCATGCACCTGTAAATACCTGCACACTAATACACCCAGCGTAAACCAGAAAAATAACGAACAGAAAAGGATCAAAAAACAACACACGTTGCGCACAACTCCCCGGCAACGGCGACAAAATTTGACGTGAGGTCGAAGTCTCAATCAAATTTAATCCAAATACAACTAATTAGTTAGCGGTAAGCGGGTATCGAACACAGGGAGTTTGTGGAATGTATGTTATCTAAGTGTATATCTAACTTGACTAAATTACTCTAGTTGCAAATAAAATAAAATTCAAGAGTTGATTTGATTGGATTGATTTTAAAACTAGATTAATTAATTAAAGTGCAAGAGAAAAGATTTGGTTGTAAATAAATTAGAGACAAATGATTATCTTTAGTTTCCGGTTTTCTTTGACATTTATGCTATCATTCCACTAGAAAGAATTACATAGACATAGTTCATGTGTTATCACTTGCAGTGATGAAAGGGAACTAAGTACTCAGATTCCTAGAACGTGAGGTTGTTACCCGATGATCAATCAACCCTTACCCAAGCCTAACTATACCCATGATATCTCGATTTCCAACGGCACCAAGAACGTATGGTTTCTAATTAGTTCAACATAAGAATTAACAATTTACTAACAAACGATCACACACCATAACAAGCAATTCAACAAAGATAGAGATTGTTATTCTAGAAATAAGGAATTCAAGCATAAAGTCTTACATAACCTTCCACCAAAGATAATCACAAAGTGTTTAGCCACTCATGGCTTGAAGCAACATCATAACAAAAGTTCTATTGTTCAACAAGATCCAAGCAACAAAACTAAAGATTAAGATAGTGTTCCTCAAGCTCTAATCTCCAAAAGTTAGCCAAAATTCGTCCCCAAGTGTTGTGTAACCGAAACATATGATGACACACACTTAAACCCCATGAAAATGACAATTAAATGCATAAGTTACGATTTTGGATCAGTCGGCGCCGTAAGCTACGCCATAGGGCCGTAGCTTACGGCGAGCAGCCAAGTCATCGGTCCTTGTCTTCTGTCTTACGGCAGGCAATGCTGAAAACTTGTTTTCAGCATAACTTTTTCATTTCAACTCCGTTTTCTTCACCGTTTTCGCCTACGTTCTCGTAATTTTGTACTCTATCATGTTATCCTCTTAATTATTAAATTCCAAAAATTGATTTTTTATTGATGCTCCAAATTCTTTCCCTTTTATGCTCCATTTGCACCTGCACGTCCAAACAACTAGTAGTTACCAAGTTCAAACAATTAAACGTGTAAAGCATGGGATTTTAATCTTTTTAAGGCACTTAAGGGTTGTCCTACAGACCACCCGTCATTCCTAGAAGTAACCAGATGATCCCAAGTGTCCCTAGGGCAGTAAAAACCATTTGCACAGTCCCTGGTATTAGAAACAAGCATGCAATGGCGGTGGAACAGCGTGCAACATGCAGCTGTCCTGTTTTTGGTCGTTGGCACCTTCTTCGCGGCTCGCGAAGACATCAGGGGTGGCCTTCGCGGCCCGCGACAACCCTTAATTCCGGTAAAAAGTTTGCAAACTATGCATTTTTAGTCCCTGGTCCATTTTAAGTTTAAATAACTTTCTTTTATTGCACTAATACCCCCAATAGTTATCTTTTAAGAGTGTTGGGCCAAAAATTAACTTCGTTAAGCTCCCGGTTAGTCACGGGATCACCCGAAATGTACATGTTTGCATCGAAACTTCACGTATTCAATATCCTTCATTCTTGAAAGTAAAATAAAATATTACAAAGTCTCGGGATCGTTAAAAGGTCACTCAGAGGTAAGAATTTACATGTTGACACGTTTAACCCCTATGCCTTGTAACTTTTGAATTTTTAAGCACAAACGGCTTTCTACATTCGACAATTTTATTCATTAAAGAATACGAACGTCGTGTGAGGTCAATCAGAGGCACAAGTTTGGCATGTTGATATTTTTCGTCCTTCCACATATATCTTTACATTGTTTGACAACTTTAGTCCCTCGAAATCAATTCATGATAGTTTAGAATTTATGACACGTGTCCTTATTACATTGGACGTGATTTTGCGAGGTGTTACATCCTCACCCCCTTAAAAGAAATCTCAACCTCAAGATTTACTGAAATAAATGAGGGTATTTTTGTTTCATCGTGGATTCAACTTCCCACGTATATTCTGGGCCTCTACGGGCATCCCATTTCACTTTGACGATCGGCACATTCTTTCTTCGAAGCTTCATAACCTATCGATCCTCGATCGACAAAGGTTTCTCAACAAATTTTAAGCTTTCGTCAATTTGCACGTGCTTATGTGACATTGCTAGCGATTCATCGGCTAGACATTTCTTTAAATTGCAAATGTGGAATACATTGTGAATTCCACTAAGCTCTTCGGGTAGATTCAGCTTGTAAGCTACAGTTCCGACACATTTGATGATCTCGAATGGTCCTATGTACCTTGGGCTCAGCTTGCCTTTTTTTCCAAAACGCATTACCCCTTTCCAGGGTGACACCTTGAGTAGCACTTTATCACAAACTTCAAATTTTAGAGGTTTTCGCCTCATATCTGCGTAGCTTTTCTGCCTATCCCTGGCACCTTTCATACGATCACATATCTAAACGATCTTGTCCGTTGTCTCCAGGACTATATCAGGTCCTGATAGTTGGGTTTCCCCAACTTCCGCCCAACAAACTGGCGTTCTACACTTTCTTCCATACAAAGCCTCAAAAGGCGCTGCTTGGATGCTCGAGTGATAGCTATTGCTGTATGAAAATTCAATCAAATGAAGATGGTTATCCCAACTTCCACCCAAGTCTATAACACAAGCTCGTAACATATCCTCAAGCGTTTGAATCGTACGCACGCTTTGCCCATCCGTTTAAGGATGATAAGCAGTGCTGAAATTTAAACGAGTGCCTAGAGATTGTTGAAAGCTTTTCCAAAAATGAGATGTGTATCTATTATCCCTATCAGAGATAATAGATACTGGCACTCCATGGAGAGATACAATCTCATCCACATATAGCTGGGCTAGTTTATCGGAGCTATGCGTCTCCTTTATTGGTATAAAATGAGCTGACTTCGTCAGTCTGTCGACTATAACCCATATTGTATCATTCCCACGTTTTCTCTTTGGTAACTGATGACTATCGTAAGGGTCATGCAAAAACCTAATTAAACTACGTAGATATGCGCTACGGTGGTTTCAATGCACATTTACCCCTTGTATTTCCAATGAATGCCCGGAATTTTACATGCCATCTCCATAAGCTCGTCAGTATAATTGGCATGTTTAGAAAGCACCTGCGGGTTTGGCTGATCCACTTCACGAGATATACACCGATGTCTTGTAGCTTCGCCCTTTTCATCTTCTTCCTCGAACCCTCTTCCCCACACTTGTTAATTTGAATGATTGATATGGGAAGAGGTTCGGTACACATATTCATCTCATCAGACTGCCCTGCCTCATCATCCTCACACACCATCTGATCCATCAGTGACTCTTCATCAGATAAAGGACTCATTGGTGTGGTATTATCCTCCACAACCTCCTCCTTCATGTGAGAATAATCTCTAATATCATCAGGTAATGGTGAAAGGTGTTGTTGTATTTCTATCTTCATTTTTAAATTCTGACACTTAGAAACTAAACACCTGATTCGGTCTTCATCGGAAAGGTTGGGTGCTGATAAGTACTGCTCGAGTTTGGACAAAGTCACTTCCAACATAGCAAGCTTTTTCTCCTCCTCGGTCTGATAAGCATAGACACCCTCGGGCTCAGAATATTCCTCGGGATGATACTGTCGGTATCCCTGATACGGTCTTGAGATGTACGCA
The DNA here is from genome assembly GCA_030545235.1 of Helianthus tuberosus. NCBI lineage: Eukaryota > Viridiplantae > Streptophyta > Magnoliopsida > Asterales > Asteraceae > Helianthus > Helianthus tuberosus. Next base: position 36,738,876 of record CM060383.1, read on the forward strand.
TCCTTCATTTTTTTATTCCAATACTTCGGATTTTCCAAATACACCGCACACACATCAGCATAATCATAAGTATGATCGCGACCGCAACAGAAACACCGTCCATCCGTCCTAGGCTCATAATAAGCATCCTCGTCCCGATCCCATCCATCAGAGCAATAACCATCCTCCACCATTGTATCAAAATCATAGAAATATGGTGGAGGGGAATGATTCTCATAGCAAGGCATCAGTGGTTCTTCCAATTTCGCTTTTTCCCGTCTAAATCGGGCCTCATGGCAACCGATACACGGGTGAAGTGGTTCCCCGCACAACTTGCATGTAGAAGAGCCGCAAAATATAGTAAGATCTGTCATCCTGCACAAACACAGCTCAACTACCCACGTAAATCACGAACAAACCAGATAAAGCAAAAAATATTTTTGGGTTTTTTTTTTAGATTTTTTTTAGAAAGAAAGAACAACTAACTAACTAACTAACACTAAGCGCACTAATTCCCCGGCAACGGCGCCATTTTGATGACTGTCGTAAGGGTCATGCAAAAACCTAATTAAACTACGTAGATAGCGTAAGTAGGGTATCGTATCCACGGGGAATTTGTGGTTAGTGTTAAAAAAATTAATTAAAACTAAATTATCTAAATTGGGGGTTTGTTTGTAGATTTAAAAGAAAACACAATTTGTCACGAAAAGTGTTATCAAGATGAGAAGAAGTAACCTCCACCCGGAATCCCGAATACCCGTTTTAATATAAAAATCTGTTTTCTGATTCAAAACACCACATAGACATGGCCTCGGAATTAATGAATTTGATTAGTTAATAGGGATAGTTTTTAAGATTCACTATGCAACCTAATAACCCGTTTGATTGTATCAATTACCCACCAATTTACCAACCCGCTAACAACGCAAGAAAGTTGCCAATACGCTTAATAAATGACAAGTAATTCAAACACAAGAAACGTTTACCAATAATCCAACACAAGTGGTCAAGCTGTACCAGTTTACAAGAATCAGAAAAACAGAAATTTATATCAAACCGTGTAAACGTTCATCCGGGCAGAAGTCACAAAAAGTTTAGCCGCACATGGTGATCTTCGCCGCGTCGGTTGTCATCCCAAGTTGGTTCGATTCCATAGAATGGCTTGAGAATAATAAATTCGTCCCTGATGTGTTGTGCGACGGCTGGGATCTGGGATCCCCTCTCCTCGTCTGCGTAATGATGATGTTGGATGTGATCCAATGCCGTCCAAAAAAATCCAACAAAACCGCCCCCCATGTTCCCTAAATCGGCCCACTAAATATAACCATCCAACCCAATTGTTTCTTTTCTTGTAAACTCGTTTTGTGGCCTGCTACTTCTAAGTGTGGCCCACCTGCAATAACATAATGTAAAAACAATATATTTTGAGTTGAATTATTTATGACCATAAACACATCCAATATCTTCTTACTCATCGACTGTTTTGATCAAAACAATTTTCTTCATTCACAAACTTTATTATATTAATCAATTTCTAGTACAAATTTACTTTTTAAGCTCATGACCATTTGAAATCAAATAAATACAAAAACAAATCAAAGCAATATGTTTTATACTAATATCGGTACATTTATATTATAATAAATATTAAATAATGTGTACCTAATATGGACCAATCAGTAACCTAGTGATAAAATCCATGGTCACCATTTCCCACTTTCAAGTGGGAAGTTCAGACTGCTGTAGCAAACCTGATAGCTTCTGATGCTCGGCTTTAACCTGTGCGCATGTCAGACATTTAGCCACATAAGTGGCTATAGATTTCTTCAAACCTATCCACCAATAATTTGTCTTTAGATCTTGGTACATCTTATCGCTGTCTGGATGGACCGAATATTTTGAACTATGAGCCTCTTGAAGGATCACATCTCTGAGTCCCCCATGGATCGGAACCCAGATCCGACCATTTAATCTAAGGATTCCATCCTTGCCATAAGACAATTGATCAGCAGTTACGCCTAACTTCTCATTCTGAAAGTTAGTTTCCAAAACAGCTTCCTTCTGAGCAGCTAACAGCCTTTCATTCAAGTTGTTCCTTACTTCGATGCTTTTGGTGTTGATCCTTATTGGTTTAACCCTTTCCTTCCTGCTCAAGGAATCAGCGACAACACTCGCTTTTCCCGGATGGTAGCAAATCTCACAATCATAATCGTTCAGTGTCTCCATCCAACGACGCTGTCTCATGTTAAGATCTTTCTGGTTAAACAGATGTTGAAGGCTCTTATGATCAGAATAGATCACACACTTTGTTCCATAAAGATAATGCCTCCAAAGCTTTAGTGCAAATACAACGGCACCCAATTCCAAATCATGGGTGGTGTAATTCTTTTCGTGCACTTTTAATTGACGTGAAGCATAGGCAATAACCTTGCCTCTCTGCATAAGCATATAACCCATACCGGTGTACGATGCGTCGCAGTACACAACAAACTCTTCAATCCCTTCTGGCAATGTCAACACAAAAGCATTACTCAACTTTTGTTTAAGAATCTCGAAGGATTCTTGTTGCTTGGGACCCCAATCAAACTTTATATTCTTGCGAGTCAATGAAGTTAGAGGTGCAGCAATCCTTGAAAAGTTTTCAATGAAACGTCTGTAGAATCCTGCTAGACCCAAGAAGCTGCGTATTCATAATCGCTTCAATCTTAGCGGGATCCACGTGGATACCACGCTCGCTTACCACATGTCCAAGAAATTGGACTTCACGAAGCCAAAACTCACATTTGGAAAACTTGGCGTGGAGTTTCTCTTGCTGCAGAAGTTTAAGGATACATCGGAGATGATTTTCATGATCGGTTTGATTCATTGAATAAATAAGTATTTCATCGATGAAAACAATGAAAAACTTGTCTAGATATGGTTTGCAAACGCGATTCATGAGATCCATGAATGCTGCATGTGCATTGGTGAGTCCGAAAGGCATCACTAAGAACTTGTAGTGGCCATATCTTGTTCTGAATGCAGTCTTGTGCACATCTTCGGTTCTGACCTTCAACTGATGATATCCTGACCTTAGATCGATCTTTGAAAAATAACTTACTCCTTGAAGCTGATCGAACAAATCGTCGATCCTGGGCAATGGATACCTATTCTTGATTGTAACTTTGTTCAGCTCGCGGTAATCGATGCATAGACGCATCAAGCCATCTTTCTTCTTCACAAATAAAATGGGCGCTCCCCAAGGATATGAGCTTGGTTGGATAAAACCTTTCTCTAATAAATCATCCAATTGTGTCCTTAATTCCTTCATTTCTGTCGGTGCCAACCGATAAGAAGCTCGAGCTACAGGGGCTGCTCCTGGGATAATATCGATCTTGAATTCCACTTGTCTGTCTGGAGGTAAACCAGGTAATTCTTCAGGAAAAACGTTTGAAAATTCAGAAATAACAGGAATATCTTCAATCTTGGGTTTTGGCTCATCTATAGTCACCTGTGCCATATAAATGACACAACCCTTCTTCAAACATTTTGATGCTTTAAGCATAGATACTTGTTTAGGCCTTCCATACTATGTATCTCCTTGAATTGTAAGTGGCTCACCATAAGGGGTCTTGATAACCACTTGCTTCTTATCACATACAATTTGGGCTTGGTTATGAGATAACCAATCCACACCTATCACTATATCGAATCCTGCCAATTTCAACGGAAGCAAGGATAGTGGAAAGGAATGATTCCTAATGGATATGAAACATCCATCTAATATTGTTGAAGCATCCTCTATGGTACCATCGGCCAATTCTACTTCATATTTTATGCTTAGAGTTTTAACAGGCAGATTTAATAGTTTACAAAATTTATTGTCCACAAAAGACTTGTCTGCACCAGAATCAAACAAAACTCTAGCATAAACATCATTGATAAGGAAGGTACCTGTTATAACATTATCATTCTGAACTGCCTCCTGAGCATTCATCTGGAAGACCCGAGCATTGGTTTTTTTAGCCTCCTCAGGCTTCTTTGGATTTTTCGGGCAGTTAGTCTTTATGTGCCCCTTCTCGTTGCAACCATAACAAGTTGCATCCTTCATTTTCTTACAATCCAAAGTTCTATGCTCCTTGGACTTGCAAATCCCACAAACTTTAGGCTGTGAATGCGATTGCGACTGTGATTCGAATCTGCACTTTCCAAAATGGTGTTTCTTGCAGACTTTACACTTGGGCTTCTCCCCTGTCTGCTGGGTATCTTTTCTAAACCCAGAACCCTTCCTATGCTCAGAGTTCCCTTTTCGTTTCTTATCGGAGCGATGAGAACTCTCATCCTCCCGTTTCCTCTTTCCTTCATCAGAAGTCTTAATCGACCTTTGCCTAATCGCATCGAGTGTGAGAGATAAAGATAAATCCACCATGGACCTAAAGGTGGTAGGCCTGGAAGCTTTAACGTTTCCTTTTATTTCTGGGGCAAGGCCTCCAATGAAGCGCGCTATGCACTTAGGTTCAGGTGTAACCAAATAGGGAACAAGTCTGGACATCGTGTTAAAGCTCGTAAGATAAGCTTGGCAATCCAAATTCTTCATGACCAGAGTCAAGAAGACTGTTTCAATCTTTTCTACCTCATGTTGAGGACATAATTTTTCCTTGATTAGTGCAACAAATTGATCCCAAGACAAGTTATACAACGGAATTTTCCCTGTGGCTTGGATTAACGACCTCCACCAAGCCAATGCTTCTCCTTTAAAGGATTGTGAGACAAACTTCACAATATCCCACTCCGCACAACCACTGATATCCACAACAGTATCCATCTCATCAAGCCATGTCATACAGTCTATGGCACCCTTTTCACCTGTAAAATCCCTTGGCTTACAAGAGACAAAGTATTTGTAAGAACAAGTCTTTGAACGTGGTTCTTGATCGAACACTATTCTTTTAGATGGCTGGCTTCTCTGATTCGATGAGTGTTGGGAGTCATCTTTCTTTATTTCGTCTGTTTTATAAGGGGGCTTACTATGAGCCACAGATTGAGTCTTTGTGCGAGTATTACTTGGCTCCTTGAGCTGTCTGTCAATGGCTCTAGTGACATCATTATCTATCATTGCTTGTAGGTCTGTACTAGCTACATTTATTCTGGTGGTATCATTTCTCTCCCTTGGAAGACTGTTAACCTCTTCTGATTCAGACATGTTGAAGCTTGATTGCTATAAAATAATTGACAATAATTTATTCAGAGGTTTATTATGGAATCATCATTTTCGATGATTCATTAACCTTGGTAGTTATAGACCATATTGGTTAATTTGTTAGTCATATTTATTTTAAACTTTTCATTATAATTAATCCCAGTTATAAATTATTAGGGAATTTAAAGTGGCACAAAAAGCCTAGTCACGAGGACAGTTTTAATTTATAAGCCATGATCTCGTAGGATCGGGGCATTAAGGTTTGAACATAGTTCATCGCCTTTGCTGACAGGGAGTCATAGACTACAACTGTCATTTGTCTTATAGGACAATAAGAGTGGCCCGTAGGCACTTCATCGCTAACGGATGTTTAATATGTGATCATTTTAATTAATGATTTGAACCCATGATTTCTAAATCATTAGGCTAGATAAGGAATTTGGAAGAATCCAATATGAAGATGACATGTGTGACTTTATCGAGTCACATTTGCCAGAAGTGCTAACATGTTTTCATATGTTAACAAGATCTAAATCTTAAAAGGTTTTACCATCATAGCCATGTCTAAAATGACATATAGGTTAGGTTATACCATTAAGATTTTCTTTTAATATTTAATGGCAGATCAATTGTAAATTGAAAGGATATCTTGATTTACGATATATGTATATGTTTATGTTTAATGCCAATTGTAACTTCAAAAAGGAAAATTCTTATAAATAAAATCCTACGAATTTCAATAATGCCCTAAAACGGGTCTTTAAAGAAATAACATTGTCCACGCAGGGACTAAAATAAGAAGGACAAGTCCACACAGGGACTAAAAACATGATTGAAACGTCCACGCAGGGACTTAATTGAAAATAAAATAACAAAACAATAAATAAGGATTTCTAATAATCCTTCTTCTTTTTCCCCTTTATGAGGTTTGCCAACCCCTTCAGAAAACCGCGGTGACTCCTACGCTCTTCTTCCACCCTTTGTTCCACCTCGTGCAACCTCTGGAGGATTTCTTGCTGTTGCGGTGGTTAAATTTGTGGTGGCTGCGGCGGCTGCTGCTGCTGAGGTTGTGGAGGTGGTGGGTATTGATACCCATATGCGGGGTACCCAGTTGGGTACGTAGCTGGATAGGGTCCAGGGTAGAGAGCATTGTAGTTCGCTGCCTCGATGTACGGGTCAACGGCAGGGGCATTGTGGTAGTTATAACCCAAGTAAGCTTGCTGCTCAAACGGGTTGTACCTAGCTGCACCTGGGTGCGATGGGATTGGGTTTTCATAACCCATGTGTGGTGCAGGTGCGACTGGTGCAAAGTCGACTTCAGAAACTGAATTTGAAGGCCCACCCATTTGCGGGTCTTCATAAAGTGGCGGGTAGTTGCTGTTGCTGGAGTGTTGGGGGTGCTAAAATGGAAACCCCCACGCACGGACATCCGTGCACCTTTTCTTCGCCTCGGTGGTTCTGGAGGCAGTTGCTGATCTAGTGCTGGCGGTGGCGGCGGCGTGAGCGCCTGAAAATGCGGGTCCTCAAAAGGGACCTGTTGGTGTGGTGGTGAGTTGTGGTGAGGGGGAGTATACTCCCACTTATATGTAGCCCATCTTTCAGCAAAAATGTCTAGGCCCCTGTAAGGCGAACCATGAAAGGATGATCCGCTAGAAATCTCAATGGGATGCATCGGCGTTCCAGATGGTGGCATCTCTGGATCTGGATCATCGTCCATCTCCATGTCCTACATTTCAAGATAATGATCAGCTAGTCCCAAAGGGTTTTGACCCTCTGGTTCTTCTATCTGGTTCAGCGGGTTGAACCTGCTCTGAAAAATGAAAATAAGGTGTTGGGTTCTGGAAGTGGTATGAACCCGATCGTTGCAGAGGAATGAAAGAGTGGTGAGAGTCGTTGGGCTCGTCCTCCTGCTCCAGCCCAAAGGTATTGTGGTAGGATGGTGAGGAACTGAGCGAGACAGAATGCCTCGCAAGCTCAAGATATGTCCTCCAATCTTCGTGAGGACTTGATCCGAATGAAGCGGATGGTGTACGCCGATGTGATGGTCCGGCTTCGTGGTCGTTCCTGGCAACAATTGGAGCTTTTCCTCGTCCTCCTCGGCCTCTCACCCTCGGTGGCATGTTGATTGAAGTCTTGTCAAAACAAAAACAAATGAAGCAAAAACGATTAAGATTATGATTAGTCCTAAGTTGTTTGCCTAGACTCGAAAGTCAAGGAATGTGCAACTGTGTCATTGAGATTAAACACAAAAGGCTAGTGTTTAATTCACTCAATGTTGGCTCTGATACCAACCTGTCACACCCCGATATTTCCACGTATTACCGGTGGGCCCGGTGGGGAGTATTGTGACGTAGTTGATATCATCATAGTCAAGTAATCACAGTTTAATGCACAGCGGAAGTCTTGAAAGTAAAATATTAATACAAACCGAAACACTAAGTATCATGAAATTTTATACAAGCGGTTGTAAGTGGATCCACAGGCGGATCTAAAACAGAAAGTAAATATTATACAAGAGCTTGCAAGACTCTTTAACTAATACTCGGGAGCTTCCAGCCCATTTCGTGTAGTACCTGCACTTAATATTTTTGAAAAATACGTCAGTTTACACTGGTAAATACAATTAACTGACTCTTTTGAAAGGTGTTTATAAAATTGGTTTGGATGCACAAGGCATAAAATCTTTTATAACTTGGGACAATTATTTAAAATAATCTTGTATACAAATTTATATGTTTGTCGTACGTTCAGGGCCCGGTTAGAAGAGCCAAGACAAGATTAATAGACACGCCACTGGTATAAGCCATAAGAAGTTTCCTCATGAGTGAGATACCGTTTTACATACACAACTGTCAGGTGTATGCCTACACCCCGTGCTTAAGTCGTGGTCATTTCAAATGAATGAGCCGAGGATATCCAAGACACGATCATATTAACCCCCAAATGCTCTGTATCAAACAAAACAGATTAAAACGGGTTATCTCAATGATTTAACCACTAATCGATTAAATATTCAACACCCGACCAAGCGGTAATAATTTACCGTATCTCAAGCCCGTATAAGGGAAAATAAGTTAAAAGTATTTACCTGAGCTAAATGTAAATTTTACTCAGTCGTATATTCTAATCAGCAAGTGCAGGGAGCTTTTACTAGGCTCCTAATCTGGAATGAAGGTTTTAGTAACCTATTAGATTCCTAACGGGTATTATTTAAGTTATAACTTTAACCGGTTAGTTTTAAAGGAAAGCTTACGGTACAAAACGCAAGATTAAGCGAAGACCGGATTAGAATGTGATTTAGACCCAACAAGTATGAAGACTTGTATAAAATGGGTAAACTAAATACATTCTGGATTTTGAAGTAAAAATGATAAGGTTTGACCTGTTTCGGGTAATTTATGCAAACTAGTTACATAAACCATACCGAACACGTATATGCATAACGGGTAACCGAAAGAGTCATGTACAAGTTCCATGAGTTACTATGCTTAAAATATGTTGTGATATCAGTAGGATATCTTCCATTATGCCCAAAATGAATTTAAAACCAATTTAAGCCCCGAAAGGGTATTTTGGTCATTTTAAAGTTTATAAAAGAGGTTTAATAGCAAACTGAGATTCTGGTCTAAAATGTTCAGTGAAAACATTTATTTTATGTTGTTATATCAGCAAGACGTGATACATATGCGTGTTTAATCATTTATGGCCAAACTATGCACCGTAGGGGCATTTTGGTCATTTCACATATGCTTTTAAGGTTAAATTTGAAAATATGAGTTCAAGACTTATACTTACTGTTAAAGTATAAAAATTTATTTATAAAATCAGTAGGTAATAAGTCTTAGGTGTTAAATATGGTTTTAAACCATACTATGCGCCTAATAAGCGTAAAAGTCGGTATTTGACGATATTTGAGATGTTTATAAAATTTTGAAGGTTTGATCAGTCTTGAATGCTTAAAATATTTTATTTAATATATGATATCAGTAGGAAAAGGTTTGGTATGCAAATCATATGTTAAACTCATTTTATTAACAAAATGGGCATTACCGTCATTTACCGAGTTTATGCTAGAACTCTATGTTATGATCAGTATAAAATTTGACAAAAATTTTCAAAAATTCCTAAATATTATATTATAATGGTGGGTAGCAAGTTTGGTGCCAAAAATTGGGTTTAAATATGATTTATGCTAAAAATACCATTTAATTAATAAAAAAGCTTTAGTTTTACGATATCTTGCATAACCTTCATTTTAAACCAGAAACGGATGTCAAACTTTTAGGAAATACTCATAAATCAGTAATGAAGATTTTTGTCCTCTCACATTTTCAAAAATTTCGTTTTTATAACATAAGGGCATAATGGTCAACTTATAAACATTTAACGGAAATAGCAATGAACTAGGATTTCTATGGAACCATGTTGTATAACCTAAGAGGGTTATACTTACATATAATGTGGTCCCAAATGAACCCTAGGGCATAACTAAACTAAGCTAAATCGGGTCAAAACTAAAAGTCAAAGCAAAAGTCTACTTTTGCGACTTTCGGTTGCGAACCGAGCCTAATACTCAGAATTGTCGGGTTAAACATGCCTAAACATGTTCTTATATTATTTACCAAGTTATTTAAGTTATAAAATGTATTTTATAGCTTCTACATTATCGGTTATAATTTATTTTGTAAAAAGTGACTCGTTTGACTTTTCTGTTAAGTAGTTTGACCCGACAATTGACCAAGTAAATGTGATAATTTGGAGGTGCCCTTTTAAGGGTTTAACACCTACATAATTACCAACACATATCCACTTTCAATTCGAATAGTGGCTGGACCGTTAGTGATTAATCACCAAGTCAAAGCATCATTACAATAACTTTGACTTTCGGTCATTAAGCTAATAAAATCTTAACTAAAGAAGCTAAGAACACTCACAATAGTCCTTAGCACGAAAATTCAACTAGAGAAAGCTTCCTTGAGCACCAGGATGCTTCAGAGAATGAGTTGAGAAGTGAAAATGAAAATGAAAGTGCAAGTTCAAGTGTTCAAAATATGGAGCTATTTATAGGAGTTTGATGGCCTTCAAGATCAATCCATCTGTTCCTAGAAGTAACCAGATGATCCCAAGTGTCCCTAGGGCAGTAAAAACCATTTGCACAGTCCTTGGTATCAGAAACAAGCATGCAATGGCGGTGGAACAGCCTACAACATGCAGTTGTCATGTTTTTGGTCGCTGGCACCTTCTTCGCGGCTCGCGAAGACATCAAGGGGTGGCCTTCGCGGCCCGCGACAACCCTTAATTCCGGTAAAAAGTTTGCAAACATTCCATTTTCAGTCCCTGGTCCATTTTAAGTTTAAATAACTTTCTTTTATTGCACTAATACCCCCCATAGTTATCTTTTAAGAGTCTTGGGCCAAAAATTAACTTCGTTAAGCTCCCGACTAGTCACGAGATCACCCGAAACGTACATGTTTGCATCGAAACTTCACGTATTCAATATCCTTCGTTCTTGAAAGTAAAATAAAATATTACAAAGTCTCAGGATCGTTAAAAGGTCACTCAGAGGTAAGAATTTACATGTTGACACGTTTAACCCCTATGCCTTGTAAGTTTTGAATTTTTAAGCACAAACGGCTTTCTACGTTCGACCATTTTATTCATTAAAGAATACGAACGTCATGTGAGGTCAATCAGAGGCACAAGTTTGGCATGTTGATATTTTTAGTCCTTCCACATATATCTTTACATTGTTTGACAACTTTAGTCCCTCGAAATCAATTCATGATAGTTTAGAATTTATGACACGTGTCCTTATTACATTGGACGTGATTTTGCGAGGTGTTACAAAAAAGTACCAACATTAACTAAATCTTGACCACTAATGGTTGCCATTTGAGACTTTTTTAGATTATTGAAGAGATTAGTGAGCGTTTTTAAAAATCAAAAGTGTAGAGGGTGGTGTTACTGAACCAAAACTTGAGATGGGCATAATCGGGTATTTTTAATACCCGGACCCGGTTCCTACCCGGACCAGGTTCCCCTTAAATTTGAACGTACCCAGTTCCTCTTAGAACCAGTTCCGGGTCATACCCGGGTATTTGTCAAAAAAACCAGAACCTGTTGTACCCGGTTACGGGTATTGTGAAACCGGGTTTCAACAGAACCGGGTTCCGGCCGGAACCGATTCTGTCGTATATGTGAAGAAAAAGGCTGACATCTCTACTGTGTGGAACCGGTTCTTCAGTGTATAGTCAAATCAATGTTAAAAGCTGCATTAATGTTGGAACCGGTTCTTTAATATTATAATCGGGTTTTTTTGTTATTTAAACACTTTAACCTCTACCAAAAACACACTCTTAAACCTCTCTACAAGTCCAACACCCTTTTCTAATTCATACTTGCTAAGAGATATCATGGCATGCAACGATGAAGTGGTTACGGTTTTGGAAACAAAAAGGAACCCGGTGATTTGGAAGAACTTTGATTTATGCTTAATGTCCGATAGCCACGAGATGGCTAGATGCAAAGGTTGCGGCAAGTTTATGAAGGCGTCGGCTAACTCGACGCTAAAGAAGCACACCGACCGCCATTATCCGTTGACAAAGGCGAAAAAAGTGAAAAGGGTGAAGCCTCCGGGACCGGCTCGTCTAAAGTTTAGGTGTTTTATGTAAAACCGGTTTGTGTGGTTTATGATTATGTTTGATGTTTTATGTGTTTTGTTCAATGTTGTATTTTTAGGTTGTTTGTGTGGTTTATGATTATGTTTGATGTTTTATGTATTTTGTTCAAATCGATTCTAACGGTAATAAAGTGGCACCGGGTATTGTTTTATTACGGAAGAACCGGGTACGCATGAAAACCGGGTACGGGTAGGAACCGGGTACAGGTTGGAACCGGGTATGGAACTTATTTTTTTTAAATATGGAACCGGGTAGGAACCGTCGAGTTTTTTAAACCCGGAACCGGGTATGCTTTATATCGGGTTGGGACTGGAACCGGTTACGGGTCGGTTCTAACGGGTCGGGTTTGGAACCGGTTATTATGCCCATCTCTAACCAAAACAGCAACAATCTATTTATACTAGTTTGGTATGGTAAATGAGTGAAAAAGGCCAAAAAAAGGGGCCAAAAGAGGCCCAACGGTCAAAAAATGGTCTTATTATTGCTAAACAACAATTACTTTATTTGGGTCCGATTTTTAACCGTTAAAAAACCATTTTTTAAGATCCGGTTTTTTGATAATGGGATGTTGAACCGGGTAACAAATCGGTGGGTCGGGCCGGGTTCAAATTGGTTTTACGAGAAACCGGTTAAAAACCCCCGAATTGGGGGTTTTCTGTTTTTTTACGAATTGGTTTTTTTGCCCATGTCTAACTATAACTAACATAAATCTTCACTTTCTTTAACCTTTCACTTTCTTTGGTAGGGAGAAATGTTGCGATCAGAGGGTGGGGACAAATGGACGATTACAAGCTGAAGTCAGTGTCGAAGCCCGTAGAGGCGTGGAACTAGAGACCAAAATGTAATCAACTAGTTGATGCCCCGCCCGCGTTGCGGGGCGATGGCCGAATAATTATCAACCAACTAAAAAAATAGTACTATAATTTTGTTAGAAAGAAAAACTAAAACGATGACAAGATCGTAATTTTTAGCGGGGGTAAAATCGTAATTTTTAGCTAGGGAAAACCATAATTTTATTTTGAACGGGGGAAAATACGTAATTTTGAATTGAGGGTGAAAGCGTAATTTTGAACCGAGGGGAAAATCGTAAGTTTTAGCTGGGAGCAGAAGCATAATTTTAGTTTGAGCTGGGGGCAAAAACGTAAATTTAAACTGGGGGCAAAAACGAAATTTTAAAGTAGGTGTAAAATAATAAACTGGTGTAAAAGCGTAATTTTGAGATAGGGGAAAAACATATTTTCATTTTGAGCTGGGGGCAACAAGGTAAAATCGTAATATTTGAACCGAGGGTAAATTTGTAATTTTTAGCTGGGGGCAACAGGGTAATTACTTTTTGAACTTGGGGCGAAAACGTAATTTTAAACTGTGGGCAAAAACATAAATTTAAGGTGGGAAAAAAATAATAAACTGGTTGGTCTAATGGTATATTGCCGGCCGCCCATTTCGACCAACGACAGAAAAACATTATTCCCTGCCATGATAAATGTAGATGTGTGCCATGGTAAACGTAGATGTAGGAAATTCTAGTGGTGCACAAATCGGGTTTCCTGAATACCCGGTTCCGGGTATGGAACCGGGTTCGGGTACGATCGGGTTCTACAAAATCGGGTATTGACAATACCCGGGTCGGGTCCGGGTCCGGGTTTTATATAGAAAATGTATACCCTATATACCCGGGTTCGGGTCGGGTTTTCTAATACCCGAGTATTATAATACCCTATTTTCGGGTTCGGGTATGGATCGGGTTGGGTTCGGGTTTGGTTCAGGTATGCCTCGGGTATTCATTTTTTTTGGATAAATCATAGAAATATAAAATGCAAAATATTTTTATTTCATAAAACATAGAAATACATGACACCTAAATAATCATTGAACCGGATCGAATAAGATGATGAACATAGATAGCTTCGAATAACTTGATCGTCTTCGTTTATTGTTCATCATCAAAGACCCCTTTTATAGGGTATAGAGATACAATGTAAACCAAACAAATGATCATAATACACTTTCTAACGGCTATATAGCCGTTACCGAGGTACAAAACTCAAAAAACACAAAAAAAAAACGAAAAAACCTGAACAGGGTATTGGGAAACCCGGACCAGGTATTGAAAAAACCCGGTTCCGGGTTCGGGTTGAAACCGGGTACTCGTAAAACCCAGGTTGAAAACGGGTATAAAAAAACCCGGTTCCGGGTTCGGGTTTTATAACAGAAATGCATACCTAACCCCTACCCTATGGGTAGGGTCGGGTTCGGGTATGAAAAACCCGGGTTTTATAATACCCGGTTCCGGGTTTTATTTTCGGGTCCGGGTTCGGGTTTTTTGTGCACCACTAGGAAATTCGAATTTCAATCTAGATTTTTCGACTTAATGTTGGGTTGATGACTGACGAGAATCCACATGAAGATTGGGCTCATCAAGTCCATCAATCTTGGGCTATCTCAATAAAATCTTAGAAACAAAACAGTTAATACTTACACAGTTACACAATCAACTAGTTAAATTAGGTAACCGAATAACCCAAATTTTCTAAAAAACACAAATAGATTCGAAAGCTTAACCGAAACTGAATTGTGAATTCGATTGCAGTTCAAACCGAACGAAAACCAAATTCACATTTTGGACCGGTTTCAATTACTTATACGATTCGGTTTTTGTTTTTTTTTTCTTTTTGAGTTAAATGTCATTTTAGTTCCTGTGATTTGCGTCATTTTACTAGTTTAGTTCAAATGTTTCATTTTTCGCCTGTGGGTCCAAAAAGGTTTCACCATTGCCATTTTAGTCCTCTGGGTTAACTTTAGCCATTTTTTCTGTTAATAAGAAGGACAATTCGGTCATTTTATATATAATTCTGTTAACTAGAAAGACAATTCGACCATATAAAATGACCGAATGTCCTTCTCGTTAACAGAAAAAATAGATGAAGTTAACGGTGAAACCATTTTAAATATATAGACAAAAAATGAAACATTTAAACTAAACTGTCAAAATAGACCAAAATAGAGGAACAAAAATGAGACTTAACTCTTTCTTTTTTTGTTGCACCAGGAAAAGTAGAAAACAGCCATATTTTTATATTTTACCAATGCAATATTGGGCCACTAATTAACAACTAGCCCAAACCCATCTATCTATCCTAACCCGACCCGTACATACAGTAGTAACACACTTAACACAAAGAAGCTTGCCGCTTGTCTTCTTGAACCCTGGTGGCTAAACCCTAACCCACCACCTGAACTAAAACCCTAATCAATGGACCACCAATGAATGGAAGCTCACCCACCTAATATACCCGGACGATGTTCATCTTTCTTCGCAGTCTTGTCATCATGGGAACAAAAACCAGATACCCAAATCATCGCGTAAGCTTCTTATTATCCTCACCAACAAATTCACAATCTTTATTCAACCCCAATAACATCTACTATTCCAATTCTTCATCACCCACATCATCATAGACTTTCTTGTTTTGTTTCACCGGTTTTCTTTACTTTTTCCGATCTTTTTCGAGCAAACCCAGTTGTGAAAACTTAGGGCACGGTCTTGATCGTGAATCTGTTTATGATATTGTTAAGAATGAGCGTTGGGATGATTGTAGGATTAAAAAGTTGTTTGCTTCAGCTTTAGCCCCAATTTGTGTTTCAAATATGTTATTGCAGTTGAAAGAAGAGCCAATGTTAGCTTTAAAGTTGTTTAAGTTAGCGGAAAGTAGACCGGATTTTCGACATACGAGTGAGGGGTATTGTATTCTTGCTCACATTTTGTTTTTTCATAGATGTTATAGTGATGCTCATGGTGTTTTGAAAGATTTGATTAGTTCGAATCTTGTTTTGCCCGGTTGGGATGTGTTTGATGTAATGTGGGCGACTAGGGATACTTGTCGGTTCGGTTGGGGGGTGTTCGACACGTTGTTTAACGTGTTGGTGGAGTTGGGGAGGTTTGAAGAGGCGAACGCGTGTTTTGATAGAATGAGAGCGTGTAAAGTTCTTCCGAAAGCGCGTTCGTGCAATTTGCTTTTGGGGAGATTGACGAAAATGGGTAAAGGGGAGTTTTCGAAGAGGTTTTTTAAGAATATGATTGGGGCTGGGGTTAAGCCTTCGGTGTTTACTTATAATATTATGATTGACTATTTGTGTAAAGAGGGTGATATGGAAGGTGCGCAAAGGCTTTATTCCGATATGAAATTGTTAAACATTACACCGGATGTTGTTACTTATAACACGCTTATAGATGGGCATGGTAAGCTTGGGCAGTTAACCGAATCAGTTTGTATGTATAACGATATGAAAAGTAGTGGCTGCCATCCAGATGTAATCACGTACAATGCATTGATTAACTGTTTCTGTAAGTTTGGGAAAATGCCACAAGCGTTTGAGTATCTTCATTACATGAAGAAAAACGGGTTAAAACCGAACGTTGTAACTTACAGCACTTTTATCGATGCTTTCTGTAAAGAAGGAATGTTGCAAGAAGCAATCAAGTTTTTCATGGATATGAGACGTGTTGGCCTTTTTCCCAATGAGTTCACGTATACTTCTTTAGTTGATGCAAACTGTAAAGCGGGTTGTATTGCAGAAGCTGTGCGGTTGATTAAAGAAATGTCCGAGGCAGGTATTACAGTTAATACCGTTACTTGTACAGCATTACTTGATGGTCTTTGTAAAGAAGGTCAAATGAAGGAAGCCGGTGAGTTTTTCGAAGAAATGGTTAAAACCGGTATAACACCAAATTTAGAAAGCTACACGACTCTTTTTCACGGGTACATAAAAAACAAAAACACTAGTAAAGCTATCGATGTTTGGGAACAAATGGAATCTAAAAACATTAAACCTGACTTGTTGCTATACGGCACTCTTGTTCTTCGACTCTGCAACGACAAAAAGTTTGAAGATGCTAAGGTTGTACTTACGGAAATGAAGAAAAGCGGTACGGATGCAAATTTTGTGATATACACGACAATTATGGATGCGTATTTTAAATCGGGACTACGAAAAGAAGCTCTTGATTTGTTTCAAGAGATGAATGATATCGGTATGGCCCCATCGATTGTGACATACAGTGTGTTAATTGACGGTTTGTGCAAACTTGGATATGTCGAAGAGGGTCTAGAATATTTTTATAAAATGTTGGATGCTCGATTAATACCGAATATCATTGTGTATACAGCTCTTATTGACGGGCTTTGTAAAAATGATCGGTTAGAAGTCGCCATGAAACTGTTTGATGACATGTGTGAAAAGGGTTTGATTCCGGATATTACTGCTTACACGTGTTTGATTGATGGGAACTTAAAAAATGGGAATGTTAAAGAAGCAATGAATTTGAGGGATAGAATGGTAAAAAGTGGTGTAAAGCTTGATCTTTACGCGTACACTGCTCTGATCTGTGGGCTTTGTAAATGTGATCAAATTGTGGAAGCGAGAAATATTTTTAATGAGATGATTACAAACAATGTTCATCCGGATGATATTATTTACGGCTGTCTTGTAAAGAAGTATAATGAGCTCGGTAATACCCGAGAAGCAGAGGATTTGCAAAATGAGATGATCGGAAGACAACTTATGAATGGTGTTAGTGAGAAATGATACAAAAAGTGAGAAATTCTTTGTTGCTTGCAGTTTTTTACATGCGGGTATCATGAATTTGGGTCGAGATGCTTATGGAAATCCTGCTGTTGACTTTGGCAATCAGTCAAACTTACTGATCTTGAAAGACCGGAAGTCATAAATTTGGATCAAGCCTTCTTCAGCACCTGATCAGGATTCCATCGTCTGTCAAGCATAAACCCGATTCTCATATCTGGTATGCATTAGTTGTTACTTTCAACATATTATTTGAAATTCATGTTTCTCAAGAAATTGCTCATTTGCTTTGTTGAAAAGATTCTAAAGTCAAAATCATATATCTGCTTGTCATCATTACAGGTACATAGATGGTTGAGTATAGCTAAAGACTTGAACTGCATGGGAAATCAAAGGTAACTGTCTTTCTTAAACGATGTTTTGTCGAAGTGGTTCTCATGTAGATTTGGAGCTCGAGTCAAAATTCAACTGATGAGGTCCTGCTGGAAGTCAATGAGAAAGTTTTGCCGATAAAATGAGGATTCGGTAATCTCATCATGTAGATAGATGTCTGATTCTTTTGATTGTTTTTTTTTTCCTCAGTTTTGAGAGATCTTTCTAATCATTGTAAGTGAACCGTATTAGCGAAATAGCTCATTAAAAGAAGGTTAATATCAAAGTAATCAAGGATAAAAAAACTTAACTTCTGTTGGGGATATTGGTAAGAAATGAGGTTGATTCAAGGCTCATTCTCCGGTTTGATAAGAAAGGAGGATGGGTTACCATGGTTTCATCTCGCTCAACGCCTTCAATATGTTTGCTAGCGTTATCTCGCTCCGACTTCGAGTGGTATTTTTATCAAGGAGATGAGATTAATTATTATTACTTTTATCATAACTAAAGTTATAATTGTTAATTTTTTTAAGTATCCCTAAGTTAGCTGTCTAAAATCACATATGTTACTAAGGTGCTGTTTGTTTTTTCTGCGGGAAAATGTCTGCAGTCTGCGGACAACATCTGCAGGCATCTGCAGGAGAAGAGGTGGACCAAATGTCTGCAGTCTGCAAGGAGAAGAGGGTTTGTTTTTTTTCCTTCTACAAAACTACTTTTCACACACACAACACACACTTCTCTCTACTCTCTCTCTACAATCTGCCTCAACTCTCTCTCTCTACTCTCTCTCTACAATCTGCAGACCACCACCACCCATAGCACCACCACCACCGCACCACCTCCGCCATCACACCACCGCCATCATCTTCGTCGTTCAACCACCACCACTGCCTTCGTCGTTCAACCACCACCACCGCCTTCGTCTTTCAACCACCACCACCGCACCACCTCCGCCATCTCACCACCGCCATCATCTTCGTCGTTCAACCACCACCACCGCCTTCGTCGTTCAACCACCACCACCGATCTCCGATCTGGGTTCGATTTGAGGGTTTTGGGGGTTTTGGTGGTTTTTTGGTTCGATCTAGGTTCGATTTGGGGGTTTTTTGGTTCGATTTGGCAGGGACGTGGTGGTGGGGTTCGATTTGGGGGTTTTTTGGTTCGATTTGGCAGGGATGTGGTGGTGGAGGTGGTGGCAGGGATGTGGTGTGGAGGTGTGGAAGAAGAGGTCTGTGCCAAGAAGAGGTTCCAAGAAGACGTGGGTGAATGTCTGTGTGGTGAAGAGGTCTCGCAGACCTTTTTTAATGAAAGGTCTGCGAGAAAACAAACAAGCTGCAGACTCCAAACCTCTGCGCGCGTCTGCGCGGCGCAGACATAAGTGGCCAAAAGTGCTTCTGGCCAAAAAACAAACACCACCTAAGTTTATTTATTAATTAAAAAGGTTTGTCCATACGCCAAATTTAGACTCTAGAATGTCACGTATGTGGCTAACATGCAACCCTAAGAGTATAAAGGCTAAATAAAATGTCACCCATGCTCGTCTTGCCTGGGGTTTGCCTCTTACAACCAAAAAAAGTCTTTAAAATGTGTAATACCTTTCTCCTCTCCCTTTCACAAACCTGTTTTTGCACAAGAACATCCAAGGCTCGCTTTTCTTTACATCATGTCTTCTCTCTCTTCACATGAGCTAAAAGTGCCTAAAAACATCCAATCGTTAATGCTCTAAAATTATTGTAACGGTTTCACACGTTTTCACTGCAACTTCAGAAAGTGAGTGCCACATCACTGCTACATAGTCATAAGCTTTCTCTCACTTTTTTCACCTTTAAGGTGTAATCGTTTCACAAGTTTTCACTACCTACAACCTATTAAAATAATATTTAAATAAAATTAAAAAAAACAGAAAAAAGTAGGTGACATGTAAAAAATGAGTGAATGAACAAAAAGCGGGTGCCACTTGTTTTTTTTATTAACTCTTCTAATTCATTCCCCTCGTCACCTTTCTCCTTGGCGGCGTGAACCACGTCACGCCTCCAACTTCCCAAGCTTCACTAACGCCCCTGAGAGCGGTGTGCAGAGCGTAAAAGAGAATAAAAAAATGCAATGTAGGCAGGTGGCATGGGACGTGACTCCATTATGCTTTCTATAAGCTCAACAACTAGGTTTAGTCAAAATCCATGGACGTGTCTATCCTCTTACAAATTCTTCAAGGGTGAATATGTAAATTCTCAAGCCCTCTCAAACACACTACAAAACATTCAATATCACCGGTTCGGAAACTGGTACGGAGATCGCCCACAGGCTCGGTAACAGCTTTACACTTCCCGGAAGCTCACCCTCACCCTCAACCTCAGGTTCGTATTTTGCTCTCTCTCACACAAATGCATATATATATATATAGCCGTTATCATCTCAACTTTCAAATTTCTCCAATTTCATCACTCAATGTCTTCACACATATATGATCTCATCTTTACATCCAGATGCTTGATCAGGATTCAAACCAGAACACGTGGAAGAATCAAATTCAAATTCAATTACACAGGTTGTGTGTTTAGGGTTTTTGATTTCTAGGGTTTTGGTTTTGGGGAAATTGTATGTGAATTGATAGATGGGGGCTAGGGTTCCGGTGCAACAGTACAATTTGAGATCGGCTGATTCGTATATAGATGAGACTTCTTTGCATGATCTGAATACTGTGGATGGACGTGGTGGTGAGATTATTGAACCCATGGTTGACCGCGATGCGGTTACGGATGGGAGCTTGGACAATGAAGATGACTCTGGTGCTGTTGTGAGTTTAAATACTTCTTTATTGATTATTAACATATGTTATTGATTATTATTGTTTACTTTTAATGCATAATATGTACCATTTTTAGGGGTGGTTGCCAAATATTGTTTTCGTCTTAGGGGGTGATTGGCGTTTCGTTTGAAAGTGATTATGTGCTATGGAATAATCAGTCAAATAGTGTTTGGATGTGTTAGTGCTAGTGCTGTTTAAAGGTGTGGAAACGGCAGATAAATCAGTCGTTTAATTTAAGAATCACGGAATTATAATCAGCTTTTTTTTGCAGCTATTCCGAAACTGATTATCCAGTTTGTTCCCTAGATAATTAGGATCAGTAGACTTACACTGGAAAAAACAAAAATAGATAATCACTTTCAAAATGCAATGCCAAACACCTCTTTTAATTTCAGGCGATTAACAGCATACGGAGAATGTACATTGCCCCCTTATAGTTTATTTCTTTCATATGCAGGAATGCATGCATGAGAGCTATCAGAATAGTTTACCACTTCATAATGTAGGGGTGGAGGGAGGTCACTCAAGTCTTGATACTAGTGGGTCATCAAGGGATTCATATAATATTTTATCAGTCAATGGTACTATTAAACTTTCCACTGCATGTATGCCTTGTGAGTTTTGATTAGATGACTTTTAGTCGTGCTTATTACTGAAGTTAAACTGTATTATTTAATAGATATTTCACCAATAGAAACAGCAAGAGCAAGATTTCTGGATTTCATTGTGGATACTTTCATTGGCTCACATGTTGTTGAAGTAACAGATTCTGAGACTGATATGTCTCAATCTGTGGAAGAAAAAACGAGCAAGAGAAAGACAAGAGACATTCAATATGAAGGTGATCCACAGTTTGTACTGCCGTTAATGTATGTGGCAAACGTGTACGAAACTTTGGTTAATGAAGTAAATATGAGGCTTGCTTCACTGGATGGCATGCGTGAAAAGACGATTGGAGTAGCACTTGAAGCTGCTGGTGGTTTGTATAGGAAGCTAGCAAAGAAATTTCCTAGAAAAGGTAGTTATTTTGCGCTTGAATTATAATTGGTTGCTAAAACCAAGAAAAAGCATACAGTGTGTTTCCTTTCGTGCAGTTTTTTGTTAAAACGTATAGGGTCTACATCAATACAAATAAAAATGACATATATTAACTGAGATTACTTCTTGCATGTAATTAGTGACGGAAATTTATTAATGTATGGCAAGCAGGAGCTTGCACATTCAAAAGACGGGAGCTAGCAACATCTTTTGAAACAAGATCAAGGTTTCCTGAATTAGTGATACAAGAAGAGAAACGAGTTCGTTTCGTTGTAGTCAATGGTTTGGATATCATCGAAAAGCCAGCAATTACACATACAGATGATGCAGAGTGGTAAGCTTCAAGTGTTAATTGAACTTCAAGATTATAATTAAGTTATAGGTTAACTAGATTAACTGTGGTTTAATATAGGTTTAAGAGGTTGACTGGTAGAAGTGATGTAGCTATCTCTCCTGTTGACTACAAGTTTTACGCCCCAAGGCACAAATATAGGCGCACTGGTTCCAACTCTGTTTCAAGCATTCCTGGTTTTCCAGTAAGTTTAATCTGATATTTTATATAATATTTCTGTTTATTTATATTAATATCGGAGGTAATGATGATATATCGCCTTTAATAATTTGTATAGACATTTCCTGGTGCTGATAATTCTTCTCAAATGTCTGTTGCTCAAGGCTATCAAGTAAGATCTGCTCCTTAGAAATATTAATTTGATTTATTTTATAATATTCTAGTTTTTTACAGTTGTTTATTATATGATTCTGAGTATTTAATATCACACAATCATTTACAAGACACAAGTAGGGGTGTGAGCTTCTGACGCAACCCGACAGCACGACACGAACCTAACACGAATTTCGTAGGTTTGGGTTTAGTTTAAATGGGTTCGAGTCAGTTTCAGGTTGAACCCGCGAACTCCTTTAGCTAAACGGGTTGGCGGGTTGACCCATTTAACCCATTTATATTATATTTTTTACAATGTGTTTTATGTTATAAATTAAGTTGGGTGTGTATTTTATTCCATAACTATAAGTCTATAACTTAAAAAGAGAAATTGACACAAGCTTTTATAATTTAAATGTTATTGTATTATATACATTTGTGTTTTTTGTAGTAAATTTTAATTTTAATATATTAATTTGCGGAAATAAACAAATTTCAGGTTGAACGCGTTGTGTTCAGATTCATATGCATGACACGATTTTCAGGTTCGGGTCGTGTTCAGGTTCATCTAAATTTTTCGGGTTCGGGTCCGGTTGAACCTGCGAACACGACTCGTTTAACACCCATAGACACAAGAAAGACCCCCTAAGAATGCATGTTCTTGATCTTTTGTCTATAATTGTATGCAGCCGCATAGTCAGCAACAGACACCATCAAAACAGCATATGCAAAGTCTTCCACACCAGGGTCAATTTCATATGGTGAATCCAAACCACCAATCTATGGGCCATGGTCAATATTCTCAACACAATCAATGTGGTTCAGAGATTGGGCACACACAAGGTTCATCTACCATGTCTCAACAGATGGCTTGTTTACAACCACTTGGTCACCTTGGAGGTCGCTTGCATGTACTGGTGATTGTTTTAACTCTCGTTTTTATTTGTTTAATCTTGTTCTGTTAAACTTTTAGTTTGTTAATTGTTTGTAATTTGGCGGTATAGCCAACAAGCCCTGCAAAGTTTTGTGATGAATGTGGTGCTCCATATTTGCGGGAAACTTCCAAGTTCTGCTCAGAATGCGGTGTCAAGAGGCTGGGAACGTAATGTTTTTCCAGGTACGTTATTTTAAATATCTTTTATCAGTAGTATTTTTACGATTAGGTTATTTATGCGAATTCCATTCCTAATCTACTCTTTGCACTGTGTTTTTGTGTTATGCAGGCAGGGTATATGTATATTGTAGTAAGAGCTTGTATGTATAGTTAAAAGGTTGCTACATGTATGTGGCACTGGATTTCAAGTTTCTTGTTTCTTGACTAGTTGACTGGTAGCATTAGTTTGTTGTAATGTTGTGTTTTGGAATTCAGACATAACATTATGAATGTTTTTACTTTTTTTAAATAATAATTTTATATTTAGCGAAAACAAAAAATTGAAAAACAAGTATTTTTGTATTCATTCATTAATTTCATAGAAGAAAAGACAACAAAAATAGTTTTTCTTTTCATGACTTCATCCATCATTCAAAAAATAAACTTGTTGTAGGTTCAAAGGGGAACTACAAAAAAGTAGAGAACTTGAAAACCATGTAAAAAAACAGATAAAAAAATTCATTTGTACGTGTAAAAAAAAATAATTTCTATCTAATCTTTTTTTGTGCTTTTTGCATATAAACACATGTAGAAGCCGTTTTAATAAACAAAATTTAATAATAAAAAAAAGTATTTAAAACAGTTCAAAAAGTGTATACTTTTTTTTACAATTTTTTTATTTGAACGGCCTCTACATATGTTTATATGAAACATAACTAATAAAATATAAATAAATCAATAACTAATAAAATATAAAATATAAATAAAAACAACCCTACGCAAATCCAATATTGAGAAATGTCTAAACTAAACTATTTGACCAATTAAATATTTTCAAAACAAATACAACAACAACAACCATACCCAGTATATCCCACAAATAGCAAAGCTACTTATAGGGTCTGGGGAGGGTGGGATGTAGACAGACCTTGCCTCCATCCCTAAGGATAGAGAGGCTGCTTCCAGAGAGACCCCCGGCTCTAAAACCATCAACATACCAACGCACCAAGTCAAAAAAAGTATATAAATAAGAAGTCAGAGAGTATACCAACACACAACATACCAAGAAAAGTGATCAGAGAGTGACACAATATAGTGTAAAACATGTATGATAGCATACAAAATCATATTGACTGAGAAGTGATTGCATGAAAACATGAGGTCAATATTTGAGTTTAAACATGTTTGCCCAAAATATTAGATCAATTTCAAATCAACATTAGCCTTGAACCAAACAAGTTAAAAGAATAAACATACCTCTTGGTCTTGTTTGCTGTGATGCTGAACGTTAAAATCATTCTTAACATTGCTTAACCCATATACTTTGCCTCTCTTCTTTCCCCCGGAAGCTTGGTACCACAATTCTTTGTCAAGTTCTCGGTGTTGGCTACTTTCCTCCCCATACTTCTCCAAAAGATATCCCTCATATTTCACCTAATCGGAGTCGCCAGAATCAGATCGGTGAAAGGATTTATTCGAGCGGCAGATCTCCTCAAAATCAGATTGGTGAGAGGATTTCAGATGTACCGTGAGGTATGTTTATTCTTTTAATACCGAATAGCGGCAGATCTCCCCAGAATCAGATCGGTCAAAACAAATAAAGTACTTAATACCCACACATTCAATTTAGAACCATTAGTTATGTTGATAAGTGCAAAAACTGAATAATGAAGCTTTAACTACGAAAGGCGGTAACATCTAAACAATGAACCAATAGTTATGTTGATAAGTGCCTACTCCATTAGTGTTCTCTCTTCTGTTAAATAATTAATACACTATACATAAAAAAATTATATGGTTCTCGCAGTTCTAACATAATACTGGTTCTGAAAAGATCAATTTCTCTATATTTACACACGTGATACATTTATTTAATTACATTTTTAACACCAAATGTTTAGCAACCCAAATAAATAAAAATATCTTTATAAAAACAAAATATAATATACAATTTAAAATTTAAAATGACAACTGACGTATAACACATTTTTCCTAGTAGTTATAAAACATTATTTAATGCACTTGTGTTCATCCCTAACATATAAATACCCCTCATCCTTCACACATTCGCCACCCTATTTACAACTTCCAACCGTAAATCTACAAAACTTCCGATCCTGATCATCATACCATCAAACAACACTAACACATTTTCCCCTCAGATCACCCATTCAACCGTCACCGATAACCGAAACTCAGGCAATATGTATAGGGCCTTCGTTGGCCCATTTGATCCCACAATGATCATGATGTTCACCCTTAAAGACGCTTCCGATTGGTGGCATGTATTAAACGACACACCCGTTTGGCAAGATCGAATCTTTCATGGAATGGCTGTTCTTTATGGCCTCGTGGCCATTGTTGCAATGGTCATTTACATTTTGCTTTTGTTGTTTATTGAGTCTTATGTTGTCTAATTTATTCATGTTTATAGTGTTTTGGTTTAGAATAATAATAATAATTGTGATTTAGTAAACGATCTGTGTGATCTTGTTTATGTTGCACAGATGCAATTGTTTCGGATACAACAAAGAGTGCCGGAGTATGGTTGGACCACACAGAAGGTTTTTCATTTTCTTAACTTTGTGGTTAATGCAGGTTTGTAATTTTTCATACTCATATTCACACTGATTTTTTTTTTTTTTTTTTTTTTTTGTGATAAGAAATATATGATTTGTGAAACATATGTTGTCTGATGTTTACTGATTGTGATGTGTTACTGTTGCAGTTAGATGTTTGATTTTTGTTTTTCGTCGCGATATTCAAGACTTGAAACAGGAGGTTAGAATGTTTGTTAATCCTCCGTTTGGTTCGTTAAGGCAGTTATATCAATCTTTGATCTTGTATTGTTCATTTGATCAGATTCTGAAACATATCTTGCTTGATGTGCCAAGTCTTGCATTTTTCACTACTTACGCGCTCTTGGTTTTATTTTGGGCTGAAATTTACTACCAGGTTCGGTTAAGATTATTATTTATCTATTTTTCATAAAACCGGATTGTGTGATTTGTAAACACAATAAGAATCAGATTTCTCCATCCAAACACTCAAAAACATTATAATCAGATTGTTGATGCAAGTGACCTTTGACAGGCACGGGCTGTTTCGACTGATTGTCTTCGGCCTGCCTTTTATACAGTCAATGGAATAATCTATGCAATTCAGGTAAAAATATTATATTTTGGATGAAACATGAAGCGGGTAATTAACGTTAACGTATAATTTGATTTCTTAACAGATAGCATTGTGGCTAGCAATCTGGTGGAAGCCCGTGCGGATTATGGTGATACTCTCCAAGATGTTCTTTGCAGGAGTGTGTTTGTTTGCTGCCTTGGGTTTTCTGCTATATGGAGGAAGGTATTTCATAATTTCATATCATATTTATTAAATGTATAAATTACAATGTCATACTTCATGTATGTGTTGCAGGCTCTTTTTAATGTTGCAACGTTTTCCTGTGGAATCAAAAGGCCGGCGAAAGAAGTTGCAGGAGGCAAATATATGTTAAACCGTTTTTTTTTTCAAACTGGCCCGTTCTATTCCATCTATATGTGTGTATATATATATGATATTTTGATTTGTTTTCTTCATTCAGGTTGGATATGTGACAAGTATCTGCTTCACATGTTTCCTCATAAGATCTGTCATGGTAAGTTAGCATTTGGTTGCTAAAATCGTTACATGTACATAATATATATGAATTTAATCTTATTTTATTATTGTTTTTGATGGTTAGATGTGCTTTAATGCATTTCATAGAGTTGCTGACCTGGATGTGATGGAACATCCTGTTATGAACCTCATGTACTACTTGGTAATCTTCCTTGATTTAATTTAATCGGTCTTATGTTTAACTCTTTGAAAAAAATTAGCGCATTATTTCGAGAAATCTTGCTGCATTTTGTGCGACTGATTATTTTCATTTGTACAGTTGGTGGAGATACTGCCTTCAGCTCTAGTTCTCTTTATATTGAAGAAGTTGCCGCCTAAACGAGGGATAAATCAATATCACAATATTCGCTGAAATATTATGAATTTTCGACGATATGAAATGAAGAAAAGATTTCTTGAAAATGGAACTGGTTTTTCTATTGGAGAGAATAGAAATGCAAGACTCCAGAAGCTGAATCCATGGAGTCTAAAGATTATGAAAGGGTTTTAAAGAAACTGATCTCTCATCTGTAGTAATAAAATATTGAAAAATTTGTTCTTTAATTCAATAATTCGTATTACAGTGCAAAATACGAGTACAAACATGTATAGGAGTAGAAGTCGGAAACAGTAATTATGAAACGAAAAAACGGAGGCACGTGTTCAACATGGTTTCCTTAAAATAGATTTGCATGTTTAACATTCATATACACTGTAAATAAAGTACAAATATATACATGATAAACCCCAAATGAATGAGCCAATCTTATATTGAACTGCTAAATGTTTCATTAGGGTATTGTACCCATGACATCCTCCTAATCAAACACCTACCACCAGGCCAAAGCCACATTGATATATATTATATTATTTAGTAGGCATGTATCTATGACTTTACCAGTTTGAAAATTACTAAATAAAAAAGATACATGTTAAATATATATATTTAAAATGAGTAAATTACGATTTTGGCCCCTCTGGTTATATCATTTTTACCCTTTTAGCCTAACACTAACCCCGTCCATTTGCTTTTAGGGGCCAAATGGGTTAGAAAAGAAGACGTTGGGGGCCAAAAGGGTTAGAAAAAAAGACGTTGGGGGCTCAGATGTTAAAAGATTCTTTTTGGGCTAAAAGGGTAAAAGTGATATAACCACAGGGGTCAAAATCGCAATTTACTCTTTAAAAATTTGTTAGTCTTGTTTGTTGGCTCAACTACTTTTTTTCCCTTACATCTCCCCCCTCACAACTCACAACCAACCTGATCAAATACCTAAACACTTAAACCAAAAACCTCCATTCTGCATCAATGGAGTCAGCTCTCTCACTTACATTCCACCACCCACTTTCAAATCCCCCAAACATCAACCTCATCAAATCAAACCCCCCTTATCCCCTCCTTAAACCCTTCAAACAACCCACCATCAAAACCACCACCACCGTCATCTCCGCCGCTACCAAACACAACAACAACCCCATCACACAAACCCTCAAGCTCACCGCCCGCACCATCGTATTCGCTGCGGCTGCCGCAGCCGTAATCTCCAAGTTCCAACAAAGCCCAGCCATAGCAGAACCACTTACCCAAACTGCTACAACAACAATATCTGAATCTGAATCCGAAATTTCTGAGTTTCTGGAATCAAATTCCGAAGCGATTGATGCCATGAAAACATTACTTGAAAAGAAATTGGAAACAAGGGAGGATCAAGAAAGCTTAAAAATCTTGAAGAAACTCGTTTTGGCCCAACCCGAAAACGGAGATTGGAAGTTTTTAATGGAGAGATTGTTAAACGAAACGGGTGAAAATGAAACGGGTCAAGAGGACTTAGAACAGATTTTAACACAAAAGCCGCTTTCTTTCGAGGCATTGTTTGAAAACGCGGTGTTGATGGACAAATGTGGAGAGGGTGAAGTGGTGATTAAAAGATTAGAGAAGGAAGTAGAAGAAAAGAACGAGAAAGAGGCAAGAGATGTAAGATTGATAATAGCACAAGTTGAGTTTTTGAAGAAAAATGTTGATGAGGCATTGAAGAGATATGATGAGCTTGTTAGTGAAGATCCTGATGATTTTAGACCTTATTTTTGTAAAGGAATGATCTATAGTTTGATTGATAAGAGCGATGAGGCGAAAGTTGAGTTCGCTAAGTATCGCGAGCTTTCGCCCAAGAAGTTTGAGGTGGAAGGGTAGATTCGGACATCGTCGTCAAGAATGAAGCTTTTTGGCACTGATGAACAAAATTAAGTCATATAGAGTTTGAAATAAAGAGGTGTTGTGATTTGATCTTGATTAAAGATTTAAAGATCGCAGGCGGTATGTTTTTTTTGTTATGATTGAATCCTTGTTAGCTAGAGATTCAGCATATTTGTGTTGTTAAGTGGTATAATTTCTTGCATAATAAACATGATGATATGATTATTCATTGTTAAAGATGAACTTTATAGTACCCTCTTGCAGCCTTTGTTGAATATAGCTTATTGTTACAATTTGATTGTTTCAATAATAGCGACACAGCTTAGATGTATGCTTGTATACTCGGCAATTATTTTCCAACTAACAATAGTAAAACTAACCCAAAACTGAAGGAGATGATTTACCAAAGTAAAAGCTTGATTAGAAAGTTATAAATTTTAATTATGCTTTAATGTATGTTACACATTTAGTGACCCCCCCCCCCCCCCCCAATTGCAACTAGCTATCTACCATAACCACCACTACCATCCTTTCTTGACCCTTATAGGTATAGAGTCACCTTTGTTGCCACTGTTAATACAGCAGAGGACTATAAGAGTTGGATTCTTTTTCTTTTATTCAAGTTTTAGACTTTTATAGTTCGATCACGAGGAATTTATAGAGGTTTAATCAAGTCTTTGAAGTTAACAGTTATGTGTATGGATGAAATGTAAATATGAGGTCTTTTGTCAATTTTGGACTGCAAATTTGGTGGAATTTTCTGATAGAGAAGGCTACCTACTTGAAACTTCAATAAATAAATAAATGGTCCACACCACCTATTTTGCCTATATGCTTGAAGGCTACATCTTCAAGATTCTTGATCCTCAAGTCCTCTAGCAGCAGTTATCTGCCATCCATTTTAGAAGACGAGTCCACTACTTTTCGATATTCTTTTGTTCCCAAATTAGAGAATCTTAATGGCTTGATCTGCAATTCTTTAAAGATCCAAAAACCGAAGAAATGGTGGTTTGAATGTTACCGGAAAGCTATCAGATTCAAGATTTTGTACCCAAAAGATCCACTTTGCATCGTCTCATCAGGCAGTCGATGCATTTGAAGACTTGGAATTTAATTTGGTTGAATTCTGAAGATTTTAGAAAACTTAAAGTGTGCCTAGATGCTTCATCCTGTTGTAAGATTAATCAGTAGTTGCATTAGAGCTAGATGATTCAAACTTCCTAACAATTTTCATGTTTTAAAATTTGTAAAAAGAAGTTGCTGGTATAACCTTCAATTTTGCCGTGAAAACCTACACAAAACATCCCATGGACCACCTAGAAACACTTGCAAAACTGCCAAACCCACTACAAACACGAAAATTCGTACACACACTGTTAATATGTTTGAAAAGGCCTGAGTTTTGCAGCCAAAGTGTATGAATGTTTTGCTCTGAGCGCTGGATACCGGGCCAACTGGCCAAGTACGTGTAATTGTAGAACTGAGCTCTATGAAAAAGCCACAGGGGTATTTTGGAAAATGGAAAATAATGGCGTGCTCTAGCATAATTGCAATGTACAGAAAAACAGACATGATTAGACACGATAACACTTGTGGCTAAAATGAAAGAAAAAGACGTAGAACGAAAGGCGTGGCGTTACAATCAGGGCCATTCATGAGAATCCGGGTGTACAATGCGATTTGAAAAAATGTCCCCCTTAAATTTAAACTTATGAATAAAAAAATCAGTGATAGGACGATAAATGGACCAAAACCAAATAGGCTATTGTTTTACTATTTTTTAGTCGGGTTTTAAATTTAGTTACGTCATAGCTTTATTTTAAATTTAATTATTATATAACTAAATTGTTAATTTAATATTTTAGTTAATTAAACTTAACTTTCAAAAGATTATTTAGTTAAATAAGTAAAAAGATTTAGTTAGAAAAAAAATAAGAGAAAATTAAATGGGCTGCCCTGCAGTTCATGGTTTTGCATCTGGGCCTTATACATTAAATGGGCTCCCTGCAGTTCATGGTTTTGAAAACAAAAAAAGTGTGGATGCTACTAAGTTTCAAACTTGCACTTCAAATATAAGGAAGCCCCAAACCAAGCTGCATACCTGCATCACATTATTGTTATAATTTGTTGGGGTCCTATATGTTATCTCTATATAAAGAGAACTTTTGTCTGGGCCCCTAAATTTTTTGGGCAATGTGTGGTCGCGCCTCCCTCACATGTCATGCCGTCATGGGCCGGCCCTTCTTGCTCTGAGTGGAATTTAGGGGATACCTTTGTTATATTTCTAGACATTTGTGTTCCAAACAAAATTCATTCATGTAAGGAAAACCTGTTAATAAGCATGCATTTAGTTCTTTGTGATTCCATTATCGACGAACATTGGCAAACTGTTTCTTGTGAGCCAAGATTTGGACCTATAATGTAGAAGTTGGTACATGTTTACCACATGAAGCCATCATTCTATGTGCATGCTAAAGTTGGCCATTTTTTCGTGAATGAATTCTTTCGTCTCGAGTTGCCATCTACAAACCAACGTTGTTATATTTTGATGGACCGTTCTCTATATTGTTTCCTAACATGCTTCTTTTTGTTGGCGATGCTTATAATTTCAGGTCTCTCCTACTCTTCTTCTCTATACTATTGTATAGAGTTATTGTATATGTTCTCTTGTTGTAAACCACTTGCCATTTTTACAAATAACTTCAAGAATGACAATTTATGATATGGTGTCAAGTTGTTTCTATTTTTACCAATCATCTTGTTAAAAATATCAACCTTCATAGAATTTATTTGGTTTATTATTAAGAAATGAACTACAATACTTAGCATGTGTTAATCATTTGTGCATTAAGCGATTTTCGAAAGTATATAACTTGAATTATGTCTTTATTTGATGTATATTTACAATGGCAGAGATAAGTTCAAGCACAGGAGAGAAGACAAAATCATGCAAATATTTGAGCAGAACATATAAAGGCTTGTGCTTCTTTAATAGAAACTGTGATATCATTTGCAAGGCTGAAGGTGCTATGAGTGGTGGTCGATGCCAAGCCTTCACCTTGCGTTGTTTGTGTAATGGTTGTGATCCTGACTAGCTCTTAAATTGAACGGATTAACGTATAACTTGAGATTTGCATGATCTAGATTGTATGTACAGATAGATTAAAGAAGATCGCCAGCTTAAGCTTGATCGGCTTCAGTCGTGTCATTTGAGGCATGATAATTTTTATGGTGTGGTCCTATCTCTCAAGCTACATCGATCACCTTGAAAGGGCGGCTCATGAAGGGGTTGAAATGTTAAAGGCGAAGATTCTTAAACGAATCGGGTTGGATCACTAAATTTCCTTTTAGTGTTGTACTATGTTTTTAGTTATTATGCAATGTTTTCAATTATTATATTATGTTTTTAATTATACTTACGTAATTTTTTAGTATAGATTGTCAGAAATAAAACAATTATTTGCATTCAACAAATAAAAATGATGTGGCGGTGTAAACCGGAACAAGGTAAGGAACCACTCTCCAAATGTGGAAAATGTAAAAATAGTATGGAAAATGATGCGACACTGACTGATGTGGTTGTTTTCGTTGCAGTGGAGTGTGGAACCATACCACATAGTTTAACACCACTATCAACCAAATGGGACCATGGGTATACCCCGAGTGGAAATGGGGTGTAAAAAGTGTCATATAGGCACCACATCATTCACACATGGTTTTCACAAATAGGGGGTGTGGTGTTTCACTTTACGTGTCTACACTTGATTGCTCCATGCCATGTCTTGAATCAATCACCTCTTCCACGCCAAATCTCTACCCCCGTGGAAATCACCACGCCGTGACCACGTGAAGGGTGGCGCAGTGTTCCACGCCATTGAAGCCAGCCACCTCATCTCCAAGCCTCTTCCACACCACCCCACCCCCACAGCCTTACTCTCTTACATGCACTGCTGTGTTTGCACTTGTCATTAGAAAAGATTTTGAAATCTAGAAGGTAACTATAGCTTTTGTTAAGAATATGATTCTACACCACCATATTAAAACACATTTATTGGCTCCTTGAGGTAGTTTTGTTTAAACCCTCATGTCTTGAGTATGCCACTTTATCATAAGTTTGTTTGTACACAAAAAGTGTGTACAATGCAATGCAGTGGCTGTTATTGTTTTCTGTTTCAAGATAAAGGCATGCAACATCATAACATGGGCCAATGAAGATAAAAGTTGTATTGAGTCTTTACAAGAAAGATGCATTTGATGCAATGACAATAATGCACACATGGGTGAGGGGCCAACTCTGTAAAAGCTAACAAGTTCTTGGAAAATTGAAGGGCCAATCATGATGGAAAAGGGGAAACCACCATCAATGCATCAACTACTTGTACCTTACAAGTTACAACCCACAAATCAATTCCATTAAAGTTTCAAGATTTTCCAAACCCATGTCAGAAATCACAAAGTTGTACAATAAAAGGTGCAGTAGATGCTTGTACGGTACAATTAGCAACGGAATTGTGATGTCAAGATGATGACTTTCTTGCCAACATGATGAGGAAGATCCACAAATCAATTCTATCAAAATCTCAAGATTTTCCAACCAATGTCAGAATTTCAAGAAATCAGAGAGTTGTACACTTGTGTATGTACAATCACCAACATGTGATGTTGAGGTTCAAGATCAAGTCTTGCTTGCTAACATTGTTTCAAAGATCATAATATCCCATTAGCATTTTCATTCATGTAATTGCATACTTTCATAAGACCACCGGCGTTGTTTTTTCAAAAAAAGCCACCAAAAACGCCCAATACCGCCCAACTACCGCTCCCCTGGGAGTGTTTCAGCATGATTTCGCAAAAAATCCCCCTCCAGCGTGATTTAAAACACGCTCAAATGGTATTTTGGTGGCCAATCAGATGTATCCCACTTTTTCTTGACCAATCCTTTTTTTTTTTTTTGTTAGTTTTTGTTTTATTTAATTCTTTAAACCCCTTTTTAACATAATACACACATCCCCACTACACTCATTTTAGAAAAACGCCCAATAATGCACCTTGCTGAATGCTGACTGGACTGCCACATCACAGAAAACGCCCAAGGGTGAGGGTATTATTCACCCTTACCACTACGCATGGTCTAAGACTGGGTGTTATGGTTTGGCGCCTCCAACCACATCAGCCCTTTAAAGCCCAAAACACTGCCCGGGGGTGCTAATGGTGGGTTCGTGAGTGGTTAACCTAGGGAAGAGCATTTTGGTGCTAGTATTGAAAAATACCGGTACCGAATGACACACTAATGAAAAAATTTTGATACCAATTCAGTATCTACTTTTTAACTTCAAATATCGTGTACCCAACTTTGGCAATTTTTGGAATCGGTATTTTCGGTACCAATACCGAGCTCATCACCACATCAGAATGCCAAGGGGTCATTTATATTCCATGAGAATCTTGATACAAGCAGTTGCATCTCAAGATTTTCCAAACCCATATCTAAATGCCAAGAAATCACAAAGTAGTAGAAGAAATGATGCATTAGAATGCTTTTAAGGTACAACCATCAATGGAGTTGTGATGTTAAGGTACAAGTTCAGTAACATTGTGTAAAAAAAGTCACTTATATTCATCAGACATATAAGACTTTCAAACCCATATCATAATGCCAATAAATCACAAAGTTGTGTAAAAAATAACTGCATTTAGTACACTTGTACCCTACAACTATCAATGGAATTGTGATGTTGAGGTACAAGATGTAGACTTGTTTGATAACATAGTAAAAAGATCATTTATATTCCACCAGAATCTTGATTCAAGCAATTACATCTCAAGATTTTCCAGACCCATATCAAAATGCCAATAAACTTATAAACCATCAAGTTGTTCAAGAAATAATGCATTTAAGATGCCTGTACCATTTGATTATCAAATGCAACTGTAATGTTAGATGACTACTTGCTTGCATTGTGTAAAAAGATCAATTTCTATACCATGAGAATATTGATATAAGCAATTACATCAAGTAAAAGAAGCCTTAAGAGTAGAGATATCATCAATGTCAAAAAAAAGTGCAGAATATAAGGATACAAAACTAGCTGGTTTAGCAGTTACCATCAACCATTAAGACCATGAAATATGAAACACATTCAACAACATATAATAAGTAACCACACACTTTAAAACAAGATTATCCATGGCTGCCATAAAAATACAGGAAACACAGCTCTTATCGAACGGGTAATCATTCACGGTGTGGTTTCCCCTAATATGTCATGGAATTGAGTTTCATTGTTCATGGGCGTAATAATCGAAAGTTAACAAAAATACCAACTTTTTTAATTTTTATCTATCCGTCTATGCAGCAATGAACATGGAGGTCTCGAAAAGTTCCTCACAGCTGTCCGGTTTGCGCATAATCTCCGTTTCTAAAGACGAACCCACCTCGGTGTTGTTTTTCTCCATCTCTTCCTCAATCGAAATCTCCTCTGATCTGCAATTCCAACTGCAAAACGCTTTCTCACCCCTACAAGCAGAACAAAACAATCGGTTTGTAACAAAAGGCAAACACGATTAAGGAACCAAACATGATTAGAGGTTTGGAGACCGAAATACCGAACCTGTACATGTAGATATCTTCGCCCTCCAACTTCTTCTTGCAAGAGTAACAAAAGCTCAAGAAATCATCATAGGGGTAAGAATTCACAACTTCAGAAGGATTAAGTTTAAACGCGTGTTCTTCACATTTAAAAGATTTAGCAATAAACTCATTATCGTGACGCTCTAAAATACAGTCACCAAATATATGTGTTGTTTTCGGGTTAGGCCCGTGTTTTCTAACACATGTATAATCCTCAGAAAGCTCAATCTCACTCGCAGAGAGTGAAGCAACTGAATCCCTACCCGGGTTCAGATTGGTCACACGGGTCGTTGAATGGGTTGATTTTGACCCGAGATTTGCAGAATCCAAAGAATTAGACCAAAATTTAGCAAATGGTTCCTGTGCTAATGGATTAATCACTTTAGGGTTGGATCTTATATTACTATGAGGGGAAATTGCGTAATTCTTAGGGAGTGAGTTCGACAGTGAGTCAAACCCGACAGGTTTCAAACTCGAGTTGTTCAAGATTCTCATTTGGGGTCCAAAAAGAACGCTCTTACTATCCGATGACCGGAGTATTTTTCCGGACGACGGTATTGTTTCATCCTCTAAAGATTCTATCATGCTTAAGCCTACTTTGTTACAATCCCAACTCTTTTGAGTCACTTCATTCGGTTTAGAACAAGCCCTAATTGGTAAAATCCCAAAGTTTGGTTTTGAAAAAACCTTGAAATCCAAAGTGGAAGTGGGGCTTCTAACTGAATCAGATTCTGGATTTTTAGGGTTTATCCCTACAAACACACCAGGAACATTGAAAAAAGAATTGATTTTCTGCTTCTGTTTCAAGAAAGTTTCAGGATTTGAGTAACAAGACTCATTGGAATGATAATCAGGGTTCAGATTATGAACCTGACCCATGTTTTGTTGATCTTTTTGGTGTGACCTGCTTCTCTTCCTCAGCATTTTTCACACACCCTGTTGAAAAGTCAAAAGTCAAAACCCTAATCAAGAAATCACCATCCAATGCAAGCAATCAGTATCAAAACAAAACAATCAGATGCAAATTTCAAGAACAAACACTATAGGAAGATGATTAATATAACAAATAATGGATCATAAGTTAAGATTTTCAATAGTATTAAATTCTAGCAATATACATTACAGATTATTCATTGTTGACCAAATATACAAACTACCCACAAAGCTTTGCAGATCAAATAGTCAAGAAAATAGTCAAACTGTTAACTGCTTGTGTTGAAAATCAAAAGATGCCCAAAATACTACTCAAGATTCAACCCGAAAAGGGATGAATAGCACACAATCCATAAGATTACCATTTTATAAACAGATTAACACAATATTTTTTGAGTTCATCCCCAAAAGGGCAGACCCATGAAATCAAGCTACTGAAGTGGATGAATCTATACACAAATAAAGAAAATGATGACCCAAATAGTGAAAAGAAACTTCAAGATTAAAGCTTTATGATTCTCTCTAAACAAGAAGAAAAAACCCCAAAATGCAGTGAAGAAGAAAAGGGGTGAAACTTGAAGAAAACCCACCTCAAATTGCAGAAGTGTTTTCTCAACTTCCCCACTCTCCCTCACTATTGTTATATGAAACTTGTACAGTACTCTCTCTCTACTCTCTCTCTCTCTCTACTCTCTCTCTCTCTCATGCATCAAAATCAGAGAAAATATGAGCTTCTCGGATACTCTTCTCTCTCTGTGTAGTGGGGACTGGGGATTTATTTTACTGTAGGTGTGTATATATACGTATAGTTATTTATGTATAGAGTAATTTGCAATGATTTTACTTTTTATTATTTTATATTATATTTATATTTGTTCTCATTTTTTTAAGGGTGGCTTTCTATGTACAGGACCTATTGGTCACCGAGTTCATGTCGAAGACAATCCCCCGTCAGCCCCGCTCTTCCGGACGCGATGTTCGATCGGGCCCCGGACGTTGCGCAAGCTGACCTTCGCCCGGAAACCATACTGCCCCCACACGAGAGACTCGCTGGGGTAACAGCGGGGTAAAACCGGGTTGCCCTCAGGACCGCATCATGCCTCGGTAGGAACGATCCATCATTGGGACGTCCTCCCCCCATATCGCCACAGCCGTGGATCGAACCGGTGACCTCCAAGGAGGAACCGGCCCAACCCCACCACATGCGACCAACTGGTTGTATCTTTGAAGTGTTTTAAATTTTAGTATTCGGAAATTTCAAGGAGAAGAAGAAAAACAGGAGTAAGTTATTTCTTTTTTAATTGCTTTATGATTAGTAAAAATATAAAAGAATTATAAATATAAAAGAGTGTAACTCAATTTAGAAGGAACTTAAAGAACTTTTAAAAAGACTGTGCGTTACAAAATACAAATCTTATTTTTTTTTTTTCACTTTGCCTCCTTTTAGAAAAAAAAAACTGTAATTTGGTCTTTATAAGGAGTTAAAAATATGGGCAAATTGTACAAAACAAAAAAAAAAGATATTTATAGATTATTATCTTTTTTTAGAAATTAATGTGTTTTAGAGAACAAATTGGACACATACTATTTTTTTTATTTTTTTATTTCAAATGTAATCTAATTTTTAAGTTTGATGTAGTCTCAAAAAATGCAAATCGAAATAATTATTTTGAGTTGAAGTACAAAAAATAAAGTCCTATTACCTAATCCCGGCTTTCGGTTAAAGGTGTTCGTTTTATGGTAAAATCAGACTTAGGAACTCAGCTAAGTCTAAGGGGCTGTTTGGTAGCCTCTTAATGACCATTAAGATGCTACCTCTTAATGGTTTAAAACCTCTGAATGAATAAGAGGTAACCTCAAGTCTGAATAGTTAAGAGGTAACATCTGAATGGTAAATCATCACATGTCACATTCTTCTACCTTATCATTGGTAAAATTCTTAATGGTTCCATTAAGAGGTAGTCTCTTAATGACCATTCAGAGGCTACCAAACAGCCCCTAAGAGCATTCTCATCCAATCCATCAAATTATACATACATTCCACTAAAAAACAACTCCTATATCAATATATTTTCACTAAAAACAAATACTTTTTCTCTTCTTTTCAATTATATCAATATATTTTCACTAAAAACAAATATTTTTTCTCTCTTCTTTTCAATTAAGTAATATTATCATTACATTTTTCTCTCTCCTTCACTCACAACCACTTTCAATATATATTAAAAAAATTATACTGGGTGAACAGTGTCCCCCCAAATATACAGATGAACAGTAACATTTTCTCTCTCCTCCACTCACAACCATTTTTATACCCTTTATAATATAAAAACTACCTCTCACATATTTTGATGATTTGGATGAGAATGCTCTAAGGCCTAAACTTTACTTTTTTATAGCGCACTTCATAAAACTCATAGAATTTATAGTTTACAGTATAATTTACAAATTTTTTTATTTTCAATAGCTATAAAGCCGGACTTGATAAATCCTACTACACCACGCATCAGATTATAAAGAGACACTAGTTAAAGCACACTATTCTTACTAAAAAAATCGATATTTATATCATTGTTTTATTTTGGTCCACTAGTTAATTTGGGTCTAATTTAGTCATTAGATATATGTATTTTTGCTTCATTTTAATTGTTAATAATATGTCTGGATATATGTTGGTTCACTTGATTGAACGAGGAAGAAGGGATTTTGTTTTTTATGATCAAAATATAGTATGGGTGATCAGAGAATTTATATAGTTTTTATTTATGACGATAAAATAAAAATGTTAATATGTGTACGCTATTAATGTATGTAAAAGTAATTGAAAGTCACGTGATCATTAAAGTTTAATTTCTAATATTTTTGTATCTACTTCGACTTCAAGTAGTGAAGAAACACTTCTTTCTGGTAAGTGTCTCAACAAATAAGATTAATTTTCTTAATCTTCTTTAAGTTGTAATCGTAATCTTCATGTGAAACATTAAACACTCTATTAAGCTTGTTAAGAGGAGGGGTATAGGGGGTTCGGGTTTCTCCTCTTAACTAAGGGTTAGCAAAAATAGGGTCGGACCGAAATTAACCGAGAACCGACCCTAAAAAAAACCGATACCGACCCGGACCTAAGCTAGTAAGTACACAGTTCGGTTCCATGTATTCTTGGTAAATCGGTCTCGGGTCGGTTCCGGGTATATATGAGTAAAAAGCCGAGTTGGACCTAGGAACCGATTTCGAGTGATATTTCTTTTAAGTATGGGCTAAAAGCCCAGCAACCTTTGATATTATAATCCCTAACAAAACAAATGTTGTATCATTCATAACAAAACAGGACGGCTGATCATTCATCTCATCTGCATTAAACTTCTTAGCTGCTACGATCATTCATTCATCAATCGTTGGCTGATCATTGACGAGGTACGTGATTTGATAACCTGTCAATACAGAATACACAAGACATATATTAATCCACAATTGATTTACAAAGTATATACAAAGAAAACAAATCGATCGTATCATATAGTTTGCAATTTCTAATGATTTTATCATGTCTTCTTAGATGGTTCGAAACAGGATTAATTCAAACATCAATGTTTGGGACAAATTTGAGAAGTTTTCCAATGAGGACGGGAAGGCTAAGGCAAGATGCAAGCATTGCTCGACGGTTGTCAATTCGGACAAGGAAAAAATCGGAAAAGTGGCATTGATAAGGCATCTCGAAAGATGTGAGAAATACTGATGATTAGCGAACGGTGGTGGTTCGGTGGATGAATATTAAAAATAATTTGAAGATGAAGGCTTTATGTTTTCTTTGATCACTGTACTTTTGTTTTTTTTAATTGAATTTGTTTGAAGGTTTTGGACTTATTTTTTTAATCTATGATATGGTATAATTTTCTTTTATTGTTATTTAGCGTACGCGGGCGCATACACTCATACGTAAATGAAAACAAGTTATACTATTAAAAAACCGGTATCCAGTGTTGCTTCTGAGGAGGCGTTTAGTACAGGCGGAAGAGTTGTCGATACTTATCGAACTTCTTTATCAACTCCGATTGTCGAGGCATTAATATGTACAGAGGATTGGATTCGTGCATCAATTAAAAAGAAATTCTACATCGAAGATTCGGTAGAGTTCGATGACATTGGAAAAGGTAATTTTGACATACACCGAAATACATCCTTGTTTATTGTTTACGTTGTATTTATCATTATATTTTTTTTCATGTAGAAATTTATGATAAAGTTGAACCGGATCACATGAACATCGATGTCGATTAACGGGTAGCTGGAGATGGATACGGAAAACGAGAAAGGACTTAAACTTCTTAAAGTAGTATCAGTTTCAGTTCGTTTGCTTTGGATTTGTTGGATTTTGTTTGGATTTCTTACATTTGAAATTCTTAATACTTTTTGAATTTTTAGATGTTTAACTTATGAATTTTGGGTTACAAGGTTTATTTATTCTATGTTTAGCAATGAAATTCATCAAAAACAACTTTTGGTTTCATATTTTCATCAAATTTTTCACTCGGACATTATATCGAACACTTGGTGTGCATAGGTATTAATAAGTGTTAATAGACCTTAGATTGAAGCATAAACACAACATCAACTATAAACCATCAAAAAACTGCAAATTCCTATAATTTTTTCAGTTTAGATGATCAAAAATTTAACATTTGCAATAAGATTAACCAACAAAATTTGTTTCGGCCGATAACAGTTATGGAACTAGGATTGAAATGGAACTCACCAATAATCGGCTGAATTGCTGAAATGGAACTAGGATTGAAATCTTTCAAGCTGAAATCAAAGTTATGGAACTAGGATTGAAATGGAACTCACCAATAATCGGTTGAATTATGGTGTTGTTTGCTGAAATGGAACTAGGATGTCGAGTGCACTGCAGAATCAGAATGTATGTTGTCAAGCTGTATTCCAAGATTTCATATCATAGTATCCGGGTCGGTTCTTTACCCGAAAACCGATGTACCCGATTAACAAAAGAACCGAAACCGACTTTTACTTATAGGGTATTATGTCGGGTATTTATTTACAGGCTTCTCGGGTATCGGGTCGGGTATTTGTCGGGTCGGGTAATTGATTTTGCTCACCCCTACTCTTAACCACTCTCTGGCGTGAGAATAAGTATGCGTTTTGAGAAAGTAAGTGTGTGGTTAGTAGTGAAAGAGCAAGGAACAGAATGAATAAACCTGTAGATGAAGGCTCCTATTTATAGCCGGAGTAGTGAGGAAAGAGATGGGCTGATGGGCCTTGGGCCTGGAGTCAACAACAAGGAATATACGTCTTATGCCCTCTGCAACAACCGTTAGTGCTTCTGGGTGAGGATGGAGTTGGCGCATGTTGAATGGATCCATGTGTCCTGACCGTTGTCCTTGTTGTCTCTCTGTCATCAGCGGCTTAGTGGAGATCATGGAGCAGATGTCGGCGCACGCTGATTGGTGCCACGTATGCGTCCTTGTGTACCTTCCTGTCTCCTGTACGCTTGTTAATCGTGGAGCACGATCGAATACAGCCTGTTGGACGCTCATTGGTCCACTGCTCTGCCACTCGTACCTTTGGTACTTGTCCTAGGATGACCTGTGCTTCTGTCCTCCATGCGACCCTTGGGGAAGACCCATGTATCCGGCGCAAGGTCCAGGAAGTGAGGGATTTTATCCAGGAAGCTAAATGTGAAATCTGGTCTTGTCTTTGCTTAGGCCTCGCGCACGACCTAGGTTTCACCTTATCGGTCGGCGCGGGGTTAAGAAAGATGCCAGATTAGCATAATAGGAGTATGGTCCCGCGCATAACCTGATTGGACGACACAGGTTTTTGAGACCATACCCCTTCAAGTAGTTATCATATATTTTATTTGTGAACATGATTATAATATGTATTCATATTTCAGGCCTTGGATCCATTCAGAAATAAGATTAAAAACATCAAAATATAATAGGGATTTAAGAAAATATGTAACCCGTTACCAATGTCTTTGTGCAATTATTAGGCTTTGGTGTATGGATTGGGATATTATTTGTCATATATATGACCGTTAATCAAATGATACAACACCCCCTCCTTGATTGATGGTGGTTCGTAAGGATTGA
The DNA here is from genome assembly GCA_030545235.1 of Helianthus tuberosus. NCBI lineage: Eukaryota > Viridiplantae > Streptophyta > Magnoliopsida > Asterales > Asteraceae > Helianthus > Helianthus tuberosus. The sequence continues at coordinate 36,781,783 of CM060383.1, forward strand.
ACCACGTTTACCACAACCCTCTCATTTAATAATTTTGAGACAAAAATATATTAAAAAAAATAAAGGAGATAGTGGTTTGGGTCATGATTACACCCTTAGGGTAATGGTTTTGGAAGTTGGATTAAAGATGGTTAACATAGCGTCTTTCTGGAGAGTCATGAGGGTCATGACCACACTCTTTAGCTTCATAACTGGCCGGATTTGCCGATCAGAACTATCTAAGAAGTCGGTCTGACCTGGTGTTTTTGAACTGCGTCAGTTATCTATGAAATCGGTAAAATGAATCAAAGTAGAAAATTGTATGAAATTATAGGGATGTGACTATGATTACACGAAGGGTGGTTTATATATAGACCACAATATTTTAATTCTTTTCCTTATGCTTTCGCTGAATATAATCTTAGTCTAAAAAAACAGATCGACGGTTCTACCAAATTTTCAAATTTTGTATTTCTTACTTCTATATACTTCGTGCTTCATATTATATTGTATTTATTTTTATCTTCCATATTATGTTGACATTGCAAAGCAACAACAATAAATAAAGAGTAAATTACAAGTTTTGTCCTTTATCTTTACATCAAATTTCAGGCGCTGTCCTTTAGCCAGAAAGTTGACAGGCGGTGTCCTTTATGTTTCCAAATCTTGCAAGTTTTGTCCTTTTAGCCAAACCAGGTTAGATTTCTCAGTTAAAATACCCCATGTGCAAGGCACATGAGGGTAAAATGGTCATTCTCTCTTAAATCATTTAATTCCCTATTTAATTCTTCTTTATATCCCATACCAACCCCTCAAATCATCTCATAATCACACTCGATGTCCCTCTTCTTTCACAGTTAGGGTTTTTAGCACAAATCAATGGCAATCAGCAGAAGCAATGTCTCAAGATGATGATGGATGGTATGTTCGTAACAGTCTTGACAATGAGCAGGTCGTTGAACTTTACGGTAAGTTAAAAGTTTTGATTTTGTAACCCTAGTTTTGTTTTTTTGTAATTTTTGGATGTTGATGATGATCAACAGTTGATTAACGGCAATGAGCTGGGTTTCCTAATTTCTTCAGCATATGTTTTCATCATGGTGATAGGCTAACAACATGTCCTGGAAGAACATATGTAGGAGGGAGGGTTGATTTTGTGGACTTAATAGACATTGATAAGTTCTCTGTTCTTGAAGTTGATCTGATGTTGGATCAGTTGGGGTATAATAGCACAAACCCAATGTATTACCAGTTTTTAAATCCTGAAAAAAACCTAGATGATGATCTTGAACACCTAAGCAGTGATCAAGACTGCCTGAACTTGGCTAAGTATGTTGAACAACACAAGGTAATCCATGTATATACCACACATGGTTTAAAAAACATGAAGGAACTGTTTTCCTCACCTATTAAACCTACCAAACCTGCTATCACCATTGAAGAGATTGATGAACCTGGACCACATGCTGTTGTTCCTTTTAACCTAAATGCAAATGCTAGGCAATACAATGGGTTTGTGCAATCAAGTGGGGCTGTGTTGGGTGATAAGGATGTGGGACAATCTAGTGGGGCTGTGTTAGGTGATAAGGATGTGGGACAATCTAGTGGGGTTGTGTTAGGTGATAAGGATGTGGGACAATCTAGTGGGGCTGTACAAGGTAACAATTTGGCTACAAATCAAGCTTGGGTTGAGACTGAAGTGACTATATGTGATGACATTGAAGGTGTTGATGATTATAGTGAGGATAGGATTGATAATGATAGTGAGTGTGAGGATAGGATTCATAATGAAAGTGAAAATGAGGATACTAGTGACAGTGATTATATATTTGATGCAGAGAACACTTTAACTGACTTTGAGGTAGACATGAGTGACTATAGGATGAATATTGATGCAGATGTAGAGGACGGGGTCAATTAATGGTCGGAAGACCAAAAGAGTTGAGGAAAAGATCTGCAATTGAGCTTCATTCAAGGTTAACCCAATTAATGGTCGTACTTTATGGGCAAAGATTCAACTTCCGACAACTATTGTACCTCCAAAGCACCATACACAAGTCGAAAGACCAAAAAAGTTGAGGAAAAGATCTGCAATTGAGCTTGAAGAGTTGACCCAATCTGGTAGGCTGTCCAAAAAGCACACTAAGGCTGCATGCACAAAGTGTAAGAACACCTGACATAATTCAAGGACATGCAAAGGTCAAGCTGGAGCGGGTACTAGTTCAAATGCTGGGAAAGCGGGTAAACGTGCAAAAGTTGGGAAACTTGGGAAGGGTGGAAATTGACCATTTGGCTGCTTATTTCGTAGTCTATAATGTATTTTGAACACTGCTTAGTTGTGATGTTGGCTACTTAGTATGTAGTTTGAACACGTCTTTTGACCAAACATCTTATGGTATGGTTTGTAAGTCAACTTTACGTATGTTATCTATGACGTTTTTAATGTTTTGGCTGCTTATTATGTAGTGTCTTTAAGTTTGGTCGTTTGCATTTACGGACAATTGGAAGTTTTGGTCGTTTGCATTTACGGACATTTTGAAGTTGCACATTTCATTAGCAATTTATACCGGATATTTCATTACCACTTTCAACAAAAGTACATCAGTTGCAAATACACTAATACATACTAAGACAACATCACATATATAGCAAAACAAACCCAGCTAATAACCAAATACATTTTCAATTTTCTTGAATTGGCTTCAGATTCTCTCAATTTGCCTTCAAGTAACACGTTTGAATGGCCCAAGTTCTGCACATCCACCTCCAACTTGGTCTTACCCCTAAGCAGTCCAGGTATGATATCGACACACCTTTGACACCTTTCTTGATCGTACCATCCAATGAAACCATAGTTTGAGCCCTAGAATGCAAAAACCCATGATCGATTGAAAGATGAAGAAAACCCTAATTTGAAGAGGGATGATATTACCTGGACTGGACAAGCATAAAAACGACGACCAGGATTCTTGCTTGTCCATGACGTCTGTATTATTGCATCTCTTCCACAATGGCAAAAAACCATGCTTTGGAGGTTGAAGAAACCCTAATTTGATGCTCTGCAAAGAGATGATTTTGTGTTGGTGGTTGGGGTGCGATATAAATGAAGAATTAAATAGGGAATTAAATTATTTAAGAGAGAATGACCATTTTAGCCTCATGTGCCTTGCACATGGGGTATTTTAACTAAGAAATCTAACCTGGTTTGGCTAAAAGGACAAAACTTGCAAGATTTGGAAACATAAAGGACACCGCCTGTCAACTTTCTGGCTAAAGGACAGCGCCTGAAATTTGATGTAAAGATAAAGGACAAAACTTGTAATTTACTCATAAATAAAAATAGTTCCATATTTTATTTTGAATTAGGTGTGTGCTTGATTTTTAAGTCCATTTGTTTTGTGAAACCAACCGAACAGGTATACTAGTAAAACGACTAGTTTAATGATGATCTGGTTACGAAAAAAATTACTTTTGTGTGATCGTTGTAGGGGTCCAAGGGAGTTGGTTTAATTCTTATGCACCCCATTTATGATCGGTATATCTTTCTATTCTTGTTCTCAATTTTCATGTGTGAAGGGTAGATGGAAGGCATGGACAAAAATAGATGTTTCATATACATTTATGCAGCTAGCTTGGTCCAGAATTGACCTTGACATTAGGGTGTACGGGGTGGTCGCGGCAAGGGGTGCGGCAAGCCCCTTTGTCGCTCGGCAAACATCACCGCCACCAATATATGCCGTACGGGGTGGAGAACAATCGGTGAAAGGTTGCCGCTTGCGGGGAGAAGCATGGATGCCTTGATTTGACCGTTGGGGACTTGATTCAACCAATCATGTTTTTTTGTTTTTTTTTAATGGTTTGGGGGAAACCACCCCTATGTTTTTTGGGCAAGAGGTGAGAATGAGAGGGGAAATGACATGACACCATATGATTGGGTATGTGGAAATTTCCCCACATCTCATTAGGCACGCACCCTTTACACCCTTATAGGATGAACTCTAGTCGTGTACACTATCACCTGTCTCCTTTCGCAATGTTGCATAGGTTTTATTTGGTGACTTAAACTTTATACACTTTGTTTTTTAATGAGTAAATTTTGTAACAATCTGGATATTTTTATCGAATCGTAAAACAACACGTATCCGAAAACTCTTCAGATATTTTAGATGCGTTGGAGTAGAGGGACAGTGTTAAAAAATCTGGGATTTGAAATCAAGTTAAGGGACTAAGATGCAAAAATGCAATTTTTAAAGCTCTGGAGGTCCCTTACGGTCCGCAAGGGGTTTGAAACCTTTTGCGAGCCTGCGAGCCTTACGGACCGTAAGGCTACACCCTTGCGATCCGCAAGGGTGTCGCTAGTAGTAAATTGGCAGTTGGCAGCTACAGCCTTGTGCCAACAAGCTCCGGTCTGCGCCACCTTTCCTCCTCTTTTGGATATCTGGGGTGCCACTAATCCTGCTCTTAACACTTCTCATGACACTTATCATGCTCTAATCGCTCCAAGATTAGTATAAACATGTGATATTCATGAACCATTTCTTCACACCTTCACATTTTTTCTTCTCATCTATTTGGAGCTTGCTTCTGGACTTGAAGCCTCCATTTTTGAGTTATAATCTTTCCATCTAAACACCAGTAAGTGTTCTTTCTAGTCTATTTCAGTTTATTAGCTAGTTATTAGCCGAAAGCCAAGCAAATTGAATTTTGCTTTGACTTTCGGTTCTGACCATTTCGATCAAGTCAAAGTTCAAATTGAACTTTGAAACGTGATCATAATAATTAGGGTATTAATCCCCCACGATTATACCCTATGATCATCACGTTTAGTAGGAGAAATGACAAGTTAAACATGTATAAAATAAAAGTAAAAAACGCAGATTTTGCAATTTAAGACGAATGAGCTTTGAAGTATCAAAACTATAAGTTTTAACATTAAAATAGTTTATATAACATTATAAGACTTGTTTTATCATGTCTCACTCATCATATTCAGTTTAGCGCTCAATTCCTAGTCCAAAGTCAAACAGTTTGACTTCTACTTTGACTTTCGATTCTGACCCGCTTGGTCAACCATAAAACCCATCAAGCCCGACTATGTGACCATAATAATATAGGTAGTAATCCCCTATGATTATACCTTCTGGTCATTTCGTTTGATGGGTCAATTGACGAGTCAATTATATAAACCTTAAAAAAAAAAAAAACCCCTTTTGACATAAAAACAAATAAAATGATTTTAAACCTTTATGATCTATATTCTGACTTCAAGACTGATCATATAATATCATAAAGTGTGTTTTGACTTACCGGACTCATCACAGACCTATTCGACCACCCGATCCCGTATATACGCCCAGGACTAGTTTAAATGATATAAAACATATAAACTAGTCAAATCGGGTTAAACCTCTTCAAAACCTTTCAAGTTCAGAATGTTTAGTTAATAACCCCATATTACACAAGGATCCGTAGTCGTACGAGTATAAACCACATTCTATCCGGTCAACGCTTAATCTAGCGAATCCGAGCGTATTCTAAAGTTAACCGGTCAAAGTCAAAGACTTACAAATGACCCGTTAACATTGTATCGGATAATATTTCTGTTCATTCTAAACTGTAAAGCCTCCAGTAAATTATGCCTAGACTGATATACTTTAAATACGGTTGTGCTATACGGAATAAATACATTGTTTTTATAAAGACTAGCACAGGTAAATACTTTTAGCCTATTTCGATTATAAAGACTTGGGATATGGCACTAGCCACTTGGTCAGGTATTGAAAAAAGGCTAATATTGTCATAGAAATGCAATAATCCGTTTTAATCCATAATGCTTGATAACATTAAAAACTTGGGGGTTAATATGAGTGTATCCGGGCGTCTCGACTTATTTAAATGCAAATGGTCATGAAATAAGCGCTGGGTGTAGGCATACACCTGACCGACACAAAGAATAAATATGGTGTGTCTATTGATCATGTACCGACTTTTGATTTCTGGTACCCAACTGGATTGACAAGCATGTAAAACTGGTAACAAGAAACATACTTTATGCCAAAGTTAAAAGAAAGTGAATACCAAATGGTTTCAAAGTATTTTCGAAAAGATTTCCAAAAGAATCGGTTAATAATATTTACCAGTGAAAAATGACATATTTTTAAATATTAAGCGCAGGTTAAGCAAGTACGAAATAGGTTGGTCATAAACCTTGGAAGTTGCGACTCTTTGGCTAAAGACCCGTTATAGTCTCAAGTCCGTTTTATTAGATCCTACCTTGTGGGACATTTTGTACCAAACAAGTTTGTATGTAATTTATTTATTATATTCAAGCTTTTACATTTAATATTTTTATTATCCTATCTTCTACTGCCAAATGTGATATTGTTATCCGACCGTCACAAATAAACCCCTTGTCAAGGCCCACCGGGAAATCATGGTGTGACCAGTTGGTATCAGAGTCAGGTTTGAGTGATTTAGACACAAGCCTTTTGTTTCAAAACTCAAATATCACAATTGCAGATTCCATAGGAAAACTCCGAGTCTACATCTTCTAAGACTAGGCTAGTACTCTTGTATATATATATATGACAGGAAAGATGCCGCCAAGACGCAGGGATAAGGAAAAGGACCTATGCGAGGTTGAGGACCTCCACCCCCGTAGCAGTCGCACTTGCAGCACTCCCATTTGCATGATTCGAACTCATCACAACAACCCCGACACTCTTTCTCACACCCCCAATCAAATGATTCCTTTCATGCCTCTAATTACCTCAATTCCCCACATCCCAGCCAGTACCAATAGGATAGCGACTCCGACCCAAAGATGCCACCATCGGGAATTAACCAACACCCGATCGAATTATCAAGCGATACTGCATCTTATGTTGGATCCCTATACCAAGGCTCCGATGAATGGAACCAATATTTTGGGCAATTCACCTTTTACCACACCCCAAAACATCAACCACCTGCTTATGCACCCCCTGAGATACCTCCTCCTCCACAAGATAACGCCCCGGTGTTGCCTCACCAACTTGTGGAAGAGCAACAGCAAACAAAAACCTGTACCTGTGAGAATGTCGATACGTGCAGCCGTACAGGAGAAAGATCCGTCTCTCTCCCACTTCTTCCCCCATCATTAAGCCAGTATGCAATAATACCGGAGGACCCACAAATGGGTGGACCCTCCAACCCTGCTCCTACCATAGACCCGAAACGTACGGGTTATGATAACCCTATCCTTACATATCCAAACCCAACTGGATATGATAACCCCTATACCTCAGCCTCAATGTATTACGCTCATACGACACCATCATATGAGCCCTATGTGCAGCCAGTCATCCATAACAGCTATAATTACCAAATATTTAACGTCATGCCCCATACCATAACATATTAAGTAAAACAGTTATTACATACATAGTTTTCTCAAAGACAAATATTGTTCCGACAACTCATAAATTTATTCGTGGGTTTCTAGACCACCTAAACTTGATTCGTCACAGCTAGCAAGCAAAAGCATCCTAAAATTCTGTCACATACGTTAAAATAAAAGTCAATACACATAGTGTAAAGGTGAGCATACAAGTTTAATATCATAATAGTAGCGAAAGCGATTTATGCATAACCAGCATGTAACACGTAGAAATGTGAAGCAAGTAAGCTATCGACGATGACATATGCACAGACATGACTATGATTTGTAGAATGCGCAACACATATCACCACTGTGACACGTGAAGAAAAGCCCTTAACAACCCCTGTCCACGACAGGTGCTGAGTCCAAACTATAGTACTATCATTGCTAAGGTGTCAGGCAACAATCACTGTGTAAACATAACATACTAGCATTCATCGAATAACACGTATAACATGCGAGAGCGGTTAGCGTATAAAAAGTGTTTGCGTTGTGTGTCTATGTGATTTGATATAGGTAACGTATGTAACACCCAAAAGTGCGTTAAGCAAAAATGGATCGAGTATACTCACAGATCGTGTTTAGTAAATAAACACAAGCTTGGATTGAAGGGAGCGCTTGAGAGGTTAGCCTGATCAGAGAACGATAGTGTAAGTGTTGAACAGTGCGTTAAACAGCGTGTCGAGGGTCGAATGATGATCCGATCGGATGACCGTCCGGACGGATGGTCATCCGGATGGATTACCATTCGGTCGGAGGGTCATTCGAGTGAGTGTGGATGTGTTTGTGAGAGGTTTGAACTAAGTTTTCGTTGTAGCATTTTAAAAGATGAGAAGTGTTCCTACATATCAGGTCATCCGGTCGGACGGTCATCCGGACGGATGGCCGTTCGCTCGGATGGTGATCCGAGTGGACTCTGATATTCTTTGAAGTTTTGAAAATTGTTGAAGTATTGAAATTCATCAATCACCTGGTCGAATAGCCGTTCGATCGGATGGTCGTCCGATCGGATGGCTATTCGATTGGGTGACTGTTGTGCTTGAAAACTTGGTAAAATAAGTTAAGTTAGAAAGGTTTGCGGTTGAACCGAGACGGTACGACGACGTGTCAAACAACGGAAATCACATCAAGTACAACTCATTCGATCGGACGGGAATCACCTCGTTCGAACAGCCTCAGTTGTTCTTGATGGAGCTTCATGTTCAACCGGTGAATCAGTTGTCTCTTCGATAGAAATCCGTTCTCAGACCGGTTCTCTACTAGAGAATTAGTAGGAAGCCCGGATGAGTCCAGATTCTAACGGTTTTTGGGTGAAAAGTGGAGAATGCTTGAAGAAAAGTTTGAAACACTAGTTAAATGTTTATATTTGGATGAAAATAGTGTAACATCATGTTGAAAATTGTTAGATTCGAACCGTTCTTGCTGGAATGAAGTCATTTTCCAAAGTTCACACGAACCTGTGATGACGTCACCCTAGAACAGCCCCAAATCAGACGATTTCATGGTTAAAACGTAAGATTTGATGGTGAAATTGGTGAGAAAGTGTGTATTGATGATGAAAGTACAAGATTTAGAGTGAAAACTTACAAGAATCAAGAGAAAAGAGCTTGGGAGTACACTGGTCGGAGGGAGCTGTCACATTAACGAACGGTGATGTGACAGGAGGGGTATTTATAGTGTGAGGGGAGAAAAGGCGGTGCAAGGTTGACGGGTCGGACGCCCTTTCGATCGGATAGCCATCCGATCGGATGGTCATCCGGCCGGATGTCCATTCGACCGAATAGTCGTTCGATCAGAGGGCCTTCGCGAGTTGGTTTCCGACTTCCGTTTCATGCGTTAAGCATTGCGTTGTGTTTAAGCGAGTTGCGAGTAAGCGATGTGATAGTATTACACATTAGTTACACAAATAACATAACCAACCTAACAATCATAAAAGTAACTTGTATTTCGGGTTGCGATGCGATGTGATCGAGTTGCGATTGCGTTTGCGAATATCATCCCATAACATATAAGCACACATAAGTAAAGCACATAATAACATACACACGTAAAACAATATCCATAACTGCGATTCGAATTGCGATGCGGTAGCAATGTGATAGCGTTTAGTAGATTAGCGTTTAGTTACGTTTATCGCATTGTTACTTCACATATTAACAAATTGTATCTTAAATAACGTTATATCAATTATCGAGTGTGCGAGTACAAGTATTATTTTAAGCAAGAAATGCCAGATCTGAACATAAACCTAACGTTGACCTTGACTTTGACTTTGACTTTGACTTGTACTTTGATTTTGACTTCGAAAAGTCGGGTTGTTACACCTCCCACCTATCAAAACCCCGGGTATCCAATTCCCATATATCAATACCCGGTTGTTCCGAAACCACCACCACCTCAACCCCCAGCTCCACTCGAGGATATAAACTAAGCATTGGAAAGGTCGGAGCAAATCCAACGCCAAGTCCAACATAGAAAACAGAGGACTAGTATGATGTACCGAAAACTTTCAAAGCTGATGAGAGACAGGAAGGATGAGTGAAGAACTTTTAGTTTTGCATTTTATGTATTGTAATTCTGTTATTTCCAAAAGTCCGTTTTAGACAAGATATTGTATTTTATCTTTCCAAAAGTCCAATATTCAGACATTGTATTGTATCCTTTGATTTAATGAAACTTTAATTATATATCATAAACGTGAGTATTCACCTTGATATTTAAGATCGACATTTAATTGATCTGCCCTAAATCGATAGATCTTTGGATGGCATGTAGCTCAAATTAATTTATAATGGCAAGCCAACATTCTAGCGACAATAACAGCGGTGGTGACAATGCCGTGCACACCGACTGAGAAGGCAGATAAGATAACCTCCAAGCCTTAATAGTTGCGGAAGTCAGCAAAGCTAAGACTGAATTCATGGAAAAATATAAAGGGCTAGAGCCACCGAGACAAAAGTCTATTTCTATTCCTCAATCATCCACCCATAAAACCCAGAGCTCTCATTTCTCCTTTACGTGTGAGAAGAGCCACAGAGGTTTCTTCTTTGCAACACGTTATGAGAAGAGCGGGTCACAACGTGTTGCAAAGAAGAAACCTCGAAATTTAAGGAGGATGCACTTACATGGTGGAAAGCCATGATCCAATCCACAGGAAAGGTTTCTCTGTACAACATGGGTTGGGAGAAATTTGTAGATCTGATTAAAGAAACTGACTGTCCACCACATGAGGTTGAGAAGGTGGAAACAGATTTCCTAACATTCACCATGAAAAATCTAGAGTGTAGGAAGTATGTGTCTGATTATGACTCCATGTCTAGATTAGTCCCCTACCTTATTACACCTGAATCTAAGCGTATTGCGCAGGTTCATTGGGGGTCTAGCACCCGAGATCAAGGGGATGGTAAAATCATCCAAGCTAGCTACTTTTAGTTTAACGGTAGATTTAGCTATCTCCCTAACCGAATACGAAGTTAGGTTAAGGGCGGCTAAAGCCGAAATGGATGGAAAGAAAAAGCGAGAGAATACCCACTTCAGAAACTCAAAGAATAGTAGATTTGATTCAAGAAAAAATCAATCTAGAACCAGTGAAGATATAACAAAATGCAAAATTTGTGTAAAAAGGCACTATGGACGATTTAGCTTTAAGCCACAAAAAAATTGTGGTATCTGCAAGAAAACCGGTCACAAAACCCATGAATTCAAGGATATCAAGTAGGGGTGTTCATGGTTCGGTTTCAAACCATTAAAAACCGCCCAAACCTGTCATCGGTTTGGTTTCACGATCGGTTTTTTTACTTAACGTTTGGTCGGTTAGTTTCAATATTTTCAAACCGTAGTGAACAGTTTGGTTCATGGTTTCTACTGAAAACCAAGCTTATAAATCCGAACCGTACCGAACAAACTTATTCTACTTTTTTTACATATATCATACTATATGTGTAGACAAGAATAAAAACAAATTTGTTATAACCTATATGTAAATTAATGTAAAACAAAAGTGTACTAAGCCCATTTCGAAATATTTCATACTAAATGTATAGCCCATTATCATATTTCACTACAATACTTACCCATCCTTGTATATGAGTTTTTCTAAATTATAAATTTCCAAACAGCAACCAACACCTTTATTGATGTATTTAGAGATATTTCTATGTATTTGGACTGCATTTAAAGCTATTTGGATAGCTGGTAATGTTAAACAGCTTGTTCTAAGTATTTGATAACTTTTATGATATCTTAGAATTTGGTCATCTTTTTTATTTCAACTTTTTTCTTTTGCAAATTCGGGAAAACTTGTGTAAAGGCCCAACGAGCCCAAACCATGAAACCAAACCACTACTAACGGTTTGGTTTGGTTTGGTTCGGTTTAAAAGTTCTACAGTTCAGTTTTGGTTTACAAAAATAAAAAACAGTTACTAACGGTTCGGTTTCGCAGTTTCACCTAAAAACCGTGAAAACCGGACCGTGAACACCCCAAATATCAAAACACGGTATGTTTTGAATATGGCGAGAAGGGCCACATCAGGTCCAGCTTCACTAAGTGTGAAGATGGAGGTCCCAAGACCGGGGATGCCACGAAGACGAACGTTAGGGCTTTCCAACTGACCGCGAAAGAGGCGGTGAAGGATGCGAACGTTATAACGGGTACGGTTCTTGTTAATAACATTTTCACACGAGTCTTATTTGATTCTGGGGCCGATAAGAGTTTCGTAGATCATAAGTTTAGCAAACTATTAAAGTTACCCTTAAGAACCCTATATCTTACGTAGGAAGTCGAAATGGCCGATGGTACCACAGAAATAGCCTCTAAAATCCTAGAGGGATGCGCTATATCCATTAAGAACCAATCCATTCCTATCAGTCTCTTATCCATGACTCTTGTAGGATTCAATATTTTCTAGGTATAGACTGGTTATCCCATAACCAAGCCCGCATTACCTGTGACAAGAAACTAATCGATATTAAATCACCATCCGGTGAGATACTTACCATATGTGGTGACCGACACTATGGTTTGCCTGAGAAAGCATCCCTGCTTAAGGATTCCAAGTGTCTGAAAAGAGGGTGTGTTATCTACATTGCACAAGTAACCATAGACGCACTGAAGCCAAAGATAGAAGATATACTGGTTATCTCTTAATATCCCGAAGTGTTTCCCAAAGATTTACCCGGTTTACCCCTCAGAAAGGCAAGTCGAGTTCCGAATCGACATCTTTCCTGGGTCGGCTCCCATAGCTAAATCTCCATATCGTCTGGCGCCAATGGAAATGAAGGAACTAAAGACACAACTTGAGGAACTGCTAGAGAAAGGTTTCATTCAACCAAGTTCTTCTCCCTGGGGAGATCCCATTCTATTTATAAAGAAAAAGACGGTTCAATGCAAATGTACATTGACTACCATGAGTTGAACAAGATTACGATCAAGAATCGCTATCCCTTGCTGAGAATTGACGATATATTCGATCAACTGCAAGGAGCGAGTTTCTTCTCAAAGATCGACCTTCGATCTGGTTATCACCAACTAAAGGTCAGGAGTGAAGATGTTCCAAAGACTGCCTTTAGAACGAGGTATGGTCATTATGAGTTCTTGGTTATGCCATTTGGACTCACCAATGCACACCTGTAGCATTCCTGGATCTCATGAACAAAGTCTACAAACCATATCTAGATAAGTTTATCATCGTCTTCATAGACGATCTACTTATCTACTCACGCAGTAAGGAAGACCATGAGAAATACCTTAGGTGTAGCTTTGAATTGCTAAAGCAAGAAAAGATTTACGCAAAGTTCTCAAAATGTGAGTTTTAGATCCGAGAAGTCCAATTCTTAGGAGACATGATTATTACAGAAGGTTCATCGCAAGGCCGTCTTTGAGGGGGTGCGGGGTGGGCAACGGCACAGGGCCCAAACCCTCCGAGGGCCTAAATGTTTTTAATTTTGTATAGAATTTACGTTGTATAAGCTAAAATATATCTATACTGAATCAAAATATGACACAAACAACCTCTTGTTGGGGTGGTTATTGCCTTGCTTAAACAACAAGGAGACGCGGGTTCTAATCCCGACCTCCAAATTCTCTATTTTAGCTGCATATGACATTTAATGCCTAATTTTGTCAACTAAATCTTTCTCTTTAATTAATAAATTACTAACTAAACTTAGCTAAATATAACTATTTAAATTACTTTCACATAAATTTTAGTGATTACATAATTGATGAGTTCGTAATACATGGAAAATTTGCGAATAGGGCCGAAAACTTTTATCTAGCACAGGACTAATTTTTTTTTTTTGTAATTTTCGGAGACGGCCCTGGTTCATCGAAACTCCGTTAACTCGTAAAAACGTAAAGTTTGATTAGGCCCAAACAGAAAGAATCCTTCCAGATTCTAAAGCAGAAGCTAAGCAATGCCCCTGTATTGACACTACCATAAGGAATTGATGACTTCGTTGTATACCGTAATGCTTCGCACACAGGACTCGGTTGCGTGCTAATGCAAAGAAGCAAGGTGATTGCCTACGTATCACGACAAATTAAGGTACATGAAAAGAACTACACCACCTATGACTTGGAATTGGGTGCGGTGGTGTTTGCATTAAAATTATGGAGGCACTGCTTATATGGCATGAAATGTAATATATACACAGTCCATAATAGCCTTCAACACATATTTAATCAGAAGGATTTAAATATACTTCAAACCGGCGGATGGAAATCTTGAATGATTACGAACGTGAGATTCGTTTTCATCCCGGCAAGGCTAATGCGGTAGCCGACGCCTTGAGCCGAAAATAAAGAATTAAACCAATAAGGGTTCATGCTAAAAGAATTGAGCTACGAACTAGTTTGAGCGATAAACCGTTAGATGCTCAGAAGCAAGACTTATTGGAAGCAAATGCTCCTAATGAAGGATTAGGTGAAACTGTGTAAATGTGGAACAGTTAGCACCTGGAAGCGATGGAATTTTGAGATTTAATGATAGAATCTGGGTTCCCATTTTTTGGGGGACCTAGAGATCTGATTCTTGAGGAATCACATAACTCGAAATACTTTATACATCCTGGAGGAGATAAAATGTATCATGATCTAAAGAAGAATTATTGGTGGATGGGCATGAAAAGGTCCATAACCACCCATGTAGCTAAATGTCGGACGTGTTTGCAAGTTAAAGCCGGACACCAGAAACCGTCAGACTTACTACAACAATTAGAAATACCCACACAGAATTGGGAGATGGTAACCATGGATCTTATAACTACATTACAAAGAAAAAGTCATGGCAACGACACCATATGGGTTATAGTCGATAGACTGACAAAGTCAGCCCATTTCCTGCCAATTAAGGAAACTTTCAATTTAGATAAATTGGCTAAGATATATGTGGACAATATTATATCCCTTTGACGTGAGTGAGGGTGTGTATATTTTTTAATATATTTTTAAGTATTTTTTACTCGTTTATCAAGCTTTAAATTTATAAAACACGATATAACACTGTCACTGTATACAACACGCTAGGGCAAGTGCACCCATCGTTGGTATAGTATAGTGATTATTGTTTTGTAATATGTTGTCCATTATGTTTTTGTTTTGTTGTTCATTGTGTTTTAATCTATTTTTTATTGTATTTTTAGTCTGTTATTTATTATTTTTTTGGTTGTTATCCATTGTGTTTTAGTATGCTGTCTATTGTGTCTTTTATCAGCTGTTATTAATTGTGTTTTTAGTATACATTCCATTGCGTTTTTAGTTTGATACTCCATTGTGTTTCACGTTATGTCCATTGTGTTTAGTCTGTTGTCCATTGTATCTTTTATCTGTTGTCATCGATTGCGTTTTTTGTTTACTTTTTATCATGTTTTTAGTTTGATACTCATTGTGTTTTACGTTATATCCATTATGTAATAGTGTAATACGTAACTGGGTGGGGTTTTCGAAATTTGTTTTATTTTTTAAAACTATAACAATAGAAGGAGTGATAAAAAAATAGAAGGGTAAAAAAAGGGAAAATCACGAGAATAGCCGTTGAATGGTCAACTTTTCAGAAATAGCCAATTGAAACGGCTCTACGAGCCTTTTCAATATCCTGAAACGGCTTAAAAAATCCTTTCGAGTCAACCAATCCATGATTGCCACGTGTCCGACAGCCGTCATTCAGTTGAGATCTTTCAAAGACGGCTTGAGTTCTTTCAAAGACGGCTTGAGTTCTTTCAAAAACGACTTGAGTACTTTCAAAGATGGCTTGAGATCTTTCAAATATGGCTTGAGAACTTTCAAAAAAAGGCTTGAGATCTTTCAAAATGGCTTGAGATCTTTCAATGTAGTGGCTTGGCTTGGCTTATGATCTTTCAACACGGCTTGAGAACTTTCAACATGGCTTGAGATCTTTCAACATAATTTAAATATAAACAAATATTTAAAAATATAAACGAATAATTAAAAAAATCTCAATTAAATGTGAGAACTTGAAAATCTCAATTAAAAAATCTGAAAATTTTAATTTGAAAATAAAAATTACTAGGTTAGAACCCCGTGTATTACACGGGTTAAATAAATTTAATTTTTATTCTAAATAATAAAAAAATATAACTTTAAAAATCTCGTTTATTACACGAGTTGAATAAATGTAATTTTATATATTAAATAACAAAAAAGTTATATATTTAAGAATCTCGTGCATTGTACGAGTTGAATAAATGTAATTGTATATACCAAATAATTAAAAAAGTTATACTTTAAAAAACTATGCGCATTACACGGGTTAAATAAATGTAATTTTGTATACTAAATAATAAAAATGTAATATCTTTAAAAAAATTGGTGTATTGTAAAAAAAATAATATCTTTAAAAAACTCATGTATTGTACGAGTTGAATAAATCTAATTTTATATATCAAATTATAAAAAAAGTTATATCTTAAATCTAAGATCCTTAAGCCAAGCCAAGGTAAGATCTTGTCAAGGAAAGATCTTAAGCCAAGCCAAGCCACTGCACTGAAAGATCTCAAGTCGTTTTGAAAGTTCTCAAGGCATCTTTGAAAGACCTCAAGCCATCTTTGAAAGAACTCAAGCCGTTTTTGAAAGAACTCAAGCCATCTTTGAAAGTACTCAAGTCATCTTTGAAAGATCTCTAAGCCATCTTTGAAAGTACTCAAGCCGTTTTTGAAAGAACTCAAGCCGTCTTTGAAAGAACTCAAGCCGTCTTTGAAAGATCTCAACTGGATGACGGCTGTCGGACCCGTGGCAATCATGGATTGGTTGACTCGAAAGGATTTTTTAAGCCGTTTCAGGAGATTGAAAAGGCTCGTAGAACCGTTTCAATTGGCTATTTCTGAAAAGTTGACAATTCAACGGCTATTCTCGTGATTTTCAAAAAAAAACTATATGGATGGTACGATGAATACTATCAGAAAACGACAAAGTAAATGAGGCCCACTATTAAACGTGGGGTCCGTTATACTGACTGACTTTCAGCAGTAAACATCACGTTAACCCTCCGTTACTCCGTTACATGTCACAAAGTGACAAAGCCGATTCCTCACCTTTTTTAACCATGGTTAGGTTATTTATAATTATAGAAATCTTTACCTAAAAAATAATTGATGTAACAATTTTTGCTAGTTAATGATTTTTTTCTTGTTTATTTTATTTCATCATTTCATTATATCTATCTATTAATTTAAAGGTTATTTAAAAAGCCAATGATAATAAAACACAGTATAATAGATTAGTAGCATGGCCGGCCCGGGTGGGCGGGAGGACCACCGACCAGGGCCCGATATTTCGAGTAGCACGTTTTTTATGAAAAAAAACTCAATATATATATATAAAATATTTTTTTAATCGGGTACTTCCATATAAACACCAACATAGCCCCCCTTACAAAACTATTCTTATGGTTTAGATTAGTTATTAACCCCTTTGGCATTAGGTTTAGACCTTTAGTGAGCCAAATACCCAATTTCATTAAGGCCCGATGGCACATTTTTTCGAGCTCGAACAGCGTACACGAATTCTCAGGACCGGCCTTAATTAGTAGTTAGTAGTAAGTTATGAGAGATACACGTAATTTCAATTTTATTTTGTTTTAAAATATTGTTTTATGCTAAAGAACATGAATTCCATTTTTTTTGTTTTAACTAACAGTAAATTTTAAGCATTGAAGTATCATCATGCCATCAGTGAAATCATCATATTATATCCATTTTCAATAGGTTATAATATTTTACATCAATTCAGAAGAAACCCAATAAATACGAGAAAAACTCGTTATCAAACCAAAGACTAATTGATCTTTAAACCTTATCTCATCCATAAAATATCACTATACTATGATTCCATTAACACATGAATTCCATTTTGGTTTGAGCATTGGCGTTTTGTATTCTCAAGTTGAAGTTCGGTGGTTCCTAGCTTCTTGTAGGTTGCCCATTTTTAATAATATTATTGCCTTTCAAACAAAAAATACGATACTATGATCATAGTAAGGAACCAACGATTACGGCACTTCCAACGTAAGTTTATATATAATCCAAAACTAGGTTAGAACTAGGGCTGTAAACGAGCCGAGTCGAGCCGAGCTCGACCCAGCTCGAGCTCGGCTCGAACTGAATTCGAGCTAGCTCGGCTCGAGCTCGAAATTCAAATCAAGCTAGGATTTGAGGCTCGAGCTCGACTCGATTAAAATTCGAGCTAGCTCGGCTCAGCTCGATCTAGCTCGAACTAACAAAAAATCGCAAAATTTACTAAATAAAAAGCCCAAAAATGAATATTTTCATATACTAAGGGCCATATATGCAATTTAATTTAACCAAATGGCTAAATATGCAAGTATAAATAGTTAACTTACTTTGTACATTTTTTTACCTTCTTTTATAGGGGAAATACTCCCTTAGTTTTTTGTCTTCTGAGCGATGTGGGACAAAAAAAAATGAAGAATGTAAACCTTATCGAGCTGGCTCACGAGCCGAGCCAGGCCAAGCTCGAGCTTGGCTCATTTACAAACCGAGCCGAGCCGAGCTGGCTCGTTTACAACCGAGCCAGTTTCGAGCCGAGCTTTTTTCGAACTTTTTTCGAGCGAGTTTCAAGCGAGCTGCGAGCCACGAGTTTTTTGAACACCCCTAGTTAGAACCCCGTGTATTACACGGGTTGAATAAATATAATTTTATATATTAAATAATAAAAAGTTATATCTTTATGAACCCCGTATGTTGTGTGGGTTAAATAAATATAATTTTATATATCAAATAATAAAAGAAAAGGTTATATCTTTAAAAAACATGTGTATTACACATTAAATAAATGTAATTTTGTTTACTAAATACTAAAAACGTCGTATCTTAAGAAACCCCGTGTATAATCGGGTTGAATAAATCTACCAAATAATAAAAAATTACTTCCTTAAAAACCCCGTATATTACACGTGTTGAATAGATATAAAAAAGAGTTATATCTTTAAAAACCATATGTATGACACAAATTAATAAATAATAAATATAATTTTGTATATTAAATATTAAAACGTCGTATCTTTAAAAAACCTGTGTATAGTCGGGTTGAAAAATCTACCAAATAATAAAAAAATATATCCTTAAAAACCACGTGTATTACACGTGTTGAATAATTCTAATTTTTACATAGCAAATGATAAATAGTTATATCTTTAAAAACTTCATGTATTACACAGGTTATATAAATGTAACTTTGTATAGTAAATAATAAAAAAGTTGTTTTTTAATAAATTTGGATAACATTTAATATTAATTTATTATTTATATATTTAATATAAGATTAGTAGGAAAGAGAGGTATTTGTTTTAAAAATATATTAAATTAACAATTTAGATTTTATTAAAGTATGATAAGATTTAATATTAATTTATTATTTTTTTAGTTAATATAAGATTAGTATAAGTTTTTAGAGGTTTTTTTTTATAATTAGATTGCTATTTGAATACCAAAATATCACATTTATTATTAGATTTTATTTATAATTTAAGGCTTTTATAAATTAATAAAAAAAGTTCTATCTTTTTAAGTTAATGAAAAAACTATTATCTTAAACCACCTTTGTATAATTCATACTGATAATCCGTAGAGTTTTTCAATATATGCTTTGTTTTTTTATTATGTAATTTATTATTTATTTAGTTAATATAAGATAGATATAAATTTGAGGATACCTTTAATGAATGACACGTGTCCAAAAGTTAGTTTCTTTTATTATATAGTATAGATACCTATGTATGATTTGGTGTATTTTCCTATTAATAAATATTATAGTGAAATTGATTACATTTTCATAAGATCTTTCTAATTATTAGTTTAGTATATATCAAATTATATATTGTGTTATTTAATTTAAATAAATGATATAAAGAAATGGAACTTTAACAGTGTACACACCTTACAACTAAGCTCAGGATTTTTTTTTTTTAATTCTTTACACACAAATTTATGCATTAGTTTATTCAAATGAAATCCTGATTATTCCTGGTTGGAAATAATTTTGTTCTCGGCAGGCAAAACTCATGCAATCAAGTGTTGTACCACGTGTGTGCATCATTGTATTCTACTATCCTTGCCTGCCTCAAAAGTGCTCGTCACAGGGTAATTTAAGTGATGATAATCTTCACCAAGTAATATCATCTTCTTATGAATAACCACTAGGTGTACACCCGCCCGACGGGCACGGGTAGATCGTAAACATTGAATGTAAGCCTACGTTTATATGTAAAATTTGATGTGAAATTATTTAATGAATTCACATTCACATTATACTTAAGAATACATTAACTTCAAGTACGAAGGCAAACTCTGGATAGTTCTCTTTCAACTCTTTGACATCAACTTTTGACCGACTGGTGAAATACTCTTCAGCTGTAGTTTTTATCATTTTCATGTGTTCATCAACTTTTGTGGAGACCATCTGTTTCTGTCTATCTTCAGCTGCTTGGAACTTTTGGTTAACTGCTTCCATATATTGATGGGTCCCGCGTTGCTGATCTTGTAGATCGATAACGCATCATTTCAATTCTTTCTTTTTGTAGTCTGTCCAAAGATATATACACTAAATTAAAGGTTTAGTCGGGTCAGATACACAATCCCTAAACAGTAAACACAATAAACCTTTTATCAAATACTTTAGATAACGTATTGTAGATGTAATGGATAATTTATAATGTAAAACGGTAGTTTGAAACCACTGTTGGTCGAAGTTTATCCGAAGAAGATTATAGTGTTGGAGATTCTGCTATAGAGTTATCGTTAAAATAGTGTTTTTGTGGAGAAACAGTGGTTAAAACCACTGTTGGGGTGAAACG
Organism: Helianthus tuberosus; assembly: GCA_030545235.1. Taxonomy (NCBI): domain Eukaryota; kingdom Viridiplantae; phylum Streptophyta; class Magnoliopsida; order Asterales; family Asteraceae; genus Helianthus; species Helianthus tuberosus. The sequence continues at coordinate 36,802,510 of CM060383.1, forward strand.
TTGGTTTGAAACCACTATTCGGTTAAAACAGTGTTTTTGTGGAGAAACAGTGGTTGAAACCACTGTTTTAACTCAATAGTGGTTTCAAACCACCGTTTTAACCCAATTGTTTTAACCCAACAGTGGTTTAAAATCACCGTTTTAACCCAACAGTGGTTTCAACCACTGTTTCTCCACAAAAACACTGTTTTTAATGATAACTCTGTAGCAGAATCCCCAACACTATATAATCTTCTTCGGGTGGCAGTCTCTTGCTCGATATTCGACCCGAGTCTCTAAAGAATCCATTAAACGATATCTTTTCGGATAAACTTCGACCAACATTACGTTCCGAATCCCTGAATCTATCAGACCTACCAGAAGAGCCGTCAGATATGAGGCCTTTTCAAATCTTCCAAATGATTGCGACTTATACTTACTTCCTGCGGCATAAAATCTGTAACCTTCATCAATGATTTTCAAAAGGGACAATACTTCTAAAGCGCCAGTACCAACTTTTGACACACTCGTGGAACTCCAGCCCATTGACCCCTTCTTTGGCTTCTTCTTTAATATCTTTTTGTGTCAAGCATTTCCCTAGTAGCGATTCAATATCTGTTCTGCCCTGTAAAGTATCAAGCATAACATGAGCTTAAGATATGGATATAAACATATTAATGGTTACCCTATTGTCTTTTCTAAAATAGGCTCATCCTCATCAATCATACGATTTACTTTGGTCAACATTGAATTTTTAAAACACAGATTCGTATCGAAAAAGAATTCGAGCTTGAAACCCTTGGGGTCGTCTATCCTGCACCACTTAATGTTCTTTAGATATTTGAGAGCATCTTCATCACGTTCTGAAATCTGATGATTATGCCAAAATCAAAATCAATACTTTTTGGAAACCAAAGACGATAATAAATAAAATTGTGTAACAAAAAACGCAAATTATAAACGGGGTTGCTACCTCCTCGGCCAATATTTCATTGGTCTTCATTGCAGTAAGCCAAAAATCAGGCACAACCTTATCTGAAATAAGGTTTAAAATAAAAAAAAAATATATGTTTTAGTTCTTTTACAGATAAAAGAGATCAGTATATAAAAAAAGCAGAGTTAAATCATACAGAAAGTATAGTACCTTCTGCCTTTTCAGTTGCAGCTTCATCCTTTAATCCATCAACTTCAACAACACCATTAACTATATCATATCTTTGCAGTTTCAGAATATAACAATTCAGTATATACAACATCTAAACACAAATAATTGATATACCGTAACCCAGCTAACATCAAGAACATAGAAAATTGATGAAACAAACACAATAACTTTATCTGAACATAAATAATTGATTATTGTAACCATATATATCTTACATTTTTTGCACTTTTGACGGTAACCCAACTAACACCAAGAACCGATTTCATTCCGAGTTTCAACATCGCCTTTCGACTCTTCTTCCCACTCCTGCTTTGCTTTGAGCTCTCACTCCCACCTAAAAAACACATAATTGTTACAAAAGCATACAACTTGTTTCAAAACTAAAATTAATCAAGATAAACCTAAGCCGTTTCAACTTCTTTTTATGAATCTTTTTGTCTGCATATAGACCTTCATTTCCTGTTGTATTAATTGGATCTCGCATGTATATGCGATTAAAATTTTGGGTTTTGAGTGTTTGGATGAAAAAAGATGATAAGTTTTAACAGCTACTGTGAAACTGATTATGACTCGAAAGTAATGGTAAAAATGTAAAATAAGAATTTGAAGATTTTGGAAATGTAACTTAGTCTTACGCTGACACATTTAATTCGCCTTTCTTGTTTACAATTGTACTCCAAGAAGGAACCTTCATCAAAGCCTCTGATGGCACATGATGCTCGTTTTTCAGTACTTCTTGAATCGATTTTCATTAGGGTTTTCAGACTCGTTAATCAGAGATCCATAATTTTCCAAAACTACCGAAACAATCTATGTAACGGAGAAAAGATGAATAAATTAATATATTTATTGAATTTAATACTTAATTCTAATCTTGAGAAGGTACTAATATATGCTTACATTGTCAAACTCTGCCGATATATTGGAATATCTACCCATGAACCACACCTATAATACAAAACGATAAGATCAAATAAATGGTTGACGGATCATACAAATTCATATGTACGACAATTAGTTTAGGCGACGATAAAAATACCATTGAAGAAAGAGCTTGCAAGCCAGCTGAACGAAGTGGCGCAACTCGCTCATCTTCACCAACTTCTTGAGCTAATTGACAAAGTTTTGGAATAAATCCTTCCAAATTAAACATATGAGTTCCATCTTTCTGCAATATACGGTTTTGAAAGTCAAAACGATTATTCAAAAATTAGAAACGGCAAATAGGCGGGTTGCGTAACAGGTTTCAGTCAAACTTCACGTATATTGTAATTACTTTTTTTTACTCACCAGCAGCGATTACTTACCAGTAGCTGGAAGGGGATGTACTCTGTTCTCTATCCTCTGAATTGGTGCAAGGTTCCATGGTATTATTATACTCATCGGTTGAGAGATGAGGCCTCCGCCAAACCCAGCTCAGAATCGTGCCCACTGAACCTCTTATGAGCAACTCTTGTAAGTTGTAACATTAATGATCCATCTGTTATAATTATATTGTGGAAAAATGTACAAATAAACTAAAGCATACATTGACTTGATCGTGAAGGAGCTTGATGTATTCAATGGCTTCATGGAGAACCGATGCCGTATCAGTCTGTAAATTCAATTTATTGTTATAACTTATAACATAATCCAATTTTTCAAGAAGATATATAAAACAATAACGATTTTTTTTAAATACAGTAAGTTTAATAGAATAACTAATTGTTGAAGCGCAGTGACTCGATCGCCTAGTTTCTCTTTTCGAACCTGTAAAACCAAATGAAACATATGAGTTCCATCTTTCTGCAATATACTGTTTTGAAAGTCAAAACGATTATTCAAAAATTAGGAACGGCAATATACTGTTTTGAAAGTCAAAACGATTATTCAAAAAACGATTATACATAGCAGATAAATGATATAATTAAAGGGATATAAACCCATAATCAAGAACAAAGGCATGACCATGGTTCATTATGTGATATTATTTTAAATCACAACTGCTGAATATTAAAAAAAAACAAAGTAAATAGATACGGAATTCATACCTTCCTATTCGTTGTCGTCTTCGTCACGATAGGCATGTTCTTTCCTCCTCATGTTCATTCCTTCGCATCTGCTCTCACAAAAATCTTTGCATTTATACCAAATTCAAAACTTTGTGTTATAGAATAACTACTCTAGAATTTGGTAAGAAATAACGTACAAACGACTAACCTGGGTTGAGGCCAGCAAAGATGCCACACCAAAGGTCATCCGTGATAAATGAAGCTGCTCTTTCAAGTGCACCAAAATATATACCAGGTCAAAGTGTTGGTCTTTCAATCATAGTGTATTATGTACATATAAACTTACTTCTAAGTCATCCTATGTAAGTTGTAGCAAACAATTTGTATCAGATCAGACCACTTTTACTTTGGAATACGAAACATCAATATCATTTGTAATTAGGGATGATAGTGTTGACCAGTACATACTACAGCATACATACTAAAGCATATGACAGACTCCAAATCAAGTTTATATAACTAAAAAGACATAATCTTGATGCAATTCAACTTGTTGATAATAGAATAAAAGCTTATAGATTTAGTAGCTGATGATGAATGCTGAGGCAACTCAGCCACCTTCACCTTCAAATTCTCCATATTTTCAACTGATTCCAGTGTTAAAATTCCCATTTAAACCAATCATAAAAATAAAATTAACTAATTAAGATATTATATTGTTAAATAAACCTTCATTAAGATGCATATAAATGAGGTGGTTAGATTACCGGTCCTCTTTCCACACCATCTGGCTTGATAGCAATGAAAGCGCGCTCCATCTACACAAAAAAAAGGAGATACATCATGGTTCAGAGATATATCAAAAGAAAGAGAGTCATGATTCACAAAAAGGGTAAAAGAATGTAATATTTGTGTCATATGTGCCTCTTGATCTTGAAGCATGTATGCTGTTAAGAAATTAAAAGACTCCACAGTCCAATCAAACTTCCACTCTCCCTGCACACATAACAACAACATTTAACAATTACAATAACATAACTTCCATCAAATCTGTATGAAACAAACAAAGAGCCATTAAATAAAACAAAACAAAACACTACATTCTCATCTTGTGTCATACGTCTGGCAGCACACTTAAACCTCTTTGGCTCCTTCTTCTCCTGAGATGTGTTCCTCTTCTTCAAGTATTTTGATTCAAGAATATTAACATCAATATAAGCAACAGGATTTCTTCAAGTATGTATATCAAGAATACAATAGCAAGAATCTTGAAATTTTGATATATACTCGTACGAATGGCAAATGACATATACTTACAGCTGGAGTATGATCGCCGCCACATTTTTTGGATCAATTCTTCTTCTCTCAAACTTTGGTGATGTCAGTGTCTATAAATTGAAAAGCACACAAATAAATCAAACTCAAATGTCAAATAAAAATAAAAATCAAGGTTTGTAACCTTCCTAATCTGCTTTTGAAAACCCAACCTTTTTTGCACATGATTAACCCAAGCGGCACCGTTTAACCTCCCTCTAATCTTCTCCCCCCAAAACCCTTCATCTCCATTTCTTAAACCCCCATCACCCACACACATTTTTGGCAAAAGGGTACCCTTATTTAGCAACGTAATGTACTTCACAACCGGTCTCTTAAGCAGTCTCTATAAAAACAAAGCTTAATTTCGATTCAGAGAGACAGACTGATAGAAATCATCATTTAACACCTCCTAAATGTATTTAACATGCATCAACAACAGAATTACTCTCATATCAAGTTTTGACCCAGTTTCTAAAAAAGTATGTTGCTTTTGATTGTCACTGTCATCACCCTAAAGTAAACATATCAAGTTAAGATTTAAGAAATTCAATATATATGCACGTAAATCTAGTTTTATGACAGAAAACAAATCTGAAAGAAGCTAGCTAACCTTGACTCATTTTACTCAATATCCTACCTGCAATTGAGAAAAAAGCATCATTAACACATGCTCTGTACATAAACTAAATCGGAGGACAAAAAATCCATCATGTAATCGGAAAACCCTAATAACATCATGTAACCGGAAAAAAAATCACCTAAATTCAATGGTGTATTTGCTGGAGACAGGCTGTCATCAACAAACCCCCCTCTTGCTTCGTGATTTTCATTCAAAATCTGGTTTAAGCAAAATCAGAATGAAATCAACACCGAATGGAATGAAATTGATGGGGCTATTGATGCAAACCTGAAGAGAAAGTAGAAGAAGATTTGGGTTTGGAATGTCTGGTGTGAGACCTAGCTGATGCTGCTGAAATCTTCTTCTTTACTTCAGCATCCATTGTTGTTGTTGTTGGTTCAGGAAGAAGATGAAGGTTGTTCAAACCTGTGGGGGGGCTTTTGTTTATCAAGCAGCAGATAAGAATCAACGGCTGTGGGGGGCTTTTGTTTATCAAGCAGCAGTGATGGTGAATGAATGTTGTTCAAGCAGCATCGTATTTCTGAACAACCGGATCGAAGATGTTCTCTGAGTTGAAGAGAGAGAGAGGTGTGAAGGTTTTGAATTTTGAAAATGAGCTGGAGAGTATATTTGATTAAGCTTTGATTGAGAGAGAATAAGATTAATTTGATTTTAAAGTTTTGAAACTGGAGCAATCTTTTGAAATTTGAAAGTGGAGCCAAAATTTGAAAGTGGAGCCATATTTATTTAGATATAAATAAATCAGAATTTAATATATTAATAGATATAGATATATTAATTAACATTTTTTTAAATTGTGATTTATGACATAAGCTTTATGACATAAGCGGATCCAATGTGGCATCCAATGTGGCATATCTAAGAAGATGACACATAAGCAAAGTGAGGTCAGCTTCTAAGCTCCTTTTATAGATAGTATAGATTATTATATTCTCTATGATGTTGATTATATATAAGTTTAAGTTATATTGGTGATAAGGGGAAGGTTCGTTTGAGAAGAAAATTTAATTGAGAAGAAAAAGAATAAAGAGTAATTTTGTAAAACATTAAATAGTTTTTTCACTTATTTCATTTATTATCATTTTTGACTAATTAATTAGTCATAAATACTATTATTCTCCACACTAAGTTTTTTTGCCTACACACATCAAAAGTTATCCTACATATTTCGAAATTCATCCAACACGTTGAAATTTATCTTACACAACTTGTAATTTGTCCTACTACACTTTAAATTAATTTATTTTATTTTTTAAAAAAATATAAATTATGAAGATAAGTTTATTTAAGCAAACAAAATCGTTTTTTTTGCTGAAATTCATGGATCCATTCGAAAAGGTAGATCTTGACCTAAAAGCCAACTACATCACCATCGAAATCATTATCTAAAATCAATTTAGGGTATATTTTGTAATGTAAAAAAACAATTAAAAAACTCTAGAATACGATCAATCACCTTACATTACATATCTTTTAAGATTTTATTATGTATTAGGCCCTGAAATTATGCACGTGTCGCATACCCACGTATTGGAATCGAGCGTTTTAACAATTCCAACAACACGTCAGCAACAAGCGGCACAACTTAAACGCGTGTGAACACAAATGACGTGAGCTCAAACCGAAGTTGGATCGCTTTAAAGTTTGGTTCGACCGCGTCTATGAGACCGACTTGACCCACGATAAACGAGTCGAAATCGCGAAGATCAAGTACAGGCACGATGGGAATACGGATTTTAAGTGGGTTCCCCACTTTAATACTTATCGTACTCTGTAGTTTTTTTTAAGGATTTAATAAGTATGGTTTTTTAGGATTTAATAAGTAGGTTTTTTTATTTTTTAAATTTGTGTTTTATGTAAAAAATTTTAAGTTAAAGTAAGCTGCCAAAATGGTTCCCGAAGTTTGATCACTTTTGCCATTTTAATCCAAAACTCAAATCTTTTGAATATGCATCCCATTTAAAGAGTAAAACAATATTAAACACCAAGGTATCGCTAGGCAAAAAGCCCTTTGTTATTAAAAAAGAAGTTAAATGTCTTAGGGGGACGGGGCACCATGCGGGTAAGGCCACTAGGGTACTTTGCCGTTAGACAACATCGCCCCCACCCGCTAGGGTACTTTGCTAGGGGTAGTTCACATGGGTACTCTTTGTCGCTTGAAACAAAAGAAAAGGAGGTAGGGTCCATAAATTATTAAAGGGTGGAATCCATGGTTTTTGTGGGTAGACATCACGGTTTTTATGGTTTTAGGGTACTTAAGGATGAAAATGATATGACGTTATATTATTGGTTGGCCCTATGGTAGCGCTAGGGCGCCCCTACCCCTTATATGAAATAAGTGGTTTATTACAAAGTTTGTGGTAATTATCCGAGTAAGTTATCTTATGGTTATTTATGAGAGTTACTATTCATACATCTCTCATTTTTATCTCTCTCTATACATACATAATTATATATAGAGAGATAATGAAAAAGAGTGTATCAAAAAGATGTAGGGTTGTGAAAGTAGTAAAAGACTAGTTAATTGAGTATTGAATAATAAAAGGAACTGTTTACAAATTATGCAACATTACTAATACTTTTTTTTTTTCTCATTTGATTGATATGTGCTCAGTCCTCACTAGCGAATTTTTAAGGGAGGGTAGGGTATTTATTTATTTTTATTTTATTTTAATTTAATACAGTTTTAAATAAAAAAACAAACAAATTTATTACTTTTATAAAAAAACCTTTAAATTAACATATAAACAAATTTCTAAGTATTTATATATTTGTAAATATACATTTCAAAAAAATATGTAAATCTTATATATTTCAAACATATTAATTTTTTATACAATAAATTTACTACATTTATTAAAAAAATGTAAAATAAATGGCCAATTCCCAACCAATCTCTTTCATACAATATTAAGCTTATTAAAATTTTATTTTTAGATATCTTAATGTGCTGTAATTTATGAACTTCAAATATTATATAATATAAAAATATTTTAAATATATTTGTTTATATTTATATGAGATTTTTGTATACACTATTAAAACTAAATTAGATATTAAAATAAATTGGTTATAAGAAATAAATGTGAAACTAAACAAGAAGTTTGTGGGATGGGGCGGAATGCTTGAAAAAAGTACGTGAAAAGATTTATAGATGTTGTTTCTGACCATGAACGTTTGTGGAAGTTTTTAAGTTCATGGACTCATATGCTCTTATAACTTAATAATATAAGTACCAAATTTGATCTTGTGTTGATTAATTTATCAACGTATGACTGTATGAGGAGAGTTAATATAAACTTGCCATAAGGTACAAAGTTAAAATTTGATGACATAGTAATTTTTTAATCATCAAACACATATTGATTCAATCTTTAAGAGATGTAATTTAATATAGAATTTAGAAGAGTATGTGTGTCGAATTGATTTGCCGGCCACTAAAATAATTCTGTGGCCTTGGACGTGAATCCGCTACACTTAGTTTAATGTCATTGGGGCAAAGGCCTATTGGCAAGCAACCCAATATTAAAGGGAGGATCCATTTACCCGAATAAGTAATTCTTAGACTTGCTTATTATGTTAAGGGTATTCGGGCCATTACCCGTATGACATTTAGGTATGTGCTACCTGTGCGGCTACACCGTCGTTGGTCTGACGGGTAGCACCAGGCGTAGGGTCTTCGGTGGAGCTTACCGATGGTGGATGTTTGAATGCTTTTCAAGGGTCAAATGGCCGTTTAATTTTTTTTAAATAACTTTCAGTTAAATTAATTAAATTTTATCCATTTAACCTTCCATTTTTAAACTAAAATTCAATTTACCTTCTCTACTAATTCAATATCTCTACCATTTCACCACTTTTATTTCATTACATCCATTTTTTATATAAAGTTTACCACATTTGATCAACACATCGTCGTGTAAACCCACCTCCTTCAAACTATCGATGGTCAACACCTCGTTGTGGAAACCCTCAATCTTCAAACCAACCACCTCCAGTTTTTGAAGTATAACGTCCACAACATCCTAACGATTCAACCGTGAAAGAGTTGAACTGGGTATATGATTATTCCTTTAGTCAACTACAGTTAGCACGAATACGTATTGGGATGTGACCTCATCCTCCAACGGCAAACACTAATACACTAACAAACCTAAATGCGACACAAGAAGTCCCAACTTGGGCCAAAGGCTACGAAACTGACCCCAGGGTGTAATATATATACCAAGGTCGGATGAGGAAATGGTTTGTCCAACACCCGAAAGCTCACCTTATCGATGTTGACGTGAGAGATTGGACAGTCGTGATAGTGATCGTCCTGCTCGTCGCCCGATTCCTTCTTTAGTTATTAGTTCATGTACTTGTGTGTTTAAATGTTTAAAATTTCATTTATCTAATATGTGTGCTTTAATGCTTAGTTATTTATGTATATATTTTTTTTAATTTTAGGAATGTTTAATTTAATTGTATGTTGAATGTTTAATTTCTTATTTATATTTTATTGTTATCTTTTATCATTTAATAATTTAAATTTTAATGGTGCGTTTTAAAACCTTATGCATTTTTAAATTAAAAAAGAATAGGGTAGTTTAGTGTAACCGTGTTATCAGATTGGATAGTTTAGGGTAGTAGATATAGTAAGTGACGTGACACTTCATGTCTCATGGATAACTTATTTTTATCTGCTACAGATATAAGGGTATAAGGAGTGGTTAAACATTTGAGAGTGACAAACTAAAAAATCAACCAATCAGAGTGCGCCACGTCAATCAGTGAAAAGTATTTAAACTTTGCTGAAAAGTGTTGGCAATGGTTAAACACTTGGTGAGGTGGTAAACTTTTTTTTTTTAAAAAGGAAAAATGTGTGATTGGTTGAGAGATGACATGGACCCCACCCCACACTACCTTCTCTCTCTCATACCCTCCCTCTCTCTCTCTCCTCCGGTCATCTCCCCGAATCGTCAACCCTTCCCCGCATCCGAACCTTCACCGAGCGGCAAACCCACCTGCGGCGGTGTTACCGCGCGGCAAAGGCGGTTTGCCGAGCGGGTTTGCCGCCCACTCCGTATACCCTAATATCTATGTCAAATTCAATATAATTGTTATTGGTCATATATTATATATATAGGGCCAGGATTTAGAGAAAACGGTGGAAAGTGTGAGAACGGTGAGAACGCTTATGAATCGTCCGATCAAAATAATCTATGGACTAGATTGGCGCGGTGGCGTTTTCGTAAATAACATCAATTTTATTACGTGGACGCGCTTCATTAAGGGTAAAAAAGTCTTTGGACTTCTCCACACAAAACGTCATCTCATGAAATAAAACACCAAACAAATAGCACACACCATTCTAACTAAAAACGCCAATAAATATAAAACGCCAAACTTATTTATAATAAAAACCTGCCTAAAAAAACCGCCAAAAAAATCCTATATATACAACATCTCAGACCTTCAATTAAAAACACACACAAAACCCCAAACGTCATATTTAATATATATCATTCGTTTTAGAAACGCCAAAAAACCCAAACATCAAATATCTTCTAAACCAAAACGTTTATTTGAAATTCAGTTTGGTTGTCTGTAAGGTTTCACTCAATGTAATGGACAAAAATCCTTAAGTGGGGATATTGTCCTTTTCATTGAGTAAAATCTTATTAACTTTATCCTCAACTTCAATCCAATTTATAACGCCAAAACATACAAAAACATTATTGAGGTTTGTTGTCAATAAAGTTTAGCTATATGGGGTGGACAACATTGTCAGTTATCTTTCTTAACCGAGAATTAATAATGTTGTCCATCTCATACATCAAAACATTATTGATTTTAGCATGATCAAATTTTGAGGTTTAAGGTGTTTTTATTTAGCGGCGTTCTTTTTATCGGTAAAACGCCAAAATTAAAAAATCAAACATCGTTCATTGGAAAATTCAAGATTGTTGGCTGAATGGTGTAAACTCAATAACATTTTGCTGCATGAGATGGACAAATCTTCAAGAAAAAGATGCTGATGTTAGACTTTGTGCTTCCAAATGGCGACAAAAAAACTACTTGAAAAAAAAAAACAAAATGAATCATACGAAAGTTGAAACAGCCAGTTAAGATGATTCAAAAAAGAAGAAAGAGACTGGTGACAGTGAAGATTTGGAAGATCAATTGTTTATATATTCTTTTTTTTAATTTTCTTTTTCAGTTGATTGTTATATAATAAAAACGCCAGACAGTCAAATGCTTGTTAAAACGCTATCATACCGTGAAACGCCTCAAAAACTACCAAACTATAATAAAATTACTTTGGAAAAGTATTATAAAAAACCCAAAAAAAAAAAACCAAACTTGAAAATGTAACTAGAAACAGTAACTACAAAACAGTAAAAATGAAGAGACGGAAAATTTATTATATTAGAATCTAAAACGCCAAACTTGAAAGACGGGACGTGTTACAGACTTCAGAGATAAAAGCTTATAAAAAACAATAATTACAAACAATAACTAAAACAACGAATAGTTTATTATAATAATGCATCGCCTAACCTACGCCGCCAAAAGAAATCCTATAAAATAATAACTCTCAGCAACTTCCATTTAATCAAAACAAAAAAAAACGCCAATACTACTAAATACCACTCACTGTAAAACGCCAAAAAATTAAAAAATCAAAGATACTAATATGCTTTCTTAGATATTCAGTATTGTTCTTCGTGAAGTTTCACTGAATAGATTGTTAGGTGAGGGGAGTAACTCAGTAAGATTTTGCTGCATGAGATGGACAAATCTTCAAGAAAAAGATACTGATGACAATCGAATGTCATTTTGTGTTCTTTGTTCTTGAATAAGGCTTGGATGAGGAGAAGAGATCAATGACACTGATGTCACACCCCAACCGATGAGGGAAATATCGGGGCATTGCACTGAGCGAAACAGATTGTCCAGGAGAATCCATAACAACTATTTGTTATAATATATTAAAGGTTCATGTCCCATACCACAAACATATAAAATAAAAACAGTTATTACAGACATTGTTCTCAAAGACAAATATCCATTCCGACAACTCTGATTTTATTTAGTTTGTTTCTAGACTCCATCCTAGCTCGATTTCACCAAACAGCAAGCAAACATCCTAAGCACCTGTCACATACGTTAAAATAGAGGTCAATACACATAGTGTAAAGGTGAGCATACAGGTTTGATAGATATAATAGAGTTTGAAAGTGTTTACGCGTAACCAGCATGTAACATGTATAATGCGAAGTTAGTAGGTTATCGACAATGAAATATTCACAGACTAGACTGCGAGTTGTAGAATGCGCAACACATATCACCACTGTGACACGTGAAGAGGTAACCTTAACAACCCCTGTCCACGACAGGTGCTGAGTCCAAACAAATAGTACTATTGTTGCTAAGGCGTCAGGCAACAATCACTGTGTTAACATAACATACAAGCATTCATCGAGTAACACGTAACATGAAATAATGGTCAGCGTATAAATAGTGTTTGCGCTGTGTGATTGATGTGATTTAGAATAAGTAACGTATGTAACACCCAAAAGTGCATAAAGCAAAAAGGGATCGAGTATACTCACAGCGATGGAAATGGATTGAAGGGAGCGCTAGAATGATTAGCCTGAACAGTTAGCGATAGCGTAAGCGAAGAGTGGTGCGTAAAACGGTGAAAATGACCAAGTGTCGAACGGTAATCCGATCAGATGGCAATCCGATAGGATGGTCATTCGATCGGATTGACATTCGTTTAGTAAGGATATGTTTGTGTATGATGGCTTTGAAGTTTTCGTTGTAGCATTTTGAAAATAGAGAAGTATCTCTACCTTTCGATCGGATAGCGATCCGATTGGCAAGACACTTAGTGAGAACAAGTTCACAGCAGGATGGTCACTCGATCGGATAGCCATCCGATTGGATAGCAATCTGTTGGAACTGTTGTTCTTTGAGAATCATGAAATTGATTAAGTGTTGGTGCTCAAGGGTAATCCGATCGGATTGCAGTTCGATCGGATAGCAATCCGATTAGATGGCAATCCGATCGGATGGCAATTCGATCGGACGGCAATCCGTCCACAACCTGATCGTCTTGAAACTTGGGAGTTTTGCTAAGTTTTGAAAGTTTCCTCGAAACGGTATGACAACGTGTTAAATAACGGAAAACTCCATCAGACCCAGACTATCCGATCGAGAGGGAATCACCCTAATCCGATCGGTTATCTTTTCGTGACGGGTGGTTTCATGTTCAACTAGAAATCAGTTGTCTCGTTGATAGGATTCGGATCTCAAACTGACACATTACTAGAGAAGAGTAGAAGGCCTGAATGAGCTCCGATTCTCTCGGTTTTTAGTGCATTGAGTGTAAAAGAGTTGAAAGAAAGTTAGAAACCATCTTTTAATCCTTTTATCTTTTGAAAATGTTTAGATCTATACGAAATCATTGTGAAATCATGTGGAAATCCTTCAGATCTGAGTTGTTCCTGGTGGAACGAAGTCAAATCTTGAAGTTCATAAGAACCCCGCGATGATGTCATCCTTAAACACCTCAAATCCGTTGATTTCATGGTTAAAAGTTTAGATTCAAAGGTGAAAATGATGAAAATGTGCGTGTAGATCATAGAAGTACAAGATTTGAGTTGAAAACTTACAAGAATCGCGAGAAATCGAGAGAAAAGAGGTCTTGAGCGAGCTGGTCGAGTGAGAGAGCTGTCAGGATGGGTATTTATAGGTTGTAAAAAATGGAAAGGAGGAGCGAGGGTCGGATGGTGAACCAATCGGGTGGCGCCTCGATCGGATTGCCATCCGATCGGATGGCAATCCGATCGGATGGAAATTATAACAACCCTCCTGAATTTTTCCGACATCCTAAAATGTTTTAAAATATCCCAATATGTCCTAAAATAGCCCCATATGTAAAAACGGACCCCGAATACCTTAATTTTTATTAAATTTAATTAAAAACAAGAAAATAGGGGCCCTGGCGGGCCGCGACAGACTCTGCTTGAGTCTACGCGGGCCGCGAGCGAGTGACGGCTGGCATGACCCCAGGCCGCCACGTGGCACTACACCCGGCGAACCTACACCCGTGACCAAGCAACCCTAAGCCCTACTGCCCTATGTCGCGGGCCGCGTAAGCCCCTGCCTCAGCTTACGCGGGGCGCGAGAGACCCCAAATGTAGCCCTATAAATTGCACGCATCGGCCTTCAATCGAATTCGCGCATTTCTCGAGCTCCCTCTCTAATTTATGAATAACAATCATAATTCTCGGGTATAATACCCCCCTAATTAACGAATTTCTGCCCCGATGTAAGTATCATAACCCCGGTTACGTATTAGATACGCTACCCGATCGATCCTGGGTTCCGTAACGGCTGTCAGGGTTCTGCCCGACGTAGTCGTTGGAATGTCGTCTCGGGAGGGTATAACTAATGTAAATATAAAGGGTTATTATACTAACGCGTGTGCATTATGTAAATTATAGATAATCTCCAGGAAACCTTAGAAGAAACCTAAGTCAGCAATGTGAGTAATCTCCTTTTTGTAAATTGTTTTTACAAAACCTTAAATGTTTTACAATGTGATTAGCAGTGATTGAGTCTTTGTAATTCTTCAATTACTGCCGGTATGTTGGGGTTTTGTATACAAAATGTGAAATACGTTACCATTGGACAACGAGTTAGCCAATGTGTAATATGACCCACCAGTCAGGATTGACAATACTGAATGAGTAATTGTGTAGAAATAAACAATGTGATTGCTCTCAATACTGTTAATGGATGAAACTTTTCTTGATTAAACTGGGATTCACTCACCAGTATTTCCCACTGACAAATGTTTTTAAAACGCGTTTCAGGTAACAAAATGTAAAAGCTAAATTAGAAGAAAGCCAGCTGGAGAGCACTGACGGCTTGGAAAAATGTGGCTATAAAATTTACCTAAAAGACGATGTTTTAAATAAAATAGGGTTTGTCCCTATAAATATATTGTAATAAGAAACTTGGGTTTTACCCATGTGATTATTAATATAAAATATGGTGGTTTTACTCTGATAAATATTTCCTAACTACGGTCCTGATGAAATTTCCGCTGCCAAATTGATAAATAATGATACCACCAAAACTGGTCTCACGGCCGCCCGTTCCCAGGACAGATAGGGGGCGGGAGTTGCGACAGCAATCCAATCGGATGGCCACTCGATCGGTTGGTCATTCGATCCAAGTGTCCGACGCGTTGAGTTTTGCTGTTTCGATTCGCGTGTTGAGCGTTGTGATGCGATTCGAGTGAGCGATGCGATAGTATTACCCATTAGTTACAAAAATAACCTAACTACTATATCTAACATACAATCACTATAATTACTTGCGTTTAGCGTTTGCGATTTAGATTGCGATGCGATAGAATTGGGATTGCGATTTCGATTAAACACCTCAATATAAACATAACATGCATAAGTAACACATAAAAGCACACACGTAAAACAATATCCAGAACACATAATTCGAGTTGCGAATGCGATAGCGATGCGATTAGCGATAAGTCGATTAATGATGTGTGCAAAATGCATAATATAAATTACATCAAATGTGGCATAAAACTAACCTTTTTTAGTACTAATGATGGAAAAAATGTGTTTTTGTCTTCCTTTTGTATTTTCAGGATTAAAATGAGCTCAAATGAACAAAAGAAGCAAAAAGGCATCTAAATCTAACATAAATACAAGAAAAAGGATAAACGTGGCATGCCCGACCCTGACAGCATCTTCCCAAGCAAAAACAAGAGAACAGAAGGCTGAACACGCCCCGTGCTCAATGAGCACGGGAGCGTGCCCAAGTGTCTGCAGAAAAGACAAAGTTGTAGAAGCTTCTATCACCCACCACGGGGGCGTGGTCAACTCTAAGATTCACAGAATCTGGGGAAATCTTGATAGTACAGATACGCTTCTGCACACGGGGTCGTGCCCAGCGGACACGGGGGCGTGGTCAACTAATGCTGACAAATTGCAATTAATAAAGAAAGAGAAGGAGGGTGGACATGGGGCCGTGCCCAATAGACACGGGGCCGTGCCCGAGCTGCTATTCAAGCTATAAATAGGGGTGCTTGGCTCATTTGCAAACCATCCCTTGGCACACCACCTCTCTCACACTTCACCCACACTCCACCACCACCACAACACCATCATCCATCATCCATCATAGAGTGTGTGAGTCCTCTCGGGATCCAAGATTGATCGTAAGAGTTCTCGACAATCAAAGGCCATGTTTGCCTAAGTATCTTACATCACTTGGTGAAGACAAGTGTCTAGTGTAATACTTTTTCTTTTTAACCTTTTCGCACTTTTTATTGGTTTTGTATTAATGACTTTAATAACTAGTTTCTTATGTTGAAGGTGATTCTTCCTTATCGTTTGTCCGTGGTGTCTTGGCATTATTTTACTGTCTATATAAAATAAAATATTTTCACCATTCATATCTCCACGTTCTATATGGAGGTATGTTGGCTACCTGGTCGGGGGTTAAGGGAACGGTTTGGTAAGAGTCTTGCCTTGTTCAGTGTATAGATTCTGCAAGGACCTGGGTAAAATTTAGTAGGACCTCCTTCGATACCCACCGGTATTGGATGGCGGGGGTCCAAACTCTTTGATCCCCTCATATGTAAGCTACTATTAAACTTTAACCCGGCTACTTAGGACTGTATCCCTGCTGACTCAGACTACTTAGCCGAGGGTAATGTCACCTTCAAAAGAGGGGCCTATCACATTATGCATTAATAACTTAATTAATTATCTTTCAATAATCCGACCCTTTAGGATTGTTTCCTTGCTGACTCAAACTACTGGGTTGAGGGTAATGTCACCTTCAAAAGAGGGGCCTACTACAATAACTAAGATAATCTCTTAAAAAGTGCAAAAGTGTGGAAATAATCAAAGGTTACACTACACACGAGTCGGATCCAAGTGATTCATCTTGTTTATCTGTTTTTATTTTATTTTATTTTTCAGTATTTTAGTTAGTTTTATTTTTCTAGTTTAAAAACCTTTTCTAAACTTTTGATTTGATTAGACATTGAGGATAAACCGGTATTAAAAGCTCTTATGTCCTTGGACGACCTCGGTATCTTTCCATCACTATACTACGCTCACGATGGGTGCACTTGCCCATATGTGTGTTTAGTGTTAGTAAATATCATGTTTTATAAATTTAAAACTTGGCTAAAAAGTGTAAAAGGGCTTAATTTATACATTAAAAACCTATCACACCTGACACACATCAAGTTTTTGGCGCTGTTGCCGGGGACACAAAGATTTTAAGAAAGCTTAAAATCGACGGCCTAATCAGTTTTTCAAAACTTTTTTAAAAAACGCGCGCACATTTTTCTGGATTTTAGTTTAGTTTTGCATTTACAGTAACCTGAACACGGGGCCGTGTTCACTGAACACGGGGCCATGCTGCGTATTTTTCATAAAACACCCAGATACAGAGTCTGAACACGGGGTCGTGCTCACTGAACACGCCCCCGTGCTGCACAAAACCAGTAACTTTTAATTAAAACGCCCAGATACAGAATCTGAACACGGGGCCGTGTTCACTGAACACGGGGCCGTGTCCAGCCTTTGTTTTCGTTTTTATTTTTGTTTTTTGGTCTGGAGACTCTGTTGTGGTCTGCTGAGTGATTCTTATGGATTAATACTCAGGAGGCTACAACTACATCTATGAGGAGGATGATTATAGGAAAGACTATTGCACTAATTGTGGAAACCCACACTCGGTACAGTATTGTGATTTATTTCAACCATCCACTTCAGACACCTACTATGAGGAGCCCAGGTACGAGCCATAAATTTCATACACATCCTATGAAGACCAAAGGTATGAACCTTCTCCCTCATACTCATATTTTGATGAACCAAGGTATGAGCCTTCATACTCATACTTTGAGGAACCAAGATACGAGCCACCACCTTCGTATACTTATTATGAGGAACCATGGCGTGAACAACCCACCTCATATGAGTATTATGAAGAACAAAATTACGACCCTTATTGTCACGGCCCCCGACCCGGTTTGACCCGTTTCAGGAGCCGCGGAACAGAAATCCCGTGGTATTTAATTAACAGCGGAAGTTTTCTTCAGGATCTTTTTAAAACTGAAATATTTCCCGATTATTTTATTTCACAATTCGGGATAAAACCCGGTAATTTACAATCATATGATTTCTCTGAGAAATCTTTATTTTTACAAAACATGTTTCTTTATTTTTATATTGAGCCACTTCCTTAAGCTTGTAGTGCTTCACGGCACTTTTCCTGGATCACAACAGATCACCTGAAACATGTTTGAAAAAGGTTTTGTCAGCGGGAAATACTGGTGAATCATTCATTTTACTAAAACGACTCGTTTGTTATAATTTACAGTATTAAGAGTGATTACAATGTTTCTGATATCAAACCAACTACCCACGGTATTTTGTCACTCGACCCATTGGCCCTCTCATTGTCCAATGGTGTCTGTGACTATGGTCATATCACCCCTTGGCTGCCCCAATGGTGAAGATTATCAAGTAATGTATACAAAAGCCCACATACTGGCTGTAATTTGGTGATTACATAAACTTAATCCCTGTAATTATAACCTTGAAATAAACATGATTTTGAAAGTAATTTGATAAAAAGAGAATGACTTACATTGCAGATTTAATTGAGCAGAGCCTAGCCTACTGATTAGCCTTTTAACCTAAATTAATAATATGCACACAACTCGGTTAGTAACTTAATACAGCATTTACGATAACTCACGAGATTAAAACCTTCACAGCGAATGACAAAGTGCGATACTTAAACATCCATTGAATTAACAACGAATGACAAAGCATAAACCCTAATGTGGGCAGCACTTAAACATCCATTGGATAGTTTAATCGATCGAACATTGAATCGTAGCAGCGATCGAGTTAATACCAGGTATCGGAGCAGCACCTCTCTAATTATATTTGATATTTTCGACTTCAGAGTACTAAAACTTCGTTTTTGAAAGTTTGTTTCGACACAGAATGAAAGTCCCTGATGCAAGCTATTTATAGGTGAAATTAAGGGTATACGCGGCCCGCGTAACCCATCCCTTATATCTTACGCGGCCCGCGTGGCCGCCCAGTCTACGACTAGCCTTGACCAGTCACAAGTAGGTTAGCCAGGTGGTCGCTACGTGGCTCCGGAACACTTATCCGGTCAACACAAGTTTGACGCGGCCAGCGTAAGACCATGTTTACTCTTACGCGGCCCGCCTGAGAACCATATTTCTGGTTTTCTTTGTTTTTCATACATATTATGGTTTCAGGGGTTCGGGTTACCAATTGTGGGTTGGTTTATGACATCTTTGAGAGTCCTTACACTTATCCATCATATACTTACAATGAAGGACAATGGTGTAAACCATCTACTTTCTATGAGTATTATGAGGAACAAAGGATCGAACATCCGGATTCAAGCTTTGAAAATCCCGATCCTTACTCTATCGCCGACGTAACCGATAGGACACTAGAACACCTTAAAACTATCGAGCGTTACATAAAAGAATCTCGCGTAAGGGAAGAGGAGTCCCGCGCAAGAGAGGAATTAAATAAAGAAGAGATAGTTGAAAATGTAAAAATGGAAGAACAAATAAGTGAAAAACCGACACATGAGTTAAACAACGAAAAAGGTGAGTCCGACAACGTTAAAATTCAAGAAGAGTCTAATTTTGAAGAAATTAATCTTTTATCACCTTCCTTTGAAAATCATTGTTTAGTACCCACTCATGCTAAGTTTTTAAAAGAGTTAAACACTAACACTAAAATTGACGAAACAGTAAGCATTAAGTTAACTAATGATCAAACCTCGCTAATAAAAGAAGACCCATTTGAAATCAACATTATACCGGTTCCATGTTTTTTTCAAAATTCATTTATTAGTAATGTCACGATTGATAAAGATCTTTGCGTTAACATAATGCCCAACTACATTTTCGAAATATTAAGTATTAGTGATTTTTCTCCACTTCAAATACCCATTTTTCTATCCAATCGGAAAGTAATAAAATCAATCAGTGTAGTTGAGGATGTCTTGGTTCAAACAAATCAAATGGTAATCACAACCGACTTTGTCATCCTCGATGACGCTCCTCTGGCGTTGGGACGGCCTTTTGTAAAAACCCACGAAGCTTTGAAAAACAGGAAAAACAACAATCTATCAATTCAATTAGGGGCATTTAAAAGAAGCATCGATATTGAGCATTCAATGAAATATCCTTTCGGCAATAATGACCCCCTAATTGAAGATGAAGATGAACCACCCGATACAAGTGAAAAGATTGACCACTTTGTTGAAAAAGAGGCCGCCATAGAACAAACTTTCAAAGTTCTTGATCAAAATGAGCAACCAAATAAGGAGTCTCCTAAAGACCCACCTCTTGAGCTCAAAGAACTTCCGAAAGGTTTGGAATATGCTTTTCTAGACAAAGATGGTAAATCACCTGTAATTATTTCGTCTAAATTAGGTAGTTTAGAAAAAGAAAAATTAATTAAACTTTTGAAAAAACACAAAAATGCGATCGCTTGGAAGCTTGTAGATATTAAAGGAATACGTCCTTCCATGTGCACGCACAAAATTTTAATGAACGATGACTACAAATCGGTAATACAACCACAACATCGAGTAAATCCAAATGTACAAGAAGTGGTTAAAAACGAAGTCATCAAACTACTTGACGCCGGACTTATTTATCCTATCTCCGATAGTCCTTGGGTAAGTCCCGTCCAAGTAGTTCCAAAGAAAGGAGGTATGACGGTAATAACTAACGAAAAGAATGAATTAATACCAACGAGAACCGTCACTGGATGGAGGGTGTGTATAGATTATAGACGATTAAATGAAGCAACAAGGAAAGATCACTTTCCTTTGCCTTTCATTGATCAAATGTTAGAAAGATTATCCGGTCATAAATTTTATTGTTTCTTGGATGGTTTTTCAGGTTACTTTCAAATCCCGATAGCACCCGAAGACCAAGAAAAGACAACCTTCACATGTCCCTATGGAACTTTTGCTTATCGACGCATGCCATTCGGTCTATGCAATGCCCCCGCAACCTTTCAACGTTGCATGATAGCCATCTTCCATGACATGATAGAAAAGACAATGGAAGTCTTCATGGACGACTTTTCTATCTTTGGGGATTCATACGACCAATGCCTCGATAACCTTGAACGAATGCTATCCCGATGTGAGGAAACTAACCTCGCCCTTAACTGGGAAAAATGCCATTTCATGGTAACGGAGGGAATAGTACTCGGTCACAAAATCTCAAGCGAAGGAATGGAGGTTGATCGAGCCAAAATAGACACTATTTCTCGATTACCACCCCCATCCTCCGTTAGAGCTATCAGAAGTTTCTTAGGGCATGCCGGATTTTATAGGCGGTTTATCAAAGACTTTTCTAAAATCTTAAGGCCTCTAACAAAATTACTTGGAAAAGATGCCCCTTTCATCTTTGACAAGGATTGTAATCAAGCATTCCTAACCCTAAAGGAAATGCTAGTCAATGCACCTATCATGATAGCGCCTGATTGGAAATTCCCTTTCGAAATCATGTGTGATGCAAGTGACTTTGCAGTTGGAGCTGTCTTGGGACAAGGAAAAGAAAAAACATTTTCACCCAATTTATTATGCTAGTAAAACACTTAACGATGCACAAGAAAATTACACAACAACCGAAAAAGAATTACTAGCTGTGGTATTTGCTTTTGATAAATTTCGTTCTTATCTTGTTCTTTCTAAAACAATAGTCTATACAGATCATGCAGCCATTTGATATCTCTTCAAGAAACAGGATGCTAAACCACGTTTGATTCGGTGGATTCTACTCCTCCAAGAATTTGATATTGAAATCAAAGACAAAAGAGGAGCAGAAAACACTGCAGCAGATCATCTTTCATGCTTAGAAGACCCAGCTTTGGAGGCAACCAGGGACGAGCAAATCAACGAAAAATTTCCAACGAAGTCCCTAGAAATGGTGGAATACAGAGAAGAACCATGGTACGCCGACTATGCTAACTACCTAGCTAGCGGTATAGTCGCAAAAGGTTGGCCACATCATCAAAGAAAGAAATTCTTTGCTGATGTAAAGCATTATTTTTGGGAAGATCCTTATCTTTTCAAAATGTGTGCCAACCAACTCATCCGACGATGCGTACATGGTAGCGAAGCAAGAAGAATTCTCCGCCATTGTCATGAAGGTCCATACGGAGGACATCATGGTGCCGCTAGTACCGCACGAAAGGTATTTGATTCATGATTTTACTGGCCGACCATTTACAAAGACGCCCAAAGTCTTGTCAAGACATGTGACGCTTGCCAAAGGACAGGTAATATTTCTTCCAAAAACGAAATGCCACAAAATGGCATTCTTGTTTGTGAAATCTTTGATGTGTGGGGACTCGACTTTATGGGACCCTTCCCACCGTCAAAAGGAAACAAATATATACTTGTGGCAGTAGATTACTTGTCTAAATGGGCCGAGGTCGAGGCACTTCCAACAAATGATGGAAGAGTCGTGGTAAGATTTCTGAAAAAATTATTCTCTCGTTTTGGAACACCTAAAGCATTAATAAGTGATAGAGGTACCCATTTTTGTAATCATCAACTTGAAATTTTTTTAACAACATATGGGGTCTATCACCGGGTCTCAACAGCATATCACCCTCAAACAAACGGACAAGCCGAAGTGACTAATAGAGGTTTAAAACGAATACTTGAAAAAACTGTAGGGTTAAATAAAAAGGAATGAGCCGATAAATTAGATGATGCTTTATGGGCTTTTCGAACTGCTTATAAAACAACAATAGGTACAACCCCATATAAGCTCGCCTATGGAAAAAGTTGTCATCTGCCAGTAGAAATAGCTCACAAGGCCTACTGGGCAATTAAAAATGTAAACCTTGATTTAGAATTTGCCGGTAAAAATCGATTTTGTCAATTAAATGAATTAGACGAATTAAGGAATTATGCATACTCAAACTCTGAAATTTATAAGGAAAGAATGAAAAATTTGCACGACAAACACATAAAACCAAATGAATTTCGAGTAGGGGATCAAGTTCTATTGTTTAATTCACGACTTCGATTGTTTCCTGGTAAATTAAAGTCTAGGTGGTCAGGACCTTTTTCCATCACCCATATTTTCCCACACGGTGCAGTAGAAATTAAATCTCGGAATGGCATTCCATTTAAAGTTAATGGCCAACGGCTGAAGCTCTATCAAGGATTCATTGAGGATGAGGAGGAAGAAATCTCGCTTCAAACGGTCGAAGAATAAAAGCATCAACATCATACCTGGTAAGTTACGAACAAACGGGTTGACCTCTAAATCGGTAAGTCTTCTAACCGAGTTTTTCGGAAACAAGGGCACTCACACGAGCTCTAAAAAAATTTCAAAAAAATCGCCCGGCACGGGGCCGTGTCCGCGTAACTATCGGGATAAAACCCATTTTCCAAACAGTTTCTTCATTTTCACACGCCTCGTTTCCCCGAAAACTCTCCGGTTCAGGCGATTTTTCTGCAAGATTTCCACGTTTCCTCTACTTCTAACAACATCAAGGTATGATTCTATCATCATTAGTAGTTAGATTAAGCATTTGGATGTAGTTAAAACATCAAAAATTTGGGGAAAAATCTAGGGTTCTTGAACTTCATCCGGATCGAACCTCAAATTTTTGCATAAATCTGTTAGCATTAGTTTAGATTCATGTTATAGGAAGTAAATCCACTTGTATTGTTCATAGATTTGCCCGATTTCACACAAAAACCCCAAACCCTTGTTTTTGAACCAAAAAAGATAAAATCGAAAGGGTAAACGGTTTGTTTTGGGAAAAACGACACTTGGGGTTTCATTTTCAGAGAAAACCGCCCCTACTGGACCAAAATTTTTTCAAGTTTTCGGGACCGGGTCGAAAAATGTGATTTTTGGGAAACAGACGTCTGGACACGGGGGCGTGTCTAGCTTTTTTCTGACTAACATGGGGCGTGTCCGCTGAACACGGGGTCGTGTTCAGCCGACTGTTTTTAGGTTTCTCTGAAAATTTCAATGTTTCATGCTAATTGTTTGGTGTTTCCTTTCAGATGTCGAAGAAATTCACACGGTTCAATGCAAATGAGCTGGATGCTAAAGCAAGATACGATGTGCTTCGAACCAGACCGGAGGAATACCCACGACAAGTGTGCATGGATCTTTTAGCAACAGTGAACCAGCTTGACCGGTTTAACAACCTAGTCACCGGCCCACTAAGAGCCGCCCTAACCACTCGGCTTCGTTCAGTCCACGAATATAATCTGGAATTCTATAGCACATTCGTGTTCAACTCAAGATGCGACCCATTTGATAATGAGGGGGTAGAATTCCGATGTGGGGGGACTAAGTACTCGATTTCGATGGCACAGTTTGGGTCGATAGTTGGGTTGTATGCGGAGGAAGATGCGGGTAATGAAAAAAACACCGGAGGGTTACGCGAGTTATCAGAAAACGAACGCCAAACCGCTTGGGCTACAACCCAAGCAACACTAAGAGCACTAAGTTGAGGGACCCACTTTACCGTTACATCCATAGGGTCCTCACTTACTCTCTTAGCCAAAGGCATGATAGCAGTGGCGTTGTTGGGTTGAGAGATCTGGTGGTCCTTCATTGCATTCATACCCGCACCCACCTCGATGTTCCGTACCTCCTGCTCCGAAACATGCATTGGAACTAGCTTGCTACTCCACCAACCCCTATCTTCTTCGGGGGGTGGATATACCGTCTCTTCAAGCATTTCGTGAACATGCCCAGGTCTTTCCAAAAGAGCCCATGGTTGGGAAGAGTGGACATACACATCTGCCGCTCCATGAACTTGATTTATGAAGCCGAAGACGGGACATTTAGCTTCCAAAGAGTCCAGGGGCATGCATGGAACCCGCAAGAGGCACTCGTCCTTCACGCTCCACACTTTCAACCTCCTCCTCAATACCAGTATCAGCCCCATGGTGATCCGGGCTAGTCCTCCTCGCAAGGAGACGGTTTTCCTAATTTTCAAAGTTTACATGATTTGTTGCAGGAAAACCTCATGTGCACCAGGAACACCTACAATATGGCCAGCAATACGTACACCCGGGTCGGAGCAATTTAGAGAAACATCTCTGACATTCAGGATGACATTGGGAATATTCGGGAGTACATGGCGGGGCACGGAGGAGGAGGTGATGATGAAGACGAGGACATGGACTAGGCGCGAGGAGCGGAGTTAGGAACAACTGGTTGGTGAACCCACAGGTTAACCCTCTTTTCTCATGAACAATTTCCGGCCTGTGTGCCGTGTGTTGAACAATTTACTTCCTTTAACTCTTTTATTTTCTGCATTTTTTCTTTTTAACTTTGTGATGTGGATGTTTGGAGCTATGGTAAGTTAGGATGCTTGTTATGGTTTGGTGTAGTGTTTATTGATAAAACAGGTACATACGAGGCTTAGAGTACTAAACATTAGTGCTACTAAGCTGGGACAGGAAAACCGAAGCCAGAAACCTGTTTTTCACCCTCGCAGACTGTCTACACGGGGTCGTGTCCAGCCGACACGCCCCCGTGCCCATTACCCCAGACCTGCTGTTTGTAAAATTTCTGCAGATTTTTTCCAGACACGGGGTCGTGCTCAGCCGACACACCCAAGTGTCCACCTTCTGTAAGTTAACGTTACTGGCACTCTGACCACGGGGTCGTGTTCATCCAACACGGGGCCGTGTCCAGAAGCCCAGTAACATAAATTTTTGCTTTTTTTTCACACCTTTTTACACATTCAATCAACCTAAAAACTTATTTTTGGGACACATTGAGGACAATGTGTAATTTAAGTGTGGGGGGATGCTAAAACCTTGAATCTTGCAAGTCCTAATTACAAGCCTTACACAAAACTCTATTGGAACCGCTTGTCTAGGTTTAATTTAGGAGTTTCAAGTTCTAAAAAGGTTATATTTTTACAAATTTACAACCGATAGCGTCGTGATAAAAAGAACCAACATAAGAAAATTATGAAACGACATGACAAGTTTAGTTAAAATTTGATTATATATACTTGATCACATAAAAACTCATTCCCACAAAAAGTGAGTTTTGAGCCTTTATTGAGCATACAAATACATATCTTTAAACTAATTGCTTATTTTTCGTTTCTTGTGTGAATAGCCGCTTGGTTCTTACGACTCTAGAACTTGCCACGACAATACATTCCCGGTCCTTACCAACTTAAACCCGAGTAAGTAAATGATGGAGGCATTAGGACTAACCCTTTTTATTTCTACACCATTATTTTTTTTACCACCTACCCAAAATCCCCCTAGTTAACCCCTTTGAGCCTAAACCTTTTCATTTCTTAACCCAAAATAAACACCCTTTTACCCACAAAAACTTTCCTTTTTTTATTTTTAACCCTTTGTTTTAGTAACAATCTCGGTTTTTCTCAAGTCTTCCTTATGAAAATATATATATATATATATATTTATGTTGATGAAGCAAAAAGAAGTAAACAAACAAGTTTATCAAAAAGAACTTTGTTTGAAAAAAAGTGCTTCATCAAAAATAAAAAAGTTACAAAAAATAAAAAATAAAAAGTCTTACGAAAACCGACGCTTTTTACGCCTTTCGCCCTTTTACTAACCACTAACCCAACCACCTACCTTTAACCCAAGCCTAACCCTTCACCCAAAAAGTCCTCTTGATATTTACAAAGGTGTATAGTTAAAAAGGAGGAGGATTGATTGCTTGGCAAGCTTGGGGTAGGAGTAAGTTCCATGCCGCTCTCGAGTGATTCACTAAAAAAAACATCTTCGGCCGAGTGTTGAGTGATCCCCGTGAGGTATGTGAACTTGTATATAAGTGAAATGATAAAAAGGCATGTTATGCCCTAATAAGTAATTTATCTTATGTAATGTTTTAAATAAATCATGACGAATAGGATTGTAAATAAATAAAAATAAAACTTAATAAAGAATCTTGGAAATCCCGACACTCTATGACAAGCCCAAAAATCTTCTCTTCTACCCATTCCATTTGGGAGTGTAAAGCCACATTATAAAGAGTTTTGCTTGAGGACAAGCAAAAATTCAAGTGTGGGGGTATTTGATGTGTGCAAAATGAAACATATAAATTACATCAAATGTGGCATAAAACTAACCTTTTTTAGTACTAATGTTGGAAAAAGTGTGTTTTGTCTTCGTTTTGTATTTTCAGGATTAAATGAGCCCAAATGAACAAAAGAAGCAAAAAGGCAGCTAAATCTAACATAAATACAAGAGAACAGAAGTCTGAACACGCCCTGTGCTCAATGAGCACGGGGGCGTGCCCAAGTGTCTGCAGAAAAGACAAAGTTGTAGAAGCTTTTATCACCCACCACGGGGGCGTGCCCAGCGGACACGGGGCCGTGGTCAACTCTAAGATTCACAGAATCTGGGGAAATCTTGATAGTACAGATACGCTTCTGCACACGGGGTCGTGCCCAGCGGACACGAGGGCGTGGTCAACTAATGCAGACAAACTGCAATTAATGAAGAAAGAGAAGGAGGGTGGACACGGGGCCGTGCCCGAGCTGTTGTTCAGGATATAAATAGGGGTGCTTGGCTCATTTGCAAACCATCCCTTGGCACACCACCTCTCTCACACTTCACCCACACTCCACCACCACCACAACACCATCATCCACCACCATCATCCATCATCCATCATAGAGTGTGTGAGTCGTCTCGGGATCCGAGATTGATCGTAAGAGTTCTTGACAATCAAAGCCCATGTTTTCCTAAGTATCTTACATCATTTGGTGAAGACAAGTGTCTAGTGTAATACTTTTTATTTTTAACCTTTTCGCACTTTTTATTTGGTTATGTATTAATGACTTTAATAACTAGTTTCTTATGTTGAAGGTGATTCTTCCTTATCGTTTGTCCATGGTGTCTTGGCATTATTTTACTGTCTATATAAAATAAAAGATTTTCACCATTCATATCTCCACGGTCTATATAGAGGTATGTTGGCTACCTGGTCGGGGGTTAAGGGAACGGTTTGGTAAGAGTCTTGCCTTGTTCAGTGTATAGATCCTGCAAGGACCTGGGTAAAATTTAGTAGGACCTCCTTCGATACCCACCGGTATTGGATGGCGGGGGTCCAAACTCTTTGATCCCCTCATATGTAAGCTACTATTAAAACTTTAACCCGGCTACTTAGGACTGTATCCCTGCTGACTCAGACTACTTAGCCGAGGGTAACGTCACCTTCAAAAGAAGGGCCTATCACATTATGCATTAATAACTTAATTAATTACCTTTCAATAATCCGAACCTTTAGGATTGTATCCTTGCTGACTCAAACTATTGGGTTGAGGGTAACGTCACCTTCAAAAGAGGGGCCTGCTGTAACACCTCGTGTTTCTAAAGTCAAAGTCAAGGTCAAGTCAACGATCAATTTCGCAACTTGACTTTTAGTGAATTTCTTTTATGTGTTTATTTTAGTTGTATTATGTGGAGTAAGTGTCAATAATCACAATAATTGACGTATGTTATTCGCTATTTAATCGACTTACGACTGTGAACTATAGGAAGTAACAATGCGATAAGGTCAACTAAATGCTAATCAATCTAACTTAATCAATCGACATCGAATCGCGCTCGCAGCTCGAAATACGCATTTTGGTTATGGTTATACATGTGTTTGTGCCTTGTGTGTTATTTGTGCATGTTTATTTATGTTATGGGTGGTAATCAATCGAAACGCAAATGCAATCGAACTCAATCGCAATTGAAATGGTATGTTAATTAGAGGAGAAGAGATAGCGCTAGATATGAGTAGTTGGGACTAAAAGTAATTTGAATAGGAAACTCTATCGCACTCGCATCGCTCGCATTCGAAAATCGAAACAGCAAAAATTGTCGCGCCGCGCACTCGAACCAAGTGCCATCCGGCCGGATTGCCATCCGACCGGGCGGTCACTTGATTGAGTGCCAGGTTGCCATCCGACCGAGATGACATCCGACCGGACAGTCGTCCGAGCGAGATGCCATCCGACCGACCTGCCCCTTTCCATTTTGGGAATCCTATAAATACCCCATGTCACTCTCATAGTTACCACTTTTGGCAACTGACGTCCGAACAGCTCGTGCTCCTCACCTTTTCTTCGATTTCTCTCAATTTCGCTAAGATCTCATCCTAAATCTTGTACTTCCTTAATCTACACGCACTCCTACACCTTTCTATCTTTTGAATCTTAACTTTTAACCGTGAAATCACTAGATTTGAGGTGTTCTAGGATGACGTCATCATGGTGTTCTTATGAACTTCATGTTTTGGCCTCAACCCACCAAGAACACTTAGATCTAACCGATTTCCACACAAGTAAACAAAGATCTTGCATTGATCTAAACACATTCATGGTGAAAAAGGATTGAAAGATAGTTTCTAACTTTCTTTCAACTCTTTTACACTCAATGCACTCAAAACCGATAAAATCGGGCCTTGATCTAGTCTCCTACTCATTCTTAGTGTTGTGCTAGTTCAAGATCTGGATTCTACACACAAGACCACCGATTTCGGGTTAAACAAGAACAACCGTCCTGAACCGGTTAACTGATCGAACTAGGGTGATTCCTGTTCGATCGGGCCACTTGGGTCAAGATGGGGTTCTGTTAGTTAACACGCTGTCACCACGTCTCGATAAAACTACAAACAATCAAAACGACCAAGTGAAAGATGAACGATTAACCAGCACAGAGTGCTATCTGACCGGATAGCCATCCGAGCGACTGGCCATCCGAACGGCTTGCACCATGGGTCCCACACTTAATCAACCTTATCTAAAGTTTGAGTGTTGAACGAACTGCTGTCCGACAGGACTACCATCCGACCGGATTACTCTTTGGATCATGAGATACTTGGACTTTAACACTCAATCGATTTTCAACATGTTCAATGCACCAAGGATGCCATCCGGTCGAACAACTGTCCGACCGAATGACCACCCAGCTGTGAACTTGTTCCCACTAAGTACCCTCACCACTCGAGTCGCCGTCCGACCGGATAACCATCCGAGCGGATTGTCATCCGCACGACTGACCATCCGATCGACCGACTTGAAAGGTAGAGATACTTCAATGTTTCAAAATGCTACAATGAAAACTTCAAAGTTCAAGCCATCATACACAAACACATCCTTCCCATAGGAAGAAACAATCCACTCGAATAGTCATCCGACCGGACTACCGTCCGACCGGATAACCATCCGAACGGACTGCCCTCCGCACGACTGGCCGTCCGACCGGACTACCATCCGACCGGGCTGCTGTCCGAGCCAATTACATTTTGCATCGTTTTACGCGTCGCTTATCGTTATGCTATCATTCTAATCAGGCTAATTTTGCTCTAAGCGCTCCCTTCAATCCATCATCGCTGTGAGTATTCTCGATCCATTTTTGCTTTACGCACTTTTGGGTGTTACATACGTTACTTATTCTAAAACACATCGAACACACTACTCAATACTTTAAACGCTAACCGTTACCGCATGTTATACGTGACTAAATGAATGCTTGTTTGTTATGTTTACACATGGAATGCTGTCTACCTG
Source organism: Helianthus tuberosus (assembly GCA_030545235.1). Classification (NCBI taxonomy): domain Eukaryota; kingdom Viridiplantae; phylum Streptophyta; class Magnoliopsida; order Asterales; family Asteraceae; genus Helianthus; species Helianthus tuberosus. The sequence continues at coordinate 36,833,272 of CM060383.1, forward strand.
CCTTAGCAACGGTAGTACTATTAGTTTGGACTCAGCACCCGTTCACTCGGGGGTTGTTAAGGACAATTATTTGCATGGATTACAGTGGTGATCATGTATTACGAACTGCCTTGGGCAGTCAACCCGCAGTCATTGGTATCGATAGGTTCATGTCGATAACTAACATGCCTCATTTCACTCTGTGTACGTGCTGGTTATGCGTAACGCTTTCGAACTCTATATGCTATTATCAAACTTGTATGCTCACCTTTACACTATGTGTATTGACTTTTATTTTAACGTATGTGACAGGTTCTTAGGATGCTTATCCGCTAGGAAATCGAGGCTAGAATAAGGCTCTAGAGGCCAACAAATAGTTGTCTGTACAAATGAAATCAAGAGTCTCTATAAGCAGATAAACAATTGCTCTATTTGAAAAATCTGAGTTGTCGGAATAGAACTATTTGCCTAGATTTTGTCTGTAATAATTTGTTTTACCTTTTGAGACATGGTATGGGACATGTTACTTTAAATTGATTGGTAATGTTAATTGTTATGGAAACTTCTGGACAATCTGTTTCGCGCAGTGCCATACCCCGATGTTTCCGCCATCGGTTGGGGTGTGACAGATTGGTATCAGAGCCATAACTATAGGGAATTAGGCAAGACTCGACCTAGTCCGGGTCGATGTCTTAGAGACCTAGTCTATAGTTAGGAACCAACAGACCGACTTGTGCATATCCGTTAGGGATTATGTATGAGCTTGCCGTTTCTCGCTATCCTCGCCTATGCTACACTATCACTGCACTCGAATTTTCAATTGTGAATGAGCGATTAGGTCGAGATTAGGTGTGAAAACCGCAAACTCTCGACTGAATTGCTTGACCAACCCATATTTTTATCTCTAAACGCAAGAATTCGCATTGAACCAGGAGTGAAATCCATACTTTAGCGCGGATTTTCGTCTCTATTTTATTAAAAGCTTAGGAACAAAAGTTGTTAAGTCAGGGGTGAAACCCGAACCTTGATAAGCTGTTTCTGACTCATTTTGGTTTTATACAACTCTCACCAAAGTCTCGACGGACTCCAACGACCTGAAGTCCCGAAATGACTAACGGGATGCGTGCCCAACACCCAAGAATCGAGGCAAAGGCGCTGTCCTGACGGTCAAATGTGCACAACAAGTCCTTGCGAATAGTCGAATCACTTTGGGTAGTCAAGGTCTAATAGCCGCAGACGATCTATTTCTCGAATTTTATGTGTTTCGATTCAGAGCCCGCAACTGCTGACTCTGATGATTCGTTGATTTTATGTGTTTTATGTGAATTTGCCTGTTTATGTGTTTAAATTTTGGAGAATTAATTGATTTTTGCTTACACTTCGATCGACATGCATGACTCGCACTGTATTTCTATCTCAAAACGTTAACAAATCGCTAAACTGTGGACGACCTTATGCTACGATATACGCTTATACTATACTACTCGATATACTAAACGCGCTCGCTACATTCGAATACGCATGGACTTGAATGACAGGTTTCTGTATTCTGACCGCCTCTTGTGATTACATGATTATGTGCTTTTGTGGATTCTGTGCTCTACGTGCCTACGTGCTTATGTGTTTATGTGAATCTGTGATTATGTGCCTATGTGTTTATGTGATACATGTTACATTGCGTTCCTAAGCTTTAGAAGGTAGTAGACGTGTGAGGTGAGATTCGAATACATTGTATTGGGTCCTATGACGATGTCTGTTGCAGACAATGTCATCTGGATCCCGCCACCCACCACTTTCTCGTCAAGAAAAGAGAGACAAACGTCTTGCTGCTATCATCGCTAAACAAGTAGCAAAAGCCGTGAGTGATGTCTACGAGAACGTCAGCAAATCAGCTGAGGAGTCGAGAACCGAGACTCCTAAAGCTACTCCCAAAGCTGCTTTCAGTTTCAAGCAGTTCAAGTCTTGTGGGACAAAGGAATTCACTGGTGAGGAAGGCCCTACAACGTTGTTCCAATGGTTTGATTCCATTGAGGTCACTCTACGACAGAGCAGTTGCCCCGACGATCTTCGCACTCTCAATGCAACTAGCGTCTTCCAGTCCCGCGTTTTAGACTGGTGGACGGCTGAGAGAAACAAACGTGGAAACGATGCAGCCTACGGTCTGTCGTGGGACGAACTCAAGGAGGTCATGCTGGAAGAATTCTGCCCTCCTCATGAATGCCAAAAGTTGGAAGATGAATTCTGGCACATAAAGCAGAAGGATGGTGAAAACGCTGCTCTCACTGCTCGCTTCAAGCAGCTCAGTATCATCTGCCCTGATCAAGTAAAGACTTCTGACATGGTAATCAAGAAGTATATCCGAGCCCTGCCTGACTGTGTTGCAGATTTCGTGCAAGCGGCTAAGACTAAGATGATCGAAGAGACCTACCTACTGGTCGCTGAAATCAACGACAAGCGGGTCAAGGCTGGTGTCTGGGATAAAACTTCGAAGCACCTGCATCAAGCTACCACCGCCGCTCCAACTGCCAAAACCGCCACCGCTCAATCGTCAAAGACCTCACGCCGCAAGAAGAAGAACAACAGCAGCTCCAGCTACAAGAACTACGCGGTGACTACCACTGCTGCTCCACTTCAAGCCGTACCGGCCCAGCAGCAGCCTCATCACCGACCAGCACCAGTTACTTATGCACCGCCAGCAAAGCGCGGATACACAGGTCCCCACCCGACTTGCCCGACATGCTCTTATCATCACCCGGTGGGTCTCGCCTGTCGTTTCTGCGCTCACTGCAACCTGTACGGCCACTTCACTGTCAACTGCTGTACTGGTCCCCGTCAAGCCCCAGCTCAAGCCACTGCTCATCAAGCTCTGCTCCCAGCCCCGCAAGGCCACCAAGCGGCTTCGGCACCCGCGATCAACGCCCGAGTCTGCTTCGCATGTGGTGATCCCAACCACTTTGCGAACATGTGCCCGAACAGGGTTGTGAAACAAGAGCCCCAGCAGCAGCAGCAACACCAACAGCAACAGCCTCAGCAGCAGCAGCAAGCCGCACGCGCCAGAACTTTCAACATCAATGTGCGCCAAGCCCAGGCTGACAACAACGTGGTTAATGGTACGTTCCTTGTGAATGGTATTTATGCTTCATGTTTGTTTGATACTGGAGCCGATAATTGCTTTGTGTCGTTCGAATTCAAGAAGCTACTTAGTCGTAAACGCTCCCATCTCCCCTCGACGTTCGATGTTGAAGTCGCTACCGGAAGAACTGTCTCCGTTAATTCTGTTCTTCGTGATTGTACTCTTGAGCTCAACAATCACATCTTCCCAATCGACCTTATTCCGATGCAACTCGGAAGTTTTGACATCATAGTAGGCATGGACTTTCTTCGCGAAAACCATGCTGAAGTTGTGTGCTTCGATAAGATGATTCGATTCTCGCTCGCAAATGGTGATCTATTGTGTGTTTATGGCGAAATTGCTTCGAAAGGTCTCAAGCTCATGTCGTGTGTCCAAGCTAGCAAGTATCTCCGCAAGGAATACAGAGCTTTCTTGGCTAACATTGTAGTAGCGAAGAAGGAAAAGAAAGGAAAGACAGAAGTGAAAGACGTTCCTGTGGTTCGTGAATTTCCTAATGTGTTTCCCGATGACCTTCCAGGCTTACCACCAAGTCGTGATATCGACTTTCGTATCGACCTCATTCCTGGAGCCAATCCTGTTGCCAAAGCTCCTTACCGACTCGCACCATCCGAAATGCGTGAACTCTCAAACCAACTCCAGGAATTACTTGAGAAAGGCTTCATTCACCCGAGCACCTCTCCTAGGGGCGCGCCAGTCCTTTTCGTCAAAAAGAAGGATGGGTCGTTCCGGATGTGCATCGACTATCGGGAATTGAATAAGTTAACTATCAAGAACCGCAATCCCCTGCCTCACTTAGACGACTTGTTTGATCAGCTACAAGGTGCTACGTGTTTCTCAAAGATCGATCTACGCTCAGGCTATCACCAACTACGCATTCAAGAGGGGGATATACCTAAAACCGCGTTTCGCACTCGCTACAGCCACTACGAATTCGTTGTTATGCCGTTTGGTCTAACCAACGCACCTGCGGTTTTCATGGATCTGATGAATCGCGTGTGTAAACCGTATCTCGACCGTTTCATCATCGTATTCATCGACGATGTCTTGATCTATTCCAGATTGAAAGCCGAACACGCGCAACATCTACGTTTGGTTCTCGAGCTACTCCAGGGGAATCGACTCTATGCCAAGTTCTCCAAGTGTGAATTCTGGTTGGAGGAGGTTCAGTTTCTGGGCCACATTGTTAATAGTCAAGGTATTCACGTCGATCACGCGAAGATTGAAGCAGTTAAGAGTTGGATTACACCTAAGAACCCGTCTGAAGTCCGTTCTTTTCTCGGACATGCGGGCTATTATCGACGATTTATCAATGGATTCTCAAAGATCGCTGTGCCGCTTACCGCTCTCACGCATAAAGACAAGCCTTTTGTTTGGGGAACTGAACAAGAGTTTGCTTTCCAAACCCTTAAGCACATGCTTTGCAATGCTCCCGTTCTCACATTACCCGACGGAAATGATGATTTCATTGTCTATTGTGATGCTTCCAACCTTGGTCTTGGTTTCGTCCTTATGCAGCGAGACAAGGTTATAGCTTAGGCATCTCGTCAGCTCAAAATTCACGAGAATAACTATACAACCCATGATCTCGAGCTAGGCGCAGTTGTTTTTGCGTTAAAGATTTGGCGACACTACCTGTACGGTACCAAGTGTACGATCTTCACCGATCATAGGAGCCTGCAACATATCTTTAATCAGAAAGAACTTAATATGCGTCAACGCCGATGGGTAGAACTTCTCAACGATTACGACTGTGAGATTCGTTATCACCCAGGCAAAGCAAATGTTGTTGCCGACGCACTCAGCAGACGGAGCTATCTGCTTAGCACTCGTAACATCCAAGCCCAATACGATCTCGAGACTCTCATCCGCGAAGCTCAGCATGTATGTTTTAATGAACGCACTCTGAAGAAGGAAAGAATCTATCACGACGGAGCCCAGCTTATGAGTAAATCAAATGGGATATTCCACTTTCTGGACCGAATTTGGATCCCTAAACGGACCGATTTGTGACAGATTTTGATGGACGAAGCCCACAAATCCCGGTATTCTATTCATCCCGGTGCCGACAAAATGTACCAGGATCTTCGCTACAAGTACTGGTGGCCGGGCATGAAAAGGGATATTGTCCTCTACGTTGGAAAATGCCTGACTTGTGCAAGAGTTAAGGCTGAAGATCAAAGACCCTCTGGCTTACTCGAACAACCGCCTATCCCTATATGGAAGTGGGAGAGTATAGTTATGGACTTCATAACAAAGCTTCCGCACACGTCATCAGGTCACGACAGCATCTGGGTTGTTGTTGACCGTTTGACCAAATATGCTCACTTCTTGCCAATACGGGAAGACTACAAGGTAGAACGATTAGCCCGAATCTACACCAATGAGATCATTTGTAATCATGGGACGCCTCGCGGCATCATCTCTGACCGTGATGCTCGGTTTACCTCATGACTGTGGGAAACGTTTCAAACGGCGCTCAGTACATCGCTTAATCGATAGACGACGCAAGCCCCTTGAATTTGACGTTGGTGACTACGTACTCCTAAAGGTTTCACCTTGGAAGGGTGTGGTCCAATTCGGCAAGAAAGGAAAGCTCGCGCCTCGATACGTTGGACCCTTTAAGATTCTGGAAAGGATCGGCAAAGTGGCTTACAGACTCGAACTACCGGAAGAACTTAGCAACGTTCACCCGACTTTCCACGTCTCAAACCTCCGAAAGTGCCTGGCCGACCACGACTTACATGTTCCATTAGAGGATCTGCAAGTGAACGAAACATTACACTTCGTGGAAAAGCCTGTTAAGATCATGGATCGCTAAACCAAGCAGCTCAGACGCTCGCGCATTCCTATTGTGAAAGTCCGATGGGAAGGCAAACGAGGCGCAGAGTTCACTTGGGAACTCGAAAGCGACATGAAGGCGAAGTACCCGCAGTTGTTTGTTACGGCTTCGGCCTAATTTCGGGACGAAATTCCCTCAACTAGGGGAGGCTGTAACACCCCGTGTTTCTAAAGTCAAAGTCAAGGTCAAGTCAACGATCAATTTCGCAACTTGACTTTTAGTGAATTTCTTTTATGTGTTTATTTTAGTTGTATTATGTGGAGTAAGTGTCAATAATCACAATAATCGACATATGTTATTCGCTATTTAATCGACTTACGACTGTGAACTATAAGAAGTAACAATGCGATAAGGTCAACTAAACGCTAATCAAATTTAACTTAATCAATCGACATCGAATCGCGCTCGCAGCTCGAAATACGCATTTTGGTTATGGTTATACGTGTGTGTGTACCTTATGTGTTATTTGTGCATGTTTATTTTTGTAATGGGTGGTAATCAATCGAAATGCAATCGAAACTCAAATGCAATCGAACTTAATCGCAATCGAAATCGTAAGTTAATTAGTGGAGAAGAGATAGCGCTAGATATGAGTAGTTGGGACTAAAAGTAATTTGAATAGGAAACTCTATCGCACTCGCATCGCTCGCACTCGAAAATCAAAACAGCAAAAATTGTCCCGCCGCGCACTCGAACCAAGTGCCATCCGGCCGGATTGCCATCCGACAGGGCGGTCACTTGATTGAGTGCCAGGTTGCCATCCGACCGACCTGCCCCTTTCCATTTTGGGAATCCTATAAATACCCCATGTCACTCTCATAGTTACCACTTTTGGCAACTGACGTCCGAACAGCTCGTGCTCCTCACCTTTTCTTCGATTTCTCTCAATTTCGGTAAGATCTCGTCCTAAATCTTGTACTTCCTTAATCTATACGCACTCCTACACCTTTCTATCTTTTGAATCTTAACTTTTAACCATGAAATCACTAGATTTGAGGTGTTCTAGGATGACGTCATCATGGTGTTCTTATGAACTTCATGTTTTGGCTTCAACCCACCAAGAACACTTAGATCTAACCGATTTCCACACAAGTAAACAAAGATATTGCATAGATCTAAACCCATTCATGGTGAAAAAGGATTGAAAGATAGTTTCTAACTTTCTTTCAACTCTTTTACGCTCAATGCACTCAAAACCGATAGAATCGGGCCTTGATCTAGTCTCCTACTCATTCTTAGTGTTGTGCTAGTTCAAGATCTGGATTCTACACACAAGACCACCGATTTCGGGTTAAACAAGAACAACCATCCTGAACCGGTTAACTGGTCGAACTAGGGTGATTCCTGTTCGATCGGGCCACTTGGGTCAAGATGGGGTTCTGTTGGTTAACACGCTGTCACCACGTCTTGATAAAACTACAAACAATCAAAATGACCAAGTGAAAGACGAACGGATTAACCAGCACGGAGTGCTATCCGACCGGACTACTGTCCGAACGGATAGCCATCCGAGCGACTGGCCATCCGAACGGCTTGCACCATGGGTCCCACACTTAATCAACCTTATCTAAAGTTTGAGTGTTGAACGAACTGCTGTCCGACCGGACTACCATCCGACCGGATTACTCTTCGGATCATGAGATACTTGGACTTTAACACTCAATCGATTTTCAACATGTTCAATGCACCAAGGATGCCACCCGGTCGAATAACCGTCCGACCGAGTGACCACCCTGCTGTAAACTTGTTCCCACTAAGTAGTCTCGCCACTCGAGTCGCCTTCCGACCGGATAACCATCCGAGCCGATTGTCATCCGCACGACTGACCATCCGATCGACCGACTTGAAAGGTAGAGATACTTCAATGTTTCAAAATGCTACAACGAAAACTTCAAAGTTCAAGCCATCATACACAAACACATCCTTCCCATAGGAAGAAACAATCCACTCGAATAGTCATCCGACCGGACTACCGTCCGACCGGATAACCATCCGAACGGATTGCCCTCCGCACGACTGGCCGTCCGACCGGACTACCATCCGACCGGGCTGCTGTCTGAGCCACTTACACTTTGCATCGTTTTACGTGTCGCTTATCGTTATGCTATCATTCTAATCAGGCTAATTTCGCTCTAAGCGCTCCCTTCAATCCATCATCGCTGTGAGTATACTCGATCCCTTTTTGCTTTACGCACTTTTGGGTGTTACATACGTTACTTATTCTAAAACACATCGAACACACTACTCAATACTTTAAACGCTAACCGTTACCGCATGTTATACGTGACTAAAGGAATGCTTGTTTGTTATTGTCACAACCCCCGATCCCTGCTCCCCGGGAACGGGCGGACGTGGTCTCAGAGTTTTGGTGGTATCAGTTTTATTTAGTCTTGCAGCGGAATTTTCATCAGGACCGTAGTTAGGAAATGTTTATCAGAGTAAAACCACCATATTTTATAATATTAAACAAATGGGATGAAACCCAAGTTCATAGTACATACGTTTTCATAGGAATAAAACCTATTTTATTTAATAAAAACATCTATTTTATTTTAGGTAACTCTATTGCCACTTTTCCAAGCCTTCAGTGCTCTCCAGCTGGCTTATATTGGCTTCACACTAAATTACCTGAAACACGTGTTTAAAACATTTTATCAGCAAGAAATACTGGTGAGTGATTCCCAGTTTAATCCAGTTTCAATAAAAAGTCACAGTGAACAATATTGAGAGCACATCCGCAATTACATTTGTTTCCAAGACATAACAATTAACATCAGTGGTACTGTCATACTCAACTTGTGGAAATGTTACTCCTTGACCAGGTGGTAACAAATTTTGTATACAAAACCCCAACATACCCACTATAATTGTATTCTTACAAATACTCAATATGTTTATTCGCATGGAAAGATATGTAAGGTTTTGTAAAACATTCCAAAAACATTATCAAAAAGAGGATAAACTCACAAAAAGGTTTACACAAAAAGAAGGATTACTCACATTGCAGTCTTAGGCTTTTCGTAAGGGTTTCCTGGGTATAATCTATAATTTATACAAATGTACATTGATTAGTATCATAACCCTTTGAAAATATTAATAATACCCTCCCCGAGACGGCATTCCAACAACTACGTCGGGCAGAACCACGACAGTTGTTACGGAACCCTAAATCAATCGGGCAGCGTAACTATTACGAAACTGGGGTTATAATACTTACAACAGAGCAGAACCTCGCTAATTAGGGGTATAATACCTGCGTATTATCTCTACTATCAGAATTTTGGGATTGAGAATCGAAGAATGAACGAATTGAAATGGACAGCCGATGCGTTCTATTTATAGTTAAAATTTTGCATTGCTTATGGACCGTAAGCCTAAAATTGTTGCGGTGCGTAAGTATGCTTACGGACCGTAAGACTCAAATTGTTACGGTGCGTAAGTATTAAAAATAGGTTATAGGGTAGCCACGGTTGGGACTAGCTTTGCTGAGTCGATGAATTTCATTAATTCGATTTTGACAGCACATTATGTAGATAATCGTTAACTAGGAAATACCCCCCCTTGAGTTTTAGGGGCCCTGATCCTGATTCTGATTGTTCTGGAAATTTTAGGGTTTGTTCAGAATCACTTGGGTTTCTCAATTAGGGTTTCCTATTGGCCAAATTAAAATAATAATTAGGACTTTTGATGAGAGTTGTTACATTCTCCCTACCTTAATAAAAATCTCGTCCTCGAGATTTACTGGAATAAATGAGGATATTTTCTTTTTATTTGTAGAAAATGAGCTGACTTGGTTAGCCTATCTACAATCACCCATATTGTATTATTTTCTTTCTAAATAAACTTAAAAGTGCGTGCAAATGTCTTGCATGATCCTTTTTACTTTTAGAGTAAATTAGAATATCATCTATGAATACAATTATGAATTTATCCAAATATGGCTTACATATTCGGTTCATCATGTCCATAAATGCAGCTGGGGCATTGGTTAAACCAAATGGCATGACAGTAAATTCATAATGATTATACCTTGTTCTAAATGCGGTCTTAGGAATGTCCTCTTCCTGTACCTTTAATTGATGATATCCTGACCTTAACTCGATCTTAGAGAAAAATCGAGCTCCTTGTAGTTGATCAAACAAATCATCGATTCTCAGTAATGGGTACCGATTCTTAATCGTGACCTTGTTTAATTCACGGTAATCAATGCACATACGCATTGATCCGTCCTTCTTTTTAACGAATAATATCGGCGCTCCCCATGGCAACAAACTCGGTTGTATGAATCTTTTCTCCAGCAATTTATCGAATTGTTTCTTTAATTCCTGTATTTCGGCTGGTGCCACACGGTAGAGTGCTTTGGCGATTGGCGATGTTCCTGGTAGTAGGTGAACTATAAATTTAACTTCTCTGTCTGGAGATAGTCATGGTAATTCTTCAAGAAAGACATCTGAAAACTGAAATACTACTGGAATGTCTTTTAGTTCTTTTCTTTTAGTGTTAGTGATTATAGAAATCAAATACACTATAGAACCTTTTCTTATAGAACTTGCACTTTTCATCACAGAGATGAATTTGGTGGATCTAGATGTTTTATTTCCTTTAATTGTGATCGTTTTACCTTTAGATGAATTTACTTGAATTGACTTTTGATCACATAAAATACTAGCTTTATTGGTTATTAACCAATCCATTCCTAAAACAATATCAAATCCGGCTAAATTTATTGGATAAAGGTTTGCCCTAAACATTTGGTTTTAAAATTTCTATTCTTGCTCCCTGCAAGATTTCAGAAATCCTAATAGTTTTTCCATTAGCTGTCTCTACTAAGCATTCGGGTGGTAGTTTAGTTAATGACTGTTTTAGAAATTTGCAAAACGATGTATTAATAAAACTTTGGTTTACACCAGAGTCAAATAATACTTTAGCAAAAGACATCATTAACTAAAAACGTACTAGCGATGACATCTGGAATCATCTTGGCTTCATCTGCAGTCAGAACAAATGCTCTAGCATTTGTAGTATTCTTGTTGTTTGTAGCTGGAGCCAATTTTGGACAGTTTGGCTTGATATAACCTTTTTCTCCACAGTTAAAACATAATCCATTACTGGATTTCCTCCTGCAGTTCTCTTCATTGTGTCCTGGTGCTTTGCAGAAATTGCAGTGGTTAGAGCATTTTCCAGAATGCTTCTTTTTGCAGATCTCGCAATACGGTGCAAAGGTAGAATCTATGTTCTTATGATTGAAATTTCCAGAACGAAATTCTTGAGTAAGCCTTTGAGTTAAGTTTCTCCTCTGATCTTCTTCTCTAGTACGAACTAGTTCATCAGTCAAGGTATTGGCTAGTTCTACGGCTTCTTCTATGGTTTGGGGTCTGGCTGCCTTGACTACATGTCTAATTTCTCCAATTAATCCCCAAATGTAACGGGAGATTAATACCGGTTCTGGTGATGCAAGGGTTGGCACTATCCTAGCATATTCAAAAAATATAGTAGTGTACCCTTTACTATCTACACCAGTCATCCTAAGGTTGAGGAACTTGTTTGCTATCTGTTCTTTTTCATTAGGTGGGCAGAATTTCCTTTCTACCTTTTCTTTAAATTCTTCCCATTCCATATTATAAGTTTTATCACTTCCTCTTGTCTGGAGGATAGTGTTCCACCATTCTAATGCTGCATTCTTAAACAGATTAGAAGCAAACAATATCTTGTCTTCTTCAGCACACTTACTTATCCTTAAGACTGCCTCAGTCTTCTCTATCCAGCGTAAGGTTGCAATGGCCCCTTCATTGCCCAAGAATTCCATTGGTTTACAAGACCAGAATTCTTTATAAGAACAACCATAAGGCATGGTTCTTCTTCTTTTGGGAATAGGCAATTGAAATACTGGTCCATTGTTTATACTGTTTTCTGGTTCAACGGGTCGCTTACTGCTATGTTTACTTTTATTATCAGCATCCTTAACAGTTTGAAGAATAAATGGCATAGCATCTATAATTCCCTGTGCCACTATGTGTTGAATAGCACTATTATCCACTTGGTTTCCATTGTTATTGATACTCGGATTATCATTAACCACGTTAATGTTACTCTGGTTATTGTTATTCAGATTTCCTTGATTTTCTTCGTCGGCCATCTGAATTTTAAACATTTATCCCATATTAATATCATAATTAATATCTTACTATAGTTAATCACATGACACGCATTTTTGCCAAAAGCGTTTGATCATTGCGACTATACTCTTTTCATATACTATAAGTCTATTACACACTAGAGATTTCTAACAAATCTAAATTCATAATTAACACCTCTGTTCGTAATTTATTTCTCATTATCAATTATGAGGATCTTTTGGATTTCCTCATAGACATACACGTCTATATAATATTTCATATACTGTAGTATGCACATTATCCATAATGTAAACAGACTCACAAGTCAGACATCAGGTCATAGTACTTTTTAGGAATTCCATTATTATAACACATACCCCATCTTACCCGGTCTTGCCGGAGAGGTAACCCCATCTCACCCGGTCTTGCCGGAAAGGTAACCCCATCTCACCCGGTCTCGCCGGAGAGGTAACCCTATCTCACCCGGACAAGCTGGAGAGTCTACCACATCATGCCCAGTTTTACCGGAGAGATCATTATCATAGTATTTTCCACTTATAAACTTATTTCAAATCATGATCTTTAAGGAAAACATCATTTACATCAAGAAACAATGAAATTAGTATTCTCATGAGGAATCATATTCTAGAACTGAGTAGTATCAATAAACAAGAAATAACAGTGGCCAAGTGTTATTGCTTATTTATCATACAGGCACTGTTCTAGTCATTATCTTCACAGGATACCAATAACCATCACACTTTATTTATGCAAGCAATTGGTTTATCTCAAAGCTTCATATTAAGGCATAGCATTAAAAATTCTCTTGTACTTCTAGGTCTTTATTCTAGTTTTCTTGGTTCACTTTGTTGTTCATCCGAATGTTTATTTATCATAAATGAATATCTAGTACAATTATACGAACAGAGTGATTAAAATGAAATATTGCAATTTATATATTTATTATAAACTACAATTGAAATTCGAAGTATATTATTGGTTATACTTCTGTAACTTATTTTAATCTAACTAGGTTATAGGAATATTATGCTTAACATGCATTTTTTTGTAAGGTTTATTCTATCTCTTTCTTCTTACTAGGTTATTATTAAAGGAGCGAAGTTCTTTTAAAGTTTCTAGCTCGTAGGTGGCATGGGTGCTAGCACTGGTTTGATGATTCAACTATAAGTTAACATTTACTGCTGTAGTGGCTAACATGTAAAGATTTGCCCATTTTTCGTCTAATTTATCTTCCCAAGGTGGGTTACTACATATTTTCTGAGTTTCCTGAGACTTTTTCATATTCTCTTGACTTTTTCTAAGAATCCGGCTTATTTTACTAGGGGTAAGTGGATTTTCATACTGTGCTTTACGGACAAATATTCCTTCCTCAATATCTGCTGAATATCCTGAGAAATTTGGTTGGGATGAACTTCCCTTTTCTTTGGGTGAACTATCTAGTTTATGATAGATATCCGAAATTCTTCTCTTACTCATACTGTAAATAGTCAATTAATATAAAACACATAATCACATAAATTATTTCCTAACATAGAATTTAAAATTTAAGTGTCAGCAGAACACTTCTTTGGCTTGAGCCAGTGGCTAGGCTCTGATACCACCTTCTGTCACAACCCCCGATCCCTGCTCCCCGGGAACGGGCGGACGTGATCTCAGAGTTTTGGTGGTATCAGTTTTATTTAGTCTTGCAGCGGAATTTTCATCAGGACCGTAGTTAGGAAATGTTTATCAGAGTAAAACCACCATATTTTATAATATTAAACAAATGGGATGAAACCCAAGTTCATAGTACATACGTTTTCATAGGAATAAAACCTATTTTATTTAATAAAAACATCTATTTTATTTTAGGTAACTCTATTGCCACTTTTCCAAGCCTTCAGTGCTCTCCAGCTGGCTTATATTGGCTTCACACTAAATTACCTGAAACACGTGTTTAAAACATTTTATCAGCAAGAAATACTGGTGAGTGAATCCCAGTTTAATCCAGTTTCAATAAAAAGTCACAGTGAACAATATTGAGGGCACATCCGCAATTACATTTGTTTCCAAGACATAACAATTAACATCAGTGGTACTGTCATACTCAACTTGTGGAAATGTTACTCCTTGACCAGGTGGTAACAAATTTTGTATACAAAACCCCAACATACCCACTATAATTGTATTCTTACAAATACTCAATATGTTTATTCGCATGGAAAGATATGTAAGGTTTTGTAAAACATTCCAAAAACATTATCAAAATGAGGATAAACTCACAAAAAGGTTTACACAAAAAGAAGGATTACTCACATTGCAGTCTTAGGCTTTTCGTAAGGGTTTCCTGGGTACAATCTATAATTTATACAAATGTACATTGATTAGTATCATAACCCTTTGAAAATATTAATAATACCCTCCCCGAGACGGCATTCCAACAACTACGTCGGGCAGAACCACGACAGTTGTTACGGAACCCTAAATCAATCGGGCAGCGTAACTATTACGAAACTGGGGTTATAATACTTACAACAGAGCAGAACCTCGCTAATTAGGGGTATAATACCCGCGTATTATCTCTACTATCAGAATTTTGGGATTGAGAATCGAAGAATGAACGAATTGAAATGGACAGCCGATGCGTTCTATTTATAGTTAAAATTTTGCATTGCTTACGGACCGTAAGCCTAAAATTGTTGCGGTGCGTAAGTATGCTTACGGACCGTAAGACTCAAATTGTTACGGTGCGTAAGTATTAAAAATAGGTTATAGGGTAGCCACGGTTGGGACTAGCTTTGCTGAGTCGATGAATTTCAATAATTCGATTTTGACAGCACATTATGTAGATAATCGTTAACTAGGAAATACCCCCCCCCCTTGAGTTTTAGGGGCCCTGATCCTGATTCTGATTGTTCTGAAAATTTTAGGGTTTGTTCAGAATCACTTGGGTTTCTCAATTAGGGTTTCCTATTGGCCAAATTAAAATAATAATTAGGACTTTTGATGAGAGTTGTTACAGTTATGTTTACACATGGAATGTTGTCTACCTGCCTTAGCAACGGTAGTACTATTAGTTTGGACTCAGCCCCTGTTCACTCGGGGGTTGTTAAGGACAATTATTTGCATGGATTACAGTGGTGATCATGTATTACGAACTGCCTTGGGCAGTCAACCCGCAGTCATTGGTATCGATAGGTTCATGTCGATAACTAAAATGCCTCATTTCACTCTGTGTACGTGTTGGTTATGTGTAACGCTTTCGAACTCTATATGTTATTATCAAACTTGTATGCTCACCTTTACACTATGTGTATTGACTTTTATTTTAACGTATGTGACAGGTTCTTAGGATGCTTATCCGCTAGGAAATCGAGGCTAGAATAAGGCTCTAGAGGCCAACAAATAGTTGTCTGTACAAATGAAATCAAGAGTCTCTAGAAGCAGATAAACAATTGCTCTATTTGACTTTCCAAAAAGCGGGTTGTTACAGCCTCCCCTACTTTAGGAAATTTCGTCCCGAAATTTAAGAAGTAAGCGTAACAAACAGTTGCGGGTACTTCGCCTTCATGTCACTTTCGAGTTCCCTGGTGAACTCGGTGCCGCGTTTCCTGGCGAACCTTCACAATGGGAATGCGTGAGCGTCTGAGCACCTTGGTTTCTCGTCCCATGATCTCGACAGGCTTTTCCACGAAGTGTAATGTTTCATTCACTTGTAAATCTTCGAGAGGGACATGTAATTCCTGGTCGGCTAATCACTTTTTGAGGTTCGAAACGTGGAAAGTCGGGTGGACATTACTAAGTTCCTCCGGTAGTTCGAGTCTATAGGCCACTTTTCCAATCCTTTCCAGAATTTTAAAGGGTCCAACATATCGAGGCGCGAGCTTTCCTTTCTTGCCGAATCTGATCACTCCCTTCCAAGGTGCAACCTTTACGACTACGTGATCGCCAACGTCAAATTCAAGGGGCTTGCGGCGTCTATCGGCGTAACTTTTCTGACGACTCTGAGCTTTCAGCAAATTGTCTCGATTTTGGAGGATTTTGTCAGTCGTTTCTTGCAACAGCTCAGGATTGGTAATTTGTGCGTCTCCGATCTCGTGCCATACAATAAGGGATCGCCATTTCCTTCCATATAATGCCTCAAATGGTGCCATTTGTATGCTATAATGATAACTGTTATTGTACGAGAATTCGAACAAAGGTAAGTGCGCGTCCCAATTACCACCGAAATCTATGACACACGAGCGGAGAATGTCTTCAAGGGTGCGAATCGTTCTTTTAGTCTGACCGTCAATTTGGGGATGAAAAGCGGTACTTAGATTAAGAGTAGTACCGAGAGCAGATTGAAAAGTTTCACAAAGATGCGAGGTAAACCGACCATCGCGGTCCGAGATGATGTCACGAGGCATCCTGTGTCGACAAATGATCTCATCGGTGTAGATTCGGGCTAATTTTCTACCTTAAAGTCTTCTTGTATCGGCAGAAAATGAGCTGATTTGGTCAAACGGTCAACGACAACCCAGATGCTGTCATGACCTGATTGAGTACGCGGGAGTTTCGTTATAAAATCCATAACTATACTCTCCCATTTCCACATCGGGATCTCGGGTTGTACGAGTTAGCCAAAGCGGCGTTGATGCTCAGCCTTGACTTTGGAACAAGTCAGGCATTTCGAAACATAGATAGGGATATCCTTCTTCATGCCCGGCCACCAGTACTTGTAGCGCATGTCCTGGTACATCTTGTTAGCACCGGGATGAATAAAATACCGAGATTTGTGGGATTCGTCCATCAGAAGTTGTCACAAATTCGTATGCTTAGGAATCCAATTTTTTTCCAAATAATGAAAGATACCATTCGATTTATTCTCGAGTTGGGCGCCATCGTTTAGAATCCTTTCTTTCTTCAAAGTTCGTTCGGTAAAACAAGCATGCTGCGCGTCACGGGTGAGAGCTTCGAGATTAAACTGGGCTTGAGAATTATGTACGCTATGCAAATAGCTTCGTCGACTGAGAGCATCGGCAACGACGTTTGCTTTTCCTGGATGGTAACGAATCTCACAGTCGTAATCGTTGAGTAGTTCAACCCATCGGCGTTGGCGCATGTTCAGTTCATTCTGGTTAAAGATGTGTTGTAGGCTCCTACGATCGGTGAAGATCGTACACTTGGTACCATAAAGGTAGTGTCGCCAAATCTTTAACGCAAAAATAACTGCACCGAGCTCGAGGTCGTGGGTTGTATAATTCTTCTCGTGGATCTTGAGCTGTCGAGAAGCGTACGCGATAACCTTGTCCCGTTGCATGAGAACACAACCAAGACCAAGGTTCTAGATATCGAAGTAAACTACGAAATCATCGTTTCCGTCGGGCAGTGAGAGCACGTGAGCATTACAAAGCATAGCTTTGAGAGTGTGAAAGGCTTCCTCCTGTTTAGTTCCCCAAACAAAAGGTTTATCCTTATGCGTAAGAGAGGTAAGCGGCACAACGATTTTAGAGAAACCTTCAATAAATCGGCGATAATAGCCTGTTAGTCCGAGAAAAGAATGGACTATTGACAATGTGACCCAGGAATTGGACCTCCTCCAGCCAAAATTCAGACTTGGAGAATTTGGCATAAAGACGGTTTCCCTGGAGTAGTTCAAGAACCAAACGTAGATGCTGCGAGTGTTCGGCTTTTGACTTGGAATAGATCAGGATATTATCGATGAACACGATGACGAAGCGGTCAAGAAAGGGTTTGCACACTCGATTCATTAAGTCCATGAAAACTGCGGGTGCGTTAGTCAAACCAAAAGGCATGACAACAAACTCGTAATGACCATAGCGGGTTCGAAAAGCGGTTTTAGGTATATCCTCCTCTTGAATGCATAATTGGTGATAGCCAGAGCGTAGATCGATCTTCGAGAAATACATTGCACCCTGTAACTGATCAAACAAATCATCGATTCGAGGCAAGGGATAGCGATTCTTAATAGGCAGCTTATTCAATTCCCTATAGTCGATGCACATCCGGAACGAACCATCTTTCTTTTTGACAAAAAGGACAGGCGCGCCCCACGGAGAGGTGCTAGGGTGAATAAGTCCTTTATCAAGTAGTTCCTGGAGCTGACTCAAGAGTTCGCGCATTTCAGAAGGAGCGAGACGATAAGGCGCTTTAGCAACAGGGTTTGCTCCAGGAATGAGGTCGATTCAAAAGTCGATATCACGAGCGTGAGGTAAACCGGGTAAATCATCGGGGAAAATGTTAGGGAATTCACAAACAACGAGAACATCTTTCACTCCTATGTTTCCTTTCTTTTCCTTCTCCGCTACTACAATGTTAGCCAAGAAAGCTCTGTATTCCTTGCGGAGATACTTGCTTGCTTGGACACATGACTTAAGTTTGAGACCTATCGAAGGAGATTCGCCATACACACAAAGTTGATCACCATTAGCGAGCGAGAAACGAATCATCTTATCGAAGCAAACAACTTCTGCACGATTTTCGCGAATAAAATCCATGCCTACTATGATGTCAAAACTACCGAGATGCATCAGAATAAGGTCGATAGGGAAGACGTGATTGTTGAGTTCGAGCGTACAATCACGTAGAACAGAATTTACTGCGACGGTTCTTCCGGTGGCAACTTCAACATCCAACGTCGAGGGGAGATGGGCGCGCTTACGATTAAGAAGCTTTTCGAATTCAAACGATACAAAACAGTTATCTGCTCCAGTATCAAACAAACACGAAACATATATACCATTCACAAGGAACGTACCATTGACCACATTGTTGTCTGCTTGAGCCTGACGAGCGTTGATGTTGAAGGAACGTCCGCGGGCTGCTGGCTGCTGCTGTTGTTGCGGCTGCTGTGGCTCTTGCTTCACTACCCTGTTGGGGCACATGTTTGCAAAGTGGTTGGGATCACCATTTGCTTAGCATTCTCATTCAGTTCACTGACGATTTGTGAGATGACTTTCGCCATTTGCTTAGAGACGAGAGCGGCGATACGATTGTCATCATGGTTTCGGCGAGCGGCTCGGGAGTGGAATGATCCAAACGACGACATTGTCTGCAACAGACATCGCCATAGGACTCAAACACAATTTCGATTAATTCCTAGTATAGTCTAGCGATTCACCATAAAGCTCAGGAACACAGTCATTCACAAAATTCACGTAGGCACATAATCACAGAATCACATAAGCATATAAACACATAAGCACATATGTTGCACGTATTTACCTTTTCTTCGAAACAGCGTATAACGATTAAGTATAGTGATTGCGATTAACGAGCAGCGACTAGGGATTTGTTTGCGTTTTGGGGTAAATGTGCAGTGCGAGCGGTGCGTGTCGATCAAAGCGGACAACGAAAAGCGAGCAAACTACCAAAATCGAAACACATAAACACATGAAATCACATAAAATTCACATAAAATCGATAAATCACAGAGTCAGCGGCGGTAATTCCAGAATCATAACACATAAAATCGAAAAGAGATTGTCTCGGGTGTCTTAGACGTCGACTACCCAAAGTGATTCGACTATTCACAAGGACCTTAAGTGCACACTTTGGCTTTCTGGACTGTGCTCTCGCTTCATTTCGAGCAATTGGCACTCATCCTTCCAGTTACAGCGTGACCAAAGTCGTTGGAGTCCGTCGAGAATTTGGTGAGAGTTTTGCAAAAACCAAAAGTATGGAGCGGAACAAGTCATTAAGGTTCGGGTTTCACCCCTGACTCAACGACTTCATCCCTGTTGGTATGATAAAATCATGAGATAGATAAGGGGATTTGCGTCAAAGTATGGATTTCACTCCTAAGTCAACGCAAATTTCTCTTGCTTATAGTAAAAATAGCAAATCGAACGAGTGTTTTGGTCGAGAGTTCGCGGTTTTCACACTTAATCTCAACCAATTTATCCGTTTGTGTGTGTACCCAGCCTTAGGAAAGGCTAGTCTTGCGCGGAGCTGTAGTATGCGATGTTCTGGCAAGAGTGTAGTGTACAGAGAGTTCGAGCGAGAAATAGCGAGTAAGCTCGTGCAAAGCCCACACTGGTTATGCACAAGTCGCTATGTTGGTACCTAGACTATAGACTAGGTCGTTTCTAAGACATCGACCCTGACTAGGTCGAGTCTTGCCTAATTCTCTATAGTTATGGCTCTGATATCAATCTGTCACACCCCAACCGATGACGGAAACATCGGGGCATGGCACTGAGCGAAACAGATTGTCCAGGAGAATCCATAACAACTATTTGTTATAATATATTAAAGGTTCATGTCCCATACCACAAACATATAAAATAAAAACAGTTATTACAGACATTGTTCTCAAAGACAAATATCCATTCCGACAACTCAGATTTTATTAATTTGTTTCTAGACTCCATCCTAGCTCGATTTCACCAAACAGCAAACAAACATCCTAAGCACCTGTCACATACGTTAAAATAGAGGTCAATACACATAGTGTAAAGGTGAGTATACAGGTTTGATAGATATAATAGAGTTCGAAAGTGTTTACGCATAACCAGCATGTAACATGTATATTGCGAAGCTAGTAGGTCACCGACAATGAAATATGCACAGACTAGACTGCGAGTTGTAGAATGCGCAACACATATCGCCACTGTGACACGTGAAGAGGTAACCTTAACAACCCCTGCCCACGACAGGTGCTGAGTCCAAACAAATAGTACTATTGTTGCTAAGGCGTCAGGAAACAATCACTGTGTTAACATAACATACAAGCATTCATCGAGTAACATGTAACATGCAATAATGGTCAGCGTATAAATAGTGTTTGCGTTGTGTTATTGATGTGATTTAGAATAAGTAACGTATGTAACACCCAAAAGTGCATAAAGCAAAACGAGATCGAGTATACTCACAGCGATGGAAATGGATTGAAGGGAGCGCTAGAATGATTAGCCTGAACAGTTAACGATGGCGTAAGCGAAGAGTGGTGCGTAAAACGGTGAAAAGTGACCAAGTGTCGAACGGTAATCCGATCGGATGGTCATCCGATCGGATGGCCATTAGTTTGGTAAGGATGTGTTTGTGTATGATGGCTTTGAAGTTTTCGTTGTAGCATTTTGAAAATAGAGAAGTATCTCTACCTTTCAATCGGATAGCGATCCGATTGGCAAGACACTTAGTGAGAACAAGTTCACATCAGGATGGTCACTCGATCGGATAGCAATCCGTTGGAACTGTTGTTCTTTGAGAATCATGAAATTGATTAAGTGTTGGTGCTCAAGTGCAATCCGATCGGATTGGAGTTCGATCGGATGGCAATCCGATCGGACGACAATCCGTCCATAACCTGTTCGTCTTGAAACTTGGGAGTTTTGCTAAGTTTTGAAAGTTTGCTCGAGACGGTATGACAACGTGTTAAACAACGGAAAACTCCATCAGACCCAGACTATCCGATCGAGCGGGAATCACCCCAATCCGATCGGTTAACTGTTCGTGACGGGTGGTTTCATGTTCAACGAGAAATCAGTTGTCTCGTTGATAGGATTCGGATCTCAAACCGGCACATTACTAGAGAAGAGCAGAAGGCCTGAATGAGTTCCGATTCTCTCGGTTTTGAGTGCATTGAGTGTAAAAAAGTTGAAAGAAAGTTAGAAACCATATTTCAATCCTTTTATCTTTTGAAAATGTTTAGATCTATGCGAAATCATTGTGAAATCATGTGGAAATCCTTCAGATCTGAGTTGTTCTTGGTGGAACGAAGTCAAATCTTGAAGTTCATAAGAACCCTGTGATGACGTCATCCTTAAACACCTCAAATCCGTTGATTTCACGGTTAAAAGTTTAGATTCAAAGGTGAAAATGATGAGGAAGTGCGTGTAGATCATAGAAATACAAGATTTGAGTTGAAAACTTACAAGAATCGCGAGAAATCGAGAGAAAAGAGGGCTTGAGCGAGCTGGTCGAGTGAGAGAGCTGTCACATCACTTGTGATGTGACAGGAGGGGTATTTATAGGTTGCCCAAAATGGAAAGGAGGAGAGAGGGTCGGATGGTGCACCGATCGGATGGCGCCTTGATCGGATGGCAATCCGATCGGATGGCCACTCGATCGGTTGGCCATTCGATCCAAGTGTCCGACGTGTTGAGTTTTGCCGTTTCGATTTGCGTGTTGAGCGTTGCGATGCGATTCGAGTGAGCGATGCGATAGTATTACCCATTAGTTACACAAATAACCTAACTACTATATCTAACATATAATCATTATAATTACTTGCGTTTAGCGTTTGCGATTTAGATTGCGATGCGATAGAATTGCGATTGCGATTTCGATTAAACACCTCAATATAAACATAACATGCACAAGTAACACATAAAAGCACACACACGTAAAACAATATCCAGAACACATAATTCGAGTTGCGAATGCGATAGCGATACGATTAGCGATAAGTCGATTAACGATTAAACATGCGATTAAACCTCGATTATTAATAGATACTCCACATAATACAACTAAAGCGATTAAATAAAAAGATTCGATTACAAGTCATTAACGTACAGTCAGTTAAGCAAGGAGTGACATATCGCAATTAGCAATCTTTTCTTCCTTTGACTTTGACTTTCCAAAAAGCGGGTTGTTACAACTGAAGAGTGGGATGATTATAAAGAGGAAGATCAAGATGAAGAAAAAGCGAAAAACCCACCCACACGTCATAGATCTATGTCCCCAAACATCCACAAAAAGCCACTTCAACAGACGAGGAGGCAAAATAATCAAACTGATGTGTTTGTTAAGTTTTACATAAAACGTCATATATTTGGTGACAGTTCTTGTACTATTAAAGAAGAGAGAGACTGATGACAGTGAAGATTGTGAAGAGAGATCCGATTAAGATTTTTAATTTATTTTCTTCGCTTTTATTTTTTTCCCTGTGGTTGTAATATAATTTTACAATTGTAAAACGTCAAGATACCACAAACGCCAAAATGTATATAAAAAATAATAGTACAATGGGCCATCTTGTTTAAAACGCCTTGAAAAACGCAATTTAGATAGATTTTCTGACCCCATGGGGTTTCAATGGCATACGATTTGAAAAACGCCATAAACGCCAAAAACGCCAAAATGTTAATACAATGAAACCATTAAAACGCCATTAATTATTGAATTTGGTTAATCCCAAAAATCTTAAACCCCAAAAATAAAACAATATTGTGAAAAGCGTAACTGGAAAAGTAGAAGATAAAATGATAAAAAAAAGCACATACGCCCTAATTATATCGCGCGCCACGTGTTGGGCCAGGATGCGTTCTCACCGTTCTCACACTTTTGAGTGTTTTCTCCTGATCCCGTTTATATATATATATATATATAGTTATCCATGTTTCATTATATATTTTTATTTTAAACCGACCCGTCATAACGCACGTGCTTAACAAGCTAGTATACCTTAACTAAGAAGTGTCTGAGGGTCTCAATACATGATTCTAAGACCTATTTAAAACTTGATAGACTAATCGATTTTAAAACAGCCAATGAGATAGTGATGGAGTGGTTAGTGAAAGACTTGGTGTTCCTTGTGACCCAGGTTTGACTTCCACTCTCCCCATTATTTTCTGCGGCATCAAGGTGAAGGGCAAAATACAGGTGGCGCCGGTTCGTCTTGGATGAGAGACGAGGTTTTTACCGATTATTCTACTGTCGTGCCTTTGGGCGGGTGGAGGTCGGGTTTCCGCGCATCTGGGAGAGGCAATGGACTGGTGGCGGTCGAGTAGTCAACCTTGGCACAACGTCCGGTGTCACGGTGATTGACACGTTATTCCTTAGCGTTAAAAAAATTGATTTTAAAACAAAATCCTCTTAAAAAAGTTGGTAAAAATAGTCAATCATAGAAAATAAATAACTAGTGCTAATAGCAGTAGATTGCCGATAAAAAAAAAAGAAACAATTACAGGAGTAAATTATCTTTCTTTCCTCAGGTCGAGTCGTAGTCAAAATTGGGTTGCTAAATAGAAAAAAAAAACGAATTTTTTTCACTGAAAAGTTTTAGGCCGTAGGGGCCCTTTCTCTCGACATACTTTGTCTCAACAAGGATTTATGTGTGTTTTGAGACAACCTTAAACATAATACTAAAAAGGTGGTTCCTTATTTTTAGTTTAAATTTCAGATTTTAAAAGTAATGAAAACTGGTTAACCTCTCTTTATCTAATTACCTATATATTAAAATGATAACACAATCAACAGTAACATCATCAACAATTACCTATATATTAAAATGATAACACAATCAACAGTAACATCATCAACAAGATTAGCAAATGGCATTGGGTACTGGTGCCTGGTATCAAATTTATCAAACCAGGTATATTTTCGGTACTGAATAGGTACCGACTTTTGACATTTTCGGTATCAGTTCGGCACCAGTATTCACCGGTTTTTACCCTCAAATACCGGTACCGACCGGTACCCAAACGTACCGTGCCAGGTATATTCGGTACCGGTACCCACTTTTGGGGATCTTCAGTAACGGTATTTTCGGTACCAGTTGGTACCGAGCTCATCAAATCTTGTAGCAACGTAGCAACGCAAGTAATTGCACTGTTTAAATTACTTTTCATACACAACCAAATGAATAGTAACATCATCAAGGGGATGAGCAAATGGTATTGGGTACCGGTACTGGTATCAAATTTACCAAACCGGGTATATTTTCGGTACCGAATGGTACCGACTTTTGACATTTTCGGTATCGGTTCGGCACCGGTATTCACCGGTTTTTACCCTCAAATACCGGTACCGTACCAGTACCGACCGGTACCGAACCGTACCGTACAGTGTTGTAAGAATCGCTAGGCGCTAGTCGGGCGGTGGGGTACCGACTAGCGATTAATCGGGATTAATCGGAATTAATCGGATTGAGATTTTTATATGTAGTTTTTTTAAAGTAGACGTGTTTTAACCCTTCATTAACCCATTTTTTAAGTAATTGGAAGGAATTTATATGGTTTGGTCAAAATTTGGCCGGTATCTAGCCAAAATTTGGCCAGAATAGGACCGCCATTGACTGCCTAGCTACTAATCGGCCATTAATCGGTGGACTTCTGATTAGTGATTAATCGGCGACTAATCGGAGACTAGTCGGGATTTTTACAACCATGCCGGTACCCACTTTTGGGGATTTTCGGTAACGGTATTTTCGGTACCGGTTGTAACCGAGCTCATCAAATTCTGTAGCAACGTAGCAACGTAAGTAATTGCACCGTTTAGATTACTTTTCATACACACTGTAAGCAAACTGTATTTCGTTTGAATGAGATTTTATATACAAAACAACTTATTTTGTTTTCCTTTTTGTCTTTTTCTATAATGAATGAATTGTAGCATGTAAAATTAACTTGTATATTTAGATTATTGAAGAGCAAATCATATCAAATCCTGTAATCAAACCGGTATCGTATCAGTACCAAATTTACTATACCAATCATTTTCGGTACCAATTTGGTACCCACCTTTTGGCGTTTTCAGAATCGTTACTTTTGGTTTGACACCGGTCTAGCACCATATCTGTATTTACTGATTTTTACCTTCAAATACCATACCGTATAGTACCGAGCATTTTCGGTGCCGGTACCTAATTTCGATGATTTTCCGGATCGGTACTTTCGGTGCTGTTACCGGTACCAAGCTCATCCATATTTTAACGTGTTAGCACCGTAATAACTAAACTGAAAACAACCGAATTTCCAACGTTAGGATGTGTGGATCCTATTATTATGTATTAGATTATTTAAAATCGTTTTTAAGGACGAAGTGACTATCATTACAACGTCATTTTTATTTATGTTTTGATATTTGGTATCTGCTTACCATTGCCGACACGCGTTTTGCAGACATTAGGTCCCCGCCGCAACGCGCGGGCGGAAACTCAACTAGTAATTTAATTTAATTTAATTTATAAGACCATGCGTAGTGGGCATGATTCTGGCCTTTATTTTTGAAAAAAAACCATATCCCCACCCCCTGGGCGTGATCTGGCGTTTATTTTTGAAAAAAACCTCCCTGGCGTGTTTTGAATCAAGCTCTGAAGGAGAAAACTTGGCCAATAGCTTTTAATCTTCTTTTTTTTTAGTCCAATAGCTTTTTTTGTTGATTTTTTTTATTTTTATTTAATTTCGTACACCCTTTAACATATTGCCCACATCTCCACTACACCCATTTTAGAAAGAAAAAAAAAGCCCTATAATGCCCTGCTGACTGTACTGACATATGACGGAAAACGCATAATGGTGGGGGCATTATTCACTTTTACCACTACGCATGGTCTAATACGCATGGTCGACCTTGGGGTGTACCTTAACACATGAGGTGTTAAAGGTGACATGTCATGTTAACCGGCCTTGCATACCATTCCCTTCTTGTTAACATGTTAACCAAATGTTAAAAGATTGAATTAATTTTCTTTCCTTTTTTTTAACAAAAAACTACTAAAAAAAATAAAGTTAAGTGGAGTTAACAGGAGTAGACCATTTCCTTGAGATAAAGTGAAGTGAAGTGAGAAAAAGCGGGTGATGTGTCACCTAGGTGGAGTTGAGAAGTGTTAAAGTATACCATATGGCCTAAGGCTAGAGGGTATGGTGATGGTCCTCCCTTGGAGGATGATCCGCCACGTAGGCGTCACATCATAGTCCTCCCAACGATGATCCATCCCACAAAGCAGCGATCGAGTTATTACCCTGTTTTGCGGCAGCAATTCGTGATTCGTGTGTGTTTTTGGACTGTTTCTACAATATCTCAGTGTACGAAATGAAATTTTACGTCGTTCACGTGCCAGAATTCAAGTCCCAATCCCCTCTATTTATACTTGAATTTTGACCCCCTCGCGTGACGCGAGGGGTACCCCCTTGGGCTTCGCGTGGCGCGAGGGGTCACACCCTACCATAGGGTAGCCTCGTGTGTTTGTAGCCTTGCTGAGTCAGTAGATTGTTAAAATTCGATTTCGCCAGCTAGTTATGTGGATAATCGTAAATAGGTAATACCCCCCCTGAGTTTTAGGGGCCCTGATCCTGATTCTGATTGTTCTGAAAATTTTAGGGTTTATACAGAATCACTTGGGGGTCTCAATTAGGGTTTCCTATTGGATAAAATAATATAATAAATAGGACTTTTGATGAGAGTTGTTACATCCTCCCCACCTTAATAAAAATCTCGTCCTCGAGATTTACTGGAATAATTGAGGATATTTTCGCTTCATCTCTGATTCCAGCTCCCAAGTGTATTCGGGTCCTCGTTTCGAATCCCACTTGACTTTGACCAGCACTAGTCGTTTGCGTTTGAGAAACTTGATCTTTCGGTCTTCTATTTGTAGTGGCTTCTCAACAAATTTTAGCTTTTCATTTACCTCTATGTCTTGAAGAGGTACTACCAGGGATTCGTCAGATAGACATTTCTTTAGATTGGATACATGAAATACATCATGTACTCCAGCTAGTTCTTCTGGTAGTTGTAATCGATAAGCAACTGGTCCTATATTTTGGATTACTGGAAATGATCCTACGTACCTTGGACTCAGCTTTCCTTTCTTACCGAATCGAACTACTCCTTTCCAAGGAGAAACTTTCAATAGTACTTTGTCTCCTACTTGGAATTCCAACGGCTTCCGTCTATTATCTGCATAACTCTTCTGGCGATCTCGAGCCGTCTTCAGTCTTTCCGTGATTTGAGTAATTTTGTCGGTCATCTCTTGCACTATTTCAGGACCTGACAATTGACTTTCTCCTATTTCTGCCCAACAAACTGGAGTTCTACACTTTCGTCCATACAGTGCTTCGAATGGGGCAGTTTCGATGCTTGAATGATAACTATTGTTATAGGAGAATTCAATCAAAGGTAAGTGGTCGTCCCAATTTCCACCAAAATCAATCACACATGCTCTGAGCATGTCTTCCAGAGTTTGGATTGTCCTTTCACTTTGTCCGTCTGTCTGAGGATGATATGCAGTGCTTAAATTTAATCGTGCTCCCATTGCTTCTTGGAAACTAGTCCAGAAATGGGAAGTGAAACGACTATCCCTATCCGAAACAATGGAGAGTGGAACTCCATGTAAGGATACTACTTCATCTACATACAACTTTGCCAACTTTTCCATGCTAAAGGTTTCTTTCAAAGGTAGAAAGTGAGCTGATTTGGTTAATCGATCCACAATTACCCAAATCGCATCATTACCTTTTCTGGTTTTGGGTAACTTAGTAACAAAATCCATTGTTATGAGTTCCCATTTCCATACAGGCATCTCTAGTTGTTGTAGTAGACCTGAAGGTTTCTGGTGTTCTGCCTTAACTTGGGAACAAGTAAGACATTTAGAAACATATCGAGCTATGTCCTTTTTCATTCCTATCCACCAGAAGTTATTTCTTAAATCTTGGTACATTTTATTGTTTCCAGGGTGCATGGTATACCTAGATTTATGAGCTTCTTCTAAAATCTTATTTCTTAATTCTCCCTGTTTAGGTACCCAAATTCTGCGTTGGTGGAATATCCAAATTCCATCAGCTCCTTGCTCTAATTCTTTTATTCTTCCTTTCATTCCTTCAGCATCATCCTTAATTGCTGTAGCTTGAACATTCTTCAATTGTTCCATTAAATCTAATTGTAGATTTAATCTGAGAGCACGAACTCGTCGTTGTTTCTCATGGTACTTACGACTTAAGGCATCTGCAACTATATTTGCCTTTCCTTCGTGATACTGAATATCACAGTCGTAGTCACTTAGGATTTCCATCCATCTCCTTTGCCTCATGTTTAATTCTTTTTGCCCAAATATATATCTTAAACTCTTATGATCTGTATAGATAGTAAATTTACTTCCGTACAGATAATGTCTCCAAATCTTAAGAGCAAAAATTATGGCTCCTAATTCTAAGTCATGAGTCGTATAGTTTTCCTCGTGCTTTTTCAATTGCCTTGAAGCATACGCAATTACCTTCTTGCGTTGCATTAGTACACATCCAAATCCTAATTTTGAAGCATCACAGTAAACTTCAAAATCTTCAGTTCCTTCTGGCAAGGCTAGGATTGGGGCATTTGTTAACTTTTTCTTTAGAATCCTAAAAGCTTCTTCTTGCTTAGGTCCCCATTCAAACTTAACTGCTTTACAGGTTAGCTTAGTTAATGGTACAGCTATCTTGGAAAAATCCTTAATAAACCGTCTATAGTATCCAGCTAAACCTATAAAACTTCTAATTTCCATTGCGGATTGCGGAACCTTCCATTTGGTAATTGCCTCTATCTTAGCAGGATCTACATGAATGCCTTCGTGATTCACCATGTGACCTAGGAATTGCACTTCTTGTAGCCAAAATTCACACTTCGAGAATTTGGCGTATAGCTTTTCTTTTCTTAACAAAGTTAAGAGTGCATGCAAGTGCTGACAATGTTCGTCCTGATTTTTGGAATAAATAAGTATATCGTCGATAAAAACAATTACAAATTTATCCAAGTACGGTTTACAGATCCTATTCATCATGTCCATGAATGCTGCAGGTGCATTCGTTAATCCGAAGGGCATGACTGTAAACTCATAATGACCATACCTAGTTCTGAAAGCAGTTTTAGGTATGTCTTCTTCTTGTACCTTCAATTGATGATATCCGGAGCGTAAATCTATCTTAGAAAAGTATCTATCTCCTTGAAGTTGATCGAATAGATCATCAATCCTAGGTAATGGGTATCGATTCTTAATTGTAACCTTATTCAATTCTCTATAATCAATACACATTCGCATTGACCCGTCCTTTTTCTTTACAAACAATACTGGTGCTCCCCACGGGGATGAACTAGGTTGTATGAAACCTTTACTTAGTAATTCATCTAATTGCTTTTTCAGTTCTAACATTTCTGTGGGTGCTAACCGATAAGGTGCCTTGGCTATCGGTGTAGTTCCTGGAATTAGATGAATTCTAAATTCTACTTCCCTATCTGGTGGTAATCCCGGGAGTTCTTCTGGGAATACATCTGGGTATTCTGAGACTACAGGAATTTCCTTAAGTTCTTTACCCTTAGTGCTAATGACTACCGAAATCATATACACTATTCCTTGTTTTAGTTCATAACTAGCAACTTTCATTACTGAAATGAACTTCATGGGTTTTCGTGGCCTGTCCCCTGTAACCATGATTACTTCTCCGGTAGGTGCACGAATTTCTATGGAGTTCTGGTCACAAAGGATTCGAGCATGGTTGGCTACTAACCAATCCATTCCTAACACAACATCGAACCCAGCTAAATTCATTGGTAATAGGTTTGCATGAAATTTATGGCCTGAAAGTTCTATATTTTCTTTTTGCAAAACCTTATCTATATTAACAGAATTTCCATCTGCTGTTTCGACTGTAAAAATTTGCCTAAGGTTGGTTAAGGGTAAATTAAGAGCTTGGCAGAATGAAGCATTGATAAAACTTTGGTTTGCACCAGAGTCAAATAATACTTTTGCATACACGTTGTGAACTAAGAACGTACCAGCTATCACATCTGGAATGAGTTCTGCTTCTTGAGTGGTCAGCTGGAATGCTCTGACATTCTTTTTAGTAGCTCTGTCGGCCGTCTTGGCTTTGTTGTCTGCTGGTTTGACCAATTAAGGGCATTCTGGTTTAAAATGTCATGTTTCTCCACAGTTATAGCAGACTCTTGTTTTCTTTCTGCAGTCTTCTTCGCGATGCCCTATGGCTTTGCAAAAGTTGCAGGTCACATTACATCTTCCATAATGTTTCTTTTTGCAATTCCTGCAGAACGGCGAAGTTGAAGATTGCCCTGTTCCTCTTTTCCTGAAACTGCTGTTATTACCCGTACGAAATCCTTGGGTAATTTTCTGAACCAGTTCCTTTTTCCTGTTTTCATCTCGTGTGCGTACTAGTTCGTCGGTTAGGGTGTTAGCTAATTCCACAGCATCGTCAATAGTACGAAGTCTCGCAGCTTTAACGATATTACGGATTTCGCTAATCAGTCCCCAAATATAGCGGGAAATGAGTACCGGTTCTGGCGAAGCCAGTGTTGGTACCACTCTAGCATATTCAAAGAATGTCGAAGTATACCCACGACAATCTACACCCATCATTCGATGGTTTAAGAACTTATTCGCCATTTGATCTTTTTCATATTCGGGACAGAATTTTCTTTCTACAAGACTCTTAAATTCTTCCCAGTTCATGGAATAGGCCATACTTCTTCCTTTGGCTTGAAGTACTGTATTCCACCATTCTAGCGCCCCTTCTTTGAAAAGATTTGACGCGTACATAACCTTGTCGTCCTTGGCACATTTACTTATTGTAATCACTGCCTCGGTTTTCTCTAACCAACGCAGTGCCGCAGTTGCTCCTTCATTGCCTGCAAATTCAGAGGGTTTACAAGCAAGAAATTATTTGTAAGTGCAACCAGGCGTTGCAGCTTTCATTTTCTTAGGGAGCGGAGCCTGCCGTGAATCATCATTGTGATGATTACCGCTTCCGTTTATGCTATTACTGAAATTATCTTCAGAGATACGTTTGCTAGAAATGATTTGTTGAGGTTCAATAGGTTTCTGGGCAGCAGCAAGTGTTGCTGGAATAGCATTGGCTATTCCTTGAGTAACAATATTTTCTATATCCTGCCTAGTCATAAATTGATCCTCCGGATGTTGCTCAGATTGATTAACCTCATTAACTGGTTCATTATTAGCGTTTTCCATCTGATAATTAATATATATAATTTATTAGTATCGAATAAATAACAATTATACACAAAACAATCATACAAATTTCACAATACACATATAGTCAAAACTATCGATTTCTCGATTCCCATTTTTATATTTTATAATATGCGTCAATACATACCATTATCTTACAAAGTTTTATTTTAGGTTATTTCACAAGATTATATTTTAGTATTTATTATACAACCACAGTTTCACAAACCCACTATCCTTCGTCAGATGGTATTTCAGTACCGACGTTCCCTTTCGTCGTATTTCCAGGAAATTTGTTCTCCTACTTCCCTGATCCTATTTCCTGCATCCACTAGCTCCTCACCAAAGTGGCGGAGTTCAGCTAAATTTTCATTGCTCATTGGTGGGTTTGGTATAGGTTCCGGGTCGAACTGAGGGAGAAAGGAATAAGGACTGTTGAGAAGGTTTTGGAACTGCCAATCATTGGTCCACCATTCATCCATTCCTAGAGGTTGGGTGTGGATTGTAGGTTCTGGGATTGCTGGTTCCAAGTTCATTGGTAGTTGAGTTTCAGCAGGATAAGGGTAGAGATTATTATTAATAGGCCTGACGACATCACAGCTCGCCAATGCACGATCCAATTCCTCCTGAAATGGTAACTCCTCAATTTGTCTAGAGCTTTCCCCAATTTCCATCTTGGTCTGTCTAGAACCTTCCCCAAACTCCATTTCCATCTGCCTAGAATATTCCCCAAACTGCATTTCCATCTGCCTAGAACCTTCCCTAACTTCAATCCCCTTCCCTTTGTCTAAGGGATTTTCTATTTTGGGAATCTTCCTAGTGGCGGGTTTCCTTCTGCGCACACGCCTCCATCCCATGAATCTTCTCATTTTCTTAGGCTTGGGTTTCTCTGGAGGTGGAGCGTTGAATTCCATAGGTTCTTCTATATCGGGTATGTACCTATTAAAATCTCTCGAAACCTCTATCTTCACCGGATAGAGATTTAAATTCTGAAGGGCTTCAGACAAGTCATTCATGCTGTTTAGCATATATGCAAAATACACAAAAATTGCTAAGTTAAAATTTTATAACAAAATTTCATAAATAACCTTTAAATATTATTACATAGCGTGTGACTAATTTAACACAAAGACAACTGAAAATTAAAACACACCAGGGTTTACTGTAACTTATTTATTTTACTGGATAAGATTTCTGGCTTGTAGGTGATAAGGTTGCTAAAACTTGAGTCAGAGTATTTAAAGATTTGCATTTACTGCTACAGTGTCTAGCATATAGAGATCTGCCCATTTTTCATCTAACTTGTCTTCCCATGGTGGGTTATTGCCTAGTTCTTGGGTTTTCTAATTAACTCTCTTTTCTTTTGGTTGTGATTTCTTTAATTTCTCCTGACTTTTCCTAATAATCAAACTTCTTTTATTAGGAGAAAGTGGTTCCTCATATTGTGCCTTTCGGACAAATATTCCTTCTTCAGGATTTGCATAATGTTTTGAGGAATTTGTTTGGGATGAACTTCCCTTCTCGTTTGATGACCTATCTAATTTAAGATAGATATTTGAAAGCTTTTGCTTACCCATACTGTACACAAATATTCAAATAATAAAACATATAATCACAAAATGGCAATTAGTAAAAATTAAGTATTTTCTAAATACTTAATTGGCTTAAATCAGTGGCTCTGATACCACCTTTTTCTGTCACGGCCCCCGACCCGGTTTGACCCGTTTCAGGAGCCGCGGGACAGAAAATCCCGTGGTATTTATTTAACAGCGGAAGATTTCTTCAGGATCTTTTTAAAAGTGCAATTTCCCGATTATTTTATTTCACAATTCGGGATAAAACCCCGGAAATTTACAATCATATGATTTCACGGAGAAACCTTTATTTTACAAAACATGTTTCTTTATTTTATATTGAGCCACTTCCTTAAGCTTGTAGTGCTTCACGGCACTTTTCCTGGATCACAACAGATTACCTGAAACATGTTTGAAAAAGGTTTTTGTCAGCGGGAAATACTGGTGAATCATTATTTTTATGAAAACAACTCATTTGTTATAATTTACAGTATTAAGAGCGATTACAATGTTTCAATATATCAACCAACTACCCACAGTATTTGTCACTCGAACATCCATCGGTTTCCTCAGAGTCCAATGGTGTCTGTGACTATGGTCATATCACCCCTTGGCTAACCCGTTGTCCAATGGTGAAGTTTATCAAGTAATGTATACAAAACCCCACATACCGGCTGTAATTTGGTGACTACAAAGACTTAATCCCTGTAATTATAACCTTGAAAATAAACATGCTTTTGAAATCAAATTTGATAAAAAGAGAATGACTCACATTGCAGATTTAATATGAACAGAGCTTAGCCTACTGATTAGCCTTGATAACCTAGTTTAAATAACAATGCACACAAAATAGGTTAGTAACTAATACAACATTTACGATAACTCACGAGATTAATCCTTCACAACGAATGACAAAGTGCGATACTTAAACATCCATCGAATTAACGACGAATGACAAAGCATAAACCCTAATGTGAGCAGCACTTAAACATCCGTTGGATAGTTTAATCGATCGGACATTGAATCGTAGCAGCGATCGAGTTATTACCCTGTTTTGCGGCAGCGATTCATGATTCGTGTGTGTTTTTGGACTGTTTCTACAATATCTCAGTGTACGAAACAAAATTTTACGTCGTTCAAGTGCCAGAATTCAAGTCCCAGTCCCCTCTATTTATACTTGAATTTTGACCCCCTCGCGTGACGCGAGGGGTACCCCCTTGGGCTTCGCGTGGCGCGAGGGGTCACACCCTACCATAGGGTAGCCCTGTGTGTTTGTAGCCTTGCTGAGTCAGTAGATTGTTAAAATTCGATTTCGCCAGCTAGTTATGTGGATAATCATAAATAGGTAATACCCCCCTGAGTTTTAGGGGCCCTGATCCTGATTCTGATTGTTCTGAAAATTTTAGGGTTTATACAGAATCACTTGGGGGTCTCAATTAGGGTTTCCTATTGGATAAAATAATATAATAAATAGGACTTTTGATGAGAGTTGTTACTTCCTCCCCACCTTAATAAAAATCTCGTCCTCGAGATTTACTGGAATAATTGAGGATACTTTCGCTTCATCTCTGATTCCAGCTCCCAAGTGTATTCGGGTCCTCGTTTCGAATCCCACTTGACTTTGACCAGCACTAGTCGTTTGCGTTTGAGAAACTTGATCTTTCGGTCTTCTATTTGTAGTGGCTTCTCAACAAATTTTAGCTTTTCATTTACCTCTATGTCTTGAAGAGGTACTACCAGGTATTCGTCAGATAGACATTTCTTTAGATTGGATACATGAAATACATCATGTACTCCAGCTAGACATTTCTTCGACACCTTTTTAAACACATCTTCGTCGCTCATGCCGCTACGACGCCCACTTAAATATATTTTATTATATTCATCGCAAAACTTATTGACGAATCCGTTCATTTTTCGCCACTTTGATGACACCGAGTCGATATCTCGATACGGGCCTTGGTCCCTTAGCTCAAGGAACTTCGCCAAAACCTTGGTCCAAAACCCGTCACCCGTTTGATTATTACCTATAAAATATGTTAAAAAATATGTTACAAAAAATAAAAAACTAATTCAAAAAAAATATAAACTTTAAAAAAAAGTTAGTTTTACGAACCTTTTGTCGGGTGTGTAGACATGCCTATGTAAGCCTTAGCTAAGGCTTCTTCTTCGATTGGTGTACACGGTTTGGCCTTTGGTTTGGACGATTGCTCACCCACCACTTGCTTGCCTTTTTTTCGTTTGCCTTTTTCTTTTTGCGGTTGGGTTTCGGGAACAACTTCCACATCGTCGTCGGGTTCGGATTGTTAAACGGGTTGCATCGGGATCAGTTGGGGTTGAACGGGTGGCGTCGGGTTCGGTTGGAGATTAAAAGCACCCCGCATCATCATTTGTTGAAGGGCTTGATTTTGAGAGAATTGGTTCGGTGAGTGTTGGAATGCGGCAAAGGCGTTTGACGAATATTGAAAGAATTGGTTCGGTTCGAGCGTCGGATAATATCCCAGAACCGAGAAAACATTCGGTTGGGTCGGGTTGTTGGGATTGTTCGGGTTGTTGGGGACGTTCGGGTTGTTGGGGACGTTCGGGTTGTTGAAGGGATCTATTGTAGAATATAAGTTTATAAAAGTGAAAGATGATTTATAAAAAATAAAGTGAGAGAGATGAGAAAAAGGGGTTAAAATGATGAATGGAGGTGAAAAAATGGTTGAAATTTATATATTTGGGGATTTTTGACCGTTGCTTTTTGAATTAAAATTGGAAATTTAATTTTTTTTATTTAACGGTAACTTTTGAAGAAGAGGGCCCACTTTTTTGGATCGTCGCCAACGTCTTGAGCAGGACGGAGAGGACGGGAGGGGGGGGATGGTGTTTCACCGGCACCGAACCTCGACGGGGATGGGGACGGCCCCATACCCTACAGCCTAATAGTTGTTTTTAAAGACACTCAAACACATTTAATTGTTTTTAACTAGTTTTTGCACCGCCCGCGTTACGGGGCAATAAACCGAATATTTCTCTCTCATAACATGTATGTCTGTACAAAGGGTAAAATTGTAAATTATATTTTGAGCTGGAAGCGAAATCATAATTTTGAGCTAGGGGGAAAACAT
This sequence comes from Helianthus tuberosus, assembly GCA_030545235.1. Lineage (NCBI taxonomy): Eukaryota > Viridiplantae > Streptophyta > Magnoliopsida > Asterales > Asteraceae > Helianthus > Helianthus tuberosus. The sequence continues at coordinate 36,869,704 of CM060383.1, forward strand.
AATTTTATTTTGAACTGTGGGCAAAAACGTAATTTTAAGCTGAGGGCAGAATCGTAATTTTGAGCTAGAAGAAATTTTTTTTTATTTTGAACTGGGTATAAAAACATAATTTTAAACGGAGGGCGAAAATTAAAAGTGAGTTTTTGAACAGAGGGCAAAAGGATAATTTTGAGTTAGGGGCAAAATTACAATTTTATTTTGAGCTGAGGGTAAAAACGTAATTTTAAACAAAGGACGAAAACATAATTTTAAACTGAAAATAAAATTAAATTAAAAGAAATATTGGTCCAATAGGGAAGCGCCAGACAAGCTGCCTGGCACTATTCCCCTAACTTAGACTGTGGGGTATGGGGCTTGGGTTGGGGGAAAAAGCCCAAGCCACCACCCCGGGTGGGCTTGGGTTGGGGCGTGGCCCAAGGGGCGGGGGTTTGAAGTCGGGCGTGGGGCGGGCTAGCCATCCTATGTGGCGGGCTTCTATTCGATTTGTTGGCCATGTGATAGCGGGCCCGGGTAATTTAAAATTTAAATTGTAACCGTTTGGCTAAGCCAAGCTGTCACCCCAACCCAACAGTCAACATCCACTATAAATATAACCTCAACCCCACCGGCTACCCCATCCCAAACCATCGCTGTCCACAACCTAAACGTGTGCCAACATAAATGGCACGAGCTACGGCCGAAACTTGATCGTTTCATGGCCTACTACGAAGCCATTCCGAGCGGTGAGTTAAGCCACGAGGACCGGGTGGCGGTGGCGAACATTGAGTTTCGGGGCAAGGAGCGAAGGCCGTTCGACAAGCTCGCGCTTTTTGAAATTTACCTAACGCTCTAGGTTTTTTTTTATTTTGTAATCATTTTTAGGTTTTTTTGTAATTTTTAGGAATTATGTAATTTTTAAGAATTTAATAAAATTTTAGCCTTTTTTTTAATGTTGTGTGTATTTTTTTAAATTTTTGTAAAATTTTTTTAATAAACTGCGAAGCCACGCCCCAACCCAAGACCCGCCATACCCCACGGACACGTCACTCACCGGTGGGGGGGCTCGAACTCTACGTGTCAACTCCAGTGGCGGACCCAGGAATTTTTCCATGGGGGTGCGGAACATTTTAAAAAATTTTAGGCCCCTATGTATATAAGTAAAAAAATCGGTTCGTATCGGGTCGGGTCATGTAAAACAAACGAACATCAAACTGAATTTATATAATAATAAAAAACATGTCAAACCTTGTTACAAACATAATTAAAACGTCGACACCCTGCGGGTTTTCATTTTTTGAAATCTATTCAAAACATCATCTAAAGCTAATTTCTTAAGCAATTATTTCTCTATTTAATTTTCAACTATTCAAGCCCTAGAAATCATAACGTAAGTTGTAATCACTCTAAAAATATATAAGCAACATAATCACCCTAAAAATCATCTAAACAACCATAAACAACGTCAAAACACACAAAATTTCAAACCTATTTAACAACTTTATTACCCTTTTTTCTCCTATAATATCAACCAAAATCATCAAAATAATAAAGAAACTTACCCGTGTTCGGATTCTGGTTAGACTTGGTGTCGAACGACGGTGGTATGGTGGCTGATTACGGTGGTCGCCGGCTGCTGGACTGTTGTCGCTGGGTGATGTTATTCTTTGGCAGTGCAGGGACGCAAGAGAGAGAGAGAGCGGGAGAGAATTTATAAAGGTTTTGGGCTTTAATTATTTTATTATACTTTGAAATATTGTTAGGTTTGGTTAATGGGCTAAGACTTAGTGGGCTAGCTAGTTAGGAATTATAAGTTGGTAAATGTATGAGTATTTGGGTTTAATTAGTTAGGTATTAAAAGTTATATAATTTAGGTAGTATTTTTCTTAAAAAATAAGAGTTTACTATAAAAAATTAAAATATAAATTGATAACATTTTTTACCTAAGGGGTGCGGACGAAAAATTTTAAGGGGTGCGGTCGAAAAATTCCAAGGGGTGCAGTCGAAAAATTCAAGGGGTGCGGACAAAAATTTCCAAGGGGTGCGGACGGGATTTTCGACTGAACTTAGCACTAAATATTTTTTTCCCAGGGGGTGCGCCCGCCCACCTTGGGCTGACCTTGAGTCTGCCCCTGGTCAACTCATGCCCCCTAACCCAAGCCTCACCGTACCCCGTTCTTATAAATGTATATGTAGCGAGTGAATGCCGCCGATAAAGTAATTTTGTTTTATTAATAGTAGTCAGAAATTCATTATTATATAAATATTATTGCAGGAGCAAACGTACGGAAAAAAAGGGTACCCACCACCGACTAAATACCCTTTTTTGAAATTACCGATTACTTCCGCTCGCTACCGACAACAAACGGCTCGGCGTTTGTGTCCGTTAACTACGTAACTCAGCAGCTACTTCCGTGGTGCCACTTGACTTAACTTTACCAGTGGGTCTCATTACAGGAAACATCTCTTTACCTTTTCTTTTCTACGAATTCGATTCAATGTCCTCATCCAACTTAATTTTCAAGAAAACTTTAAAATGTTTTATTAATTATAATAACCGCGTGTTGAACCGAGTGTTGTGACGGCTAGGGCTGATCATTTCAGACACATACATGCAGGGGCGGATTTAGAGGGGTTTACAGGGGTTCCCATGAACCCAGCCGATTTGGAAAAAAACGTTTTTTTGTAGTGTAAACCTTGTATGATTTGGAAGAGAACGTTTTTTTGTAGTGTAAACCTTGTATGATTTGGAAAAAGGAACCCAGTGAAAAAACTGGCTGGATCCGCCACTGCATACATGAAAACCTAAAATGATACCGCATTAACATGTTGATGTTTGACATTCAACTGGTTTTGCGTCTTAAACATGTTGACATGATAAGACGTGTTAAAACATGTTAAAAACCCGTTAACATGTTAATAATTTTTATTAAAAAAAAGGAAATGTGGTGGGTTTTTTTAGGGGTAAGTAGAAAACCGAAATAATCGAACCGAAACAAAAACCGATGGTTCGGTTTTTGGATTTTTAATAACCGAAAGTTTCGGTTCGGTTTTCGAATAACCATTTTCAATAACCAAAAATAACCGAACCGAACAGATAAGTTATAATATATGCGAAATCCACATATTTTTATGTTTAAGTTTAAGTTATTTAAGTGTTTAACCCATGCTACTAAGAATTGTTAATTTTATTCTTGATTGTTAAATATTTATATAAGAACATTAACATGTTAATTTATTATTGAAATAATTTATCCATTGTTTACAAGAAATAACAAAATTTAAGATAAAAATTAAATGATTTTCAAAGTATTATAAAAACAAACGTCTTAATAAAAGGTTTGAAGAAACATTAAAATAGATTAGAAGGTTAGTTTTATACTTTTATGTGAACAATATTAATTAAAAATACTAAATATAAACTTTTAAAAAAGATGCTTAAACTTTGAATTATACATTTTATTTTTGAATCTTACGTAACTTGTTTCAAAAATCAAAAAACTGAATCGAACCGCTGCTAAAACCGAAAAAAACCGAAGCTGAAAAAATCGAAACCGAACGGTTTTCAAAAACCGAACTTTCGGTTGCGTGTCGTGTTCGTACCTTAACAGGTAATGTCTTACATGATATGTCAGCCCTAATGGTGGGAACATGGTGAGAATTTGATCGGTATTGCACATTATACCACCGATAAAGAAAACAAAAAGAAAAAGTCCTAATATTCTCAACATATACATTTAGAAGTTTGATGACGTCAGGGAATAGTTTTGTTAAGTGGTTGGCCACCTTTGGCGGCCACTTTTAACTTTTGTTTTTTTTTTTTCTTTTTTCATGTATTAGTTATTTATAGGTGATGTCAAATTACAATTTTATCCCAGGTGTAAAATTACGATTTCGTCCTCGACTCCAAATAAAATTTTGCTTTTGTCCCTTGCCTAAATTTACGATTTTGCCCTGAGTTAAAAAATACAATTTTGCTCCTAGTTTAAAATAAAATTATGGTTTTGCACTCAGCTAGAGTCCTGCCAAATTACGATTTGGTTCCCAGTTTAAAATTACGATTTTACCCCCAGCTAAAAATTACGATTTTGCCCTCAACTAAAATATTACGATTTTACCCCTTTTCAAAATAAAAAAAAATGGTTTTGCCCTCAGTTAAAAATATGATTTTACCTCCATTTTAAAATTACGATTTTACCTCCGCTAAAAATTGCAATCTTGCCATCTTTTTTTTTTCTTTGGCAAAACCATGGTACTGTTTTCTTTTACTTTGTTGGCCTAATTTTGTTTTTATTCATGCCAAACAGCTGCCTAGCACTCGCTAATTGGTCCTGACAAATTATTGTTTTGCCCCCAACTCTAATTACACGCTTGTCATCGTTTTAGTTAATTTTTTTTTTATCATAACTATGGTACTGTTTTTCTTTAATTGGTTAACTTAATGTATCTTTTTTGATATTGTGTTATAGGTAACATGTATAACTAACCGACATAAAGGCGTACATGTTATTAACCTAAGAAATACTCGGTTTAGCGTCCCGCAACGCGGGCGGCACATAACTCTAGCTGCCTAACACAGGGTCATTAGTCCTGAAAAATTACAGTTTTGCCCTTAGCCCAAAATTACGGTCTTATCGTAGTTTTTTATCATAGCAAAATTATATTAGTCTTTTTTAATTGGTTGAGAATTATTCGGCCATTGCCCCGTAACGCGGGTGGGGCATCTACTAGTTTATCTACATATGTGTTAGTTTTAGCCGCATCCGTGACTCAGCTCTCAACATCGAAATGTAACAATGAAAAAGTTCGTGGTAATTTAAAAAAAATCATATTCGTACACCGGCATCAACCGCACCAAAAAGGTTCACGTCAAAATGCTAATAGAAATAAGCACGATATTTTATTTCGAAATCTAAAATAAATAATAAAATCATACGAAACCGAAGAACAACCCATAAGTTGAAAAACGTATATATTAAAACAATATCATTGATTATATAAATACATTTAGTTTGAATTAAAAAGAAAAAGACGAACAATCAAATTATCCCTTGAGTAAACTGCAATTTTACCCCCTGAGGTTAGGGGTCATTGGCATGTCTACCCCCTAAGGAAATAATTGCAATTTTACCCCCACTGTTCACTATTATGTCGCAACCTTACCCCTGTTAACAGTCAACGGTAGTTTGACCCTTATAGGTGAGGGTATTTTGGTAATCTTACCCAATATTTATTATTATTATTATTATTCAAAACCATTATTTCAAATCTGTTTTCAGATCTTTCTAGAAACAAGAAAAAGTAGAAGGAAACGGGGGCTCATAAGAGAGAGAGAGAGAGAGAGAGAGAGAGAGAGAGAAGAGAGCTGCCATAATTAAAACCAGGTCAAGAGCTTCAAATCTTTCTCATCTAAACCCTAGAACAATATCTCGATGTTTCAGATCCGGCGAAGATTACTGGGTGAAGAATAAGATGCGTCTTTTTATTCCTTGTTAGTGGTAGCGTCTAATAACTAGATCTGGAGAAAAAGGTCGGTGATGCGTGGTGGCTGCTAGAGAGGCGGTGACAGATGGAATAAACCAGGTCTAGAAGGTGTGGTGGTAGTTGATAGTGGTGATGTCGGGTGTTGGTGAGGCGGTGGCTTACGGTGATGATGTTGGGTGGTGGGTGAGGCGGTGACTGACGATGGAGATGATAGGTGGTGGTGAGGCGGTGGCTTATGGTGATGATGTCGAGTGGTGAGTGAAGTCGTGACTGATGGCGGTGATGTCAAGTGGTGGTGAGGCGATGGCTGATGTTGGTGATATTAGGTGGAGGTGAAGCGGTGATATCGAAGTTATTAGATGATGTAGAAGTTGGAGTGGTGGCTAGGGTTTGTGTGCTTCTTTCTTGTAGCAATAATCATTGCGTTTGTGTGCTTCTTTTTTGTAGCAATAATCAAATGATTAGAATCTCATTTTGGGGTTTATTTTGAGCACGCAAGATTGCAAGAATCTGGGATTTGATATTACGCCATTGATGGGGATGTTTTGAATATGAAGAATGAACAGTGGTGGGATGATGGTGGCGGTGGTCAGAAGAGGAGAAGGAGGTGGTGGTGGTGGTGGTGATGAACTGATGATGATGATGAACCTGATGATGATGATGATGAACTTGTTTCGTTGATTTTGTGATTTGTGTTGTGGATCTGGATTTGTTGTTGTTGTTAGGGCACTTAGGGTTTGAAGATTTGTGTAAATTTGATGTTGAATGAATTATGAGAGTAATTGTTTGTAGGTGATTTGTGGATCTAGCTTCCAACACCCAGAATGAACTGATGATGATGATGAACTTGATTCTTGATTTTTTATATAATTTTAATAAGACAGGGGCAAAAACGACTTTTCACACATTATAACAGTCAAAACAAACGTTGACTTGACAGAATCTGTTAACAGGGGGTAAGGTTGCGACATAACAGTGAACAGTGGGGGGTAAAATTGCAATTATTTCCTTAGGGGGGGTAGACATGCCAATGACCCCTAACATCAGGGGGTAAAATTACAGTTTACTCTTATCCCTTATACATTTACCAACCAAAATTCCTACCATACTCAACCGTTGCGTCAGAAAAATAAACGTTGCGTCCTTAATCACAAATCGACGGTTTGCAATTCACCGCCACCGTTTCAAGAACCGACCTTTTATTAACTACCATTGCATATATAAACTATTCAGAAAAATAAACCGTCACTAACTGCCATTGCATATATAAATTATCGAACAAAGATAAAGATGGATTATTATTATTGAACAAAGTATTACGTGTGATTTAAACGTCCATTACGTGTCAATTGAATTTTGACTGCCATCCATTATGTGTCCACTTAATTAATTACTTAATTTTTTTTATTATGCTCATTATCTTTATTCCATATTTATTGTAAGGGTATATAATATTAATATTCTTTAAACGGTTTATTTCCCCAAACCCCATATTTATTATTTAGAAAACCGTTTCGTTTCCCAAATTGCTCCATTTTCCAAATCCAGATTTCACACTCTTCCTTCCAGAAGCATCCCTACGACATTAAAGGTATGGTGATTATTTAATGTTCTCTCTTGAGTTACAATCTATGATCTTTACACTTGATACTCATGCCATACGTATAGTGATTATTTGATGTTCTCTCTTTGGAATTGATCAATCCAGTTCAAACCATGATCGAGTATGATGTTTTGGTTTCGGTTTAATGATATCGATTGAAAGATTCAGATTTTTCTTTGTTTTGGATTGTGAATTTTGACTTGAATGTGGAATTGATCAATCCGGTTCAATCGATGATCAAGTATGATGTTTTGGTTTCCGTTTAATAATATAAATTGAAAGACTCAGATTTTTTCTTTGTTTGTTTTGGATTATGAAGTTTGACTTGAAGGTGTGATTCGGAATTTGTTTCGGATTGATCAATTCCAAATTCGCTGTTCATCATTACCCCTCCTTTTTAGTCGCACTTAGGGTAATTTTGTTCAGAGTCTCCACTTGAATTCTAGAAGGTAAATTCTGCATCTAACCCTAATTTTGTGTTCATGTTTGTTACTTTTTAGACGACATTATATTCCCTCTATCAACAAAATTAACACTTTGGTGTTTGCAGACCATGTTTGACGAAATGCTTTATAGAAATTTTACAACCTGTTTCATACGTTATCTTTTCCTCTTACATGATATGAGTTAATGGCTATCAGGAAACCGCAGTAATAAGGAATTCATATCGTTAACTTACCTTGCGGAATTTGAAGTTCTTGAGACTTATGTCACGTCGTGTTCTTTGGTGAAGACAACCGGTTGGGTTCAGGCAGGTATAAACACGCCGGTAGGATCATTTGTATATTCGTTCATATAGAAATTATATTACGAATTAGTTTATGTCAATTGATTATGTGTTGTTCTTGATTTGGTTATTATGTGTCATTGATCCTTTTAAGGGCCATCAAATTGGTATTAGAGCAAAGGTCACCAAGAACGAATCAAGAAGGATAACATGATCAGGAAGTGAGTGATTTCGATTACCGATCAAATCGGAAAAAGGAAAAGAACCAGGCTATGATTTATTATTGAAATCGGCATGTGTCTTCTGTTGTATTTAAAGAATTGCATAAATTGCGAAAATGAAGAAGACAGGCGAAACGGCATTCGAACGGGTGTTAATCAAAGGGAGAAGAAGCATAAGAAACATCGCAGAGGGGCCCAGCGACAAGAAATAAGAAAGAAGAAGAATTTGAACCGCCGATTGCAATAGGTTTGAGCATTCGCTTGAGGCCGGCAGCAGAAAAATCACAAAGTGATTGGAAGAGAGAACCGGCAAGGAAGAAACAGAATGATGCATTTGCAAATTGTTTGTGAATCAAAAGTTTGACCAAAATTCAAAACTAAAGAAAGGTGTTTAAATAGTATTCAAACACAATCACATTCACGTTCAGTCAAAATTAGAATTATATTTTTTCACTAGAAAGTTATAAAATTCGTTTTGAGGTTTTTTTTGTATAAAAAAGGCTTCTTAAACCCTTTTGTCTTTTCAGTTAGTGTAATTTCGTTTAGGTTTTTTTAATTAGTAGATATCTGCATTTAGAATTGTTCTATTCGGATTTGATTGTACATTTTGCTTCACGGGAGATGAATATTTCAATTGTATGTTTCAAGAATTATCTTCCGTCAGATCCATGTTTCGCAAATCCTTCAGATCATAGACGGTAGATTTTGATACATGATAATGGTGCACAGTCTATTGTTTTTTGCTTTGCCGATTAACTTGATGTGTGATTACAATTTTATTTCAATCCGTATACATAATGGAATTCCTTTATAGTATACATAATTTGTTCTCCGATGATGAAATACCTAACCTCCACGTGCTAACAATTGCGTATAAACATGGATCTTTTTTTTTCTGCTCAGTGAACAATATTGTTGGAAAACAAGAATGGGCATATATCTTATAAAGGAATTCCATTCAAATATCACTCTTATCTTCAATCAACCAGGGCTTGGCTGGGGTATGTCGCTGGCTGGCATTCAAAATTCAGATATATTTTTATGCAAGTGTAATTAGGGATGAGATAGGTATCATACCGGTATCGATGTCACAATCGAAGAAAAGTGTGTATCAACATGTACTAAAGGCATTCTAATCAACATCTCATATAGTGATAATAAAGACATTCATAATCAACATCCCGCTGCAACGCGCGGGCTGCGTCTAACTTGTTAAATTACAATGGTTAACTAAAATAGATATCACTTAGTCCAATGGGTGTGGATTCGCGCCCTTGCCACATCACCTTCGTTAGCGCCCCTTTTCCCATTTCCCTGGGCACCAAAAGGGGCGCCATTACCATAGACGGCTTCACTATGGGGTTGGTCGCCATTAAAGGCTGCATATGTGGGGGCAACTTTTCAAGAGCCAATCATATTTTTTTCTTTATATATAAATGAGGCTTTAAACCATTGAATGCAAGTTAAAAGGAGGGATTTTAGGGGCTGTTTGGCTAAGCTTATTTTGGAGTGACTTATGACTTATTGACTTTTTGGAAAAGTAAATAAGTCATAATGGAGTGACTTATTTAGTTATTCCTCTCACATAATAAGCTAACCCAAACACCTTTTAACTTTTCAAAAAGTAAATAAGTAAATAAGTCACTAAAATAAGCTTAGCCAAACAGCCCCTTAAAGGCCCCTATATGACATGACGATGATATGGATCTAAGGTAGCACTAGAAAGCCCTAGAGGCTTTAAACCACAACCCAAGCCTTATAAACCAAGTAAGCAAGTAAATCAGTTGGTTAGAGCTTCATCTTTTAACAAATTTACCCGGGTTCGAATTCAATGATTAGTATACTTTTCGTTTTGCAGAAAATAAAAAAATTGAACATCTGCTAAGCTTGAACTCGCAACCTTTAGGTTGCAAAAAAAAAAAAAAAAAAAAAAAAAAAAAAAATCCATTAAACCACCGAGCTTTAATAGTTTTACTTTTAACCGGTGTTAAGTATAATGAACTTCCTTACTTCAATCATGAATGATGATGCTTTGCCTTCTTTAATCCACTTATTAAGTGCCTGCAACATCTTTTTGTCGTCTTTTCTGTATTTATTTTTACCACTTCTTTTTTTTTTTCTACCTTGTTCTTTTAGTAAAAAAGAATTATACAGACCTCCATTTGTCGTATACGCATCTAAATTTCTTTTTGTTATGAATATATTTTAAATATGTAGCACGATATCATGAATATTTAATTCTTTTCAATGTAATCATGCGACTAACATCTTGTGTTCAGTTTTATTTTATGTAATTCGACTAAGGCTCGATCTAACATCGCAGGGTGTGGGCTTGGGAACAAAATTAAAAGTGAGTTTTTGAACCGAGGGCAAAAGCGTAATTTTAAGCTAGGGGCAAAATTATAATTTTATTTTGAGCTGAGGGCAAAAACGTAATTTTAAACAAAGGACGAAAGCGTAATTTTAAACTGAGAATAAAATTAAATTAAAAATGAGCTGGTTCAACAGGGAAGTGTCAGGCAAGCTGCCTGACACTATTCCCTCAAGTTGTAAATGTATATGTAGTAAATGCTTGGCTGACACTATTCCCTCAAGTTGTAATTGTATATGCAGTAAACTAGATGTTCTTTCCACAATGGAAATGATCTGGATCAAGGCCCATTTGATATCCAAAAAAGGTATTTCTGTAAGGCCCATTTGGAGTTCCAAAAATGTATCAGTTGAGACCCATTTGTATTTTTCTTGCTATTTTACTTGACTTTGATTTGTGTATTTGTGTTGCATGTCGATTTGTTTTTAAGTGTCTTCCTTTAAAAAAACATTATACGTGCAATCTTCATTCTAAATGCTCGATTTTAGGTGTATGTATGCATATTGTAGCTATTATAGATTGATAGTTCTTTGTTAGATATATTATGAAGATGTAACATGTACATATGCATATATTATTTGAGTGTTTATTATTCATGAAATTGTTGTATATAAAATATTCATTTTGACAGACACGTATAAATGTTGAGGATACAATGGTTTTATGTTTGGACATATAACAAACAGGGGAGGAGCTTAGGGGGTGCACCCGCCCCCCAATGTTTCGGTTAGAAGTGTAAAATTTCTGATTTTTCGTCCGAAAGTTTTAAAATTATATAGGATCGCCCCCCAATTATTTTGCCTAAATATTTATACAATATATAAAATGGGTCCTGTGACTTTCCGCCCCCTTGAAACTTTTGGTCAAGCTCCGCCACTGATAACAAATATAAGATGAATGTGTGTATACTATTTTTTAATATTAAGAAGACGTTCGATAGCTATTCATATATTCGAAACTTGACATTAAATTATATTTTTACACATTTTGATGGCCATTGGTTGAGAACATATGAGATATATACTTTAATCCATGGTGCTTAATGAACTGATGAACTACTAAAAATCCATGGTGCTTAATGAACTGATGAACTACTAAAACTAGTCGTAATCATGGTATGAATCATCTTTCTCAGGTGGAATTTGATTCATAAATTTGGATGTCAAATCACTTATGATTGACATAATTAATTAGTTAACAATTATAATATGATATCCTTGTAATGCTTTCGGTTAAATTGTTTATTATGATTGTCAAAAATAAAAATAAAGAAAACCATTGTGAAGGCAGAATCATCCTATAAAAAGCTTCATGATTGTTCTAAATCAATTTTGGTTCATTTGGCTTTTAATTATTTATTAATGTGATATCTGGCCTTTTCGTAATATTTGGTAGGCACATTCTATAATGATATGCCATAATTCCACATCATTACCATTCACAAAGGTTTATGTTTTCTAATATAAAAATCTCAATTTTAAAATGTTTGGTCTCAAATTGTTTTAAGACTTATGTATGAAGCTCAATCTTAGCTTGTGAATCATATTATAAGTTTTAGTTTGGCTCCCATTTTACTTTTAATTCAATCTTTTTTATGTGTTATTTTATATCTAGTTATTACGTAACTATATTTTTATGGGTGTACCTATTGGCACACCCATTTCACTATATATACACCTAAAAAGGTGTTTTTTGTCTTTATATGCACACACTGCAGTGTCGAACTGTGGCCAAAACGCGGCGTTTTGGTCCGGTTAATCAGAAAAAGACTGACGGGTGTCTGACGGGTCTGTTGACCGGACCAAAACGCCGAGCTTTGGCCGCGTTTTGGTCCTGTCAACCAGACAAAAGACTGACACCCGGTCTGGTTGACAGGACCAAAACGCTGACAAAGCTCGGCGTTTTGGTCCGGTCAACAGACCCGTCAGACACCCGTCAGTCTTTGTCTGATTAACCGGACCAAAACGCCGCGTTTTGGCCACAATTCGACACTGCAGGATGTGCATATAAGGACAAAAACCACCTTTTTGGGTGACTATCTACACACTTGGTGTGTAGATAATTTGGCCCATTTTTAAATTATATAATGTTATATTTCTACAAGTAATAAGTTAGTATGGAAATAAACATAATATTTTAACTTGGTGTATAGAGATCGATATTTTAGACCGTTCAAGCTTGACTCGAATCAAATTTCTCACGAGTAAAACTTGAATTCCTCACTAGTGACCATGGTCGTTTAATGGCGGAGCTTAGTGTAAAGTGGGGTGCACCCGCCCCCCGAATGTTTCGGTTAGTAGTGTAACATTTCCTATTTTCATTCGAAAATCTTAAAATTATATATGATTGTCCCCCCAATTATTTTGCCTAAATATTTATACAATATATAAATTGGGTCCCATGACTTTCCGCCCCCTCAGAACTTTTGGTCAAGCTCCGCCATTGTGCTCTTTACATCCTTATAACTTTGGGGCTGTTTGGCAACATCTGAATGGTTAAGTGCTGAACCAGTAAGAGGTCTGAACCATTAAGTGCTGAACCAGTAAGAGGTCTGAACCATTAAGAGCCTGTATAATGCTTAACCGTTCATAGACAAATGTCTGACCAATTCAGATTAGAGTTCTTAACCATTCAGACTATGTATAAATCTTAACCATTCAGAGGCAAATGTCTGAACCATTCAGACATCTGCTCGCGAAACAAACAGTCTGAACCATTAAGTGCTGAACCAGTAAGAGGTCTGAACCATTAAAAGTCTCATTAAGAAGTAAACAAACAGCCCATTTTATCTTACATTCACTCCCTGTGCCATTTTTCGTAGGTTGTAAATTGAACTATTTATTAAGTTAAGTTTCACTTGATTCTTAGTTTCTAAAATAAAAGAGTTCCTGTTTTAATCCATCTATATATATAAAAGAGCTATTTGGATATATCATATATTAAATCATATTTTGATATATTACCAAGACGTAAATAGTTATATTATTTATTTCACTTTATGTACCCTAGCATAGGGGTGAGCAAGCTTAGGTTCGGACCGAAAATAACTGAGAATCGAATCGAAAATATACCCAACCCGACCCGAACCTAAGCACCTAGGTATTTAGATCGGTTCCAGTTTTTCATATAAAATCGGGTCCGGTCGGTTCTCGGTTCTTTTCATGGTGACACCCGACTTGGACCTATGGACCGAACTAAAGTGCTACTTAAAAAAGACTAGTCCATAGCCGAGTAGCGATTGGAGCTTTAATCTCTAAAATATATAACATACACCAGCTGCATGATGTTCCCATGAATACATTCGTATAGAGAAAGAAACCATTGACGAGGTACGTGATCTGATATGTAGCGTTATTTTTTTATTCGGTGTCGTTTTATTGTTGTTTTTACGGAGTCAAAGCGAATGCAAGAAGGTATAACATTCAAAGCGAATAACAAGAAGGTATAACGGTTGACTTTACAGAGTCAAAGTGAATAACATAAAGGTATAACAATTGACTTTTCAGAGTCAACGCAAATACAATAAGATATAAGGCGAATAATCAATTAAGCGATAAGAAAGCATAGAATTTATATTAATAAGTTTGACTTTCTGGAGTTAAAGCAAAAACAATAAAGTATATACTATTTATTTTAATACACTTGATTAGCGATAAGTGTCACAAGAAAAACCAATTTTGATGATATTGGAAAAGGTAAATTTGACATATACTAAGTTTGTTGTTTATTAGTAGCCTTCCCAAGTTCATAAAAAAACATGTTGAAAAATGAAATATGTCGGGTTGGTTCTTATACTTAGTACCCGACAAACCCGATTACATTAAAACCTGGAACCGACCCAATATTTAGGGTAGTGAATCGATTATGTATTTTATGTTTGATCAATTCTCAAGTGGGATCGGGTAGAGTCGGGTTTTGCCTTTTACTCACCCCTACCCTAGCATTTGCCCTTGTCCACTCTATGATCAAAGTGGCCGGAATGTATTAAAATATATAGTTATATTACTTCATGAACCCTAACATTCGTAGCCTTGTGTTCACCCTATGATCAAAGTGACCGGAAAATATTATAGAATATATCTATATGTGTATGCGTTTATTCAGTATAAACATGTACATATCCTTATTCAAAAAACAATATTGTCTCATCTTATAACTAGTATTTCAAATCCAGAAGATCAATAAAGATGTTTAACGTGTTTTTTTTTATTCGAGTCAACATGAAATTGTGATTCACTCATCTCACATATTGCCTAATGTATTTGTTGAATAGTGCTCGTATCCTAAAAGTTATGGTATTTAAAAATCTCTGAAGTGCTTTTATTACACTTGTTTAAATTCTTTCTTGCCATAAAAATACAAGAAACAAACATGGCCTCTTAACTTATCTAAGTTATACAAAATTTCTCTATCTTTTGATACGTCGTCAAAATGTAAAACTAACCTAGCCTCTTAACTTATCTAAGGGGCTGTTTGGTAGCATCTGAATGACATTAAGAGGTTACCTCTTAATGAAATCATTTAAGAGTTTAACAAAGATAATGTAGAAGAATGTGACATGTGATGGTTTATCATTCAGATGTTACCTCTTATCCCGTCAGACATAAGGTTACCTCTTATTCATTCAGACATAAGGGCCACAAATGATTTCATTAAGATGCAGCCTCTGAATGGATTAAGAGGCTACCAAACAGGGCCTAAGTAAACTCTGTCTATCTTTTGCCACCGAAATTAGGTGGTTACGAAAGTTGTGATCGGTCTTTTTTAATTTAATTTTAGTTAATTTTTTTACAAGCGGTCGTAACTTTTGGCTGATTTTTTTAATTTAATTTTAGTTAATATTTTTATGACCGCCCTTTTTTCATTTGATTTTAATCTATTTAATTAATTTTTGATATTTAGGGCCCAAACTATGTGGTCACACCTTTTGCGGCCATTGTTTTTAATTTAACTAGTTATTTTCCGCCCGAGCGTTGCGGCGGGACCCAATGACTTCAAGAGGCGTGTCAGCAACGGCAAACAGATACCGAATATCAAAACATAAATAAAATGACGTGGTAAGGATAGTCACTCCGTCATAAAAAAAACGATTTTAAATAACCTAATATATAATAATAGGACCCACACGTCCTACACGTTGGAAATTCGGTTGTTTTCAGTTCAGTTATTACGGTGCTAACACGTTAAAATATGGATGAGCTCGGTACCGGTAACGGCAGCGATAGTACCGATCCGGAAAATCATCGAAATTAGGTACCGGCACAGAAAATGCTCGGTACAATACGGTATGGTATTTGAAGGTAAAAATCAATAAATACAGGTATGGTGCTAGACCGATGTCGAACCGAAAGTAACGATTCTGAAAACGCCAAAAGGTGGGTACCAAATTGGTACCGAAAATGATTTGGTATAGTAAATTTGGTACCGATACGATACCGGTTCGTTTACAGGATTTGATACGATTTGCTCATCAATATTCTAAATATCTAAGTTAATTTTACATGCTACAATTCATTAATTACAGAAAAAGACAAAAAATAAAGCTTGTTGTGTATATAAAACCTCATTCAAACGAAATACAGTTTACTTACTGTGTGTATGAAAAGTAATCTAAACGGTGCAATTACTTGCATTGCTGCTTTGCTACAGGATTTGATGAGCTCGGTACCAACCGGTACCGAAAATACCGTTACCGAAATCCCCAAATGTGGGTACCGGTACCGGATATACCTAGTATGGTACAGTTCGGTACCGGTCGGTACCGGTACGGCACCGATATTAGAGGGTAAAAACCGGTGAATACCTATGCATAACCGGTACCGAAAATACACCGGTTTGGTAAATTTGAGACCGGTACCTATACCCGATACCATTTGCTCATCTCTTAATGATGTTACTATTCATTCCATTCTAATTTTAAATAATAATTCTAATTCTAATTTTAATTTTAATTTAAATCACTGTTCATTCAGTTTGCTTTTTATCATATATAGATTTCAAAAAAAAAAAAAAATAAAAAAAAAAAAATAAATAAAATACAATCAAATGTATTTGATGTAAATCGCTATGTTGAATTAATGGGGTGATTCATTGATGAAGGTAAAGCCTTGGTTAGGGCCAAAGGACGTATGGTATAATAGGTTTTAGAAATAAATGATTGTGACTGTAATTATTGAAGTTAAAGGGTATCCATTGCAATTTGATACAAATATAAAGACGAAAAGTGTAATTTACCCCTTAATATATAATAGTGTTACTATTAATAAGAATGTTTTTTTAATATATAGATAATTCAAAAAAAAAAAAAAAAAACCAATCAAATGTAGTATTTCATGTAAATCGTTACGTTGAATTAATGGGGTGATTCATTGACGAAGGTAAAGCCTTGGTTAGGGCCAAAGGATGTATGGTATAATGGGTTTTACAAATAAATGATTGTGACTGTAATTATTGAAGTTAAAGGGTATCAATTGCAATTCGATACAAACATAAAGACGAAAAGTGTAATTTACCCTTTAATATATAATAGTGTTTTTTTTTTGAAAGGTAATATATGAATAGTAACACTATTATATATATAAAATATATAATAGTGTCACTATTATATATATAATATATAATAGTGTTACTATTCATAAGAATGGTTTTTTAATATTAAAATTACTATTTATGTACCGGTATTTTCGATATCAGTATTGGCTTGATACCGGTTGACACCAAGCTTATCCCAACCCGAGATATTAAAAAATAATTAAAGTTAAAAAGTAAAGAAAATAACTATTATTATAATATTAAAATAATAAAAGTATAAAAAGCTATATATTATTATAATATTAAAATTACTATTCATAAGCTTCTATTTTTAATATATGTATAATATATAGATAATAGATAATCATCTTTTAATATATAATATATAGATAATTCTTGTTAGTTATTTTTATGGTATTTGCCACTGATTTTCTTGAATTGTGGTGGGTAAAAAATATAAATAAATGCATGAGAGGTGTCATGTAGTAAGGAAAATGCATCATGTACTCATGCATTGAACCATATATACGAAATTTCATTTTCATTTGCAATTTAATAACTATATGCGAAATATTTAAATACATCTGGAATTAAAATATAGTTTTGAAAAATAACAGGGTCGAGTCCATTCTACTCACTATTTTATTATCTAACCGTTTTTATTAATAAATTAGGTTGTTTATGGACTAATAAAACATATAACATAGACAATGTGACATCTAAAATTATAATATTCTTTTACCGTCCAAATCAAATCCTCCCTATAATTCAATTTCACACCATGCCTACTCCATAAAGAAAAGGCAAGAAAGGGAAGCTCTTTCGAACCTTTGATAATTTATGCAAATGGGTTCACCAAACGGGTACTTAAAAAGATTCTAGTTGCTTAAACAATTAAATTATTAACAATTGATCATAAAAGTAACATGTTATACTAACTAAGAATTCAATAAAGATAACTTATAAGTTTGAAAATTTTGTATGCTTTTAATGAAATCTGGTTATATTCACATATTCACACTATGGACTTTAGGCTATTAACAAGAGAAAAAGACAATAATTGTTATGTTATGTATATCTCCTCAATAATCTTTGTTACATGGATGATAATCAAAGTGGCAGTCGATGGAAAAAAAAACAACTAACTTTCGGTGGTAAAAACTAATTATGACTTTATAAGTACAATGGAAGACATGAATGCCACGCCAAATTGCCACCGCATCATGAGGGCCAATACATAGAGTAGTAAACTACAATTTGAGTTCCTGTGGTTAACAGCGAACGCCACATTGAGCCTCTATTTTGTAAAATTGAACAATCAAGTCCCTGCGGTTGTCGATTTAAATCAATCACCCCCTTCTTCCAAACTACCGTTACAACAACGTTTAACATTCTAGTGAAATTACTTTAATACCCATAGGGACCAAATCTGTAAATATAAACCATCACCATCATCACCATCACCATCCCCCAAGAACTAACATTTTTGTAATACCTCATTCTTGCAGCAGATTTAGATCCCATTGTACCCAACCTCCACCAAGGGTAGACACAAAGATGCCATATGTAACATGTTACAGAATCTGGGGTGGGGGGTATTTTTGTAAATAAACATATCCACTTTGACTGTTACACTTTTGTCTGACAGTATTACACGTTTGTGTTAAAAAAGAGAGGAGAGAGAATGTGTTACATTTTCACCTGTTACATTTTTGTAACCTCACATGTTACACTTTTTTCTCGGTTTTGATTTTTGTTTTGCAGAACTTATGAAGTGTATAGATTTTAGAACTTAGAATTTACGAAGTCTTTAATTTACAGCGCACGTAATTTTTTTTTTTACATTTTTATAGGAAGATTTTTGTGTAATAATTATAGAATCTGTTACATTTTGTGTCAGAGGAGAGAGAAAGGGTACAAGCTGTTATAAGTTCTGAAAAATATATATATGTTTTTTTGTATTTGGATAGTATTTTTTATTTAAAAGCAAATGTGCTTTAATCTCCACCATAGATTAGATTGGACGGATGGCGAAGATGTCGTTTTCTAGGTTTGTTTAACTAAGATTGGTTTTCTTTATAACCCTCCTCTCTCTCTCTCTCTATACACACGCACAAGCACACACACAATATAAAAATAATAATTTCAAATTTTTGGGCCATGAGAAGATTGGGTCATGGTTAGTCTCCCACTTTACCTCTTCCAAGGGTTGGCCTGGGTTTAGTTATATTACACCCCGATTTCCGGTGGGCCCGGAAGGGTACAATCGTGACGGTTGGATAACAGTTATCACAATATAATAATATGCAGCGGAAGTATTGGATTAAAATTATTAAAATAAAGCTTGAATGCATAAAAGTATTACAAGCGTTCGATACAAGCCCAAAGGCAGGATCTAAATAAACAGAGCTTTACACATCATAGGCCTTAAGCATCAGGAGTGCAAATTCCTTAGCCTTCATTCTAGCCGACTCGTATGCCCAGCCTATAATAAGGTTCGGTACCTGCTGTTCAATCTTTTGAAAATACGTCAGCCAAAGCTGGTAAATACAATTAATTGACTCTTTGGAAAAATAGTTTTTCGAAAAGAGTTTTATACATATGGAAAACCCATAGGTGATCCTTTAAATATATCTTGGGATTATTCTTGTTACCAGATTTATATACTTGATTAACCCATTGGGTTGTCCGGACATAGTATCATTAACCCCCAATTATATCAATTATCAAGTAAACGGATTAAACCGTATTCTTACATTTTTGCGCAATCATGGGCGACTTACTTATGTAATACCCGCTCCAAGAGGCATAATTGTCATCCCAAGTTTACACTAAAATAAGTCAAGAGTATTTACCTTTTTGCTAGCTTCCAATCAATAAGACTATATTTGGCAAAAAGCCGCAAGTCTAAGTATTATTGACCCAAGTCCGATTATCTGGGGGGGTACTATAGTCTGGAATGAACAGATTTATTATCTGTTAGAATGTATACGGGCCAAAGGTAGTTCCTTTAGATATGACCCGATACTTAAGATTAGGTTCGCTAGATTAAGCGTATATTGAATAGAATGTGGTTTAAACCCAACAAGTACTAGGACTTGTATAATATGGGTAAACAAAGTACATTCTGGATTTTGAGATCAAAACGATAAGGTTAAACCCGTTTCAGTAAACTTATGTAAACTAGTTACGTAAGTCTAACCGTACGCGTATAAGCGATATCGGGTATCCGGATGAGTCATGAACAAGTTCCATATGCCAATACACTTTAAACAAGTTATAATATCAGTAGGATATCAACTTGTATGCCCGTTAAGGTTTTAAAATCAAACTATGCCTCATAAGGGTGTTTTGGTAATTTTACAACTTGTAAAAGGAGCTTGCAAGTAAACTGATGTCGTGGTCATAAAAATTCTGTAAAAGTGGTTTCATTATGATATCATATCAGTAGGATATCTAATATATGTGTGGTTTACGCTCTAAGACCAAACTATGCACCGTAGGGGCATTTTGGTCATTTCACACATAGTTTTGAGAATTTATTTGGGATTCTGAGTTCATGACTTATACCTACTGTAAAAATATTTAATATGGTTTATAAAATCAATAGGTAACAAGTCTTGGTTCATAAATATGGTTTAAAACCATACTATGCGCCTAAGCGGCGTTAAAGTCATTAAATGACGATTTATGTGATGGTTTATGAAATCTGATGTTATGTGTCACACCCTCAAATCCATGTGCGGAGTACTACCGCGAGGCGTGCGACTGACCAGGATCCAGCCACCAATTATACTGAGCATTCAAATAGTAATAATGTTCACCAACCACAAGGGTTAGTAAATACCATAATTAAAGTTCAAAAGTTTTAAGTACATTAGCAGTTTAAGTAAGTAGCGGAAGCATAGGCAACACAGTTCAAACAAAGTTCATAGTTTAAGTTTATTATAGAACCCAACACACGGGTTAAGACGACCACTACACATCCCCAAGCTGCAAGCTCCTGAGTCACTGGGTACCTGCAAAGCAAGCAGTAGGGTATCAACATAATGTTGGCGAGTTCACGAGTTTGTCCAGTTTTTAATTCCAAAAACTTGTTTCAACAGTTAATTTACTCATTTATACCATGCCAAGGGGAGCTACCCCTTAAGTAAGCTACTAAACTGGTTTACAATACCGAATACTATGCGACCGTACGTTTCCCTAGAGTGCCCCATTTGTCAATGTTCTATCATCATTGACAGTTTGCCAGAGTCTATTAGTTCACTCCCGATCCCATACGCGAGCATGGTGTGAGGCTGGTGAGACCTATATAGCGCTATCAACTAATAACCCGTTCGCCTGGCCCCGACGACTAATCGGTATTAAGTAGTAGGGACTTGAGTGATATAGTTTCGTTTAGTATTGCTTGTTGCATCCAATATAAATAGTAATTAACTAAGGGTCCCGCATAAGGGGAGAAAAGTATGTTTGTATCCCTCACAGGGGATAGCGTTGTTTTAAGTTCCGTTTCCCCAACCACCGGGAACGCATGCTTTAAAAGTTGTGAACTCACCTTGGGTTGCTCGGCAGATTAGTTTACTTGGTCAAGCACGCTGGTCACCACGTCCTAACATGGTTACCAGTATGAGTCAGGTTTGGGTACAGAGAAGTCACGTATACTCTACACATTACTAACACATAACATGCATAACATACAGTTATCCACTAAGTTATTGGGCCTGTTCTAATCCTTAAGTAGTTAATCATAAAAACACACAGTCCAAAAACACGTTGTCACATATGGTGGCCCAATAACTGAGTCGGACAGCCCAGTCGAGACCAGGTGGTCTCGACTCGAGAACACGGGGTTTCGAGTCGCAACCAAGAGGTCTCGAGTTACTGATGGGCAGTCTCGAGTCGAGATCATGAGATCTCTAGTTGAGACCTTGCTGGTTTCGAGTCCTTGATGTCTGCTGTTGGGTCTCGAGTTGTCACGTAGATGGTCTCGAGTCGAGACCGGGGGTTTCGACTTGCACACCTGATGACAGAATCCTTCTAGAACACCTGCTAGCATTTTGTACTATCCAATAGAATTGCAATATCATGATTTTGTGTACTAACCAATCAAATATCACAAACATGTTTCCTTGTCTAATTCCTAATCAAACGGATCAAACACAAAAATTTCAAATATTCATAACATATTCAACACATATTCATCATATGTTCATACGGTTCATCTTTAGAGTTTTCATCTTGCACAATTGATTATTCAAAATAAGCATACATCATCTATCCAAATCTATTCATAGTTCAGTTTATATCATCATTCAAACACATGTAACTAGTTCATTATCCATACTTAATCCTCATATAGACAATGTTATCAAACAAGTGTTTAACCCTAATCATGTGAGATCCTAGTTAACTACACATATATGAAAATAACTCCTATTATCATTCAAATGTGCACATTATTCATGTTCAAACATGTTTATCATCATCAAGGAAACATCTTTACCACTCAACGGTATCCATACTACATCCTACCACTAAACAACCGAGATATATGGAACTAACCGGAGCTCACTTGGGTGCGAGTGCGTGTGAGACGATGAAGGGAGTTCTCAAGCGATGATCACAAGCTGATCCGAGGGTCTTGATGCCTCCGGTTGAGTCCGAGAGAGAGGTGAAGGGTGATGCGGCTAAGGTTTTAGTGAGAGAGAATGTAGGAGAGTGTGGGAGTGAGTGTGAGGGAATGTTTGGGGATTTGGGATGATGATTGAGTGTCCAAAAATGGGGAAATGTTGGATTGGGTAAGGGTTTTATACCCGTTCTAAGGTCGGTGCTCCCTAATGGGATTCCGAGTGGGCTAAAGGGTTGCGGCCCAACTGGTTTGGTTTACTCGAGGGCGAGTGGTCTCGGGTCGGGTCCTTGTGGTCTCGGCTCACTAAGATACACGTGTGTATATATATATATATCTGCATACACATAACTTCATACAAGGATCACATATCACATCACGATAAATCACAACTTTCATTTAATAATATATATACACACAATGCTTAATACGAGAAGGTTGCTCGGGAAAACCTAGAGTGTCACATTATGACCAGCTTTGAATAGTTAAAATATTTTATTTGTCATAACATATCAGTAAGCAAAAGGTTTGGTATGAATATTATGCTTAAAATCCATTTTAAGTGCCATAAGGGCATTATCGTCATTTATAGGGTTATGCTACATCATATTACGATCATAACGGAAACTTAAATCAGTAGTATACTAGCCTAGTTCGGTTTATAATCGAAAGTCAAAGCAGAAGTCAAACTTTGCGACTTTCGGTTGCGAACCAGCCCTAAAACTGGAATTGACGAGTCGAACATGTTTACACATGTTCTAATAATTATTACTAAGTTGTTTAAATGATAAAACATATTTTAAAACAATTCTAAACTCATATCGCAATAATTTCAAAAACTGACCCGTTGACTTTTTAAAACAATATTATGTTGACTCGTCAATTGACCAAGCAAACGTGATTCTTAGGAGGTGCCATTTTGAGGGATTAACACCTGCCTAATTAAGATCATGTAGCCATGTTCGTTGCGAAGAATGGCCTGACCATTAACGTCTAACTAAAAGTCAAAGCGTTTATCGTAAACGCTTGACTTTTCGGCTTTAAAAGCCTAATAAATGAACTAGTCACGAAAGGAACACTCACAAGTGGTCCTAGGGACTGAAAAGAACTCAGTAGATGCTCCCAAATAACTCAGTGTAACGCCCGGCTCTTTTGTACTTTCCATTTATAGAAAATTTTGTTCGTATTTCTATTTTTGGAAACCTTGTATTATTGTAATCGTTCTTTCTTTGTAATCATTGTAAAACCGAGACTTGGATCATTAATGAAACTCGTATTTTGTTACAAATATGTTATACACACTCTATATAGGCTCGTATGTTCGATTTTGTAAATCAATTGATGATTAATCATTATTCTTGGAAACTAAGTGCTAAACTTGCAATTATTTAAACTCGTGTTATACATACTCTATACATGTTTGTACGCTTAAATTGAGAAACAATTTGGTATTTATTTGAGATGTTTGCAAACTTATGATAAACTATTACACTCGTAGCATCTATGTTTTATACGAAACTTATACTTAATCATATTCAATTGGACACTTACATAACTTTTGGAACATGTTACTTATACCTTAGAACCTTAAAATAATCCCAAAACCCGTAACTTTTAACTTGGGGACGAGTTACAAATTGAAACAACATAAAATAAAAATTCTGTGCTTCTGACCATGGCTTACGGACCGTAAGCCACCACCCTTACGGTCCGTAAGGATGTCTGGGCGGGCAGAAAACACACCAGCTCGCGAATTGGCACGAAATTCCATGTTTTCTTCTTCCCCAATCAGCTCTAATCCACCTCTAATCACCTCCAATCATCCCTAACCTCTTCCCCTATAAATACAACCCTTCTCCAAGCATTTTTACACTTTCACAACTCTCTACACCTCACAAATTCACTCTCAAATCTGTTGCAAATCAGAGTTTTGGACAGATTCATACTCCTTAACAAAAGTGAGTGTAACTTGCTCATTTCTCAACCAAATCACTTGGTTCTTCTTCCTACTTCTTTGGATAACCTTGGGGTTTGATTCCTTGGTTTCTCCTTGGAGAAATCAGACCTGGAATTGCCCTAAATATGTCCAAAACTTTCTGTTTTGTTTTATGTTATTCAAAAACTTGTTTATACTTATCATGCTTGAGTGTAACACATCTCTAGACTATGTACTAATGCTTACAACCCTTCCCATGGTTGATTAGGTGTTAGAAACATGTTGGAGACATATAAAATCAGAGGTTAAACCTCAAGTGCTTTCTGTTTTGTTTAGGGTATTTAACCCACAAGTCATGTCAAGCTTAGACCTTGATGAATGAGTGATTATGGAACAACTTGGGTTGTCCAAACATACAATCCTCACATGATTTGATGATTTCTCTTTAGTTAGGTTGTTTATATTATTGTACTAATCCTAGTTCTTGACCCTCCTTGGTTGTTTTTACATCAAGTGAAGTGGTGAACGTTCAAGGGGTTCCTAAATGGAAGCTTGTTCTTCCTACCCCATACATGACATCCATGATACTAGAGGTGTCTAAATGAAGATTTAATCTTCTACCTCCTACTTGACTTATTGGACTAAATAACATATAATACTTAACCTAAATATATATATACACTCATTCGAACCTTTAATGTTAAACTTGTGTTTATATGTTAAAGTAGTAGAATATCATCTAAGACCTAAAACTCTAAGTATGATTCTAATGGGTGCACTACCCATAAAAACATTCTAACCATATTGGTTACATAGTGTCATACAAGGGTTATAAAGTTAAAGATGATTATTTTGAATATCATACTTTATGTTATGTTAAACTCCAAATTTATAATCTTCCGTTAAACGCCAAACTCACACACCTATGTTTCCTCGTGTAGAAGGACTAGGTGCTCCAAACTAATCCATCCACCAACTCACTCGCGGGATTTCAAGTAGGAAAGCTTGCAACCACCGTGAGTATACTCGATCCCTTTTTCCCCTTTACACTTTGGGATGCAACATGTATAACTATGCAAACAACTTTTAAACTCAATTAAACTTACTCTATCCATGATTAAACATGAAACTAATGTGACTTACTTGTTATTCTCGTATGCTATGTGAACGATTTGGAACGTTATATGCTCATTAACTTTGCTCGCCCACCTTAACAATTATAGCGCTATAGGATTAACGCCCCGCCCGTTATACTATTGGGTATTGTTAAGTTAAACATTACCACATCGCTAAACTTTTGGGATTAGGCTCTTTTATGCGTTGTATTCTCGGGTTTGATCATATTGTACGCCAAAATTGCATACTAGTAATCACATATTATGAATCATGTTGGACTTGAGTTTTCATTCTATTATGCTATGTAAACAAACTTGTATACTCGCCTTTGCTTTTGCATTGAAACTCTATTTTAATACATGTTGCAGGTTGATTGTTGAAGTATGGGTGAATGATGAAACGAGTTTAGGGTGGACTAGATACACACCTTTAATTCATTTATCTTTTGATGTTAAGTTGAAATTTGAACAATGTTGTTATTTCTATTTTAAATGTTGTATGACAATTTAGCACTTGCAATGAAATTTGAATTTAATTAAATATTGTCACATAGTGTTATGAAGTCTCTAGCAATCTATACACACTTCGTCTCATCCCGATGTTTCCGCCATCGGTTGGGGTGTGACACTCAGGAACTTCCAAATTGAGAGAATAGGAAGAAGAATGGAATTGGTGCGAGTTGTTCAAATGAAAATTCACACCCTTATATAGTGTTTGAGATTGAACAAGATCTTGCCAAGTGTTTAGGGGTGTTCTTGAGATCATTACATGTGTTATGGAAGGTTTTAGAAACAACTAACACCCATAGAATTGGCTAAATAGTTTGTGTGATGACCCAGCAAAAACAATTAACAAAAAAAAAAAGTTGCTGCTGCTGTTCTTCGGCCTGGCGGCCCACGAAGCAGCGGCCCAAGAAGCTCGCGGCCCGCGAGCGAGCCAGCCCAGACATATATGTTTGTTGTTTTGGCAGAAATGGCCCTTCAAGCTTTTAGTCACAATTTATCTTTCACATTTTGTCATTTTTGGCACAACACTTCCTAGTCTCTTATATAATGTTAATATAAGGCATGAAAGTCGTTAGTGGCCAATATTCGGCACACCTGGGAGGACAAACGAATTTCATGAAGTTCCCAGTTCGTATAAAAGGTCACTTCGAGGTGTAGTTTCGCTCGTTAACGCTTTTAGTCCTTTTAACGCACAAAGTTGTGCGTAATATCGTTTAACGAAATCGAAGCCTTACATATCCCATATTAGGCATTCCCGAGAGTATGACCGAGTATCACGTAGTTTCCGGTTCGCTTAAATGGTCCCTCAAAGGTGTAGTTTTAGATGTTGACGCTTTTGGCCCCTTTAACGCACAACTTGCGCGTATTATCGTTTTATGGTATCAAAGCCCTATGTAGCCCATATTGGGTATTCCCAAGAGTGTGTTCAAACATCATAATGCCCTGGATTTGTTAAAAGGTCACTCAGAGGTAAGAATTAACATGTTGACGCTTTTAACCCTCCGTTACCGAAACTTTTGAGTTTATCGCAAACGGTTTCGATTATCCAACAAGTGGCTTAACATGAGAATACGAATACCGTGTAAGGTCATTCAGAGGCTTAGTTTAAGCATGCTGAAACTTTCAGTCCTTTCACATTCAAGGTTTTAATTGTTTGGCGATAATAGTCTCTCCTAGTCAATGTTTGATATAATTAGGATAAGGGACACATGTCAACACATTATTGGACATGATTTTACGAGGTGTTACAAGTTAAAATTTTGATAACAGAATTTAAAAGTAATCAACATTGGAACATCTCAAACCCCACGTCTGTGTGGTGGAAGGAAGGCCCAGCTGGAAGTCAAAACCCGCAAAGTAGATGCCCATGTGAACCGGCGAGGGAGAATGTTTATTTTTTCTTTTAATTTTGTTTCATATTAATGATCGACATATTTATTTTAAAACCAATAACTATGTTGAGAACTGTATGAGCTGTATAATGAACTTGTATCTTTTGCTTTAGGTGTAATACATAAAGCGGTTACCTAATCGCCTATCTCTTTGTACAAGTTTTTTATTTGGTTCTCACACCTAATGTATACCTTGTTTTAGATGATTTTTATTCAGTTCTATTATGTGTATTAATGATTTGTACTTCATATTAATTTTTTAAATTGTTTTAATCATAGTAATCGGGTAAAACAATAATATTACGTAGGGGCTGTTTGGCAACATCTGAATGGTTAAGTGCTAAACGAGTAAGAGGTCTGAACCATTAAGTGCTGAACCAGTAAGAGGTCTGAACCATTAAGAGTCTGTATAATGCTTAACCGTTCAGAGGCAGATGTCTAACTAATTCAAATTAGAGGTCTTAACCATTCAGACTTTGTATAAATCTTAACCATTCAGAGGCAAATGTCTGAACCATTCAGACATCTGCTCGTGAAACAAATAGTCGAAACCATTAAGTGTTGAACCAGTAAGAGGTCTGAATCATTAAGAGCCGCATTAAGAGGTAAACAAACAGCCCCGTAATGTGTTAATTTGAAAACATTAACATATATAATTTTTTACACTATTCTTGATTCTCTTATACAATACTTTAATTATATAAGCTATCGAGTAAATTACGTTTTTGGCCCATGTGGTTATATCACTTTTACTATATTTTCACAAAATAAGAATTTTTAACATATCTGCCCCCATGGTCTCTATAACTAACCATTTTGGCCCCTAAGTCTAGAGATCAAGGGGGTCAAAATGGTTAGTTATAGAGACCATGGGGGCCAAAATGGTTAGACTAAGGGGCCAAAATGGTTAGTTATAGAAACCATGGGGGCATATATGTTAAAAATTCTTATTTTGGGCTAATATAGTAAATGTGATATAACCATAGGGGCCAAAAACGTAATTTACTCTAAGCTATTTTACCAACATATATATGTTTATTATAATAAGTTGACTATTCTTTTAAATAATTTAAGTTATTACAGAAAATTAATAATGAAAAGCAAATATAAAAGTAGCGATTAAATAGAAATTTAAAGAAATAAAAGAACATTTGTCTTGGATGGATTAGAATACCCCTTAAAAAACTCACGCCCCTTTTTTTGGTTCAATACCATCCGTTTAATCTTAACTCTTAATTACTAATATAATGGTCAATATTACTTTCTAAACTTTCTACCTAAATAAACTTTCTAGTGTAATAAGTGAGTGAAAATCTAATATGATAGTGCCTTTTGAGGTTTTAAATCAGAGATGGTCTTACAAATGATAGTGCTTTTTGAGGTTTAAATCAGAGATGGTCTTACAAAGAGCGTTATGTACTCTACAACCACGCACGCTTTAATTTGTTTCATATTATATTACACGGTGCTAAAAAATATATGAATAATCATTATGCCTTTCTAATAAAAAAATACACATCGTGTCCTTATACTACCTTTTAAGCAATAATGGCTTTTACGTTTATCTATCTTTTTGAATTCAATTGATGAATGTTTTCATGTTCTTTCTATCATGTTTGACTACCACCAACCATCAACCTCGCCAGCAACCTCCATTAGCTAAATCGAAGTGACACCATCTAATCATATTCACTACTACCACACATAAATTACATTTAATCAAACCCCCTTCCCCCACCTAAATAAATGAACATTATTGGCCCGGATCCACCAAATCGAAATAGACATAACACCTCCACTTCACCACCACATACAAATTACCTAGTGTCAAAATCCCCCAGATGAATTTAGATGACTTGTGTTTGTAAAGGCAGGGTATTTTGTTAACATAACCCAACCAACCCCGGTTAGGGGAGGAGGGAACAACAATGTACAAAAAATAGGATTGCCATGAAAAAAAGAATGTTGCTTATAGTCTATGGATGACTCAGAAGAGTATCATAACGGACTCAAATTGGTCGAATGAAAAGCAGGATTCTACTTGTTTAAAATGCACAATGCAACAGGCGTTCGCCTTGCTACGCGTGAATATTTGCCAGAATGAATTTTATTCTTTATCTCTTTACATTACAAAGGAAAATACAAAATATGGACATGTAATTCTATCCTAAATTAACGAGATACACTTGAGATCATGTAATCAATTTGATAATAATAGAACCGATATATGTCTTTAGAGATATATGTATTTTTAGTGATAAAATATTGTATTCAAATTAGAGATATCTCTTCCTAAAACTATGGAGAGGATTTGTATTATATATATTATTTCAATATTTCAATGTAAATGAGAAGGCAACGATTATTCTCTTTCATGGTATCAAGAGCATTCTCGATCCTCCTGGCCTAAACCCTACCTCCGGCTCCTTCCCCTCTGTGCTTTTTTTTTCAGCCTTCATTCCCCTCCCTCTCCTCTTCGATAACACCTATGGCCTCTCTTCACCCCGCTGTCACCGTTAACAACATCCGCAACCTCATCTCTATCACCTTAGACATTGAATCCGACCATTATACCTCCTGGTCGGAACTCAGTGGTGACAGGTTTGCAGGAATGCATCCCTGCTCGTTCGATGATATCTGTCGCATAGGATTGCTGAGATAGAAATATACGGTTCTTATGTCGAGATGCATTTATTCCCAAAAAATGACTTAACGGACCGAGATCTTTCATATCAAACTCAGATGCTAACTGTGCCATGATGTCAACCCGCAACTTTTCACTCGAGGTGGTGGAATAATGTCATCCACGTAGATTAGTAAGTAACCTACATCATGCGCGTGATGATAAATGAATAGGGAGTTGTCACACTTACTTTGTTGAAAACCAATGGTAACCACAAAATCAGTAAACCATTGATACCAAGCCCGAGGTGCCTGTTTTAATCCATATAAAGATTTCTTTAGACGACACACATGATCCGGATAGTGACGATGTCGAAATCCCATTGGTTGGTACATGTACACGGTTTCGCTCAAATGGCCATGTAAGAATGCATTGGTGACGTCCAACTGGTGAATCGACCAGGACTGAGATAAAGCAAGCGTCAACACAGTCCGAATAGTAGCGGGTTTGACAACGGGACTGAACGTCTCACCACAGTCAATACCAATCTGTTGAGTACTCCCATCACATACCAAACGAGCTTTATACCTTTCCAGGGTGCCATCAGATCTGAATTTATGCCGAAATAACCACATACTGGGATGACATTCATGTCCGGTGTGCGTTGGACTAATTCCCACGTTTGGTTTTTAATAAGATGTGGAGGAGGTCAGTTGAGATTATGGCACATATCCACTGTAGCACGATAGCATCAAGGCGTTCCCATGATTCACCGTACGAGGTCTTTTCCTTGTCTTTTTCGGATGAAGAAGTTGCTGTATTACAAGGCTTAAGATGGTCAGAAACTTGAAAAGCATCCAAACATTCTTCCTCCTGTTACCACATCTCATGACACCAACTCACCCCTTCTCCTTCCACACCTCACGGCCCAGACCCACCCCATTCCCCAACACCAACTAACGGCCCATCCAACCCTTCTAATAACCACAACCCAATATCAAGCCCATCGTCACCTCAACCACCGTTTCCAGCCCAAACCCCACCTTTATTCACCCGCACCTACTCCCGTCGGCCCAAACCTTCCAACATACCTCAAAATCAAATACCTACTGTTCAACCAAATATTCCTCATCCCCCACCTCCTCCTACTCAAACCTGTACCATACGCACTTGGTCTATGGACGAGATTTCCAAGCCTAAACAACCGTTCAATCTTCATACCACTGTCATCACTCCCCTACCCAAAATACCCAAAGAGGCCTTGTCCACACCGGATTGGTATAATGCTATGACTACTGAATTTAATGCTCTTATTAAAAACCAAACGTGGGAATTAGTCCAACGCACACCGGACATGAATGTCATCCGCAGTATGTGGTTATTTCGGCATAAATTCAAATCTGATGGCACCCTGGAAAGGTATAAAGCTCGTTTGGTATGTGATGGGAGTACTTAACAGATTGGTATTGACTGTGGTGAGACGTTCAGTCCCGTTGTCAAACCCGCTACTATTCGGACTGTGTTGGCGCTTGCTTTATCTCAGTCCTGGTCGATTCACCAGTTGGATGTCACCAATGCATTCTTACATGGCCATTTGAGCGAAACCGTATACATGTACCAACCAATGGGATTTCGACATCGTCACTATCCGGATCATGTGTGTCGTCTAAAGAAATCTTTATATGGATTAAAACAGGAACCTTGGGCTTGGTATCAACGGTTTACTGATTTTGTGGTTACTATTGGTTTTCAACAAAGTAAGCGTGACAACTCCCTATTCATTTATCATCACACGCATGATGTAGGTTACTTACTAATCTACGTGGATGACATTATTCTCACCACCTCGAGTGAAAAGTTGCGGGTTGACATCATGGCACAGTTAGCATCTGAGTTTGATATGAAAGATCTCTGTCCGTTAAGTCATTTTTGGGAATAAATGTTTCTCGACATAAGAACCGTATGTTTCTATCTCAGCAATCATATGCGACAGATATCATCGAACGAGCAGGGATGCATTCCTGCAAACCTGTCGCCACTCCAGTAGATACTAAGTCCTAGCTGAGTGCCACCTCCAGCCCCCTTTTTGATGACCCTACTCTATACCGTAGCCTGGCTGGAGCTCTACAGTACCTTACGTTTACTAGACCTGATATCAGCTATGCTGTCCAGCAGATCTGCATGCACATGCACGCTCCCCAAATGGATCATTGGAATGCTTTGAAACGCGTTATTCGATACATTCAAGGTACAGTATCACTTGGATTAACTCTTGGGCCTTTCACGAATTTATCATTACGGGCTTACACTGATGCTGACTGGGCTGGGTGTCCGGACACTAGACGATCCACTTCGGGTTATTGTGTATATTTGGGCTCAAATTTGTTATCTTGGTCATCAAAACGTCAAGCCGTTGTCTCTCGGTCCAGTGCGGAGGCCGAGTACAGAGGGGTCGCAGACGTGGTTGCTGAATTGTGTTGGCTTCGTAACCTTTTACTTGAACTACGTCGTCCATTACAGAAAGCCAGCTTAATTTATTGTGATAAAATAAGTGGAGTCTATCTTTCTGGTAATCCGGTGCAGCACCAACGAACTAAACACATTGAGCTCGACATTCATTTCGTTCGTGACCTGGTGCAACGTGGTACTATTTGTGTCCTTCATGTTCCCTCACGCTATCAGATTGCGGACATCTTCACCGAAGGACTTCCGCGAGTTTTGTTTGATGATTTCAGATCCAGTCTCAGCATTCGGCCTCCTCTCGCTTCGACTGTGGGGGTTTAATAGAATCGATATATGTCTTTAGAGATATATGTATTTTTAGTGATAAAATATTGTATTCAAATTAGAGATATCTCTTCCTAAAACTATGGAGAGGATTTGTATTATTTATATTGTTTCAATGTAAATGAGAAAGAAACGATTATTCTCTTTCAGATAATTCAAATCCCTTGATTTATGGTGGACTATTACCCCCATTTATATCAATCGAACAGGTGGGGGACCATATGGAGCGAAAACGTCCAAAAAGAGGTCAAGAAAGGCTCTTAGTGAAGATGTTTTCCACCTAAAGATCGGATGGAACAAATTTAGTGTGAAGAAGCCTAAATGATACTAGTTTGTGAACAAAGTGATAGTTAATATCAATATGCACGCTTGTGTGACATGGGATTCTGACTTAGAAAAATTGTACTTATGTTGTCACATAGAAGCATGGCCGATTCATAGGCAAAGCATAAAGTTCTCTAAGAAAATGTGTGAGCCAAATAATCTATGCGGCGGTATTGGCCATTGCACGATACTCAGATTGGCAGTTGGACCGAGAAACCGTAGGTTGTTTCTTAGCACTCTTGGAGACTAGATTACCACCTAAAAATGAAATAACCGTGATCATCGGGTTTCAATAAACCAAGCCCAATCAGCGTCAGAGTAACCCACTAGATTTGTAGTAACTGGTTTAGAGAAGGTTAGGCCGAGAGTAAGAGTCCACTTAACATATCTCAGTATACGTTTAACTCATTGAAAATGAGATAAAGTAGGAGACTGAAGATGTTGACTCGCTTGATCTACCGCATAAGATAGATCTAGATGTGTGACAGTAAGATATTGAAGGGCACCCACTAACGATCTGTAAAGAGTAGGATCATGAAATATAACTCCTTTAGAAGTGAAAGTTTCTGAAGTAGAGAGAGGAGTAGCAACTGGTTTAGCATCCAATAACCCCGTACGTGCTAGAATATCATAAGCAAATTTCTCCTGGCTTAGAAAAATACATGTGTTTGTGTGGGTGACTTCAAGACCTAGGAGAGATCCCAAAGCTCCTAAATCTTTGGTTAAGAATTCCTTGTGACGTTGAGCCATAAAGCCTTTTCTTTTCATTGTGACTTCAAGACCTATGAAGGAGGTGTCATTACCCGTGATGATAATATCATCCACGTACACGAGGAGATAAAACAATATCTTTTCTTTCTTGAAGACAAACAAAGAGGTATTGACTTTGCTACATATGAAGCCATGTTGGAGAAGAAAAGTACTAAGCCTTTGAAACCATCCACGCAGAGCTTGTTTAAGCTCGTACAGAGTTTTTTTAAGCAAGAAACATGATTGGGATAACGGTTGTCAACAAAACCCGGGGTGTTCCATAGGAATAAGGAAATGTCGGTTCGGTTTGGTTTTTAACATAACGAAACCGAAGTTCGGTTTTAGAAAAAAACAATAACTAAAACTGCTTGGTTAAGTCAGTTCGATTAATTCAGTTAATATGTCGCTTATCGGTTCATTTTCGGTTATGTTCGGTTAATTACCAAAAACAAAACTTGTGCAAATTTATAAACTTAAAATAGTTAGTCAAGTGTTTTGAACCATTTTCAAGTATACAAATACATGAAAACACATGAAAAATACATGAAATACCCACGAAATACATGAAAATATGTTTCAGATACGTGGATATACATGAAAAACACATAAATATATAACTAACGGTTCGGTTTCGATTATTTCGGTTACAGAAGGAGGCAATCCGAAACTATAACAGAATGATTCGGGTTCGGCCATATCTTAACCATAACTGATTTGTTAAGTCGGTTTCAGTTTTTGGTTCAATTTCCCATTTTTTCAGTTATCGGTTTTCGTATGCTCAGCCCTAGTGCTCCATGTAAACGGTTTTAGTAAGATTAACACTTAGAAAAGCATTTCGGACATCCAATTGGCGTAATGGCCATGCATAAATGGTAGCGAGAGCAAGTATAACCCGTATAATGGAATTGCGTGAACCCTTATGCAACCAAACAAGCCTTATATCAATCTATAGCCCCTTCTGCTTTATACTTAGTGCGAAAAATCCACTTGGACCCTACAACATTTGTGTTGGAAAGACGAGGTGCCATGGACCAAGTTTTGTTGTTTTGTAAGGTACTATTTTTCTCTTCCATAGCCTTTACCCACTTCGGATGCTTAGCTGCCGATTTAACCTCTTGGGTCATTTTCAACAAGGAGAGCATGAAGCAAGGTATTAGAAAATATAGTGAGGTCTCCATGATGTTTGGTTTTAAAAATGTCATGTTTTGAACGGGTCATCATGGATGTCGCAGGATAGGTGTGGGTATGGGATGTGGATCCGAGGGTGGAATTGGCAATGGCTGGGGAGATGATTGTTGGGTTCGAGTGGAAGAAGTGTGGTTATGGTTTATCAGTTTTGGGCCGAAGGAATATGGGTTGGGGATGTGTAAGCCGTAGGAGAATGAGCGGAAGGGGTATGTGCTGGAGATGTTTGGGCCGGGGGAGAGTGGGCATGGAGGTTTGGTGTCGTATCAGAGGTAAGGGTGGGTCGGTTGGTTGTGTTGGTGGCGTAGGTGTAGTAGAGGGACATATAGTACAAAGAGGTGCATGGGTGCATGGGCTTGGTACTGTTGGTGGTGAGACAAGAATGGGAGGCTGGTTGGAAAAAAAGGTGTAGGAGGCAAGGATTCATCAAAGTTAGAGAAGACTAATTTGGCCTCATCAATTGGAGGAATATTTCCACTTAATGGAAAAACCTTTTCATCAAATTGAGCATGTCGCGTGACATTGACGCGATTTGAGACGTGGTCCAAGCATCGATAACCCTTGTATTTGAGACTATATCTAATAAAGATACATGAAACACTTCCTGGGGATAGTTTACGCTTTGCATGGTCCAGTAAACATGGAAAAACTCGACAGGCAGACACACGAAAATTGCATACGTTGGAATTTGGCCGTAGAGCACTTCACTTATCGAGCTCGAGCTAGCTTGCTTGCCTTAACGAGCCCTATTATATATATATATTATTTATTAAATATACATTTATATAATAGTAACTTTATATAAATTATGAAAAAAAGTTATCTAAATAATATATTATGCTATATATAAAAAATATTAGTTAAAATAAGATAATACTAATAAAAGAGTCCACTTAATGCTACATGACATTCTCTTATAATAAAGAAATTCAACCAAAATGTCATTTGTCAATTTCTCATGCGACCTCAACCATATTAAATAATAATAAATTAATATAAAGACTATTATCCACCTCAATAAATAATTCTAAATAAATCTCCTCTCCCTCAAAAGAAATTGATATACCATGATGCTTAGATTAATAAATTATACTATATGATATAAAGATAAAAATATAAGAATTACTTTATCTATTGAATATAACGATTTTACATATTAGAGATCAAGATTATCTTCACCTTTATTACATACAATAAAGGGTCATTATGTTCTTTTTAATATGTCTGTATTTAATATGAATATCTTTTAACATCAAAAGCCTTTTATTCGTTAGTTTATTATTATCAATAACAAAACTATTATTATTATTTTATTATTAATATCTCCAATTTAATTATTTATACATTATTATAATAACTTTATTCGGTGATATAACACCTCATTAAGATTAACCACATATCTTTCTAAAACCAAACAATTTAAACTATTAATTATTGATAAAGATGATAAAGTTAGAAATAA
Organism: Helianthus tuberosus; assembly: GCA_030545235.1. Taxonomy (NCBI): domain Eukaryota; kingdom Viridiplantae; phylum Streptophyta; class Magnoliopsida; order Asterales; family Asteraceae; genus Helianthus; species Helianthus tuberosus. The sequence continues at coordinate 36,906,323 of CM060383.1, forward strand.
AACATCAAATCTAATTTAACTTTTAATATAAGATTCGAATTATTATCATCTGTCACTCTTCTCTTCAACCTTACAATTTAGACTTACATTTTATTTAAAATATTTTTTAATCCTTATCCTTAATAATATAATAAATTTAATTTAAATATGTTGATGCACTATTTAACTAATATTGTTAGATAAATACAATGTATTTTATAAAATATTACCGCAAAATAAAAAAAATACAATAATTAAATCTTTTTTACTAAATCATCCTTGATACACGGGTTTGTGACACTTATAAATTTAAAAAATTATTCAATCTAAGTTTTTTTATATTTAATCCATGTAATACACCGGTTTATAAACTAGTTAGAAATATATATAGATAAACTAGTAGGGTTCCCGCGCGATGCTACAGGGGCGACACTTTGCATTGCGACACTCGTTTTTGGTAGTTTTCTTATTCGTATAATATTTATGGTAGCATTATTGTGGTGATATACGTCATAAGCATTACACATGTCTAGTAATTATTAAATTTAGAATTTAAATTATCAGGTACTTTAAGAAACCATTGATGCAATAAACTAACACACGAATAAGACAAAAATAAGTCTTAAACATAAATAAAAGTTATATAAAGTAACATACGAATAAGGAAAAATATAAGTCTTAAATATAAAAGTTTAAAACTAAAAACTCAAGTGTCAAGTATTTTGCATCATGATAAGATCAATTAGTAATCATACGGCTTAAATATCTCAAGGATGTCATCTATATTGTCAGACCACCATTTGTCATCATCGGGATCAGCGTCCTCCGAAATTTCTTGTATCTCTTCCTATTTGATTGTTACATCCTTTGGTGGATGAGTTTATTCTCTTTTCTCCTCTTTAACTCATATATTAGTAGTAGCTAGAGCAGTTTGGGGAGCTGGGAAAAAATGTTAAGTATTTTAGTTACATATTTTTATCATGTTACCGTTATATTTAATATAGGATAAAAAACGACATTCATAGTTAAATATAATATAAAAAAAAACAAGATATCATGTTTTAGAAACATACATATCTGTGTAAAGATCTGAAAGGATGAATGATTAAGCTCCAAAACCACTGAATAATAAATAAGATGAATGTTAAGTGTGAGCATAAAATAATAAATCAAAGTTATACACACCAGAAAATTGAAATACCTGTAAACCAAGAATTCTAAAGAACAAAAAATTTCTTCAAGTAAAAAAAAAAAAACTAATGAATTATACTATATGTAGAACCTATAAAACAACGAATTGAATAACATATAGCTTTTTCAACTAACTAATATTATCTATAAGAATATTTTTTTATACTTATAATCCCTAAAAAAATGCAACACAATCTAGTATTCAGTTTTTGAAAATGTATTACGTTTAGATTATGGAGTTTTTTTCCGAAAAGTTTGTTGGTGGAAAACGTATTTACCAGACTTCTAAAAAAACTTTTCTATAATTTTTTTTATGAAAACTAAAATTCCATTTTATTGAATTTGGTATTATATAAAGTTTTTTTTAATATAACTAATTAGATAAAAAAAGTGAGCTTGTTTAATGTCAATTTACTACCCGTTAACCCATGTAAGTGTGTGCACCCAACCAAGTAAATACACAAAAATAAAAAATAAGAACAAAGCTCGTATAAAACCCGTATGTGCAAGGTTTCAAAATTTAATCTAGTTGTCGGAACAAATTAGTGAACAATTTTAATCAAACGAAAATCGGAGTGAAAAAGGTTGGAATATTATTAAATTGATAATAATGACAACAACGTATAGAGTCTTGAGCATTTGAAATGTGATAGGACACGTTGCTTTAATCACATGTGCACTAATGCATCATCTTCTTGTACATTTTAATCCGGACAACAATACTGACCAAGACAACTATCGAAACGTCGACAAAAATGAGCACGTTATCACGGTACCTTTGGATTTTTTAAAACATTATAGTTTATAAGATATGACAAGAATACGTAAAATAATTATAAGTTTATTGTGGAAGGGGATACGTGTAACTAATTAGCCATAATTTTGTTAAAATAAAGGGATTTAATTGTAATAATATGAGAGACTAAAATATAATTAGTATTATAAAGACCAAGTTACCCTCATTTTAAGGGTGTTTTATAAATAAAGACTGAAGAGGTTCTTATTTTTTGTATATCTTAAAATACCCCTCCATTATGCATTATAGTATAGTATAGATTAATAACTCATAAACAAGTTGAGCCTAAGCTAAGCTTGAGCTTGAAAACCCACTCACGAGTTCAGTTCAAGTTTTAAAAATAAAGCTCGAGCTCTCGTAAGCTAAACGAGCTGATGCTCGACTCCCAGCTCAGCTCGTTTACACCCCTATGTCCGGTTAACATAGGGGCTCATCTTCGTTATAAAGTGATAAACACACCACTTAACCACATATATCAGAAACGCTAAACAAAAACAACTAATCAACAATCATAGTGATGTCATCTATTAGATTAGCATATGTGGAACCCCAATTGAACCCTTTTTTTTATTACGATCAAAAGGTGGCTGAAATTGATGATCAACCTTACCTTATAATCCAACCACGATGATTTTTTTTATATTTAAATTATATACCTATTTCCTCGTGACCAGGGATGTCGATGGTCATCAATAAGTTATCTCCTTAAAGGTGTTTAAATATAAATACAAAATATCTACTGATGAGTATAAAGGGTGTTTAAATCTACAACTCGTATTAATAAAATTTAACACACATGTGAGAAGCTAAGAGAACAAAACGTGAATGGTATGTAAAGTAGAGTTTTCCATATAATATAAAAAGATTAAGAACTTCACCCGTGACTATATACTACACAATTAAACTATAAAATAACCCTTGTTGCATACCTTAATCTTCCATACTTGAATCTAGAAAGCACCACCAAACTTTTGTTCTAGTTAAGTTAATTACACACACCCCTAGTCTTTCTTGCTTCTGTGTTGAGTGTCCTTAACTTCTAGCCTTGTACATGTCTAACCACTCTACTTGTATATGTATACCGTATAAAACATATGGCCACCTTGCGACTTTCATTACAATCATTCCCATCTTCTTCATAACTTTTCTACTTCTTTTATATGATCCTCATTTCATAGTATGAAAGATTGAAAGGGCATACTGTCCCAAGCATGCAACCATCGATCGGCTATACACATTTTCGTTTTAACTAAATAAATGTACATATTTTTTATATATCTTGCATTTTCTCTTATCAACAATGCTTCTGGTTTAATTGACACCACAATATTCACATCAACCCTCGAATACGTGTGTCGTTTCCAACTTCATGTGTATGCCGCATTTGATTGGTCAACCAGTCGATACAACCAATTTAGCATCCCTACTTTACATGCTATATACGTAGTATGTATCCGACTTTATTCAATCAATTTCGATATTAACATACTGAATAACAGCCAATGATGTGGTGGTCCATTGGCAAATGCAAAACTTTTAAACACTTTGGGAGGGGGAGGTCTTAGGTTCAAGTCCCAGAGACAGCAGTGAATAAAAGAAATTTGCCGTAAAAAAACATATGGAGTAAGGGGTATCCGCATTGGTATTGCTAAACAAACTTAATAAGAAAAGAAACAAGATATTGACATATAAAGCAACTAAATATATTCGAAAACTAAATAATAATGTATGGTTGACATCTATCATCACATTTTCTAAAAATATGTAACAAAAAAAAAAAAAAAAAAAAAACCAAAATTGAATTTATGAAACAGGTAGGATACTCTATATATGTCCCTACTATCATTAGCTCCTCTCTACCACTTGGGCTCACAGTCTCTTCCCCTGGCTCTCATACACTCTCATATATAGTGACCAAATTTAATTCATCTCAGTCTCTCTTTTCTTACAAAAAGAATGTATGTATATTCATACATCACCATCTCTGATTATCATCCAATATTAATGGTGATCCATTAAACGATCTTCACTCCGATTATCATTCACTTCAAATACTCATCTTAATCTCTTATCCAAACACAACTTTCTCGTTAAAAAAACCATCTCCCGAAGATTCAGGAACCCTAATAATCACTTCAATTCAAACAACACGTTGCTTTTGACTGAACCCTTTTCTTCGAATCTGACACAATATCAACCACTCATATTAACCCATAATCCATCACCTGCTTCATATATATACATTTACTCAACATATATCCAGATTCCATTATCTGTTTAGCTATTAAAAACATCCATCTATCATATTCATCATGACTATTTCATGTTTAAGGGAATTACAAGGGAAAATGGCTAATGATCCTCACTTTACCGGGTCCACACGACGCGTATGGGTGCCCGGCCCCGTTATCATTGGGGCTGGACCGTCTGGGCTTGCGGCTGCAGCTTGTTTGAAGGAGAAAGGGGTTCCCAGCGTCGTGTTGGAGCGGTCGAATTGTATCGCATCGCTTTGGCAAAACAAGACGTATGATCGGCTCCGGTTGCATCTCCCCAAGAAGTTTTGTGAACTTCCCATGATGCCCTTTCCAGAGGATTATCCTGAGTACCCTTCAAAGCAGCAGTTTGTGGAGTATTTGGAGAATTACGCCAAGCGGTTTGGGATTAAGCCGGTTTTCGAACAGGAGGTGGAGAGTGCGGAGTATGATGAGTGTGTAGGGTTATGGAGAGTGAAGAGTGTAGGGTTGAAAGGGGAGGAGATGGAGTATGTTTGCCGGTGGTTGGTAGTGGCTACCGGAGAGAATGCTGAGGCGGTCGTCCCGGAGATTAAAGGGATGGCGAATTTTCGTGGGGAGGTTCGACACACGTCCGAGTATAAAAATGGGAGCCGGTTTAGCGGGAAGAAAGTGTTGGTTGTAGGTTCTGGGAATTCAGGAATGGAAGTATGTTTGGATCTATGCAATTACAATGCTCATCCTTCTCTTATTGTTAGAGATTCTGTAAGTTTCTTCTGTTACTGTTATTGTTACCGTTACTGTTACCGTTACAGTTATTGTTATTAGAAAATAGTACTTTCAGTTAATATAGAGCTTGTTATTTACTTCAAAGGTATATGGTATCTAAGTAGAATTTAATGATGGAGGATGGAAATAAGGTTAGGATGGATTTGGTCACATTACTATAGATTGTACTTTTTTTTCTTTTTCTTTTTTTTTTTTTTGAACGGCAAATTTGGATCACTGACGGACCACTGGAGTATCATCGTACCACCAGAGGAACCACCCGATCATATCCATCTCCACTAGGCATAATGCCACACCAATTCAGGAGGAAACCCAATAAACATGGGAAAACCCCCTTGTGGGAATCGAACCCAGGACCTATTGGTCCCAAAGCCTTATCCCACCACCAAGATGCCACTAGGCTATAAAGCCATGGGCATAGATTGTACTTTTAAACTTGCTTTTTGTGCATTAGTGTAAACTTTTTACCTTAACAAATCTGGAAATGAAATCTTAAATAATTAGTAAAACCGAACCTGTTTTGTTTTGTGAAAATGACATTCTCATACCTGCCATGATCTTTATCATAAAATTTGTATTCAAAATATCTTATGTTCTCTCTCTCACACACACATACACACACTAACTATACAAGATAATGTCAAAGATTTTGTAATGAGTAGAAAAGTGAGTAAAAACGCCACTTTCTTGGAACTCACTAGCATGCGAGCAAATAACATAAGACTATATTCATAAAAAACCATAAACAATTTGGGAAAAAACAAAATAAAGGTAAAAGAAATAAAATTAATTATTGTTACATGAGTGTTTCTTTACTGTAAAGGTCCCTTTAGCATATGGTGTCCTTGGCCCTCATGATAGTGAAACTACTACTCCACAAGAACAAAAAGTGCTCTCACACTTACAAAAATCACACTTTATTTATCTTTATCATCTTTTCAAATTAAACAAAAATCACAACTGACAATGCGCGATATATTGGATGACAGGTCCATGTCCTACCACGAGAGATGTTAGGAAGATCGACTTTTGGGTTGTCAATGTGGTTGCTCAAGTGGCTACCCATAAGACTCGTTGATCGCTTTCTATTGATCATGTCATGGCTGATCTTTGGAGACACGGCTAGCTTTGGACTCGAACGCCCCAAAGTAGGACCCTTCGAACTAAAAGGCAAGATGGGAAAAACACCAGTTTTGGATGTGGGAACCCTAGCCAAGATCAAAAGTGGAGACATCAAGGTATAACAAGATACAATATGTATCTATATAGGCTTTTGTGTTACCTTTGCTCTTTTCATTTCCTTAAACATGTTTCCATATCTTTGGACTTTCCCTTATTTCTGATTAGGAATAAATTACTTTTAAAAATTGCATTTTTTACCCTCATAATTAATTTGTATTTTAACTTGTATAGATACATCCAAGCATTCAAAGTGTTGGGAACCATGATGTACGATTTGTGAATGGAATAATAGAGAAATTTGATGCAATCATTTTAGCAACAGGATACCGAAGCAATACTCCCTCTTGGCTAAAGGTACTTTATATAATTTTCATTCTCTTTTATTCCTACAATTCCAATTTTCATTTCCAATCAATTTGCATCTAAAGCTTACTATATTTATCTATAGGAGAACCAAATGTTCTCGGAAAAAGATGGGATGCCTCGGAAAACATTTCCTCAAGGTTGGAAAGGTGAATACGGGCTATACGCAGTAGGGTTCTCTAGACGGGGCTTGTTTGGTTCATCCATGGATGCTAAGCGAGTATCAGAAGACATAGAAAGGTTGTGGAAAGCAGAAGCCAAACATCTTTCCAAGACCATTGGACGATCTTTCGCACTCCAATGCTAGTTTTTGTCGTTCATGCACCAATGACCTAGAGGACACTAGTTTCATTTAACTACAAAAGATTTTGACACTAAAATCAACCAAATGTTGGCCATCCAATTGTAGAAAATTGAGGAAGTATTGTGGTGGAAATACTTCTAGCTAGCAACCAGTTAGGGTATTTTATATACACATCTTGTACATTGCCACGTTAACTTCTTTGACAGAGAGAAAGAAAGGAGGGGGATAGGGGTAACGATAGTAGGATTGGTTTTGTTTTCTCTTTAAATGTATATTTTTTTTTGTATTTAAGTTAAGAGTTTGATTGAATCTTAGTTTTTCTTTTCTTGTGAGGATTGATATTTGATGACAAGTAATATCCATCTAACAAATATAACTTTCTTCCTATCCAATTTTGAAAAATGTATATCTAGAATGTACAAAAAAGGTAGTTTGTGTAATTAGTGCTCAAGAGGCATATGGACATTGAGTTGTACAAAACACCAAGTCGTTGGGTACCTATTTATCAATGTTTTCAGAACTGGGCCAGATAGCAAGCCGGTCGCTTTACAAGTTCACTTGTCGAACCCATCCGATTGGTCATACCATATTAAGAACTGAATGACGACGTCATACATAATATAAAAATTGAAACCATATACATATATTTAATACAAAACAAAATATGAAAATACTTTATGTTTTGGTGTGAATTTACAAATTTTTGATAATATATAAAGACGTAAATAAATAAGATATAGAGTCTCGAGCACTAACTAACTAGATAAGAAAATGAGTTTTGAAGGAAAAGGTATTTAAAGCAACAAAAAGAATTAAAATTCGTTTTGACCAAGGGGGTTCACTAGTCCAACATGTAATCTGTAGGTTCAAATGGTGAACTGTCAAAGAGGTTTAACCAAGCTGGTTTCATGCTTGGTTCCCAGTCCAACAAGCTCGATCGACTGGTCTGGTCTAGTTTTATGGTTTTTATTCTATGGTAGCAAAAATCTCATTTTCATCTAGTTCATAGCACTATAATTTCAGTTAACGGTTTTCAACCGAAAATGTGTTTAAAAAACGATCGACCTTACATTGAGTTATGGCACAATTGGAAAATTCGTTGTTTTAAATTGAATGAGCCTTTAAAGTGATTGATGTGCTAATAGATACTCATGGTTTCTTTATGAGTTGAAGCACGTCTCTTTCAAAGGATACTTTCATGGTCAGTCTAGAATAGGGATGAGCTCTGAAAATACTGGTATCGAAATTCGTCAAATATGGGTACCGGTACTGAAAATATTTTGTACGGTACATTACCGGTATTTGAAGGTAAAATACCGGTACTTTACCGAATCGGTACAGAAAACGTCAAAAAGTGGGTACCGATTCGATACCAAAAAAATAGGTACAGAAAATTCGGTACCAGTTCGATACTTGCACCAAGTCCCATATGCTCATCCCTAGTCTAGAACATAAAGATTTGATGAAGCTCCGCTTATCTTTATTTGAAATTTATCTCTTGCAATCGTGTTTCCGTGTTTGTAATTATCTTCTATGATTATATATTGATATTGTTGGCTAGAATTATGCATAGGAATTGTAACTAAACAAACACACGAGGGCTAAGCCCTCTGTAACTGATTGCAGGTTCGATAATCATTGTCATGCATTCTTGATATCAATTGTTCTTGATTCAGTTAACTCTACTTGCTAATACATATAAACATTTGGGTTATTGGATTTTAATAATCCTAAATTTCACCAGTTAATCCCAACTTTAAAAATCCCCTCCAATAATCCCAACTTTAAAAATTACCTCCAATAATCCCAACTTGTAAAACTTTGGCCGCCATTGATCATTTTCTAATAGAGGTGCGTTTGAAAAGGATCAATGGCGGCCAAAGTTTTACAAGTTGGGATTATTGGAGGTAATTTTTAAAGTTGGGATTATTATCGGCCAATTGGTGAAACTTAGGATTATTAAACATTTAATCAAAACTAATCCAATAGAGCCATTCTCAAATCAAGGTGCCTCTTAATAGGTAACTAAACAGTTAACCCTTGACAAGGATAACAAAAATAAAATCACCGTCGTAAAGCAAACCTCCATTCCCAACACCCTTCCAGATAGTTGTTGATAAATTTTCATATACATAAAATTGCACAAATCAACCTTTATACTATCTTTAAAGTAGTATCATTAATTAGGTTTGTAGCATCATTAATTATCTTTTTTTTTTTCCTTATAAGTAGTATTATCTAATAGATAGTCACATAGTATCATGATAAAATTGCACAAATCAACCTTTATACTATCTTTAAACTGCACTTTATACCTTTCACTATGAAATTGGAAAAACCTAACCTTTATGTTCATGTTTTGCTACAAAGTATAACCTTTAACACAAACGACGTTAAATTTCTTGGTTAAGTCACCTCACATGCAAAGCATGTGAGAGTATTTTTGTCATTTTATTTATATTTTTAATTAGAATTTTTAATAGTATTTTGTTTTAGAAAAAAATACAGAACTAGGGGGCGAAGTAGAGTTTTCCCAAAGTCCAAAGGGTCTTTCTGTTTCTTTTTCATTAAATTGTCTTGCTGCAAAAGTCACCATTTACAACCTCTGCAACATTCTTTAGGATCGAGCATAAATCTTCAATTTTCTTCACTATACAAACCCTTTTATATATTTACATTCTCAACATACATACATATATCAGATGATCGGATGAACATCAGATGTTTTTTTCTGAAAGTGTTGAATGTCGATGTCGGTGACGGAGTTGTATCACCAAAGGACTTATCAGAAAACTGACTGTCGGAATCATACCACATCGATGTATCAAAGTCTGATGAAACCTCGAACTTAGAACTCTCAATATCAGCATCCATATACTTAACCAATGAGTAATCACACTCCTCATATCTGTTGGATATATGTTCTAAACAACTCAAATCAACCTCAGCTGAAATCAAATTTGATTCTCCACAATTCTCCACTTGATCATCGTTGAGTGCATTATTTGTTACTAAACTTTTAATGCACCAAGTGATTTCTTGACCAAAAGAAACTGATTCACCTTCGTTGATTGTTGTATCTGATAATTTGAAACGAGAGACATTCGATAATTAGGTTTAAGAGAAACTTGTCGAGAGGAAACTCAAACGACATCATTTTCTTTATTAACTTGTAGATGATCTGCATCTCTTCCATCTATCAACACTTTTGGAACAGCGATGAATTTTATGGATGGGGAGTTATGTTGCTGGATTTTATGGATGGGGATTGAAGGATTGGAGATTTTATGGATGGGGTTAAAGCAGATTCCAGTGGCTGGTTTATAGATGGGGATTTAACGGATATAGTTTAATTTGTTAATATAAAAAACAAAGTGGAAATGACAAAATACCCTCACATGTTTTGCCTGTGAGGGGTGTTAACCAAGATTTTAAACGTCGTTTGTGTTAAAGGTTATACTTTGTAGCAAAACATGAACATAAAGGTTGGGTTTTACCGATTTCATAGTAAAATGTATAAGTGCAGTTTAGGTATAACATAAAGGTTGATTTTTGCAATTTTGTCTAGTATCATTTGTTATGATACAATCAAATAGTTATATTTCTCATTTTTCTTCCTTTCACTCGTTATATATATATATATACAGGGTTAGGATCGTGTGAGAAGCACCAGGCTAATTGAGAAACTTAAGAAGCGTTCTTAATCATACATTTTCCTTGAGAGAAAAAAATGCAATTTGTTTTTGGAAAAATCAGAGCTTTTTCTGTAAGGGTTTTTTTAGATATATACGCATCCGTATATTGTCAATCTCCTTGCTCAATTACTGTTTTGACTTCTTTGACTCGTAGATAGTCTATTTTATTATCGCTTTAGTTATATTATGTGGAATATCTATTAATAATCGCATAGTAGTCGCTGTTTATCGCATGATTAATCGCTTTATCGCTATCGCACTCGCAACTCGAATTACGCATTTTGGTTACTGTTATACGTGTGTGTGTGCCTTATGTGTTACTTGTGCATGTTTATTTATGTTATGTGTGGTAATCAATCGAAACTCAATCACAATCGAATCGCAAACGCTAAACGAATATGAAATAAGGATGATTGTATGTTGATATAGTAGTTGGGATTAAAAGTAATTTGACTAGGAAATTCTATCGCATCGCAACGCTCGCAATCGCAATCGAAACGGCAAAACTCGTCGCACCAGACTCTTAAACGAGTGGCCAATCGACCAGGTGGCCAGCCGATCGACCAGCTGTTCGATCGAGCTGCCGCTCAACCGGCCATCCAATCGATCAGGCTGCCAACCGATCGACCAGCCCTCTCCTCCCCTTTCCTTTTTGGGAAACCCTATAAATACCCCCTGTCACCATAATACTTTCCACTTTTGGAAACTCTCCTCCGACCAGCTCATCTTCCCCACTTTTCTTCAGATTTCTCACGATTCCGGTAAGATCTCATCCTAAATCTTGTACTTCCTTAATCTACACGCACTCCTACACCTTTCTATATTTTGAATCTTAATTTTTAACCATGAAATCATCAAGATTCAAGGTGTTCTAGGATGACGTCATCATGTGTTCTTGAGAACTTCATGTTTTGGCCTCAATCCACCAAGAACAACTTTGATCTAACCAATTTCCACATAAACAAACAAAGATCTTTCATAGATCTAAACATATTCACAATGAAAAGGATTGAAAGATGGGTTTCCAATTTTCTTTCAACTCTTTTACACTCAATGCATTCAAAACCGATAGGATCGGAGCTTGTGCCGACTCACTACTCATTCTTGTGGTTGTGTTGGTTCAAGATCTGGATTATATACACGAGACTACCGATTTCGGGTTAAACATGGAACCCCGTCTCGAACAGTTAACTGGTCGGATTTGGGTGATTCCTGTCCGATCAGGGGTACCAAGTATTGACAAGGTTTATGTTGCTTAACACGTTATCAAAACGTCTCGATAAAACGACAAACAATCAAAACAACCAAGTGTAAGACGAACAGGTCGACCAGGACGGAGTGTCGTCCGATCGGACTGCTGTCCGAACGGACATTCATCCGAACGACCGGTTACCCGATCGACTTACATCCTGGTCCCCACACTTAACTGTCATTCAACTTCAATGGTTTTGGAACACCAAACGGGTTGTCGACCGATCGAGCTACCACTCGATCGACCGACCATCCAACTATGAGATGTTTCGAAACTTCAACACTTAAACAATTTTCAACATGTTCAATGCACAAGGGATGCCATCCGATCTAACAACCGTCCGATCGAGTGACAACCTGCTAAGAACTTGTTCTCACTGAAGTGCCCAACCTATCGAACTGTTGCCCGATCAAACGGTCGTTCGATCGATCGACCTGAAAGGTAGAGATACTTCAATGTTTTCAAAATGCTACAACGAAAACTTCAAAAGTCAAGCCATCATACACAAACACATCCTTCCCAAAGGAAGTAACAATCCACTCAAATGGTCATCCGACCGTCCGAACGGACTGTCACTCGAACGACCGACTGTCCGATCGGACTACCATCCGATCGAACTGCTGTCCTACCCACTTGCACTCTGTATCATTTTACGCGTCGCTTATCGTTATGTTATCAATCTGTTCAGGATAACCCTACTCTCTAGCGCTCCCTTCAATCCATCAATCGTTGTGAGTATACTCGATCCCTTTTTGCTTTACGCACTTTTGGGTGTTACATACGTTACTTATACAAAATCACATCGAACACACTACGCAATACTTTAAACGCTAACCGTTATCGCATATATACGTGACTTAATGAATGCTTGTTTGTTCTGTTTACACATGGAATGCTGTCTACCTGCCTTAGCAACGATAGTACTATTAGTTTGGACTCGGCACCTGTTCACTCAGGGGCTGTTAAGGACAATTACTTACATGGCTCACAGTGGTGAGTATGTATCGCGAACTGCCTTGGGCAGTCAACCCGCAGTCATTGGTATCGATAGGTTCATGTCGATAACTAACATGCCTCATTTTACACTGTGTACGTGCTGGTTATGCGTACCGTTTTCGAACTCTATATGCTATTATCAAACTTGTATGCTCACCTTTACACTATGTGTATTGACTTTTACTTTAACGTATGTGACAGGTGCTTAGGATGCTTATTTGCTTACTTTGCTGTGAAATCGAGGCTAGGAAAGACATAGGTCAACAATAAACAATTGTCTGTAATGAAAATCTGAGTTGTCAGAACAGAATAATTTGACTAGATCTTTTCTGTAATAATTGTATTATCATTTATGACATGGTATGGGACGTGTTGCTTTAAATATTTGGTAAATATAGTTTTTATGGAAACTTCTGGACAATCTGTTTCGCTCAGTGCCACGCCCCGATGTTTCCGCCATCGGTTGGGGAGTGACATATTGGTATCAGAGCCATAACTATAGGGAGTTAGGCAAGACTCGACCTAGTCTGGGTCGATGTCTTAGAGACCTAGTCTATAGTTAGGAACCAACAGACCGACTCGTGCATGTCCAATAGGGATTATGTGTGAGCATACTTGCTATTTCTCGTTATTCTCGCCTACGCTACACTATCACTGCGCTCGAATTTTCAAATATGAATGAGCGATTAAGTCGAGATTAGGTGTGAAAACCGCAAACTCTCTACTGAATTGCTTGTTCAACCCACATTTTTATCTATAAACTGGAGAAATTGCGTTTAAATAGGAGTGAAATCCATACTTTGACGCATAATTCTCTTTTATTATATCAAAACAGGAACGAAGTTGTTAAGCTAGGGGTGAAACCCTAACCTTGATGATTTGTTCCGACCTTTACTTGGTTTTACAAAACTCTCACCAAAGTCTCGACGGACTCCAACGACTTGAAGTAACGGTATGACTAAAGGGATGCGTGCTGAACACCCAAGAATCGAGGCAAAAGCACAGTCCTGAAGGTCAAAGTATGTACAACAAGTCCTTGAGAATAGTCGAATCACTTTGGATAGTCAATGTCTAATAGCCGCAGACGATCTATTTCTCGATTTTTGTGAGTTTCGATTCTAAGCCCGCAACTGCTGACTCTGATGATTCATCGATTTTATATGTTTGTATGTGTATTTACCTGCTTATGTGTTTTAAATTTTGGAGACTTAATTGATTTTTGTTTTCACTTTGATCGACACGCACGACCCGCATTGCATATCTACCTCAAAATGCTGACAAATCGCTACTACTATGAGGAACGACCTTACGCCCTAATGTTTGCTAAGTTAATTGATTACTCTATACTACTCGCCATGATAATCGCGATCGCTATTTTCGAACGCTTGCGAACATTAAATGATAGGATCCTGTATTCTGAGGCAGTCAGAATGCTCTACGTGTCTCTATATGCTCCCATGTGCTCCTAAGTGAATTACATGCTTACATGCTTATGTGTTTCTGTGCCCTATGTGCTTCTGTGCTTATGTGAATCTGTGATTATGTGCATATATGATTACGTGACTGTGTTCCTGAGCTTTAGTAGTATTAGACGTGTGAGGTGAGATTCGTTTACGACGTGTCTGAGACCTATGACGATGTCTGTTGTAGACAATGTCAACTGGACCATCATCTGGACCCCGTCACCCATGACTTTCTCGCCAGGAACAGAGAGACAAACGCCTTGCTGCCATCCTCGCTAAACAAGTGGAAAAGGTTGTGCCTCAGATCGTGAGTGAAATTTATGAGAATGTTAGCAAATCATCTGAGGAGTCCAGAACCGAAGCTCCTAAAGTTGCTCCCAAGACTGCTTTCAGCTTCAAGCAGTTCAAGGCTTGCGGTCCAAAGGAATTCACTGGAGAAGATGGCCCAACGGCTATGTTTCAATGGTTCGATTCCGTCGAAGACACTCTGCGCCAGAGTGGATGTCCAGAAAATCTCCGCACTCTAAACACTACCGGCGTCTTCCAGTCCCGCGCATTAGACTGGTGGACGGCCGAGAGAAACAAACGCGGAAATGATGCAGCCTATGAGCTGACGTGGGAAGAGCTGAAGGCCATCATGATGGTTGAATTCTGCCCTCCCCATGAACGCCAAAAGCTGGAGGACAAATTCTGGAACATTAAGCAGAAAGAAGGTGACAACGCTGCCCTGACTGCCCGCTTTAAGCAGCTCAGCATCATCTGTCCCGATCAAGTGAAGACGCCCGAAATGACGATCAAGAAGTACATTCGAGCTCTACCAGACTATGTTGCAGATTTTGTGCATGCCGCAAAGCCAGCAACGATCGAAGAAACATACTTGCTTGCCGCTGAAATCAACGACAAACGAGTAAAAGCTGGTTTTTGGGATAAAACTTCAAAGAACCTGCACCAAGTCACCACCGCACCAGCTGCCGAAACCGCCGCTGCTCAATCATCAAAGTCCTCATGCCGCAAGAAGAAGAACAACAACAGCAGCTCCAGCAACAAGAACTGTGCTATCACTACCACTGCTGCTCCACTTCAAGCCATACCAGCTCAGCAGCAATCACAGCACCAATTAGCCCCAGTCATCTATGCACCGCCTGCAAAGCGTGCATACACTGGTCCCCACCCTGCTTGTCCAACTTGTTCTTATCATCACCCGGTGGGTCTCGACTGCCGTTTCTGCGCTCACTGCAATATGTACAATCATTTCACTGCTAACTGTCGTACTGGTCCTCGTCAAGCACCAGCTCAAGCCACTGCTCATCAAGCTCTGCTCCCAGCCCCACAAGGATAACAAGCGGCTCAGGCACCCGTGGTCAACGCTCGAGTCTGCTTCGCATGTGGTGATCCCAACCACTTTGCGAACACGTGCCCGAACAGGGTTGTGAAGCAAGAGCCTCAGCAACACCAGCAGCAACAGCCTCAGCAGCAGCAACAAGCCGCCCGCCCCAGAACCTTCAACATCAACGTGCGCCAAGCCCAGCCTGACAACAACGTAGTTAATGGTACGTTCCTTGTGAATGGTATTTATGCATCGTGTTTGTTTGATACTGGAGCCGATAACTGCTTTGTGTCATTTGAATTCGAGAAGCTTCTTAGTGTCACACCCCGATTTCCACGTGTCACCGGTGGGCCCGGTGGGGGAGTATCGTGACGTCATGGTTGGCAACGTATTAGTCAAACAACACAATATTAATATGCACAGCGGAAGCAAGTTTAAAATAAGATACAACCGAATTTATTTATTGTAATCAAAGTCACAATATCCGGATGTTTATCCACAGTAGGATCGAAACAAAATAACATTTATGGTTCAACAGACTTCGGCATCTTAAGCTTGCGAGACTTTTATTGATGCTTAGGAGACAATCCAGCCAATTTCGTTTAGTACCTGCATTCAGTCTTTTTGGGAAAATACGTCAGTTTACACTGGTAAATACATTCAACTGACTCATTTTGGAAAATGATTGAAAATTGGTTTGGATGCACAAGGCATAAACATTTTTATTTAACTTGGGAGAATTATTTAATATTATAATCTTGTGAACGAATTACATGTTACTTATGCGTTCAGTAGCCCGGATCTAGTCCGGGTTAAAGATCAATAAACACACCACATCAATGAGTTATACACGACGGGTGTACGCCTACACCCCTTGCTCAGGTCGTGGCCATCTCGTAAGATGATGCCAAGGATATCCGGGACATGGTCATTAACCCCCCAAAGGCTGTAAAGTAAACAAGACTGTTTAAACGATCCGATCAAATTATTCAACTACCCACTAAGCGTGGAGATTTGATGCCCGATCAAGCGGTACGCTATGTATCGTAACCCAAGCCCGTATAGGGAAAATAAGTTAAAAGTATTTACCTGATGCAAGTATAAATCACAATAAGCAGAATGCACGTAGCTTTTACTGTTTCTCCTAATCTGGAACGAAGGTTTAATATAACCTATTAGAATTCTAACGGGTCTTTTATTAAGCTTAAGCTTAGACCGGCTAGTTTCAAGATACGGTTCGTACGCACGATTAAGCGAAGACCGGATAGAATGTGATTCAGACCCGACAAGTTTGAAGACTTGTTTAATATGGGTTTATTATTCACATTCTGGATTTTTGAGATAAAACCGTTAAGGTTTGACCCGTTTCGGCTAATTTATGTAAACTTGTTACATAAACCGAACCGTACGCGTAATAAGCGTGACGGGTAGTCATGAGAGCTATATACAGGTTTCCTAAGTTAATTATGTCTCAAATATGTTGTGACATCAGTAGGATGTCTTTCGTTATGCCCGAAATGAATTTAAACACAAACTATGCCCCGTAGGGGTAGTTTGGTCATTTTAAAGATTGTAAAAGAGTTTAAATGTTTAACTGAGTTACAGGTCTGATATAAACAGCAAACATGCTCAAAAGACCTCTACTGGCATCCCATTTGACCTTTACAAAAGGTATATGCTTCCTTCGAAGCTTCCTTACCTGTCGGTCTTCAATCGACACAGGTTTTTCAACAAATTTCAAGCTCTTGTCTATATGCACATCTGTGTGTGGTATAACCAGTGATTCGTCAGCGAAACACTTTTTCAGATTGCAGATGTGGAAAACATTGTGAATTCCACTGAGCTCTTCTGGTAAGTTTAACTTATAGGCAACTGACCCGACACGTTCGATAACCTCGAAAGGTCCTATGTATCTCGGGCTTAGTTTGCCTTTCTTGCCAAACCGCATCACTCCTTTCCAGGGTGACACTTTAAGTAGGACTTTGTCACCTACTTCGAAGTGAAAATCCTTACGATTTGGATCAGCGTAACTCTTCTGCCTATCCCAGGCAGCTTTGAGATTTTCACGAATCTGGACTATCTTGTCCGTCGTTTCGAACACGATCTCTGGTCCTGATAACTGGACTTCTCCAACTTCCGCCCAACAAACTGGCGATCTACACTTTCTACCGTATAATGCCTCAAAAGGCGCAGCCTTAATGCTGGTATGGTTGCTATTGTTGTAGGAGAATTCGATTAATGGTAGGTTCTTATCCCAACTACCTCCCAAATCGATCGCACATGCACGTAGCATGTCTTCCAACGTTTGAATAGTACGCTCACTCTGACCGTCAGTCTGAGGATGATAAGCCGTACTAAAATTCAAACGTGTGCCCAAAGATTGTTGGAAACTCTTCCAAAAATGTGACGTGTACCTAGTATCCCGGTCAGAGATAATAGCTACAGGTATGCCATGTAGGGCTACAATCTTATCAACGTATAGCTGGGCTAACATGTCAGAGCTATAAGTCTCCTTGATGGGTAAGAAATGAGCTGACTTAGTCAGTCGGTCAACTATAACCCATATCGTATCATTTCCTTTCCTTGTCTTGGGTAACTTGGTAATAAAATCCATAGTTACCATTTCCCACTTCCACGTAGGAAGTTCAGGCTGTTGTAGCAAACCTGACGGTTTCTGATGCTCGGCTTTGACTTGCGCACATGTCAAGCATTTTGCTACATGGGTGGCTACAGACTTTTTCAAGCCTATCCACCAATAATTTGCCTTTAAATCCTGGTACATCTTATCAGCTCCAGGATGAACGGAGTATTTGGAACTATGGGCTTCCTGGAGGATGACATCTCGAAGTCCTCCATGAATTGGAACCCATATTCGTCCGTTTAACCGTAAAATTCCGTCCTTGCTAAGAGTTAACTGCTCCTCAGTTACTCCTAACTTTTCATTAGGATAGTTAGCTTCCAACACAGCTTCTTTCTGTGCAGCTAACAACCTTTCCATCAAATTATTCTTTATTTCCATGCTCTTGGCATTGATTCTGATGGGTTTCACCCTCTCCTTTCTACTCAAGGCGTCAGCGACTACATTCGCTTTGCCGGGATGGTACTTGATTTCACAATCATAGTCATTCAAGGTCTCCATCCAACGGCGTTGCCTCATGTTTAATTCTTTCTGATTAAACAGATGCTGGAGGCTCTTGTGATCAGAATAAATCACAAACTTGATTCCATACAGGTAATGCCTCCACAGTTTTAGTGCGAATACAACGGCACCCAATTCCAAGTCGTGGGTGGTGTAATTCTTTTCGTGCACCTTTAACTGCCGTGATGCATAGGCAATAACTTTGCCTTTCTGCATAAGCACACACCCCATGCCGGTGTGTGAAGCATCACAATAAACTACGAATTCTTCCGCGCCTTCAGGTAAGGTAAGCACAGGAGCGTTGCTCAACTTTTGTTTCAAAACATCGAAGGACTCTTGCTGCTTAGGGCCCCATACGAACTTTACTTTCTTCTTGGTCAGGGAAGTTAGGGGTGCAGCAATCCTTGAAAAGTTTTCAATGAAACGCCTGTAATATCCTGCCAATCCCAGGAAGCTACGAATCTCTGTAGGCGTCTTTGGCTCTTGCCAATTCATAACAGCTTCAACTTTAGCGGGGTCCACCTGGATACCACGCTCACTGACCACATGTCCAAGGAATTGGACTTCACGAAGCCAAAATTCACATTTGGAGAATTTGGCGTAGAGCTTCTCCTGATGCAGGAGTTTGAGAATACATCGAAGATGTTTCTCATGGTCAGCTTGATTCTTTGAATAAATAAGGATATCATCGATGAAGACGATAACAAATTTATCTAAGTATGGTTTGCAAACGGGATTCATGAGATCCATGAACGCGGCTGGTGCATTAGTGAGCCCAAAAGGCATCACTAGGAACTCGTAGTGACCGTAACGAGTCCTAAATGCAGTCTTGTGAACGTCTTCATCCTTGACCTTCAATTGATGGTAACCTGACCTCAAATCAATCTTTGAGAAGTAACTTGCCCCTTGAAGCTGATCGAACAAATCGTCGATTCTGGGCAAAGGATACCTATTCTTGATCGTGACTTTATAAGCTCGCGATAGTCGATGCACAGACGCATCGACCCATCCTTCTTCTTGACAAACAAGATTGGCGCTCCCCAAGGAGATGAACTAGGTCTAATGAAACCTTTGGCCAGTAATTCATCTAGCTGCGTCCGCAACTCCTTCATTTCTGTGGGTGCCAATCTGTATGGTGCTCTGGCAACTGGTGCCGCTCCGGGGATGATATCGATCCTGAATTCGACTTGTCTATCTGGTGGTAAACCAGGTAGATCTTCAGGAAACACTTCTGGGTATTCCGAAATGACAGGGATGTCTTCTAACTTCGGTTTAGGCTCATCAATAATCACTTGCGCCATGTAAATGACACACCCCTTCTTCAAACACTTGGAAGCCTTGAGCATAGTCACCTGCTCCGGCAGCCCATATTGGGTATCTCCCCGAATGGTAAGTGATTCACCAGACGGAGTCTTTATTACCACTTGTTTCTGGTTACAGACAATTTGGGCCTGGTTATGAGATAACCAGTCCATACCCAGAACTATGTCAAAACCAGCCAACTTAAAGGGAAGTAGAGACAGAGGAAAAGAATGGTTCTTAATGGATATTACACATCCATCTAACACAGTAGAGACGGTTTCTATGGTACCATCTGCTAACTCTACCTCATAGTTTACGCTTAGGGTTTTGACAGGTAAACTCAACAATTTACAAAACTTATGATCTACGAAAGACTTATCTGCGCCTGAATCAAAAAGTACTCTTGCAAAGACATCATTTACAAGGAATGTACCTGTTATGACATTATCGTCCTGCACAGCTTCTTTCGCGTCCATTCTGAAGACTTTGGCATTAGTCTTCTTAGCCTCCTCAGGCTTCTTGTTGTATTTTGGGCAGTTGGTCTTGATGTGCCCCTTCTCATTGCAACGGTAGCATGTTGCGTCTTTTATCTTTTTGCAATCCAGGGTTTTGTGATCCGTGGACTTGCAAATTCCGCAAGCAAAGGGTTTTGACTGGGTCTGAGAGCTCGACTCCAGTCTGCACTTTCCATAGTGCTGCTTCTTGCAAATTTTACACTTGGGCTTCTCATCAGACTTATGCCCCTCCTTCCTCGACTCAGATCCCTTCTTGTTATCACCGTTCCCACGGTGTTTCTTGTTCGACCTTCTTGAACCATCATCCTCACGCTTCCTCTTCTCGCCCTCCTTATTCCTCAGCGATCTCTGTCTGACCGCATCCAGAGTGAGGGATAAGGAAAGGTCAGTTACAGACCTGAAGGTAACTGGCCGAGAAGCTTTTACACTGGCCTTGATTTCCGGAGCTAAACCACCAATAAAGCGAGCGATTCTTTTTGGCTCCGGGGTTACCAGGTAAGGAACCAGCCGGGACAGCATATTGAAGCTTGTCAGGTAAGCTTGACAGTCGAGGTTCGTCATTACCAACGACAGGAAGTCAGATTCTATCTTCTCTACCTCATGTTGAGGGCATAAATTATCCTTTATTAGGGCAATGAATTGATCCCATGACATATTATACAATGGGATTTTTCCGGAGGCCTCCATCAGAGATCTCCACCATGCCAACGCTTCACCCTTGAAGGACTGTGACACAAACTTAACTACATCCCTTTCAGCGCACCCGCTGATATCTACCACCGTGTCCATCTCGTCCAGCCAAGTCATACAGTCGACAGCTCCTTTTTCCCTAGTAAAATCCCTGGGCTTACAAGACACGAAGTACTTATAAGAGCAACCCTTGTTACGGGGTTCTTGATGCAGTATCAATTGCTGAGATGGGACACTTTGATGGTTGGTGGACTGACGGTCATCACCATCTTTCTTGGGTCCATTCTTTTTGGGAGGAGGCTTGCTATGAGCCTCAGAATGTGTCCTGGGCTTTGAATGTGATGCAGAGTGGGTCCTACTTCGAGTACCACTGTATTCCTCATACTGCCTATCCAAAGCCTGAGTAACAGCGCCATCTATGATCGCTTTTAATTCGGCACCCGTTAACGTAATCTGGGCGTTCTCATTTGGCTCCACTGGATGGCTATTGACTTCATTTGAGTTAGCCATTTGTATTGAACTGTTGCAGAAAACAAGGACAATATTTTATTTGGGAGTTTATTATGGAATTACCCCTTAGGGTAACTCGTTAACCATGGTAAACAGAGACCATATACGGTTAACTTATTAATCGTATAAATTTAGGATTTCAATTAAAATTTATCCTAATTATAAACAATGACAATATATATATATATATTAGCGCATAAGGCTTAGTCACATGGACAATTATAAGCTATGATTTCGGAGAATCAAGACTTTTAAGGTTTGAACCTAGTTCATTACCTTTATCAGACAGGGAGTCATAGCTACCACTGTCTTTTGGCTCATATGGGAGTGAGCTGGGCCCGTAGGCATCATATTACCACGTATGGTAAAATATGATCATCTTAGTTGATGATCTTAACCCATGATTCAGAGATCATATGATTAGGTTTGGAATCTTCTAAAGAATCCTTATACATATAAGAATGACATGTGATTTTAACGAATCACTTCTGCCAGGAGTGTTAACATGTTTTAAGATGTTAACAGGGATTTGAATCTTTTAAACAGGTCTTACCATTTTGGCCCGGTCTTATATTTGACACGAGGCTAGGTTTCACACTTTAAGATCCTTAATTAAATAATTACATAGGCAGATTAATTTAAAAGGAATGATTTTAATTTATTTATTTCATTTGTAATTATTTATGCACAAATGGCAAACATGAAATTTATAAAAACAACATTCCATTAATTATACATATGTTACATATTGCCCTAAACGGGTCTTTTCCAAACAACAACCTACCCACGCAGGGGTTTTAAACAAGTACTCGCCCACGCAGGGGCCTAAAACAAACAACTAGTCCACGCAGGGACCTTAACAACTAAACATCATACCCACGCAGGGGTTAACGGAAAATGGAAAGATAGGCCCACGCAGGGGCTCAAAACAAACATACAACACACATACCCACATAGGGGCTTAACAATCAAATACACCCACGCAGGGGCTAATACAGAAAATGGAAGGATTCAATGATCCTTCTTGTTCTTCCCCTTGATCAATCCCACTAATCCCTGGAAGAATGTCTGCCTCTCCCTACGGTCCTCGTGAACTACCCGTTCAACTTGATTCAACCTCTGAAGGAGTTCTTCATGTTCAGGTGGTGAGAATCTAGGTGGCTGCGATTGAGCCCGGATGATGGGTCTAGGAGGTTTCTGGTATCCCTGAGTCGGGTAACTCACCCCCCATGGATCCCCATAGGGTCCTTGGGTGTTGTAGTTCGCTGCTACCATGTACGGATCAGCCTCCGCGTACCCATAGTTGTGATGCGTTGGGGGTTTAAACGGGTTGTAAGCCATGCCACCCGTATATGCCGGGATTGGGTTATCAAATCCCATCGGCGGTGGCTGTAGTACAGCAGGGTTGGAGGGTCCACCCATTTGCGGGTCCTCCTGGTGTGGCGGGTAGTGACTAGCACTTGACTGACGTGGGGAGCTGAAGTGAAAGTCCCCTGGTCGCACCGATATGCGGGCACCGGTTCTCCTACGCCTTGGCGGTTGAGGAGGTGCCGGCTGAACTGGTGGCGGTGGAGGTGGTGGCGTAACTGCCACAAACCGGTGATCCTCGGATGAATCTTGATGATGCGGCTGCGGCTGTGGCTCCTGCTGCTGCTGCTGATGCTGCCCATGAGACGACGAGTGGTGAGAAGGCGTATAGTACCACTTGTGCTGATTAAACAAGGCTTGGAAACTGTCTGGACCACCATAGGGTGATCCGTGAAAAGACGATCCATCGGAGATTTCGATCGGATGGTTTGGAGTACCACTCGCCGGCATGACGGGGTCCGTATCCTCGTCCATATCGTCTGCGTGATCTCCTGAAAAGTGGTCCTCTGGACCCAGTGGGTTAAAACCCACGGGTTCTTGTAAGTAGTTGGCCGGGTTAAACTGGCCTCTGAAAACTGGAGTAGGGTCCCCATAGGAATGATGGGACAAAGATCTTTGTAGCGGTATGTAGGAAGGCAGAGGGTTATTAGGCTCGTCTTCCGAATGTGGTCCGTATGAATTGTGGACCAGAGGTGTAGAGCTGTGCGAAACTGATCGTCTCGCTGGCTCGAACAGGTTTCTCCTGTTCCGACGTGGATTCTCGCTCTCCGTAGCAGTTGGAGCTCGTACATTGGACGGTCCAGCTTCATGGTCATTGGGGGCGGTGACTAGCCCCTTGCCTCGTCCTCGTGTCCGGAAAAATCTTGGAGGCATTTTTGTCCTGTCAATACAGCATAAGATAACAATAACAAAAATATAAAATTTAATGGACAAAACAAAACCCGAATAAGTGGAATTTGTCCTATGTTATAAGTCTAGACTCGAAGGTTTAGAAATGTGCAATTGTGTAACTGAGATTAAACACAAAAGGCTAGTGTTTAATTCACTCAGTGTTGGCTCTGATACCAACCTGTCACACCCCGATTTCCACGTGTCACCGGTGGGCCCGGTGGGGGAGTATCGTGACGTCATGGTTGGCAACGTATTAGTCAAACAACACAATATTAATATGCACAGCGGAAGCAAGTTTAAAATAACATACAACTGAATTTATTTATTGTAATCAAAGTCACAATATCCGGATGTTTATCCACAGTAGGATCGAAACAAAATAACATTTATGGTTCAACAGACTTCGGCATCTTAAGCTTGCGAGACTTTTATTGATGCTTAGGAGACAATCCAGCCAATTTCGTTTAGTACCTGCATTCAGTCTTTTTGGGAAAATACGTCAGTTTACACTGGTAAATACATTCAACTGACTCATTTTGGAAAATGATTGAAAATTGGTTTGGATGCACAAGGCATAAACATTTTTATTTAACTTGGGAGAATTATTTAATATTATAATCTTGTGAACGAATTACATGTTACTTATGCGTTCAGTAGCCCGGATCTAGTCCGGGTTAAAGATCAATAAACACACCACATCAATGAGTTATACACGACGGGTGTACGCCTACACCCCTTGCTCAGGTCGTGGCCATCTCGTAAGATGATGCCAAGGATATCCGGGACATGGTCATTAACCCCCCAAAGGCTGTAAAGTAAACAAGACTGTTTAAACGAGCCGATCAAATTATTCAACTACCCACTAAGCGTGGAGATTTGATGCCCGATCAAGCGGTACGCTATGTACCGTAACCCAAGCCCGTATAGGGAAAATAAGTTAAAAGTATTTACCTGATGCAAGTATAAATCACAATAAGCAGAATGCACGTAGCTTTTACTGTTTCTCCTAATCTGGAACGAAGGTTTAATATAACCTATTAGAATTCTAACGGGTCTTTTATTAAGCTTAAGCTTAGACCGGCTAGTTTCAAGATACGGTTCGTACGCACGATTAAGCGAAGACCGGATAGAATGTGATTCAGACCCGACAAGTTTGAAGACTTGTTTAATATGGGTTTATTATTCACATTCTGGATTTTTGAGATAAAACCGTTAAGGTTTGACCCGTTTCGGCTAATTTATGTAAACTTGTTACATAAACCGAACCGTACGCGTAATAAGCGTGACGGGTAGTCATGAGAGCTATATACAGGTTTCCTAAGTTAATTATGTCTCAAATATGTTGTGACATCAGTAGGATGTCTTTCGTTATGCCCGAAATGAATTTAAACACAAACTATGCCCCGTAGGGGTAGTTTGGTCATTTTAAAGATTGTAAAAGAGTTTAAATGTTTAACTGAGTTACAGGTCTGATATAAACAGCAAACATGCTCAATTTGATGAGTTATAACAGTAGGCTAAAGCATATATGTGAAATTTATCATCTTTAACCAAACTATGCCCCGTAGGGGTACTTTGGTAATTTCACACAAGCCGAAAAGCTCAAAAACGAAGTCTGAGTTAATCAACCTTTGCTTACTGTTAAAATATCATAATTTGTCTCATATATCAGTAGGTATCAACCCGGGTATGTACAATATGTTTTTAAAACATACTATGCGTTAGAAACGCTAATTAAGGCGATTAAAGGCCATTTCCGGGTTTGATACTTAAATCTGATATTTTTATATTTCCAGAAGGCTTAAAATAATTTATTTATCATAACTAATCAGTAGCAAAAGGTTTGGAGTCGTTTAGATGTGTAAAACTCATTTTATGGCCCGTAAGGGCAAAACCGACAATTAACGGATTAAGCCTACGACTACTAGTTATGCTCAGCCTAAAATTAATTAAAAATCTTTAAAAATCCCAAAATAATATATTACATCAGTGGGTAATTCGTTTGATACCAAAAAGTATGTTTAACTATGCTATACGCTAATTACGCCGTTTTATTAACATAAAGCATTAGTTTTGCGATATTGAGCATAACTCTTAATCTACAAGTCAAACTGATGTCAAATTTTGCATACAAGTCTATATATCAGTAATTAAGGTTTCTACACTTTTACTTTTCCAAAAATCACGTTTTAAGGTAATAAGGGCATAACGGTCAACGTATGAGCGATTAACGGAAACATGCATATTAATTGGGTAATCAACGAAACAAGTACAGAGGCTTATACTATCATGTAACCCAACCCTAATGAAGCATTAAGGCATTTCTAATTCCATCTAACTCGGGCCAGAACTGAAGTCAACGTAAAAGTCATAGTTTCGTGACTTTCGGTTCCGAACCGGTTTAAAACTGAGAGTTGTCGAGTCTGACCAGTTTAGACATGTCCGTACACCTATTACCAAGTTATATTAAGTTTAAAACAGGTTATACACATCACGTATTGCTAATCATGCATTAAATCATATTTTATATTTCTGTTGACTTTTTCAGTCAACGTTGGACCCGACAAACGACCTAGTTAGGTCTGGAATCAGTACGTGCCCTTATAAGGGTTTAATACCCATATTATTACCTACTTAACGGTACTTTTAATTCGACATACGACTGAGCTATCATTAATTAATTACGAAGTCAAACCGTAGTTACGTCGGTTTGACTTTTAGCTAAAATACTAAGCTATAATTAATTTAGAAAGGTTAGGCAACTTACCAAGTGTTTAATGATGACTAGAGGGGCCTTGTAATCAGCTTGAAAGCTCCTCAATTGATCAGACTTGGATTGAGAATGGAATGATCAAAGAGTTGCAACTTATGAGGCTTATATAGTGTTTAAGGCACCATGAATTATTGACAACAAGGTCTACAACTCTCCATAACTGATATACACATGTTACTAGTGCTTTAGGGGGTGCCTAGGGTCGTTCATGAGTGAGAAAAACCGGCCAAAAGGGTCAGATTCGCGTTAAACAGGCTGCAGTAAGTTGCTGGTCGCTGGGGGGCTGCTTGCGCACCGTAAGCACACATGCTTACGCTCCGTAAGCATGCATCAGGGACCGAACTGTTTTTGTTTGTTGAAGTTTCGAAAGGGCAGCCTTTAATTCTGACTTTGGGGCATTATATTATCACTTTGGGACCCCTAAAACATGTCTTGAACAGTTTGTACCCTACCATTTGAGTTTGTTTTATTTAAATACATCTACAAGACCCGTAAATGAAGGTTTTCCATTGCTTTATCTTCGTAGGGTTCCACCAATTCAAGTTAGGAATAATTAAATGTTATAATTCACTGAACTTTATCATATACAAGATGTTTTTAATATGTTTGAGTCTTGGGATTTACCACGAGGTCGTTCAGAGGTGCAAAAGTTAACATGACGACACTTTTTAAATCCTGTCAAACATTTTTATTAAATCCGGGTTTACAACGCGTTTTGTCTTACATGACACGTGTCGTTTTATTATTGAACCCGAAATTTTCGGGGTGTTACACTTAGTCGTAAATGCTCCCATCTCCCCTCGACGTTCGATGTTGAAGTTGCCACCGGAAGAACTGTCGCCGTTAATTCTGTTCTTCATGATTGTACTCTTGAGCTCAACAATCACATCTTCCCAATCGACCTTATTCCGATGCAACTCGGAAGTTTTGACATCATAGTAGGCATGGACTTTCTTCGCGAAAACCATGCTGAAGTTGTGTGCTTTGATAAGATGATTCGATTCTCGCTCGCGAATGGTGATTTATTGTGTGTTTATGGTGAAACTGCTTCGAAAGGTCTCAAGCTCATGTAGTGTGTCCAAGCTAGCAAGTATCTCCGCAAGGAGTACCGAGCTTTCTTGGCTAACATTGTAGTAGCGGAGAAGGAAAAGAAAGGAAGACCTGGTGTAAATGATGTCCCAGTGGTTCGAGAATTTCCAAACGTTTTTCCTGAGGATCTTCCCGGCCTTTCGCCAAGTCGTGATATCGACTTTCGTATCGACCTCATTCCTGGAGCCAACCCTGTTGCCAAAGCTCCTTACCGACTCGCACCGTCCGAAATGCGTGAACTCTCGAGTCAGCTCCAGGAACTACTTGAGAAAGGCTTCATTCGCCCGAGCACCTCTCCTTGGGGCGCGCCAGTCCTTTTCGTTAAAAAGAAGGATAGGTCGTTTAGGATGTGCATTGACTATCGGGAACTGAATAAGTTGACTATCAAAAACCGCTATCCCCTGCCTCGCATTGATGATTTTTTTGATCAGCTACAAGGTGCTACGTGCTTCTCCAAGATCGATCTACGATCAGGCTATCACCAACTACGCATTCAAGAGGAAGATATACCCAAAACCGCTTTTCGCACTAGTTACGGCCACTATGAGTTCGTTGTTATGCCTTTTGGTTTAACCAACGCACCCGCGGTTTTCATGGATCTGATGAATCGCGTATGTAAACCTTATCTCGACCATTTCGTCATCGTGTTCATCGACGATGTCTTGATCTATTCCAAATCAAAAGCCGAACACGCGCAACATCTACGTTTGGTTCTCGAGCTACTCCAAGGAAATCGACTCTATGCCAAGTTCTCCAAGTGCGAATTCTGGCTGGAGGAGGTTCAATTCCTCTGACACATTGTAAATAGTCAAGGTATTCACGTCGATCCCGTGAAGATTGAAGCCGTTAAGAGTTGGATTACACCTAAGAACCCGTCTGAAGTCCGTTCTTTTCTCGGACTAGCGGGCTATTATCGATGATTTATCGAAGGATTCTCAAAGATCGTTGTGCCGCTTACCGCTCTCACGCATAAAGACAAGCCTTTTGTTTGGGGAACTGAACAAGAGTCCGCTTTCCAAACCCTCAAGCGCATGCTTTGCAATGCTCCTGTTCTCACATTGCCCGACGGAAACGACGACTTTATTGTCTATTGTGATGCCTCGAACCTTGGTCTTGGCTGCGTTCTCATGTAACAGGACAAGGTCATTGCCTACGCATCTCGTCAGCTCAAAATCCACGAAAAGAACTATACAACCCATGATCTCGAGCTAGGCGCAGTTGTTTTTGCGTTAAAGATTTGGTGACACTACCTGTATGGTACAAAGTGTACGATCTTCACTGATCATAGGAGCCTACAACATATCTTTGACCAGAAGGAACTTAATATGCGTCAACGCTGATGGGTTGAACTTCTCAACGATTATGACTGTGAGATTCGTTATCACCCAGGCAAAGCAAATGTCGTTGCCGACGCTCTCAGCAGACGGAGTTATTTACTCAGCATTCGTAAAACCCAAGCCGTAAAGCCCAGCATGCTTGTTTTAACGAGCGCACTTTGGATAAGGAAAGAATCTACCACGATGGAGCTCAGCTTGTGAATAAGTCGGATGGGATATTCCACTTTCTGGACCGAATTTGGATCCCTAAGCGGACCAATTTGCGACAGGTATTGATGGACGAAGCCCACAAATCCCGATATTCTATTCATCCTGGTGCCGACAAAATGTACCAGGACCTTCGCTACAAGTACTGGTGGTCGGGAATGAAAAGAGTTATCGCTGGTGCCGATATTCTACGTTGGAAAGTGCCTGACTTGCTCGAAGGTTAAGGCTGAACATCAAAGACCCTCTAGCTTACTCGAACAACTCCTGATCCCTATGTGGAAGTGGGAGAGTATAGCCATGGACTTCATAACAAAGCTCCCGCGTGCGCCATCAGGTCACGACAGCATCTTGGTTGTTGTTGACCGTTTGACCAAATCAGCTCACGTTTTGCCAATACGGGAAGACTACAAGATAGAACGATTAGCACGAATCTACACCAATGAGATCATTTGTCGACATGGGACGCCTCGCGACATCATCTCTGACCGTGATGCTTGGTTTACCTTGCGACTGTGGGAAACGTTTCAAGCTGTTCTCGGTACAACGCTTAATCTAAGTACCGCATTCCACCCTCAAACCGACGGTCAGACTGAGAGAACGATCCGTACTCTTGAAGACATGCTCCGTTCGTGTGTCATAGATTTCAATGGTAATTGGGATGCATACCTGCCGTTAGTCGAATTCTCGTACAACAACAGTTATCATTCCAGCATTCAAATGGCACCATTCGAGGCTTTATACGTAAGAAAATGTCGATCGCCAATTGTATGGCACGAGATCGGTCACTCGCAACTAACCGGTCCCGAGCTATTACAAGAAACGACTGACAAAGACCTCCAAATTCGAGACAACTTGTTGAAAGCTCGAAGTCGACAGAAAAGTTACGCCAATAGACGACGCAAGCCCCTTGAGTTTGACGTTGGCAACTACGTACTCCTAAAGGTATCACCTTGGAAGGGTGTGGTCAGATTCGGCAAGAAAGGGAAACTAGCGCCTCGATATGTTGGACCTTTTAAGATTCTGGAAAGGATCGGAAAAGTTGCCTACAGACTCGAACTACCGGAGGAACTTAGTAATGTCCACCCGACTTTCCATGTGTCAAATCTCCGAAGGTGTCTGGCTGAGCATGATTTAATTGTACTTCTCGATGACCTCCAGGTAAACGAAACACTACACTTCGTGGAGAAGCCTATCGAAATCATGGATCGCCAAACCAAGCAGCTCAGACGCTCGCGCATTCCTATTATGAAAGTCCGATGGGAAGGCAAACGAGGCGCAGAGTTCACTTGGGAACTCGAAAGTGACATGAAGGTGAAGTACCCGCAGTTGTTTGTTACGGCTTCGGCCTAATTTCGGGACGAAATTCCCTCAACTAGGGGAGGCTGTAACACCCCGTGTTTCGAAAGTCAAAGTCAAGATTGAAGTCAAAGGAAGAAAAGATTGCAAATTGCGATCTGTCTCTACTTGCTCAATTACTGTTTTGACTTCTTTGACTCGTAGATAGTGTATTTTATTATCGCTTTAGTTGTATTATGTGGAGTATCTATTAATAATCGCATAGTAGTCGCTGTTTATCGCGTGGTTAATCGCTTTATCACTATCGCAATCGCACTCAGAACTCGAATTACGCATTTTGGTTACTGTTATACACGTGTGTGTACCTTATGTGTTACTTGTGCATGTTTATTTATGTTATGTGTGGTAATCAATCGAAACGCAATCGAAACTCAATCGCAATCGAATCGCAAACGCTAAACGAATATGAAATAAGGATGATTGTATGTTTATATAGTAGTTGGGATTAAAAGTAATTTGACTAGGAAATTCTATCGCATCGCAACGCTCGCAATCGCAATCGAAACGGCAAAACTCGTCGCACCAGACACTTGAACGAGTGGCCAATCGACCAGGTGGCCAGCCGATCGACCAACTGTTCGATCGAGCTGCCGCTCGACCGGCCAGCTAATCGATCAGGCTGCCAACCAATCGACCAGCCCTCTCCTCCCCTTTCCTTTTTGGGAAACCCTATAAATACCCCCTGTCACCATTATACTTTCCACTTTTGGCAACTCTCCTCCGACTAGCTCATCTTCCCCACTTTTCTTCAGATTTCTCGCGATTCCGGAAAGATCTCATCCTAAATCTTGTACTTCCTTAATCTACACGCATTCCTACACCTTTCTATCTTTTGAATCTTAATTTTAACCGTGAAATCATCAAGATTCAAGGTGTTCTAGGATGACGTCATCATGCGTTCTTGAGAACTTCATGTTTTGGCCTCAATCCACCAAGAACAACTTAGATCTAACCGATTTCCACATAAACAAACAAAGATCTTTCATAGATCTAAACATATTCACAATGAAAAGGATTGAAAGATGGGTTTCCAATTTTCTTTCAACTCTTTTAAACTCAATGCATTCAAAACCGATAGGATCGGAGCTTGTGCCGACCTACTACTCATTCTTGTGGTTGTGTTGGTTCAAGATCTGGGTTCTATCCACGAGACTACCGATTTCGGGTTAAACATGGAACACCATCTCGAACAGTTAACTGGTCGGATTTGGGTGATTCCTGTCCGATCAGGGGTACCAAGTATTGACAAGGTTTATGTTGCGTAACACGTTATCAAAACGTCTCGATAAAATGACAAACAATCAAAACAACCAAGTGTAAGACGAACAGGTCGACCAGGACGGAATGTCGTCCGATCGGACTGCTGTCCGAAGGGACAGTCATCCGAACGACCGGTCACCCGATCGACTTACATCCTGGCCTCCTCACTTAACTGTTATTCAACTTCAAAGGTTTTGGAACACCGAACGGGTTGTCGACCGATCGAGCTACCACTCGATCGACCGACCATCCAAGTATGAGATGTTTCGAAACTTCAACACTTAAACAATTTTCAACATGTTCAATGCACAAGGGATGCCACCTGATCGAACAATCGTCCGATCGAGTGACAACCTGCTGAGAACTTGTTCTCGCTGAAGTGCCCAACCTATCGGACTGTCGCCCGATCAACCTGAAAGGTAGAGATACTTCAATGTTTTCAAAATGCTACAACGAATACTTCAAAAGTCAAGCCATCATACACAAACACATCCTTCCCAAAGGAAGTAACAATCCACTCGAACGGTCCTCCGACCGGACGACCGTCCGAACGGACTGTCGCTCGAACGACCGGCTGTCAAATCGGACTACCATCCGATCGAACTGCTGTCCTACCCACTTGCACTCTGTATCATTTTACGCGTCGCTTATCGTTATGTTATCAATCTGTTCAGGCTAACCCTACTCTCTAGCGCTCCCTTCAATCCATCAATCGTTGTGAGTATACTCGATCCCTTTTTGCTTTACGCACTTTTGGGTGTTACATATGTTACTTATACAAAATCACATCGAACACACTACGCAATAATTTAAACGCTAACCGTTATCGCATATATACGTGACTTAATGAATGCTTGTTTGTTATGTTTACACATGGAATGCAGTCTACCTGCCTTAGCAACGATAGTACTATTAGTTTAGACTCGGCACCTGTTCACTCAGGGGTTGTTAAGGACAATTACTTACATGGCTCACAGTGGTGAGTATGTATCGCGAACTGCCTTGGGCAGTCAACCCGCAGTCATTGGTATCGATTGGTTCATGTCGATAACTAACATGCCTCATTTTACACTGTGTACATGCTGGTTATGCGTACCGTTTTCGAACTCTATATGCTATTATCAAACTTGTATGCTCACCTTTACACTATGTGTATTGACTTTTACTTTAACGTATGTGACAGGTGCTTAGGATGCTTATTTGCTTACTTTGCTGTGAAATCGAGGCTAGGAAAGACCTAGGTCAACAATAAACAATTGTCTGTAATGAAAATCTGAGTTGTCGGAACAGAACAATTTGACTAGATCTTTTCTGTAATAATTGTATTATCATTTATGACATGGTATGTGACGTGTTGCTTTAAATATTTGGTAAATATAGTTGTTATGGAAACTTCTGAACAATCTGTTTCGCTCAGTGCCACGCCCCGATGTTTCCGCCATCGGTTGGGGTGTGACGTTTCATAATATACATATATGTATAGTTTAAAAGTTGACTATATACTTATGTGTATAATTCAAAATTGACAACACACACACACATATACAAAAAGTACCTCTTAAAAACGTGCGGTTAGAAGTAAAAAAAATTGTGTGATCCAGAATACTTCTCAAGTTTTGAGATTGCATGTTACAAAAAGTTCCCTTTTCAGAACATGTAACAGATTGATAAAAGTAACTAACACAACTTTTTGCTTTTACACTTTTCTATCTGACACACTGACATGTATGTTTGTCTGTTACATTAAAACTTTCCTATGAAAACATGAAACATTTTTTTATGTTTTTTACATGCACTACACATTAAAAACTCATAATTTTTAAGTTTGAACATTACTTCGCAAAACCTGCTGTTGAAAACAAAAAAAAAGTGCAACATGTGATGTTACACATACGCAAACGGGTGTAAAAGGTATAACATGTCACACCCTCAAATCCACGTGCAGTGTCTTACCGCGAGGAATCTGACTGGCCAGGATCATGCCACCAATCATATTGAATAATTAATTAAAATAAAGAAACCTATCATCATTAATACGATCAGTGACTAAGTATTTACGGTTCAAAAACAATGTCTAAGTTTATATGCAGAAGGCAAAATGTTTAATTTCCAAACAATAGTTTAAAACCATAATCGTTGCATAAAAATCCAATAACAGTTCTTTCGCAACAACGACACTCCCCCAATGCAAGCTCCTACGTTGTACCTAACAACCTGCAAAGCATGCACAAGTGTGTCAACATAAAGTTGGCGAGTTCACGGTTTTTAGGCGTTGTTTCAAAAACAGGTTGTTAAATTACTTAGTTTATAAAACATGTTATGGGGAGCTACCCCATCATTGACCAGTTGCCTAGGAAAAAGTTCACGCCCGTCCCCCTTGGCACGGTGTGAGGTTTGTCAAACATAATAGCACTATCAACTAATACCCCGTTCGCCAGGCCCCAACGATTAATCAGCATAACGTGTGGGGACGTTCAGATAGAGTTCATTTAGTCCACTACAGACATGGAGTATAAATAGCATTTAACAGTATCCCAAACCAGGAATACTAGGCAATCCCAAACCAGGGAAAGTGAGGTTCCCAACCACTAGAAATACATGCTTTTAGTAAATGTGTGAACTCACCTTTACTTAGCTCGGCAGACTAAATTACTTGAGCTAGTATGGTCAACCACGTCCTATTATGGTTACCATTGTTATTAGGATTGTGCACAAATAATTCAATTATTTTCTACACGTAACTTGCAAGTAGCATTCAAGTAAAAATATCACGTAACACATAAATCGTGTGGGCCATATATGGACTTATAACAAAAAGCCCAAAGGTGTGAGTGTGTGCGGCTGTAACACCTCGAAAATTCACGTCCTATAAAGTGTTGACACGTGTCATATGTTTGAACGTGTGAAAGAATGATATAAAAGGATTAAAGTTGACAATCATGGAAACTATGTAAATAAAAGGGTTCAAAGTGTCAACAATGAATAAATATACTTTACAATAACCCTACATGATGTTTATAACCTTAAACAAATGGATCATGGATCATACGAAGCGAATTGTGAAAGAAAGCGAGAGATTACAAACTACAGGGGTTAAATTTGTCAACATGTTAAGATATACCTATGAGTGACCTTTTAGCAAACCCGAAGCCTTGTAACGATTAATTATGCTCACTAGAATGCACCATAAAAATTTCACCAAGTTTCGTTACCGTATGAGAAAGTTATGATAAAATTCGTGTGTGAGGGTTAGAATCGTCAACATTGAAAATTAGGGTTTTTCGGGTGATTACAAAGTTACCCGAGGACTTGACAAAGTGGGCATAAGTCTTAAAGCCCCTATATGTCAATATTAAAGCCTCTTAATGCAAGAAACCAAGTGAAAATGACCTTTCGGGGGACCAAGGGCCAAAAATGCAATAAAAGAAAGTTTTGTAACCTGATCCGGAGACTAAGGCGGGCCGCGTAAGATCATGAAGATCTTTACGCGGGCCGTGTGCGACTGCCAGCTACAGAAACAACAGGCAGCTGCCAGTTTTGTCCCTTAACTGACTTAGATCGACTTGTTGCAATACAATTGGCTTCCTATTATGGTTTTGAGGCTATAGGGGACACATGTATTCATCCTTGAGCATTGGTAGCCTTGCATGGCAACAATCTATGAAGATCAAAGTTCATATATAAAGCTCATAATGTTGCAACATTGCAACCACACTTCCTGATCATTTCTGGAGCATAAAAGCAGATCCCAAGCATCATAAATCGTTCATTAGACACTTGTAAGTTTGCTTAACTTTCTTTAATTGAGTTTAGCTTAGTATTTAGCTTAAAAGTCAAACCGTCGTAATTACGGTTTGACTTAACGATAAAACACAAATGGTCCAGTGTTTTGCCGAAATGAAAGTTGTTATAAGTTGGTAATTATGTGGGCAATTAACCCTTAAAAGGGCACCCTCTGATTCCCGATCTAACTAGGTCGAATGACGGGTCAAACTTCTTACGAAAAAGTCAACAGAACCATTAAACGCGTAATTAGCGATATAGAATGCGTGTAACCTGTTTTATCAGTCATATAACCTGATAATAAGTATAAGAACTTGTCTAAACTTGTTTGATTCCACAACTTTCTGTTTTGAACCGATTCAGAACCGAAAGACGCAAAAGTTTGACTTTTGCTTTGACTTCTGTTCTTACCCGATTTAGATAGGTTTAGACATGCCTTAAAGTTCCATTAGGACCTAGTTACATGATTGTATAATCCCCTGCGTTTATACCACTTAAATCCTTAATTGTCCGACGTTTCCTTAAGTGCTTAAATATGGACCATAATGCCCTTATGACCATAAAACGAGAATTTTGGAAATATGAAAGTACAATAACCTTTGTTACTGATTATTAAACATGTCCCTAAATTTTCACATCAGTTGGAGGTCTAGATTAGGAATTATGCTTAATGACGTAATTATAACGCTTCTTAGTAATTAAACGGCGTCATTAGCGTAAAGCCTATCTAAACCCAATTTTTGACACCAAACCTTTTACCCACTGATGTAAAATAATATTTTGGGATTTTTGAAGATTTTTAATTATTTTTAAACTGATCATAAGCTAGGATTAGTGCCTTGATTCGGTAAATACCGAATATACCCTTTACGGCCATAAAATGAGTTTTACAAGTCATTTTGCTACCAATCCAATTGCTACTGATTTTAAATAATAAATGTAGTGTTTTGAACCTGTTTAACTGATCAGAAAACTCAGAATCCTATTTTAACCCGTACGTCGCTTAAAACGGCTTTATACGCGTATTATACGCATAGTTTGAGTTTACAAACATTTTGTCACATAAGACTTATTACCCACAGAGGTAACCTATTAAAATAAAGTATTTTTTCTGACTTATTCAGACCCGGATCACAGAAGCTTAATTAATCCCTTTTATAATCTTTAAAATGACCAAAATACCCCTACGGGGCTTAATATGAGATTAAACTCGTTTTGGGCATAATGGAAGGTATCCTACTGATATCACAACATATTTAAGGCATGTTAACTTAGGAAACCTGTTTAGGACTCTTATGGTTACCCGTTACGCTTCATGCGCGTTCGGTTCGGTTTATGTAACTAGTTTACATAAATTAGCCGAAACGGGTCAAACCTTATCGGTTTTATCTCAAAATCTAGAATGTGTATAATATACCCATATTAAGCAAGTCTTCAAACTTGTCGGGTCTAAATCACATTCTATCCGGTCTTCGCTTAATCGTGCGTACGAACCGTATCTTTAAAACTAACCGGTCTAAGCTTAAGCTTAACTAAAGACCCGTTAGGATTCTAATAGGTTATTATAAACCTTCGTTCTAGATTAGGAGGACCAGTAAAAGATACTTGCACTCGCTGATTTTGATTTATACTTGCTCAGGTAAATACTTTTAACTTATTTTCCCTATACGGGCTTGGGGTACGGTATATAAAATACCGCTTGGTCGGGCATTGAATCTTTAATTATATGATGGTTAAAGTATTGAGATGTCTCGTTTAAATTGTTTTGTTTGCTTAAAGCCTTTGGGGGGTTAATGACCATGTCCCGGATATCCCTGACATCATTTTACGAAATGGCCACGACCTAAGCACGGGGCGTAGGCGTACGCCCGTCGGTGTCTCATATACATAATGTGGTGTGTCTATTGATCTTTAACCCGGCTCGATCCGGGCTACTGAACGCATAAGTAACATGTAAATCCTTTACAAGTATTATATTCAAATAATTATCCCAAGTTATAAAATATTATTTGTGCCTTGTGCCTTAAATTCTTTTTCTTAAACACTTTTCAAAATGAGTCGGTTGATTGTATTTACCAGTGTAAACTGACATATTTTCTCAAAAAGGTTAAGCACAGGTACTACGCGTAATAGGCTGGCTTTTCTCCTAGCATCCACAATAAGTCTCGCAAGCTTGGATGTCATAGACTGTTGAACATTGTTTCCTTTTATTTTGATCTACCTGTGGATTTATATTCAACTACTTGTGATACTTAATATTACAATATTGTTTGGTTGAAATGAATCTATACTTTGCTTCCGCTGTGAATTTAAATATTGTGTTGTTTGACTATTATGTTGCCAACCACGTCACGATACTCCCCTATCGGGCCCACCGGTGACACGTGGAAATCGGGGTGTGACAGCGGCCCAACATAGGTGTCCTGTCTAGTCTGAGTGTGCGGCCACACCTGAGTGTGCGGCTACAACCTAATGTGCGACCATGCATCATCTGGTTGTACGTTGTGCAATATGTGAATTTACCATTTAGGAGTGTGTGGTACAATAGTGTCACACCCTGACTTTTGCGGAAGCGTGATTTGGTGTGACTTGCTTAATATCATTGCATTCAACCATAACAAACAACTATATGAGAAAAACCATGATGTCATTCGTAAATTTAAGTTTTAAAACATAGCATCAACATTGTCTAGAAATCCAACACAGACTTCAAATCCAAATGACAAACCATGCAAATTGTTTTTAGAGTTCAATAAGGACTCAACAAAAGACATTAACAAAAGCTAGGCTTTGGAATATGTAACCTATCTAGGATAGGATACACACTCTAACCCATTTGACACCGGATGACATCTTTTATTCCAAACAACACTTGAAACTTCAATGCCCGCCATATCCATACTTAGTTTCCTGAAATACATGTAGTTTGAAAACATCAACAAAAGTTGAGCGATTTCATGTGATTTGTATGTGTGCACGAATCATCCTTGTAAACATTTGTAAGTATGTATGTATGTATTTGAAAACTGGTATGAAGCGACAATGAACAGATCAATTAATGTGTAGCTAATACATTAACATGTGTGAAACGGCGTAGGAAGGCTCAAACCTAGCAGATTTTGTACCGGGCCTCCGGCTGTAAGACATAGTCACCTCATGGGCCAAACCGCGGTCCACATGGGTGTGGGCTCGCTACACCCAAATAGATCTATCACTCATGTCCCTCGGTCCTAAAATGAGGACTAATGGTCTTAAGAGTGCGCCTACCTATTCACATGATCTAACAGTATTTTCCTTAGCTAACCATACCATTTGTAATTGTCTGTAAACATTTAGTAACATGTACTTCACCCCCAAAGTTATAAAACTGAAAACAGTTAAAAAAAAGGGGGACATGAACTCACAGTTTTGTGTTCTTCAACGGTAACTCAAAGCTCCTTCAGGTATACACGACTACCTACATGCGTACTACGGTTCATTAGCCGGGTGGGTCGTGCCTTGATCTAGTATTAGTTAGTGTCTTTGAGTTACGTTCTTAGTGTCATCATTATTATTCCAAGTTATATAATTATTTGTTAAAATAATAAATATTTTAACTTAAATTATATTTATTATATTTTGGAATATTAGTTAAAATAATATATTTTAACTTGACACACTTATGTATTGTATATGTATATCCTTCCCAAGGAAGGGGGTATTTGTATTTGTATTCGTATTCTTATACTTGTATATTTTTACCATGTATTGGGGTCGTATTCCGGTGTGTATTTATACGTATGAGAATACGTATTTTTATTGTATTCATTAAGTATTCTTATACTTAATTTCGTATTAATTTTTCCGGAATGTTATCTTTAATGAAAGTTCACCAATGTACATTTCCAAAATATATATTTAAAAAATATTTTTTATAATTTTTCTTTGGCAAAAATATTCGTATTTTCATATAAGTTCCAAAATAATATATTTTCAAGTCTAACTTAGTAAATATATATAAACTTATTTTTTCTCTCCAAAAATGATATATTTTATATTTATTTGAAAAAATATATCTTTCACCCCAAAATATTGTACTTCATGTTTGTTTAAGAAGATATATATTTCTTTCAAAAATAATATATCTTCTAAAAATTTCAAGAAAAATATATATTTTTACTTGCCCAAGGATAATATATTTTCTTCTTGTCAAAAATTATGAAATATTTTGTAGTTATCATGAAAATCCCATTTTCATTCCCTTGATGTCTAAAATATTATTTACCAAAATATACACATGAATAATATTTCCTGAATATTTTGTGAGTTATATTCCTTCATTCGGTTTTACCGGTATTTTGGGTATTCTTTGTATATTTATTCCTTGGAATTTTGGTAATATTTTGGATTGTAATTTCTTTGTATTTTAGTGAGTTATATTATTTCATGTCCTAAAATAATATAACTAATACACAAGTTATACAAATAATCACGCACATGGTGACTTCTAAATATATATTTCCTAAATACATATTTAGTCACTTTTATTTATAAAAACAACCACCAATATTTATAATTTTTGTAACAAAAATTATGGCAAAGTTTATGTGAAAAATTCATGGTTCAAAATACACTTGTAAGTATTTGTTTAGAAATATTTTTCTAAGTGTTTAATTTTTAGAAAATTTTTGCCATAGTTTCTCCTAAAAATGGAGGTTTCCATACCTTGAAGGTATATCATTTTCTTTTGTAAAATCAACACAATCAATTCACAATCAACAACAAACAATCTTTACTTACCAATTTTTGCCAAAAACAAGCATAATCTATTACTCCATGAACTTGAAATTTCACAAAAAATTGTAGTAACTTACTAGTGTTCCTAGTAAGCCTTGTTACCTTCTAAAGTGTGATTGATTCTTTAAAAACTTCATTTTTAAAGAAGATTGATCTTTACAACTTGAATTTATATTTTTCAAAAATGTTTCTTCTTTGATTTTTCTTGTTAACAACATATCTCTACACTTGTTTTAACACTAAAAATAAGGTTTATTTATGTAAGAACCAAGATTTAGTAAAACTTATATTTTTAACTTGGTTTCTTGAGAAATCATCCATGAAATTTTAGATCCACATGATTAACAACTTACTTTGATCATTATTTTACAAGAAAACCACATATTCTTTCAAGTTCATGCTTCTCATGAGGATGATCCATTTACTTCTATCATGTTCATCCTCTCATCTTGCTAGATTATGTTTTTAATCATGATCTAGCATGATCATATGATGATCAACATCATTTTCACAAGCAATCAACAATCATCAAGCATAACAACTCATATTCATCAAGATTTCTTATGTATTCAAGTTTATGTTCAAGTTTCTTTCTTATGATTCTTAGTGTTCTTCAAGATTATCATTATGAATCTTCTTTTAACCACTAACATAAGATGTAATATAGCAAGATCAATGTTCTTACCACTAGCTCAAGGCTAGGGATGATCAAGAGAAGAAAACAAGTGGATAAAAGCAAATGAGAGAGGTCCTTGAACTTCCGAAGGTTCCAAGCTTCCTAATGATGCTAGAGACACCTTGTGGACACCTTAGAATGCTTGAATTTGAAGTGAAAATGGAGATGGTGTGGAGGTGATGTATGGCCGTGAGCATGGAGTGAGGAAGGGGAAGATGGTGAATTTTTTTTGTGAAATGGTATAGCATACTAACATGTGATCTTTATAAAAGATTTTCCAACACAAAATCTTTCTCTTAGATTCTCTTGCACACACACAAGGAGACATGGTTTAATAAAATATATAAAAGGCATGTGGGGTCCACTTGGGCCGGATTTTGATGAGGGGGGGTAAAGTGTGAAATTTTGGAAGTTAAGAGTTTAAAGTGCAAACGAGGGGTTTTAAGTTAGTTTAAGTGTGTTTAGGTGTTTTTATGATTTTTAAGGTGTTCTAGCACCAATACGAGTTTAATATCATAAAAACATTACTTGTAGTAAAATTTTGATGTCCCGGTTATTGTCCGGTTGTTCGATTCATTACGGTTCGTTAAAGTGCTGAATTGCGCAGTTTCACTAAGTATGAAGCACCTTTTGTGGCAGTTTTAATTCCCGACACTTTGTAAGTTATTTTGGACAACAAAACATAATTTTTTTGCATGATATTATTGTGTTAAATAGCTGGTTATAGCTGAATTGTGCTGATTTATGCAGAATTCTGTATTTAAAGTGTGTTTCGGGTGCTTTCCGGCACTAAACTATCACTAGGAAGGCAGTTTTGTGATCCTTACTTTCCTACACACTATCCTAGTGTAATACTTGGTTTCTGGCTCATTCTGTGTCTCAATACAATGTATGTCTATCTACTGAACTCTATCAGCATTTTTCTGATTTGTCTGATAACTGTGCTAACTGTGTTTCGTGCATCGTTTGAGTCAATAAAGTTCTCATGCAATAAGGATATGACATTAAGCAGTATGTGATGCACATGAATGTATATGGCAATAATCAGAAAGCAATTCAAGTAATTAATTGTAATTCAGCACAGTAATTAAGCACTAATCATTGTTTAATAATTGTACGGATGCATGCAATTTTGACAGTTGTCACATTCTCCCCCTGTTAAGAAAATTTCGTCCTCGAAATTTACAGAACATTAACTCCTTAGGGTTACGTTATTCTTAGATAGATGTGCATAATACCAAAGTGATTAACCACATAACCGAATTAAGACTTATTCGAATCAGATAAATCCAAGGGCACCCGATGGTAATAAGAACCCAATGGTTAGAAGGTATGTGTTCCAGAATTTGATGTCAAAGGACACATGGCGTATAGATGTATAATCTAGTGTAACTTAGTTAACATGGGTGCAACAAAGGAGTTTCGACCAATAGGATTTCAAACAATCGATCACAGCATGCTAATGAGTTTTCAGAAACAA
Organism: Helianthus tuberosus; assembly: GCA_030545235.1. NCBI lineage: Eukaryota > Viridiplantae > Streptophyta > Magnoliopsida > Asterales > Asteraceae > Helianthus > Helianthus tuberosus. Next base: position 36,949,043 of record CM060383.1, read on the forward strand.
TAGCATTCGCTAGATGAACTCGGAATCAACAAGCTCAAATGTAGTAGTGAAATGAAAATGATCCGTCAACTTCCAAACAATTAAGTGAATAAAATTAGTGTGTTGACATCATTGAATTACAAGAATACACCGAATGAAATGCAACCGAATCTGGTGTATCATTGTCTTAATACATAGTTGCATTAAGAGTGTTTAATTGACAAGTCAAACAAAAGTATGAGTAGTTTCGAGTGAAACGGTTGACCATGATTAGCACAAGCTACAAGTCGTACCGACACCACAAGGTGTCGTAATGACATAATTCAATAATAGTGGTGACCGAACAAGTTCACCGTGTTTGAAACCAATGAAAGTGTACTGAAGCGAACCTGAAAGCTTAATTCAAATGGCATCGTATGAATTTTCAATTGAATACAGAACACCAAAGAACTACTATTTTCGATCGAGGATAATAATAATGAATATTGCAAGGCATTTGATTGATAATGAAAGAACCGTTAGGAGGTACACTGGTATTTACAATGAATTTATGTACCATTGTCTTAGCACACGATTGTGTTAAGACTGCCTTAATCATGATAAACCGGAGTGGATTTAGAGCAAGTCAACAAATAAACAATTAAATCCGTGCATGAGATGCGTAAACGGGATTTGCGCAAGCTTCAAATTTAGCAAAAGCATCGCCACAAGGTGTTGAAACCAGCAAACGTTTTAATGGAGTCGTAGGCCAAACAAGCCTACTACGACTCGGAACAACTGAAACACTTGAAAAAAATGAATTTGAATATGATGCTCTCAATACATCATATGGTGTCTTATATTGAATATGCGAAATGGACAAGTTCAAGCAATCGAACTTGGTCTCAGCGCAATCTGATAATAAACGTTTGTATCGACAAGGGGATTTTGGCACGATTACAATGATAAACCATGTATGTAACTGAAAAGAAACGAATTTCAAGGAAGTGTGTTGTCTTGATAGCAAAGGAGCCAACAATTTCAATAATGCAGGTTATTCGAATCACAAATCAATAATTATATTTGGCGAAATAATCATTTGAACTTTGATGAAGCGCTTATTCGAAACGAAACCACATGCGTAGCAAACGATGCATGTGTAACATATGAAATGACCAAGAAATGAAGCAAATGAGTGTTCTCTCTAATGAAGAAAATTGACGCGATGCAACTACCATTAAGAGGAGTAGAGGTGTAAAAATCTACTTGCTAGAAGCAAAAGTGGGAATTTCAATAAAAGAAATCTGAGTACTCTATCTGTTTGGTTAACGAAATTAGCAGATATGATAGAATGATGGTGTTTGCTTGAGTTAATAGACGTGGTCCTTACGTGGTGACCTTTAATGGATCTCGATATAAGTTCCCGAAGGTCTTAAGTGCATGATTCCTAAACCTCAAAGTTCTGTATTCTGTGTGTAACTATTTTGTGTATCATGTATAAAACACAGTATTAGCGTATGTTTAAAGCAACTTGTTGACTTACTGTACCTTAGTATACTTTCTTCCTAAATTCACAACTAATGATACTCGATCAACGATCAATCTTAGAATCTTAGTTGGATCCTTGCAGTTAGTTAAATAAATCGTTAATCCTCGGCAAGGGATACCGTCTCTTGATAGTTGACTTGTTCAGCTCTTGGTAATCGATACTCATCCAAAAGTTACCACCCTTCTTTTCGACGTGCAACACTGGAGTTCCCAAAGCGAGAAGCTTGGACTTATAAATCCCTTATCTAACGATTCCTGAAGCCGCGTGACTACTCTTGCATCTCTGAAGGCGCAAGTCGATAAGGTGTCTTAGCTACAGGCGCAATGCCTGGAACCTAGTCAATGTGGAACTTGACTTGTCGTTGAGGCGGTAATCCTGGCAAGTCTTCGGGGAAGACATCAGGATATTCCCTTACCACGGGGGTATCTTTGAGCTTAGGTTCTTCGGCTTCTTTGTCCACGACATGAGCCAATAAGGCTATAAGGACCTGCAAAAATGTCCCAAAACGACCCGTAAGTGAAAACCCGGACCCCTAAAACCCTAGTTCCCATGAAAAACCAAGAAATTCAAAAATTATGAACTTCTCGCGTGCCGACTAATATTTAGGCTAGGCCTACGTGGGCCTCGACAGCACAACAGATGACTCAGACGCGCTTTGTGCCACATGTCTGACACGTGGCGGGCCTACGCGTGACACGCTAGCCCTAATCGTAGAATAGGTGGCCCTCGCAGGCCGCGTAAGATGTTGAGAGGTTTTACGCGGGCCGCGTAAAACCCAAATTTCAGCTATAAATGGTGCAGTTCATGGGCTTTTCATCTGTGTACGTAAAACTTTCTCAAAGACGAAAGATACTGCTCAATTTTGAAATCTTAAGTAGGGAAACGCTGCTACGAGTACAGGGTATTAACTCGATCACTGCTACGATACAATGTCCGATCGATTGAAACCGATCCGATGGATGTTTAAGTGCTGCCCGAATTCGGGCTATACTTTGTCATTCGTCGTGAGGGTTTTGATTTCGTGAGTTTATCGTAATGTTGTATTAAGTTACTGACCTAGTTTCGTGTGCATTGTTATTTAACTAGGTTACAAGGATAAATCAGTAGGCCAAGTTCTGTCCAATTATACTTGCAATGTGAGTCATTCTCTTTTTACCAAATTGTTTCCAAAACCATATTTGTTTTCAAAGTTATAATTACAGGGATTAAGTCTTTGTAATCTTCAATTACTACCGGTATGTGGGGTTTTGTATACATTACTTGATACCCGTCACCATTGGACAACGGGTTAGCCAATGGGTGATCTGACCATAGTCACAGATTCGGTCAAGTGACAAATACCGATTTGGGGTAATTGGTTGATAAAAACATTCTAATCACCCTTAATACGTATATTATAACAATGTGTTGTTTTGTACAAATTGAGTGACTCGCCAGTATTTCACCATTGATAAAAAATCTTTTTTTTAAACATGTTCAGGTGATTTACTGTGACCCAGGGAAAGTGCCGCGTAGCACTAAAAGCTTGAGGAGGTGGCTCAGTAAAATAAATAAACATGTTTTGTAAAACAGGGAATTTCCTCGTGAATTTCTTTATTGTAAATTACGGGGTTTATCCCAAATTGTGAAATAAAATAATTGGGCATTTTCAGTTTTCACGATCCTGTTAAAATTTCTGTTGCCAAATTAAACATCAATACCACGGGTTTTCTGTCCCGCGACTCCTGAACCATGTAAAACGGGACGGGGGTCGTGACAGAAAAATGTGGTATCAGAGCCACTGGTTTAAGCTAATTAAGTATTTAGAAATACTTAATTTTTCAAATTGACTTCTGTGATTCTGTGAAAATTTAGTTTGCAATAAAGAACCTTCTAACTAGGATTTTTGTGTTTTCTTTATATATATTAATAGCATGAATGAGTTGTCTAAAGCTCTTCAGAACCTCACTATCCATTCTGCTGACATGGGAATTCCCGATGGCTTTTCCGGTTATCAGGCCGACACTGAAAAACCTATGGAATTCCAGGCCCAGCCGCAGGAGAAACCAAAACCGAAAAAGTGGAGGAGAATCCTGGACTGGAAACGTGGGCGTAGGAAGAAACCAGCTGCACAAAAGGTTAAAAAGACTGAGGATCCGAAGGATAAAGAGAAAGGAAAGAAGATTGGGGAAAGTTCTGAGCAAGCCCAGGAAATGCCACCGTGGGAGGAGCTTGATCGCAAACTGGCAAATTGTGACCTCATCGGACGTGCCGATGAAAACCTCTTCAATTACCCCGCTGAATCACAACTTCCAGTTAATTTGGAACCTGCTATCCCAGATCCTATTGTCAACCACCGACTTCTACCCGGAGAATTGGAAGAATGGTGGACAAGTGATTGGCAATTTCAGAATTTCATGAATAACCCCAACGTCTATTTTCCCCAGTTTGACCCTGAGCCTGCACCAAACCCACCTATGAGCACGGAAAACTTAGCTGAACTTCGCCGTTATGGCAAAGAACTAGTGGACGCAGGAAATAGGATTCGAGATGTAGGGGAGAAGATCTCATGGAAATACGACGAGAGGGAGCGTCGTTTCTGAAGGGCCGGTTATCTGTGGTTGTGTGTTTAATAATAATAAAATAATAATAAAATTATAATAATAAATACTAAAAATATAATCATGTAAAATAACTCCAATAAAACTTTTGTAATATAACTAGTGTGTACCGATGCATACTAATATATATATAAAAATATGAAAGTCGCAAAGTCGACAATTTTGGCTATACGTGTTGACATGATTATGTGTGATTGTTTTATTGTGATTGGTTATTATTTATTTTGTGCCAATAATTTATATATATTATTAATTATCAGATGGAACACGCCGTTAATGAGCCAGCTAACGAAGTTAATCAATCTGAACAAAACAATGAAGATCCCTTCCTTAATAGACAAGATATAGAAAATATCGTTGCCCAGGGAATAGCCAATGCTATCCCGGCTACCGTCGCTGCTGTTAAAGGTCCCGTTGAACCATCACAAGCCAACCACAGCAAACGTACTCGCAACGACAATTTCAGTAACCGTGTAAATGGAGGCGGAAATAATAATAATGATGTAGTTCAAGCCCCATTTCTTAAGAAAATGAAAGTTGCAACACCTGGTTGCATTTATAAGGAATTTCTTGCCTGTAAACCGATCGAATTTGCAGGCAACGAAGGGGCAACTGCTGCACTGCGTTGGTTAGATAAAACCGAAGCAGTAATTAAAATAAGTAAATGTGCCGAAGAAGACAAGGTTATGTATGTGTCACACCTTTTTAAAGAAGGAGCGTTAGAATGGTGGAACACGGTACTACAACCCAAGGGAAGTGATGTGGCTTATGCCATGAATTGGGAAGAATTTAAGAGATTGGTGGAAAGAAAATTATGTCCCGAATATGAAAAGGAAAAAATGACAACTAAGTTCCTAAACCATCGGATGGTGGATGGTGGATGTTGACTGTCGAGGGTATACTTCGACATTCTTTGAATATGCTAGAGTCGTACCAACCCTGACTTCGCCAGAACCGATACTTATTTCTCGCTATATTTGGGGTTTGATTAGCGAGATTTGTGATATCGTCAAAGCTACGAGACCCCGCACAATTGACGATGCGGTGGAATTAGCCAACGCCTTGACCGACGGACTGGTACGTACGCGAGAAGAAAACAGGATGAAGGAATTGGCTCATAAAATTACCCAAGGATTCCGTGGGGGTAATATTTTCAAGAAAAAGGGAACTGGGCAATCTTCCACCCCGCCATTTTACAGAAATTGTAAAAAGAAACATTTTGGAAGATGTAATGAAATCTGCAACTTCTGCAAAGCTCTGGGGCATCGAGAGGATGAGCGCAGAAAGAAAACAAGGATCTGCTATAATTGCGGCGAAGCTGGACATTTTAGACCAGAATGTCCTAAACTGGTCAAACCAGCTGAAAACAAGGCCAAACCTGCTGAAGGGACTACTAAGAAAAACGCAAGAGCCTTTCAGCTAACAACTCAAGAAGCAGATCTGATTCCTGATGTGATAGCTGGTACGTTCCTAGTTCATGACGTTTACGCAAAAGTATTGTTTGACTCTGGTGCAAACCAAAGTTTGATAAATACTTCATTCTGCCAAGCCCTTAAGCAACCTTTAACCAAACTTAGACAAGTTTTTACGGTAGAAACGGCAGATGGGAATTCTGTTAACATAGATAAGGTTTTGCAAGAAGGAAATATAGAACTCTTAGGCTATAAATTCTCTGCAAACCTGTTACCTATGAATTTAGCTGGATTCGATGTTGTGTTAGGAATGGATTGGTTAGTAGCCAACCATGCCCGAATCCTATGTGATAAGAATTCCATAGAAATTCATACACCCACAGGAGGAATAATTGTGGTTACAGGAGATAAGCCACGAAAGCCAATGAAAGTGACCAGTTATGCAAGAAAACAAGGAATAGTGTATATAATTTCGGTAGTTATTAATACTAAAAGTAAGGAACTCAAGGAAATTCTAGTAGTATCAGAATATCCGGATATATTCCCAGAAGAACTACCTGGATTACCACTCGATAGGGAAGTAGAATTTAGAATTCATCTAATTCCTGGAACTACACCGATTGCTAAGGCACCTTATCGGTTAGCACCCACCGAAATGTTAGAATTGAAAAAGTAGTTAGATGAATTATTAAGCAAAGGATTCATACAACCTAGTTCATCCCCTTGGGGAGCACCAGTGTTGTTTGTGAAAAAGAAAGATGGTTCGATGCGAATGTGTGTCGATTACAGAGAATTGAATAAGGTTACGATTAAGAATCGATACCCATTACCTAGGATCGATGATCTTTTTTATCAACTTCAGGGGGCTAGATATTTTTCTAAAATAGATTTGCGCTCTGGATACCATCAATTGAAAGTACAAGAAGAAGACATACCTAAAACTGCCTTCAGAACTAGGTACGGTCACTATGAGTTTACAGTCATGCCGTTTGGACTAACAAATGCTCCTGCAGCATTCATGGACATGATGAATAGGATCTGTAAACCGTATTTGGATAAATTTGTAATTGACGTCATTGATGATATACTTATTTATTCCAAAAGCCAGGAAGAGCATTGTGAGCACCTGCATGCACTCTTAACTTTGTTAAGAAAGGAAAAGCTTTATGCCAAATTCTCGAAGTGTGAATTTTGGCTGCAGGAAGTGCAATTTTTAGGACATATGGTGAATCACGAAGGTATTAACGTAGATCCTTTTAAGATAGAAGCAATCATAAAATGGAAGGTCCCACAATCAGCTACGGAAGTGAGAAGTTTTCTAGGGTTAGCTGGTTACTATAGGCGTTTCATTAAGGATTTTTCTAAGATAGCTGTGCCATTAACTAAGCTAACCTGTAAAACAGTTAAGTTTGAATGGGGACCTAAGCAAGAAGAGGCCTTTAAGATTTTAAAGCAAAGGTTAACAAACGCTCCCATTCTAGCTTTACCAGACAGAACAGAAGATTTTGAAGTTTACTGTGATGCTTCTAAGCAAAGGTTAGGATGTGTGCTAATGCAACGTAAAAAGGTAATTGCGTATGCGTCAAGGCAACTGAAGAAGCACGAGGAAAATTATACTACTCATGACTTAGAATTAGGAGCGATAATTTTTGCCCTTAGGACTTGGAGACACTATCTGCACGGAAGTAAGTTTACAATTTATACAGATCATAAGAGTTTAAGGTATATATTTGGGCAAAAAGAATTAAACATGAGGCAAAGAAGATGGATGGAAATTCTAAGTGATTTCGACTGTGATATTCAATATCACGAGGGAAAGGAAAATGTAGTCGCAGATGCACTAAGTCGTAAGTATCATGAAAAACAAAGACGAATTCGTGCTCTTAGATAAAGTTTACAATTAGATTTAATTGAGCAACTGAAGAATGTTCAGGAACCAGCAATCAAGGATGATGCTGAAGGAATGAAAGGACGAATAAAGGAACTAGAGCAAGGGATTGATGGAATTTGGAGATTCCACAAGAAAAGGATTTAGGTACCTAAGCACGGAGACTTAAGAAATAAGATTCTGGATGAAGCCCATAAATCTAGGTATACCATGCATCCTGGTAATAACAAGATGTACCAAGATTTAAGAAATAACTTCTGGTGGATAGGAATGAAAAATGATATAGCTAGATACGTTTCTAAGTGCCTAACTTGTTCACAAGTTAAGGCGGAACACCAGAAACCCTCAGGTCTACTGCAACAATTAGAAATGCCTGTATGGAAATGGGAACTAATAACAATAGATTTTGTTACTAAGTTGCCCAAAACCAGAAAAGGTAACGACGCGATTTGGGTAATTGTGGATCGATTAACCAAATCAGCCCATTTTCTTCCCATGAAGGAAACCTTTAGCATGGAAAGGTAAGCAAAATTGTACGTAGACGAAGTAGTATCCTTACATGGAGTCCCACTCTCCATAGTATTAGATAGGGATAGTCACTTCACTTCACATTTTTGGACAAGTTTCCAAGAAGCCATGGGGACGCGATTCAATTTAAGTACTGCATACCATCCCCAAACAGACGGACAAAGTGAAAGGACAATCCAAACCCTGGAAGACATGCTCAGGGCATGTGTAATAGATTTTGGTGGAAACTGGGATGATCACCTATCCTTAATCGAGTTCTCCTATAACAATAGTTACCATGCAAGCATCGAAGCTGCCCCATTCGAAGCACTGTATGGACGAAAGTGCAGAACTCCAGTTTGCTGGGCAGAAATAGGAGAAAGTCAATTATCAGGTCCAGAAATTGTACAAGAAAACAACCGAAAAGATAACTCAAATCAAGGAAAGACTGAAGACAGCTCGAGATCGCCAGAAAAGTTATGCCGACAATTGACGCAAGCCGCTGGAATTTCAAGTTGGAGATAAGGTACTTTTGAAAGTTTCTCCTTGGAAAGGAGTAGTTCGGTTCGGTAAGAAAGGAAAGCTAAGCCCAAGGTACATAGGACCATTCTCAGTAATCCAGCGAATAGGACCAGTTGCCTATCGCTTACAACTACCAGAAGAGCTAGCTGGAGTACATGACGTGCTTCATGTATCTAACCTCAAGAAATGTCTATCTGACGAATCTCTGGTAGTACCTCTTCAAGATATAGAGGTAAATGAAAAGTTAAAATTTGTAGAAACCACTTCAAATAGAAGACAAAAAGATTAAGTTTCTCAAGCACAAAAGACTAGTACTGGTCAAGATCAAATGGGATTCGAAAAGAGGACCTGAGTACACATGGGAACTGGAAGCGGAAATGAAGCGAAAGTATCCTCACTTATTTCAGTAAATCTCGAGGACGAGATTCTAAATAAGATGGGGAGGATGTAAGGACCTGCAAAAATGTCCCAAAACGACCCGTAAGTGAAAACCCGGACCCCTAAAACCCTAGTTCCCATGAAAAACCAAGAAATTCAAAAATTATGGACTTCTCGCGGGCCGTGTAATATTTAGGCTAGGCCTACGCGGGCCGCGACAACACAACAGATGACTCGGACGCGCTTTGTGCCACGTGTCTGACACGTGGCGGGCCTACGCGTGACACGCTAGCCCTAATCGTAGAATAGGTGGCCCTCGCGGGCCGCGTAAGATGTTGAGAGGTTTTACGCGGGCCGCGTAAAACCCAAATTTCAGCTATAAATGGTGCAGTTCATGGGCTTTTCATCTGTGTACGTAAAACTTTCTCAAAGACGAAAGATACTGCTCAATTTCAAATCTTAAGTAGGGAAACGCTGCTACGAGTACAGGGTATTAACTCGATCACTGCTACGATACAATGTCCGATCGATTGAAACCGATCCGATGGATGTTTAAGTGCTGCCCGAATTCGGGCTATACTTTGTCATTCGTCGTGAGGGTTTTGGTTTCGTGAGTTTATCGTAAATCTTGTATTAAGTTACTGACCTAGTTTCGTGTGCATTGTTATTTAACTAGGTTACAAGGCTAAATTAGTAGGCCAAGTTCTGTCCAATTAAACTTGCAATGTGAGTCATTCTCTTTTTACCAAATTGTTTCCAAAACCCTATTTGTTTTCAAAGTTATAATTACAGGGATTAAGTCTTTGTAATCTTCAATTACTACCGGTATGTGGGGTTTTGTATACATTACTTGATACCCGTCACCATTGGATAACGGGTTAGCCAATGGGTGATCTGACCATAGTCACATATTCGGTCAAGTGACAAATACCGATTTGGGGTAATTGGTTGATAAAAACATTCTAATCACCCTTAATACTGTATATTATAACAATGTGTTGTTTTGTACAAATTGAGTGACTCGCCAGTATTTCCCCGCTGATAAAAAATCTTTTTTTAAACATGTTTCAGGTGATTTACTGTGACCCAGGGAAAGTGCCACGTAGCACTAAAAGCTTGAGGAGGTGGCTCAGAAAAATAAATAAACATGTTTTGTAAAACAGGGAATTTACTCGTGAAATATCTTTATTGTAAATTATGGGGTTTATCCCAAATTGTGAAATAAAATAATTGGGCATTTTTAGTTTTCACGATCCTATTAAAATTTTCGCTGCCAAATTAAACATCAATACCACGGGTTTTCTGTCCCACGGCTCCTGAACCATGTAAAACGGGACGGGGGCCGTGACAAAGGCAATACACCCTTCACGCAAAAGCCTCCGTTCCTACACACAATTACTAACCCGTAGAAGCGTATCCTGCTTCTCCCTATGAATCACGATCGTCTCTCCATTCGTCACTGGGATACGGATAATCTTCTCATGACATACGATCTCAACTTGGTTACTCGACAACCAATCCATTCCAACCATTATGTTGAAGCTTCCCAACACAACTTGCAGAAGATCTATCGCAACTCACATTCTCCAAGCTCTATCACATGGCTTCTAATTACTTCGTTGGCTTCTACTAGCCTTCTATTAGCTAGTTTTATCGAGTATAGGATATCTAACTTCTTTTCTACTAAACCAAGTATACTTTTAAATTCTAAATGTACGAAGTTATAGTTGGTACTAGCATCAACTAGCACAGATGCAAAGTGTTGGTTGATAGGGAACGTACCAGTAACCATGTCTGGATCCTGGCATGCTCCACGAGCTCCGATGTCGAACACTATTCTATGAGTTGGGTTATTTTTCGGGCAATCTTTCCTGAAGTGCCCCACGTCCCCACATCTGTAGCAACCTGGAATTTTACCATTATCGTTTCCGTCTTGGTGGTCATCATCATTTACTCCTTGTCTGCGATCCTTCGCCCAACAAGCATCCTTGTTGTGTCCTTCTTTTCCGCACCTACCGCACTTAGGCCTTAGACATCAACCTTCGTGGTGATACTTGCACTCATGACATCTCGGCTTAGTTCCCAAGTAAATCTTAACATCGGCCTGATTATTCTTAGGGAAATATTCCCTAAAATGCCTTTTATCTCCACAGTTAAAACAACCTTGAGCACGTTTTTGTTCGTCACTCTTTCTGCCTTGATAGTCGTTGTTGTCGTTGTTTCCTCCGTGGTTCCTGCTACCATCTTGGCCTTCGTATCCATGTCCAGTACCTTGCCTACACGTCTCCTTGACATGCCCCACCTTGCCACAGTTTTCACATTTTCCATATTTACATCGCCCGACATGATAACGTCGACAATTGTCGCACTTAGGTAGGATACCCATTGTAACACCCCCGTAACCCGGGTGATTGTGCACAATTGATACACTTAGAGCGGAAACAAACTAAACTTTCATTAAAACTTATAATAGTCTGAGTACAACACTTTATTTATTTACAAAATTTTGGCAACTAAGAACTCCTTGATCTTCTAAAACTCCACAACTTTCAAATAGTTCCTATAGCTTTCCTCATGACTCACCTAAGATAAGTATACTCAAAATGACGTCAGATACATATTGGTGAGCTCATACTATACAATTTTTATAAAGACAAACCACAATTTACATTATATGCATACACAATATGGGCATGTGACCACATTATAGTCAGGTTGGGCCTCATTGAACCTTATAGGTCACATTTGACTTGTCACAAACCACCGTACAAGAGACATACTGGTCCTCCAGCTGTGCCCCCCTACGGCCGTCACATAGGTATGAGTGTGTGTCGCTGGACCTTATAAGCACGAAGTGCCTGTGGGTACAACACCTTATTACCCTTCCCAGAGTGACACACCTCATTAAGCATAATAGGATCTCATATACCCCTACTGGCACATGCATACTGCAACATTCTCATTATTACCAGTTATGGACGAGTATACTATCACAATTTAAAAGACAAGTATGATGACTCACCTGATTAGCAATTGCTTAACAGCCGCTAGTACGACTGGGTTATGTCTCAAGGTCCTGACACAATTACATAATCCTAGGTTAGGTAATGGTACACCTAACTAGTCATTATCATGGTTGGATATTGGTTAGTGTTGCCTTGTTTAAGCATGGTTGATCAGTCTATGCTTAACTAAGGCTAGGCTACCCAATACCCGCCCCTGACAATAACCCTAGTACCTAAAAATAATACTAACATTACCACTACTACTAATAATAATACTCCTATTAACTACTAAAATTGAATAATAAATAACTAAACATAAACGTAAACGAGAGCATACCTTAAAACTATCTACGGCACGTTAATGTAGAGTTTCCCTACTCCTGCTCCTACTCGTGCTCCAAAAGCGACTATTAACAACACCCAACGGAGTATCGTATACTCGGGATTCTCTATACTAGAGCGTTTCCATTAAAGAAACTGGTACCTAAACAAACTACTGAGACTCTTATTTAAAGAAAGCAAGCAAGCACCTCAAAACCCTTTCTGGTCGATGTAGGATTCAATTGACGTGCCTACCTGCCTGCTTGACCTGTTAGCTTGCTTATATATATTAATTCAGCTGCTTCACTCATTTTTCTCGTATAACTTATAAAATATGACGTTTTATAAAACGACGAATATGTCATTAGAACAAGCATATTTTTATCTACGTTTTAACCTAACTTTCATTAAAAACAGAGTAAGGTCAAAAATAATATATTTAATTATTAATATTAAATGGTCTCATATATTAGCCAAGGCTTGTCAAGATATTTCACCTTTCACACAATCATATTACTCGTTTAACAATATATGAAATATAAATTACATAATTCATATGTTTATAACCAGTACATTAAGGTTCGGGGTATTACATCCTTCCCTCCTTACAAAAATTTCGTCCTCGAAATTTGTCATCACTTAAAAAGATGAGGGTACTTATCTTTCATTATGTTTTCTAATTCCCATGTAAAGTTGGGTCCATGACGTGCGTTCCACTTGACTTTGACTAACGGGATTTCCTTCTTGCGTAACTTTTTAACCTTCCTATTTTCAATTTGTAGTGGTTCTTCAATGAAGTTGAGTTTGTCGTCAACCTGTACGTCTTCCAGGGGTATTTGTTGGGCTTCGTCCACTAGACACTTCCTTAAATTTGATAGATGCAAAGTATTATGTATTCCTGCCAGCTGTTCAGGAAGTTTTAGCCGATAAGCCACTGGTCCTACTTTGCTTGTTACTTCAAACGGCCCAATGTATCGGGGTTTCAACTTTCCCTTCTTTCCAAACCGAATCACTCCTTTCAGAGGTGATACCTTAAGCATTACTTTATCCCTTAGTTGGAACTCTAGGGGTTTACGCCTCTGATCTGCATAACTCTTTTGTCGATCTTGAGCACTTTTCATCCTTTCTTTTATTTGCTGGATCTTTTCTGTGGTCTCTACAATGATTTCTGGTCCTGATAGTTGACTTTCCCCTACTTCCATCCAACAGATAGGAGTTCGGCACCTTCTTCCGTATAAAGCTTCATAAGGTGCAGCTTTGATGCTGGCGTGATAGCTATTATTGTAGGCGAATTCGATGAGTGGTATATGAGTGTCCCAACTTCCACCAAAATCAATTACACAAGCCCGAAGCATATCTTCTAATGTCTGAATAGTCCGTTCACTCTGCCCATCCGTCTGAGGATGATACGCAGTGCTTAGATTAAGCTTGGTACCCAACTCTTGTTGGAAACTTTGCCAGAATTTAGATGTGAAATGACTATCTCTGTCTGATATGATCGATACAGGCACCCCATGTCGTGAGACTATTTCTTTGATGTAAATTTGAGCTAGCTTGTTCATCTTATAGTCCTCACGAATTGGCACGAAGTGTGCAGACTTGGTCAGTCTGTCCACTATTACCCAAATAGTATCATAACCGAGACTTTACCTTGGGAGCTTCGTGATAAAATCCATGGTGATTTTCTCCCATTTCCATTCTGGAATCTCTGGTTGTTGCAAGTATCCAGAGGGTTTTTGATGTTCTGCCTTCACCTTAAGGCATGTAAGGCACTTTTCCACAAAATGGCAATAGATCGCTTCATTCCTGGCCACCAATAATCCCTCCTTAAATCCTTATACATCTTGTCACTGCAAGGGTGAATGGAATACTTAGACTTATGAGCTTCCTCTAAGATTGTATCCTGCAGTCCTCCAAAATTAGGAACCCATATCCTATTGTTGAACCTAAGGATATTATCATTTCCCATTGTCAGTAGCTTCAGTTCTTTTACAATATGATTCTCTTTTAAGGCTTCTTGTTGTATATTCTTAACTTGATCTAAGAGACTAGTTTTAACCTCTATTCTGGCTGCACGAATTCTTATTGGTTGAGGTTTCTCTTTTCTACTTAGAGCATCTGCTACTATGTTTGCCTTACCTGGATGGTATTGGATCTCACAGTCGTAATCACTTAATAACTCCATCCATCGTCTCTGACGCATATTGAGCTCCTTCTTCTCAAATATATGTTTTAAACTTTTATGGTCATTATAGATAGTGCACTTTGTACCGTAAAGATAGTGCCTCCAAATTTTCAATGCGAACACTATGGCACCAAGTTCCAAATCATGGGTTGTGTAGTTCCGTTCATGAATCTTCAACTGTCTAGAGGCGTAGGCAATCACTTTGCCTCTTTGCATGAGAACATATCCCATACCATAGTGAGATGCATCATAGTAGATGGCAAAATCTTTTATTCCTTTAGGAAGTGACGGTATTGGGGCGCTACATAACTTATGCTTTAACGTGTTAAAGGCTTCTTCTTGTTTAGGTCCCCAATTAAACTTAGAGGCTTTCTGGGTTAGTGTGGTTAATGGTGTTGCAATCTTTGAGAAGTCTTGAATAAACCTTCTATAGTATCCTGCTAACCCCAGAAATCTTCTGATTTCAGTGGGATTCTTCGGTACTTCCCATTTCTTGATGGCCTCGATCTTTGCAGGGTCAACTTGTATTCCACATTCATTTATCACGTGGCCTAGGAATTGCACCTCACGTATCCAAAATTCACACTTAGAGAACTTTGCATAGAGTTTTTCTTTCTTGAGCAATTCAAGGACTGCTCTCAAGTGTTGTTCATGTTCTGCCTCATTCTTAGAGTAGATAAGGATATCGTCAATAAAAACGATCACAAACTTATTGAGGTAAGGTTTACAAACCCTGTTCATGAGGTCCATGAACACTGCAGGTGCGTTGGTTAATCCAAATGGCATTACCAAAAATTCATAATGACCATACCTAGTCCTGAATGCAGTCTTAGGTATGTCTTCTAGTGCAACTTTCACTTGGTGGTATCCAGACCTCAAGTATATTTTAGAGAAATAGCTTGCCCCTTGTAATTGATCAAACAAGTCGCCGATCCTGGGCAAAGGGTATTTATTCTTTATAGTGCCTTTATTCAAGTCTCTATAATCGATGCACATGCGCATCGTCCCATCTTTCTTCTTGACAAACAAGATGGGTGCTCCCCATGGCGATGAACTAGGTTGGATAAACCCTTTGTCAAGCAACTCTTGTAGTTGCTTCTTGAGTTCTTGCATTTCTGTCGGGGCTAGTCTGTACGGCGACTTAGCAATCGGTGATGTACCGGGAACTAGGTCAATGCGAAACTCAACCTGTCTATCCGATGGTAGTCCCGGGAGCTCATCGTGAAACACTTCGGGGTATCCTTGTACAACTGGCACAACCTCGACCTTCTGCTTTTCTGTAGTGTTTACAACATATGCTAAAAAGGCAACATACCCTTTCCTTAGGCATTTATGTGCTTGTGCTATTGTGATGAGGTTCTTAGTCTTGTCAGTGCGGTCTCTCGATACAGTTAGCTGTTTACCGTTGGGTAATCGCAGTCGGACAATCCTTTTTGTCACATATAACTTCCACATGATATGGTGTCAACCAGTCCATTCCAATGACTAGGTCTATAGGGATAACATGGTTGTTTAAGCTTATTTTACAATTCTTAACTACTTCAACTATCTCTCTTTGACTTCCATCAGCCATTTCTACTATAAAGGCATGATCTAGGTTTTGGGATGCCTGGTTCAAGTAAGGTCTAAAGGTAGTCAACACTAGACTTCTATTTGCACCGGTATCAAATAACACACGCGCATATACATCATTTACAAGATACGTACCCGTGATAACGTCTGTATTGGTCTTGGCTTCTTCCGTGGTGAGTACAAATGCCCGCCCTTTTGGCTGATTTGGTTGTGTCCTATCATTTCTTTTGAGTTCGGGACATTCAGATCTCATGTGGTTAGGGTCTCCACATTTGAAACACTTCTTCTTTTCCTTGCATTCTTGAAGAGCATGCCCTGTCTTTTTACAATTTGGACAAGGAAAATGACATTCCCCCGTATGAAAGCGTTTGCAATTTTGACATTAAGGAAATGTTTTAGGCCTTTTAAAGTTGTTATTCCTAGTGTCCCCCTTTCTTTCTTCCCACTTCCTTTTTGGTGCAGGAGATTCAGCCTGCCGTAGAATCATCTCGGCAGCCATGACGGCGCCAGCCTCAACAGTTTCGGCAAAAGTCTTGGGGGATTTGGATTTGATAAACACCCTCATTTCAGAGGGTAGACCCCAAATAAACCTATTGATCAGTTGTTCCTCAGTCAATTCTAAATAAGAAACCAGTCGAGATATGTTGTTGAAACGAGAAACATACTCTCGATAGGTTTTATTTCCCATTTTTAACTGAAAGAATTCCACTTCCAGTTGCTCAGTCTCACTGGGAGGACAATACTTAGCAAGAAACTTATGAATAAACTCCTCCCACTTCATCTCCTTAACCTTTTCTTTTCCCTCTGTTTGGACCACAATGTTCCACCAGTGAAGGGCTTCAGCTTCAAACATATGTACGGCGAACCGTACTTTGTTGCGGTCATCACACTCACATATGTCTAATACTGACTCCATTCTGTTGAGCCAGTCTTGAGCTTCTAGTGCTCCCTTTCTTCCGTCAAAGGACTGAGGTTTACAGGACATGAAGTGCTTATAAGTACATTCCTTTGATTTGGAATATTCACCTTTTCCTTCTAGTGGCATGGTTGCAATAGTGTTTTTCCTTTCGCCCATTCCTTCCCTTTATACTGGTGTTGAGGCTGCTGAGCTTTCTTCATGTCGTTCTCCAGATTGGTTAACATTACCGGTTTGTGCATTCTTCATTACCTTAGCACTTCCACAGCTATATTATGGATATCCTCAGTATTTAGACGCATGCTTGTACTAGATCGGGACCTGACACTGTGAGAGGGAGTTCGAGTCCTATAAGAGCCTTCCTCTCTCCTTCTGTTATTCTGATTATTTCTAGACCCTTGTTCATCTCTATGTTCAGACATTGTCTCCGTCCTATAGGAATATGAGTATAAAGAGTTACTAGTATGTATGATACATCATTATAATATAACAACTATATACATCACATAGATATATATATATATATATATATATATATATATATATATATATATATATATATATATACGTGTATATATATATATATATATAGCACATAAAAAGGCACAACATAGTTTACTTCTTCTAGCGTCACTCAATTGACTATGCAAGTACTTTTCCTGAGAACATGTTATTTAGCCTAGTCTGAGTGTGCTATTAATCTTTAGAGAACTACCGGTTAAAGCTTAGGCATTCCTACAATACCTAATTCGCTAAAACCTCGGGCTCTGATATCAACTGTAACACCCACCCCGTAACCCGGGTGATTGTGCACAATTGATACACTTACAGCGGAAACAAACTAAACTTTCATTAAAACTTATAATAGTCTGAGTACAACATTTTATTTATTTACAAAATTTTGGCAACTAAGAACTCCTTGATCTTCTAAAACTCCACAACTGTCAAGTAGTTCCTATAGCTTTTCTCATGACTCACCTGAGAAAAGTATACTCAAAACGACTTCAGATATATACTGGTGAGCTCATACTATACAATTTTTATAAAGACAGACCACATTTTACATTAAATGCATACACAATATGGGCATGTGACCACATTATAGTCAGGTTGGGCCTCATTGAACCTTATAGGTCACATTTGACTTGTCACAAACCACCGTACAAGAGACAAACTGGTCCTCCAGCTGTGCCCCCCTACGGCCGTCACATAGGTATGAGTGTGTGTCGCTGGACCTTATAAGCACGAAGTGCCTGTGGGTACAACACCTTATTACCCTTCCCAGAGTGACACACCTCATAAAGCATAATAGAATCCCATATACCCCTACTGACACATGCATACTGCAGCATTCTCATTATTACTAGTTATGGACGAGTATACTATCACAGTTCAAAAGACAAGTATGATGACTCACCTGATTAGCAATTGCTTAACAGCCGCTAGTACGACTGGGTTATGTTTCAAGGTCCTGACACAATTACATAATCCTAGGTTAGGTAATGGTACACCTAACTAGTCATTATCATGGTTGGATATTGGTTAGTGCTGCCTTGTTTAAGCATCGTTGATCAGTCTATGCTTAACTAAGGCTAGGCTATCTAATACCCGCCCCTGACAATAACCCTAGTACCTAAAAATAATACTAACATTACCACTACTACTAATAATAATATTACTACTAATAATAATACCCCTATTAACTACTAAAATTGAATAATAAATAACTAAACATAAACGTAAACAAGAGCATACCTTAAAACTATCGGCACGTTGATGTAGAGTTTCCCTACTCCTGCTCCTACTCGCACTCCAAAAGCGACTATTAACAACACCCAACGGGGTATCATATACTCGGGATTCTCTATACTAGAGCGTTTCCGTTAAAGAAACTGGTACCTAAACAAACTACTGAGACTCTTATTTAAAGCAAGCAAGCACCTCAAAACCCTTTCTGGTCGATGTGGGATTCAATTGACGTGCCTACCTGCCTGCTTGACCTGCTAGCTTGCTTGCTTATATATATTAATTCAGCAGCTTCACTCGTTTTTCTCGTATAACTTTTAAAATATGGCGTTTTATAAAACGACGAATATGTCATTAGAACGAGCATATTTTTATCTACGTTTTAACCTTAGTTTCATTAAAAACGGAGTAAGGTCAAAAATAATATATTTAATTATTAATATTAAACGGTCTCATATATTAGCCAAGGCTTGTCAAGATATTTCACCTTTCACACAATCATCTTACTCGTTTAACAATATATGAAATATAAATTACATAATTCATATGTTTATAACCAGTACATTAAGGTTCGGGGTATTACACCCATGTACTATTTTCCCTTTTTGGCCTTGTTGTTTTTGTTCGCCCGAGCATCCTTTTGAAAATCAGTGAGCTTCCTTTTGTTCTTTCCAGATGATTCCACGTGAGTTTCCCTCTTTTCATCAGGGGTCGAAAGTTTTTCCAATCTAAGCACTTCTTTAGTGAGCGCCATGCTTAAGTTGCTCGCATCGATAGTTGTTGGAGGCGTTGATGCCGTCATCAAGCTCAGAATCTGAGTTGCCAATCCCTAGATGTATCATTCCATCCTCTTAACCTCTGGTTCCACCAGATATGGAACAACTCTGCACATAATCCACCACCTTTGGACCTTCCATCTTCAGGTTCCAGAATTCAATTTCCAGCTTCTGGATCTCCATCTGAGAACAATACTCCTTGCGCATCATTTCTTTTAACTCATCCCATGTCAAAGCATACGCAGTAGCTCCGCCCATTATATGAACTCGAAGGTTCCACCGTAACAGAGCCTCATCTTGAAACAATCCAGAAACGTATGGGACTTGTTGCTCTGGCGTACATCCGCTCATTCGAAAAACAGAATCCATATTCTCGACCCATTTCACAAAAGCTCTGGCACCTCCAGTGCCGTCAAAGTTTAGAGGCTTACAGTCCATAAACTGCTTGTAGGTATAGCCTGTACCCAAGCAACATCATCACAGATGGCATTAGCAAAGCACATTCGGAAATGTCCAAAACTATTGTAATGTGTCTTAGGTGACTTAAACATTACGTTAGGTGTGTTATTCCCTGAGATACTTCCATTGTGTCTGTAGCGAAGAACCTCGTGCCGAGCTATGGCCCGTGAGACGTGCGCTTGCCATTCTGCCTTGGTCAGCCGAATGATCTCTTGATGATACATCTTCTAAGAAGAAGTTCGGATTGGTCAGGTCTTATTTGTTCAGGGAATGTATATAGTTGTTTAGAGGTCGTATATACATACACATACTAAATCATCATCTCAATCAATCAAACATCAACACAATCATAGCATAATCAAGTAATTGGGAATATGTTTAATGAGAACATAGACAAGCACGTTGTTGATTTACGTGTTTAATGAGAACATGACGATTGGGCTTTCATTAATCATCGACCACAAAGTATTGTTACATGTTTTACGAAGTGTATCACATCAAAAGGGAACATAGGGTCACACTACCCTTGTCCATCAAGTCTACCAATCTACAAAGGTCTTACAATCAAAAGGTGGTCTCCAAAAAATCTTCACAAGCTCAGCTCAATGGTGGTGCTCTCATCACAGGTAATGCATCTGCATAAAACCAAAAACCTACTGTACTGATGGCGGAGGAGGAGGAGGGAGGAAAATCAAACTGAGGACATGTGCGAGCTCCTCCTCGAGCTTGTGCACATGACGAAGCAAATAATGGACCTGCTGCTCGACGGTGAGGAATCGAGCATCAAACTCTGGGAAAGGAGTAAGAGGAGCAGGTGGACGTGCAAAAGGAGGCGGAGATGAACGAGGGGGAATGGAAGCATGCTGACAAGGACACGGTAATGTACGCGGTAACGACTCAACCTCCAAGACTCTGCGACTCATAACTTCAAATCGAAGCTGAAGCGAATAAAGTAACTCATCATGTGTATAGCCAGCAAAATGCGAGGGATGGTAGGGGTCTGAGGTCGGCATGGAATACGGTGGGGACCCTTGGAATGGCTCATCAGTTGGTGAAGAAGTAAAAGGAGCAAAAGGTGTAGACAAAGGTATGTGTGGGAAAGCTGCTGTAAGATGAGGGTCATGACTAGGCTGCTGGCCAGTAATGCCCTCCCCTGGACGGGGTGCGGGTATGTCCTGCAAGAAAACGATAGGTAGATCAACACGATGAACATCAAACTCCACTGGGTGAAAAGGAGCAACATCAGCAGGTGTGTGTGCAAGTGGAGGAATAAGTGGCTCCACAACAGGAGGATCAACGGGTGCAGGAACTGGGTCGGGTATGAGGGGTGCAATTTCATGTATGCCAAAAAGGATAGGGTCATGATCTGGTAAAGGCTCAGGAGCAGGTATCGGCTTAGGATCAGCAGGTGCAACATCGGGCTGATTGACAGGAACAAAGTCTAGCTCAAGACCGAGCTCGGGATCGTGTGGATGGGATGGTGCGGCTGACATGACCGTATCATCATCAGAGTCAATGGAATCTGAGACAGAGTGTAAACTAGAGTCAGAGGAAATCTCAATAACAGGGATCTCAAAAAGTGGGATAGCAACAACGTCCTTATCTAGCTCTCCAACACTATGGGCATCATCAGGAGGACCATCAACAAACAAATCAACGTCAACATCAATCAAGTCGTCAAAAGGAAAATCCTCGAGAAGAATGGCCACCAAAGGATCGGGAGCGAGGATCGGTGCCACGACATGCTCACCATCGGGATGCCCGATGATAAGATTATCGTGAACTGGAATGGGAGCTACAAAAGGATCCTCGTCTGGAATGCCATCATCAATCGGTAAATCATCTCCAAAATCAGGCAACGCAAACGGCTGAAAGTCGTCATCGTCGTCTGACATCATCTCTGGGTCGCTCTCTGTGTCGGAAGTATAGATCTCCGGCTCTGGTGCAATCTCGTCATCTGAGACTACAGACATGGGGTCATCGGTATCGGACAATCCTCTCTCTGAAGACGACATACCGCCTGTAACATAACAATCATAACATATGCACATATATCAACTACTACCATTAAGCATGCAATCAATGGCAATGCAATCATGAAATCATGTATCCTCGTGATTCCTCACGAACCCTTTCTATCCTTCCTAGTCTCCCAGACTAAACCACCTAGCCTCCCAGACTAAACCACCCAGTCTCCCAGACTGAACCACCTAGTCTCCCAGACTAAACCACCCAGTCTCCCAGACTGAACCACCCAGTCTCCCAGACTGAACCACCCAGTCTCCCAGACTGAACCACCCAGTCTCCCAGACTGAACCACCCAGTCTCCCAGACTGGACCACCTAGTCTCCCAGACTAAACCAACAAAGTGACTGTGCATTGTGTTTCTTGTCTTTTTATTTGTAAAAATGTTTGTTTCCTGGATCTGGGCGTTTCGTGTATGCAATGAAAAACGTGTTGTAAAATATTTTCGTGAGAGCCTTAATGATTGTAGTCTAGACTCGAGAAGGAATCCTAGTTCGCTACAATCGAAGCTCTGATACCAAACTGTCACACCCTGACTTTTGCGGAAACGTGATTTGGTGTGACTTGCTTAATATCATTGCATTCAACCATAACAAACAACTATATGATAAAAACCATGATGTCATCCGTAAATTTAAGTTTTAAAACATAGCATCAACATTGTCTATAAATCCAACAAAGACTTCAAATCCAAATGACAAACCATGCAAATTGTTTTTAGAGTTCTATAAGGACTCAACAAAAGACATTAACAAAAGCTAGGCTTTGGAATATGTAACCTATCCAGGATAGGATACACACTCTAACCCATTCGACACCGGATACATCTTTTATTCCAAACAACACTTGAAACTTCAACGTCCGCCAGATCCATACTTAGTTTCCTGAAATAAATGTAGTTTGAAAACATCAACAAAAGTTGAGCGAGTTCATGTGATTTGTATGTGTGCACGAATCATCCTTGTAAACATTTGTAAGTATATATGTATGTATTTGTAAACTGGTATGAAGCGACAAGGAACAGATCAATTAATGTGTAGCTAATACATTAACATGTGTGAAACGGCGTAAGAAGGCTTAAACCTAGCAGATTTTGTACCCGGCCTCCGACTGTAAGACATAGTCACCTCATGGGCCAAACCGCGGTCCACATGGGTGTGGGCTCGCTACACCCAAATAGATCTATCACTCATGTCCCTCGGTCCTAAAACGAGGACTAATGGTCTTAAGAGTGCGCCTACCCATTCACATGATCTAACAGTATTTTCCTTAGCTAACTATACCATTTGTAATTGTCTGTAAACATTTAGTAACATGTACTTCACCCCCGAAGTTATAAAACTGAAAACAGTTAAAAGAAAAGGGGGACATGAACTCACAGTTTTGCGTTCTTCAACGGTAACTCAAAGCTCCTTCGGGTATACACGACTACCTACATGCGTACTACGGTTCATTAGCCGGGTGGGTCGTGCCTTGATCTAGTATTAGTTAGTGTCTTTGAGTTACGTTCTTAGTGTCATCATTATTATTCCAAGTTATATAATTATTTGTTAAAATAATAAATATTTTAACTTAAATTATATTTATTATATTTTGAAATATTAGTTAAAATAATATATTTTAACTTGACACACTTATGTATTGTATATGTAAATCCTTCCCAAGGATGGTGGTATTTGTATTTGTATTCTTATACTAGTATATTTTTACCATGTATTGGGGTCGTATTCCGGTGTGTATTTATACGTATGAGAATACGTATTTTTATTGTATTCATTAAGTATTCTTATACTTAATTTCGTATTAATTTTTCCGGATGTTATCTTTAATAAAAGTTCACCAATATATATTTTAAGAAATATTATTTATAATTTTCCTTTGGCAAAAATATTTGTATTTTCATATAAGTTCCAAAAATAATATATTTTCAAGTCTAACTTAGAAAATATATATAAACTTATTTTTTTTCTACAAAAATGATATATTTTATATTTATTTGAGAAAATATATCTTTCACCCCAAAATATTGTACTTCATGTTTGTTTAAGAATATATATATATTTCTTTCAAAAATAATATATCTTCTAAAAATCTCAAGAAAAATATATATTTTTACTTGCCCAAAGATAATATATTTCCTTCTTGTCAAAAATTATGAAATATTTTGTAGTAATCATGAAAATCCCATTTTCATTCCCTTGATGTCCAAAATATTATTTACCAAAATATACACATGAATAATATTTCCGGAATATTTTGTGAGTTATATTCTTTCGTTCGGTTTTACCGGTATTTTGGTTATTCTTTGTATATTTATTCCTTGGAATTTTGGTAATATTTTGGATTGTAATTTCTTGGTATTTTAGTGAGTTATATTATTTCATGTCCTAAAATAATATAACTAATACACAAGATATACAAATAATCACACACATTGTGACTTCTAAATATATATTTTCTAAATACATATTTAGTCACTTTTATTTATAAAAACCATCCACCAATATTTATAATTTTTGTAACATAAATTATGGCAAAGTTTATGTGAAAAATTCATGGTTCAAAATACAGTTGTAAGTATTTGTTTGGAAATATTTTTCTAAGTGTTTAATTTTTAGAAAAAAATTTGCCATAGTTTCCCCTAAAAATGGAGGTTTCCATAACTTGAAGGTATATCATTTTCTTTTGTAAAATCAACACAATCAATTCACAATCAACAACAAACAATCTTTACTTACCAATTTTTGCCAAAAACAAGCATAATCTATTACTCCATGAACTTGAAATTTCATAAAAATTTGTAGTAACTTACTTGTGTTCCTAGTAAGTCTTGTTACCTTCTAAAGTGTGATTGATTCTTTAAAAACTTCATTTTTAAAGAAGATTGATCTTTACAACTTGTATTTATATTTTTCAAAAATGTTTCTTCTTTGATTTTTCTTGTTAACAACATATCTCTACACTTGTTTTAACACTAAAAATAAGGTTTATTTATGTAAGAACCAAGATTTAGTAAAACTTATATTTTTAACTTGGTTTCTTGAGAAATCATCCATGAAATTTTAGATCCACATGATTAACAACTTACTTTGATCATTATTTACAAGAAAACCACATATTCTTTCAAGTTCATGCTTCTCATGAGGATGATCCATTTACTTCTATCATGTCCATCCTCTCATCTTGATATATTATGTTTTTAATCATGATCTAGCAAGATCATATGATGATCAACATCATTTTCACAAGCAATCAACAATCATCAAGCATAACAACTCATATTCATCAAAATTTCTTATGTATTCAAGTTTATGTTCAAGTTTCTTTCTTATGATTCTTAGTGTTCTTCAAGATTATCATTATGAATCTTCTTTTAACCACTAATATAAGATGTAATATAGCAAGATCAATGTTCTTACCACTAGCTCAACGCTAGGGATGATCAAGAAAAGAAAACAAGTGGATAAAAGCAAATGAGAGAGGTCCTTGAACTTCCGAAGGTTCCAAGCTTCCTAATGATGCTAGGACACCTTGTGGACACCTTTGAATGCTTGAATTTGAAGTGAAAATGGAGATGGTGTGGAGGTGATGTGTGGCCGTGAGCATGGAGGGAGGAAGGGGAAGATGGTGATTTTTTTTTTTTGTGAAATGGTAAAGCATACTAACATGTGATCTTTATAAAAGATTTTCCAACACAAAATCTTTCTCTTAGATTCTCTTGCACACACACAAGGAGACATGGTTTAATAAAATATATAAAAGGCATGTGAGGTCCACTTGGTCCGGATTTTGATGGGGGGGGGGTAAAGTGTGAAAAATTGGAAGTTAAGGGTTTAAAGTGCAAACGAGGGGTTTTAAGTTAGTTTAGTGTGTTTAGGTGTTTTTATGATTTTTAAGGTGTTCTAGCACCAATACTAGTTTAATATCATAAAAACATACTTCTAGTAAAATTTTGATGTTCCGGTTATTGTCCGGTTGTTCGGTTCGTTAAAGTGCTGAATTGCGCAGTTTCACTAAGTATGAAGCACCTTTTTGTGGCAGTTTTAATTCCCGACACTTTGTAAGTTATTTTGGAAAACAAAACATAAATTTTGCATGATATTATTGTGTTAAATAGCTGGTTATAGCTGAATTGTGCTGATTTATGCATAATTCTGTATTTAAAGTGTGTTTCGGGTGCTTTCCGGCACTTAAACTATCACTAGGAAGGCAGTTTTGTGATCCTTACTTTCCTACACACTATCCTAGTGTAATACTTGGTTTCTGGCTCATTCTGTGTCTCAATACAATGTATGTCTATCTACTGAACTCTGTCAGCATTTTTCTGATTTGTCTGATAACTGTGCTAACGTGTCTCAATACAATGTCTGTCTATCTACTGAACTCTGTCAGCATTTTTCTGATTTGTCTGATAACTGTGCTAACTGTGTTTCGTGAATCGTTTGAGTCAATAAAGTTCTCATACAATAAGGATATGACATTAAGCAGTATGTGATGCACATGAATGTATATGGCAATAATCAGAAAGCAATTCAAGTAATTAATTGTAATTCAGCACAGTTATTAAGCACCAATCATTGTTTAACAATTGTACGGATGCATGCAATTTTGACAGTTGTCACAAATAGTGTGCGGTCCAAGGGTGTGCGACTGGGGGGGTGTTCGGCTCAGGAGGTGTGCGGGGTGGAAGTGTGCGATATCAGTTTATCCCCTCCGTAAGTTACGGCTCTCAACTGTCGCCTACGGTGCCATCTCTCTGGTCAAACCAGTAACCACCCATGATTACACGATCAAAACCCTAATCATCATGTGCTTTATCCATACCAACATAATCACAAAAACTTACATTGATTCACATAAACCCTAATCATGAACTAATCATTATCAACGACATCAAATCAGATTTATGAATACCTTGCCACCAAATCATCAAAACACTAACATCATGCAAACCCTAGTTCCCCGATCAACACTATGAATATTTTAGATCAGCCAATTATTTCAGGAAATTACCAAGTTCTCATGATCACACCAAGCCATAGTTAATCAGATCATCTTTCATACATTTAAAACAAGGTTAAGCATGCTTTCTATAAAACCCTAGATCATCATTATAATCATGCCAATCATGTAAATCATCAAACAAGTATAAACACAACCATGTATAACAAATCAAACAGTGGTAATACACTAACCGAAAGATGTAGAGAAAAAGAGTTTGCTTAAAATCAAGAGAGAGAGATGGAGCTTCGAGAAAGGAACTGCCATCGATGATAGAATGATACAGAGAAAACTGTCGTCAATGATTACGAGAGCTAGGGTTTTGTATTTTCTTTATGAATGGAAAGTAATGTACGCATACCCACATGTGTGCGCGTTTGGTAAGGGATTTGGGCTTGGGACGAGTTGGGCTTGATAGTGGATGTCGGCCGAGAACACAAGGCACAAGAGTGAGGGAGTGTGTGGCTGGAGTGGAGGTGTGCGGCCCGGAATAGTGTGTGGTTGCACTTTGATAATAACTAATTCATATAATATCAAATAAACTTACAAACATAAATTTATAACCCATCAAGTATAATCAATCATGTTTATCAATCATAACATACACCCAATTATAATGTATAGTGGAACGTGAAGAGTGGTGATACAAAGTTAAAGTTCACGAGATTAGACGACGCTAACCTCGAAAGTACGGGTTGTCACATCATCCCCAAGTTGAAAGAAATTTCATCCTGAAATTTAGCATGCAGTCACTGAAGAAGCTAGTGTAGTTGAGCGTTTTCGCGGGGTGTCACATAACATATCAAATTTCTCTCTTCTGACAAAAGATGTAAATCCGGTATGAAACACCCTGGTAAATAAGTGAAACGACATAAGGTTTGTACCGGCGGTAAAATCCGGTATACCGGTTTGAAACGTAATATCGGTACCTGCCAAGGTTATTTTAGTTTGGGTTGTTACTTATTTTTATTATATATGTTACTTATCTTACGTAATTTTTATATATTATGATTATTCGTAACTAAAAGTTCTTATTTAATATTGTTTGAAATGAAAATAGTTATCCTCTAGTTGATGAGGATGGCGATAATAGTGAATTTCATCTTTTATGCGACCGTGAACTTGATGTATCAACACTCAAATGGCTTAAACATATTATACACTTTCATTTAAAAGAGCTTGTTGGAAAATTGAATGATTTTCGATTATCTTTTGGATTACTTTTTATTATGGATTTACTTTTGAATCATCTTTTAATATGTAATCATGCATTTTTCGATTAACTTTTGAGTTGATGTTGTAATTTATGAAATAATTGAGTTAGCTACTCAACCCGGTTGAACCGCTCGGTACAACCTGGTTCAACCGGTTGAACCATATTTTAGTCTAATCCGGTTTGATTTAAAAACTGGTTTTAAAACATTGGTTACATGTCATAATTCTGAAAAACTTGTAACATGTGGCAAAATTTTATCCATCCATTGGGTTTCTTGAGTTTTTTGAACTCACATAGGTTTTTCTCTATAATTGCCTTAATATATGTGTGTGTGTGTGTGTGTTTGTGTAAGGTAATGATTATAGGCTATTGATAAAGAAAATTAAAATCTCATGCCTAAAGTTATAGAACCCTACTTAATAATCATTTTTACACTTTCTAGGCAAAATTGACTTTGTAGCCGAACCCATACATACACACACATACATACACACACACACACATACACACATACACACATACACACACACACACATACACACATACAGACATACAGGCATACACGCATACACACACACATACATACATATATACATACATACATACATCCATGCATGCATGCATGCATGCATAGCTATCTATTTTTACCCGTAACCCAAATCCAAAGTCACCCAAACCCGAATTACAAAATCCTGAAAAGCCCGAACCCGACCAACCCGAACCTTATATGGATCTGCTATGGGTTACTTTTTCCCAACCAAAAACCCGAAACCCAAAAACAAATGCAACATCTATTGTCTTTTTTAATAGATGTG
Source organism: Helianthus tuberosus (assembly GCA_030545235.1). Taxonomy (NCBI): domain Eukaryota; kingdom Viridiplantae; phylum Streptophyta; class Magnoliopsida; order Asterales; family Asteraceae; genus Helianthus; species Helianthus tuberosus. Next base: position 36,977,894 of record CM060383.1, read on the forward strand.
TTTTGGTTTGGAGTCTCTTGTATTTGGAATATTAAGTTTTGAGACTTTTGAACATTATCATATCATATTGTTAGATGACATTTGAATTTTGATAATATTTTTTAGTATCAATACAAATATTGATGAATTTTATAAATTTTGTTTTACATTTTACATCTAAAACCGAACAAACCGACCAAAATAACCCAAACTTGATATAGGTTAATTATGGGGTCACTTTTTTCTGTCAAAAACTGCAACCCGAAGAACACCTATACATACGTATTATTGTTAATTTTTTTTTGAAAAAAGGTATAAGCATGAAAGGATGATCACAAGGGGTAAAAGAAATGGTCATTGTCACAAACAGGAGATCGACAATGCTATTTATTTTGTCAACAAAATCATTTATACATTTCTCAATGAAAACCTAACATGCACGTTGCGTAGTGTTTTTATATTTTTTTAACAGTACTTCTCAATGAAAACGTAATATAAGAAAGACAAAATGTTACCCTCGCTTTGCATAGCTTTTTTATTTTGATGAAATCAAATTTACCCCGTCCGAAAAACCACGCATTGATCACGGGGTGAATTTTTTCATTTCGTCTCTTATATTAATAATTAAAATGTTTCCTTTTTTACTTAGAGGCTGTTTGTTTACCTCTTAATGAGGCTCTTAATGGTTCAGACCTCTTACTGGTTTAGCACTTAATGGTTTAGACTGTTTGTTTCACGAGCACATGTCGGAATGGTTCAGACATTTGCCTCTGAATGGTTAAGATTTATACAGAGTCTGAATGGTTAAGACCTCTAATATGAATTGGTCAGACATTTGCGTCTGAACGGCTAAACAATATACAGGCTCTTAATGGTTCAGACCTCTTACTGGTTCAACACTTAATGGTTCAGACATCTTACTGGTTCAGCACTTAAACATTCAGATGTTGCCAAACAGCCCCTTAGGCCTTTTAAAAAGTTGACCCTAAAGTTATAAAATCATACTTAATTCATGTATTTTTCTTATTATTATTATTATTATTATTGATTTACTTATTTATTATTTTAAAAATACCTTATTTCACCTCTTAATTTATTTATTACTTGATGTGGTTTTAGAGTTTTTAAAAATTAATTGAAAATGAAATTTGTATGCTATAAAGGAGTGAAATTAATAAGGTTAAATGAGAAGAAATCAATTTCATGCATTGACAAATTATACCTTACATAATAAACTTGTGGTATATATCTTAGAAATTTTTGTGTAATTACGTAGGAAAAATAGATCGTTTATATAATAATACAAATAGATAAGTAGATAGGGTAAGGTTTAAATGAAAACCACTAGTTATTGTGAAAACTCGAAAACTAATTAAAAAAGCAAAAAAACGTACCAAAATTTTATTTATTTATTTATTTTTTTGCATACCAATTTTCGCAACTTTATATATATAAAAAAAAATTTAATTTTTTTTGTAGTGCACATGTGTAATAATACACATCTGTATGTGTACTACACATGTGTATTATTACACATGTGTACTACAAAAAAAAAATTATTTTTTTTGAAAAAAAAAATTTATATATAAAAACCTGGGAATTTTATAAAAAATTGAAAAAAAAAAATTGGTGTGTTTTTAGGCTTTTTTAGTTAGTTTTTGAGTTTTCACAATAAAAATGGTTTTTATTTGAACTATCCCTAAGTAGCTAATATCACAAATAATAAAATAAAGTCAAATTACAACCTTCATAAAATAAAGTCAAATTACAACCTTCTTTTTTACGCCCAAACTTGATAGTTCGATTATCCTCAATTTTTCTTTTCAAAAAAGAAATAACTAGATTCCACCTACATTTATAGAGTCAATGGTCCCTATTATTTCAGTTACGGTTGTTAAAATTAACTAATGTATTAGGTTTAGAAGTCTTTTCTAAATTGGCCGATTTGGTGACCTAAATATTTAGGAAGATGTTAATAACTAATTCAACCATTCAAAATATTTATCATTAATAACTAATTCAACCATTAAAATTCTAAATATTTATCGCTAATAACTAATTCAACCATTAAATATTTATCGGGTCGGGGGGGGGGGGGGGGGTGACATCGGCACAAAAGGTTAACGTGATATAGGGGTGAGCAAAAGGTAAAACCCGACCCTACCCGATCCGACTCGAGAACCGAGCAAACATAAAATACAGAACTGATTCACTACCCTAAATATAGGGTCGGTTCCGGGTTTTTATATAATCGGGTTTGTCGGGTACTAAGTATAAGAACCGACCCGACATATTTCATTTTTTAGCATGTTTTGTTATGAACTTGGGAAGGCTATTGTACATTCACAAACCATTCGATGATGAAGAAACACAATATTCTTCTTGATTTCGGCCTTATATACATTTCAATCTATTAACGGTGGTGAGTTATTTCTTTGTTAAGTTTCATTCAAATGTTATTGATAGTCATGCCTGACTTGAACTAATTTGACCATGCAAGTATAATATGTTTGTTGTATATTAAGCAGTTCTGTAATAGTGGATACGAATTTGCAAGTATTTCATGCTTGATGGGGTGTTTGTGCTTCAATATAATGTTTATTATCCATGATTAATCTCTTTGCACGCCAAGTGTTCGATAAAGTGTCCGAGTGAAAAATTTGACGAAACATATTAACAAAAGTTGTTGTTTTTGATGAATGGCACTACCAAACGTAGATAAAACCTTCTAACAAAAAATTCATAACTTAAACATCCAAGAATTCAAAAAGTATTGAGTCCTTTTGAATTACGATGGAGGATTACGGTGAGATTTGGAGTCTTTTTGGGGGTGTGTCTGGACTCCATTGAAGAGTGAGAAGAGGAAGAAGGAGAGGATGAAGATGAAGTGAAGAAGAAATGGGTTTTTATTAATAAATAAAAAATTGTTTTAATTTAAAAGTAAAAGTAAAAGACTTAAATGCCCTCATGTGCAAGGCATGTGAGTCCATTTAACTGAATTTTTTGACGTGGTTACTGCTAAATGTTATTGGGTGTAATAAAACATGAATATAAAGGTTGGTTTTTGCTGATTTCATAGTGAAAGGTATAAAGTGCAGTTTGAGGCAAACATAATGGTTTTTCTACAATTTTGTCTATAGAATTTGAAGTACATGTTACATAATTTGGAAGATATATATATTTATATGTTTACACTCTGTATCTTAAGAAACAAACACAAAACTCGTATGAACACTAGAAAAGTAAACAAGGAAGAAGAAGAAAAGTGGCCAGATAGAAGATGGTAGGTGCAAAGTTTGATGATGGATCAACATCATCACATCAACTATGCTTTAATAGAATTTCTAGTCCGGATAAAAGTGATGTGATTCAGGATGGTTAATGCAAAGTTTGATCATGATGTGATCGTGTTCCCTCTAGCAATAACGATTTTTCCAAACATCATTTATCAAGCCAAGATCAAGATTGGACATTCTGACACATCCAAGATATATTTAAATCAGTGTTGTAAAAATCGCGACTAAGCGGCGATTAATCGCTAGTTGGCTAGTAACTAAGTAATTTTTCGTTAATCAGTCTATTAATTGCTAGTCGGGCCTAGTCGGACCTAATCGAACCTAATCGGGCCTAGGCGGACCGCGGACCTAGTTGGCCAGCCAAAATCGGTGATTCCAGACAGATTCCGACAAAAAACCTGTATGTTCCGGCCAAAACATCTAAATTCCGGTCTGCTTCCAACCAAACCATTTGAATTCCAACAATTAATCTTGTATACTTAAAAAAGTGAGTTGAGTAAGAGTTAAAACCTAGCTACTTAAAATATTTACCTATAAAAATGTGTATATGTATACATAAAACTGAAAATTACATATAAAAAACTCGATCCAATTAATCTTGAGTGGTCGTTAGTCCCCACCTTACCGGCCGACTAGCGACTAACAACTTCTCCGACCTTGATTCAAATTAAGAGTAAATGATTTGGTGATGGGGACTTTTTAATAACCACCCAAAAGTAAACTTATTTTCATATTGCATAACTTACTGAATCACACATCTTGTCATCTTGATATATAAATATTCACATTTATAAAGTAATTTAACATTTGTAAAGTTCTTTAAACTAATATATGGTCTAAAGAAATGTTCTAGTGGGGGTTGCCCAATACTATCCTCTATCGGTAAGAAACCCTTGTCTAGATAAAATTTTTGTGTTTAGGAAAGCTTTAAATTTATTTAGTTCTTAATTAACTAAACTCTCTATAATATTGTTAGATCTTTACAATTGTGAAACTCATTACAACCTTCCAAAATGCTTTAAACTAGTTTTTTTTTACGTCACGCGTTGCGGCGAAACCGAACAAAATAAATACTTTATTTAGAGTACAATTTCGTTTTTAACAAAACTTATAATAGAATGTCGGGAAAAAAATTTAAGCACAACTACGTACTTAAGTTTTTAGAAAAAAATTATAAATGCAAATTATTAAAAAAGTATCAAATTAATCGATAAATTAATACATGTTCTAAAAAAGAAAAAAAATATTAAAAAATTGTATAGGAAAAAAAGGGAAAAAATTTAAAATATGTTATTAAAAGTAAATATAATAACAAACTATTACAATATATTAAATAAAAGAAAAAAACTATATATTGTTATAAAAATAAAGTTACTATTCATCGTCCTTCGTTAATGGATACCAAATAAATACTTTATTTACAATACAACTTCGTTTATAACAAAACTTATAACAGAATGTCATGGAAAAAATCAAGCACAACTACGTACTTAAGTTTTTAGAAAAAAATTTATAAATGTAAATTATCAAAGAAGTATCAAATTAATCCATAAATTAATATATTTTCTAAAAAAAGAATTATTAAAAAAATTGTATAGAAATTATATAGTTTTAAAAAAGGGAAAAAATATAAATATGTTATTAAAAGTAAATATAATATTAAACTGTTGTAATATATTAAATAAAAGAAAAACCAAAAACTATATATTATTATAAAAATACAGTTACTATTCATCATAGTTCATCAATAATATTTATATATAATATAATAATTATATATATAATCGTTATTTTAAAGTTGAGATTAAGTGTGAACTTGATCAAACGGCAACGACTCTCTTTGTGTTCTCTCTCCTCAGATTTTCAATGTTTTTTTATTTATTTAAGTGTTACTAGATTTTATCACCCCCAACTATTAGCTATTGGCCGCTGCCAACCTCAACTATCACTTTGACGTCCGTCACCCCCAATTCAACACTTAGTATGTTCTTTCACCACGTCGTTAACTGATCACTAACTTTTGATCCTATTATTATACTTGTGTGGGTGTCATAGGGATTTTAGGAAGGTTTTAGGAATCTTAGGACACCCCCCAAAAGTATAGTAACAAGAACAAAAGTTAGTGATCAGTTAACGACATAATGACAGAACACACTAAGTGTTAAGTTAGGAATGGCGGGCGTCAAAGTAATAATTGGAGCTGACAGCGGCCAATAACTAATAGTTTGAAGTAATAAAATCCAATAACCCTTTATTTAAATACCCAATTAAACCCCACTTTGATGTCTTTAAACTTCTAGATTGATTTAGCATTTAAAAGCCAATCTCATATATTAAATTTAATATCAACGGTAGTTAGAGAGAAGAAGCAGGGTTGTTGCCTAAGATTTCAAGTCCTTGTGGCAGAAGTAAAAATAGATTCTTTAAAATAGAAACTTATATATATATATATATATGGAAGGGTTATCTTTTGTGGTCAAACGCCTTAATGACGGGAGTCCAACCTCTGCCGGAGTCATCGCTTCTGTGCCATATGTCAGGCTAAACGGCGTCTCTTTATTGCCTGATTTAGGCGTTGTTCGATGAGCCCATAAGACCGTCTGTAACACATCCACCTAACACCTGCCTTCCCGATTAAGGCGTTTTTTGATGCCGTCTAGCAAACTTCTGTTAGCTCTCTCCGTTTGGCCATTACCTTGGTGGTGGGCCACCGAGGTGGAAATTTGCTGTTTGTCAAGGTCTTTACACCATTCCTGAATCGTTTTATCAGGGAACTGGGTTCCGTTGTCACTGACTAAGTATAGCGGTAAGCCAAAACGACAAACTATATGTTCCCATAAAAACTTCTTGACATTATCCGCCCCAATTTTTGCCAGGGGTTTAGCTTCAATCCATTTAGCGAAATAATCTATTGCAACGATGAGAAATTTTACTTTTCCCGGGGCTTGGGGAAAAGGACCCACAATAAAAACGGCCCACATTTGAAAAGGCCATGCCACTTTTACTGGTATCATACTGTTCTTGTGGCAGAATTTTGTGGTGCGTAGCGTTGGCAGCTCATGCATTTACGTAGTTCTTTCACTGCATCATCATGCATCCCGGGCCAATAGTATCCAACGTTTGTTATTTTAGCCACTACTGAACGCGATCCAGCGTGAATATCGCAGATTCCTTCGTGTATTTCTTTAATCAAATATTCCGCTTCTATGGGAGAGACACGGTGCAAAAGCGGACCCAGGTACGACTTTTGGTACAACGTTCCTCCCTGCAATTCGTATTGCAGGGCTTTGCCTGTATCTTCCTTGATGCGCCTTTTGATATTGGTAGTTCCCTGTTTGCCAGATATTTTACAAGGGGTGTCATCCAACATTCCTCTGCCGTACTCGTGGCTGAAACCTCCCCCTCCGTCGTAGATGGGGTGTGCAGTGTCTTTATTCTCACCTGATGCTCCATTCCTGATGTTGCTAACTTACTTAGCGAGTCAGCAATATGGTTTTTACCTCTGTGAACATGTATCAAGCTCAAGTTATTGAATAGGGAGATAAGATTTTTTGCTTTATCCAGATACTTGGCCATCATTTCGTCGTGAGCTTCATAAGTCTCATGGATTTGGTTATTCACCAACAAAGAATCCACGTATGCGTCGACCCGGGTAGCACCCGTGGCATGCACCATTCGTAACCCTGCCAACAGCGCTTGATATTCTGACTCATTATTCCAACACTCAAACTCGAACTTTAAGTTGTACATCAGCTTAATACCTTCTGGGATGATTAGCATGAGACCGGCCCCCGCTCCTTTGCTGCTGGAAGAACCATCCGTATACAGCTTCCAAGTTTCATTGGAGATGCTTGTTTCTAGTTTCTCAGAGTTCGTTTCCTGAATATGCTCTTCCTCTGGGATTTCAGCAATGAAATCCGCCACTACCTGCCCTTTATTGTTATTCTTTTACGGTATTCGATGTCGAATGCCCCCAACTCGATGGCCCATTTCGCGAGCCGGCCTGAAATTTCCGTTTTTTTCAAAACCTGTTGATCGGAGTGTCGCGCTCCAGTCAAAGATAATATTTATAAGCCCAAATTACCCTTAACAATGTGTTAGTGGTAGTAAGGGGTCGAACCACGAAGAGTATGTGGTTTGTGTGTGGATTCGAATGAATTAAAACAATTGTCACAATTTATGAAGCTTGCTAAAGTATTTTTTTTTTATTTTTGTTTAATTAAGAGATATGAGTTTAGACTAATTGAATTGATTAAATTGATGAACAACTAATGATTAACGATTACGAGAAAATGGTTACTAGAACAATAATAATAAAAAGGAATCACGCCCGGTTTCGGTAATTGTTAACCTAGGATTTCTACAAGTTTTAGTTTCAACTCAAATGCATTCGATTAACGGATTTAGTGTACCGTGACTTAGGTGCTACTAACTATCAACGCCTCGAAGAACGGACAAAAAGACACTTTGTAATCAACACAAGTAAATCCTAACAACGACAACGTACAATTACATATCACCGTTTCGCAAAGTCATAACTTTTAACATCGTTCGACAATTCACGAATTCGTAACAAATGTAATACTATTGTCAAAAGTTTCAAAAACCAAATACAAATTGTCACTAAGATGAAACAAGAACAAATTCAAACCCTAATATTAACAACTACCTACACTGGGGTGAAACCGAGATGATTAGCCGCTCATGGTTGATGCAACTTGATCACCGGATGCTTGGAATGTGGATGGAGTCATCTTGAAGCTTGTAGGATGAAGGAATGATGGAGAATTAGGGTTTATGGAATGATGACGGTGAGAAGGATGATGGATTGGATGAATTAGGGTTTTGATGGTGAATTGGGAATGAATGATTGTGATTCGGTTGTAGAGATGATAGATGATGGAATGGTAGGTGAATCATGGATGGTAATGGCTCCAAGAACAAGTTCAAACTCCAAAAGATAGTGTAACTTACGAGTTAATTCCCCAAGGACCAATCAGAATCGAAATTAATCCCCAAAACACACAAATTCGCATTTCAGTTTTTTACAAGCCGTCGCCGACAGGTCTGACCCCGTCGTCGACGGGCTCCCAATTCTTCAGATCCTGCCGACGGGTTATTTATCTGGATACGAGTTTTCTGGCCGACGGGTTTATTTAGAGGGCGTCGCCGACGGGGCTAGGGCCGTCGGCGACGGGCTCTCGTTTACACACTTTCTGTTTTCCGCTTCCAACACTTCCGGTTGACCCGTAACGCATCCTGGTGCTCCGGTTATCGACCCGATGACCCGTAAAGCTCTCGAAAAGCTCCTTAAACTTTATAAAACCTGCATAACACAAATCTTATTAAAAGTAGGCCATTCAAGATTGAAACTTATGTAAAAACACTAAGTTACGCAATAACAAACACCGGTTTTCAACCACGTATCACATCCCCACACTTGTCTTTTGCTTGTCCTCAAGCAAATCTGTTTTTCACTTTCACGTGGGTCGAACAATGAATATACATCCCATCCCCGAGACAAGAGTTAAGGTCTAATGTCATACAAAAGTTCACATTCTTTACAATTTCCACATATTTATCGGTAAAGTGAATAATCACATATAATAATGGTTATCCAAGATTAACCCGCCCGCAAAACTAACAAATCATGCATATCCCTCACAATGTGCTCTCCACTCGGCTTAAAAAAATATGGCTAATGTGTATAATGTATTAGCATTTCAACAATTAATCGCTCAAAACCGATTAGAACACGTACCCGCATGGGCTTGCAACTCAATCATTCTCCACCACCGAACACGAATACTATGCACAAGTCAAAAGGTCTTTGAAGGGTTGTAACGGGGCTAGGCTAAGGGTAGGGAATAGGACATTTTTAAGTGGCGAAGGTGATGAAAACTCGATTTTTATTACAAAACAACTAATCTAACATGATTAACTATAAACATCAAGCTAAGAGGCAACGAGTTTCGCCTTTTATTCAATAACTACTACTCATATTTTTTTGTATTTTCTCAACGATTTTCTATTCTCTTTTTTTTTCGCAACATTTTATGATTTTTTTTTTCGCAATGAATCATAACAACTATACATACTTAAGCTCCTATAATCGAATTTTCATCACACGGGTTTAAAAAGAAAAGGTTTAAGGCTATGGGCTATAGGGTGATCAAACGAAAGGTTTAGGCTCAAAATGGGCGACTAGGGAATTTGTTCAGGTAAGGATAGATAAATGGTTTTAAGAGAAAAAGGTTTACCTAATGCCTTAATCATTCTCGTGCTTGTATTCGGTCTATAGTCTCAAACGTATCAAAAGTTGCAAGTTCTACAATACGCGACTAATGGTCCACTCAAACAAAGAAACATGTAAATGTAAATCTATGATATAAAAGTGGCTCAAACCTCACGTATAAGGGTATGATATGTGATATGCATAAATTGCTAGTTCCTTAGGCGAATTATTCCCAAATTACCACCCGCTAAATACCCGTTATGCTTATTAATTTGAACTTGACCATGACAAAAGACCAAATGGGTTGTGACATCCCTCGTTGACTTAGTTACTTGTGCTTTTAAGAACGCTTTTGAGACAAGAAATTTTGATAATTTTTTTGAAATTTCCCCCCATCCCCACACTTGAGGTAAACATTGTCCTCAATGTATAGAATTTAAATGAATGGGTCAAAATCGAAAACTTTTACTACTCCCCCATCCCCACACTTGAGGTAAACATTGTCCTCAATGTGCAAGTACTAGAGTTTTAAAACGCACAAGGGATGTGACACGTCTAACCTTCCCAAAATCTCACCCCGGAAAATAAAATACAATGTACAATCCACTTATTCCTAACTAAGAATCAAAGTAAAAGGAAACACATGCACCTGATTTTTTTTGTCGCTTGATACTCATATCTCCTTCGCCTCTTCATAAAAACGGTTGTCCCGCGAACATGTTGTACCTACAAATTCTAATCCTTGTGTAGAAGCATGCTTCTCACAACCATGAAAATTTGTTAGTTACCTAGTTCTACCCTTTTTATGAAACATATTACCAAGTCATGTGTTATTTCACTTCAATTTATGTGGACAATAATTTACAACAACAATAAACCTAACTCACTTTCGTAGGAATCACGGTTGCATTTAGCTTATGCAACAAGCCCTTTTAAACCCCCCAATAGCTTGGGAGGACGAGAGGTCTCGTGAGGGTTATATAGGGAACACACCCACAACGTTCATTTAACTAGGTGAAAATAAATAACATGAAATAAAAATAACGGAAACAAAATAATATACAACAACAACAACAAAAACATACCATACCTCTACCGCTGATATCGCTCGTTTGGATCCACTGGCGGGTTGGGCTGGTATTGATAACCAGTGAGGGACTCGAACATCTCCCTATAGTTATCGAGGGGACTCTGCTCCCCTTGAGGCGGCGGTTGGTACGGAATCGGGATAAAGCTAGAACCGACTGCCTCGGGCCAATGAGGGGTGGGATCGGATGGACCTAGTGGATGAGGAAGATTGAGGTAATCAGTCCACCCCGAGTGTTCGGCGTACGGGAGACCGGCTTGAAGGTCTCTTTGATGGCGCTCCTGATCGTGGAGTATCTTGGTGTTGTTAATCGCCATTTGGTGAGAGACAGCCAAAGCACTCCATCGGCGTCGTTCCAATTCTCTTGCTTCATTTTGACGCCTAACCTCATCTTCTTCCCATGCCCGTCTTCGGGCTTCCTCATCCTCTTGCCTCTTCGCCAACTGTTCCATGTGTGACCTCTGCATTGCTTGGAACAGTTGTTGCTCTTCCATAAACTTATCCATTCTCTCCCGATGGGCTGCTTGAACTGCCCAAAACTCCTGCATTGGAGGTCCCTGTGCCTCCTCATAGGCTTCCCTCCTTCGGTTATACTCTCGGCCTTCACCTATGCATGCAGAGACATTGTCATATATCTCTTGCTGTCCCCGATCAAAATTTTTATAGGAGGGCACCCGTCTAGTGGTCACAAAGCCCGCCACATCTGCATTAATTTCTCTATGCGGCCTCATGTATCTTTGTCGTGGTCTTTGTGGACCGGAGGGCCCAGCTTCCTCCTCTTCATCCCCCATCTCTTCATCTTCTTCCGATTCCGGTGGTGCCCCTGAAGTAAGGAACTCATACTTATGACCCAACTTGTCGGTCACAACATACTTGTTCCCCGAGAGTTTAACTTCTATGTTCCAGTTCTTCTTCATGGAGGCCTTGTTAAGTTCCTCCAACGGTTTAGTTACCCATAGTGATTCCGAAGGTAGGCAACTTTGTTGAACAATCATGGCACTAATGAGGCGTGCGTATGGAATAAAACGCCTCTGGAACGACACCCGAGTAGCCCACGTGTTCATCATCACTATGTGTCTCCATGACAATGTCGGGGTCCCATATAGCAAAGAATGCACCACCCTACAGTCACCCGCTTTAACACTTCCACGATCACCAAACCTCACCAAAATGTTCTCAACATTAATCCCTTGGAGAATCTTTCCCTCAATCGTCATGTGCTTTCTCTTTGCCTCTCCCCCATCATGATAAGGTAAAACAACCGCGGTCATCTGATCCGGATCACCATTATTCGCATGACTATCCAAAAATTGTTGCATGGTTGGATAGTCATATGCTTGCACCCCCAAAGAATCAAAGCGTGCAATGCGGTTGATGGTTTCGAAAGACATCTTCATTGTCCCTCGAGTTGTCTTCCCGACCAAATTCCATTCCGCAGGAGAGCTATCCTTATTCATAAACCTCAGTGTCGACAACCATTCACATACCTCGGACAATTAAATCCGCGATGTGTTATCCTCGCACCAATCAAGCACTCTTTCCCATCCCAACCTCTCAAACATTTGTGTTATTCCAATTTGTTTGAACTCTTCGACATTCACCACTCTTTCACATAAACTCCTTTCCAGAACTGAGGTACTCACGTTGTTGACCATTTTCCATTTCCAGAGCTTGGCCTCCAACTTCCTATCTTGGTATTCCGATAAAAGTTTTCTCTTCTCCTCATCCCAAACTTCGGCGCTTTTGCTATCCTTGAACTTTGTCCACGCCCAATCTTGTCTGTATAGTCTTGCATCACCCTCTGCAATGGAGCTTAATTGCTCCCACTTCCTCGGTAGTAAACCGGAAGAAGAACCGACTCCTGATGATGAAGGTTGCCCTGTAGTCTTTTGTCTTTTACCACCGGCCATAACTACAATCACAAACAAGCAAAACATGAATATAACCCCAAGCCTTTACTAAACTCTCAAACTTTGAACATGATGTGTGATGTTGACATTTTAATTAACAAGTGAAGGTAAAATCGCCTCTTTAAACTCCCAAAGTCGCTCACTTTATCATAAACTTATCAATTTCTTGTTAATCTTACAATTTCTCATAAATTCAACAATATATTCAACATCACCTTCATGTTCATAACAAGTGTAATCACATCACCATAGTTATAACATGCTCAAATTCCATCCAACGCAACTAATCTTACTCAAAATCATGCTAGAACAACATACATTGTCTAAACAACCTACTCTTAAACTAAAAAGTTTAAAATTTCGGAAGAAAAACACTAACATATGATAATTCAAGCATAAATTTAAGGAGAATCCATACCTTTGATGTTGTTAGACAAGAAGAACTAAGAAAAGATGGAAAGCAAGCAACTTGATGAACACCCTTTCAAAAACCCTAAATTACACGCCCAGAAATCTTGCAAACTAGCAAGAATTGATGAAAACCGTGTTGGGGGTTTTGTTCCTCTCGAAAAATTACTCAAGATGGACTCAAAAAATCAGTTGATTTGGTGAAGGATTGAAGGAGTTATGAAGGTTTGAAGGTTTGAAGGTTTTAGGGTTCTTGAGCTTTTGTGAAGAAGATGAAGTTGGTGAGTGTATTATGAGAGAGAGAGCAGGGATTTAGAGGAGTGTTAAATGAAATGGGTTGTTTGTGGGTTGAATATGTGGTCAATTTGAGGTTTATAGTGTGTTTGGTGAGGTAAAATGGGTTATTGGTTCGAGTTTAACGGTTCACAAACAAAACAGCGCCGCCGCCTAAACCGCAGCTCGTCGCCGACGGTCATCAACCCGTCGCCGACGGGTCTCCTTTTCTTCATGTTTGGCCGACGGGCTAATAGTCTGTCTACGGGAATTGTGTGCCGACAGGGGTTTTGGAAGCCCGTCGCCGACGGCTCCCAATTTTTTTTTTTTTTAAATTAGGGAAGAAAATATGTACTTTTTGTAAAGGAGCTATATACAAACAAAATTCCTAAAAATAATTAAAATTCTTTTTGTGAATTTTTATAAGTTAAAATTTTTTAACGCAACAACCGTCAACTGCCCTACCACCCCCCAAAAAAAATCGTGTATTGTCCTCAATGCACATAACCAAGTCTAAAACATACCTTGTATCTTCGTGACCCGTTTGAAGTGGCCGAACTTCACACAATCAAGAAAGGTTAGTAGGAAACGGAAACGATTAACATCCAAATACGCAAACAATTAAATAATTATACATAACTTTACACCAATTGTTACCGGTCCTTTTCATTCGACCTCATAAATCGGAAAGCTTGCCACGAAGCTCACCAATTCTTTGTTTTCATCTACCTTTTCGTTACCGTCGAGAAACGGTTTTATCCGATGACCATTTACCGTTTACCGTACCCCATCCTTCGGGTCCTCGATAGTAACATCACCCAATTGTCCGACCTGGGTGACAACATAGGGTCCCATCCATTTGCTCCGGAGCTTTCCGGGAAAGAACTTGAGCTTTGAATTGTAAAGCCACACCTTTTGGCCAACCTCGAACTCTTTCTTTCTCAACTTGGCATCATGCGCTTTCTTCATTCCATCCTTGTACTTGGACGCGCATTCTTATGCCATTTCCCGTAGCTCCTCCAACTCGCATAGCTTAAGTTTCCTTTCGTTACCTGCATCGTCATATTGAACATTAACCTCTTTGATAGCCCATAACGATTTATGCACAAGTTCAACTGGTAAATGACAATTTTTACCGTAAACCAACCGATAAGGTGTAGTGCCAATAGGTGTCTTATGTGCCGTACGGTAGGCCCATAAAGCATCGTTCAATTTAATTGACCAATCCTTACGGTCCGCCCGCACGGTCTTTTGCAAAATCTCTTTGATTTGCCTATTTGACACCTCGACTTGCCCGCTCGTTTGCGGGTGATAGGGGTAGCAATTCTATGGTCAACACCAAACCGTTTTAGAAGTTTCCCAAACCGAAAATTTTTAAAATGAGATCCTCCATCACTTATGATGACACGAGGAATCCCAAACCTTGAAAAAATATTGGTTTGGACAAAATTACACACCACGGAATGGTCGTTCGTCTTGGTGGCTATTGCTTCAACCCACTTTGACACATAGTCAACGGCCACCAAGATGTACAAATTGCCATAAGAATTTGGGAATGGGCCCATGAAATCAATTCCCCATACGTCAAAAATGTCAACTACAAGGATTGGTTGCATGGGCATCTCATCCCTTTTTGAAATACCCCCTAGTTTTTGGCACTCTACACAATTTTTAGAAAATTCATTTGCATCTTTAAAAATAGTAGGCCAATAAAGGCCACTATTCAACACTTTATGACCCGTTTTGTGACCACTAAAATGACCACCACACGCAAACGAATGTAGATGCTGTAACACGCTTGGAATTTCTTCATCATCTATGCATCTTCTTATTACTTGATCCGCACACTCCTTCCACAAATGCGGTTCTTCCAACCAATAGTACTTGATTTGAGACATGAAGTGTTGCCTCTTCCGTCTATCCCAATGTGCCGGCATATCACCTGTAACAAGATAATTGACAATGTTAGCATACCATGGCAATTTATCTAATTTCATTATGTGCTCATCTAGGAAAGACTCATTGATCTCTACAGTTGTAGGATCTTCTTCAACCATCAACCGGGACAAATGGTCCGCCACAACATTCTCGGTACCCTTTTTGTCACGTATCTCCAAATCGAACTCTTGGAGCAACAACACCCATCGGATTAACCTCGGTTTTGCATCTTTCTTCTCCATGAGGTACCTAACTGCAGTGTGATCAGAATAAATAATCACTTTACTACCCCATATATATGCCCGGAATTTATCCAAAGCATATACCACCGCAAGTAGCTCTTTTTCGGTAGTGGTGTAATTTAATTGTGCATCCGAAAGAGTCTTACTCGCGTAGTATATGGCAACGGGTTTCTTTTCAACCCTTTGTCCCAACACGGCCCCCACCGCATAATCACTCGCATCACACATAATTTCAAAAGGAAAAGACCAATTTGGCGATTGCAAGATTGGGGCCTCAACTAACTTCTCTTTTAACTTGTTAAAAGCGTTTTGACAATTTTCATTAAAATCAAACGGTTGATCTTTTAACAACAAGTTACATAAAGGCTTGGTTATGTCACTAAAACCCTTAATAAACCGCCGGTAAAAACCCGCATGACCTAGAAATGACCTAACACCTTTAACGGTCGTGGGATAGGGTAAAGTAGATATGACTTGTACCTTTGCCCGATCAACCTCTATCCCACGACTTGACACCACGTGTCCCAACACTATTCCCTCTTGAACTATAAAATGGCTCTTTTCCCAACTTAAGACCAAACTAGTTTCGACACACCTTCTTAACACTTTATCTAGTTGGTCCAAACAAGCCTCAAAAGATGACCCAAAAATTGAGAAATCACCCATGAAGATTTCCAAAGACTTCCCCCCCATATCTGAAAAGATACTCATCATACACCTTTGGAAGGTGGTGGGGGCGTTACATAATCCAAACGGCATTCGCCTAAATGCGAAAGTTCCGTAGGGACAAGTAAACGTGGTATTTGCTTGGTCTTCCGGATGGATGGCGATTTGGTTATAACCAGAATAGCCATCTAAGAAGCAATAAAATTTTTGCCCCGACAATTTCTCAACTATTTGATCAATGAACGGTAAAGGAAAATGATCTTTGGAAGTTGCGGTATTCAACTTCCTATAATCAATACAAATTCGCCACCCGGTTACCGGCCGAGTGGCTACCTCTTCACCTGCGTCATTTTTGACGACTTGTATGCCTTCTTTCTTGGGAACCGTCTGTGTTGGGCTCACCCATTGGCTATCCGAGATCGGGTAAATGACACCCGCATCGAGCCATTTCAGCACTTCCTTCTTCACTACCTCCCGCATATTCGGATTTAATCTCCGTTGTGCATCTCGAACGGGAGTTACATTCTCTTCCGTGATGATTTTGTGCATCACCACTGAGGGACTAATACCCTTCAAATCAGCAATGGTCCATCCAATCGCCGCCCGATTAGTGACCAAAACATCCATCAATTTATCCTCTTGCTCCACGGTTAAGTTTGATGCAATGATAACCGGGAGCGTGTTGCCTTCACCAACATAAGCATACTTGAGATGCTTAGGCAACGCCTTCAATTCAACCTCCAGAGGCTCTACTAACAACGGCTTCAACTTGGTATCAATGCTCTCCGGTAAACTCTCAACTTGGTGCGTCCATGTCGGTTTTCCCTCTCTAACCGCAAGCACCTCCAAACTTCTCACTTCCTCGTCTATGCTCTTATCCATCTCCACCTGTGACCTGTCAAACATATAACAATCCTCCATTGTGTTTTCCCCATCTACGACTGTGTCGCAAAGAGGTATACACATGTCAACGACGTCCGCCATATAGCATTCATCATCAACTGGAGGGTTCATAAGTCCGGAAAAAACATGCAACCTCAACCTTCGGTTTCCAAATGTCATGTCAACCGTTCCCGTTTTGCAATCAATTTGAGAATTTGCGGTTACTAAGAACGGTCGACCCAAAATCACCGTAGGTTGCTTGGTTGGGTCCTTGGCCACATAATCAAGTACTAGAAAGTCCACCGGATAGTAAAAATCCTCGATTTTTACTATCACATCCTAGACAATTCCACGGGGTAGTTTGGGTGTCAAATCGGCTAACACCACGGTGGTGTTTGACGATTGAAGTGGACCAAACTCGTATTGGTCATACAAACTACCCGGTAGAATGCTCACGCTAGCACCAAGATCTAGAAGTGCCCGGTTGATTTTAAAATCGCCTACTTGAATTGAAATGATAGGCGCACACGGATCTTGGAGCTTAGGTGGAAGTGCACCCGAAAGAATCGAACTCACATTTTCGGTTAAATCTAATTTTTTTGGAAATTTGTGAGTGCGTTTTTGGGTACACAAATCTTTCAAGTATTTAGCATACGACGGTACTTGTTTAATTGCATCCAAAAGAGGTAAATTTATTTTGACTTGTTTAAAAATTTCCAACAACTCTTCTTGTTGTGGACCTCTTTTGTTTACAACTTTTTTCACGGGTCCCTTCAATGCTTCGGGATAAGGGGCGGTATTAGCCTCCACACCCTTTTCCTTAGCCTTGGGGACGGGGATGGTCACAACGGGGGTATCATTGTTCTTTTTCAATTCATTTTTATTTTGATCCGTTTGACCATTCTCATTCTCATCTTCACTAGCATCCTCCACCACCCCTTCAACAAACTGGGGTGATGGTGTTTTGACACCATTATCAACGACTCGACCACTACGTAAAGTAATTTTATTAATTGGTACCTCACCTGTGTTCCTTGAGTTTGACCCTTGATGCTTAGGGTTCACCGCGGTGTCACTTGGGAGTCTTCCCGTGCTTCCTCTCATTTGAGCCATTTCTTCCGCGAGTTGGCCCACTTGCTTTGCCAATGCCTCATGTGCTTTATCCCGAATCTCGTTTGTCTTCTTTATCTCCTTGATATCATGGTGAGATTCCTTTTGCATATTCAACAAAGCATCCATTTTGGCACCCAAATCATCGCCACCGGTTTGATTGTTCGACCCGCTTCCATTACCGCCTTGGTTGTTGTAATTCCTTTGGTACCCACCTTGGTAATTATTGTCCCTACCTTGGTACCCTTGGTTGTAATTTTGTTGATAACCTCCTTGGTTACCACCTTGACGGTTTTGATATGATGCTCCGCTTTGACCTCCTTGGTTACCCGATTGAAAATTCGGGTTCATTTGATTTGAAGCATTACCATATCGGAAGTTAGGGTGATTTCTCAAACCCGGATGATAAGTGTTGGAGTTCATGTGATATTGCTTCCTATCTCCATACACTTGGTTGACTTCCTCCGTGTAATCACTCGGCCCCGTTGGACATTGTTCCGCTCTATGTCCAATATCACCACAACCTTCACATACCTCGAATTGAACCGCATTTACTTCCTTTTTCTTCATTCGAGCCATTTCCCGCTCTAAAGTGGAAATCCGATCTTTAGAGTCGAGATCGGGAAGTGATCGTGAAATGGGATGCTTCTTAGCTCGATCGGCCGATTCTTTCTCTTTCGAACGTTTACTCATCCGTTCCAAGAATTCCCAATCATCATCTTCATGGTTGCTTAGAAGGGTCCCATTGCTCGTTGATTCAAGTCGGTTCCATGTGTTGTCATCTAAACCCCGTACAAAACACTTAACCAATTCCCACTTCTCGATTTGATGATGTGGGCATCTTCTCATCATTTCTTTAAATCTTGTAAAGGCTTCATGCAACGGCTCGCCCGATAATTGGCGAAAAGACCTAATTTCATCACGAGCATCATCGGTCTTCGCCATAGAATAATATTTATCTAGAAAAGATTGTTGCATTTCTCCCCATGTGCGGATGCTATTGGCCGGGAGTGTAAGGAACCATTGCTTCGCTTTGTCTTTCAATGGGAATTGGAACAAACGAAGTTTAACCTCATCTAGTGCAAAGTTGTGCCCCCCGATAGTGCCGCAAATGGAAGAAAACTCTGTCAAATGTGTGTACGGTTCGTCATTGGATCTTCCATTAAAATGAGGAAGTATGTTGATGTAATGTGGTTTACAATCAAACATCCTCCTCTCACAAACGATTGGTGAGTCATTCTCGGTGACAACTGTCCTGAAACGATCATTCACTCCCCGTGGAGGTCGTTGATGACGATGTGGACCATTAACTTCTTGATCAACCGGTCTTCTATTATCCCTTCTTTCACCTCTTCGATCATCTCTTCGATTATCCCTTGGGTTACCACCTCCCACAAAACGAGGAATCCGGTTACGGTTTGCATTCTTGTTGTTATTGTAAAACCCATCATTCCGGTTCCGTTGGTCATTGTTTCGTGGTTGACGGTGGTTCCCATAACCATCATTTCTTCCACCTCCGTAACCGTATTCGTCGTCCCCAACGTAATTGGCATGTTGGTAGCCAAATTCCTCATCATCATACCTTCTAGCATTGTAGATGTTTCCCCTATCCACGTAGCCCCAATCTTCATCATCATTAGCTCTATCATCATAGTATCCCCCATCGTCTGAATTTTTCGTATGAACACTCACATGTTCCGGCGATTGATAACCGGGAACACTATACGGTTCATCATCGGGGATTGCATTCCTCAAGTCATCGATGTTGAAGAATGGGTCTTCATTTGCGGGATTGCCGCGATCACGATTTCCCCGACGGTCGGAATTGACATTCCGGTCATCTAGGTTGATGGGTAAAGAGGTTTGTCTATGAAGGTTTTGTTGTTGAGGTGTTCTTTGATTGTTGTTGGGATTTTGGTTTTGGAAAGGTGGTGTAGGTGGTCCGGTATTGTTGTTATTACCACCCGGTCGCTCGGGAGGTATAGGTTGCATATTTGGAGCGGGATTGAAGTTGCTTCGGTATTGGAATTGGTTCGAGTTAAGGTTTTGGTTTGAGTTTTGGTTCGCCATTGAATCGGTTTCAATGGATGGTGTAGGTTGTGGTTTTTGGTTGGTTTGATTAGAAGCAAGTGTTGCTTCTAACCGGCTTGCTAGGTTTCTTCTTGCTACTCTTTCAATTTCCGGTTCGTAGACTAACGGTAAAGTCCTCCCGGAGTTTCGCGTATGCATACACTACCTGTAACCTGCACAAGTAACACACCCGCTTAACAAGGAAAAAGAAAAAGTACAAAAAAGAAAGCTAAACAAATTAAACAGATAATCACGAAAATTCAAACAATAATCCAAACACAAAGCGCACGCACTCCCCGGCAACGGCGCCAAAATTTGATCGGAGTGTCGCGCTCCGGTCAAAGATAATATTTATAAGCCCAAATTACCCTTAACAATGTGTTAGTGGTAGTAAGGGGTCGAACCACGAAGAGTATGTGGTTTGTGTGTGGATTCGAATGAATTAAAACAATTGTCACAATTTATGAAGCTTGCTAAAGTATTTTTTTTTTATTTTTGTTTAATTAAGAGATATGAGTTTAGACTAATTGAATTGATTAAATTGATGAACAACTAATGATTAACGATTACGAGAAAATGGTTACTAGAACAATAATAATAAAAAGGAATCACGCCCGGTTTCGGTAATTGTTAACCTAGGATTTCTACAAGTTTTAGTTTCAACTCAAATGCATTCGATTAACGGATTTAGTGTACCGTGACTTAGGTGCTACTAACTATCAACGCCCCGAAGAACGGACAAAAAGACACTTTGTAATCAACACAAGTAAATCCTAACAACGACAACGTACAATTACATATCACCGTTTCGCAAAGTCATAACTTTTAACATCGTTCGACAATTCACAAATTCGTAACAAATGTAATACTATTGTCAAAAGTTTCAAAAACCAAATACAAATTGTCACTAAGATGAAACAAGAACAAATTGAAACCCTAAAATTAACAACTACCTACACCGGGGTGAAACCGAGATGATTAGCCGCTCATGGTTGATGCAACTTGATCACCGGATGCTTGGAATGTGGATGGAGTCATCTTGAAGCTTGTAGGATGAAGGAATGATGGAGAATTAGGGTTTATGGAATGATGATGGTGAGAAGGATGATGGATTGGATGAATTAGGGTTTTGATGGTGAATTGGGAATGAATGATTGTGATTCGGTTGTAGAGATGATAGAAGATGGAATGGTAGGTGAATCATGGATGGTAATGGCTCCAAGAACAAGTTCAAACTCCAAAAGATAGTGTAACTTACGAGTTAATTCCCCAAGGACCAATCAGAATTGAAATTAATCCCCAAAACACACAAATTCGCATTTCAGTTTTTTACAAGCCGTCGCCGACGGGTCTGACCCCGTCGTCGACGGGCTCCCAATTCTTCAGATCCTGCCGACGGGTTATTTATCTGGATACGAGTTTTCTGGCCGATGGGTTTATTTAGAGGGCGTCGCCGACGGGGCTAGGGCCGTCGGCGACGGGCTCTCGTTTACACACTTTCTGTTTTCCGCTTCCAACACTTCCGGTTGACCCGTAACGCATCCTGGTGCTCCGGTTATCGACCCGATGACCCGTAAAGCTCTCGAAAAGCTCCTTAAACTTTATAAAACCTGCATAACACAAATCTTATTAAAAGTAGGCCATTCAAGATTGAAACTTATGTAAAAACACTAAGTTACGCAATAACAAACACCGGTTTTCAACCACGTATCACATCCCCACACTTGTCTTTTGCTTGTCCTCAAGCAAATCTGTTTTTCACTTTCACGTGGGTCGAACAATGAATATACATCCCATCCCCGAGACAAGAGTTAAGGTCTAATGTCATACAAAAGTTCACATTCTTTACAATTTCCACATATTTATCGGTAAAGTGAATAATCACATATAATAATGGTTATCCAAGATTAACCCGCCCGCAAAACTAACAAATCATGCATATCCCTCACAATGTGCTCTCCACTCGGCTTAAAAAAATATGGCTAATGTGTATAATGTATTAGCATTTCAACAATTAATCGCTCAAAACCGATTAGAACACGTACCCGCATGGGCTTGCAACTCAATCATTCTCCACCACCGAACACGAATACTATGCACAAGTCAAAAGGTCTTTGAAGGGTTGTAACGGGGCTAGGCTAAGGGTAGGGAATAGGACATTTTTAAGTGGCGAAGGTGATGAAAACTCGATTTTTATTACAAAACAACTAATCTAACATGATTAACTATAAACATCAAGCTAAGAGGCAACGAGTTTCGCCTTTTATTCAATAACTACTACTCATATTTTTTTGTATTTTCTCAACGATTTTCTATTCTCTTTTTTTTTTCGCAACATTTTATGATTTTTTTTTTCGCAATGAATCATAACAACTATACATACTTAAGCTCCTATAATCGAATTTTCATCACACGGGTTTAAAAAGAAAAGGTTTAAGGCTATGGGCTATAGGGTGGTCAAACGAAAGGTTTAGGCTCAAAATGGGCGACTAGGGAATTTGTTCAGGTAAGGATAGATAAATGGTTTTAAGAGAAAAAGGTTTACCTAATGCCTTAATCATTCTCGTGCTTGTATTCGGTCTATAGTCTCAAACGTATCAAAAGTTGCAAGTTCTACAATACGCGACTAATGGTCCACTCAAACAAAGAAACATGTAAATGTAAATCTATGATATAAAAGTGGCTCAAACCTCACGTATAAGGGTATGATATGTGATATGCATAAATTGCTAGTTCCTTAGGCGAATTATTCCCAAATTACCACCCGTTAAATACCCGTTATGCTTATTAATTTGAACTTGACCATGACAAAAGACCAAATGGGTTGTGACATCCCTCGTTGACTTAGTTACTTGTGCTTTTAAGAACGCTTTTGAGACAAGAAATTTTGATAATTTTTTTGAAATTTCCCCCCATCCCCACACTTGAGGTAAACATTGTCCTCAATGTATAGAATTTAAATGAATGGGTCAAAATCGAAAACTTTTACTACTCCCCCATCCCCACACTTGAGGTAAACATTGTCCTCAATGTGCAAGTACTAGAGTTTTAAAACGCACAAGGGATGTGACACGTCTAACCTTCCCAAAATCTCACCCCGGAAAATAAAATACAATGTACAATCCACTTATTCCTAACTAAGAATCAAAGTAAAAGGAAACACATGCACCTGATTTTTTTTTGTCGCTTGATACTCATATATCCTTCGCCTCTTCATAAAAACGGTTGTCCCGCGAACATGTTGTACCTACAAATTCTAATCCTTGTGTAGAAGCATGCTTCTCACAACCATGAAAATTTGTTAGTTACCTAGTTCTACCCTTTTTATGAAACATATTACCAAGTCATGTGTTATTTCACTTCAATTTATGTGGACAATAATTTACAACAACAATAAACCTAACTCACTTTCGTAGGAATCACGGTTGCATTTAGCTTATGCAACAAGCCCTTTTAAACCCCCCAATAGCTTGGGAGGACGAGAGGTCTCGTGAGGGTTATATAGGGAACACACCCACAACGTTCATTTAACTAGGTGAAAATAAATAACATGAAATAAAAATAACGGAAACAAAATAATATACAACAACAACAACAAAAACATACCATACCTCTACCGCTGATATCGCTCGTTTGGATCCACTGGCGGGTTGGGCTGGTATTGATAACCAGTGAGGGACTCGAACATCTCCCTATAGTTATCGAGGGGACTCTGCTCCCCTTGAGGCGGCGGTTGGTACGGAATCGGGATAAAGCTAGAACCGACTGCCTCGGGCCAATGAGGGGTGGGATCGGATGGACCTAGTGGATGAGGAAGATTGAGGTAATCAGTCCACCCCGAGTGTTCGGCGTACGGGAGACCGGCTTGAAGGTCTCTTTGATGGCGCTCCTGATCGTGGAGTATCTTGGTGTTGTTAATCGCCATTTGGTGAGAGACAGCCAAAGCACTCCATCGGCGTCGTTCCAATTCTCTTGCTTCATTTTGACGCCTAACCTCATCTTCTTCCCATGCCCGTCTTCGGGCTTCCTCATCCTCTTGCCTCTTCGCCAACTGTTCCATGTGTGACCTCTGCATTGCTTGGAACAGTTGTTGCTCTTCCATAAACTTATCCATTCTCTCCCGATGGGCTGCTTGAACTGCCCAAAACTCCTGCATTGGAGGTCCCTGTGCCTCCTCATAGGCTTCCCTCCTTCGGTTATACTCTCGGCCTTCACCTATGCATGCAGAGACATTGTCATGTATCTCTTGCTGTCCCCGATCAAAATTTTTATAGGAGGGCACCCGTCTAGTGGTCACAAAGCCCGCCACATCTGCATTAATTTCTCTATGCGGCCTCATGTATCTTTGTCGTGGTCTTTGTGGACCGGAGGGCCTAGCTTCCTCCTCTTCATCCCCCATCTCTTCATCTTCTTCCGATTCCGATGGTGCCCCTGAAGTAAGGAACTCATACTTATGACCCAACTTGTCGGTCACAACATACTTGTTCCCCGAGAGTTTAACTTCTATGTTCCAGTTCTTCTTCATGGAGGCCTTGTTAAGTTCCTCCAACGGTTTAGTTACCCATAGTGATTCCGAAGGTAGGCAACTTTGTTGAATAATCATGGCACTAATGAGGCGTGCGTATGGAATAAAACGCCTCTGGAACGACACCCGAGTAGCCCACGTGTTCATCATCACTATGTGTCTCCATGACAATGTCGGGGTCCCATATAGCAAAGAATGCACCACCCTACAGTCACCCGCTTTAACACTTCCACGATCACCAAACCTCACCAAAATGTTCTCAACATTAATCCCTTGGAGAATCTTTCCCTCAATCGTCATGTGCTTTCTCTTTGCCTCTCCCCCATCATGATAAGGTAAAACAACCGCGGTCATCTGATCTGGATCACCATTATTCGCATGACTATCCAAAAATTGTTGCATGGTTGGATAGTCATATGCTTGCACCCCCAAAGAATCAAAGCGTGCAATGCGGTTGATGGTTTCAAAAGACATCTTCATTGTCCCTCGAGTTGTCTTCCCGACCAAATCCCATTCCGCAGGAGAGCTATCCTTATTCATAAACCTCAGTGTCGACAACCATTCACATACCTCGGACAAATAAATCCGCGATGTGTTATCCTCGCTCCAATCAAGCACTCTTTCCCATCCCAACCTCTCAAACATTTGTGTTATTCCAATTTGTTTGAACTCTTCGACATTCACCACTCTTTCACATAAACTCCTTTCCAGAACTGAGGTACTCACGTTGTTGACCATTTTCCATTTCCAGAGCTTGGCCTCCAACTTCCTATCTTGGTATTCCGATAAAAGTTTTCTCTTCTCCTCATCCCAAACTTCGGCGCTTTTGCTATCCTTGAACTTTGTCCACGCCCAATCTTGTCTGTATAGTCTTGCATCACCCTCTGCAATGGAGCTTAATTGCTCCCACTTCCTCGGTAGTAAACCGAAAGAAGAACCGACTCCTGATGATGAAGGTTGCCCTGTAGTCTTTTGTCTTTTACCACCGGCCATAACTACAATCACAAACAAGCAAAACATGAATATAACCCCAAGCCTTTACTAAACTCTCAAACTTTGAACATGATGTGTGATGTTGACATTTTAATTAACAAGTGAAGGTAAAATCGCCTCTTTAAACTCCCAAAGTCGCTCACTTTATCATAAACTTATCAATTTCTTGTTAATCTTACAATTTCTCATAAATTCAACAATATATTCAACATCACCTTCATGTTCAATCATGTTCATAACAAGTGTAATCACATCACCATAGTTATAACATGCTCAAATTCCATCCAACGCAACTAATCTTACTCAAAATCATGCTAGAACAACATACATTGTCTAAACAACCTACTCTTAAACTAAAAAGTTTAAAATTTCGGAAGAAAAACACTAACATATGATAATTCAAGCATAAATTTAAGGAGAATCCATACCTTTGATGTTGTTAGACAAGAAGAACTAAGAAAAGATGGAAAGCAAGCAACTTGATGAACACCCTTTCAAAAACCCTAAATTACACGCCCAGAAATCTTGCAAACTAGCAAGAATTGATGAAAACCGTGTTGGGGGTTTTGTTCCTCTCGAAAAATTACTCAAGATGGACTTAAAAATCAGTTGATTTGGTGAAGGATTGAAGGAGTTATGAAGGTTTGAAGGTGTTAGGGTTCTTGAGCTTTTGTGAAGAAGATGAAGTTGGTGAGTGTATTATGAGAGAGAGAGCAGGGATTTAGAGGAGTGTTAAATGAGATGGGTTGTTTGTGGGTCGAATATGTGGTCAATTTGAGGTTTATAGTGTGTTTGGTGAGGTAAAATGGGTTATTGGTTCGAGTTTAACGGTTCACAAACAAAACAGCGCCGCCGCCTAAACCGCAGCCCGTCGCCGACGGTCATCAACCCGTCGCCGACGGGTCTCCTTTTCTTCATGTTTGGCCGACGGGCTAATAGTCTGTCTACGGGAATTGTGTGCCGACAGGGGTTTTGGAAGCCCGTCGCCGACGGCTCCCAATTTTTTTTTTTTTTAAATTAGGGAAGAAAATATGTACTTTTTGTAAAGGAGCTATATACAAACAAAATTCCTAAAAATAATTAAAATTCTTTTTGTGAATTTTTATAAGTTAAAATTTTTTAACGCAACAACCGTCAACTGCCCTACCACCCCCCAAAAAAAATCGTGTATTGTCCTCAATGCACATAACCAAGTCTAAAACATACCTTGTATCTTCGTGACCCGTTTGAAGTGGCCGAACTTCACACAATCAAGAAAGGTTAGTAGGAAACGGAAACGATTAAGATCCAAATACGCAAACAATTAAATAATTATACATAACTTTACACCAATTGTTACCGGTCCTTTTCATTCGACCTCATCAATCGGAAAGCTTGCCACGAAGCTCACCAATTCTTTGTTTTCATCTACCTTTTCGTTACCGTCGAGAAACGGTTTTATCCGATGACCATTTACCGTTTGCCGTACCCCATCCTTCGGGTCCTCGATAGTAACACCACCCAATTGTCTGACCCGGGTGACAACATAGGGTCCCATCCATTTGCTCCGGAGCTTTCCGGGAAAGAACTTGAGCTTTGAATTGTAAAGCCACACCTTTTGGCCAACCTCGAACTCTTTCTTTCTCAACTTGGCATCATGCGCTTTCTTCATTCCATCCTTGTACTTGGGCGCGCATTCATATGCCATTTCCCGTAGCTCCTCCAACTCGCATAGCTTAAGTTTCCTTTCGTTACCTGCATCGTCATATTGAACATTAACCTCTTTGATAGCCCATAACGATTTATGCACAAGTTCAACCGGTAAATGACAATTTTTACCGTAAACCAACCGATAAGGTGTAGTGCCAATAGGTGTCTTATGTGCCGTACGGTAGGCCTATAAAGCATCGTTCAATTTAATTGACCAATCCTTACGGTCCGCCCGCACGGTCTTTTGCAAAATCTCTTTGATTTGCCTATTTGACACCTCGACTTGCCCGCTCGTTTGCGGGTGATAGGGGGTAGCAATTCTATGGTCAACACCAAACCGTTTTAGAAGTTTCCCAAACCGAAAATTTTTAAAATGAGATCCTCCATCACTTATGATGACACGAGGAATCCCAAACCTTGAAAAAATATTGGTTTGGACAAAATTACACACCACGGAATGGTCGTTCGTCTTGGTGGCTATTGCTTCAACCCACTTTGACACATAGTCAACGGCCGCCAAGATGTACAAATTGCCATAAGAATTTGGGAATGGGCCCATGAAATCAATTCCCCATACGTCAAAAATGTCAACTACAAGGATTGGTTGCATGGGCATCTCATCCCTTTTTGAAATACCCCCTAGTTTTTAGCACTCTACACAATTTTTAGAAAATTCATATGCATCTTTAAAAATAGTAGGCCAATAAAGGCCACTATTCAACACTTTATGACCCGTTTTGTGACCACTAAAATGACCACCACACGCAAACGAATGTAGATGCTGTAACACGCTTGGAATTTCTTCATCATCTATGCATCTTCTTATTACTTGATCCGCACACTCCTTCCACAAATGCGGTTCTTCCAACCAATAGTACTTGATTTGAGACATGAAGTGTTGCCTCTTCCGTCTATCCCAATGTGCCGGCATATCACCTGTAACAAGATAATTGACAATGTTAGCATACCATGGCAATTTATCTAATTTCATTATGTGCTCATCTGGGAAAGACTCATTGATCTCTACAGTTGTAGGATCTTCTTCAACCATCAACCGGGACAAATGGTCCGCCACAACATTCTCGGTACCCTTTTTGTCACGTATCTCCAAATCGAACTCTTGGAGCAACAACACCCATCGGATTAACCTCGGTTTTGCATCTTTCTTCTCCATGAGGTACCTAACTGCAGTGTGATCAGAATAAATAATCACTTTACTACCCCATATATATGCCCGAAATTTATCCAAAGCATATACCACCGCAAGTAGCTCTTTTTCGGTAGTGGTGTAATTTAATTGTGCATCCGAAAGAGTCTTACTCGCGTAGTATATGGCAACGGGTTTCTTTTCAACCCTTTGTCCCAACACGGCCCCCACCGCATAATCACTCGCATCACACATAATTTCAAAAGGAAAAGACCAATTTGGCGATTGCAAGATTGGGGCCTCAACTAACTTCTCTTTTAACTTGTTAAAAGCGTTTTGACAATTTTCATTAAAATCAAACGGTTGATCTTTTAACAACAAGTTACATAAAGGCTTGGTTATGTCACTAAAACCCTTAATAAACCGCCGGTAAAAACCCGCATGACCTAGAAATGACCTAACACCTTTAACGGTCGTGGGATACGGTAAAGTAGATATGACTTGTACCTTTGCCCGATCAACCTCTATCCCACGACTTGACACCACGTGTCCCAACACTATTCCCTCTTGAACCATAAAATGGCTTTTTTCCCAACTTAAGACCAAACTAGTTTCGACACACCTTCTTAACACTTTATCTAGTTGGTCCAAACAAGCCTCAAAAGATGACCCAAAAATTGAGAAATCATCCATGAAGATTTCCAAAGACTTCCCCACCATATCTGAAAAGATACTCATCATACACCTTTGGAAGGTGGCGGGGGCGTTACATAATCCAAACGGCATTCGCCTAAATGCGAAAGTTCCGTAGGGACAAGTAAACGTGGTCTTTGCTTGGTCTTCCGGATGGATGGCGATTTGGTTATAACCAGAATAGCCATCTAAGAAGCAATAAAATTTTTGCCCCGACAATTTCTCAACTATTTGATCAATGAACGGTAAAGGAAAATGATCTTTGGAAGTTGCGGTATTCAACTTCCTATAATCAATACAAATTCGCCACCCGGTTACCGGCCGAGTGGCTACCTCTTCACCTGCGTCATTTTTGACGACTTGTATGCCTGCTTTCTTGGGAACCGTCTGTGTTGGGCTCACCCATTGGCTATCCGAGATCGGGTAAATGATACCCGTATCGAGCCATTTCAGCACTTCCTTCTTCACTACCTCCCGCATATTCGGATTTAATCTCCGTTGTGCATCTCGAACGGGAGTTACATTCTCTTCCGTGATGATTTTGTGCATCACCACCGAGGGACTAATACCCTTCAAATCAGCAATGGTCCATCCAATCGCCGCCCGATTAGTGACCAAAACATCCATCAATTTATCCTCTTGCTCCACGGTTAAGTTTGATGCAATGATAACCGGGAGCGTGTTGCCTTCACCAACATAAGCATACTTGAGATGCTTAGGCAATGCCTTCAATTCAACCTCCGGAGGCTCTACTAACGACGGCTTCAACTTGGTATCAATGCTCTCCGGTAAACTCTCAACTTGGTGCGTCCATGTCGGTTTTCCCTCTCTAACTGCAAGCACCTCCAAACTTCTCACTTCCTCGTCTATGCTCTTATCCATCTCCACCTGTGACCTGTCAAACATATAACAATCCTCCATTGTGTTTTCCCCATCTACGACTGTGTCGCAAAGAGGTATACACATGTCAACGACGTCCGCCATATAGCATTCATCATCAACTGGAGGGTTCATAAGTCCGGAAAAAACATGCAACCTCAACCTTCGGTTTCCAAATGTCATGTCAACCGTTCCCGTTTTGCAATCAATTTGAGAATTTGCGGTTGCTAAGAACGGTCGACCCAAAATCACCGTAGGTTGCTTGGTTGGGTCCTTGGCCACATAATCAAGTACTAGAAAGTCCACCGGATAGTAAAAATCCTCGATTTTTACTATCACATCCGAGACAATTCCACGGGGTAGTTTGGGTGTCAAATCGGCTAACACCACGGTGGTGTTTGACGATTAAAGTGGACCAAACTCGTATTGGTCATACAAACTACCCGGTAGAATGCTCACGCTAGCACCAAGATCTAGAAGTGCCCGGTTGATTTTAAAATCGCCTACTTGAATTGAAATGATAGGCGCACACGGATCTTGGAGCTTAGGTGGAAGTGCACCCGAAAGAATCGAACTCACATTTTCGGTTAAATCTAATTTTTTTGGAAATTTGTGAGTGCGTTTTTGGGTACACAAATCTTTCAAGTACTTAGCATACGACGGTACTTGTTTAATTGCATCCAAAAGAGGTAAATTTATTTTGACTTGTTTAAAAATTTCCAACAACTCTTCTTGTTGTGGACCTCTTTTGTTTACAACTTTTTTCACGGGTCCCTTCAATGCTTCGGGATAAGGGGCGGTATTAGCCTCCACACCCTTTTCCTTAGCCTTGGGGACGGGGATGGTCACAACGGGGGTATCATTGTTCTTTTTCAATTCATTTTTATTTTGATCCGTTTGACCATTCTCATTCTCATCTTCACTAGCATCCTCCACCACCCCTTCAACAAACTGGGGTGATGGTGTTTTGACACCATTATCAACGAATCGACCACTACGTAAAGTAATTTTATTAATTGGTACCTCACCTGTGTTCCTTGAGTTTGACCCTTGATGCTTAGGGTTCACCGCGGTGTCACTTGGGAGTCTTCCCGTGCTTCCTCTCATTTGAGCCATTTCTTCCGCGAGTTGGCCCACTTGCTTTGCCAATGCCTCATGTGCTTTATCCCGAATCTCGTTTGTCTTCTTTATCTCCTTGATATCATGGTGAGATTCCTTTTGCATATTCAACAAAGCATCCATTTTGGCACCCA
Source organism: Helianthus tuberosus (assembly GCA_030545235.1). NCBI lineage: Eukaryota > Viridiplantae > Streptophyta > Magnoliopsida > Asterales > Asteraceae > Helianthus > Helianthus tuberosus. The sequence continues at coordinate 37,009,169 of CM060383.1, forward strand.
AATCATCGCCACCGGTTTGATTGTTCGACCCGCTTCCATTACCGCCTTGGTTGTTGTAATTCCTTTGGTACCCACCTTGGTAATTATTGTCCCTACCTTGGTACCCTTGGTTGTAATTTCGTTGATAACCTCCTTGGTTACCACCTTGACGGTTTTGATATGATGCTCCGCTTTGACCTCCTTGGTTACCCGATTGAAAATTCGGGTTCATTTGATTTGAAGCATTACCATATCGGAAGTTAGGGTGATTTCTCAAACCCGGATGATAAGTGTTGGAGTTCATGTCATATTGCTTCCTATCTCCATACACTTGGTTGACTTCCTCCGTGTAATCACTCGGCCCCGTTGGACATTGTTCCGCTCTATGTCCAATATCACCACAACCTTCACATACCTCGAATTGAACCGCATTTACTTCCTTTTTCTTCATTCGAGCCATTTCCCGCTCTAAAGTGGAAATCCGATCTTTAGAGTCGAGATCGGGAAGTGATCGTGAAATGGGATGCTTCTTAGCTCGATCGGCCGATTCTTTCTCTTTCGAATGTTTACTCATCCGTTCCAAGAATTCCCAATCATCATCTTCATGGTTGCTTAGAAGGGTCCCATTGCTCGTTGATTCAAGTCGGTTCCATGTGTTGTCATCTAAACCCCGTACAAAACACTTAACCAATTCCCACTTCTCGATTTGATGATGTGGGCATCTTCTCATCATTTCTTTAAATCTTGTAAAGGCTTCATGCAACGGCTCGCCCGATAATTGGCGAAAAGACCTAATTTCATCACGAGCATCATCGGTCTTCGCCATAGAATAATATTCATCTAGAAAAGCTTGTTGCATTTCTCCCCATGTGCGGATGCTGTTGGCCGGGAGTGTAAGGAACCATTGTTTCGCTTTGTCTTTCAATGAGAATTGGAACAAACGAAGTTTAACCTCATCTAGTGCAAAGTTGTGCCCCCCGATAGTGCCGCAAATGGAAGAAAACTCTGTCAAATGTGTGTACGGTTCGTCATTGGATCTTCCATTAAAATGAGGAAGTATGTTGATGTAATGTGGTTTACAATCAAACATCCTCCTCTCACAAATGATTGGTGAGTCATTCTCGGTGACAACCGGCCTGAAACGATCATTCACTCCCCGTAGAGGTCGTTGATGACGATGTGGACCATTAACTTCTTGATCAACCGGTCTTCTATTATCCCTTCTTTCACCTCTTCGATCATCTCTTCGATTATCCCTTGGGTTACCACCTCCCACAAAACGAGGAATCCGGTTACGGTTTGCATTCTTGTTGTTATTGTAAAACCCATCATTCCGGTTCCGTTGGTCATTGTTTCGTGGTTGACGGTTGTTCCCATAACCATCATTTCTTCCACCTCCGTAACCGTATTCGTCGTCCCCAACGTAATTGGCATGTTGGTAGCCAAATTCCTCATCATCATACCTTCTAGCATTGTAGATGTTTCCCCTATTCACGTAGCCCCAATCTTCATCATCATTAGCTCTATCATCATAGTATCCCCCATCGTCCGAATTTTCCGTATGAACACTCACATGTTCTGGCGATTGATAACCGGGAACACTATACGGTTCATCATCGGGGATTGCATTCCTCAAGTCATCGATGTTGAAGAATGGGTCTTCATTTGCGGGATTGCCGCGATCACGATTTCCCCGACGGTCGGAATTGACATTCCGGTCATCTAGGTTGATGGGTAAAGAGGTTTGTCTATGAAGGTTTTGTTGTTGAGGTGTTCTTTGATTGTTGTTAGGATTTTGGTTTTGGAAAGGTGGTGTAGGTGGTCCGGTATTGTTGTTATTACCACCCGGTCGCTCGGGAGGTATAGGTTGCATATTTGGAGCGGGATTGAAGTTGCTTCGGTATTGGAATTGGTTCGAGTTAAGGTTTTGGTTTGAGTTTTGGTTCGCCATTGAATCGGTTTCAATGGATGGTGTAGGTTGTGGTTTTTGGTTGGTTTGATTAGAAGCAAGTGTTGCTTCTAACCGGCTTGCTAGGTTTCTTCTTGCTACTCTTTCAATTTCCGGTTCGTAGACTAACGGTAAAGTCCTCCCGGAGTTTCGCGTATGCATACACTACCTGTAACCTGCACAAGTAACACACCCGTGTAACAAGGAAAAAGAAAAAGTACAAAAAAGAAAGCTAAACAAATTAAACAGGTAATCACGAAAATTCAAACAATAATCCAAACACAAAGCGCACGCACTCCCCGGCAACGGCGCCAAAATTTGATCGGAGTGTCGCGCTCCGGTCAAAGATAATATTTATAAGCCAAAATTACCCTTAACAATGTGTTAGTGGTAGTAAGGGGTCGAACCACGAAGAGTATGTGGTTTGTGTGTGGATTCGAATGAATTAAAACAATTGTCACAATTTATGAAGCTTGCTAAAGTATTTTTTTTTTATTTTTGTTTAATTAAGAGATATGAGTTTAGACTAATTGAATTGATTAAATTGATGAACAACTAATGATTAACGATTACGAGAAAATGGTTACTAGAACAATAATAATAATAATAAAAAGGAATCACGCCCGGTTTCGGTAATTGTTAACCTAGGATTTCTACAAGTTTTAGTTTCAACTCAAATGCATTCGATTAACGGATTTAGTGTACCGTGACTTAGGTGCTACTAACTATCAACGCCCTGAAGAACGGACAAAAAGACACTTTGTAATCAACACAAGTAAATCCTAACAACGACAACGTACAATTACATATCACCGTTTCGCAAAGTCATAACTTTTAACATCGTTCGACAATTCACGAATTCGTAACAAATGTAATACTATTGTCAAAAGTTTCAAAAACCAAATACAAATTGTCACTAAGATGAAACAAGAACAAATTGAAACCCTAAAATTAACAACTACCTACACCGGGGTGAAACCGAGATGATTAGCCGCTCATGGTTGATGCAACTTGATCACCGGATGCTTGGAATGTGGATGGAGTCATCTTGAAGCTTGTAGGATGAAGGAATGATGGAGAATTAGGGTTTATGGAATGATGATGGTGAGAAGGATGATGGATTGGATGAATTAGGGTTTTGATGGTGAATTGGGAATGAATGATTGTGATTCAGTTGTAGAGATGATAGATGATGGAATGGTAGGTGAATCATGGATGGTAATGGCTCCAAGAACAAGTTCAAACTCCAAAAGATAGTGTAACTTACGAGTTAATGCCCCAAGGACCAATCAGAATCGAAATTAATCCCCAAAACACACAAATTCGCATTTCAGTTTTTTACAAGCCGTCGCCGACGGGTCTGACCCCGTCGCCGACGGGCTCCCAATTCTTCAGATCCTGCCGACGGGTTATTTATCTGGATACGAGTTTTCTAGCCGACGGGTTTATTTAGAGGGCGTCGCCGACGGGGCTAGGGCCGTCGGCGACGGGCTCTCGTTTACACACTTTCTGTTTTCCGCTTCCAACACTTCTGGTTGACCCGTAACGCATCCTGGTGCTCCGGTTATCGACCCGATGACCCGTAAAGCTCTCGAAAAGCTCCTTAAACTTTATAAAACCTGCATAACACAAATCTTATTAAAAGTAGGCCATTCAAGATTGAAACCTATGTAAAAACACTAAGTTACGCAATAACAAACACCGGTTTTCAACCACGTATCACCTGTTGTAGCGAATAATTCATCAAAACCTGGACTTTATACCCTTAGAAATATCTTCGAAGTCGCCGGGAGGCGTGGACCAGTGCCAACACCAACTTTTCCAACGTGGGATACCGGGTTTACGGATCCGCTAGTACTCTACTGACGTAGTAAATCGGCGTTTGCACCCCCCCCCCACGTTCCACCATGAGAACAACACTGACCGCATAATGGACCGCGGATAGGTATATCTTCAGTGTTTCGTTTGGTTTCTGGGTTGTTAAGGTCGGTAAGTGTGCCAGAAAACGTTTCATTTCTTGCAGTGCCTCTTCTGCTTCAGCCGTCCATCAGAAGTTGTTTTTATTCAGGCAATCCTTTAATGGTTTTATGAAAGGCAGGGACCGTTCGGCGTGTTTGGCCAAAAATCTGTTAATTGTTACCAACCTACCATTTAACGGCTGGGCCTCTTTAAGTGTGCGCAGTGAAGGCATGCTGGTGATGGCCATGACTTTTTCAGGATTTGCCTTAAAACCATCGCGTGTGACAACGACTCCCATGAATTTGCACTCCTTAACCCCAAACAAGCACTTTTTGGGGTTTAACTTAATGTTGTACTCCTTTAGTGTCTAGAACGTTTCTTCGATGTCCTGTAACATGATTTTTTTTCTTCCATGCTTTTGATTACCAGATCGTCGACATATAGTTCTAAGATCCGCCCAATTTGATTGGCGAATGCCATATCCATCAACCTCTGGTAAGTTGCCCCCGCATTCTGCAATCCGAAAGGCATTTTTGTATAACCAAAAATCCCAATGTCTGTGTGGAAAGCCGTATTTTCTTCATCCTCTTCCACCATCGGCATCGAGCATGCGCTTGAAACAGAAAGGAACCAAGGAGTTGACTTTGAAGTCGATTTCAGGAAACGGGTACGCGTCTTTGGGCATGCTTTATTCAAGTCCTTGTAATCTACGCACATCCTCCATGTGCCGTCAGTCTTCTTCACCATGACTGGGTTGGCTACCCAGGTGTGGTAAATTGTCTCCCGTCGGATCCCCGCCGTAGTTTACTTTTGTACTTACTTTACTATTGCCTCTTTCCTATCTGGAGCCATATTACGCTTTCTCTGGGCTATGGGTTTAATTCCGATTAGCGTGGACAACCAATATTCTGTCCTGTCACGGGGTATGCCCATCATGTCACCATGTTCAATGGCGAAAACGTCCATGTTATTGTGGAGTAACATTTTAAGGCTTTCTTTTACTTCTGGAGAAAGAGTTTCGCTAATCGTGACCATCTGGTCTGGGTGCTTAGTGCTCAGTACCCATCTCTTAGGTCTGATTGCATCCGCTGGTCTGTGTCGGTATCTCTTTGTGTTCATTACTTCGCCTATGTGATCACGGTGCACTGTTGTCCCCCCCCCCCCAGGGCTGGGATTTTCATGATTAATCATCGCGCCGTGGAGACAATTGCATCCAATTTACCCAAGGTATAGCACCCAATGATGACATTGTAATGGTACTCAGCCCTAACTACCAGGAATGGGATAACCATAGTCCTTTCACATTGTGCCTCTCCGAAAGTTACCAGGAAAGTGATTTTCCCTATTGGGTCAACCTTTTCCTTGTAAAACCCTAATGGGGACATGACTGGCTTGAGGAGGGCTCGATCTTCCCTCTGCATACGGTTATAATAGTGTTCGTAAATAATGTCTTCTGAGCTCCCTGTATCTACCAGGATTCTTCTCATGTTATAATCACCGACCGCTATGGCGATTATAAGGGGATCCGTGCTAAGATGGCTATACCGCTGTTGAGAGCCCACGTGTATGTCGACCGACATCCACGGTTTGAGGATTTCAAACCCTCGCTTGGTTTCTCGCACATCTTTGACGTATACCATGTTCATGTCGCGCTGCTTTCTACCCACCTTACCATCCTCATCTTTCACCTGTAAAGGATCTTGCTTAATGTCCTTGACCAAGTGAGCCAACTTCCTGGATTTGACATAATACTCTATCTGCTTCTTTAGCTGATAACAGTCGTTGGTGTCATGCCCGCGTCCTTTGTGACATTCACAGTATTTGGAAGAGTCTTTCCCGGCCGAATCTTTTAGAGGTTTAGGTGGGTTGAGCTTGAGATTTTCCAAGGCAAGAATCTCCGCTGGCATCTTACTCAACGCAGGGAAGTCTGACTTAGTTCCACTCAAAGAGTACTCATTCTTTGATGATGCGCTTCGAGGTCTATCGTATCTCCCCTAAGATTCAGTGTGACTCCCCCTTGTAAATCTTCCGCTCTGACTCTTGATCTTACCCCCCGCGACAATATGTATCCTCAAGCGCCTTGTACGATTCTTTTTTCTTGTTTGCAGCATGACTGGCTATGATTGACTTTTCTTGGCGTATATAGACCTTGGTTCCCATAATTTCTTCTATAGTATCCGAGACTTCTTTCCTGCCATGTAACTTCCTGAGGAGTTCATCATCTTTCATGCCTTGTAAAAAGGCGCCACACGCCAAATCTTGGTTTAGGCCAGGAATGTCAATGCTTTCTTTGTTAAATCTTGTTAAGAAATTCTCTACTATCTCGTTGTCCTGGCGGCATATGTGCAATACTTGATTCCGATCCTTGGTATGTTAATTGTTGTGAAAACTTCGTTATTAGTTCATTAAACCTATCAATTCCTCCAACGGGGAGACTGTCCCACCAGACACGAGCCGCCCCCACAAGATTTTGAACAAATATCTTGCACCAAAGGAGCATTGGTGTAACACCCCAAAAATATTAAATTATATGTATATAAACATAACTGGGTCATAACCAAGGGTAATGTAACTAGGAATAAATAACCTAGTTAACTAAATGTTTGTAAATAACAAAGAAAACATATATAAATGCACCTTTTAAATAACTTTGAACTTGAGGGACTAAAAAGGGCAAGGATGGAAAGATGTTTAAATTAAAACAAATAAAAACCAAAAATACACACACATGTGTGTGTGCTTGGTCGATCTATCTAGGAGAAAAAAGGGTTCTCTTCAAAACCCTAAACTCACTAAATTTCATCAAAATCATAGGGAAATCGAGCTTGAAATCGGGGATTTAACTAAATTCGTGATCACCCAAGTTAGGAGATCACAAGGTATGTTGAATATTGATATTTGGTGATATTTTAAATTTGTGATGAACATTCATAAACGAAATTCTAGTGTGAATGTTGAATGTTATAGTGAAATAGACATGAGTACAAGTCTAGGAACAAACCCTAGATGTGAATTTGGTGAAATAGTGCCATAAACTAGGGATTGAATGATTAACCTTGTATGTGCTAAGTGGGTTTTATGACAACATGAGGAACTGTTAGTGCATTTATGTCTATCGCCTCCGTCATCTCAAGATCGTAGCTGAAACTGTTTAAAACTAGCCTTACATTGTAATTTTAGATAGAAAAAGGCAAGGTGCCATTATTGTAAATAAGGGGAAATCCCTTATAATCCTTTGCCTATAAATAGAGGAGTTAGGGCTTAGTTTAGCGACTTTTGCTACTTTAGCTCATTTGGAGACTTGGAGAGCTCTAGTGTTAGAGAGAGAAGCTAGAGAGAGAAAGTGCTCCACATGATTCAGGTTCTTGTACGATTTCAGATCTGATAAATAGAATCACGATTATATTACGACTCGTGTGTTCGGTCACGCACGTTCACGGATTCCGCATGTCGAACGTGTCATACGCAATCGTTTCGGAGTCAAAACCGGTCCTAACAAGTGGTATCAGAGCTAAAAGACAAAAATTATGAGGAAAAGCTGGAAAAACTCATAAGAGAAGTCATGATATCGAGTTTGAAGAAGAGAGATGAAGAGAGAATGAAGAAGAATGTTAAGTGTATGGTTGAAGAATTGAAAAAGGTAGCTGAAGAGATTAAAGCTGAAGTTGTTGAAGTGAAAGAAGAAGTTGTGGTGAATGTAGAAGTTGAGAAAGCTGTTACTGAAGAACAGCAAGTTGAAGAAACTAAGAAGAAAGAAGAAGTGAAGATTGAGATTTTGGAGGTTGCTGGTGATGTTGGTGATGAGGTTGGTATTGAAGGAAAGCAGAGTGATGCTGATCAGAAGCAGACAGAAGTTGCTGCAAACACCGAAGTGCCAATCACTGAGGTAAATTCTAACTCTGAAATCTTGAAAACTGTTGAACAGTGCAAGAAATGCATGGAAACGTGCAGTGCTTGTACTGAAAAAGACAAACAATTTAATAAAATTGAGGAAGTTTTCAAAAATAAATGCAAAGAAATGTTAGAAAACGAAAAAGTTTTGAAAGATAATGAAGAAGAACTTTTAGAAAAATGTAAAAAGTTAGAAAAAGAAAATGAAGTTTTGAAAGAAAAAGTTTTGAAAAAGACAGAAGAATGTGACCAAAAAGAAATTGTTTGTCAAGAAATGAAGAAGGAATATGATTCAATAAAATTGGCATATCACATTACAAAAGAATCATATGAAAAAGTGAAGGATGAAATGAAATTTGCTCAATCAAGAATGAATTACTTATCTGAAACAACTAAAGAGCTTAAACGAATGTATGAAATAAAACAAGGTGTTGTTAATTCATATATTGAGGATGTTGCTAAGCTAAAGCAACAGATTGCTGATTTTGAACAGGATAACAACAAGTTAAAGAGTTATCACGTGTCATCATATGTGCTTGAAAGAATTTTCAACATAAAACCGGATGGAAAAGATTCTGAGCAAAACAAGAAAGGTATTGGCTCAGAGTTTCATCAAGTTCCACCACCGGAAAAGTTTGCATTTTATGATGATGAAAAGGTCGAAAAAGCTTTCAACATGGTAGATCAATTGCCAGACAACATTGATATAACCTATTCCAAATCTGATGATTCTCATGATTCAGAGGTGGTAGGTAAAGTCGTTGAAAGTGTGTTGAAAGAAGAGTCGGGTGATACAGGTAAGTCTGAATCACAGGATGAAAATGAAGGAAATTTTCATGATGGATATCTGAAAAACACAAAATCCGAGAAAAATTTGAATGATGATTCAAAAGGATTGGTTTATACCATGATTGGATCGGACAAATTATTCTTAGATGTTGTATTCCCGATTCAGAATGTGATTTCAGAAAAGGTTGACAAAGTTTTCAAGATGGTTGAAATTGAAAAGTCTGAAATTTCAAATTTTGCTGGTAAGAGTCATAGAGGTTCGTATAACAAACCTGGTTTTAAAAAGAAAAACATGAAGGCTGGGTTGGGTTATAAGAAGAAACAAAGTTGGAAAAGAAATGAAACTCTGAATTTTCAGACAAAATTGAATTTTGTTCAAGGAATAAGTTTAGAAGAAGAGAAAGAACTCCAAGTTATACGACAGTCTAATGAAGAGTTATGTGCTCAAAAGAAAAGGCAACAACCACAGGTCAAGGATGTGTCCAAGAGAACATGTTTCAAATGTGATCAAATTGGACATCTTGCACGAAAGTGTCCAAATTTGAAACCTGTGGATGTTGACAAAAAGAAGTCTGATAATGTTGAGAAACAGAAGTCTGATGTTGTGAATCAGAAGTCAACCAAGTTTGACTCACAACAAACATGGAAACCAGTGACACCAAAATTAAGAACAACACAAAGTTGGAAAAACACTGTTGATGCAACAAAACCAAACGAGTTTTGGAAACCAAAAGTTGTTGTTCAAAATCAAAATGTTCAAAAAGAATCACATTTTTATAAAAGAGGTACTCCGAAAGGTCAGACATGGAGTATTAAGAAACAAGTGTCTTTGGTAAACGATGAGAAAGTTGAAGTTAAAAATGAAAAAGTTTTTGTTCAAAATGACAAAGATTTTCCGAAATTGAATGAAAATTATTGTGTTGAAATGCCTAAGGTCAAACAGACCTGGGCTAAATTGTTCAAGTAATCAAATACTTTGAATGTGCAGGTGCTCAAGACAACTGAAGATTGTGAAAATGGATGTCGGAGCAGCCTGTCACAACGAGCAGATGAGGCTGCTGAACCCTGGTTTGGTTGAACAGGGAGTTTGTTTGGTTTCTGTACATAAATAAACAATATTCCAAAACCCTAAAAATTGAAAATTTAAAAACCAAAAATATGTTTTTATTTTTGTCAAAATCTTGAAAAATCAAAAATATGTTTGTTTTTAAATTTTGTCAAAAATTAAAAAAAATACAAAAATATGTTAAGTGAATACGTCGAAACCCTCACGGCTGAACAAACATGATTAATTTCACAAGATTGAAAAACGGTTTTCAAACTGTAAAATATCAATGTGTTGTAAATCATGGGGGTACGTTATATTTTCTGCAAATCAGTGCATGAAAAGCAGAAAATGGATGGCGAGACAAAGCTATCAGTATCGGTTTGTCAAATTTCTTTAAATGGTTTTGTATTTTAGGGGGAGTAAGAAATTGTCAGAAAATCCAAAAACATTAGAAAATTTGAAAAAGTCAAAAACATGATAAAATTCAAAAATGAGTTTTTGTGTAAAAAGAGGAAATGATAGTACATCAGTAGACAGTTACAGTACGCTAAAGAATTGGAAAGTCAAAATGTGTTAAACGATCTCACCGTGGATGTGTCGGTAGATTTTTATACATTTAGTAAACTTTTTCGGGATATAAACATAAATTCAAACTTGCTTATTTTGTGGGGAACACTACTTGGATATATAGGTAACCCCTGAAATCTCGTTTGAAGGACCCCTCTTTCTGAGATACTAGGTCTTTATGCTTAGTGATATCTGGGGTATTATCCCGGGACTTCTGATTTTGCGGAAGCAATGGCCTAGTCCCCGGAGAATACTTTCCGCATGCTTGAAATATAGCGCCGCCCTCAGCAAATTGATGAAACAATAAAATTGATAGTCATTGTTGTTGTAATACAAAAGATCCTCTAAAGGGGACACACCAAAAGTCGAGCCGTCATCTCTCTGCTGTAACACCCGTTCAAGTAAATCTAGGTTTAACGTATAGTTTGCGAAAACAATTATATAATTAATGATTACGTATGGATCGGAAATACGGGTTTACTAAAAATTTTTTACAAATTTAAGTGATATCACATAATGTGGTTTAATTCCCCGTTTTAAAATAACGACGAAACAACTTGCGGAAGCTTCATTTAACGCGTGTTCGGTTCTTGCTTGACGCTTGATCTTCATCCGGGAACACTTGGTATTTTCCTGCGATCAAAACCAACCAAATAGTTAGTTTTGATGCTTGAACAATAGGTTAAACAACAAACCATACAATAAACGAAAAATTTCCAGTACTGTAGTCTGTCGCGGGCCGCGACAGATCTCGTGTAAGCTTACGCGGGCCGCTAGAAGGCCCCGCGTGTCGCGACATAATTCAGGTCTCCCTTCGCGTGGCGCGGGGGAGTGCCTTTTCCAGCAGATTCAGAGCTGTGTCCTGCATTTTCAGCAACGCTAAATTTTACGGAAATAGTCATAACTTCTTCGTTATTGATCCGTTTTACGCGATTCTTTTTCCTACGCGTCCGTAATTTAATTCTCCATCTAATGGAGTTAAAATCCAACGTTTGACATGATAAAATTTCGGACTTTTAACTCTTCGGCTTATTACCCTTTTTACCAACTTTTGACCCGTTCGTGATTTCATCTAACAACTTGTTTGCGGTCCTTATTTCTTTTGTAAACATATCTTTATGATTGTTTCCTATTGTACAAGGCTCAAATCACGGGTTATTACACATTCTAAACCCGCTTATGTTCAAGTGCTTATTTTGACCCGTTAAGGACATTTATGTCCTTTTAAGCCTAATTTCGCTCATTTCTTCTATGCCTCATAATCTCACCCGTTTATTTTGATTAGTTTTTCCACCACAACTATGAATGTGGTGAGTTTAATGAAATAAACTATCTATTCCGAGTTTTACCCCTCAAATATGTTATTTTGCGACAATACGCCTTTTAAGGCATTTAACCCTTGATAGTTTATACCTACTATTTTCATACGCGTCTAAAGGTTACAAGATCGTCATATAAGTTCCTAAACAACCTTTATGGGTTGTTTGCCTAATTTACCCTTCAAGGGCATTTTAGTCAACATTAGCCCCTCATTTACTACGAAGGGCTTTCGCTACATATGTGGCCATAAAGTATATTATATGTGGCCGCTAGACGGTCGTACTATCAACACGTTCTGATGTGGACTAATTCCATCCTTTTTATTATTTTAAATCCGTCCTGCGGATTCAGACGTAACCTTCATACCTTTCATTACTTCTATGTTTCGAATCCGTCTAGCGGTTCCAAACATACCATTTATACCTTTCTTCCTTCTATGATCGAATCCATCTAACGGATTTCAATCATATCATTCATATCTTTCATTCCTTACATGTGTTAAATCTGTTTCGCAGATTCAGACATATCATTTCTACATTTCATTTCCTTGAATCCGTTTTACGGATTCAAACATTCCATTCATGCTTTTCATCCCTTGAATCCGTCTAGCGGATTCAAACATTGCATTCACACTTTTCATTCTTTGAACCCGTCTCTCGGATTCAAACATTTCCTTCATGCCTTTCCTTCCTTGAATCCGTCTCGCGGATTCAATCATTCTATTCATACACTTTATTCCTTGAATCCGTCTCGCGGATTCAAAAACATTCCATTCCTATCTTGTTGATCCGTACTTAATCACGGATTCAACATTCTTCATTTTTATCAGGCATGTTTTTTTTTCATTCTTACATAGTACTCTCAATTTCCCGAGAGTCTTACTTCTCATTTCACCCACACGCCCGCCTGCTAACCAACTCTACCGGACATACCTGTAACAATTATCATGATCTCACGAACGTCATACGTTTCTCGTGTACTGGCCAGGTACACAATCCACATAGTAGTTTCGTGCCTTTATGTAATTGTCACCTTATGTCCGTAGACTTAGGTTTCGGCGCGTGTATCCCTTCCAGTACTTCATTACTATACTACCATTATCCTTCATTTAGAATTTCTCTTCCCTTAATGAGTTTTTACTACTACATATACCCACATATCGAATTTACGTACCTGAATTCAATTTGTCTTATTACCTCTTTGCCTGCCTTAGTATTCATCCCAGATTGCATTCACAGATCATCCTCTTCCAACACTTATGCTTTGGATCTTGATCGAGTCTTAGATTGTACGGGTTTCTTATCTCAAGAGCACACAAGTTTGAGTTCAAGTACTTACCTTCTCGTACTTGATTCCCTCAAACCAGGGCTCTGATACCAACTTGTAAGACCCTAATTCGTAAATGACAAAAGTCGCAGCGGAAAATCGAACCCTAAAAATTTCTTTCGTTACCTACACCTCGACGCATCTAAAATTCATTCTTGAGGTTAATTCTTTTACAATGAATACATTATTTATACTCGTTTACAATAAGGAAACATAACCTAGCTTCGCTCAATTACATACTCGACACTCCCGTACAATCTATCTTGTGACTCGATCTTTGATCACTCCTTTTTATTATGATAATCCGGCTCGAACAACCTGTGCTCACCAAACACATACACAACATTAATATGTTATCAATATAAACGATACTTAGCCTTGGAATATTTATGTTCCATTATTTCTTTACTTTAAACGTTCCTTCTGAGTACCTCACTTCCGGTGAATCTTCGATACTGTACCTGCATTAACTTAAACCTCCAGGCACACGAATAATACATAAACACTTAATCACATTGAATGACTTGCATACATACCTAAACTGCATTCATAATATCTCCACACATACATAGGTACACACATGCATACGTACCTATTTGCATACATACTCACACCCATACATGCCAACCTACATGCTTACCTACCTATAAATACATCTACATAGTTACATACGTATCTACCTATACACATACCTACACCATTCTGTACGCTCATGACATTATACATCTATATATACATACATTCCTACTTGCGACATACTAAACTCATACCCGCCTACTCACATACACACTTTCATATATCCGCGTATTCTTGCTCACTTACCTATCAACATACCCACGTAAGGGCATACATGCTTTCATACATTTCTACATACGTGTATAGAGATACACAAACATACGTATGTACCTATCTACATGTGCGCTTACCCTAATGGTCATAAAACATAAGCTAAATTAGTCATACGCAACTTAAAACGCGTTTAAACGAGTTTCCAAACCAAAACGAGGCTTAAAAACAATTTTCGGAGAAACTACACCCGTCGCGCGACGCGACGTGCCGTCGCGCTACGCGACCCCCCCAAAAAGACAGAAAGATTTGCAGTTGTTGCTGCATATTCCCAGCACTTCCGGATTTTACGGAAACGAGCATAACTTCCTCATTTTTGATCCGTTTTACCCGATTCTTTTTCCTACGTGATCGTAATTTAATTCTCCATCACATGGAGTAAAAATCCAGTATTTGGACTACCGAAATTCATAACTTTCAAGACCTCGACTTATTACCCTTTTCCATAATTTTGACCCGTTCATGCATTTACCCACATAACTTATTTATTTAACCTTAATTTCATATAACTAGATAATTTCAAGGTCTTTTTATCATAAAAATTCATTCCCGGATATCTTACATCTCATTCCACCCGTTTTACGCTCAAAAGCTTATTTTTGACCCGTTAAGGGTAATTGCACATTAAATGGTTTATGACTAACAAACCATACTCTCCACTTTCATGCTCGACCAAATCATTACGCTAATCGAATAACTTGTTCCGAAAACTACTTTTAAGATCATTTGCCCCAAAACACCCATCAGGGGCGTTTTGGTCAACTCTAATCCCATCATTTACGATGAAAGACTTCAGCATATATTTAACTTCAAACATCATGTTTAATATAATTAAAACACTATATTACTTAAACAGACTAAGAAGTGATTACGGAAATCACTTACCTTATGCACCCGCGTTCCTATCCGCTTCCTTGCCTTCTCTTGACCCGTTAGCCATTCATGCTTGAGTCCACCTTGATAAAATTCCTATACTTTCATATCACCAACATCGCATTCTCGTTAGCTTACATCATTGTACATGTCAACGACCATATCAATCACATGTTTCACATTTGACTTTCATTAGTCGATTTTAGCTAACATAAAACATACAACCAAGTTCATATCCTGTTAAACGCATGTAATTCATCATGTCGTTCCATTTAATACGTATCGACATAACAGGTACCATACCACTTCCTATAATCCTACCTTTACGACAACTAGCCAAATCTTACTACATATGCATAGTTGACTTTCTGAAAGTCAACAGTTCATCTATTTAACTTTCCACTTATCATCATATACTAGTAACATCATAATAGACTATACGGACGACATTATATACGTCTTATCATACTCTTGGTGTGCGTACCACCTTTTTAAGCACAACGTACAACTAATCCATGCATAAATCTTCTAAACTCATACATAACTCATTAAATCCTACTCTTAATCAACATGTACCATTCACACATAAGCATCAAACATATCACACCGTATTTCATTCCATTCATCTCACAAGAATTCATCATAATTCATCAACAATCAATAAGAGTCGAACATGGATGATCATTCAAGTCATCATCCTTACCTAAACAAGTGGGTTTCACCTCTAAACATCAAATTAACACAAACCATACATAACCTATGTTCTATATGATGATTCTAACCCTTATACATGATTAATTTCATATTAACTCACGATTTTGAACATAACCCACTTCACACATGATCACAAATCTTAGTTTTAAGACATACCTTATGATCCCCTCATGAGGGTGATCATTAATCCATGTTCCTTCTTGAATTTGAGCTTCGATTCACCCTTTAATTTGGTGATTTAGTGGAACTAGGGTTTGGAGCTCTTGAGAGCTCCTGAAGATTCAAGAACACGCACGTATGTGTGTGTTTGTGTGTGTATAGACCTTTTAATTAGTAATCAACTTTCATCTATTCCACTCTAGCCCCTCGGGTTTTCCTTTTAAACATAAACCTTTATCATTTAATACTTTTGACTATACCCTTAACTAGGTTAAATAGCCTAGTTATTTATTTCATGACGTGTCCCATAAGAACATACTACAAATATTAACATTCAGATTTTTGGGGCGTTACATGATAGTTTATGCCTACTATTTTCATACGCGTCTAAAGGTTACAAGATCGTAATATAAGTTCCTAAACAACCTTTATGGGTTGTTTGCCTAATTTACCCTTCAAGGGCATTTTAGTCAACATTAGCCCCTCATTTACTACGAAGGGCTTTCGCTACATATGTGGCCATAAAGTATATTATCCACAACTATAATTACACGTACCTGGCTCGGGTCAACTTATTGACCCGTTTCGATACCTTGCCTCTATAATATGCTAATTCGTAGCATTTTAATCCATAAACCATTATTATCCTGTAAGCATAAGACTTGACACATACTTATTAGTCGTCATTGGTCAAATGGCACTACAAGTCACCCTTTAACTTGTTTGGTCTAAACGACCAAACATTTTGCATTTAAATTTAGAATGGTATATATATACATATATATACCATTTCGTTATTTAACCCAATTCGGCTTACGCCGTAGGGTGTCTTATTACTTTTACTTATATTTGTCGGCACACGACTAAATTACCATTTTATCCCTTTCCTTATTATGAGTTACCCCATACGGTATCATTTCCAGATTCATTGTATGCTTATCATTTACGGCTATATTACCATTTTCCCATGTTTACCCCTCATCATGGTTTTTACCAAATATTGCGTATGTCCCGACTCGTATCAATTGCGTCGGGAATCCATATTTCCCAATATTGTTTTTATCGAATTTAAAACTTTTAGAATAACTAATTATTCTACGAAAAGTGTAAGTTTCACTTACCTTGCATCCGAATTACGCTTTTCTTTTCTCACTTGCTTCGATCGACCCGCTTTCACCCCAAGCTTCACCTAGCTTGTTAAGCGCCTACTATCATTCATCATTCACAAGGTTGTTAGATTAGTCATTTTAAATCATGACTTTCACACCTTATGAATCTTTTATCACTATTCTTAATGAACCTTATCATATGTCGGTTTGACTTTTAAAGGTCAAACCACCAATTTATAAATATGGTTGCACTAATAAGTTCACATGACTCGATTTAGGCACATTATCAACCATTTAGTGAGCGTCATCTTTTGAGACGTTACTTCTACTAACATGTTATTTGATTCATACTCCAAGTAACCATAAATTAACATGTAATTTTAGTCATTGTATGCACATATGCACTTTGACCATCATAACCATGAGTTTAACTCTTGTGTAAAAAAACCCACTTCTAATTACTTATGAATTCTTAACAAAATCTCTAATTGGTTCGAATAGTTCATTCATATGAATTATTATGATGTTTATACACATCAATTTTATCAAATCAACAAAACCCACTTAGCTCATACTTGGCTATTTGATAAATCACTAGTTTATGGCACAATTCTACAAGTTTATATCTAGGGTTTGTTCCTAGACTTGTACCCACACCAATATCACTATAACATTGAACATTCACGCAAGAATTTCGTTCATGCATGTTCATCACAAAATTCGAAATATCAATAAACATCAAAATTCAACATACCTTGTGATCCCCTAAGCTTGGTGATCACGATTTTATTAAAAGCCCCAAATTCTTGGCTTGATTTCTCTTTGATTTTGGCAATTTTTCTGAGTTAGGGTTCTTGGAAGGGAACCCCCTTTTTCTCCAGCATATATCGACCAAAACACACAATTGTGTGTGTGTTTAGGTGTTTTTAAGTTTTAGTTAAAAACTTGTTTCCAATTGTCCACCTTTAGTCCCTCAAGGTTTTATTTTGATCTATATAAGTTATAATCCATTATTTATAACCTAATCACATATTATTAACTAGGTTAATTATTCCTAGTTAATTTAATGGGGTCGGGAGTTATAACCCATTTTATTTTAAGTCCCGTTAACTCGGGCTCTTATGAACTCAATCTCTTAAAACTTTGATTCGCTTGTTATTTAATTATTAGGATTTCTTATTTAAATCCAATTATCTACCTGGTTATTTTTATTACTAACGGTACTTTACCCGTCTTTTAGTATTAACGGAGTTTGATTACCAAACCCGTTTTCGGGGTGTTACAAGTCTACCCCCCCTTAAAGAGGTTTCGTCCTCGAAACCTTTTCTTACATAATTCATTGAGTTTAACTCAATGTATTCGATCCGAGAAGTCTTTTAAACATTACTTATACTTTTATCCAATAGTTAGTATTACCAGAAAAGTATGGTAACCTCATTTTGGTTACTAATTGTCTACATATCTCATATGAAATTGTGCAACTTGAAATAACGTAATCTCGTTATTTTCACTAGTTTAGTTAACTTAGCGATATAAATCGCTTTCATACTCTATCGAATTCTTTATGAATCCGTTACTTTGACCCGTTTAAAGGTCTTTAGTGAAATCTTTCACTTTTAGCAACAATTTCTTTTGTTTTCAAATTTATTTATTCGGTTCAGTTATACCGAATCCACCACTTACAAGCAAACCAAATTTCTTGATCTGAATTGCTGACCTTAACCGGTCTCATTAACTAGACTTATTAGTCCAGTTATTTTTGTTTACCGCTCGCTTGGTTATAATGCAATTTTACTTCACATTACATTTCCTAACCGTGATCGTGTCGCATCATGTTTAATTTATATCAACCTTTCATTTCCGAAAAATCACTTTTCGAATATATCGTCTTGCGCCTATAAGTGTCAAGACTTGAATCTTTCATGCTTACTATTCAAATTCCTATCAGGATTTATATTTGTAAAAACGTTATTTCTTACTAAAACTGGATTTTAGTTTAACGTTTTTCCTTTTAACTATGTCAATTACTCATATTAAGGAAATTGACAACCCATAATTTATTCTTTTCCGTTCTCATTTTACGCAGGGAATCATAACCAGTTCCCTTGCTTTACACTATTGACCCGTAGGTTCTTTTACTTAGCCTCATAGGCTATTTCTTTAGATTTTTCACCTTTTTAAGGTGAGACATTTAACAACTCGTTTCCTTCTATTTATGACCCGAGGGTCTTTTTGGTCCCGTAGACCTTAACACTGTGTTTAATCCCGTAGGTTATGATGGTCCCGTAGATCGTCTTTTATTCATGTCTATATTCAAATGTATATATACATATATAGCTTCAAAACATCTCTTATTAGGTTTGGAATCGTTTATTTTCGCTCTTGAACTTCAATTGACCTTGACCGTAGTCTAAGGCTTCATTTGTTTACTTCCGGACTAATCCTCCGACTTTATGACTTCTGACGTTATTTACGCGTCAGTTTGTTCTACGCTTACCGTTTCCCGGTTCATACTTATACTTCTATACAACCCATTACCCGGGTTCTTTTATCTTAACGTTCTTAATGCCCATAACCCTTTACATAGGTTAGTTAACATCTCACACTTTTATTTATTCAGTCCGCGCCTACTTATATTAGTAAGCGTCATCATTTATTTAATTCGTTTGACTTGTTCGTGTGAAATTTCATCACTGGTGAACGTCAAATTTCATTCTTTGTTCGACCCGTTCGACTTTTAACTAGCCGAACGAAATTTTTTTATCACAATTTATGTTTGCGAAAATTCTTGTCATCTTTTAGTCATGACTCATATTCCGAGTCTTTTGACTTTCTATTTCGCGTTCCTGTTTCTCAGTCAACGTATGCGTTTAAATCCTTACCCACCAACCGGGTGTTTTACCGAAGTCGCTATTATTGCAACCCTTACGGTATGCATTATGACTTCGTTTCGCTTTTATATTCCTACTTTATTCTCAAATTTGATGTTTTACAAAATCGGCCCGTTAAGAGTCATATTTGCATTCTCCGGGTTCGAGTGTAAGCACACCCCTCCCAATTGCATACCTTAATCCTTTTACATTAATCTTTGTCCCTTCACTCGGGCTCATCATTCTAATGTAATACGCTTCCGTCACCCGGCTGTGCGTTTACATTATTATCAAATATTTTGCTCATTTGATTCAATTGGGTACTTTTTAAGTTAGTCCCATTCACCCCGCCCTTACTACATCGGATGTAAACGTGTCCGCCATAAGAAGTTCATGATATCATATGCCACTACTTACTTGGCCAGAGTAAGCGATTAATACATGACACACATGACCTTTTTATAGTTTTCACATCACGCCCTATGTAAGTAACGCCTCTATTTGTTTCTCTTGGAAACAATATCCCGAATACATTTTCTATTCGGGTTTTTCCAAGTTTTTTAATCTACATATGCAACTTTCAATTTCTACTTATTTGTTGCATATTACTATTTGTGCGATTATTTAAAATGTGCACCTGGTAATGTTTGCCCCGACGGGCGTTCCTTGCCATTAACCTTGTTCGCGGTCGTTACGCGATTTAGTCCTCGGTGAGCATGCTCCTCTTGACATACTTCGGACCGTTCCATCATCATATCCACAATTCGTTTGACTCTCGTCGTCTTCAAACGCGAGTGTCCTTTAATTAAAACATTCACAAAAGTTAGTAATGTCAACTTCAATAATCTCCCGTATTATAATACAAGGCTTTTTCTACTATACGCGTCAACGCGCGTATTTTCGTCAACTATATCAATCATTTTAATTGGGGTAACGTGTATCACACGATAGCCATATGTGTTGTTTACAACACTTTAGCATGTTAAACTATTAACATACATGTACTTACTGGAATTGCGATCAAGCTTCGAACCGAACACCAATCTTTATTAAGAGCATAAGGTTTAAGTTCAAGCATAGTTTTCCAACCATACTTGAATCTCTTAAACCAAGGCTCTGATACCAACTTGTAACACCCGTTCAGGTAAATCAAGGTTTAACGTATAGTTTGCGAAAACAATTATATAATTAATGATTACGTATGGATCGGAAATACGGGTTTACTAAATTTTTTTTACAAATTTAAGTGATATCACATAATGTGGTTTAATTCCCCGTTTTAAAATAACGACGAAACAACTTGCGGAAGCTTCATTTAACGCGTGTTCGGTTCTTGCTCGACGCTTGATCTTCATCCGGGAACACTTGGTATTTTCCTGCGATCAAAACCAACCAAATAGTTAGTTTTGATGCTTGAACAATAGGTTAAACAACAAACCATACAATAAACGAAAAATTTCCAGTACTGTAGTCTGTCGCGGGCCGCGACAGATCTCGTGTAAGCTTACGCGGGCCGCTAGAAGGCCCCGCGTGTCGCGACATAATTCAGGTCTCCCTTTGCGTGGCGCGGGGGAGTGCCTTTTCCAGCAGATTCAGAGCTGTGTCCTGCATTTTCAGCAACGCTAAATTTTACGGAAATAGTCATAACTTCTTCGTTATTGATCCGTTTTACGCGATTCTTTTTCCTACGCGTCCGTAATTTAATTCTCCATCTAATGGAGTTAAAATCCAACGTTTGACATGATAAAATTTCGGACTTTTAACTCTTCGGCTTATTACCCTTTTTACCAACTTTTGACCCGTTCGTGATTTCATCTAACAACTTGTTTGCGGTCCTTATTTCTTTTGTAAACATATCTTTATGATTGTTTCCTATTGTACAAGGCTCAAATCACGGGTTATTACACATTCTAAACCCGCTTATGTTCAAGTGCTTATTTTGACCCGTTAAGGACATTTATGTCCTTTTAAGCCTAATTTCGCTCATTTCTTCTATGCCTCATAATCTCACCCGTTTATTTTGATTAGTTTATCCACCACAACTATGAATGTGGTGAGTTTAATGAAATAAACTATCTATTCCGAGTTTTACCCCTCAAATATGCTATTTTGCGACAATACGCCTTTTAAGGCATTTAACCCTTGATAGTTTATACCTACTATTTTCATACGCGTCTAAAGGTTACAAGATCGTCATATAAGTTCCTAAACAACCTTTATGGGTTGTTTGCCTAATTTACCCTTCAAGGGCATTTTAGTCAACATTAGCCCCTCATTTACTACGAAGGGCTTTCGCTACATATGTGGCCATAAAGTATATTATCCACAACTATAATTACACGTACCTGGCTCGGGTCAACTTATTGACCCGTTTCGATACCTTGTCTCTATAATATGCTAATTCGTAGCATTTTAATCCATAAACCATTATTATCCTGTAAGCATATGACTTGACACATACTTATTAGTCGTCATTGGTCAAATGGCACTACAAGTCACCCTTTAACCTGTTTGGTCTAAACGACCAAACATTTTGCATTTAAATTTAGAATGGTATATATATACATATATATACCATTTCGTTATTTAACCCAATTCGGCTTACGCCGTAGGGTGTCTTATTACTTTTACTTATATTTGTCGGCACACGACTAAATTACCATTTTATCCCTTTCCTTATTATGAGTTACCCCATACGGTATCATTTCCAGATTCATTGTATGCTTATCATTTACGGCTATATTACCATTTTCCCATGTTTACCCCTCATCATGGTTTTTACCAAATATTGCGTATGTCCCGACTCGTATCAATTGCGTCGGGAATCCATATTTCCCAATATTGTTTTTATCGAATTTAAAACTTATAGAATAACTAATTATTCTACGAAAAGTGTAAGTTTCACTTACCTTGCATCCGAATTACGCTTTTCTTTTCTCACTTGCTTCGATCGACCCGCTTTCACCCCAAGCTTCACCTAGCTTGTTAAGCGCCTACTATCATTCATCATTCACAAGGTTGTTAGATTAGTCATTTTAAATCATGACTTTCACACCTTATGAATCTTTTATCACTATTCTTAATGAACCTTATCATATGTCGGTTTGACTTTTAAAGGTCAAACCACCAATTTATAAATATGGTTGCACTGATAAGTTCACATGACTCGATTTAGGCACATTATCAACCATTTAGTGAGCGTCATCTTTTGAGACGTTACTTCTACTAACATGTTATTTGATTCATACTCCAAGTAACCATAAATTAACATGTAATTTTAGTCATTGTATGCACATATGCACTTTGACCATCATAACCATGAGTTTAACTCTTGTGTAAAAAACCCCACTTCTAATTACTTATGAATTCTTAACAAAATCTCTAATTGGTTCGAATAGTTCATTCATATGAATTATTATGATGTTTATACACATCAATTTTATCAAATCAACAAAACCCACTTAGCTCATACTTGGCTATTTGATAAATCACTAGTTTATGGCACAATTCTACAAGTTTATATGTAGGGTTTGTTCCTAGACTTGTACCCACACCAATATCACTATAACATTGAACATTCACGCAAGAATTTCGTTCATGCATGTTCATCACAAAATTCGAAATATCAATAAACATCAAAATTCAACATACCTGGTGATCCCCTAAGCTTGGTGATCACGATTTTATTAAAAGCCCCAAATTCTTGGCTTGATTTCTCTTTGATTTTGGCAATTTTTCTGAGTTAGGGTTCTTGGAAGGGAACCCCCTTGTTCTCCTGCATATATCGACCAAAACACACAATTGTGTGTGTGTTTAGGTGTTTTTAAGTTTTAGTTAAAAACTTGTTTCCAATTGTCCACCTTTAGTCCCTCAAGGTTTTATTTTGATCTATATAAGTTATAATCCATTATTTATAACCTAATCACATATTATTAACTAGGTTAATTATTCCTAGTTAATTTAATGGGGTCGGGAGTTATAACCCATTTTATTTTAAGTCCCGTTAACTCGGGCTCTTATGAACTCAATCTCTTAAAACTTTGATTCGCTTGTTATTTAATTATTAGGATTTCTTATTTAAATCCAATTATCTACCTGGTTATTTTTATTACTAACGGTACTTTACCCGTCTTTTAGTATTAACGGAGTTTGATTACCAAACCCGTTTTCGGGGTGTTACATCTGCTGAACGGAAGTTCTGACCTGAGCTCTCACGGTTTCGTACTATTCTATAATTTATTCCCCTTACAGATATCATCTAGGTATACTCACCTGTAAGACTGGATATTGGGATCTGGATTCGGGAGTATATTCAAGAGGTGGGACACATGAATGAGTTTAAGTTCCTAATTCATCTAATTCGTATCCTGAATCAGTTGAAGTTTGTGTGAAAATTTAAGTGGATCAATATATCGACAATCTAAGTGAATTGTTTAATTCTTAATGTGTAACTAAGCTCAACGGTACTTGTGACTTGTCAAAAACTGATATGATCCTCTAACGCAAACTCAAACAAAAATATTGTCTGTATATATGTTTGTACATATTTTTTACTACTTTATATTTCAGAAAATACAAAAAGATTTTTGATTCTGCTTTATTTTCGACAACCGATGTCTGAGAGCTGAGTTTCAAAATCTAAGTATGCTGATCGTGTTTCTGAAAATAAAACAAGTTCATTAATTTAAAACTTGAAGTTTTTATAAAAAAAAAAAAAAAACAAAAACAGTTTGTGATATCTCCAAGGTCATTAATTTGGGCTTGGATGATTAACTGTGAGGGATTTGGATGCTTATATTGTTAAAATCATTAAAAGAGCCAGTTTCCGATCAGGTTTGCTGAAACTGCCAAATCTTTGAAGAATTGTTGATAGGGGCAGTGAATCATGTATTTCTGGATATATTCATATTATTATATCTTTAGAGCCAGAATTTTGATTTAGAAAGTTTAATAGAGCCAGGATACAATTCCTGGAAAATTGGTCAATCAAAACGTTGTTACTTATAAATGTTTGAGATTTACAGATGTTGTACCAGACTACGATCCCGACAGCTGAGTCTAAGGGGGAGTCTGAAGACGAGCTCAACGCAAGAGGAAGCGTGGATTCAATGAGCCAGGAAACTATCCTGAAGGAGCTTGTATGCGGAAAGACAGGTGTCGATCCCAAAAGCACGTAAGCTTGACGAAAGGGGGAGCCTGAAGAGTTTACTGAAAGAGAAGCTGAAGCTGAAAACAGATCCACCGGGATTCTGTTCAAGCAAGAGGGAGTCTTCATTGCTGAAAACATGTTAAAGCTTCAAGAAGACTCAGTGAGAGAGAGAAAGACCAGAAGCTACGAGTCTGACTAAATGTTTGAGATTGACTGCGGCAATATCCAATGGGGAGTCTGTTAGTGCATTTATGTCTATCGCCTCCGTCATCTCAAGATCGTAGCTGAAACTGTTTAAAACTAGCCTTACATTGTAATTTTAGATAGAAAAAGGCAAGGTGGCATTATTGTAAATAAGGGGAAATCCCTTATAATCCTTTGCCTATAAATAGAGGAGTTAGGGCTTAGTTTAGCGACTTTTGCTACTTTAGCTCATTTGGAGACTTGGAGAGCTCTAGTGTTAGAGAGAGAAGCTAGAGAGAGAAAGTGCTCCACGTGATTCAGGTTCTTGTACGATTTCAGATCTGATAAATAGAATCACGATTATATTACGACTCGTGTGTTCGGTCACGCACGTTCACGGATTCCGTACGTCGAACGTGTCATACGCAATCGTTTCGGAGTCAAAACCGGTCCTAACAGGAACACTTGAAATATGATGATAAATTTGTGAAATTTGATGTTGAGATACAAGTTCTAGATGTTGTTTATGTACACTAGACATAGAGGCTTGAATGTGATGCAAAAATCTGGTTAAAATAAACCATGAACTTGATAATAGATGCATAAAAATCTCGCCCACAAGATGCTCGTTAAAATGCCTAAGAGAATCTTGAAATGTAGGAAATATGAAACAATCACGTAACTGACTAAATTCGTAAATTGCGTGCGATATGTGATAATATGAGTTCTAAACGATAAGGTTGTTTAAACTCTATAGGCAAGTCGGGCGAAGTGTCAAGTGGACAAGCGGGAGCGGATGCACGTTTGAAGGATAAGCTAGAAGGTACGTGATGTGTTGTTTCGTTACATTTCTTTAGACAAGTTTAGTTATTGATGTGTCTTATGTAAGATAATAGCAAAATAGGACGCGTTTGGTATGTTGCAAAATGATGGAATTAATTAAAACAACCAAACGGGTCAAAACAAAAGAGTTAGATAATTGGTGGTTTTATGTGATTTGAATGTCACACCAATAAACCGGTAAATTGGATGCGTAATCGGAGTATCGGACACGCTAAAGTTTGATTAACGAACCTTAGATTTGGGTTAAAACTTAGAGAACTAGATTTCTTGAATTATTGATGGAAAAACGTATGCTTGAATCAAAGATATCAAGCGGACATAAACGCGTATGCAAACCATGTAACGGGAGCAAAATACGCTAGTTTTCAATAAGCCCGGAAGTGGGTAAAATGACGAAGGATTAGTCCTCGCCATAAGTTATTAGAAATGGTGGCAAACCAAGCGGGTCGAATAACCTCATAAGGGATTTATAAAATATATTATAAGTATGGCTTACAAATCAAGATTTTGTGAACCCGGAGTGTTAAATACATAGGTAAATGTATTATGGATGTTTAGAAACAAGTTTCGCGTAAATCGGATAGGTGTTGCGAAAGTTATGCGAGTTATAAGTTATAACATGTGAAAAATGGCAAGCTGGGCAAATACAGCTCCACGAAAAACAATTTTATGTTGAAATAGGGGTGTCACGTCACGTGACGGGTTAGGCTAATAGCCGTCGCGCCCCGCCACAGCCGTCGCGCCCTGCGACAGCAATACCTGAAGCCTATCGCACCCCGCGAGGGCTATTATAGCTGGCAAAAAAATTTATTTTGATTATTTTGCTTTGAGAACTTGATTAAAAGTATTATAAAACTCTCAAAACAAATGTTTATGACGGTTTTGATTATAGGTGAACATTATAAGCTTTTGGATGAAGATCAAGCATCGTCCAAGAACCGAACACACATCAAATGAAGCTTCTGCGTTATTTTAGTCTCTTTTAGTAGCTATGACTTGTGTAAAGACTTATTAACTATATTTTAAATGTTTTAAACTCAAGCTGAACATAGTTATGTAAAAGTTTTTGTAAAAGGATATTTTTGTCGTAAAATGCATACTTTGAATGATGAAGTATTTATAAATTTAGTAAGGGTCTTACAATTGGTCACGAGGCTACTTCCCCCACGCTCTTAAAAAGATTGATGCGGTCATCTGGTTCACTAGTCCCATCATACTTTCCCAAAGTAGGCATCTTTGGTTTATCTTTTATGTCCGCTTATATGATGGTCAACTCATCTTCCTCTGGATCTATTGTGATTACTACAGGTGAACCTTGAGTAACCGGAGGGGTTACTGTCTGCGTCACTGACGATGGCCCGGTTTGGCCATAGTTGAGTTGTTGTCTGGCATTGGAGGTATTTTCACCAGGTGCGGGCGCTGCAGTGGTTTGGCTGGTCATAAAATATGGACTAGAACCTCCGTGCCAAAACGGGGGTTGTGGGTACTGAAAACCCCACTGAGCCGCCTGGTTTTCTTCGCAAGGGTTTCCGAGACCGTACATCTGGGGGGCACATAACCATATGGTGGCATATAGTAATAAGGTGGGATGTAAGCCTGGTTTCCGGGAGTGATTGGGGTGTTCAACACAGCTCTCGGCATTACCACCGACTGATGAGGCGGTGTGGACACTGTCGCGGTTAACGCCGCTGAGTACAATGGAGGGAACTGAAAGTTATCCGCCGGTTAGAAGTATTGAGCAGTTGTTTCAACCGCGGTCATGTAAACGGGTTGGGCTGGCTGGTAGTAGTAACCTCTTGAGCCTGAAGCTGGTGTAAACGCTAATGAACTGGTGCTTAGCGACATCCCTTGCGTGGAAACACACGAGATGGTCGTCGTTGTTGCTGACACGGCGGGAGGTTGTGTCAAGCCAGCGTTGAGGGAAGAAGGTCCCGTGCTAGGGGTCAATGTATTAAAGCGCCCCCACTCATATCCTTGAGGCATCTCAGCCTCAAACTCAAGTGCTAAAGACCTAGTTATTGCCGGAGCAGAAACTGCCGTTGTAATATTCACTGACGTTGTATTTCCTTTGTCGATGGAAGTCGAAACGGTGCTAGCCATTGAAGTACTTGCGTTCGGAACACTCATCGTGGTAATGGATTCTTAGTATTTCAAGTCCCACGGATGGCGGCAATGTAGAAACGTCACCTGAGATACGTACCTTGACTGGTTGATCCGATTAAGAGTGGCCCGATCTTCGGTCTACAAAATAGAACATCTTTAGGACTCATTACAGGAATGAGGTTATTCATGTAACCACCCTCCAACGTCAGAATTTGTATTTGTATGTGGGAGTAAAAGAGAATGTAATGAGAGAATTGTATATCTTACCTTTACAATAACATCTCCTAATTATACTTATGGGTGAATTAGGGTGTCCCCTTAAGTCGGGAAGTCGGTTGACGACATCTCCTAACTTTTCGGAGATTCTTCCGTACCTATATTTGCATGGGAATATAACTCGTATCTTAGTTATTATTATATCTTTAATGATGGTTATTCGACCCGGAATGACTGGACCGGGTCATTCCTCCAAAACAACATAATAATGTTAATCATATTAATTAACAAGAAATACAAATAATACGAATGTAATTAAGTTTATAATCCAATAAAAATTATTATGGCTGATGTCAACACATCATTATTGAACACCATATATGACTGCCCATAGAGAAAGGCTCATTTCTATTTTATCCTTGTTATAATATGATTGTACGCGTAAACTAAATAGATATGGAGAAAGAAAAATAAGTAGACATGTGTTAAGGTCATATTATTTAGATGTATCCTTGGTATAATGTGATGATGACACGTGTAAATAAATAGATACGGAGAAAGAAAAATAACTAGACATGGTTAAGGTCATATTCATTAGAAGAATAAAATAAAAAATATGTATATCATTTCCAACTATATATGCTTATTGAATTAATGAGTAACATATGATTCAAACATCATCAAAATAGTGGGTTAAGTTATTTCATAAAAACTTCTAATTGTAAAAAGTGTAAGAAACATTTATAGAGTGACAAGTGTCTAGTAGCCTAAAAGTTAAACCCACTACACCACCACCCAAAACCTAAACACCCACTCCAGCCTACCACCACCCAAAAACCTAAACACCCCCCCCCCCCCCCCCCTCTCGACAAAAAAAAATGGATTTTTTTAGAAGCCTTTATACCATTTTTACAATAAGGAGCCTTTGTATTTGATCCGAATCCTTAAAGTAGTATATTATATGCTACGGTTGTGATTGAAAAATGATTCAAACAAACGTAATCATATGCACATATATATTGTAAATCGACGTTTACGAATGACACGTTGAGATTGGTTATGAATTATTATTCATAGTATACGAATGAAACACATCATAATCATATGCTATAGTATTGTTGATCAGCTTTTATGAATGAATGACACATTGAGATTAGTTATGATGCATGCATGTCAAACACATCATAATCATATGTATAGTATATGTGCATGTCAGCATGTGCATGACCCACAAACTGGGGCTTTGAACAAGTGAAGTGCATATGACATGAAAAAAGTCATGCAGGCATGTGAGGATGCATCCACCAACACCATTCATTTAGCACATGATGATGCACTTTCACTTCAGATTTTGTTAACTGTAGCCTTTAATTTGTCACTATTCTTCCTTCTCTTCTTTCCCAAGTAATTATTTACATATCTTTTCAACCACAATAATAATAATAATAATAATAATAATAATAATAATAATGATAATGATAATAATAATAATAATAATAATATTAATATTAATAAAAACAATAACAATAACAATAATAATAATAATATTAATAATAACAATAACAATAACATGCAAACTTTAGCACTCGATGATTAAATGCCAAGTTTTGCATTATACGTTTTTATTTCACAAAATCATGAAATCTAATTAGATGTTTTTCATTAACAGTCTATGCCAGTGGGAGGTTACTTGTTACATGAGGTCTTGGATTCAATCCCAAATAAGATTAATAATTTAGTGTAATTTATGAGTAATTGTGAGTTGTTTACCATGAGCTCTTCAAAATAATTAGGTGTTTTTATTTTTTATTTTTGAACGGCTAAATCACCTCACGCCTGATCATTACACGATTTGAACTCACTATCACTTGATTAGAGAATACACTACTTTATTGTAAGGCTGGAGGGTGTGGGGGGCGCCACCCCTCCAGCTAAGCCAAATATAGCGCCCCAAGTCTCACATGTTCCATACCCTCAAATTCAAAGGGGGGCGCCATCCATGGGGCTCCATCATGTTAACTTGAAGAAGGGGGGTTATCAGGTGGGACCCACTTATTTAAACCAATCAAATTTTTTTTTTTTTTTCTCTATAGCGCTCCACTTGTTATCACCACACCCTCCATGTTAAAGGGGGGGTTATAAAGCCCGCTTGGCTGACGTGGCGCCTACGTGGCACTGATGTGTCCTTATAAAACCCCAAGGGGGGTTATCCCACACCCTCTAGCCTAAGTGAGATGTTATTGGTACGTTTTTTATTTGTTTGTTCTGTTTTCTTTTTCACTGAAAACATCAAAGATCAAAATGTTTTTTTTTTTTCAAAAGTATTTTACATGATTTTTTTAATGGCTAATGCTATTAGTTTTATTGAAATGTTTGAATACTAGTTAATACCCCGCCCGCGTTGCGGGGCGATGGCTGAATAATGAGCGAGTGTTAGGCAACTTATTGACACGAAAAACAATTAAATCAAGTCAACCAAATAAACAAAACACTTTTATAGTTT
Organism: Helianthus tuberosus; assembly: GCA_030545235.1. Lineage (NCBI taxonomy): Eukaryota > Viridiplantae > Streptophyta > Magnoliopsida > Asterales > Asteraceae > Helianthus > Helianthus tuberosus. The sequence goes on from CM060383.1 coordinate 37,039,564, forward strand.
TGATAAAAAAAAAAAAAAAAAACTAAAACAATGGCAATATTGTAACTTTTAACTGAAGGAAAATTGTATTTTTTTTACTGTGGTAAAATTGTAATTTGCCAAAAGTTAAAGTGATGGTAGTATTGTAAATTTGAACCAGGGGCAAAATTGTAAATTTTCACAGGGACAATTTCGTAATTTTGAACTTGGGGTAACAGCGTAATATAAATTTGAACTAAGGGCACAATCGTAATTTTAAGCTGGAGGCAAAATCACAATTTTATTTTGAACCGAGGACAAAATTGTAATTTTGAGTTGGGGGCAAAAGCATAATTTTATTTTGAACTGGGGAAAAAACGTAATTTTAAACTGAGGGCGAAATCATAATTTTTTTAAATGGGGAAAAATCACATTTTTAAACAGAGGGCAAAATCGTATTTTTTAGCTGGGGGCAAAAACAAAATTTTATTTTGAACTGGGGGCGAAAAGGTAATTCTGAGCTAAGGGCAAAACCACAATTTTATTTTGAATCGAGGAAAAAATCGTAATTTGAGCTGGGGACAAAAGCGTAATTTTATTTTGAGCTGGAGGCATAACCGTAATTTTAAAGAGGGGCAAAAACGTAATTTTAAAATGGATATAAAATAATAAACTGGTTACTCCAATAGAGGAGTGCCAGGCAAAATCGTAGTTTTGAATTAAGGGCAAAACCGTAATTTTGAGATGGGTACAAAAGCGTAATTTTATTTTGAGCTTGGGGCAAAATGGAAATTTTAAACAGGGGTAGAAACATAATTTAAAATGGATATAATAGAATAAACTGGTTGGTCGAATAGGGGAGTGTCAGGCAGCTGCCTGGCACTATTCCCCTCATTGTGTTTTGTAGTTATAGGTAATTTGTAGAAAAAAAAATTATTACATATATGCTCTTTAAACAACAAAATAAACCAATCCCATTCTTGATACTACTACAAAATATTTGATTTAATTCTTCAAGTATAACTCTGCTTTTGAAGAAAAATTTTCTGGTATTAAGTTGGACCGTTCCAAAAACATGGTAAACACTAAAAATAACCAGATTTTATCGACCTATAAAAAACCGGCATTTAATAAAACCTTTGAACCTTGTTATTTGTAGGCAAACAACTCGGCTCTGTTTACCCTACGAGTGATGGACCCAAGAACTATAATATGGGGTACAGATGAGGGATTTAACAAAACTTTCAAGTGGTGTGGTCGGGATTTTTGCCTATAAAATACATTAATTTTTTTAAGGGGCGTCGTCAGCCCATCCAAGCTTCCACTTGTGTCCGTCCATGTACCTCGCCATGGGAAGTCGAGTAAAGAATTAGAACCCAAATTTATATAAACAAACGGACTCTAGTGATGCTTAGGGTCTGTTTGGTTTGCAGAATCCAATCGGAATTGTGATGGAATTGGAATTAATTCCTTTGAAAATTAATGTTTGGCTGGCACATGATGGAATTGGAATTTGAATATATTCCACCATTCATTAGAATTTAAGAATCCTTCACATCAATAATGAAATTTCAATTTTCCAATGGAATGTTAATTAATTACCAAAAGTACCAATCTAATTCCATTTATAAAGTTAGGCTGGCCAATGACCCTTTGGTGGAGTGGTGGAAAGGACTTAGGCCATGTGTGTGGTCTCAGGTTCGATCCCCACCTCCATCAAAGGTGAGGCATTGGGGTTATTCCCAACCCAATGATGGCTAGGACTCCGGTTCAGGCCTGAGGGAACCCGAGTTTTCTATTACGGCGCATTTACTCCAGCGGGTCGCTCTGTCACAACAGGCGGTCAATTCGTGTGGAGGGTGCAACTCCTGTCAAGTGGCAGGGGGTCGGAAATTTTCTCGAGGAAAGCTATGTCGCATTTCTACCGAGGCGTGGGCCTCGTTAAGACAACATAGTCCTTGGGACAGAAATGGGGCGGGTCTGCGTCTTGCGGGTGTGTATTAACCGTATGTTGTGAAGTACACATTTCAAAAATAAAAATAAAAAAATAAAGTTAGGCTATGCGGTATGGGGGACGTCCCCATACCGTCGTGGATCGTCGCCAGGTGCTACACCATCCCCCCGTCCTCTCCGGCACCAACTAGACGTTTGCGACGAGCACAAAATGACAAAAAAAGTTGGGACCGTTTGAAGATGACCGTTTAAAAAAAAAATCAAATTCAGAATTTATATTTATTAATAACGGCTATAATTCAAATATTTACCCAATTCACTCCCATTTTTTATAAATACTCACCTCTTTTACACATTTTTTCGTAACGTTTCACCCACTACAATCTCATATCTCTCACACATTTTATAACCCCTCTTCCCTTTTTATAAAAACTCATCAATTTTTATATCATTTTTTAACCGCTACCACCTCATCTCTCTCTCAAAAATTATCATGGCTTCACCTTCTTCCATTTCTTCAATTTCTTCCATCTCTTCATCATCTTCGTCTATGTGGTATTCATCATCTTCGGAAGAGGATGCTATTATGCACAACATGATTATGAACGCGGCTCAGGTCTTCATGGCGGGTGATGAAGTGTCGTCCCAACGGCTAACTAGACGAGCAAAATTAAACCGAGACCAAGAAGGTACTTTACTATTTTTTCCTTATGTTTTATATAGATTTGAAAATGTATTTTATAATTAATTTCATTTATGTTTCGTTTTAAATTTATAGTCGCCCACGTTAAACTAGTAGCCGATTATTTTGCCGACGAACCCGTGTACCCAGCCGAGATTTTTCGACGTCGGTTCCGCATTAGTCGTCCACTGTTTTTACGTATTGCAGGCGACATGGACCAGTCTGATCCGTTTTTTACACTGCGAAACGACGCTAGGGGGCAAAGGGGTTTCGGTAATTTACAAAAATGTACGTTGGCCATTCGCCAACTGGCATACGGTTACGCACCCGATGCATTAGAAGAGTATATAAGGATGTCTGAAAGAACCGCACGTCTATGTTTGCACAAGTTTTGCGAATGGGTTATCAAATTGTATAGCAAGAGATACCTGCAGAAACCGAACGCAAACGACGTTCAAAAATTATATCAAGCACACGAACAGAGACATGGTTTCCCAGGAATGCTCGGGAGCATTGATTGCATGCACTGGTCGTGGCAGAACTGCCCAGTTGCCTGGCAAGGTCAGTATACTAGGGGAGATCATGGACATCCGACTATTATTCTAGAGGTTGTTGCGTCACAGGATCTCTGGATCTGGCATGCTTTTTTTGGTCTACCTGGTTCGCTCAACGACCTTAACATCATATATCAGTCACAGATATTTGAGGATGTAGTGGCGGATACCGGTCCAGACACAAGTTTTACGGTTTCGGTGGTGGAATACAGGCGAGGTTACTAGCTAGCCGATGGAATATACCCAACGTACTCGACAATCGTTAAAACTATTCCGCACCCGACAGACGAAAAAAGAAAAAAAATTGAGAAGTATCAAGAGGGTGCGAGAAAAGATATTGAACTGGCTTTTGATGTTCTACAAAAAAAATGGCAAATCATTGAACATCCAGCACGTTCGGCTACACCAAAGCGGTTACGACACATTATGTACGCTTGTATCATCCTTCATAACATGATCATTGAAGACGAAGGTAGAGCGATATGCGAGTACGACGAAAACGCGTCTACTGGAAATTATGTTCCAGTTAGTGGGGAACAACAAGATTTGAACATGTTCGCTCTACGTAACGAGTACACACATCATAACCTACAAGCGGACTTGGTGGAGTACATTTGGAACAACGCTCAAAACGAACCCGACGACGACATGGAAGACGAAGACTAGTAGCTTATTTTAATATATTAGGATTTTTTTAAGTTTATGTTATTTTTTTAAGTTTATTTTTTTTAAGTTTATGTTTTTTTTTTTTAAGTTTATGTAATATTTTTTAATATTAATGAAAATATTGTGTTAGTTTATTTATTAAATGTTAAAAAAAGTAGAAGATTAAAAAAACATAAAAGTGGTGGGATAGGATCATCTAGGACCATCCTCCATACCCTCTAGTTTTGTGGGATGGACCATCCTTGGAAGGACTATGACGTGACGCTTACGTGGCGGATCATCCTCTCTTGGAAGACCATCACCATACCCTCTAGCCTTACAAGCCAAACACAAAATTTGAGTGGAATTAATGCCACTTCCACCAAACTCCAATGCCTTTTAAGATTTCAATTCTTTGAAAAAAGAGTTCTACGAACTAAACAGCCCCTTAGAAATCACTTGGTTATATTTTTTGTTTAAAAAAAATAAGTTTTTGGATATATTTGTTGATATATCATATCTAGCTATAGAATCTCATTTCCAACACTTTTTTTTTGAAAGGTGTGAATTATTCGCGAATGTCGGGAGATCTAGCATACGTTGTCTTAACCGGGTCCGCGCTAGAGAGCCCCCTCGCACAATAGATCCCCAATTTAAACCCCTCAATGAGAAACCCCTATCACCAAGACTCGAACTTGAGACCTTGAGGGGAAAACTCACCCGGGCCCACCATAAGTGGAACTTAAATACCCGTGGCCACCACTAGAGCACTAGTGATGGTTCTCATTTCCAACACTTAATCTCGTTCTTTGCTAATATAAAAATGTTAGTCTTTAGTTACTAAAAAAAAGTTTACAAATGAGATGCGGTTCCTTATTCCTGCTAAATGACGAACTATGGGTTCCACTGATCAACTCAACCAATAGTTTAGCAAGCCAAATAATGTGCATGGAAAAATAACTCAACCAATGGTTTAGCATTCGGTGGCTCTTGGCTCTATTTGCCACTTCTTCGTTGACTCTTTTTCTATTTGATACATTTCTTCATTTTCATATTGGCAAATAGGATGATTGGAAGTTTCAAAAGGGTAAAAACAAAGCTCATCTATGTGGGAAGTATAACTTTGATACACCAAATCCCAATAAGGTTGATGATGAATGTTTTCTTCTATCTATATTTTTGAACGATGAGATGAGCTGGTATCCAGCTTACTTCAAAAGGTGAGAACAAGCTCTTAATTAATCCTCTCCTCAAGTTCGATTCCTTCCCAATGATGATCGCCCATGTTTACAGAATTTGCACTTAGTAGGAATTGAACTAGCGATCTCCCAGGAGAAAACCACTTAGTGGAAAACCCCTGACTAACGGACAATTTATTTTTTCAACTTTTAACTTGTCAAGTGCTAAAATGTGATCGGACTTATGATGAGTCTAGTATGTAACACTTGATTACTTGCATGTGACTTTCGAGAAAAAAGAAAGAGTTAATGGATTTAAACACCCCCAACTATGGCCATTTGGCCGATGGCACTCTCAACTTTCACTTTGGCTTAGACCACTCCCAACTTAACACATCGATTGTCATGGCACCCCCTCGTTAAATATTCACTAACCAGGTTAGTAAAATGAGCCTATGTGACATTTCATACGTGTCAAGTATACTCATTCACCTTCTTTAATACCCCCAATCCCTAACAAACTCATTCTGTAAACCCTAATCCTAAATCATAACAAAATCAGACGCACCTTGGAGCAAATCCATCATCAACATACGATCCGGTCGATTTCCGTGAAGAACAAGCCCTAATCTTGAATCAAAATGAGCTCCTTTTCTACGTCTTCATCCACAGTATCCAGAAACCCTAAATTGTTTAAGGTTGATTTGGAGGGTAATGTGTACTGCCATCATGATGTTGTAGCAGTTGTTCGAGTTGTTGGACGGAAAAGTGTGCGGCAAGGTCAATAATTCTATGGATGCTCTCATTGGCCGGTATGTTCCACCTTAACTCCAAGTATTTTGCTTGAATTGAATTGATTGATTAACTGAGGTGTTGTTGGCTTTTGCAGAGATCAGACTGCAAGTTCTTCTTATCGAAAGAAGATGTCGACAAAATGTTCAACCAACATGCATCCTAGTGCAGGTTCAGTTCTGAAGACCTGAAATATGAAAACATGGTCTTACAGAATAAGCTCTTAGTTTTTACACCCAAAATCCTACATGACAAGAGTCGCAGCGGAAAACACGAACCATAAAATTTCTTTCATTATAAATACCTCAACTTATTTCAAATTTAACTTTAACATAATTCTTATTCATAAATCCGTCATCCTCTTATTTACTAATTAAAACGTAGCTTACGTTTACCACATTTTACATTCAACGTCCCCGTACAATCTCTCTAGTGACTCGGTCTTCGATCTCTAATCTTTGTGATAATCGCTCATTATCCGTACATCCTGCATTCACCACATACATTCAACACATTAGTATACAATACATAAACAAGAATACAATAAAAGGTACCCTTTTCATTCATGCTTTCTCCCTAATTTTAAGCATATCATTCGCGTATTCATTCCCTTGTGAGCCTTCAATAATGTACCTGCGTAAAACTTCGTTTTACAGGCTCACGATTAATACCATTAACACTTAGCTTATCCAATTTCATACTTGCATATACTCGTGTATACATCCATACCTCAATACATGCATGCATACACTCATACGTAACCTCATATATACATAAATACACACCTGCATACGTACGTACATTCCTACGCCTTCACATATATACATACTATCATACGTGTCTTCATATATACATAAATACGCTTCATAAGTATCTTCATTCATACGTCTCTACATACATGCATACATACACATCTACATACGTACATACCACTCCTATATCTTTGAATACATACATACACTCAAATGTACCTTCACATGTACCAATTACACCTCTACATATACACATACATTACTTCGTCACTACATACGTACATACATTACTACTTGCATACATGCATACATACACCAATACCTACATATATACATTTATGCATTCATAACTAGTACTTGTTCCCTCACCATAAACTTACATACTTTCACGCATACCTACTTACATGAGTTCTACGTACGTATACGAATACATATAAACATACATACATGCTTATCTACAAATATACCTCCCTTTTATACTTATAAGAAGCTTTACGAATCATCGGGATGCGTTACGGATCATTTGGAAACGCAAAATTAAACAAAACGGAAAAGTGGGCTAGACAGCCCGTCGGCGACGGGGTGGGTACCCGTCGGCGACGGCTCCTTAAAATGCCCGTCGCCCAATTTCGATCCGTCGCCAGTAAGTTAACCCGTCGGAGAAAACGGCCAAACTAGTGCCCGTCGGCGACGGGGTGGGAGCCCGTCGGCGACGCCCTCCAGAAACAACACTTTTCTGCAGATCCGTTCCATCGTTCGTACGCACTAAAACGCGCGTAACTTTTGAACCGTAAACCCGTTTAACCTCCCGTTTCTTCCTACATGCTTGTAAATTCACAATCTACCATACGAACTTAAAATCCCACATCCGGATTAATGAAATTCTTATCTTACGCCCTATCGGCTCATTGTCACATTCTAATTATTTGACCCGTTATGGGTATTTGCGCATTATTTGGTTTATGACATACCAAGACCATAATCTCGCTTTCATACTTGTTCATATCATTATATTCATCAAATAACTTGTTCCTAAACTACTATGTAAGATCGATTGCCCAAAATACCCACCAAGGGCATTTTGGTCACTTCTCTCTATCCTTAACAACAAGGAATTCCTTACATAAATAACCCATCCCACTACTTAGCTTATATCCTTAATCACACATTCTTTCCTCGGATCAAAACTAAGATCCGTTTAATACTTCATCGACATCGTACCATACATTCCTATTTAACCTCAATTATCATATTTAATTACGTTGCAAATAACTTTACATAAACATCTAGGAAGTGATTACGGAATCACTTACCTTATGCGTCCGTGCTCGTATCCGATTCCTTGCCTTCTCCTGACCCGTTCACACCTCACTGCTTGATCCCGCCTCGACGTGATTCCTATACTTTCATTTCATCGAAATCACGCTCTTATTAGCATACTCATTTGTACATGCTCACATTCATATCAATCACACAATCCACTCTTAACTTTCCTTAGTCCTATCTAACAAGCATAAACATATAGTTAACTTCATATCCTTTCCATCACGTGTAATTCGTCGTGTAATCAAAATTAACGCATACTAACATAACATGTACCATACGACTTCCCATCAACATACATTTACGACAACGAGTCAAGTCATATTTCTTATACTCAGTTGACTTTCAAAAGTCAACTATTAACCATACTTAACCATACTAACATAACATGTACCATACGACTTCCCATCAACATACATTTACGACAACGAGTCAAGTCATATTTCTTATACTCAGTTGACTTTCAAAAGTCAACTATTAACCATACTTAACTATCGACTTATCATCACATACCCGTAACATCATAATCGACTATACGGACGACACTATATACATTTCATCATACAATTGATGTGAGTACTACCTTTTAAGCATAACGTACAACTACTTCATGCACAATTCTTCTAAACTCATACATAACCCATCAAAACCATCTACTAATCATCATGTATCATTCCAAATGAACATTAAACATAACATCATCATATTCCTATACTTTCATCTAACAATAATTCATCATAACCACATAATACATCAATCATTCAACAAGACTTGAACATAGGAGGTGATTCTAGTTATCATCTTCATCCTAACTAACGGGTGTCACCTCTAATCATCAAATTAACGCAAACCGTTCATAACCCATGTTCTACTCGAGGATTCTAACCCTTATACATGATTAATTTCATAATAACTCACGGATTTGAACATAACCCACTTCATCCATGATCACCAATCTTAGATTTAAGACATACCTTATGATCCCCTCGTGTTGGTGATCATTAATCCATGCTCGGTTATGAATTTAAGCATCATCTTGCCTTCCGATTTGAGCATAAACATGAAACTAGGGTTTGAGGCTCCATGGGAGCCTCCTGGCTCTTTCTCGAACACACGTATGTGTGTGTTTGTGTGTGTTTAGATATTTAATAACATAACTTTCATTTGTTCCATTTTAGCCCCTCGGGTTTACTTTTAAAACATAACTGACACTACTCTTATCATTTAATACTTTTGACCATACTCTTAACTAGGTTAAATAGCCTAGTTATTTATTTCATGACGTGTCACATAAGAACATACGACAAATATTAACATTCAAATTTTGGGGCGTTACAATAGTAGAAGAGAATATGTGGTTGAAAGCAAAGATATCTGGAACAGAGTCGAAATGGAACAAGCAATATGTGTTAACCTTGTTTATTGGCATTAGCATAGTGTTGTATATGTTTAGGTAGTATGAACTGTGTTCTTGTTGTAATTGTACACTTTTGATGAAATTTAATGCAAAATCCTAGTCCTTGATTATATATATCTGCACATGTATTGATATTACCAGATTAGTCAACATATCCAAACTGTATTTTGACCAACAAATGTCAAAAGTCATGATATAAAAAGAAACATATCTCTAATGGGTCTGCACATATAGCTGCACATCTGCAATGCATAATGGGTCTGCACATATAGCTGGACATACAGGCCTGAATTACCAAAACTTGTAGTTTGACCAATCAATGGTCAAAACTGCAAGTGTCCAAACTGTAGTGCACAATTGACCATAACTTCAATGAGTAATGACAATAACTTCAATGTGTAATGATCAAATCTCCAAACTGTAGTGCACAAAACTGCAAGTGTCCAAACTCCAAACACATATAATCTCTAATGACCAAATCTGTGTATGTTGACCAATCAGTGGTCAAAACTCCATTTGTCCAAACTGTAATGACCAAATCTGCACTGTGTAATGACCAAAACTGCATAGTATAATGACCAATCAACCAAAATGCATAAAGACCATAACCAAGACTTATACCATTACATAACCAACAGTTATAATGGGTTGGGAACTGGATTGGGCTTGTGGTTTACTGGGTGGTGAATAAGATTGGGCTTTGGGTTTACTGGGCTGGGACATGAATTGGACTTCTTGTTCATGGGTAATTGGACCGACTTGAATAAATACCTCCATGAATGGTTCAGGCCATGTTAGAGCCTTTAATGCAATCTCCATAACATCATTATCATCCCCAAAAATCTTGAATTCACCAGTATCAACATTTAATCCATACATGTAAAAATCCCTACTTTCATAACACCCAGAATCCATTGCATACTCTAACAACTCAAAGTATGCAATGTGATCAGCATCCATACGTATCAACTTAGAATGACCTCCAATATATTGAAGTTGATCAAAACTAAAATCCAATGTTCCACCATACCATAGCATCACATCGATAACCTCCATCAGTGCAATCAGTGAACAATACCAGAAATTTTTGACAGAAAACGTACCTCGGTCAGATTAGGGTTTGATCGCCATTGATGAACTTTAGAGCTTCTGATATGTAATTATCTTGGTTTGAGTGAAGTGTTATGTAATTTGGGGATTATAAACTTCATCGAATCATTGGTGTTCCACATAAGCTCATGTATGACACGTAGGACATGCCACATCAGATTAAATTGCCACATAGGCTCATTTTACTAACCTGGTTAGTGAATATTTAACGAGGGGGTGCCATGACAATCGATGTGTTAAGTTGGGAGTGGTCTGAGCCAAAGTGAAAGTTGCCATCGGCCAAATGGCCATAGTTGGGGGTGATTAAATCCATTAACCCAAAAAGAAAAAAACGTCACTTCAAAATTCTAATTAAAAAAAAAACTTGTTATTTGAGGAAATTTATATTTTCGAATGAAAATGAAAAACAAATTGAGCGCTCTTCCTTCTAAAAAACGCATTCAGTAAGTAAAATTTTAAAAAGTTATGCATAAAGTGATTGTTTTAACTAAAAATCGGTTATATTAAATGGAAGGAAAATCTTAAAGGAGTTTTTTCCCAAACTAGTATTGATGGAAAAAATATTTTCTAAAATGGTGTTCATTGAAAAGTATTTATCAAAATGGTGTTTCTTGATTCTTTTGTGTGTCTATTATTTTTAACCAACATATTAAACTTTTATAATATTTCTATTAAGTTAATGAAGTGTATATATTATTTTATTCTTTAATAATTCATACTTTTTAACAAATCTAATATATTTTTTATTTCTCTGATCAACTTTTTATACTTTTTTTTAGCAATAACCCTTTTAGAAAAACATATTAGTTTTCTTTTTTTTTTCCTATAAAATTAAATCATTATCTATTTCTGTTTACTTATATTACACTTTCTTATGTTTTTAATAAATCGATCAAGAAACACTTTTTTCTTTAACAAGAATTTTCCTCAACGTCTTTAACAGTAGTTCAAGACGAATCCAAGTTATTATTATTGCTATGATTATTTTATTAATATTAAAATATAACTTACTAGTTACTAGGTACTGTAGTGCACCATGAAATTTTTATAGTTTTCAAATTTTGCCACAATCAACAATCCATATGCATATTTGTCTGATGGATTACGCACCACCTCTTGGTGAAACAATCAAACAAGCAAAATCGAATCCTTTGCCTTTGTATGTTTGAGTTCATTTTTACTTTTTAATTTCTATGCCAAAAGTTGTAAAAAATATTTTAAGCTGCAATTTGTAAATAAAATTTTAGTTATAAATTGTAATAATCTCTCGATCATTTCTCTTATATGACTTCCCAGTAAATCATTAAATTGTAATAACGCTAATTAATATTTAAAAATTAAAAAGTATATTGATTGATTAAAAAAATATCAATCATTAAAGAATTGAAAAAATAGATACTTGATTAATTTAATAGAAATATTATAAAAGTTTAATATTTTGGTTATAAAGAAAAGAAACATACAAAATAAACAAGAAACACTATTTTAGTAAATAGTTTTCAAAGAACACCATTTTAGTAAATATTTTTTTCACCAACACTAGTTTAGAAAAGAAAAAAAACTCAATTTTAAAGTCATGTTGGTTAGAGATTTGGTTGAATAACACTATTCTTTCAATTATGTATCCTTTGAATCAGGGTAAGCCTACTATTTTTGGAGCCCGTAAACAAACTACAAAGTCAGGACTATTTTATATGTTTTTTAAGCCGCATACCCTTTTCAATAATTCCAGTAACAAAACCCTCCTCATTTACTTAGACTTGGGTCCGACAATTATAAACTAAAATGTTTATAGTTGGCGAAGTTAATTTTTTTAAAGTTACGTGTTGTGAATGAATTTCATATAGATGTCACCAATGGTACCCTAATTTAGGGGTGTTTAGGATTCCATGCGAATTCGGAAAATTCGAAATTCGACTTAATTCGATTTGATTATCAAGAATTCGTTTCGATTATAAGAATTCGAATTCGGTTCTTTCAAGTCCAGTAAACCGAATACGAATTTTTAATTTTAAATTCCATTCGAAATTCTAATTTTAATTTTACGTATTTATTTATTATATTTGTATAGAGTAAACTCTGATTTTTATTCCTGTGGTGTGGTGTGGTGTGGTTTAGTTGGTTTTGGCACTTCTCACCACCACATTCTCACTCTACCCCAACCATAGGGAAATCTAGCTCCGCCAATCGTCGGGCCACATCCGCCTCCCCTCGGCAGTGAGCACACCGTCTCCGACAACCACCCCCACAAAGAAGCGTCGCCACCCCATTTCATCCTCTCCGTCTTTTTCTTCTTTCCAGTTACAAATTTATTTTGCTTCTTCTTCAAAGTATCTGGTTCTTCATGAGCATCAGTTAAAACGATTTTTGGTTTGTCAATGATGGTCCGTTTGTGATCTAAGTTTGGTTCTTCATTTCCTTCATCATCAAATCAACTTTTTTTTTTATGGAAAAAAAAAACGAAATTGGTTATGGTGGCTGTTCAGCCAAGGTCAGAAATTGGCAAAAGTTAAATTCAAATATTGGGTGGTGGGTGTTCAAGCGAGGGGTGTTGAGGAATTTGTTCATTTGTTTTGAGTAGCTTATGTGATTGAAATCAAGTAGATTTGTGCAAAAGTGAGGTGGGGCTTTTGAGTAAATTTAGATGCTTTGAAATATGATGATTTTGCAAGGGTTTAAAAGGGGGTAAGATCAAATAAAAAGTTGATTTTGCCTAAATAGGATGAGAAGGATTCTTAACCATTCATTTTTTAAATCAATGGTTAAGATGAAAGTGTAGGAGAAAGGAGGAGTGCAAGGGTATCTTGGGAAAATCCTATTTATGAATTTTATCTCTCCACATGCAAGGCACATGCATATTTCATCCCTATTTTTTAAACGTTCATAACTTTTTTATACGACATTATTTTTTCATAAAAATTTCACCATAAAATCGAGCGTCTTTTTATCTTTAATTTGAGTACCATATTGCTATAGAAAATATGAAGACTAAAAAAACCCACTAAAATGTGTTGTATTTCTATGCTGTATAACATTTTTTGTGCTGGATTTTTGTACTATTTTTTTGTGCTAAATTTTTTTTGCTGAATTTTTTTATCTTAATTTTTTTTCTCAATTTTTTGTGCTGGATTTTTTTGTACTACATTTTTTTGCTGAATTTTTTCATGCTATATTTTTTGTACTAAATTTTTTTGTGCTATATTTTTTGTACTACATTTTTTGTGCAATATTTTTTTGTACTAGATTTTTTGTGCTAGATTTTTTGTACTAGATTTATTTTATTGTATTTTTAAAAAACAAAAGGGGTGCCACATGTCATTTTCACTCCTATTTATAAGGACCAAAATGCCCTTCATTCCTACTTATTAGGAGTGCCACATGTCATCATCACAATCCTTCTTAGGCTACTTAGGCAAAATTCACTTTTTAGTGGATCTTTCCCCTTAAAAGTGGTGAATAATTTAAAAGTGATGAATAATCGAGAGTATAAAAAATGAACAAAAAAACAAAATAAAGTATGTAAAAGGACATAATTACCCCTCATATAATGGTAAAAACTGGATAGGTTAATAAGGTGGATGAAAACGGCAAGTTTTTGAAAACCATAGGGGCGGTAATGCAAGAAAAAATCATTTTGGATGAAGGTGGCAAAAGTGATTGAATCATACCAGCCACAATTCCGCACCCCCCTTAGCGCACCAACCACCATCCCTTCTCCGCACCAGCCACCATCACGCATCGTCACACCAGTTTTGAACTTTTTAATGTGATATGTGATTTGTGGCTACTTTAAAATCTCTATTTGCTGTTAAAGTTATGATTTTGGTAGTTTTTTACAAATTTTAAATGAATTTGAATTTATTCGAATTCGATTCGAATAGGAGTTTTTTTCGAAGACGGATTTGAATTGAATTGGCTAATTTTTAATCGAAGTTTTAACGCTTGACTTATTTGCCTTGCGGATTGTTTTTTTTTAACTAGCATTAACACCCGCGCGCGTTGCTGCGCGGGTACATCACAAACATCAAATAAATTAGTCCAAACGTTATGTGATACGTTAACTGTATGAAAACAGACGTTTCGACGTAATCGATTGAACTCAATGTAACCTATATAAACAATGTGATTGGATCAAAACATAAAGTACATCAAATTTATACCGTACAATCATAACGTATTACATGTGACCCTAGTCATACATAGAAAATGTAATGGGTATAACGGAAAAGTTGACACGTATAATCAAAAGAGATTAATTAGAGCGTTTAAGAAAAGGGAAAAAAGAAACCACAATTTGACTCCACTCCGATCGAAACAAAATTTACAAAACATTCATATAAATAATCATGAAAACATATTATATTTCACCTAACTCGTTCTCCAAAAAATTTACGTCGAAACATACACCAACTCGAATTTATACCGAAGCGTACGTAAAAAATGTGCAGGAAAAAAATGCTTTTTCAAATGAAAACGTATTATATTAAATTGAATCGTTTCTAGGAAAAGTTTACGTCAAAATGTAGAGCAAATCGAATTTATACTGACACGTACACAAAAATATGCACGTAAAAAATTTAGTTTTTTCTTAAGTAAAGGGGGTACGGTGGTAAACTCGAAACAAATTATTAGTAATAACTTAATAGGTTAAATACGTTCTTAAAATCATGACAAGTAGCACTAATATCACACCACTGACAACGACCACCAACATTAGAAGTGCTCGTAAAAATAAAATAAAAAGGTAAAAAAATAACACCTAACGAAAAACAAACGTAAAATCGTTCAACCACGCACGTCCGTTGCGACATGTTAATGCGAAGAAATTAGCCATAAACGTTAAATGTTGAAAATAATAACTAAGACGATCTAGTTCCCGCGTGTTACGACGAACTTGTTAAATGAAGAAAAATAGATTCGTTGTGACTGGCCTGTCAAACAGAAAAAAGTAGACGAAAAACGGTTGAACCTCACACGCATGTTGCGGCTTGTTAACTCGCAAAATTTAAAACGAAAAACTTGCAAAACATGAAAAGTATGTGAGACGAAAGTTAAAAATAAAAAGTATGGGGGTTACATTGTAAAGCAACAAAATGTTGCAAATTTATATTTTGTAAATTATAAACCAGCTCTATGTACCTAAACTTTTTAAGATTCTCAAATGATAAATATGATCACTCAAGGCAAACATACTTATTCCTTCCTAACACTACCTAAGCCAATTTACATATTTATATCAACATGTCAACTTACCCATAACAAAACTCCGGTAAAGGAAAGAGCTATACATCCCATTTATATTTTTTTGACATCTATCATGTAATCTTTTTTTTTTTGAACGGCCAACAAACTCAATCCCGAGTACTCTCGGGGCACCCACTGGACAAACGGAGTACTCCGAGAGTAACCCGAGTCCACCACCAATTCCGGGGAAAACCCGGTAACCCACCCGCCCGTAGGCACGACGATGAAATTACCGGTAAAACCCATTTGGCTCAAGGATCCAACCCAGGTTTCCCTGGGTCTCCTATCATTGCCCACCAATGCCTCACTCTGCACCAAGTGGGAGTCGAACCTGCATCTCTCAAGAGAAATGCAAGCCCTCCACCACTTGATCTAGAGATCATTGGCTAATCTATCATGTAATCTATTTTGAAGTTTGCTCAACACCAAATATAGAAAGTGATAGCTTTTTACTATGACATCTATCATGTAATCTATTTTGAAGTTTGCTCAACACCAAATATAGAAAGTGATAGCTTTTTACTATGACATCTGTCATGTAATCTATTTTGAAGTTTGCTCAACACCAAATATAGAAAGTGATAGCTTTTTACTAATCTTCATATAAGGTCCGGTCAATGGGCAAAATGCATGGCCAAGGGGTGGAGCCACCAAGGGGTGTAACTGGCAGCCTTAGCTAAGCACATAAAGAAGAAAGTGTTTGAACCATTATCGAGTAACATGACCATCATGACTCATTTTCTTGATAATTGGGTCCATGAAGCACTTGTGGCTTGTTCCTTCATTTTCATGGGCATCACCACAATCTGAGAACATGCATGCACTCTGGACTATGCGATTTGCATATATATGATTCTATCTAAAGTGGAAAGTACATCCTCCCTTACAATACCTTATCCCCCCCCCCCCCCCCCCCCCCCCACACACACACACACTTTTTTTTTCCTATTTGACCCATTAGTCATGTGGCCTACCTAGTGTAGAGATATGCCACCAATTAAGACAGTGTGGACGTGTTTGAATTATCATTATCGGGACCGGAATATGTAAATTAGGATATTAAAGATTGTGAAATTAACATATGAAATAACTAAGAACATTTAAAGATCGTAAAGATTAGGGTTGTTAACAAGTTGAGCCGCTCGTAAGCTACTCGAGATGAGATTGCAAAAAGTTTGAATCGAGCCGAGCTCAAGCCTAAATTGAGGACGTTTAATAAATAATGTCGGGCCCTAGTTTCATACATTACACATCCATGAGACTAAACGAGTATGTTATTATTTAAATATAGTAAGAGATATATTTGCTATTTAAATATAGAGTTAAGTTCACGTACAAACAGCCTTATCGTATAAAACGTACGAAAAGACATGAAAAAACAAAAAAAAAAACACGGTAGCATTTTCGTAATTATTTGCTTGTAGGGTAATTATCAAAATTACTCTACAAATGATCTTGTAGGGTAATTTTGTGAAATGTTCTTGTAGGGTAATTTTGAAACGTTGAGAGTAATTTTGATACACTTGTAGAGTAATTTTGATACTCTACAAAATTACCCTACGAGATCAAAATTATCTTACAAGATCAAACTTAACATACAAGATCATTTGTAGAATAATTATGATACTCTACCAGATCAAAATTACCCTACAAGAATATTTTACAAAATTATCTTACAAGATCATTTGTAGGGTAATTTTGATAATTACTCTACGAGTAAATAATTACGAAAATGTCACCACATTTTTTACCTTTTCACCATATTCGCACGTTTTGTATGATAAAGGTATTTGTATTTGATCTTTTGTCATAATATATATAAGTGCATAGTAAAATTTTATACATATAATTATAAAAGTTAAATTATATATAATATACGATATAGGAGAAGGATCTGTTAGGAACCACCCTTTATTACGAGAACCGCGAGAACCAATGTGAGCACAACCAAAAATACCTAAAAATAGCTAAAAAACACACAATTTTTTTTAATATTTTTTATAAAAAAATCGCTACTTTTAGTAGCAAAAAAATTAAATTTTTTTTAAAAAGAATTTTGCTACTAAAAGTAGCGATTTTAATGTAAAAAATATTAAAAAAAAATTTGTGTTTTTTTAGCTATTTTAGGTTGTGTTCACATTGGTTCTCGCAGTTCTTGCAATAAAGGTGGTTCTCGCATGAACTTTACCCTATACGTTATATACATACACACACACACACATATATATATATATATATATATCGCACAAATATTTATACATATTCAAAAGTATATAATAAACGAGTTGAGCCCTATCCTAGCTTGAGCTTAAGCTCTTTCAAGTCAAGTGATATGAGGAGAAGCTTAGTCGGTCTCAACACAAAAGCTCTTTCAAGTCAAGTGACCGTGCACAAGCTTAGTCAGACTCAACAAGACTTACTTACACTCTGCCATATATACGAAAATGAATGAAGGTGGCGAACACTGACCATACCTTTTTTTTGAACTGCGAAATCAAATCTTATAAATAAGATTAAGGACCAGCCGGCACTAGCAAGTAGCTAGCAGCCGACCCAAATACAGACACCAAAGTTCAAGATGGTGTTTGTGTGTGACATAATGAGTTGATGGCCGTATTATGTCTGACATATAAACCGTTTAAGCCGATGGCCTCTTGGCATAGTGGCATAGTGTGTTTATCCCCATCAAAACTAGTTTAATACCCGTCCGGTGGACGGGTTACGTTAAACAGGGTAACAAACAAAGCTAATTTATATTAAGTGGACACAAATTTAAACAACTTTACACACAAAAGCATCATTATTTACTTATAAATGGAAAACGATTACAACCACAAACCCATAAAAAATAAACTGATAATACTAAAACATGAAATTGTGTCATTTTAATGCAAAAGGCAGTTAAAATGCAGAGTTTAAACGGGGTCGTACAACTGTTATAAATTGCCTAGAAGGCAGTTAAAACGTAGAGTTTAAACGACTGAGATTTAATCTCAGCAAGATCCGACATGGAGAGTTATTTGGAAGGTGGTTGGGCTATGTGGGCTTAATAATATATTTAATAGTACTGTACACCCGTCTGTTGGGACGGATCCTAAATTTGTTATTTCGTTATTTGCTTCGTTGTGTATAATCCGGAAATTTTTAAGGAAAAAATAAACAATAACAAAATAGCATCAAACATGTAATGGTATATTTGAATTACAATTGCATGAAAAAAGACAACAAAATCATAAAACAAATGCAATATAGAACTTCGCATTACTAAACATCTCGTGAGTCGTGAAGGCATATAAAGAACATATCAGTATTTAGATTAAAACCACCTTTAAAACTTCGCATTACTAAACAAATGCAATATAGAACTTCGCATTACTAAACATATCAGTATTTAGATTAAAACCACCTTTAAAACTACAAAACGTAAAACAAAAAAAAACCATCATTCCTAGATTACTCAAAAGTGATACCATCATTCCATCATTCCTAAACAAACAATGTTATCACAAAACGTAAAAAGGTATTAACATGTTTTGATTCGATTATGAGTCAGTGATCTTTGATCCTTTGTTTGGCATCTATGGACTCCTCAAGCAATTGGGTAACATGTTAAAGAGGTGTTAAAAAGAGTATTTAAATCAAGGTCATGATGGGTAACAAATAAAAGAAGTTGTATTAAAAGACTAACTTTTAAATTAAGGTCAAAACCGTTTAGTTTAGGTTGACCCGTTAACCTTTTTTTTACCATTTGCTTTAAATCTTTAAATATCAACTGCATGTGATTAACAAATTATATCATTAAGCTGTAGAATATATTTTTTTAATTGGATATTTAAGAGGTTGCAAGTAAATTTAAATAGATTTTATGCAAATTGAGCCATTTTATTTTAGCCGAGTTTATAATATTTGCCTTTTTGATGCAAATTTTGTTTGTTTGTTTGTGTTTTTTTTTTTTTTTTTTTTTTTTTTTTTTTTTTTTTTTGCAAAGCTTATAAAATTGTATTTTCTTTTTTATTTTTACTTTTATGAACTAATAAACATTTTTTACTGTTGTGTTATGTTAGCTTGAACTTTTATGAACTTATATAATCATCATTCATATTCAAGTAATCAAAAAAATAAGAGGGAATCTAGCAAGTTCTCTAATCTATTCAACCACAAGTCCACAACTACACTTATTTTTGCCACAAGTCAACAACTACACTTATTTTAGCCAAAAGTAGAAAATCACTTTAAGTAAAATTAAGGTAATATCATATTACCAGAAATTAAAGTAATTAAAGGTAGGATGTATGAGGGCATCTAGATATTTGGCAAAAAGTCGAACTCGATGGTAAAATTATAAATCATGAGGGAAATAAAATATTTGGAACATGATGAAGTAGCTTACATAACTACTTTTCTTGAATATGTAAAGGAAGAATCTAAGTAACAGGGTGAAAGCATTGAAAGGAAAATGTACCACTCCATTTTTAGTAACATTTGATGCAAAAATTCGTTTAATTTACTTGTATTTGCTCTAAACTTTGATTGCAGAATAATGGGTGAAATGATGCAGCAATATGCCTAAGGTCTCAAAGAAGTCACATAATGCAATTAGTGATAAAAACGTAAAAAATAAAGAAAGAATCAGTTGGTTTTGATTAGTACCAATAGTTGGTGCTCAAGTTAAGCTTTCTTGACGACTGCATTACTGAAGTTATTCCGCACCAATTGAAGAATCCGAAATTAAAAGCTTTAGTTGACAACTGCTTTAGTAGAAATATTCACGTAGTAAAATATACAAGCTGAAAGTTTCTAACAGGCCTGTAATTTTTGAGTATTTAAAGCTATAATATCAAATGTTCTTCCACTTGAAATGTTGATCAACTTGAAAAGATAATCTGCCCCCTCCCCTTTTAGGGCTATGATCGTGTACCGACAATTTCAAGACTACAGTTTAGGACATAAATCACCACGCGTTCATTTAAGAAGTAAACTTCATATTTTGATAGTCAAACTTAAATTTTCATGTTTTGCTCGACATGGCATACTTAGGCCCCAATATAAAAGGGCTTTTATGAAATTATTCAAGCTATTAACAATATTTCAAAATTTTCCCTAAATTTTTTTTATGTGTTTGTTTGCTTCCATTATGTGTCAACTAAAATTACCCATTTTTATACGAACCACTTTCTTGTTGCCTACCCCATCCATTTGCCACCTCTAATGCATATTCTAAGTGAAGTTACAAACATTTAAGCAAAATGAGAGATTGACATACCTAAATCAGCCATAATAAGTGCTTCACCATCATACTTTGGTTCTGCAAGAACATCCCCTGTTGGTCAAATCATAAAACTGCCACAAGCACATAAAAATTTCCTGTGTGTGTTCTTCGTCTGTTCCGGTAAAACATATACTGGAGGAGCATGTTAATCTTTTCTTTGACAAAACTGGTTTGCAAATAAATGGAACATCCGCCCTCAAAGGTCATTAATCCAACTATAAATACAGTTCAACAATTGAAAAACCGGCTATCTTTAAGTGATCCCATTGTTCAGAGTATTTAGCAAGGATGGTTGTTCCAGTTGCAATTGCTTCTTCCAACATTCGAGATGAGTTACGAGCAGACTTCATTGCTTGTGCTTCGTCATCAAATGTTCTCAAAAAATGAGACGATTCCCATTCTAATCCATAGTTACAAAAACGTAAATGAAATTTATCAACATAAAGGACAGAAATAGTTATACTCAGAAATTAAAATTTAACCTAAATCATATATCAAACAAATAAGGTAATTGAAACATGAAACCTTTCTAACGATGGAAATCTTATAACCTGTTTTGGAAAAATCAAATTCGGAATTATCCAAATCTCCATGTGAGGGAAGGTACAAGAGTAGTATGTACCTTTGGTTCACCAAATGAAAACAAATTATCTTCAATCTTCGAAAGATCCATGATTTACATTAACCGGTTGATTACAAAGGTTCCAATCACCTGAAATCATATCAATCCGTAAATCTAACTGAAATTTTACAAAATACACCAAAGTGCACAGGATAAGCACAATCATCCAGCTATGCTTCATCAAACGAATAATGAAAATAAATCAACAACAAATCTAATCATTTTAGGGTTCGTCATACACAAATCTGATACATAACTCCAGAGCGATTTATCCCCAAACAAATAGAGTTGAAGAAACGTTGGTGAAGAGAAATTGGGACCAAAATTGTTGGAAGTTGAAAATAAACATAAGATATAGTGTAACAACAATTACCCTCCTTAACTTTCAACGGTGCTGTAACCCTAACCATAGCTCTGAACTTCGACTGGATTTTTCTTTTTGAGAATCCGGTGCCACTGTGATGGGGGAGTGGAGCGGATATCCCTGAACTGCCAAAAACCTCATCGATTGGCGATTGCAACTGAAATTCTCATACACGGATGATGGTTTCGACGGAAGAGGAGACCACGATAAGGTGAGGGTTTTTATAAGTGCTGTGTAATTTAACTGTCTACCCACGTCCCTGCTTCACATCCCACTATTGTAGATAACTTCCACACTGCCTATGAAAAAAAACTGCCAAATTTGGGTCAAAACTACCTACTTATTAGTTATTACTGCTAAGATTAAATCTCACAATTAACCGTCTAATTTAGACGGTTAAGATCAATCGAAAAGCGGTTAATTTTGTCAAAACTGATCGTTATTAACAATAGTATAATAATGGACACGAAATTAGGAGATAACCACCAAAGTTGTGGAGATAATGGGTAGGAAAAGGTGGAGGTAACCACCTGGTGAGAAAACCGCAAACAACCGCTCTAAACCGCCAAGATAGCGGTTATTTTTTGGAGTTTAAACGGCTGAGATTTCATCTCAGCATGATCTGACGATGGATATCGATTCAAAAAGTGGTTAGACTTAATAGGTTTAATATATATATATATAATGGTACGGGTTCAAGCCCCACAAAGTGAACAATATGTGGATTTTAGGAGTAGATTTTAGGGGTATGTATTCACCGTTAAATATAAATAAATTGATTAAGACTTATGTTAGTCAATAGCTAATTTGGCAAGTTATTGATAGTTGGTTTCTTCGTTAACCTATCAAATTATACTTGTTTTTCGACACTAGTTATTAATAAAGTATCACTTTTGGTGAAGTTTGATGCCCTATTGATTACAAATAACGGTGGGACTTTTTTGGTATAAACATAGGTCGAAACATCTGTCCATTTTGTGGAGCGATTGGTGTAATTTTGTAATTATATAGTGGTTGTTTTTTGTTGTTCCGGCTCGGTCTTCAAGTTCGGTTGTTTGTTAATGAAGTTATCCTTTCAAAAAAAAATTGATTACAAATAAGTTTTAAAAAGAGTAAATTATGTTTTTGGCCCCTGTGATTATATCACTTTTACTATATTAGCAAAAAATAAGAATTTTTAACATATCTGCCCCCATGCTCTCTATAACTAACCATTTTGGCCCCTAAGTCTAGATATCATGGGGGCCAAAATGGTTAGTTATAGAGACCATGGGGGCTAAAATGGTTAGACTTAGGGGTCAAAATGGTTAGTTATAGAGACCATGGAGACAAATATGTTAAAAATTCTTATTTTGAGCTAATATAGTAAAAGTGATATAACCACAGAGGCCAAAAACGTAATTTACTCATTTAAAAAATTATTACATGGGTTAAGAGGGTTGTGCACTTCATTGGGTAAAACAAGCAGGCCCGGATCCGTCAAATCGTCAATCAGATGACAAGTATAGAGTTTAACAACCGGGCCTCAATGATATATCCAAAACCTTAGCTCACTAGAATATCACGATCCCATCAATATGAAATTTGTCCACCACCAGCCCAATTCCAAACTACTTCTTGACCCACCATGGATTCATGGACCCCTACCGCCGTTCATCAATCACGATCTCGGCCCAATTGTACATACTAGTGTTTTCTTTTTATCAAGGAAAATTGGATTTAAATAATTTAAACCGGTTTTTTTCGCCCGGTAATAATCTCAACTCTGTTATTTACCTATAGTGGTCCGAACTTTTCCATAAACATAACGGAGTTAAGTTTTTTTTTTTTTTTTTTTTTTTTTTTTACAAATTACAAACCAATGTTTTCGGAACAAGAAAACTAATTGATGTAAAATCCTTTTCGCATACACATCATCATGAGCGGTGTTGTAAGAAATTCTGAAACAAAACCACATTCCATAACATAAATAAATCTCTTCATAAGTTTGGCATTCCCTCGTATATACTCTTTGCATCCTGTAAATCAGACACAACATCCTTTTCTCTATCAACCAGTTGGCGTGTTGGTTACAAAATCAGCTGCAATAGTACCACCCAACCCATTCTTTTCTTACTATTATTGTTGTTCCATGGTCTCTTTTCCCCACCAATTCAAGCCAAGGTATCCCCTTTCCTTTAATTGTTGCTTTCATCATTGGAGAATTTTGATCTTTTTCCCAATGCCTATGTTAAATAACTGAGTTCTGCTGTTGGCTGCCAATTCATTGATACATGCTTCTTGTTTGATGCACCTTGTGGTTAGATTCTTAAAATCTCACCTTTTTTTTTATTTTCTTGAAGTATTTATTGCGTAGAATCCAATGTTATTGTCAATTTGTAAATGGGTTTATGTTCTTTTGAGTAGATGATAGGGTTTTAATTACATCATTTTAGAAAACCCGTAATTGTTATTGCTGTACTCTGCAAATTTGGTTGTCAAAATTAGAATTACGGCTGTTTAAAAAGCCCGCTAGAAATCGGCTTGGTTTGTATACGAGCCAATTCAGCTCGACTCGGTTTATGAACGAGCCGAGCCCGAGCCAATGTTAGCTCGGCTCGTGGCTTGCTCGTTAGCTGGCTCCTTGGCTCGCTCATTTAGCTCGAATATACTTGAGCCTAAATTTTTATATGTATACAAATTATAATCCAAAAGTATTACATTACATAGTTTTAAACCATAGTTTTTAAATAGTAATATAGTTAACTTTAATGAAAAAAAATATAACTCAGTTGCATATTATTCAGTTTTATTGAAAACCAAAAAATATAAGTGTTTAATAGCAAAGAAAAGCAATAGCAATACCCTAATTTTATTTTCTTTCAATCAACCTTTTTTCTAACTTGAAAAAAAATAAACAAGCCGGCTCGACGAGTCACGAGCTGGCTCGAGCTTTGATTGTAGCCGAGCCCGAGATCAAGATTTCAGCTTGATAAGAATAACAAGTTGGCTCGGCTCGACTCGGTTTTAAACGAGCTGAGTCTGAGCCCACCCTGGCTAAGCTCAGCTCGGTTCGTGTACAGCCCTAATCAACATTAGACTTTTGTTTTTAACTCTATCCATTATTATGACATTGCAGGGTACAAGAAGGGTCAGAAATCCATTGATGATCCATAAATCACCATACCCACAAGCAAAATCTTATTTTTTTGTGTTATGAAGATAAATTCTTGATAATTACTGTTATCAATGGAGGATGGCAAAGACCCTACTACTATCACTACAGTTGTCAGTAGACCGAACCAATCTAGGGCTTTGCCACAAAGGCTTATTCAACTACTTGTCTTATTTCTTATTTTGTGTTTTACCGTTTCGTTATTTAGTATATATATGATCCGTAAAACCGGAGTTGTTACAACGGTAACTACAGCAATCCCCATTTTACAACCATGTATCCAAGAACAACCGATCAACAATCTTGACCGTTGGATCACACCTCGTTCGAACCTTATCCATACAATGAGTGACAAAGAGCTGTTTTGGAGAGCTTCTTTTGTGCCACAAGTGAAGAGATATCCATTTGCAAGAGTCCCTAAGATTGCGTTTATGTTCTTGACTATAGGGCCGTTACCATTGGCTTCTTTGTGGGAAAGGTTTTTTAAGGGGTATGAGAGTCTTTATTCGATATACATTCATTCGCTTCCATCGTATGAGCCCCGTTTTCCATCGACATCTGTATTTTATAACAGAGAAATACCAAGTCAGGTATGTTGTCCATCTTGTTTCCTGTTACATTAAACTATTTATATACACGACACCGTACCGTGTATGTATAATTATTCACGTATAGATTCGTGTATGTATTGTAATTCGCACACACAATGAAAACAATTAGGGTTTAGGGCCTTTAGGCGAATAAAAGTAGATTCGCCTATCTCATGCAGTCATGCTATATGCGTGAAATTGTTTTGACATGACTATAGAGGTATAACACACTCAGAAAATGGCTACTTTCTGATTCTCTCTTTATATTAAAATCCCAACAGTTTAATCATAGTGCATACAGTTTCTTATAGAATAAGAATCTCTAGACATAAGTTTTAGATGCTATATGTATACAAGGGCACACTAAGTATAGAACCGGTTTTAAGTAGAGGACCGCATAATACACTTGTACGAAGTATTACAGTGTTTATTAAATGGCATTGTAAATTTTTGACTAATAATCAAACACAATTCATATATAATCAAATTTAATGAAAATTTTTGATGATCATGCAGATAGCCGAATGGGGTAGAATGAGCATATGTGATGCCGAAAGAAGATTATTAGCAAACGCACTTCTCGACATCTCAAATGAATATTTTATTCTTGTATCCGAATCATGCATTCCCCTCTACAATTTCACTACAATTTATCATTACATAACTCGATCCAAATACAGTTTCATGGGCTCTTTTGATGACCCGGGACCATATGGTCGGGGTCGGTATGACCCGAACATGTTACCAGAAGTCAACATCTCCCAATGGAGAAAAGGGTCCCAATGGTTTGAAGTCAACCGTAAACTCGCATCAATCATAATATCCGACGTTACATATCACCCAAAATTCTCGGAGTTTTGCAGGCCCCCTTGTTACGTCGATGAACATTATTTCCCGACTCTGTTAGCGATCAGGGCACAGAATCTGTTAGCAAACAGGAGTTTGACTTGGGTTGACTGGTCACGAGGTGGGGCCCACCCTGCAACATTTGGGGCAAATGATATTACAGAGGTGTTCATGAATAAACTTCGTGAAGGACGAGAATGTCTTTATAACGATGAGCCATCTTTCGTATGTTATCTGTTTGCTAGGAAGTTTGCTCCTAGTACTTTACAACAACTGCTTCTTTTTGCACCAGAATTTTTGGGGTATTGATTTAATCTGAAATTGGTGAGTTTGAAGCAGTTTCTTTAGGTGTACAGATGATAATATGAATACTTTTTTCTATATATTTTCGTTTCTTAGCTTAAAATGTTGTTAGAAAACCTTAACTCTACAATTTTGTTGGTAAAAGCATGAAGCTTTTTTGAAGACATTCTTGCAAAACTGAACAAAGTTTTGATGTGAAAACTGTGAGAACTGTATAATGTACTTTTACGCAGTACCTAACTGATAAAATGGAAGTTCGAAAAGGATTAGGATAAGCGGCTACATAACTACCGTATTATCAAAACTAAAGTGTAATGGAAGTTCGAAAAGGAGTAGGATAAGTGGCTACATAACTGCCTTATTATCACAATTAAAGTAGAAGATATACAAGTGTTTATACGATACTCGGGTTAGTTGGCATATGTTCATGTAACCAATATAAAGTAGTTTGTCATGGGATTTAGGATGAGGATAGTCAACAAACACCACTGACACACAATTCAGTGAGTGTCATGTTGGTATGACAAGGAGAAAATGGTCATGTTGGTCATATGACATGGCGAAAAAATGGTTATACGGGTTGTATGACATGGAGAAATGGCCATATGACATGGCGAAAAGTGATCATATCATAATGAGGGCCAAATTATATGGTTTGTAATTTGTATGAAGTTTTGACTAAAAAATAAATGATTGATGTGACCACTGACAAACCCGTATGATATGACATGTATTGGTGTACATTAACGGGAGTGGTGTTTATTTAACATCAACCTTTAGGATTCACCTGAGTAGCAGTTGGGTTTTTTTCTTTTTTTTTTTTTTTTTTTTCCATTTCTGGATTATGTTGTGTAATACGACTTTGTTTCAAGAGTTTTGGATGAGAGGGCTTATCCACTTATTAAGGCTTTTTTCCGGATATACAACCACCCTACAATAGTACCCTTATGCCCAGGGGCGGACCTAAGCCCAGCCCAAGGTGGGCGGGCGCACCCCCGGGAAAAAAAAAATTTAGTGTTAATTTCTGTCGAAAATTCCGTCCGCACCCATTGGAATTTTCCGTCCGCACCCCTTGGAATTTTTCGTCCACACCCATAAGTTATGCCTTACAAGGACATGTAAAGGCCCAATAGGAGGATCAATCAACGTTTTAAAATCCGATTTTTATATCCTATCGGATTTGGCTCAGAAACGATTTAACCAGGTGAATCGGGCGGTTCAACCGGTACACGGTTGGTGTAAAATGTTTTTAAAACATTGGTATCAATACTGGCCATCTTGTAGGATGCCATCGGCCCAGCCGCTAACGTGGCATGGTCACAAACTCACAATTTGCAGATGAAGTGGGCTGGGCTTCATTTAAGTTTCACTTTAAAAAAAAAAAGTACCTTCCTTTTTTATGGCATGGTTGGTTCTGGATCTTCAGGGAAACAAAATTAGGAACAGAAAACACTTGCATAATCTTTATTTTTATTATAGCCTACTCTTACTTTTAAGTTTCACAATAGTACAATTCAATCCTTTGTTTTTGTCATATTGTTATCTTCTATTCTTATTTATACAAAAAAAACGTAGTTAAGTATTTAAAGAAGGTTATTTTTGAATAAATTGCTAAAATCGTTCCTGACGTTTGTTCACATTTGCTAGATCCATCCAAAAAAGATTTTTTTCTCATAGGAACCATTGAGGTTTCATGAAAGTTGCTAAATCCATCCAAAATGACTAATACTCTAACAATACTAAGTTGATAGAGGGGTAATTTAGTCATTCTTTTAATTTATTTAATTTACCTTTTTTTAACAGGTTATTACATGCCCCCACCCTTTTATAAACAAAACCCTAAAACCTAATTGTTGCATTCGACCTCAACATACAGGTTAAGTGACCGTCCAATTATGGTTTACCAAATAAAATTAGTTGGTAATGTACTAATGCCAGAAACTTTCAATTTCATCCATAAAATAATATTAATATCACACGATTGGCCCAACAAAGCAAACCTCATCTTCATCTCTAATATGTATACTATATATATCATCCGCAGGTGCATCTTATTGGTACTCTTCTTCTCTTTTCTGTTAAGAATCCAACAAACAACATTATGAAAAAATTGTTATTCTCCGGACTTTGCTGGATTTTATTCTCATATTTTGCATTCTCATAACTGCCAAAGCTCAATAAGCAAGAAGGTTGATGGTGTTTTCTATTTTCTTTGATTACTTGGTTTTTTTCCATCCATGAACAAAATGGTGATTGTTTGTGTAAACTGGTCCAGTGGAGGTACTCAAAAAAATATGGGAAAAGTTAGGAGTGGCTGGGAAGAAGGAATGGAGTTTGAATAAGGATACGTGCAGTAGTGCTGAAGGGGGTAATAAATTTTATGTTCAGTGCAACTGCTCTTTTGAAATAATACCACCTGTCGTATATGTTCGATCATATTTTGGTATTTGTAAGCAAAATTTAAATTTAGGATAATAAAGTAACATCATTATGACTTAAAAGATCAACCTACCTATAGCTCAAACTCATCTAATATTTTGTGGGGTCGTATTATTGGCACACCTTGGGGGATTAAATCGACACCCTCAATACGCATCGTATAGGCCTATACGATGCGTATTGAGGTGGGTTCAAACTTCTATGTCTGCCAAAGGCTGACAATGTCCCCTTATCAAAAAGTAATACGCATCGTATAGGCCTATACGATGCGTATTGAAGGTGTCGATTTTATTTTTTAATTTTGTAAGGTAGCTTCCTGTCACGCGACAGCTTTTCGTCACGTGAACGAAGAAGCAGCACTTTGGACATTTGTTGGTCTTCAAGCATCTAGGAAACATTATTTGAGAATACCACTGAATTTATCAAAGCTGTAGAATGAGATCCTCCACTGTTGGGTTATCATCTTTCAACCTCATTTTCCCTAAATTTATCGATTTTGTTTTTCAACGAGGATGTAATGCAATGATTCCTCTCAATTGAATAGACAGACACTTGCTTCATAGGACTCACTTGAATCGTCTCAGGCGTAATAACAGTACGTTTAGCATCCGTGCCTGCTTGAACAACCGAGATAACAGCTCCGGTTTCATCAGCTGCATTTGGAACAGGAGAGTTGAAAAAACTGCAATTGGAATTGATCTTGGAACAACATACTCTTGTTATTATATGACACATGATAAAAGCGCTTCTCTAGACAATCTGAGATTATGTTCCGCAAATTGGGAACCACATATTTGCTTCAAGATTTACGTCTGATGTCCAAGTTTGATTACATTTGACTTCATCTGCGGCAGTCCAATGACATTCTTCCCACGTGTCTGCACCCTGATCTTCATATTCTTGGTTCAATTTAGTAGTGTTTGTTTGAGAACCTGATTCAGATACACATGGTTCTACAATTCCAGATCAGCAAGCAAATACACAACGGTTCTCCAATTCCACATCAGTAATGTAAAGAGAAGCGTTGAGATAACGGACATCCATCAAGCTAAAAAAGAAAACTTGTGTTTCCCATAGTCACAAACGATTGCGGTTTGTATTTCGCATAGCCACCGTTTTCGTAGTAAAAAATAGTTGCGGCTTGCAGATTCAATCTTTATTGCTTCATTAAAATTAACAAGGCGGTCTCTTTGCACCGTGAACTTCATATTCTCGGTTCAATACAGAAACCATGTAACACCCTTGTTATTATTTTAAGGTTTTCGTATAGCTTACGAAAATAAACATGTAATTTTGATTACATGTACTTTGAAAAATACGGTTAATTTAAAACTTTTACAAATGAAGATTTATATACATCGTAATGAATTTGAGTTCGTCATTTAAGAGTTAGGACGAAACGCCGTGCGGAAGCTTTAACTTTATCGTGTTCGGTTCTTCTTCGAGCTTGATCTTCATCCGGGCACTCTTGGCTATCACCTATGATCAAAACCAACTTAAAAGTTAGCTTTGATAGTTAAATAACAAGTTTAAACAAGTTATATGGGTCAAACAAACAAAAATTAAACAATTTTCAAAATCAGGGGGGCTAGACGCTACACCTAGGGGCTAGACGCTACACCTAGGGGCTAGACGCTACACCTAGCCCTTTTTTTTGACAACAAGTTGCTTAATTGCTGCTGCAAAAGAGGTTTTTTGGGTGCTACAAGTCTATCCCCCTTAAAGAGGTTTCGTCCTCGAAACCTTATTTACATAGTTCCTTTAATTTAGACTAAACGAACTTAGTTTCGTTTTTCAAGGCATTCATTCATTCCTTTCGATCTAACGTTTCCATTTATATTGACGCGTACGTCTTTCGTGTGTAAGGCTTCGCGGGCCGTTACTTTTCAGCTTGTATCCATTATCTTTATTGTTTATTTATTTTGGCGGTTAGACTTGTTAGTCACCGGTTACTTCATACCCCGTCACCCGGGTATACTATTTTGCCATCTCCGGCCTTATGTGTGTTTAAAATTCTCTAAGTCACCCGTACCACTTATGTTTTGTTAAAACGTTGCTTTTTACTAAAAACTAAATTTTTAGTTTACGTTTCCTCTTTGTCTTACATCTTTCTCTCATTTCTAGGAATGTTACTTCTGAGAATCTAGTCCTTTCCGTTATTATTTAATGCGGGGAATTACAACCAGTTTCCTCGCTTTACTTTATTGACCCGTAGGTTCTTTCATTTAGCCTCGCAGGCTTTTTCCTTAGATTTCCACCTTTTTAAGGTGAGACCCGTTCAACTTTAAAATAGTTTAACGTAATTTATCAAAATATCAATTTGCAGTATCTTATCGTCTTTTAGTCATAACTCGAAACCCGAGTGTTTTGACTTTCCATCCGCGTTCCCATTTATCGGTCTATGCATGAGTTTAAATCCTTACCCATTCAACTGGGTGTTTTACCGAAGTCGTTATCATTGCAACCCTTCCGGTATGCATTAAGACTTCGCTTCGATTTATTTGGTCGTCTTAGCGAAATCCATCGCTTTTATTCAACCATGTCTTTTATTCTTTATGTGACCATCCTTGACGGCCTTATAGATTCTAAGTGACGATTATCATCGTCATCCTTTCTTTACTACGACCAACGTTAACAACCTTAATTATCTTTTTCGTGCGGGCAATACCTTCGTTTTTATGACCCTGCAGATCATCTATACTTTGCTTTTACTTGTCCATCTTGTCAATCATGGCTCTTTAGTCCAAAATGACTTATTTTCGCGAATTTCCCCTTAAGTCATTCATTTATATCTTCATTTACATTAATCTGTGTCCCTTCTCTGGGGCTCATTATCCTAACGTAATACGCTTCCGTCGCCCGGCTGTGCGTTTACATTATTATCGAATATTTTGCTCATTTGTTTCATTTGGGTACCTTTTTTTTAATTTGTCCCATTCACCCCGTCCTTACTACATCGGATGTAAATATGTCCATCATAGAGAGTTCATGGTACCACGTGTTCACTACTTACTTGGCCAAAGTAAGCGATCAACACCTGGCATACATGACATTTTTATAATTTTCACATTACACCCCATGTAAGTAATGCCTCTATTTGTTTCTCTTGGAAACAGTATCCCGGATAGATTTTCTATTCGGGTTTTTCCAAGTTTTTAATCTACATATGCAACTTTCAATCTCTACGTATTTGTTGCATATTACTATTTGTGCAATTAAATTTAAAATGTGCACCTGGTAATGCTTGCCCTCACGGGCTTCTCTTGCCATTAGCCTTGTTCGCGATCGCTACGCGATTTAAGTCCTTGATGAGCATACTCTTTGGACCGTTCCTCTATCAAATCCGCGATTTGTTAAACTCTCGCTATCTTCATATGTGAGTGTCCTTCAACTAAAACATTTACAACAGTTAGTAGTTTCGACATTAATGGATGCCCGTATTATAATACAAGGCTTTTCTACTATATGCATCAACGCGCGTAATTTCGTCAACTATATTTTTCATTTAATTGAGGTAACGTGTATTACACGATATCCCTATGTGTTGTTCACAACACTTTAATCATGTTAACCGTTAATATACATGTACTTACCGAATTTGCGATCAAGCCTCGAACCGAACACTTTATTCTTTTAACCTTGAGCTCTGATTACCAACTTGTAACACCCTTGTTATTATTTTAAGGTTTTCGTACAGCTTAGGAAAATAAACATGTAATTTTGATTACATGTACTTTGAAAAATACTGTTAATTTAAAACTTTTACAAATGAAGATTTATATACATCGTAATGAATTTGAGTTCGTCGTTTAAGAGTTAGGACGAAACGCCGTGCGGAAGCTTTAACTTTATCGTGTTCGGTTCTTCTTCGAGCTTGATCTTCATCCGGGCACTCTTGGCTATCACCTATGATCAAAACCAACTTAAAAGTTAGCTTTGATAGTTAAATAACAAGTTTAAACAAGTTATATGGGTCAAACAAACAAAAATTAAACAATTTTCGAAATCAGGGGGGCTAGACGCTACACCTAGCCCCTTTTTTGACAGCAAGTTGCTTAATTGCTGCTGCAAAATTCCCAGCCAACCCAAGTTTCACGAAAACGGACATAACTCATTTGTTATTGATCCGTTTTACACGATTCTTTTTCCTACGCGTCCGTAATTTAATTCTCCATCACATGGAGTTAAAATCCGACATCTGAATTTATTAAATTTTAGATTTCAAGCTCTCGGCTTGAAATCAATTATTACTCTTTTTGACCCATTCACGATTTAATCAAACAACTTGTGTCCAAACCATTTTAAAACCCTGGTTTACTAGTTATTTCAAATCCTTGGCGTGTAAACATAGCTTTTATGAAATATGTGACTATTACACAAGTTATACACATAACCCATATTGACCCGTTTAGGGAATTTAACAATTTAATCTAACACTTGCTCTTCTCTTTTGACACTTCAAGATTTCACATCAAATTAACTACATATATTTCACCACAACTATTTTGTGGTGGATTTAACATAATGAACCCCTTCTTCTCAATTTTACCCTTCGGCTAGTCCTTTTTCGCAAATGGCTATTTCTAGGCATCCGACCCACCGATGTTGTTGCCTAGAACTTTTATACGCATCTAAGGGTTACGAAATCGTAATATAAGTTTCTAAACAACCTCTAAGGGTTGTTTACCCGGTTTACCCATCAAGGGCTTAATGGTCATTTTTAATCCTTCATTTTTTTACAATGAAGGACTTCACAATTATTCGACCTCACTTGCACTTTTAACTATAAATTCATATAAGCGTACCTGGCCTGGGTCAACAAATAGACCCGATTTATACCTCGCTTTAATTATCACAAAATCTATGGCGACGCAATTATCCGACTTGCTAATCGCCCCTGTTAACATAAGACTTGACAACCACATTAGTCGATACTTGACTAATTTCCATTTTTACCCTCTTTCCACATTATTAGATTACACTACAAGGTAATCTTAACGAAAATCCATAATTTCGGTATTATCATTATCGCATTTATAACGTATAGAATAAACAAGTAATCTACATAAGTGTGTAAATTCCACCTACCTCTCATCCGGTTTACGCTTCTCTTCTCGTACTTTATTTATTTGGCCGCTTCTTTCCCAAGCCTCCACCTAGCTCGTTTAAGCGTCAAACTATTGTCAATCATTTACAAGGCGGTTAAATTAGTCATTAACAATCACGACTATTCCACCTCACTTATTTTCTATGTCGAAGCTACTATTCAACTTCATGATTAGTTAACTTAGTTAATCAAAGTTAACTACTTTAAATCACATGGTTTACAACATTAAGTCTAAATCAACTTCAATTAGGCACATTTACACATGTTTTAACATCAATATTTCGGAAATTACCTCATAAATTCATATTACGCTAGAACAAAAATCATGATCCTAGTGTTTATCAAGTTTTTACAACTCATTAATCACCTACAATGGTGATTATGAACCCCACAAGTATCATGCAAGAATTTTAACAAGAAATCATCTAGGGTTTATCCCTAGACATCATATATCTTCTAATTTCATCAATACAACACATAATCAAGCTAAATATTTGATTTTTATCATATAATAGGAATTTGAGTTGAATCAAAACAACCTAATTTGGCATACCTTATGATCCCTTCAACGAGGTGATCACGAATCTATGTTCAGATTTCGATTTTGACTTGATTTAGGCTTCCAGTTTGTGAGTTTTTGTGAGAATTAGGGTTTGTGGAGAAACCCCTGGTCGCCCCTGGTTCTGTTCGATCCACACACACAAGTGTGTGTTATTATTGTTTTTTTTTTGTTTTAATTAAAAACTAGTTTGCTTTTTAACACCTTTGGCCCCTCAATTATTATCAGGTTCTTACTTTAGGTGTTTTTAACCCACTCACATATCATTACGAGACTTTTAATTAACTAGGTTAATTATTCCTAGTTAACTTAGTTAGTTCCAGGAGTTGTAACCCGTTTATTTTATGTCCCGTTAACTCGGGTCCCTTTTTTATAAACTTTGTATTCTCAAAGTATTTATCCTCTTTCCAATTAACATTAAGTTTATTTATTTAAATTCCTAATATTTACCGGGTTAATTTTTACCACTAACGGTATTTTACCCGTCATTACTATTAACGCAGTTTGATTACCAAACCCGTTTTTGGGGTGTTACAAACCACTAGCAGAAGAACCTAACACGTCTTCATGTTACGGAGAATGTTCTCGAAATTGAAGGAAAAGGAAAAATGGTTACTGAAGTTTCATCTTCTATGATGATCCCAAACATTCCGAATAACTACACAAAGATTTGTTGCGTACTGATTATTGAAAAGATTTGTTGAAATCGAAGAATAGAGTAAAAAATATGAATTTAGGCGTGCATTGTTTAAATCTGAATCAGTTGGTATGTTTTAGAGAGACCTTTAAGTACGGATCCTACAGCTGCATTTGGAACAAGAAGTCCAACAATCCGTTCATTATCTGTTGTTGTCTAAACAATATGAATGCACGCAACGAATTTGACAACTGTGACAGCTTATTAAAAGTATAAATCACCTCCAATCCTTTCCTGGTCAAATCACACACTATAAAGTTTAAACTTATCGTGTGTTGTAGTTTGGAAAGAAGACCGAATAGAGATCTGAATAACAAACTGTGGAGAACTTGTTTGATTTATCCTTCAACATAAGCTAAAATACTCTAAAATACGAAAAAATACGTTAAAATACGATAAAATACATGAAAATATGCTAAAATATGCTGCAATATGTTAATATAAGTCATATTACGAAAATATGCATGAAAATACGCTGAAATACGTAAAAATACCCTAAAATAGGTTAAAATAAGCTAAAATACGTTAGAATACGCTCAAATACGTCAAAAATACTATTAAATACGCAACAATATGCTAGAATACGTCAAAATACGCAAAAATACGTCAAAATATGCGACTAACGATATTTCCACACACGTATACATATAACACATCACTATGGAGTACAAGTGGATTTCAAACAAAACTGTACGTAATCATAGAATACGATATTCTCACGCAACCAAACGGCACCGAAATGACTTATGTTGAAGGTATACGTCATAAAATGACAAAATATGCGAAAGTTCGGCAAAAAACGACACGTATTTGCGTCGAACCGAAGGAAACACGATAAAACTAAATTTGAAATAATGCCATATACGATCGTATAGGCTATGTCGCATTGTATATTGGCTTAATACGCATCATATAGGCCTAAACGATGCGTATTAAACTTTGAATTTTCTCAAAAATACCCCTGAATTTATCAGAATAACAGGGGTATTTCAGTAAATTCATCGATTAATACACATCGTATAGGCCTATACGATGCGCATTAAACTATAAATGTCTCAAAAATGTGTTTCAAATCAAGGGTTCCATCATTACAACCACTTGTTTTCAAC
The DNA here is from genome assembly GCA_030545235.1 of Helianthus tuberosus. NCBI lineage: Eukaryota > Viridiplantae > Streptophyta > Magnoliopsida > Asterales > Asteraceae > Helianthus > Helianthus tuberosus. Next base: position 37,076,231 of record CM060383.1, read on the forward strand.
GGGGATGCAATGCAATGATTCCTCACAATTGAATAGACAGACACTTGCTTCATAGGACTCACTTGAATCATCTCAGAAGTATTGAACAACAGAAATAATAGCTTCGGTTTCATCAGCTGCATCGTTTACCGTGGAATGCATCCTTATTTTTGTAAATCGCACAAACAAGCATGCCTTGAATGAGTCTAGAACACTCGTAATCCTCAACCGGCTTTGAAACCGGACGGAATCTATTAAGAAAAGGTTCGATTTCACGGTGAGTGGAGAAATTAGCGACGGAGAAACTGTTCGACACAGACATGCGTCAGGAAAGAAGCATATAATGATTCCTCTCAATTGAATAGTGCAGACACTTGCTTCATAGGACTCACTTGAATAACCGAAATAACAGCTTCGGTTTCACTAGCTACGTCGTTTACCGTGGAATGCATCCTTATTTTTGTAAATCGTACAAACAAGATAAGAAGGCGAGATATCGACAGTTAGCTTGAAGAAGTTTCTCTCGATCAGGTGTTCCAATAGATTCCCCTATTAACAATGTCCAATTAATTGTTTCAGATGACATGCTTGGTAACAAAGACAAACTGTTAATGTTAGGTGTTCGAATAGATTCTCCCTTTTAACAATGTCCAGAGGTCGGTCTCCGGTGGGCATAAGATCTGTGGGCCCTATTGTCGGTTCTGTGACTCCATGGAAGATGTGATTAAGGTAAGCGTGCCGTATCATGTGTCATAAAACGGAACATAATCCCAGATTGTCTAAAGAAGCGCTTTTATCATGTGTCATAGTAGAGTAGTATGAGTCTGAGTCCATTGTGGTTCTTGTCGGGTTTGTATTTCCCATAGCCACCGTTTTCGTAGTTAAAAACGGTTGCGGTTTGCACATTCAATCTTCATTGCTTCATTATAATTAATAATGCAATCTCGATTGAAGATGTAATTGCAAGACTGTTTGTCGGGCTTCCAATGCTCTCATAGGGTGATAAACAACGCAGATATTGAACGGATTATTGAACCAACTACTCGAAATCCCTTTCGTTTCTCGAAATTGAATGGATTATTGAACCAAGAATATGAAGATCAATAAAGATGAGTTGGTGTTGAACCAAGAATATGAAGATCACGGTGCAGACACGTGGGAAGAAAGTCATTGGACTGCCGCAGACGAAGTCAAATATGATCAAACTTGGACATCAGACGTAAATATTAAAGCAAATATGTGGTTCCCAATTGGTTACAGAAACCACTAGTTTGTTTTTTTTTTTATTTTACAGACGATTTAGAGAAACAGAGAACACGTTACGAGATTCTTCGAGAATTAGAAAAGGAGAAAATACGGAACGACGAGGGAGCTGGTCTTTTCTTCCACGTGTGATCCAGAGGTTGGTCTCGGGTGGGCATAAGATATGTGGGCCCTATTGTCGGATCTGTGACTCCATGGAAGATGTGATTAAGGTAAGCGTGCCGTATTATGTGTCATAAAACGGAACATAATCCCAGATTGTCTAAAGAAGCGATTTTATCATGTGTCATATTAGAGAAACATAATTTTACAGACGATTTAGAGAAACAGAGAATATGTTACGAGATTCTTCGAGAATTAGAAAAGGAGAAAATACGGAACGACAAGGATGCTGGTCTTTTCTCCCACGTATTTTATCAAATGAAATGTCACGTTTGATTATCAAATGACAACTTTAGGGGTCTAGTCCTACCTAGTTTCTCCCATGTGTGATCCAGAGAATACGTTTCTCGGGTTCGCATTCGACACAACACAACACAACAAAAAATAAACTTCAAAAAATCAGTGCCTTAATACACATCTAATATGAAACATGATAAAAGTGCTTCTTTAGACAATCTGGGATTATGTTTCGCAAATTGGGAACCACATATTCGTGTGTAAAAGCTCGGAAAGATGATCGAATAGAGATCTGAATATATCAATGGTATTTGTTTACCACATGTGTGATCCAGAGGTCGGTCTCGAGTGAGTTGTGGTTGATTTATAGGAGGAGGTTATGAAACGAATATATGTTTATGTGAATTTAAAGGACAATACTGACAGGGGTGCTGATCTTTTCTCCCACTGTGCAAACTTGAAAAATCTCACCATAACACATTGTAGACTTGTGGGCTTGAATGGTTTAATATATTTCATCTTGGACTATCTAGTCTAATACTTGAAAATGGATATGATCGTGTCAAGATCTTTATCTATCATGTCATCGACCAACTGCTCGAAATCCCTTTCGTTTCTCGGGTTCGCATTCGACACAACACATCAAAAAATAAACTTCAAAAAATCAGTGTCTTGATACGCATCTTATAGGCCTATACGATGCGTATCAAGCCCGCCGCCAGACATAACCTGCACCTGTCAGTCTGCCATGTCTTTTACTTTATTTCAATACGCATCGTATAGGCCTATACGATGCGTATTGAATTGAAAAAGTGTGCGGATAGACAGGGGGTGTGCCATTAGAAAATCCCTATTTTGTGATAAACACTTTTCACGACGGACTATTTTCTTGTTAAACTCTCAGAAACAGAATCGAAATATTCATGTTACTTAGAGAAAGAAAACAAAGTTCTATTGAACAAAATATTACATATAATAACCTTGATACAAATAATAAATAAATTTAAAAAAAATCAACTTAAAACTCAAACTTGTTTCATCCAGCAAATGAAGTAGGATGGCTCGGAAGATGCAAGCATTATAAATTGGTTTATTATAAAACCCTTTAGACGGGGTTTGGTTGTTTCTTAAACAAATTTTTAACAATATTTATCTCACTTTTTGATGACGGGTTTTTTTGTTGACTGTGTCTAAAAACACTTTGACCACGTCTGATGTTTCATTCTGTAGTAGTGTAAAACGAAAAAACCATTACATGTAAAATGAGAACCGGAAATGTTGAGGACTGAAATAATTAGGTTTTAGGGTTTTGTTTATAAAAGGGCGGGGACATGTAATAACCTGTTAAAAAGGGTAAATTAAATGAATTAAAAGGATGACTAAATTACCCCTCTATCAACCTAGTATTGTTAGAGTATTAGTCATTTTGGATGGATTTAACAACTTTTATGAAACCTCAGTGGTTCCTATGAGGAAAAAAACCCTTTTTTGGATGGATCTAGCAAATGTAAACAAACGTCAGGGACAATTTTAGCAATTTACTCGTTATTTTTGTGCTCTCTTTTTTTGTAAAACGTTTAGTTTTTTTTTTGTGTAACGTTATTTTACTTATTTTTCCAAAAAGACATTTTTTTTTTCTAAAAATTGTTTCTTTTTAGAGAGTGTTTGTTTTTTCTAATTCGTATTGTTTGGTAGTAAATAAAATGGTTAATTAACGTGTTCAGCATCATTCGTTTAAAAAATAAATGTGTTCGTGTTCGTTCATTAACATTCTAAAAGAACAATCGCAAACATAAACGAACAAACATATATTAATATTAACGAACATAAACGAACGTACACAAATGAATGAATATGAGTATTAAAATTTCTATCATCTTTATATTGTTATGTTTCAGTCATCAAAATTATAGTTCTCTTATATAATTCAACATATGTGGGGTATGGGGTGGGGGTTGGGGCGTGGGTTGGAGAGAAACGCCCAAGTCACCACCCCGGGTGGGCTTGGGTTTGGGCGTGGCCCCATTGGCGTGGGATTCAGCCCGGGCGTTGGGCGGGGCTACCCACATGACATGGTGAAACCTCATTGGCCAAGAGCACTAGCCACGCCACCCTAGCCACGTCCCACCATACCCCACGGTCTTATGTATGACATATGTGATTATGAAGTAGTGTGTGATGAAATACAGTAAAACCTCTGTAAATTAATACTCGATAAATTAATAACCTCGATAAAATTAATACTTTGTCTAGTCCCAACTTGGGATCAGTACAAAATTGGACCCCAGTCGATAAAATAATAAGATAATAACGTTTTTGAAATTTCCATGTATATATATCGGTCCCAACGAAACTATAAATTAATAATTACTAAAATATTCCAAATTCTAAGATTGTCTAGTAAGAAATGAATCTATTTGTTTTTTTGTTGAACTTCAAATCTATCTTGAGTTCATCTTTAAATCTCCTTATTGCACATAAGAGTTGGGGCATTGTCTTCTCATATTACAATAAAAAGTTGCGAAGTGTTGTTGCCGCTTGCAATACACTTAAGAAATGTGTATTGAAACTTGTTTTGGTATAATGAACTAACGTTTTGTATTAAAAAACAATAAACTTGACAAATTCAATTAATTTGTGAATATAAATTGGACTTAGAAATATAAATGTTTTATTATGTAAAACCACTTTAAATTAATATATTATTAATTTATCGATATAATAGTTTCTCGTTAAATTAATAAAATATCTTGATTACAACATTATTAATTTAATTTACAGAGGTTTTACTGTAGATTGCAATAACTATAAACGTCTAATGTGGTCCAAGCATAATGCAACGTAGATTGCAATAATTACAACCGTCTAATGTGGTCCAAGCATACAGTGGATGAGTTTGTCATTTGATTTAAGACATTCAATTTTGTTGCGATATGTAGACTTTATCATTGGTTGTCAAATTAATAAGCTTCTTTTTTTAAATTTAATTAATATTATCCACATTAAACAAGTGGATAAGACCACATTATCAAATAAATAGAGAGGTTAATTTGAAAACCATAAAAATAGAAACATAGGAAAGCATCAAAGATGTATTTTTTAATAATAAACTAGGTTATAACCCTGTGTATTACACGCGTTGAATAAATGAATTTTATATACTAAATAATAAAACAATGAGTTAATTACGTTTTTCGTCCCTATGGTTTGTCAAAAATCATTAATTCAGTCCATTAGTTTAAAAATTGCGAAAACAGTCCATGTGGTTTCATTTTCGTAACTATTTCAGTCCAATCACTTAACACCGTTTAATTATTCAGCTAAGTTTTAGTGAAATGACCAAATTGCCCCTGTTAACCCAATTGGCATTTAATAAAAAAAACACTGGTCACAGGATTCGAACCTGTGACCTTTGTGTTAGAAAGTAACTGTTGTTTGTATCCAACTTGTTATTAGACACATATTGTTTTTGTTTTAACATAAAACCCTGCCTGTTAACCTTTTCTCTAACCCTCATTTACTGTCACAATCTTCACACTCTACTCTCTTTGCAACCCACTATTCATTCACCTGCTACCTCTTCATCTGCTTCACCTCTGGCCACCACTCCTCCTCCATGAAACTCCCATCCAAATCATCAATTGTGTAGTCATCGTAGAGCCCATCATCAACCACTTGCTGGCATCAACGTTTAGATTTTGAATCTTGCTGTTTCCTGAAGGTTCTTGTGTGTTGTCATCCTCAATCCTCATTGAACCCATTTCTTGTTCACAAGGTTCCGACATAAAGAACCAAATCGAAGAAAGCTCAGTAGCTGAAGGGCATCCCGAATAACAGTTTAACGTCTGTCGATTATGCATACTCGCATCGATATTATCTCCATTGTGGCTTACCAAGTCACAATTCTGACAAAATTATTGTTTCTCATTCTCACATCTAACGATAATAGGCTGCAAATTACACACATCACATACAAGTGTTCTCATATGGCGTTGGGACGGTGGATTTGCATAATGAACATCGCCGGAGAGATGGTGAACTTTGGTGGAGGATGGGGATGAAGAGGATAGGATGTTTAGGCAAGTTGAATACATGGCTCATTGGTTTAAAAATTACTTTTTAAAGCAAAGGTCACAGGTTCGAATCTTGTGACAAGTGTTTTTTTTATTAAATGCCAATTGGGTTAACAGGGGCAATTTGATCATTTCACTAAAACTTAACAGAATAATTAAAAGGTGTTAAGTGATTGGACTGAAATAGTTACGAAAAATGAAACCACATGGACTGTTTTCGCAATTTTTAAACTAATAGACAGAATTAGTGATTTTTGACAAACCACAGGGACGAAAAAAGTAATTAACTCTAAAACAATACTTTAAAAATCTCCTTTATTGCACGGGTTAAATAAATGTAATTTTATATATTAAATAATAAAAACATATATCTATAAGAACTATATTGTACGGGTTGAATAAATGTAATTTTATATACCAAATAAAAAAGTTATATCTTTAAAACCACGTGTATTACACGGGTTGAATAAATGTAATATTGTTTACAAAATAGTAAAATAATACATCTTTGAAACACCTCATTTATTACATGAGTTGAATAAATGTAATTTTATATACAAAATAATAAAAAAAGTTACATCTTTAAAAATATGTGTATTAAACTGGTTGAATTAATGTAATTTTCTATACTAAATGATAAAAAACATATATATCCTTAAAAACCACGTGTATTGTTCGAATTGAATAAATATAATTTTATATATCAAACAATAAAAAATTATATCTTAAAAAGCCTCATGTATTACATGGGTCGAAAAAATGTAATTTTGTATAATAAATAATAAAAAAAGTATATCTTTAAAAAACCACGTGCATTACACGGGTTTAATAAATCTAATTTTATATACAAAATAATAAAAAAAGTCATATCATTCAATATGCTGATGGATAATACTCGATACGCGATGGATAGGGTGATTGTGAAGATGTTTCTTGAAAAGAAGATACGTTACTCAAGAAGCAAATCAGCAGCCATTTGAGTGATAAAATGTTGGTATCAATTCCGACAAATTGATTTATAAATTATGTAATAAAATTGATAGAATAAATTTTTTAGTAATGAAAATAAAAATATTTAATATATTAATACAGATTTTCGTAATAAATAATTTGTTTTATTTAAAAATATCTTAAATTAACAATTTAAATTTTAGAATAATATTTTATTAGAAAAATAGAAGACTTGTATTCGAAACTTAAAGTAGGATAAAATTAATATTAGCTCATTATTCATTTATTTATTTAATTAATATATGATAAGTTTGAAAGTGAGACGAAAAAATCATAAAATAAATGCCTATATGAATGAAAGGTGTCACACATTAATGTTTTATTATATAGTATAGAAGTATAGATATAGATTTAGATTGATATAAATAAAGTATTCTGTTATAGCAAAATTTGTTAACGAAGTCTCAATAAATTTAACCCTTTATTTAAAACTCTGTAAATGTATAAATGATAAATAATATTAGCTAATTTTATTTGAGTTTCGTAAAATCTATTTGATACAAACTAAACAAAACGTTCAAATATATAGTTAATGGGTGAGGTTCCTGTAAAAAGGACCTTTTTTCGTGAGAAATGTGAGAAGTCATAGAAATTGACATGTATGCATCATCTTTTGAACTTAGGCATGATGTTTTGGGTTGTTTTGGCAAGAAAAACACCAAACATAACAATTTAAAACACAATTTAACGTATAATGGGCGTGGAATTTAAAACACATCACTTAACAATTAAAACACACTCTTAACGTTCTTGGATTGGTGTTTTTAGTTTTAAGCCTAGAATTCATTGTATTGTGCCTTAAATTGTTATGTTTGATGTTTTTCTTGTCAAAACAACCCAAAACATTATGCCCAAGTCCAAAACATGATGTCTACATGTGAATTTTTATGCCTTCTCACACTTCTCACAAAAAATGTCTTTTTTACAGGATCCTTAGACTATAGTTAATATCAAATTAGATAACTAACTTTGAATTTGAAGTAAATAGATAAATATAAAAGTAATAATTAATTCAAATAAATAATATTATAAATGAGAAGTATACTTAAATTTAAACTAAATAATAATTATATATAGTTAAGTAGAGGAGATTAGACAAAATAATATTTAGTAGGAAAGTTATCTATAATTAATTAGAAGAGATTAAATTAAATAATAATTATCCATAAGATATTAAATTAAATAATATTTAGTAGGAGGGTTATCTATAATTAATTAGAAGAGATTAAAATAAAATAATAATTACCATAAGACATGGCCTAATATAATGATAAGTGTCCCTAATTTTTTTTTATTATATAGTAAGTATAGACTAGTATGTGTCACAATTCATAATAACTACATAAAATTAGATTGTTACACCAAAAGAGATTGATCCAAGAAATCATAAGATGTAAATGGTTAATGAAGGCTAACTAGACAAAAAAAAAAAAAAAAGCTAATAAAAATGGATTATTATTGTGTTGAAGTACATTATCTTCAAATTCTCATTTCAAGGTTAGGTGAACTTCATCGAGCTCGCATGCAAACTCAAGTCAATTTCTATTTTGCATGTACTTGTTTATTGTTACATATGGTGGCATAACTGCATTATGCAACTTTAACTTGAAATAAAAACACGATAATAATCAAATAAATATAAACATAAAATGAAAAAAATACACCAATGTTTGCTATGATCGACTCCTCAAACCTAATCCACAAACAACACACCATTGGTCATAAATTTGTAGTGCGTATCTCTGAAGACTTGCCTTTTTGTAGTGAACTTAAAATTCACATGTTACCAACCGTGTATTATAGTCATTTTATTTATTTTTACATTTTAATAGCAAGAGTATTTTAGTCATTTTACATGCATTTAACATAATAAGGTAACGGTCATCCAACTCATGGATCATCGGAGTAATAAGTTTATAATCATCAGGACCAACTGTGTAATTACTAAACGTTAAGCATCAACAGTTCAAATTTTGCAAACTATAGAGGCCAATCATGAATTTAACTCCTTAGAAAAATAAAGTAAGGGAATTTGAAAAAGATAAACAAAAGTGACTATGTTCAAAAAAAAAAAAAAAAAAAACTCTTTGATCCGTTTTTTTCCTTCACAACCATAGATTGGAAATGGATGCCTATAATATATATATATATATATTTTTTTTTGTTCTATTTAGGTAAAATCATCTTTTTAGTGCATCCCCTTCTTTATGTAGCACATATATTTTATATTTAAATGTTTCTAAAATAAACACTCATGTGTTTTATAATGTAGTGAGATGGATGAATAGTTAGTTGCTCTAAAATAAACACTATTTTTTTACCGAACTAAACACCACCCTAAATAACGGCTCATATGCAATTACTACAACCACTTTTTTTCCCTATATTATCATACAAATAGTAAAAAATAATAATAATAATAATAATAATAATAATAATAATAATAATAATAATAATAATAAGAAGAAGAAGAAGAAGTAAGAATCAATCATAGTTCTTTGTTCTAAAGATTATGGTTAATAGCTCTTTTAAAGTTAAATATGAAACATTAATCGAATAAGTCCCACAGAATATAGATAGGCAACTAGCTTATAAATTGATTTTAATTTTTAGAGTTAACTTCCATTTTGCTCTCTGTGATTTGGTCATTTTAACGGTTTTGCCCCAATAGTTTAAAAATAGCCATTTTCCTCCCTGATTTTTCTAACTTATCATCATTTTGCTCCCCGCCTCTAACTCCATCAGGGAGGAAACTGGCGACAAACTCGAAAGATTAGGGAGCAAATTGGCGACAAACTCGAAAGATCAGGGAGGAAAATGACTATTTTTAAATTACTGGAGCAAAACCGTTAAAATAAACAAACCACAGGGAGCAAAACGAAAGTTAACTCTAATTTTTAACTTTTCTGGCATGTGATATTTGACAAAGAAAAAATAGCATTAACTTTTAAAATCTCCTTAGAAAACGAAATGTCATCTTTTTCTTTGTTTGGCTTTCATGCTAATTGAATAAGAATACCAACTGTTATAAAAGAAATATATATATATTTTTTTTTAAATGTCAAATTTCTTTAATTCTGTCTGAGACTTGAACCAAAAACCTCTCATCCTAAAGTGTTTAAAGGTATTGTCTTTGCCAATAGAACACCACCCCATTGACTAGAAAGAAATATATAATTAAAAGTTTTTCAATGAATTTATGAATGTGATTTATCAATCACTAAACCATATCTTATTGTTTAGCAGGATCCTTTCATATATTTTTGTGTTCTTATCTTTTCCATATAGTAATGAAATTTATAGAATGTTAGAGATTTTTTATTCTTCTAATTTTACTATTAAACTACATTTTTTTTTCCTCAGCATAGATTGAGCCATCACCACTAATTCAATAACACGACAACACTCCTCAACGTAGATTAGGGTTGTTCATGAGCCGAGCCGAGCTAGGGCAATCACGGGCTCGGCTCGATTATAAACCGAGCTGGCTCAGCTCGGCTCGGATTTGAAACCAAGCTAAAAATCTAAGCTCGGGCTCGGCTTGGTTTTAAACCGAGCTGGCTCGGCTCGGCTTGGTTTGGCTCGATTTTAAACATAAAAATTAATACGTAGCTCTCAAAGTCCAGTATTCTAAAATATTATTCAATATTTCAAAAGAACATATTCAAAATAAGTTCAACCTAATATATTACAAGCCAAAATCACGTTCAACAACGCAAAATAAGTTTTATATTTCAAGTAAATACAATATTTGTTCATTAGTAGCACGATAATCAACCTTTAAATATGTCATAGATATCAACTATAAGCCTAAATACATGTAAATAATAATCACTTTTTTGTAATATATTATATGTATATAAAAATAAAATATATTATAAGTAGAATAAATCGAGCTAAGCCGAGCCGAGCTACCAAGCGAACCAAACCGAGCCAATTTGGCTCGTCACGAGCCGAGCCGAGCTAGGCTCACTTTCAAACCGAGCCGAGCCGGCTTGGCTCACTTTCAAACCGAGCCATATCGAGCGAGCTTTTTCCGAGCTAAATCCGAGCGAGCTCCGAGCTTTTTGAACAGCCCTAGCGTAGATTGAGCCATCACCACTAATTCAATAACACGACAACACCTTGATACCACTAAAACAAAGTACCTACATAAAATTTAATAAAGAAGTCATAACACTTCCCTATCATTACGTTTGCATCTCTTAGTTGACTAAATACTTTTCTAACCAAAATCAGTATTGACTTCATCCATTTAAGGGTGCTGGCTGCCATATACATACATACCACTCAAACCACCTGCCACCATATGGGTTTAGAGACTCAAACCAACATGGCGGCCTCAGGCATTCAACATCAGAAATCTCCACCACCCTCGCCCCTGCCGGAGCTCAACAACGACCATAATCTCCTATTCAACCGCTTCAAACTCCGCCTTCAAACTCCTAAAGCAGTGATCATCTTTGCTATGGTGGCGCTTTCTTACTTACTTTTGTATCACTCTTCTCCTTCTATACCATTTCGGGTCCTCTATAATCCGTTTGCAGCTACCAAACACCGGCCCAATTCAGTAAGTATATATTTTGCATTTCTGTACTAAATATATAATATATTACTGTACATGTCAAATTAAATTAATCTGGAGTAATCAAAGCAATTCTAATCTTTTCTTTTACTAGTTAATAAAGTTGAATCAGTCAAATTCTGTCAAGTTTTAAAACTCATTTGCATAGGATTTACATGGATGGTTGGTTGTAGTGGCGGACCTAGAATTTTCTTTTACCGGTGTCACAGTTTTTCCGGTCTTCATATTTGTATCAAAAGGTATTTTTACCGTGTCTTGCGCTAGAGAGTTATGCTCTTGTGGTGGTACAACGACTGTCAAGTGGCAGCCGGCGGTATGGTTAATTCCCAGGGGAACGCCCAAACCAAACTCTGAAGCTAGTGTGGGCTCGGTTAAGACAATATAATCTGGCTGGAGTGGGGTAACGGGGTTTTCTAATTTGGAGAGTGCGGTAACCTAATACAAAAATGCCGCCGGTAAAAAAAAATAAAAGGTATTTTTATCGGTGGGGTCATAGAATTTTTTTTTGGATTGATTTTGAGTGCAGATATAGGTTTTTTCTATTTGATTTGGTTTGAATGTGTTCTTTAATCTTGAATTTAACTTCATTTTTTTTTTCTTGGTAATTGGTCTGTAATAATTCTAACTAGAGGTTATTGGCTATTGATAGTCCAACCTCTGAATATTCCCCTCGCTAGTCTCACCTTTCACCTATTTTTCCTACACCGGCCCCCCATTAAAAAAAACTTAACGGAGTTAAGTTTTTTTCCAAATTACAAACAATTTTTAGGGTTTTCGATCAGAACGATGATACGAGCCCATTGATGTAAAACTTACCTCGAAATGGTGCTCCAAATGACTTGATTTTTGTTAATTAGAAATTTTAACACCCGAATTGAAGCGTCATTTTCATCGTTTGGAGCACCGTTTCGATGTAAGTTTTACGTCAATGGACTCGTATCGTCGTTATAATTAAAAACCGTAAAAAAAAATGTTTGTAATTTGGAAAAAAACATAACTCCGTTAAGTTTTTTTTAACAGGGGACTGGTGTAGGAAAAATAGGTGAAATGTAGGACTAGTAAAAGAAATATTTAAAGTGGGACTAATAATGGCAAAAAATCTCTAGTTGAGATTATTACAGTCGAATTCTCCTTTTTCTTTTTTGGACACCACTTCAAATTTAAATATTAAGATATAAAAACTTCTTGAAGAAATAAGAAGCCAATATGCTAACGTAAATTTATATATGCTATTTATTTATCACACTTATAAATACTTAAAATCAATTAAATTTCTATTTTGGTCATTCGGTGAAGCTGTGAAAGCGATAAAAATTTTCACAGTTAATTACAAGTTTGTGAAATAATAATAATGAAAATTTACTCGAAAGTAGAATGAAAAAAAAAAGGTAAATTATACTTTTCGTCCTTTATTTTTGTATCGGATTGCAATGGATGACCTTTAACTTTAATAATTACAGCCACAGTCATTTTTTTGTAAAACTCATTACACCCTAAAGTCCTTTAGCACTAGCTAGGTTTTTTTTTTGTTTTTGTTTTTAAGTCTATTCACTTACACTGTGTTCCTGAGTTTCATTAAATAAGAGAATAGAAAAGATTTGGAAGGAAATAATTTTTAGTTGTGTTCCAGAGTTTCATTAAAGGAGAGAAGAGAAAAGAAAATAAGAGGTTTTTTGCCTAAATTTAATCTTTCCAATTTGGAAAGAAACGGAGAGAAGAGAAAAGAAAATGAGAGAATCATTTCTTTTCTCCCCTTAACTTAACTCGGGAACACAGCGTTAGTAATTTTGTAATTGTACCAATTTACTTAAAAATATATATATTTTGTAATTTTATAATCTGATCGACTTTCTTTGACCATTTTACCAAAACACATGTCCACCCAATTTCCTACACACTCTTCACACTTCTCTGCAACCTAACACCTACTCAATTCTCACTTCACCAACACACCAATGGGGACTCCAGACACCACTACAATCGACTGCAACCACAAATTTTTGGTGTTTATTATGTGAAGGAAACCCTAACTGTGGAAAAATCAAGATATTGAATAGAAATTAGGGATAGAATGGAATGGTACCCGTGGAGACAACGCATTGGATGATACCGCCGACATCAATGGAAATCAAGATTGGGAAACTGTCTAATAATAACCCTAGAGAGAGAGGAGTATGAGGGAGAGGGTGCCGTGTGTGGGTTAGGCGATGTGAGAAGGGGCCACCACCAGTTGAAACCGCGGGGTTGATCGTCATGATTTAACTTCACACCCCGGCGTCCTCCTCATCGTCTCCGACCCCGGCTGCGTCCACAGCCTCGCCGGTCTCTCGAACGCCGCCGTCAGGTTTAATTCACATAAGCTTTTTTCTTTTTTTTGGGTATGAAGTGATTAATTAGGGTTGATTGAGGTCTGAATATTAAGGGCTTGTGAGATTAATTGAGAAAGAAATGGGGTGATGTTGGAGGTGGAGGCTTAGATCTGGTGGTGGGTGGTGGTGAGTGGAGGTGGTGCTGGATGAGAGAGATAGGGTAAATTAGTTTTTTTTTTTTTAATCTTTTTAAATATAGTTTTTTCTTTGTAAGTAAATAAGTAAAATGTCTAAATTGCCCTCATGTGTTGCACATGACCAGACTAAACTGATAAATTTAACCTAGTTAATGCTAAAGGACGTAGAGTGTAATGAGTGTTACAAAAAAAGGACTGTGACTGTAATTATTAAAGTTAAAGGTCATCTATTGCAATCCGATACAAACATAAAGGAGGAAAAGTGTAATTTACCCAAAAAAAAACTCACACGTCTCTTAATCTTAAAACCTTAAGGGCCTGTTTGGTTGACAGGAATCCATAGGATTTCAAGGGAATTGTAATTTGAATTCCATTCCTTTGTGTGTTTGGTTGGACAAAATAGTTGAAGGGAATTGGATTTCAATTCCAACAAAATCCCTTACTTAATGGAATTCAATTTCCTTCTAAATTTCAAAGGAAAGTTTAAAAAACCATGGGAATGTTTCCAAAGTTACCGAAATAACCCCTTCCTCTTTCATTTTTGTCTAAAAACCAAAAAATAATAAAAAAATCAAAAAAATTCTAAAAAATTCAAAAAAATCAAAAGAATTATAAAAAATCCAAAAAATTATAAAAAATCAAAAAAACTCTAAAAAATAAAAAAAAATAATAAAAAATCCAAAAAATTATAAAAAATCAAAAAAATTCTAAAAAATTATAAAAAATCAAAAAAATAATAAAAAAATCAAAAAAATTCTAAAAAATCAAAAAAATTATAAAAAAACTAAATAATTATAAAAAATAAAAAAAAACTCTAAAAAATCAAAAAAATAATAAAAAATCTAAAAAATACAAAAAATTCTAAAAAATAATAAAAAATCCAAAAAATTATAAAAAATCAAAAAAATTCTAAAAATTATAAAAAATCAAAAAAATAATAAAAAAATCAAAAAAATAATAAAAAACAAAAAAAAACTCTAAAAAATCAACAAAATATTAAAAAATCTAAAAAATCCAAAAAATTCTAAAAAAAAAACTCCAAAAAATAATAAAAAATCTAAAAAAAACCAAAAAATTCTAAAAAATCCAAAAAATTCTAAAAAAAATAAAAAACTCTAAAAAATCAAAAAAAAAAATAATAAAAAATCCAAAAAATTATAAAAAATCAAAAAAACTCTAAAAAATCCAAAAAAACGATAAAAAGTCAAAAAAATCCCAAAAAATCTAAAATATCAAAAAAATAATAATAAATCCAAAAAACTATAAAAAAACAAAAAACTTCTAAAAATCCAAAAAAAAAAAAACCAAAAAATTCTAAAAAATCAAAAAATTCTAAAAAATCAAAAAAATCTAAAAAACCCAAAAAAATCATAAAAAACCAAAAATAATAAAAAAATAATAAAAAATCCAAAAAAATCAAAAAAAATATTTTTTGAATTTTTTTGATTTTTTAGAATTTTTGGATTTTTTAATTATTTTTTAGAATTTTTTTGATTTTTTAGAATTTTTTTGATTTTTAATTATTTTTTAGATTTTTTTTTAATTTTTTGAATTTTTTGAATTTTTAGGATATTTATGATTTTTTTTATTATTTTTTAGATTTTTTTTTATTATTTTTTATTTTTGGATTTTTATTATTTTTTAATTTTTTTAAATTTTTAGAATTTTTTGGATTTTTTATTATTTTTTAGAATTTTTTTGATTTTTTGGAAATTTTTGGATTTTTATTATTTTTTAGAATATTTTTAATTTTTTAGAATATTTTTAATTTTTTATTATTTTTTATATTTTTTTTTAAATTTTTAAGATTTTTGGATTTTTCTTAATATTTTTAGAATTTTTTTGATTTTTTGGAATTTTTTGTATTTTTTTATTATTTTTTAGAATTTTTTGTATTTTTTTATTATTTTTTTTTTGGATTTTTCTTATTATTTTTAGAATTTTTTTGATTTTTTAGAATTTTTTGTATTTTTTATTATTTTTTTGAATTTTTAGGATTTTTAGGATTTTTTTAGAATTTTTATCTAAGATAGTTGTTTTTAAAACTTTTGCCAATTGTTTATAACAAGGGGTAATTTTGTCTTTTTAGGTATTTTTAAATTCCAATTCCATTAATACATTTATCAACCAAACACATCTATGGATTTCAAAGGAATCCATCAAATTCCAATTCAAATTCCAATTCCCATAGGGATTCCAATTCCAATTCCTACACATTCCGCGAAACAAACGCCCCCTAAGGGGTAGGGGTGGTCATCACTCATTTATCACTCACAACTTCCAATCAAGTTCTGTCACGTTATCGAGCTTTATTCCATCACTCACAACCCTTTTTAGTGAAAATGCACATCACTCACCACCACACCCAACAATTTCCCCCCAACCAACAATTTTCCTCACGTCAATCAAATAATAACGCGTCAAAAATATAACGGGATTTCACTTCCACACGTGATGGCAAGGGGGTGGCGGTGGTGTTTTGTATACATCCACGCGTGATATTCTTTTATCACGGACAATTCTTTTGCCACCCCGGGTGGCCTTAGTGCAAATGTTGTATGCAGAAGGGTGAAGGGACCCCGGACCCCTCTGGTTCAACCCAACCAACAGCGTGATTTAAGAACAAAATTAAAACATAGTATATATTTAAACAAAACCAATAAAATAAACCCTTATGGCATGAGTATATATGATAAAATATATAACCATGAAACACACATTATCTTTTTCTATACTTTCAATTCAAACTAGGGGTGCTCAGAGAATTCGATATAACCATGAAACACACATTATCTTTTTCTATACTTTCAATTCAAACTAGGGGTGCTCTTCGGATTCGAAAAATTCAAAATTCAACTCGATTCGAATTCGATTAAAAAGGTTCGAATTTGAGTTGATTCGTATACGAGTCGAGTAATCGAATTAGAATCGAATACAAATTTCTGATTTTGAATTCGATTCGAAATTCGAATGCAATTTATATATAATTATTTAATATATGTATATACACACACAAACTTATATTCACACACATATAACTTCTAAATTTGGACAAAGTATGAACTACCCCCATAAGTGATAAGTTTATTATTCATAACATTACCAAACCTACTGACAAATAGTCCATACTACTTATTTCTAAATTTTTACCTGACTTAAATAGCTACTAGTAACCAAACTATCATCTGATTTGTGGTGTTTTGACATATTGATAGTTAATTAATTTTGCAGATTATTATATTTTATGTTGAATATAATTAGTTTATAATACCTTTAAAAATGAAAGTAAAATAATTATTTATTGTTTAGGGTGAATTTGAATTAAATCAAATTTATTCGAATTCAGGTAAAAAAATAAATATTCGAAAAATTTGATTCGAATAATTTGAAAATTTGTTATTCGATTCGATAAACACCCCTAATTCAAATCCCTCACTACAAACACGATTTTACCTACCTTACCTAAATATAGAAAGTATTATTTGTATATGTAATTTTCGCAGTCATCAGTGATCCAAATTTGCCGCTAAAAAAAATAATATATTACATAAATCTTTTTAAATCGTATTAATTAGCAAAAATAATACTATTATAACAAGAGAAGAGTACCCGGATGGTCTTTGTGTTTTACTAAAATTTTGTATTTAGTCCCTTGTTTTCCAAAAGTACACGGATAGCCCATTGGTTTGCACTTTGTAACGCATTTGGTCCCCAACTTTGCTAAAAGTACATGGATGCTCCCTGTGGTTTGCATTTTGTAATGCATGTAACCCCTAACTTGGACCTACTTAAACCTTTAGATTTGTTGGCTGTGGATGAATTGCGTTACATAGTGCAAACCATAGGGACCATCCATGTACTTTTGAAAAACTATGGACCAAATCCAAAATTTTGGAAAACCACAAGGACCATCTGTGTATTTTACTCATTATATTACTTAAAATTAGTTTTATTCCTTTATATGTATACATATACATATTCTAATTTTGTTTTGGATTCATAGGAGAAGAATGTTGATGAACTGAAAAGCATATTGAAAGAGGCCGCAACAAGTAGCAACACGATTATAATAACTACTATAAATGATGCTTGGGCGGAACCAAACTCTATGTTTGATCTTTTTCTTGAAAGTTTCAAAATTGGGAATGAAACCCAAAGATTTATAAAGCACTTAGTTGTTATAGCTTTGGACCAAAAGGCTTACACTCGTTGCTTGAAGTTACATTCTCATTGCTACAATCTTAGCACCCATGGGGTCGACTTTTCTGAAGAGGCTTACTTTATGGCATCCGATTATCTGAAAATGATGTGGAGAAGAATCGATTTTCTACGTACTATTCTAGATTTAGGATACAACTTCCTCTTCACGGTACTACTGCTTTCTTTATTATTCTATATTTACAATCAACTCAATATATAAAGAAAGATGAGTTTTTTTTTTTTTTTTTAACCAATATCATGTAGAGAACATAAAGTTGATGTTTAAGGGGTGTCTTAATGGTTGAAATAAACTAAGTACAAAGGATTAATATATATTTTTATTTTATAACGAAGGATGCAGACATAATGTGGTTTAGGGATCCATTTCCACATTTCAATAAGGATGGTGATTTCCAAATTGCTTGTGATTACTACAAAGGGAACCCAATTAACCTAAATAATATGCCAAATGGTGGTTTCACTTATGTAAAGTCAAACGAAAAGACGATCAAGTTTTACAAATTTTGGTTCAATTCACGGTTAAGTTATCCAGGTTTACATGACCAAGATGTGTTTAATAAGATCAAGTTTGACCGCTTCATTCGTCACATCGGCCTAAAAATCCGGTTTCTCGATACAACTTTCTTTGGTGGATTTTGTGAGCCAAGTAGGGACTTCGATAAGGTGTGCACCATGCATGCAAATTGTTGTGTGGGGTTAGAAAATAAGGTTCATGATATAAGAATCATGCTACAAGATTGGCGAAAATATACGCAGGTGCTTGGGAATCAAACTGCCATGGTTAGATCAATTTCTTGGACAGTTCCTCAATCATGCAGGTATATATTGTCTTCTGATATCTGTTTGGTCTCATTTTATCATTACTTGATTAACCGAATCGAATCGAATCGAATTAACTAACAAAACCAAACGACCCAAATTAATAACCGACAATTCGTGGTTTTTTGGAAACCGATAACTATGGTTTGGTTATAACTTGTTCCAAAATTGAACAGAACCACGCCCAACTTGTTTGAATGTTTTGTTATTGAATTTTTGAACCAAATGTTGGATATTTTAGTGTAATCAGGATTGACTTGGTGATCAAAGTGAATCATAATACACATCAATCAAGTTGGAGGTGCGGGGAGCACACACTTGTTGAGTTGTGCCCCTAATCAATGGGGATTCCAAGGGGGCAACACCCCTTTGGCAGGGTCCGGGGTAGTGCCCTTGGAAACAGGGTCCAACGGGCAGAGCCCCTGGCTATTGTAATTGCATTTTGATCACTCTAATTTGGTTCACGAATTTCACACAAAATCGCATACTAGTTCTTGATCTCAATCTGAGTTGTATCCGACTGGAGTTTCGGGAGAACCACCAAAATAATTCGATTTGAAATAACTACATGCCTCTTAGATCATCCGTTGCATTCCTATTTCCGTAACACCAAATTCATTATTTTTGGTCACATTTTAAGCCATTGTAAAACATAAAACCAACCCATAACCGAACCTATGTGTAATACCTAAAAGGCTCAAATAAAAATGTTTTTGTTCAGTTTGGGCTCAAACTGACCCATACAGTTGTTTTTGGTATTGGATTGGGGGAACTTTATATCCCCATTAAACTTGAAAAATTATAACTTTTTAAGAACAAGTTGTCCATGCATAATTTAAATTTAAAATGCTCTTGAAGAATGATTTAAGAAAATTTATAATTTTATGAATTTAAAGGAGAATATATAAAATTACCTCCAGATTAACTAGGCCAGCACTAGTAAAGAAATTCTTATATTGTTTTTTTTTTATAATAAAACGGCTTACATTTATTAGGTCACCAAATTATATATTTGATTTATAAGAATTGTGATCAACTAGTTGATTTCCTGTCGTGAGCTGCCGCATCGTTCTTTAACATGTGTTTTTGTGTTTTCATTCGATGGTTAGCTTCCTAAATTTCTTTGCAACCAAGAATATAGATTTGCTGAATTATATATGTAAAAAAAAAGCATATCGTAAATAACAAAGGAAAAAAAAACAAAAAAAATGACTTTGTCAGGCTGAGTAGAAGAGAAACCACGCTTGAAACCACCAACACTCAAACTTTATTCAAATACATGTATAAATTATAATTGTAAGAATGTTCAACCGTGATATCCAAAAAAAGTTGCAAATAGCCTGCTGCCAGCTAACACTCACTATTCCCCTCATGGTAAATGTATATATAGCATGTGATAGCCTATAGGTATATACAAAAACCTCCATAAAAAAATACAAACAACTAAACAATACATTTTGAATGAATTTTCAAAAGATAGCACAAAATGAGAAAAATAAATACCCCTTTGTAAACGATGTATAAACAAATTTTAGGAATTTGAATGCAGCACCATAATGTTGGATTAGGGTTGGTTTACCAGTCAAGTCAAATCTGGCGAGGGTTTGCTTGAACTTGGCCACTCGATTTTAAACCGAGCGGCTCGACTCGATTTGAATTTACGAAAGTAAGCATAAACTTGATGCTCGAATTCGCTTGGTTATAACTGAGCAACTCGGTTTTGCATGTTTTCACTCAATCTCAATTCTCAAATTAATTTTTAATAATCTTAAATGTCACGGTTATCATTTATTCAAGAAACAAAATAAGTTCTAACAATAAAATACAAATTGTCCTTCATTAAAAAATAATAACACATCTTTTTAAAGTTTCTTCATCAACATATTTCTTTAGATCAACAAACTAGGTTAATAAAAATTTTTAACGATTTTGCATGTGATATTAAAATTCCTTTTAATGGTTAGTTTGGTTACTTCGTTACACGTAAAAATCATAATAATTTGTGGGTCTTTTTGTAGGGGGTCTTTCCGAAGGCCTCGTGCTCCCAAGAAGAAAGAAGATGGAAGTAAGAGTTGATTGATAATCTTGTGAATGAAACGGTGTAAGAGTTGACTGACAATCTTGTGAATGAAATGGTGAAAAGTAAGTTGATCATGTAATTTAAACCAATATTAATTGTACAAAAGCCATTGTGATCTCTTATTTTATTTTTATGTTTTACTTTACAAGTTAATTGTAACAACCAAAGGTTCTTTGCCCTACCAGTATCAAGATGTTGAAAAAATGTTGTCTTTTCAAATGGTGAGAGTTTAATCCTCGTATTGAACAAAAAAATGCAGTTTAGTAGTAGAATTAGAGTGTGCGTGTTCCTATTCTAAGAAAAGTTAATTGTTGCACATATGATTTGTAGTTCTATGTTTCCTATTTATTATGAGAGTTTTATCTCACATGTATTGTAGATATACTTAACATAAACAAGAAAGTAGGATAGCTAAATGGTCATATTACCGCCTTATATTTAATAATTAAAGCAAATGATAAAAATGTTTATGGAGTTATTGTAGATCTTTGCTTTACTTAATATTTAATAATTAAAGCAAATGATAAAAATGTTTATGGAGTTATTGTAGATCTTTGCTTTACTTATATTTAATAGTTGGGACGAACGATCGACCAAAGAGGTTCACGGGGGAGTTTCATCTCGTGATAGTTGAGATGTCTCTCTTTGGATATCCTTAAGATGTAATTAGGCTGCTTAAGTTGAACCCAATAAATTTTACGTGGTTCTTGTACTTAACCTATTCCAGAATGTTAGCATAATAATTTTATCATCGTAATCAAAACATAAACCAAGTCTTATAACATATTCATATTATCCTTTGGGTGTTACCATTGTAATCAAAGTCGATTGGATATTATGTTGGAAAAACATAAGACATACTAGTGATACTATGATTCTATGAATAACATATGAACCTTTAAAGTAAATAAACATGTTTCATCTCAAATATCATTCAACTATAATCAACCCCTTTTGTGTTACATGATACTCGAGTAAAAAGTTAATACACGAACTTATATATGTGTACGCTATTAGACCATCCGACCGGCCCTCTCTTTTTCATGCGTGGGTCCAATCTGGCCCCTTTTTCTCACGCATGCTACACCATGCCACCCTCTTTATCATTCAGGCCATGACTAATGCGTGAGATTTCTAATAGGGGTGAGCCCCTTTTCCCACGTCCCTTTCTTAGACCGTATGGCACTTAGTGAGAGGGTGTGAACTGTGAAACCATGTGATATGTGAAAACCATTTCCTTCATCATGTAATGAGATGTGAAAACTTACGTGGCACTTTGCTCGCATTTTTTCTTCGCATGTGAGAACCATCCGGCGCGCATGATAGCCTTGCTACATATATGAGATTATTCTAACATAAAGTGTAGGTGACAAACATATGACCCATTCATCAAAGAATGAGGTATGTGGATTCATTTGGGTCATCTCAAATTAGTCATCGCCTCATCGGGTCTAGTTAGGTCTGCTCAATTGAGTTAATGGGTCAAAACGAACCACCATCATAAAACTTGTTAACTAATAAAGGGTCTTTATGGGTTAGCACCACTCATGACCAGTGTTTGTCTTCACCACCTACTCGCTTCCGTTGGCACATCATTGCTACTCCACCACCATTGCCGCTACCACCTCCTCCTCCCCTCACCGCCACTGACACACCCACTATCATTGCTGCCACCATCACCATCGCCTCCGTCTCCGCCCCTATCGCCGTCGTCACCTTCACCACCGCTTACAACACACCCACTATCATTTGACTCAAACTATTTTACTAATAACCAAATTGGCCCTTTTGGATCTACAGGGAAATATGAAGTAAGTAGTTGAATATATATACATATGTACTGAAGATTCAATTATAATATCATCACAATTTTCAACCAGCCAAATAATATATATAACGTGTCATGTATAATTATAATTACAGATGAATATATTAAAAATAATTATATGTATGTCCAGTTATACACAACCTATAACTATATACCCACGTCCCACATTCGGCTCGAACTTGAGCTTAAAAAACAATACTAACGCACGGAACTTTAGCTTTAAAAATAAGACTTGGAATGAGAGGGCTTGAGCTCGAGCTCTCTTAATCACCTGAAAAGATATTCCCTCATGTTGAAGTGGCCTGTCATTGATTAAAAAACCATATAATTCATGGTGATTTAAGTGTTATCAACATACGTTAATGCAACTGATTTGCAAATGAGACCAACCAACTCAAGTTATAATACAAGTTAGAACATTCGCAGTACATGCTTGTATATACTAAACCGAATTCAGACCTTGAAACATGGTAAGTCTATAATAGGACGATGTAACTAGCTATAACTAACCATTCCCTTAAGGATATTTACCAAATCAAATGGAGCGGCCGGAGCTAGGTGTGAATATCTGGCCAATTGCTTCTAAAGGGGAAACGCTCCAACTTTCTACATGTTTAACAATCTGTAATGTGAAACAGTGTTACTATTGTGACGCATTCAACGCAAATAAGTACATATTCAGTTTGACTTACTCTAAACTGATTGTCCAAATCATAGACCGTAGTCCCATCAACGGAAATAAGAGGCCTCCACGGTAGGTTAAGATAAGTCCTGCAAATCAAAGTTTCTAAATGATTAGCTTCATATTGTGGGTATCCAATCCGGCTTTGAACGAAACCGATAACATGCATTTTAAAATGGAAAATAAGGGTTACAAGTAGCTAACACCTTAGTTTCCATGTGGCCTTTACAGACTCTGTCTCACCACTCAATACCTGCATCAAAACATATTCGCAAAGGATGATGAGATGTTCCTATGAAACATAAGAAATGTATAAAATGTGCTAATGAATATAATGTATTAACGGAGCAACTAAAGCTATAATCTTTAGGTTAATGAACGACAATATAAAGAAAAAAATACCTTTGTAATGCCTTGCAATGAGATTGAGGGATGGTCAAAGAAAGGTACGAGCAATTTTAAGTTGCGAGAGTACAAATCCCTGCCTGCATGGCCACGCTATCAGGATATACACATCGGTGTACACATGGAAAAAAAAAAAGATTGTAAAATCATGTAATTTATATCGCACTTCAATGGAGAAACAGATTTTGAAGTTCTTACCACTGAATCTAATGGTTGGATCTTCAACTATACAATCTTCTGCGTAAATTCCAGAAGTAAAATTTCCTAAGATTACCAAAAATGCCAGCATAAGTAGAGTATGAGTCTATGGGAAACAAGTAAACTATCGAAGAAAACTGTAATATGCAGAGTTCAATATTACATAATTACAGAAAGCCATAATATGCCTGGGTTATATCATAACTTTTTGACTAAATATTATGGGCCCACGGGCTCAGTAGGTTGCGATCATACCAGCAGCACTAATGCACCGGATCCAATCAGAACTCCGCAGTTAAGCGTACTTGTGCGAGAGTAGTACTAGGATGGGTGGCCCACTGGGAAATCCTCGTGTAGCAACCTACTGAGCCCGTGGGCCCATAATAATATAGTCTATTAGTATGAACTGTAAACAAATGCAAGATGGTACCTGTAACAAAATAAGCGTTGTCATAATCTGACTTCAATATTATCATAACATCGTCTAAGCAAGTAGCAGCGGTTTCATATTTCTGTTCGGGAACCACTTCATTCAATCTGCAATAACAAGAAAAGAACCGAGGGTAAATATGGTTTATTTTTCAAGAAACTTTAAATCTGATTCCGTTAGCTACGTGACGTATTCTACATTTCTACTTCCTCTATCACCTCTCTAAAGGCAATGACTTGTTAAAGCTAGAGCATCAAACAGCTTTATTATTATTATTATTATATATTACAGTTAGATTTGGAAATGGGCTTAATATTGGGTACAGTTAGTCTTGATGACGCTATTCTCGAATTGGGCTTAGCATCCGACAACCCGACCCAGGCTGGATGCTAAGCCCAATTCGGGACTAACTTCATCAAGATTCAAGCATCATTTAATCAACTTCATTTTTGGTATACCATCAACTGTTCATCTAAACAAACTTCGATTCCTATACTCTATTATGTTTCCATACTCTAAAATACAATCACCAAATAGGAACCCTAAATCTGTCTACCGTGTTCAATTGAACTAAATTAGCAGTGCTTACTCGTGTTTGTTGAAGGAAGAGAAGAGCCTAAGGATCTCTGTAGCTCCACTAACAACAAATTTCAAGATTTGTGGCGTCTCTTTTGTCTTCGAGCATCGAATACCGTTACGAAACCTCTGCAGACATTTTTAGTGAAATTTTATAGGGTTTTGATCTAAATTTGAGGAAAAAGAAGCATATAATGTTTAAAGATGAAGAGAAGTGTACTGGCAGGTGTGGTTGAATAATAGGAGGGTGTAATGGCAACCGCGCATGGAAGCAGCAGATGCCTCCCGCCATCTTCATTCTCATCGTCTCTCTACCACTCTTGTGTTTACAAAGAGGAAAACTATTTTTTTGTTGTTGTTTGAGAACGGTCTGTAAAAAAAGCTCGCGACTTGAAGCTAGCATCGAAGATTTAGCTCGAAAAAAGCTTGTTAGTTGTGGCTCGGTTTGAAAGTGAGCCGAGCCGGCTCGCTCGGTTAGAAAGTAAGTCTAGCTCGGCTCGGCTCGTAACGAGTTGGATTGGCTCGGTTTAGCTCGCATACAGGCTCGGCTTAGATTGGATTATTTTACTTTTAATATATTTTAGAGTTAATTGCCCGGATAGTCCCTGTGGTTTGCCATTTTTTCACGTTTAGTCCTCATCTTTTCAAAATAGCATGTTTGCTCCCCGTGGTATTCTTACTTGTTAAGTTTGTTTATCCAGTTAAGTTTGTGTAAAATGAAAAAATTACCTTTAATAATAAAGACAAAACTGAAATGATTAGGGCCCACTTTTTTATAAAGCTAAAATGTTATATTTCTATATATATTTAAAAACTGATGGACCCACCATCCCTTTGAACATCATCTTCATCTTCTTCCCCAACCCACCTCACATTTTGGTTGATATTAATAAATCAAAATTTTAAAAAACAATACATAATTTCACATAAACCTCATGATAAACAAAGTTACCTTACGATTTGAAGAAACATACATTTTCAACTTTTAAAACCACATCGACTTAGATTATAATATTATATCAACAAGCAAATAAAGCTATGTTTGCCAAATCTGATTTTGATTGCACCATCGAATTGGAATCAAACAAACACAGCGCCATTTGACCTGCAGATCAATTTAACAAGATAAATTTACAAAGTTCATTTCAACTGATTTGTATACTAGAATCAAAGATACCCCTAATGCTCAGGCGAAGGTGGCTGGAGGCAGTATGCGGCGGCTATGGTGTTTTAGGGTTGGGTAGAGAGAGATGGGGATATGGACGGTTCAGGCGACGGTGGCCGGAGGTTATATGCGACGGCTATGATGTTTTAGGGTTGGGTAGAGAGAGATGGGGTATGGATGGTGGTGGTGCTATGGTGAGCCGGTTGTTGTAGTGGTGGTTTGGAGGTGGATATGGATGGTGGTGGTGGTGGCTTGAGGGTGGTAAATGGATAGTGGCAGACTTTTTTATGGTGGTGGTAAATGGGTGAAGAAGATGGAATGGGTTGGGATGGGGTGGGGTGGGTGTACGATAGGGGTTAAATATTATATTTAAACTAGAATTGAGACCCGCCGCAATGCGGCGGGGATTCTTTAGTTATAACTAAGTCGATTTAGGACCCGCACATTATGTTAAACCTGTCAAACGGGAAAAAAATAGACGATGTAAAAACGTTCACCCACACACACACGTTGCGTCGTGTTAACTCGTAAAATTTAGAACGAAACGTAAAAACGTTAAACCAAAGACGCATGTTGCGATGTGTTAAGTCACAAAATTTAGAGCCAAGCATAAAATGAAAAATTTGAGGAAAATGAAAACTATAAAGGACCAAAGTTAAAGTAAAAAAAGTTGCGAGAATAGATTGCAAAAGATAAAAAGTAAAAAAAAAAAAATAGTTTTGGGTTAAAAGTATTTATGAAATACTTTTTGGTGAAAAGTAAAAAAAAAATCAGTTTTTTTTTTTTTTTTTTTTGGAAAACCCCCAAAGCCAAGGTCACGACAACCATATGCATAACCATTTTTTATTTAGAAAACCCCCAAAGCACTCCCCGCGTTGCAGCGGGGGGTAAAACTGTGTCAAATAGTACTAACGTCACACAACCGTCATCGACCACCAACACTGACTCGACCTAGGATCTGCGTGTTATGACGAACCTATCAAACATAAAAAAATAGAGGTAAAAACGTTGAACCACACATGCACGTTGCGCCGTGTTAACTTGAAAAAATCTGAAACAAAACATTAAAAAGTTGAACCACACTCGTACGTTGCGTTGTATTAAGTCGAAAAATTTAGAATTATACGTAAAACGAAAATTTGCCAAAGATGAAAAGTATAAGTGACAAAAGTTGTGAAGTTAAATTGCAAATAATGAAAAGTTTTGAGTTAAAGTTAAAAAAACAAATTATGTAAAGTTAAAATTGCAAAAGCTAAAAACTTTTGGGTTAAAAGTAAAAAATCAAGTGCAGTTTTGGGTTAAAGTTAAAAACACAAATCATGTAGGGTTAAAATTACAAAAGCTAAAAACATTTAGGTTAAAAGTAAAAAATCAAGTTTTTTTTTGAAAAACTTCCAAAGCACAATGTACAAGTAGTTATGAAAAAAAACTTGCTTATTTATATATGGAATAATAAAAGGGTGGGGCATCTTAATATATATTTCTTTTTATTTAATGTTTAATTATAGTTTTATTAAGGTAAGGGTATTTTTGTCATTTTACACACACTTAACTGAATAATTTAACGGCCATCTAGTGTAGGGACTATCCGAGTAACAATTTGTTAAACCACAGGGAGCAAACATGCTATTTTGAAAACGTGGGGACTAAACGTGAAAAAATGGCAAACTACAGGGACTATCCGGGCAATTAACTCTTAATCAAAATTTCAAACTTAAAAATCAAAATTGTTCAAATGTATATTCTGAATAATGACCAGCGGCAAGAACTTTATGAATATAACTCTCACCACCGCCAACATCAACCCAGCCACCACCTCCTTCCCCCTTTCTCACCACTGCCACAATCAACCCAGCCACTACCTCCTTATCCCTTTCTTACCACCGCCACAATCAACCCAACCACCACCCCCTTCTCCCTTTCTCACCACCGCCACAATCAACCCAGCCACGACCTCCTTCCCCTTTTCTCACCATCGACACCATCAACTCAACCACCACCTCCTTCCTCCCTTCTCACCACTT
Source organism: Helianthus tuberosus (assembly GCA_030545235.1). Lineage (NCBI taxonomy): Eukaryota > Viridiplantae > Streptophyta > Magnoliopsida > Asterales > Asteraceae > Helianthus > Helianthus tuberosus. Next base: position 37,104,475 of record CM060383.1, read on the forward strand.
CCACCACCACCACCTCCCCCCCTCTGCGACGGCACCACCATTCCGCTTTTCCCCCAAAATCAAAACCCGACATTCAATCCTCGATCCACCAAATCCACCCAAAATCAAAACCCTAATAGGCTTCTAGATTAAGCGGTTTTTGACTCCATCGCCGTTTGTTTTCGATATTATATGGAATAAGCTTCCAGATCCGGATGAACAATTGATGGTGGTATGGGATAGGTGGTCGCAGTGGGTGGTGGCCAATGGTTCTTGAACAGGGGAGTATGGTCATGGGGTGTGTGGCTGCGAGGACTATGGTGGGGTGGGTGGTTGCGGAGGACTGTGGTGGGGTGGATGGCAGTATGGTGGTGTGGGGTGGATGTTGGTGGATGGTAGTGGTGTTAGGTGTGTGTAAGAGAGAGAGAATGGGAATATAAACTTATTTTTATGTAATACATATATATGGGAAGGTTAATTGGGGAACACTAAAAAAGTGGGGAATAGCGGGGAACCGATTCAAACGAACTCCGATTGGACTCATTCCAGCGGTGTTGGAACCGGCTCGTCGAACTCTAACTAAGATCTCTTAACCATAAACCCTAAATTTTAACTCCTAAACTCTAAACCCTAAAGCTAGAAAATAAGGCTAAAACCTAAGCTAAACCGTAAAATCTAAACTATAAACCCTAAAAGCTAAACCCTAAAAGCTAAACCCTAAAGGCTAAACCTAAAGCTAAACCCTAAACCCTAAATCTAAACCCTAAGGCTAAACCCTAAAGCTAAACCCTAATATATTTAAGGTTTAAGGGTTATGATTTAGGGTTTAGGGTTAAGAGATCCTAGTTAGGGTTCGACGAGCCGGTTCCAACGCCGCTGGAACGAGTCTAATCGGAGTTCGTTTGAGCCGGTTCCCCACAGTTCCCCACTTTTTTAGTGTTCCCCAATGAAACTCACACTATATATATATATATATATATATATATATATATATAGGGTAAGGTTCATGCGAGAACCACCTTTATTGCGAGAACCGCGAGAACCAATGTGAACACAACCTAAAAAACCCTAAAAAAACCTAACGCCAACCCCCCCCCCCCCCCCCCCACCAAAAAAAAAATAATAATAACCCCCCCCCCCCCCAAGCTAAATGCTAAAAACCAAACCCCCTAAAAAAAACCTAAAAAAACCTAACCCCCACCCCCCTCCCCACCAAGCTAAAATGCTAAAAACTAAACCCCAAAAAAACCTAAAAAAATAAAAAAAAACACACACAATTTTTTTTTAATAGTATTTTTTACATTAAAATCACAACTTTTAGTAGCAAATTTTTTTTTTTAAAATTATTTTTTTTTTTTGCTACTAAAGTAGCAAATTTTTCCATAAAAAATGTTAAAAAAAATTTGTGTGTTTTTTAGCTATTTTTAGGTATTTTTGGTTGTGTTCACATTGGTTCTCGCGGTTCTCGCAATAAAGGGTGGTTCCTAACGAATCTTTGCCCTATATATATATATATATATATATATATTAATAAATGAGATGATTTGGGCTATGTGTCATTGAATGGTGGAGCCATTTTGCTGATGTGGCATCCATTGGTTGAGTAGAAGGTGATTTTGGGAGGGAATTCATCTAATTCTCTATAAACAAACCAAACTTCATATAACACAAACAAAAAAAAAAAAAAGTGGGACGCGGGATCCGAAAATTTTCGGGTCAGATGTACCCGATTTTTTGACCCGCCTATAAAAACAATCTAATTAACCTAATTCTCTCATATGCCTCATTTTTTGTGTGCAACCTACGAAACCCTAACATGGCTTCTACCGCCACAGATTCTTCCATAGAATTCTTCCTCATTCAATCACTCTATTGGAGAAATCAGTCTTCTACGACGACTTACTGTGAGCATCTCTCGATTCTTCGATAGAATTCTTACTCATAGAGTTTCTTTCGAATTGTAGGTGATGTATGTTCTTTATCCAGATTTATTTTTTATTTTTTTGGTATGAACAAACAAATCGTAAGATGTATTGGGTTTCTTAAATCCTTTGATAAAATCTCTCTAAATTACTATATTGTCTATTGATTTTGTTTACCATATTGTCGATTTTTAATTTTAGGGTTTTCGAAATCTCTACTAATGAAATCTGCAACTAAGGTATTACATATCTCCCACAGTTAAACTATGATTTCTCTTTATCTTATTCAGATTTTGGTTATATATTCTATTAACTCTTTATTTTTCAGATTTGGGTTCTCTTTGTATTCATGCTCGCGATTACGAAAATAGTTAGGTTATGCAGATTTCATGTTGTTGTTACTAAACATATGTTAAATCACGTGTTATTGCAGTTATGATTGACGTTTTTGTGTGATGTAGTTTTGATTATTTCTGCGAGTAAGACGGTTTTGTGTGATATAGTTATGAATATATTAAGCTCATTGGTTTTGAATTTAAGTTTGAATAATATTTAACTATTTAAATAAATTGTTTTGACTGATTATTGCAAAATTTGAATTTTTGAAATTTATATCAATTATGGATACTTATCAAAGTTGTCTAAATTTTAACGTATTTCCAAATTTATCAAGATAACTTATATTAAAGTTTTAATTGCTTCCAAATTTTGTGTTAGTTTCCATAATTTTCAACAATCACATTATTTTTCAAGTTTCTCAGAATTTGGAAAGATATATAGCATCTGTTTTAAATAGTTATATTATTCTTAGGATGATCATGAGGAGGCAGGAGGCAGGAGGCTGATGAAGAATCATCTAAGAAAGAGAAGTTATGAGTTCAATTGTTCAAAATTGGGATGACGAGTTTTATGTCAAAGTCAACAAAGATTTTCAACTTGATCTTGGTAAGCCCATATTCCTTTCTGAAATGTACGTCATTGTGCTTTATATTCGTATTTTTTATTTTATGCAGTGATTTTACTTTTCTCTGCTTTCACCCCGAGTTTCTCAAAAGCTTTCGAGGTAAAGAGAGTCATTATGTTGGATGCATCAAATCAGGATAAGTAGTTTCTGAAGTGTAAGTTCCCTTTAATTTAGTCATTATGTTTTTTTCCTGCAGTGCATCTCTGAAGGCGTATGATTATGAAGATACATTTGTTGGTTCATGGATGATGGGTATACAGGAGAATTATATAGATTACAATCATTTGTGCATGTGCCTTGGAGACATTGATGATGGATTTGATAAATTTATATCAACTATGACTAATGTGAAGGAAAGAGATCCAGCAGGAGATCTCATGGTTCGTTTCATGGCAACCCTATAGTGATACGCAGATCTACACTTGTAACACCCATCCATTTAATTCATTACTTTATCATATGAAATGTGATATTTATAAACAAAATATTTAACTAACAAAAACTTAGTTAGTAGACTAAGTTATACTTCGTCATAGTGTTTAACATAGTCAAATAACTAGTTTCAAACATAAATCATTTAGTAGTGTTTACAAAACTACATAATTTAACTAGATTCATTTAGTGCGGAAGCGTCCAAAAGTTTCGTGTTCGGTTCTTGGAGCATCAACTTGATCGTTGTCCACATACTTGCAATACCTGAAAAACTGGAGATTTTTAACAAAATTTTGTGTTAGAGTTCTTAGAAATATTGCTTAACCGAAACTACGCTTAAAACGGGTTCGATTAGCTATGATATGCAAAACTCAACAAAAATGTCCAGACTCTACCGTAACTTGCGGTATCTACCGTAAGTTACGGTAGTCACTGGAAAGCTTTGGTCTGCCGTAAGGCAGTAGAGATCTGCCGTAACCATTTTATCTCTACCGTAAGTTACGGTAGATACCGTAACTTACGGTAGTCTCTGGAAATTTATGTTTTGATTTATTTTGATTATTTCACTCGAAACCCAAATCTTGGATTCCTCATTTTTTTATCGCCCACGCTCCCATCACCGGTTTGCATGTTTAATATTTCGCTACCCATCGCTCGGGCTCAAAATCTACAAGTAAGTTATTACCGTTATTCGATCCATACCTTCTCTTGGTGACCCGTTTAGTTCACCCTTATGGACTTCTTTATTCTAACAAACAAACACTCTAAATTCTCAAATTCTAATATATCATTTATTAACAATCACAAAAGACCAATTTACCATATTACAAAGCATTAGCCACACATTACGTGATTATTCGACCCGTTTGGCTCATCTACGGAATCCTCCATTATGATGACTACCAACGAGACCTAACCAATTCTTGAACTATTTTTCAATATAACGAACATTATTGCTTTAAATCAACACAACTTTTATTCTATAATTCAACTACACATATGCTAATTATCAATATTCACCCAATGTAACGAATCAAGTTACATACCTTTAGTGCACGCCCTTCAAATGCAAATCGCCACCGGCTTGTCCACTCGACGCTCCGGTATCTTTTCCTATAGAGTTCAATCACAGTTCGTTTAGAACTCTCTTTTCAATCATATATCGCATAATTTGCCAAATCATCACAATCATGCGTTTTAACTTTAAATTTCAATTTCGAGCCTTCTTTGGGGCATTTTTACAAACACTTAACAGGCAGAATTTTATATCTTTTATATTCTAATTCATGGCTTGTCACTTAGCCTAGATTAACAAACATTGAGCTATCACATATAGAATCAAACATCATATTTTTCAGAATTCAGTTTCTATGAATCAATTTACACTAGAATAGCCTTCTAAACCCTAGTGTTCATCTTTTTCTCACAAAACCCATGAACCACCTTCAATGTGTTCATGAAAATTCATGAATTTAGACATTATTTCACATGTTGTTGTCTAGGTTTTACTCCTAGACACTATATCATCCCTATTCTATCCAAATAGCAAACATGCAACATCTAATTTCAGATTTCCCAAATTCATGAGAATTTCAATCAGAGAATTTTCATCAAATTTTACATTCCTTGTAACCCTCTTGCAATGAGGATCACTAATCTTAGCTCGGATTTCGTTTTGGATCAGATTTGAACCTTCAATTGATGAGTTTTGTGGATGTTAGGGTTTTGGAGAACCTGGTCGCCCCCTCCCTCTTGTCTGGTTCGATCTCAGCACACTAAGTGTGTTTGAGTTTTTAATTTTTTTTTGTTTTATCTATATTAGTTTCAAATTTAGCAACATAGGCCCCTCAAATTTCGTTTCTATTTTGTTCTAGCTCCTTAACTAATAATAAGTCATCATCTAACTAGGTTAGTGTCCTTCCTAGTTAGTTTATGTTACTAATTTATTTGCAACTTAATTGCAATTTAAGGGTTTATATTTTCGGGATGTTACAAGTCCACCCCCCTTAAAAGGGTTTCGTCCCCGAAACCAGAGCACGTACCGAATAATGTAGGGTAGAGACGTCGCATCTCCTCTTCGGACTCCCACGTAGTGTCCGAACCTTTCCTATGCTCCCACTTAATCTTGACTTGATCGATTTGTCTATTTCGCAAGTGCTTAACCTTTCGATCTACAATCTCCATTGGCCTTACCGCATAATTCAGGTGATCATCCACCTCGATATCGTCGTAATGGATATAAGATGTTTCCTCCGCTAGGCATTTTCGTAATTGTGATACATGAAACGTACCATGTATTCCACTCAACTCTTCCGGTAGCTCGAGGCGATAGGCTACCTTACCAACCCGTTCGATGATTTTAAATGGCCCGATAAACCTCGGGCTTAGTTTCCCTCTTTTTCTGAATCTGATAACGCCCTTCCATGGGGAAACCTTCAACATCACCCTATCGCCCACTTGAAATTCAATTGGCCTCCTTCGTTTATCCGCATACGACTTTTGTCGATCCTGAGCTGCTTTTAAGTGAGTCCGGACCAAGTCGATTTTCTCATTCGTAATTCGGATTATATCCGTATGAGCTAGTTGACGTGGACCCACTTCTCCCCAACACGCCAGGGTTCGGCACTTTCTACCGTAAAGCATCTCGTACGGAGCCATACCGATGATTGCGTGATAACTGTTATTATATGAAAATTCGACCAATGGTAGATAGACATCCCAACTACCCCCGAGAGAGATCGATAATGCACGCCCGTAACATATCTTCTAACGTCTGTATCGTTCTTTCGCTTTGTCCATCCGTTTGTGAATGGTACACGTTGCTAATTAACAACTTAGTTCCCATTTGTTCTTAGAATTCACGCCAAAAGGTTTAAGTAAACCGAGTATCTCTGTCGGACACAATGGATACCGGTACTCCGTGTCGCGCCACTATTTCATTAGTATATATACTTCTGACAACCTTCCTTAAGTAGTCCTTTGGTTAGGACCCAACTAGCTTAGTTTCATTTTTAAGTCATTGTTTCTTCTAGTCAAAAGTTATCATACGCATGTGTCTTTCACGAGTAAGTCCTCATGGACTGTAACTTTTATCTTGTATTTCTTATTTTGTCACCTATTTGACCCAATTGTCAATTGACCACTCAATAGTATGAGTTCATCAACATGTTCGCCCCATACTAATCTTATATTGACAAGTGTTTTGTATAAATCACGTCACATTTTTTTTTTGACTCTGGATGGTCTTGTCGGCTAGATTGATTAATCACCATCATTTTATGCCCCGTAATTCGGGTCTTCCATATTGTCATATTCGGTCTCACATGAGTTTATGATTTCCTATCCCGTAACTCGCGTTACGACATGATTATATTCTGTATTTCTATGTCACTTTTGTGACTATGATCGCATCGCATCACATCATGTCTAAGTTTTCATTAGCTCTTCATTATCATGAATCTTCTTTCGAACATAGTGTCTCACGCCTATCGGTGTTGAGATCTACGTTCATTAATATTAGCTATGTTCTAATTTCTCTATAACATTCATATTTGTTAAACGCCACTTCTTACTAAAACTAAATTTTAGTTTAACGTCTATCTATTTTACTTATGTCAATTACTCATGTCCAGGAATTGACGACAAGAATTTATTCTTTTCCGTTATTATATTGCGCGGGGAATCGTAACCAGTCCTCATGCTTAACCCCAAGTGACCCGTAGATTCCTTCGCCTTGCCTCGTAGGCTATTTTATTAGTTCTTCACCTTTTTAAGGTGGGACCCTATAATTTGTTTCTTCGTATTTGTGACCTGAGGGTCATTTTGATCCCGTAGACCTTTATATTGTTTATGACCCGAAGGTTATAGTGATCCCGTAGATCACTTTCTACTTGTGTCTTTATTTAATTGTATATATACATATCCTGTAGACGTTATTGTAAGTAGTATATATTATACAATCAGTATGTTGAATAATGTTTTCTTTCTGTATATTGGTTTTTAAATTTTTAATTATCACTACCTTTGCAGGTCATGGCTGGTGAATTTTGGAGACAATTTTATGGGAAAAATTTCAAAGGTGGTCAATCAACTCTTTATTTAGGAGATAGATTTTGGAACATTAAGATGGACGGATTAACTAACAGCTGTGTTTTTACTCATGGATGTTCTGAGATGGTAAACGATCTTGCCTTAGACAGGCGATCTACCTTTGTCTTTGCAATGGTTGGATATAAAATAGATGTTACAATTTATTGTAAACGATTTGCCCTTAATCCCTAATACAGTAATCAATTTTTTTCAAATCTCTGAAATCCATGCGTTTCTTTAATCAATTGTTTGTTAAAACAGATGTTACAATTTTTTACTCTAATATTTGTTCACTGAATCTAAATATTTCAGTGGAAGAAGAGAATAAGGAGGTTGAAGTGGACGTGTTGAAAGATGAAATAGAGATCCAAGTAGATCAGTGAATCTCTTTTTGTGATGTTTTATTTTTTTTATTTTTGTTTATTACTGTTTAATTTCAATTGTACAGTAGTGTTTGATGGTGCTTTTGGTTATGACCGGTTTTAAAAGGATGGTTTGCCTTTCAATGAATTAGTTAGTTAAGGTTTATGGATCTAATTACTAAGTATTTAATTACTATTTTTTTTCCTTCTTTGCTTATGATTTGAAGCAGATTCGGTTTTATATGGGCATGAAAATTTTCAGGTCAACCTCTACAATTACTCGATTGAAACCCTGGGTATGAAAATCCTTCTACTTCTTTTGCTAATTTGTTAATCCGTTTTTTATTGTTCTTTTTTTTCGGTTGATGGTGTTATGCGTTACTGATTATAGATTGCTATGGATTTCTGGTGCTCCTTTGTCTCCCCCAAAGTGTTCACCTGTTGATTCATTCACCATGAAAACACCATTAGGTAAGTTACTATCCCCCTGTTAATTAAGAATCATTAATGTTTGTTTTCTAATATCTCCTTTGATTCTTTCATCTTTGTGATTTCGTTGCTGATTTATATATTCTCCGACTAAAACTCAATTATGGTTTTGGCACACTTCAAATTTGTCATCGGATAATGGTCACTGTAACAACCCTCGGTAAAACCAACACCCTCATAATATTTCGACACTCCATTATATTGTAAAATGTCCCCATATATCTTATATTATGCCCCGTATGTGAAAACCAAGCCCAAAATAGATTATAACATATAAAAGAAAATAAAATTCTGAAATGTAAGTTGAGGCGGGCCGCGAAAGACCTCACCTCAATATTACGCGGGCCGCGAGAACTCGTGAAACGCGGATACACCGAGAGGCTGACACGTGTCATGATCGTGGCGGTCTAGAGGATGACCGGGACAAGCTATAGGTTGACCGCATATTGACGCGGGCCGCGTAAGGGTTAGCCTTACCTTACGCGGGCCGCGACAGGACTAGAATCAGCAACTATATAAGAAGGGCATCAGTCTACGTTTTTCGTCGCTCACAATCTCAATTCTCAATCTAAATTCTGTAGAGAAGTTATAATACACGGGTATTATACCCCTAATTAGCGAGGTTCTGCTCCGTTGTAAGTATTATAACCCAGTTTCATAATAGTTACGCTGCCCGATTGATTTAGGGTTCCGTAACAACTGTCGTGGTTCTGCCCGACGTAGTTGTTGGAATGCCGTCTCGGGGAGGGTATTATTAATATTTTCAAAGGGTTATGATACTAACCAATGTACATTTGTATAAACTATAGATTATATCCAGGAAACCCTTACGAGAAGCCTAAGATAGCAAAGTGAGTTTATCCTCTTTTTGTTAATGTTTTTGGTAATATTTTACCAAACCTTAAATGTTTTACTATGAAATTAAGCGGTGATTGAGTCTTTGTAGTTCTTCAATTACTGCCGGTATTATGGGGTTTTGTATACAAAATTTATTACTACGAGTAGTAGTAAGTCGGGAACGACAGTGCATTACCATTGGACGACGAGTTAGCCAATGGGTAATTTGACCATAGCCATAGATCCGGTCGAGTGGCAAATACTGAATGAGTAATTGTGTAGAAATAAACAATGTGATCGCTCTCAATACTGTTTTAATTTATAAAATGTTTCGTGATTAAACTGGGATTCACTCACCAGTATTTCTGACTGACAAATGTTTTTAAAACACGTTACAGGTAACACAATGTGAACAACCAATTAAGTGAAAAGCCAGCTGGAGAGCACTGAAGGCTTGGGAAAAACGTGACTATAAAAGTTACCTAATAAACGATGTTTTAAATTCAATAAAATAGGGTTTGTCCCTATAAATGTATTGTAATAAGAAACTTGGGTTTTACTCATGTGATTATTAATATAAAATATGGTGGTTTTACTCTGATAAACATTTCCTAACTACGGTCCTGATGTAAATTCTGCTGCGAGATTTAATAAGCTGATACCACCAAACTCTTGGCTCACGTCCACCCGTTCCCGGGGATCAGGGATCGGGGGTTGTGACAGAAGGTGGTATCAGAGCTAGCCACTGGTCTGAGCCAAAGAAGTGTTCTGCTGACACTTAAAATTTTAAAATTTTGTGTTAGGAAATAAATTATGGAAATATGTGCATAACTGTAATTATTTGTTATGTGTTATTTGACTATCTGTTAGTTTTCAGTATGAGTGATCAAGGTCCATCAGACGTGAATCGTCAGTTATCTGATTCACCTAGGAGTGAAGGTACATCATCACAGCCTGCCCTTTCAGGGTATTCTGCTGATTAGGAAGAGGGAATATTTACCTTTAGAGCTCAATCTGAAGAACCATTTCCTACTAAGAAACGAGGATGGTTCAGTAAAGAAGCTTTTGCTCGTAGGAAGAGAATGCGAAAATTGCAACAGCAAAGGGCTTTAGCAGCTATTAAACGAGAGACAGATGCCCATACGCAAGATATGCTTAATAGAAGCCTAGCTAATTTCCATATCTTAGCTACAACTGCTGCCGACCCGAGTCTGGAACAATTAGTAGCCCCACAACCACAAAACCCAGAACAACCCATGGACATAGAAAACCCGGAAAACCAAGTAGAGATGCACGATTTTAACCCAGAAGAAATCCCAAGGGTACCTGCACCAAACCCACTAGACCCGAACTATGACCCCTGGTGGGACAATAATAGGGACTTTGTGCAACGTTACCCTATTCAGGATTATCCACCCATACAGAACATAGAAGCCTACCCAGGTATGGACCCTTTAGATCCCTATTACCAAGATGATTATATTAGGGAAATATTAGAGGATCCTTACCAATTTCATGAACTGTCACCCCCATATCAGGAAAACGCACCCCAGATTCCAAACCCAGTCCGAGAACCTGCACCCCCAATGAGTGCAGAAAACGTTCAAGAACTTAGGACTTTCGGGGAGGAAATTTTAGAGAACAGTGAGAGAATGCGTCAGGTGGGAGAGCGTCTAGTATGGAAATACGATGAGCGCAATATGGATTTTTGGATGAATCCATATCCGTGAATGTTAGAATGGAGGAAGTGGTAATAACAATAATATAATAAAATAAAATAAGATATGTGTGTACGGATGCATATTATTATTTTATTTCTGTTGGTAGTGTAATCTTTATTTCTGTACTAATGTGTAATAGACGCCTAGTATATGAAAAAGAGTATAGTCGCAATGATCGACGGTTTTGGTTAAATTGCGTGTCATGTGATTAACTATATTACCTATTATTTGTGATATTAATATGGGATAAATGTTTAAAATTCAGATGGCCGACGAAGGAAATCAAGGAAATCTGAATAATGATAACCAGAGTAACATTAACGTGGTTAATGATAATCCGAGCATCCATAACAACGAAAACCAAATGGATAATAGTGCCGTTCAACATATAGTAGCACAAGGAATCATAGATGCCATGCCATTTATTATTCAAACTATTCAAGAAGCGAATAATAAATGTAAACATAGCAGTAAGCGACCAATTGAACCAGAAAACAGCGTGAACAATGGACCGGTACTTCAAATGCCTATTCCCAAAAGAAGAAGAACCGTGCCTAACGGTTGTTCTTATAAAGAATTCTGGTCTTGTAAACCAATGGAATTCTCGGGCAATGAAGGGGCCATTGCAACTTTACGCTGGATAGAAAAGACTGAGGCAGTCTTAAGGATAAGTAAGTGTGCCGAAGAAGATAAGATATTGTTTGCTTCTAATCTGTTTAAAAATGCAGCACTAGAATGGTGGAACACTATCCTCCAGACAAGAGGAAGTGATAGAACTTATACTATGGAATGGGAAGAATTTAAGGACAAGGTAGAAATAAAATTCTGCCCACCCAATGAAAAAGAACAGATAGCAAACAAATTCCTAAATCTTAGGATGACTGGTGTAGATAGTAAGGGGTACACTAAATTATTCTTTGAATATGCTAGAATAGTACCAACCCTTGCTTCACCAGAACCAGTATTAATTTCCCGTTATATCTGGGGATTAATCGGAGAAATAAGACATGTAGTCAAGGAAGCTAGACCACAAACCATAGAAGAAGCTGTAGAACTAGCTAATACCTTGACTGATGAATTAGTCCGTACCCGAGAAGAGGATCAAAGGAGAAACCTAACCCAGAAATTGACTCAAGAATTTCGTTCTGGAAATTCTAACTGTGGGAAAAGTGTAGGAGCTACCTCTGCACCCTACTGTAGGTATTGCAAAAGAAAGCATTCAGGGAGATGCCCCATATACTGTAACTTTTGTAAAATATCGGGACACAAAGAAGAAAACTGCAGGAAGAAAGCTAACAGCAAGGTGTGTTACAATTGCGGAGAACAAGGTCATATCAAGCTAAATTGTCCAAAATTAGCTCCAGCTACAGATAGCAAGAATACTAAAAATGCTAGAGCATTTGTTCTGACTGCAGAAGAAGCCAAGATGATTCCAGATGTCACACCCCTACCACGTAGAACATACAAAACGTGGCGGAAATGTCGGGGAGTGTTGTAACAGAATTAATTGTTTCAAATCCATGGCAATTGAAGTTTCATTTTATTGATTAAAAGTGTTACAATGTCTTAACAAACAAGGAAATACAACATAATTAACTAGTCTTGCATCTTTTATTGTCACTAAAGCCCAAGTCTGCCTATGTGTATCTTGATCATCTTATGCAACAGCTGCTGAAAAACACATGTGAAAATAGGTACGTCAGCATAAAAATGCCTGTGAGATACATAGGTTTTGTGAAAATAGGTTTCATGACTTATGTTTGAGAAAATGTTTAGTCATGAACCTTGTAATTTGCTTTGTCTTTGTAAATCATTTGAAAAACAATAAGTTCAGATGATATGTATAAATAAGAAAATAATGCATGGTTAAATGAATAACCAAGTAAAATGAGTTTGTAAAAGATGAGTTGTTTTGTAAAACAATGTCTTGTGAAAAGTATGTTATTGTATAAAATGTTATATGTCTCAAATTGAAATGATTCAAATAACGCTACAATATGTAATACCATACAAACACTTATATATAGGAAGTACCAGCGGCGTATCCACCATGCTTGTATCATATTACACACGCCTCGTTACTTAATCACTTACTCAAACCAAACCAACAATGTAATATGTCTATGTTTAAACCAATAGTCAAAAGTCCTTGTATAAACCATGTCAAATGTTTATAATCCAAAAGTAGTCAAGTAATGTATAACCAAAATGATATGTATGGCAAGTAAAATTAAGACTACTTAAACCATAAGTAAAAATGTACAAAACAAAGTATTGAAGTAAAACTTGGTTTAAATCAAAGTTATGTTTTGTAAGATATATGCATGCTATACTGAATATGAACATTTATGCGGTATTGTGAAAATTCATACATCCAAGCCTTGAGACAGACGGATAACTATGTAAAAGTGAGTTATAAAGAGAATATGTATTCGGATTCGGTCATTCCTTACGTCCAAACAAACCTGAGATTTCAGGAATGGGATTTGTCAAGTCCTGTGGTACCACTACCTACTACCGAGCGGCATGATCGGTGTTAATGAATGTACATTGTCTCATTTAAACAAACCAAATGTCATACCAAAATGTAAGCATGTGATGAAGATAATGTACCTAGTATGCTAGAGTAAACATACAAGGTAGAGCTGTAAAACAATGTGTCCATATGTTACTGGAACATATGCAACAGAGATGCAATGTAAAATGATGTACTAAGTATGCTAAGTTAACATACAAAGTAGAAAAGTCATGTAAATCAATGTGCTAGCATGCTATCAGTCAACATACATAGCATAAATGTAATGTAAATCATGTACTAATAGTGTACTAATGAACATAACAAGTATATGATGTGAAAACAGGAAAACACGAAAGTAACAAGTAGGCACATATGTTCCACCCCAAAATGTTTGGAAAACAGTAAAAGAGGGGTCTATGTACTCACTTGAGATTGCTCAGTAGTCCTTGAGTAACAACCAAACAATGCTAGAGATCGCGGATATCAAACGGCACCTAATATAGGTAACTATGTTAATTAACCGGACCTAGATCGGAAGATCGGGTAGCATTAGGGTTTGTAAACCAAACGAGTGTAGAGACTCGTGTCATTTGGTTTAACAAAGCCTACATACTAAATGAAACTTAACCTAAGTGTTTACGACCCATTACGACCCGTTTAGGTAGCTTATGCTACTTTAACGCGTCGTTCGCGTGAAACGCGTTCGGACCGCCTAACTAGTCCTATGACAAGTGTTATATGCCTAAACATGTTACATAATCAGTTATGTGACAAAAGTTTAGGTTACATATGCTTAATTACCAATTATACATGAAAAGGGTATTCTGGTAATTTACCTAAGGCATATAAACTACCTATCATACAACTACTTAAACGATGTGACCATAGGGTATAACCTCGGAAGGTTATTCCCTACCTACTATGGTCACCTAATGTGTTTGGTCGGATCCTAATGATCGACCAAATGGGTCGGGTTCGAGGTATAAGCGATTTATTAGATCGCTTACCCTACGACCCTAGACAACGTGGTAATCAGTAGGCATAGTCCCAAGGGACTATAACCAACGTGATTACACTCACGTTGCGAAGTTCAAACGAACTTCGCATTGACCATAACTGGTCAATGTAGAAAGTCAAACAAAGTTTGACTTTCAGACCCGAAAGACTCGAAAAGCAATAAAAGAACGAAAGAATACTTACGAAGGGTCCCCGAATGCTAATTTCGATCCGAGAATCTCAGGTATGAAACAATGGTTTCAACTTAGAGTTTCTAAGATCAAAATTCTAGTGATTATGAAGCATGGGGGGTGGGGTATTTATAGTAAAAGGTCCACCGTTAAGATCGTTTCATGGAAAACGTGCCTTAATCGCATCCGTACATTTGTCGTAAAGTTGTGGTGGCTAAATATCATCCTTATCATCTGACTAAGCATGTGAGAATGTGTGGGTGTGAATGTAACAGCTGCAATCTGTGATTAAAATCATCGAATCTGGTCCAGAAGGCGGACGCGGCCCGCTTCAGAATTAAGAAAAACGTAGGCGGGCCGCCTGGGAGTTGCAGATCAGAAACATGTTTGCAGAATTACAGTTTCAGTCCCTGCACGTGTTTAAGGCCATTTCCGACACTTCTAAGGCCCGTAAAGCCAACTTTAAGGCCCTAAAATGTTTCCTAAACATTGTGGACATGAACCATGCTCAAAAATATCTCAGATGTCAGTTCGTTTGGCCGTACGAACGCGATGTTCGCTTAATTACGACGGAATGCGCATAAGCGCGAAAAACGATCCAAATGACGCAAAGAATGGATTTTTGGCAAGCCAAACACTAAAGCATAATATAGTCATGCTTACATAAATTTTTGGATGTCCGGATGTATTCAGAACGTAAGTTATGCGCGAAAGTGCAAACTTGTGCACTTTTTGACACTTTTAGTCCCTGAATGAGCCAAAAGTTTATTTTAGCACACCGAACCCCTCAAAGCCTATTTCTAAGCTATATAAAGGATATTTAAGGTGTGTTTAACTTATGGTCATGTTCCGGAATGTCTGTTACAGTTCAAATTGGCATACTTTCGCAGTTTGTCAAATTTAGTCCCTGTAAGCGAATTAACTTGTTTTAGCCATACCAAAGCCTTCAAAACTTATCTCTAAGTTATGTAAAGGTTATTTAAGGTATGTTAAGCCTATGTCACTATTCTGGAGTGTTTGTTGCATTAAACTGGTTATATTTACGCATCGGTGCGCGTATAACCTTCCAGAAAGCGATTTAGAGTTTGAAATTGAACAAGAATTGATATGTGCAAATGATACACATATTTTTACAAATCCCAAGTATGAAATATAATATTTCATTGGTTTGGTATTTGTTTGATGGCTGTGGAGGCACAGGTGTTACACCAGATGTCATTATGAATTTACTGTCATGCCATTTGGTTTAACCAATGCCCCAGCTGCATTTATGGACATTATGAACCGAATATGTAAGCCATATTTGGATAAATTCGTAATTGTATTCATAGATGATATTCTAATTTACTCTAAGAATAAAGAGGATCATGCAAGACATTTGCACGCACTTCTAAGTCTGTTAAGAAAGGAAAAGCTTTATGCTAAATTTTCTAAGTGCGAATTTTGGTTGGAACAAGTACAATTTCTTGGACATCTAGTCAATCATGAAGGAATTCATGTAGATCCAACAAAAATCGAGGCAATTATGAAATGGAAAACCCCTGAGTCACCAACGGAGGTTAGAAGTTTCTTAGGATTGGCCGGTTATTATAGAAGGTTTATTAAAGATTTTTCTAGAATAGCCATTCCCTTAACTAAGTTAACTTGTAAATCTGTTAAGTTTGAATGGGGATTAAAACAAGAAGAAGCCTTTAGAATTCTTAAGCAAAGATTAACCCATATACCAATATTAGCATTACCAGAAGGAACTGAAGATTTTGTAGTATATTGTGATGCTTCTAGATTAGGTTATGGATGTGTATTGATGCAACGCCAAAAGGTTATAGCGTACGCATCTAGACAACTTAAGAATCATGAAGAGAACTATTCAACCCATGATCTAGAATTAGGAGCTATAATTTTTGCTCTTAAGATTTGGAGACATTACCTTTATGGTAGTAAGTTTACCATATTTACTGATCACAAAAGTTTAAGGTATGTTTTCGGACAGAAAGAGTTAAATATGAGACAAAGGCGTTGGATGGAATTTCTTAGTGATTATGATTGTGATATCCAGTATCATGAAGGAAGAGCAAATGTAGTGGCAGATGCTTTAAGTCGAAAGTATCATGAAAAGCCAAGAAGGGTACGTTCTCTTAAATTAAATCTGCAAGTAGATTTAAATGATCAAATAAGAGGAGCACAAGAATCAGTAATCAAGGAAGATACTGAAAAGTTGAAAGGTATGCTGAAAGAATTAAAACAAGGAACAAATGGAATTTGGAGATTCCATGAAAAGAGAATGTGGATACCTAAATTAGGAAATCTACGTCATCGTATATTAGAAGAAACCCATAAATCTAAGTATACGATGCATCCAGGAAATGATAAAATGTACCAGGATTTAAGGAAAAATTTTTGGTGGATAGGAATGAAAAAGGACATAGCAGTTTATGTTTCTAAATGTTTAACTTGTTCACAAGTCAAAGTTGAACATCAGAAACCCTCAGGTTTGTTACATCAATTAGAAATGCCAGTTTGGAAATGGGAATTGATAACAATGGATTTTGTTACTAAATTACCCAAAACTAGGAAAGGAAATGATACAATCTGGGTGATTGTAGATAGACTAACTAAGTCAGCTCATTTTCTACCAATGAAGGAAACAATTAGTATGGAACAATTATCTAAATTGTATGTAAATGAAATTGTTTCTTTACATGGTATTCCATTATCAATTGTTTCTGATAGGGATAGCCGTTTTACATCTCATTTTTGGTCAAGTTTCCAAAAGGCAATGGGAACCAAGTTAAAATTGAGCACAGCTTATCATCCTCAAACGGATGGACAAAGCGAAAGGACAATCCAGACAATGGAAGACATGCTTAGAGCTTGTGTAATTGACTTTGGAGGTAATTGGGACGATCACTTACCTTTAATAGAATTTTCTTATAATAATAGTTATCACACAAGTATCAATGCTGCACCATTTGAAGCACTTTATGGATGAAAATGTCGAACCCCAGTCTGTTGGGCAGAAATTGGAGAAAAACAACTATCTGGACCTGAGATAGTACAAGAAACAACTGACAAGATTATTCAAGTCAAGGAACGACTGAAAGCTGCACGTGATCGACAAAAGATTTATGCAAATAACCGATGCAAGCTGACGGGTGGTCCATTGGACAACCCTTAATCATGTTAAAAGACGAAATAATCCTTCACTTAATCGTGTAATTATCTTGAATTAGATAACTACTGTTGCCTACGTTTCAGGTGCGGTTCAGGAGCTAAAAAGTGGATTAAACGCAGCTTTGGAGGGTTTGGAGTTGAACGGGTCGAGCGTGGAGCAAAAGATGCAACAAAGAAGACCCATCAGCTTACCACCGTAAATTACGGTCCTACCGTAATTTACGGTGGACCTGAAATTCATCTGGAGGCTGCCGTAAATCAGTCTTATCGCACCGTAAACATTTCATGTCCACCGTAATTTACGGTGGAGCCGTAAATTACGGTGGTGTCTGCGGAAAAACTTGTAACTGCCTCATTAAAGTCAGTTTTATGATGTCTTTTGGGTATTCTCATCATTGGTCGGTTTTGGGAGCATCCTAGGGGCGATTTTGGCTGTTGGTACTTGGTGGCAAACAATTTCTAACATTTGGTTTATGTTTTCGATTCCTATGAACATTAAACTTGTTGTTATGATGATTCACCAAGCTATGTCTGGCTAAACCTTTCGGTGATCATCTTAGGTGAAGGTTTCTCTTGAACTTTTGTGTGTTTATTTCTGAATTTCTAGAATGATAACTTGCGTTGCTTGAATATCATGGTGTATGTTTAATTGTTTGTAGCTTGTTAATCGATATTGCAATTTCTAGTCTCAATCGTACGTTCTTGGTGCCGTTGGCAATCGAGATATCACGGGAAGGGTTAGGGTTGGTTATTGATTGATTGGTCATCGGGAAACAACCTCGCGTTTATAAATCCGAGTACTTTGTTCCCTTTTATCACTTCGATTCTTCATGCACGAGTTATGTCTATGTAACTCTTTCTAGTTGGAATTTCACACAATTGTTTAAAGAAACTGAATCCTAAGATGGTCATTGTTCTCCTAATCTGTTAAACAACCAATTTTGATTTGCACTTAGTTATTAATTTAGTCTTCTAAAACAACAATCTAAATCATTGATCTTTATTTTCTGCAATTTAGGTTAATTGTAGTTTAATCGCAAAGCTATAAAATCAACACACTTTCCACATACTCCCTGAGTTCGATACCCTATTACCGCTATCTATAGTTGTTTTTGGGATAAAATTTGCGTGACCCACGACAAGCACGTCAAATTTTGGCGCCGTTGCCGGGGAGTAGTGCGCAACGTGTGTTATTTGTGATCTTTCTTAGGTTTGTTATTTTTCTGGTTTACGCTGGGTGTGTTAGTGTGCAGGTATTGACAGGTGCATGCATACTAGGAGCTCTCACAAGCTTTCACCATTAGCATTTGATCCGGAAATCGAACGAACTTTGCGAGCAAACAGAATTTTGTTAAGGGAAAACACAATTAGCGGTTCACCAACAACACCAACTACACCAATCACACCAATTCGATACATGGATCCACCACAACCACCACCCACTACGGGTGAACCTACTTCACCATTTATACCAACATCCACTCAACCTTCACCAAATACCACCATGCCCAGTTCTACTACCAAATTTACTTCACCATTTGATATCCCACCACCCAATACTACATTACCTACCACTACTCAAACTGAACCTACCCTTACTTTTAGCCCTGCTTCTACAATTCCACCACTCACCCATTTCTTCCCAGCTTCAGGTCAATCATCATCCACCTATACATTACCACAAGGCTCAACTGTTGTTCATGCTACTTCATCATTTGGAGCACCAAACAAGTTAGGTTTTCAATACTCATCTATTCCATTTGGGCCATCATCGGGGGGTATAGAAGGAGATGGATATGAAGAAGGATATGAAGATTTTGAGGGTTATGAGGAAGAGGGTTATGCTTATGTGGGTAGTGGAGATCAAGGGGAGTTGACTTATGTACCTGGTCAAACGCAAAGAATGTCAAGTGTTGGTGGAATGCCACAACAACAACAACTCATACCACAACACATTCGACCAAGGCCACAATGGCCACCAATGCAACGCCCTATACCATTGCAACAAATTCGGCCACAAAATGTTCAACCACAATTTCAGAGGCCAATTCAACAACCACCGATGCCCCAACAACAAGTTCAACAACCATTCGCACCACAAGGGCATATACCAAGACCAATGGGTCCTATTCGTCCAAGGGGTCGATTGGGTGTACCAAGAAGGCATCTTAGGGAAAATGCGAGGGGAATTGAAGCTCATTTTAGGCCGGTAATTACTCACAACCCTTCACCGGTGGTTATTCCTCACAATAACCAAGGAAGGACTTTTGAAGTGAGAACAAATTCTTTACAAAGTTTGCCAAAGTATAAGGGTCTAGCAACGGAGGAACCCTACTTCCATTTGGAAGCCTATGACTCAATTTGCAATACGCTTGGGAGTCAAGGTTTTTCGGCCGATGATGTGAAGTTGGTCTTATTTCAATTCTCTTTGGAAGATAAGGCAAAGAAGTGGTTCTACACTTTGCCTTCGGCATCTATTTACACTTGGGGGGAAATGCAACAAACTTTCTTAGATGAATTTTATACCGCCCAAAAGACCAATGATGCTAGGAAAGGGTTAAGAAGTTTCCAACAACAACAAGGCGAAATGTTCCATGAAGCCTTCCAGCGCTTAAACATGATGATTAAAAATTGTCCACACCACGGGATTGAGCTTTGGGAGTTGATGAACGCCTTTCATGAAGGGTTGTGTGCCGAGGATGCACGTGATCTAATGTCCATCACAAATGGGACTTTTGGCACAAATTATGAAGATGAGGATTGGGAGTTCTTGGAACAAATGGCCATTACCTCAAAGAGAAAAGCTCAAGCATCAAGGAGAGCACGACCGGCCATTACCCGAACACAAGTGAATGCGGTTGATGATGGTAATGTACAAACTTCTAATCAAATTTACGATGTTTGTGCTCTGTGTAATGAAATAGGTCACGCGGCTGAAAATTGCCAAGGAATGGTGGAAGGGCAATATGAAGAGGTGCATGCGGTTCAAGGTCAAGGTCAAGGAGGGGGTGGTAGAAACTACAACAACATGAACTCTAATACTTACCACCCCGGGTTGAGGAACCACCCAAATTTTCGCTATGGGAACCCTTCAAATCAAGCTAACCTGAACTTCCAAGGTAGCCAAGGTAACTTTGGTTCACGCCAACCTTATAACAACCAAAGTGGACATCGAGGCGGGAACAACCAAGGCTATCAAAAGCAATATCAAACGGGTCAAGAACAAGGGGGGTCTTCGGGTGGAAATGAGATGATGGAGATGCTAAAAAGCATGCAAGTGGAGATGCAAAAACGGAACCAACTCGATGAAGCCCGAATGCAAAAAGATGAGGTTCGTGATAAAAGCATCCAATCACTAACAACCCAAATGGGTCAATTGGCAACCGATGTGGCGGAGTTGAAGAAGAACAAGGGTCAACTTCCTAGTGACACCAAGGTAAATCCATCACACGGTTCGTCAAGAGGTAATGTTAATGTTCATCAGGTTAGTGTTTTGAGAAGTGGAAAAGAGTTTAAAGCCAATTTGTCACCCGAATTGGTTGAGGGGGTAGTTGAGGACATCACGGGTAATGATAGTGATGATGATGTTTCACCGGTTAAACCAAAAGAATTAAATGTTAACAAACCGGGTTTGGGTGAAAATGAAAAGAGTGAAAAAGTTGAGGGTGAACCGAGTCAAGTTCCGTTTCCATCGGCTTTACTTGACCCGGGTAAGAAAAACTTTATTGCATCAAGAGGTCCCCAAAAAGAAGAATTGTGGGACATGTTTAAACAAGTTAAAATTAACCTTCCACTCCTTGATGCAATAAAACAAGTACCCGCCTATGCAAAATTTCTAAAAGAATTGTGTACACAAAAGAGGCAAAACAAAAAGAAAATGCCTAAGCGGGTAGATTTAACCGGGCAAGTGAGTGCGGTTTTGAACGGGGAGCTTCCTCCTAAGCTCCAAGATCCGGGCACGCCATTGATTAACATACAAGTTGGTAATTTTCAAATGGCTAAGGCATTGCTAGATCTTGGAGCCGGAGTTAGCATTTTACCGGGGGGCTTATATGACCAATATGATTTTGGTCCGTTAGCAAGGGTGGAGACAACGGTTGTTTTAGCCGACTTGTCTCATAAGTTACCCCGGGGTATGGTTCAAAATGTCATTGTTAAAATTGATGAATTTTATTACCCGGTTGACTTTTTAGTCTTGGACTACTCATCGGCGGACCCCAAGCAACAACAAAATGTAATTTTGGGTCGGCCATTTTTGAGCACCGCACATGCAGTCATCGATTGTAGATTTGGTACAGTCGATATGACTTTTGGAAATCGAAAAATGCGTTTGAATGTTTTTACTAACAATTCTAATGCTAATGGTGTTGATGAGTGTTTCATGGCAGATATAGTTGACGGATGCAACCCGCATGAGTATGAGGAGGATGGTTTGGATGTTTTCCTGTGTGATTTTTCTGAACAGGTACATGCTTATGCACTCCGGGTTGAAGAGGAAAAGCAAGATGCGATGGCGCTGAAGGAAGATCGGCCACCATGGACCCACCAGTTTGAAGGCTTACCGGCGGAAATAGATTCGGGTACTAAACCATCATTAGAAGAACCGCCAAAGTTGGAGCTCAAAGACTTGCCGAGCCACTTGAAGTATGTGTTCTTAGGGGATAATGACACTTTACCGGTCATTATTGCCTCTAATTTGGAGTTGGCACAAGAGCAAGCGTTGTTGGAAGTCTTGAAAGAAAACAAGGGAGCTATCGGATGGACAATTGCCGATCTCAAAGGAATTAGTCCATCAATTGTCATGCACAAAATCATTACAACCGAAGATGCCAAACCGACACGAGAAGCTCAAAGGCAGTTGAATCCGAACCTACGGGAGGTAGTTAAAAAGGAGGTAATTAAATGGTTGGATGCGGGAATCATCTATCCGATTTCGGATAGTGCTTGGGTGAGTCCCACCCAAGTTGTGCCTAAGAAGGCCGGCATTCAAGTAGTCAAGGATGAAAGTGGTTAACAAATTGCCACCCGACCGATTACCGGGTGGCGTGTATGTATTGACTACCGAAAATTGAATGCCGCCACTTCTAAGGACCATTTCCCGCTACCTTTCATTGACCAAATTATTGAAAAATTATCGGGTCAAAAATATTACTGCTTTTTAGATGGGTACTCGGGTTACAATCAAATAGCAATACACCCGGATGACCAACACAAGACCACCTTCACTTGTCCGTATGGCACCTTTGCCTTTCGGCGAATGCCATTTGGCTTGTGCAATGCTCCGGCAACTTTCCAACGATGTATGATGAGTATCTTCTCGGACATGGTTGGAGAGTCGCTCGAAGTATTTATGGATGACTTCTCCATTTTTGGCACTAGTTTTGATGCTTGTCTCAACGAATTACAAAAGGTTTTAAAAAGGTGCGTTGAGAAAAATCTAGTGTTAAGTTGGGAGAAAAGTCATTTCATGGTGCAAGAGGGCATTGTGTTAGGTCATGTAATTTCTGAAAGAGGGATGGAGGTGGATAAGGCGAAAATAAAGGTAATAGCATCTTTGCCACCTCCGAAAAATGTTAAGGGTGTAAGGTCATTCTTGGGACATGCGGGTTTCTATAGACGGTTCATAAAAGGTTTCAGTGTTATCACCAAACCTTTATGTAACTTGTTATTAAAAGATGTCCCATTTGATTTTACTAACGAGTGTATGCAAGCTTTTACTGTTTTGAAGGAACAATTGGTCAAAGCTCCTATCTTGCAACCACCGGATTGGTCAAAGCCGTTCGAGATAATGTGTGATGCGAGCGACACCACTATTGGTGCAGTTTTGGGTCAACGGGTTGATAGAAAGCCGGTGGTGATTTACTATGCAAGCAAAACTTTATCCGAAGCGCAACTCAATTACACCACAACTGAAAAGGAGTTATTAGCAGTGGTGTACGCTTTGGATAAGTTTCGTGCTTATATTTGGGGGAGCAAAGTGGTGGTTTATTCTGATCATAGTGCGGTCCGATACTTGATGGAGAAGAAAGACGCGAAGCCTCGGTTGATTCGGTGGGTATTATTGTTACAAGAGTTTGATTTAGAAATCCGAGACAAAAAGGGAAGTGAGAACGTAGTGGCGGATCACTTGTCTCGGATTCCGGTGGAAGGGATCGATGATGTAAGTGAAATCAATGAGAGTTTTCCCGACGAGCAATTACTAGCCGTTTCCACCTTTGTTGCACCGTGGTATGCTCACTATGTCAACTACTTAGCCATGGGTGCCATCCCAAGTCATTGGACCAAAAAGCGCCGACAACAATTTATGGTCCAAGTGAAGCAATACATTTGGGATGAACCGGATCTTTTCAAGATTGGACCGGATCAAGTTATATGAAGGTGTGTGCCCGAGACAGAAGTGTTGGAAATTTTGACCCATGCTCATTCGTCCGCATGTGGGGGTCATTTTAGTGGGCACAAAACAGGCTATCGGGTTCTTTCATGTCGGTTCTATTGGCCCACAATTTTCAAAGATGCATGTGAGTTCGCTAGAAATTGCATAAATTGTCAAAAGATGGGAAGCATATCGAAGAGGGATGAGATGCCATTACAACCAATCTTGGTTGTAGAGATATTTGATGTATGGGGTATAGACTTTATGGGCCCTTTTCCGAATTCGAATGGCTTTCTATACATTTTGGTAGCGGTGGATTACGTCTCGAAGTGGATTGAAGCTATTGCAACACGCACAAACGACCATTCGGTTGTTTGTAAATTTGTTCAATCCAATATCTTCTCTCGTTTTGGCATCCCGCGGGTTATCATAAGTGATGGTGGTTCGCATTTTAAGAACTTCAACTTCGGGAAATTATTGAAGAGGTATAGCGTGAATCACCGGATTGCCACACCTTACCATCCGCAAACGAGTGGACAAGTCGAAGTGTCCAACCGTCAAATCAAAGAAATTCTCATGAAGACGGTAAGAACGGATAGGAAGGATTGGTCGAGTAAGTTGGACGATGCGTTGTGGGCATACCGAACGGCCTACAAGACTCCAATTGGCACAACGCCTTACCGGATGGTGTATGGAAAGGGTTGTCACTTGCCAATGGAGTTAGCGCATCGGGCACATTGGGCAATTAAGACGGTAAACGCAGATTATGACGAGGCGGGAAAGATGAGAAAGTTGCAGTTAAGCGAGATAGAAGAAATTCGGGATGAGGCATATGAATGTGCATCGGCGTATAAAGATAAACTCAAGAAGGTGCATGATGCAAAATTGCGAAAGAAAACGTTCGAAGTGGGTCAAAAAGTTTGGTTGTATAACTCAAGACTCAAGATGTTCGCGGGCAAGCTCAAAAGCAAATGGATGGGTCCGTATGTCGTTCGGAGAGTTGGGAGATTTGGTGACGTAGACATCCAAGACGAGCAAACATTGAAACAACAAACGGTGAACGGTCACCGGTTGAAGCCATACTTGGAGGGGAACGACATCAACAACTTGGAGCTTGATAAGGCGGGCTACATCTTACGCCCGGTCGATGAGCAACAACCATGAGAGGCCCAGGTTTGGTAGTATATATAGTAGTGGTTTGTTTTGTTTTGTTTTGTATAGTTTGCACAATTACCGTATTTCCTTGAAATCCGTGTTCGAAACAAGTGTGGGGATATTCGGGTCACGAATTACTCTAACATTGTGTTGAGGACAACACGGAACTTTCGAGGGGGTAGGGTGATTTTTACACGTTTTTGAAAAATTTTAAAAACATAAAAAAAAAAAAAATCGAAAAAGCTTGAAAAATATAAAAATATACCTTCAAATAACAAGTTTTAGAGGAATAATAATCGCCCAGAACCCACCGTAATTTACGGTTTTACCGTAATTTACGGTGGAGATGAAATATGGTTGGTCTTTACGGTGATTCTATACTGTTTTACGGTAGGAATTGATGTTCAGAGTGTACCGTAATTTTCGGTCATTCTGTAAATTACGGTGAGTGATAAATTTTTTTTTGAGTTTTACGGTGATATGTTCCTGCTTTACGGTGAGGGTTTATGTTCAGGTTATACCGTAAATTACGGTTTGACCGTAATTTACGGTACGCAGTTTAAGCCAATCTGTCGGTTTGTTTTCTATATGTATATAAAAAAAAACATCATCACATCAGATCACGTGAATAATCCCTAGCCA
This sequence comes from Helianthus tuberosus, assembly GCA_030545235.1. NCBI lineage: Eukaryota > Viridiplantae > Streptophyta > Magnoliopsida > Asterales > Asteraceae > Helianthus > Helianthus tuberosus. The sequence continues at coordinate 37,130,316 of CM060383.1, forward strand.
CACAACACCTTTCACTTTCTCATCCATCTTTTTCACAAAAGACCCACAAACCTCCATAACCTTCTTCAACCTAAATTCTTCTATATCTCACTCAATTTTTGTCCAAATCAAGTGAAATTGAAGTCTAACTTGACTAATTTTTCACAAGCTTGTCGATTGTGAGGAGGGATTTCTGAAAAAACGCAATTTTTAGGGTCGAATTCTAAACCCTAGGCTTGAAAATTTTGGGGCTTTTTGAAGTTGTACCTCATTTGTGTTTCTTACATCTTCAAACAAGGTATGGAAGTTTAATTACTATGTTTTGTTGATACATTGTGAAGATTGAGGTTGTTTAGGTTATTTGCTCATACTTGCTTGTTCATAGTTTGAATTGTTGCTTGTTCTTGAACATGGTTATGGTTGTAGATGTAGGATTTGTGGTTAAAGTAGTGAACTTTTGGGATGTTCTACATTCTAGAGACATCATGCCCGATTTTTGAAAAATTCTTGATATATTTTTGGTTCACTAGCATCTACAACCATGATAACAAGCAAGTGTGGGGATATTTTGGAAAAAAGGGTTTAATTTTGTTTCGTTGGTTGTGTTGTTTGCTCTAATGTGTGTAGGAATGGCGCGAACAAAAGAAAAGACCGGAGCTGGTTCATCTTCGTCTTCAAAGGGAAAGGGTAAACAGCCGGAACAACAACCAAAGAAGAGACAATACATGGGTCGAGTGGATGAAAGCGAAAGTGAAAGTGAAGAAGAGATGGAGTTGGATATGACGGAGAAACCGAAATGGGACTCGGGTCCGTTAGATGATCAACCATTGGAATGGCAGCCAACGTTATATAATGACTGTATGAATAGGTTGAAGAATAAGGCAGCGGCCTTTATATGTGAAAGGGATGTTCGAGAAGCTGAGTTTGGTCAGTTCGGGGTGTTTGACAAGTTCCGGGCTCTAGGTTGGGAGTCGGCACTTAGTTGTTTTGACAAAGATAAAAGCAACTTGTTTATCACCGAAATCCAAGAGTGGATGGAAACTCTTAAGGTTAATCAATATGACAGGCCATCGAATATGAAGCTGACGGGTATTGTGAATGGAGTTCCAGTGGAAATGTCTTTTGATACTTTGAAGAAGCTTGGAAAATATGATAGTCTGCCAGCCCGTGATTATATGATACCGACTCTTGATGATCTTCTGGTGAAGCCGGAAAAACATACGCGATGGAATGATATGTTGGCAGCATTGTTTTTACCCGGTAGATACAGTGGTATTCTATACCGGAAGAACTTAAAAATTGAAGCTAAATTGTTGCATACAATCTGTCTTCTCAATGTTATTCCAAGAAGGGGGGACAAAGAGCAGGTGAGGTTTCCTGAAGTACCTGTTCTTTATTCGTTAATGCACGGGGCTCCGCGTTTTCCTATACGCTATCTTATCATGAACCACTTATGGATCTGCCGGAATAAGTATGGAAGAGACATCGTCCCGTATTGTCGAATAATTACGGGGTTGATGAAACAACAGAAGGCAATAACATCTGAAGATCGAGGAGCAACAAAAAGGCATCAGCCTTTTACGCTAGATAAGTTGGGGAATGTTTGGACGTATACTCAGTCGGAGCGTTATCACAAGTTAAAGTCGGAAGGGCAAAGGTGGAGAGCACTAAAGTTGGGTGCACGAGATTTGTTACCGGGTGAGCCGGACGAGCCAGAAAGCGATGAAGAAGTAGTTCCGAGTGGAGATGAGGACTATGCGGACGAGCCGCATGGTGTTGAAAATGTTGGTCAAGGTGGTCATGGTGGGATGTTTTCTGATTATACGCAGCAATCTTATGTGCCGGGTTGGGCCTATGAAGGCACAATGCAAGAAGTGATTGAGAGTCAACGTCCTCCGGCATCTATTTTTGATACATGGTCAGGCTCGGAGAGGATGCTATTTGATCAAAACACGAGGAATAGTGCAAGTATAGAGCGGTCGTTAAAACATAGCTTGGATCGTCACGAGTCATGGAATCGCACACATGCGTATTCCCGGGAAGTGGAAATAAATAACCGTTATTTTGATGATCAAGAAAGGAGATTGCACGCGGATTATCATGCCGGGCGGCCGGTGGTTGTGGATCCACAACATGTGGATTATGCGTCACTACCACCTTATGATGGTAGTATTTCGTATCCAACCCCGCCAATCCACCACTCGCAATGGATTGACCCGAGGCAACAAGAGGGAGTGCAACAACAACAAGGAGGAAGTAGTAGCGGCTCATTTGCGTTCGGTGAATGGAACGAAATGATGTCTTCCATGTTTGGACCTCCGGGACCGCGCTATTATTAGTCAGGTTGTGTTTCCCCTTTGTATATTTTTGTGCATATTTGTTAGTTTGTTTGTTTAAGGTTGGGAGGTTGGGTGGTGTTTTGATATGTTGTGTTTGGGTTGGTGCTTGTTGGTGGTGTCATATGTTAAAAAGAAGAAAAAGCAATGAAAAATGGAAAAAGAAGTGATGTTTAGTTATCTTGTATATAGTAGTTAAGTTTGATAGTTGTTCGTTTGCTTATTTTTGTAATAAAAAGACCGGGTCAAGTTTTTGCTACTTCATATATATTCCATTTCCTACCCATACACCTAGCCGCGTTACAACCTTGAAAGTCCCTTTGATTTGCATTTATGTTTGACACATTTTAGGAGAATGATCGATTTAGGTACAAGCCTATAGTTGTGCAACCACCCGTTTGCCTAGTGTGTGTCTAGCTTATCTTTGCTAGTTTTCACTTGTAGCCGAGATGAGAGATTTAGAGAGGGGTGCATTGGTTGGGTGTTAAAAAGGGGTTAGTAAAAAGATTGCATGTTTTTGCTTGGTTTAATTTGATCACTTGTTTTGAAATTGATTTGATGAGTTGCTTGGGACAAGCAACGGTTAAGTGTGGGGATGTGACGGGTGGTCCATTGGACAACCCTTAATCATGTTAAAAGACGAAATAATCCTTCACTTAATCGTGTAATTATCTTGAATTAGATAACTACTGTTGCCTACGTTTCAGGTGCGGTTCGGGAGCTAAAAAGTGGATTAAACGCAGCTTTGGAGGGTTTGGAGTTGAACGGGTCGAGCGTGGAGCAAAAGATGCAACAAAGAAGATCCATCAGCTTACCACCGTAAATTACGGTCCTACCGTAATTTACGGTGGACCTGAAATTCATCTGGAGGCTGTCGTAAATCAGTCTTATCGCACCGTAAACATTTCATGTCCACCGTAATTTACGGTGGAGCCGTAAATTACGGTGGTGTCTGCGGAAAAACTTGTAACTGCCTCATTAAAGTCAGTTTTATGATGTCTTTTGGGTATTCTCATCATTGGTCGGTTTTGGGAGCATCCTAGGGGCGATTTTGGCTGTTGGTACTTGGTGGCAAACAATTTCTAACATTTGGTTTATGTTTTCGATTCCTATGAACATTAAACTTGTTATGATGATTCACCAAGCTATGTCCGGCTAAACCTTTCGGTGATCATCTTAAGTGAAGGTTTCTCTTGAACTTTTGTGTGTTTATTTCTGAATTTCTAGAATGATAACTTGCGTTGCTTGAATATCATGGTGTATGTTTAATTGTTTGTAGCTTGTTAATCGATATTGCAATTTCTAGTCTCAATCGTACGTTCTTGGTGCCGTTGGCAATCGAGATATCACGGGAAGGGTTAGGGTTGGTTATTGATTGATTGGTCATCGGGAAACAACCTCGCGTTTATAAATCCGAGTACTTTGTTCCCTTTTATCACTTCGATTCTTCATGCACGAGTTATGTCTATGTAACACTTTCTAGTTGGAATTTCACACAATTGTTTAAAGAAACTGAATCCTAAGATGGTCATTGTTCTCCTAATCTGTTAAACAACCAATTTTGATTTGCACTTAGTTATTAATTTAGTCTTCTAAAACAACAATCTAAATCATTGATCTTTATTTTCTGCAATTTAGGTTAATTGTAGTTTAATCGCAAAGCTATAAAATCAACACACTTTCCACATACTCCCTGAGTTCGATACCCTATTACCGCTATCTATAGTTGTTTTTGGGATAAAATTTGCGTGACCCACGACAAGCACGTCACAAGCCATTGGAATTTCAGGTAGGAGATAAAGTATTATTAAAAGTCTCTCCTTGGAAATGAGTAGTAAGATTCATCAAACGGGGAAAGTTAAGTCCCAGGTATGTTGGACCTTTTGAAATTATTAGAAGAATAGGACCTGTAGCCTATCAGCTACAATTGCCAGAGGAAATGGCAGGAATACATGATGTGTTTCGTGTATCTAATCTTAAAAAGTGTTTAGCTGATGAATCACTGATAGTACCTCTTAAGGATATAGAGGTAAATGAACAACTTAAATTTATAGAAAGACCTCTACAGATTGAAGATAGGAAAGTCAAGAATCTCAAACACAAGAGGCTAGTTCTAGTTAAAGTGAAGTGGGACTCCAAAAGAGGACCTGAGTACACATGGGAACTCGAGTCAGAAATGAAAAAGAAATATCCGCATTTATTCCAGTAGATCTCGAGGACGAGTTCTAAATAAGGTGGGGAGAATGTAACAACCCTCGGTAAAACCAACACCCTCATAATATTTCGACACTCCATTATATTGTAAAATGTCCCCATATATCTTATATTATGCCCCGTATGTGAAAACCGAGCCCAAAATAGATTATAACATATAAAAGAAAATAAAATTCTAAAATGTAAGTTGAGGCGGGCCGCGAAAGCCTCACCTCAATATTACGCGGGCCGCGAGAACTCGTGAAACGCGGATACACCCAGAGGCTGACACGTGTCATGATCGTGGCGGTCTAGAGGATGACCGGGACAAGCTATAGGTTGACCGCATATTGACGCGGGCCGCGTAAGGCTTAGCCTTACCTTACGCGGGCCGCGACAGGACTAGAATCAGCAACTATATAAGAAGGCCATCAGTCTACGTTTTTCGTCGCTCACAATCTCAATTCTCAATCTAAATTCTGTAGAGAAGTTATAATACACGGGTATGATACCCCTAATTAGCGAGGTTTTGCTCCGTTGTAAGTATTATAACCCAGTTTCATAATAGTTACGCTGCCCGATTGATTTAGGGTTCCGTAACAACTGTCGTGGTTCTGCCCGACGTAGTTGTTGGAATGCCGTCTCGGGGAGGGTATTATTAATATTTTCAAAGGGTTATGATACTAACCAATGTACATTTGTATAAACTATAGATTATATCCAGGAAACCCTTACGAGAAGCCTAAGATAGCAAAGTGAGTTTATCCTCTTTTTGTTAATGTTTTTGGTAATATTTTACCAAACCTTAAATGTTTTACTATGAAATTAAGCGGTGATTGAGTATTTGTAGTTCTTCAATTACTGCCGGTATTATGGGGTTTTGTATACAAAATTTATTACTACGAGTAGTAGTAAGTCGGGAACGACAGTGCATTACCATTGGACGACGAGTTAGCCAATGGGTAATTTGACCATAGCCATAGATCCGGTCGAGTGGCAAATACTGAATGAGTAATTGTGTAGAAATAAACAATGTGATCGCTCTCAATACTGTTTTAATTTATAAAATGTTTCGTGATTAAACTGGGATTCACTCACCAGTATTTCCGACTGACAAATGTTTTTAAAACACGTTACAGGTAACACAATGTGAACAACCAATTAAGTGAAAAGCCAGCTGGAGAGCACTGAAGGCTTGGGAAAAATGTGGCTATAAAAGTTACCTAATAAACGATGTTTTAAATTCAATAAAATAGGGTTTGTCCCTATAAATGTATTGTAATAAGAAACTTGGGTTTTACTCATGTGATTATTAATATAAAATATGGTGGTTTTACTCTGATAAACATTTCCTAACTACAGTCCTGATGTAAATTCCGCTGCGAGATTTAATAAGCTGATACCACCAAACTCTGGGCTCACGTCCGCCCGTTCCCGGGGATCAGGGATCGGGGGTTGTGACAGTCACAGTCTCTCTCTCTGGTATTTCTTCTTCTTTTTTCAATCTTTCTTTGCTATTTTAGTATTCTGTTTCATGATACTTTTGGTAAATTGCAAGAGATCATTAATATTAATTGATCTAATAACTGAATTTGATGCCATTGTTTATGGGTTCGTACTAGTGGTGGGGTGATGTGATTTTTGGCTCACAAGTGATTTGTGCTTTCTATTGTGGTTAGTTGTGTTGTACCTGTGGTGTGTGATGTATTTGTGGTTAACGGACGATCGAAAACGGTTCCAAGGCAGCACAACGACATCAATCACAATGGAGTGGTATATTCGATTAGGGTTATTAGTGGCCGGAATTAGGTTAAGGATGGGAGTTTTGGCCAGAATCCTCTTCAGCATCAAGTCAATATAGTTATGCTAATGTTAAGGAAAATATGGTATCTTTTTCATATTTCTCTTTCATATAATTAAGGTTTCATAGTGTAAAGCCAATATATACCTTCACATTTATACTTTATTAATTATAAGTATTGCAGGTTACATCTTTTTCGTTATATGTTAATCATCATTGATGAATCATATGGTTTAATCAATGTGTAGAAGCTTGATTAATGTTCCAACAAACTTTTTTTAGATATATATTCTGAGTGTCCTGTTTTTATGATGCATATGAAACTACTTAATAAACTAAGGTAGAAGTGTTGCTTCCACATAAAATATAAAAAGAAGGATTTTGGAGAAAGACCATTGCTTTTATCCATTTTGGTTTAAAGTTGCTAAAATTGATAATGATTTGTGTTTGATATGTAGGAATGAATTTTGAGGAGGGTAGCATGCGTGAAATTGGATCAGTGAATTGTGTTCACAGGCGTTCTAAATGGCACCTACTTCTCACATTGGTAATAACTCAAACTTATGAGTAAAAGAGTAGAATTGTCATTTTTTTAAGAAGACAGTGATCTTATGAAGCTTTTTTTTTTTTTTTTGCATTTAACGGTTGCAATTTTCAAGACAAGAGTAAGCTCAAAGAAGATATCATGGAACCTTCTCAATGTTTTAGGTTGGTAAAGCATGCTTTCACTTATAACCTGTTCATGTTTTTTACTAAGACAAGATTCATGTTTTATATATATAAAAAAACAATATGATTTATTGGTCCCTAAGGGTGTATGACTATGAGGAGTCAAACTTCCCTCTAAAGTCTGTGTACATTTGACAATGGTAATAGAAGTGTTAATGTTGAAATGATTGTTCTTATGTGAATGATAAATTGTTTTGTTTTTCATACGGTAAATAAATTCTTTCATCATGTATATATATCTCTAACCACATATACATATACCAACATTGTTATATGATTTTCAATAGAAACTAACCATGAAATTTGTTGTATATAAAAGTAAGTGACTATAGAAACGCCACTAATGGTGTATTGTTTTAACAAGAGTGTAAGAAGATTCATTTGTTGGTTGTCATTTGTTTATTTTTAACATTATATGCAGATTCATTTGTTGGTTCTCAAATATGTGGAGACTCAAGCCATTCATGCCTAAGGAGAAATCTATACTTGAGCTAAAATCGTTAATTGAAGCAAGTTTGTCGAACAAGGTACTCTTACTTGAGTTTTGATATATATTTGGTTTCATATATTCTGTTTGTGATGTGCTACCTCTTATTTTTTACCTTTGCTCACATTTTTTGTAATCTTTCTTTTTCTTGCTTTCTCAAAATCCCATATAATCTTCCTCTTTCTTGCTTTCTCAAAATCCCAGCTTTGTTTGAAGTAGAGAAGTCTATGGCGTGTTGTGTTGTGTTGTGTTGTGTTGTGTTGTGTTGTGTTGTGTTGTGTTGTGTTGTGTTGTGTTGTGTTGCATATAGATTGAAGTAGAGCCTGTATGGAATAACTTTTCATGGAGTTGGACAAAGCAACCAAGCACGGTGGCTGAGATAGGAGAATTGGTTCAAATAACAAACATGGAGCAACAAGTTGTTTAGTGTTCGGAGAGGATAAGTGGTTTGTGGTCGATAGATGAGACGAGTGGGGTTTCAGTTAAAAGTGTAAAAAGCTGGGAAGAAGTTGTAAAGGTTTATGACTGGAACAAGTGTGTTCCTAAGAAAGTTTCAGTTTTCGAATGCCGGGCAAATCTGGAAAGTTTTTGGGTTATAATCGGAACCTATATTTTTAGATCTCAATTACCATTAAATACTTTCCTTATATTTTATTATATCTCTATTACGGTAAGACTTATTTTGAATTTCAGAATGATGATTTATTTATTTATTATTTTAGTAGTTAATTACCATTTAATACTTTCCGTATTTTAAATTTTATGTTTATTACGGTTTGACTCAATTCGAATTTCAAAAATGTAAATTACATTTTATTTTAGTAGTTAATTGGCATTCAATACTTTCTGAATTGACTATATTTTATGTTTATTACGGTTTGACTAAATTCAAATATCAAAGTTATAATTTTATATTTTGTATTGGTTTAACATGTGATGATGAGATTTGATTGTTGTGAAGAATGAATATAATAATGTTTAATGTCTTATGAAATATTAATATTTTTTTTTATTTTTAGTTTAATGATATTACGATACTTTTTTCCTAAACATATGTTAACATCTAATTCTTAATTGTTGCATACGTTTACAAAATATTTTTTCATTATAATTCAGATACATTAATACCTATAGTATAGATACAAAATACATGACAAGTTTGTGTATAACATTGTAAGACCCATATTAAATAAACGAAAATTGTTTTATAAAAGATGCATTACATATTACTAATACCAAAATGTATAAGTATAATTCAAAGTTATTTAAAGTTTCACGAGTTCTTAAACAAAGGTCACTACTTAATCGCCAATTTGCTCCCCAGCTCTAACTCTATCCATATTGTATGCTAACTGAAAAGGTATTTTTGTAATTTCAAGTTAACATACAAGATCCAAGTACCATTAAGTTATACTTGAAACCAAACGATTAAGTTATACTTATCTGGCTTTTGTATGTTTTATGGCTCTTTACAACTAGGAAAACTTTAAGAAACCGAATTAAAAATTTGTGGTAGAGATTAGGGAAAGAGGATACTTTAGAGGTTAAAAATGTTATTTATATACTTTTATTTATTGTAAAATAAATTTTCCTACCAGGAAAGTTTCCGGGTAATAACCTAGTATATATATATATATATATATATATAAGTTTTTAATTACTTTTTGTTTATTTACTAAATGTTTTAAACTAAATAGCTAAAAAGAATATGCTCCAGATCCACGTCAGCATGCCACGTTGGACAAAATGGCCACATCAGCAAAAAGAACTAACCAAGTTAGTGTCTGGTTAACGACGGGGTGACACAGCAACCCAAGTGTTAAATTGGGGGTGGTGGGAGCCAAAGTTAAAGTTGTGAGTGTCAGCGGCCAAAAGCGAATAGTTGGGGGTGATCAGATGTAAGGACTCTCAAAATTTTCCTAAAAATACCCGTAAGTAACAACCCGGACCCCTGAAACCCTAAACCATATTAAAAATCAAGAAAAAACAAAATTATGGGTCTCAGGCGGGCCGCGTAAAAGACAAGACATGTCTTACGCGGGCCGCGTCAACCCTTGGTTTGACCGGATAAGTATCCGGATCCACGTATCACCAACCTGGCCAACCTATGCATGACCATGCAAACCTATACGTAGACTAGGCGGCCACGCGGGCCGCGTAAAGTTTGGGTTGTGGTTTACGCGGGCCGCGTGAGGCTCTAATTTTAGCTATAAATAGCTTAGCTCAGGGGCTTTCATTCTGTGTCGACGAAATCTTTCTAAAACGAAAGTATAATACTCTGAAGTCGAAATTTCAATTATATTAGCGAGGCGCTGCTCCGATACCAGGTATTAACTCGATCGCTGCTACGATTCAATGTCCGATCGATTAAACTATCCAATGGATGTTTAAGTGCTGCCCACATTAGGGTTTATGCTTTGTCATTCGTCGTTAATTCGATGGATGTTTAAGTATCGCACTTTGTCATTCGTTGTGAAGGTTTTAATCTCGTGAGTTA